>BTHU01000002.1:53403744-54836244 GCA_036184795.1 Tokudaia tokunoshimensis | reverse complement strand
TTTTTCCCTCAAAGTTCAAATAAAAGAAGTAGAAACAACACAGATTTCATGTAATATCTGCAGAAATCTTAACTCTTCTCAGGTAACTGAAGAGTAAATGAACTTTACATCCTAATTCCTGTTTCTGACTTCAACTCACTGTAAGGTATGCTAGAATCTGAAAAAATCTAGGCAACAAATTTAACTGCTACTTATGTGTTCAACCCATCTGATTTTGTTGATGGACATACAACAATGATGGAAAATCTTAACTTGGACAGTTCACTACATGATAGATGTTTACTGTGGCATGCATACACCATATAAGAAGGGCAAGTGATGTGAATGATGTTGGCTGATGGCATTGTCCTACAGAGGTAACACAGGCTCAGGGCGGGCTTGCCAACATGGGAACACTAACTAGGATGCCACTCAGGGCAGCATTCACATCCTGAAACTCAAAGGCAGGGTCATGATGACTCCAAGTCTCCACAGGACAATAATAACATCTGATCTTGGCAACTCCCTCCAGACCTTCGGGTTTTCATTTTCAAATCATGAAAGTCTGTGCAAATAAAAATTTGATGAAACAAGAACTAAATATTTAGCTTCCAAAGAATTCTACTAACTTCCTATTAAATGTGAAGGCTTTGACCTTTCCATCATTACTAGCTGTATATTTTGATACAGTATCAATTTCTTGTCATTATGATATATTTCTACTTCAATAAAAATGGAATGAGGACTACAGAGCTAACAAAAATTATCCCCCAGATGAAGGAGCCCATAAAGGAGCTAAAGGGAAAGTTAGTGAAGCACACGCAATGAGGAAAACCCAGTATGTCAGGTGGAGAGATCAGAGCACTTACAGTGTTTCTTTAGAGAAAACATCTCAAAGACACTATCCCCATATGATCTACCTACAACCCCCACCTCTCCCTTTGGAGAATTTATGTCTCCTTTTTCTCCTTTAACTTTTATGCCCAGCACATGTCAATATATCATATCACCATATCATCGTTTAAGATGACACTGAAGCCCAGGAGCTTGCACATGGGCTTTATGATAACAGTAATCTTTCTACCTGTTTGGTTCACTGATGCAAACGTGCAGAGTAGTGCCAAAGCAATACCTGTTGAATGAGCATAATTAGCGAATGAGAAATAGTGACATTGGCTAGAAAATAAACAGCACTGTGCTAACTAAACATGGTAATTTATTATTCTTGATAATACTCCTTTAAACTATAGGTAAGCTGTTTTAGAAATATTAAGATAACCTGTGCAGGTGTTCAGGAGGGTGAGGCCTGAGAGTGGACTGAGTTCTCATGTGTCTTGGCTATAGTCTGCTAGGCTGACAAGGTGCCCTCACTTAGCATGGCATGGATCTATCAGTGCAGGAGTGGAGAACCACAAAGGTGCATAATGAATGAATTGGTCTGGTCAGAAAAATGAAATATGATATTCATAAAAGTTATCTCATTTTCACTAAAAATGTAATTCACTAAAAATGCTAGTTGTTCTAAATGTAACAATCACTGTTCTTCCAAAGAGTATCTTTGTTTGCATGAGTCAGAAATGTGAAGAAAATGGGAATGTTATTAATCAAAGGCAGGCATGAAAACATGAGTATTAGAATTACAAGTTCAGGGCCAAGAAAATGGATCTGCAGGTAAGGGTGCTCACCTCCAATCCTGCCTATCTCAGATGACTCTCCTTCCATGTGGTGGAAAGAGCCCCTCCTCCTGGTAACTTGTCCTCTCACCTTCACACATGTACATGAATCAATCAACACAATAATTTTAAACAGAAGGATGAAATACTGCAGAACAGAAGGAACCTAAAATTTATGATGAAGCTTATATTCAAAATTTATATATATTGAAGCCTTAAATGCAGCATTTTCATAAATTGGTAGTTTCAAATGTTTTTTTTAACAGTTCATTTATCACATGAAAAGTTATTTGGAACTCTAATATATTTAATAAATAAAAGTATGAGAAAATTTTGAAAATAAAATATGAGTTGAAAAAATCCATCATTAAAAATGCTTAAAATATAGTGACAGGAGTTGTTAAAACAAGAAAAAGCATATTTGGCAGCTACTGTAAGAAAAAAATGGAAGAGTTTGTTGACCAACATGTCAAAGATACTGCCAAAGAGAACCTCCCAGTCAGATCCTACTTTGACATAAGAAAAAGGATGCAGAAGTTTGGAGACTATATGGTGTGAGTTCAGAAAGGTATGGCATCTTCTTCATCCAACATGGCCAATATGCTGAGGTCCCCAATATTTTGTTCTCAATTATTTTTCTCAACATGCTTCCTGAAAATGTCCTCAGCATCACGTTGTCAAGTACCATCTGAATTTTAATGATACTCTATAATCCATGCTTGGTCCAGATTGTTCCCCCAGCTCTGGGTTTTACTCTATTATCTCAGAGGTCTCAAATACAAAGCATTTTAACGTAAGTTCTACTTTTTTGAACCTCGTCCTTCATGCTCCAAAGTAAGACCCTCCACTACCCAGGCAGAAATCCTCCCAGACTCCCCTCCTCTATCACCCCCATCAATACCTTCCTTCTCGGGCCCAGCCACCATACAATTCATACACAAATTTTCATCACTAACAGGTACAATAACAATATCATCTGTGATGGTTTGTATATGCTTGGTCCAGGGAGTGGCACCTCACCCCCAACCCCCAAGGGCAAGTAGGGTTGGACAGTAGGCAGTCCAGGGCACAGGCAGCATCTGGTGCCCAACATGGTCTGTGGACCTCAGGGTTATTTATTTTTTATTTTTTGCTTCTTGAGAATCTCCTTTAGCCGGGCGGTGGTGGCGCACGCCTTTAATCCTAGCACTTGGGAGGCAGAGGCAGGCGGATTTCTGAGTTCGAGGCCAGCTTGGTCTACAGAGCGAGTTCCAGGCCAGCCAGGGCTATACAGAGAAACCCTGTCTCGAAAAAACCAAAAAAAAAAAAAAAAAAAAAAAAAAGAGAATCTCCTTTTCTGGAGGTTCATTTTTTGCCTGTTGTTGCAAGGACTGTGCTTGTCCTGATCTGCTCTTCTCCTTGAGGTGCTGCTGCCCTGTCCCCTTACCTTGCTTCTTTGGTAAGTTGGCCCCTTAGCGTTTTATGTTGTGGGTCCAGGGCAGGTGAGTGTGTGGACTTCCTTTTCGTCGTCTTTGTCTGTTTTGTCTGTTAGTCCCAGTGACCATCATACTTTCACTTTTGGTCTTGGTTTGAGGGTGAGCATGCAGACATCTTTCATGTCTTCATTGTGCTCAGCTGCTCATCTCTAGAAGCTTCTCACTTTCACTTTAGGCTTGGATTCACCCTGTCATATGGGCTGGTCTCCCAGGCAATGGTACTGGGGATTGGCTCCTGAATGCCTTTTCCATCCAGGGGACACCATGCAGGTATATACCTGAGTCCCCTACTTAGTAAGAGACTTTTGTCATCGCGTCTGTCAGATCTGTCATATTTGTTCATCATCTGTTTCCTTTGCTTTCAATGTTATGGGTTCCCTCCCCTCCACCATCAAGGAACCCCAGATTAGGGTACTAAAAAACCCTTCTGTGCTGTTAAGGGACAACACTGACAACCTCAATATAACCAGGGTATCTGTGCTCTCCCTAGATGCTGGATTCTTGGGAAAAGTGTGGGACAATATTGAGAGGCTGTTTGACCCCTCATGGATTGCCACTTACACTGTGAAGGGAGGAATTGTCACACTAATAAGTATTTGGTTTAAGTGTCTCACACAGCATATCTCCAGACAGTGCTCCATAAATAAGGCAACCCTCCAGGTGTTGATGGCTCTCAAACCCCGCCCCCACCCCCTCCCCCAACCCCACAAGGAAGTGATCAAAGCCTGGCTGGCAGAGGTGTGTGTCAAAAGTGCTGTTCTTTACAAACACTGGTAAAAATACTTGACAAATTAGTCTTCTTGTCTGTAAATTAAAGTTCTTCTTGGATCATCTCAGAGTTTTCAAACCACTTGAAATTTCCAGGCAGCATTAACAAGTCAGCATGGCTGGTACAAACACTTTCTGATCTAACATCAAAAGCAACATTAAAAAATGAAATAGTCTTCATAAGCTGGCATCTGCCTTAAAACAGGAATATAGAAATATGCAATCAGAGCATGACCTGGAGGAAATTTAAGCCAGGGAATCAAGGAGGAGAGAGGCCTCAATTACATCCTTAGAGGTTTCTGGCTGTCTGTACAGGGGGTGTTTACTTCAATACAACTTGTGGGGAAAAATGGTACCACTAAGATTAAAAAGGCATGTGACTTATACCATACCTGACACAAATCACCATTCTGCAGCATGCACTCATTTGAAGGCATCATGTTAAAGGAGGGGCCATAAAAGGGACCTACAGGTGTTGTGAAGGGGAGTCTTAGAAGGATGGTGGTAGAATATGGAACCTATTCTGAGACCTGAGTCAATGTAAGAAACAGTTCAAGGGGTCAATAAGGATTATTGAAAGATTTTAAATTTTGTTTCATACTTGAAAAATTGTTTCAATCTCCATGATAAGTATATGGGACTTCTACAATTTAAAAAAACTATGTATTAACGACATCATGACAAGTGTTGGTGAGAATTTAGACAGGATGGAAACCATATGTACCACTGGATAGAGTGTGAAAGAAAGAGTGTTGGTCTAAGGAATAGTCTAAGGATGTGTGCCCCACACCCCAATAATAAAATTTGATGCATCACATGATCCAGAAAGACTACTTCTAGAAGTACCCAAGGGAAAGAAAGTACAGTGTCAAACATGAATTTACAATCCATATTTCTATCTCAGGATTCACAGAGCCAAAATCTGTTAAAAAAAAATCCACAACAGACTAACAAAAATGTGGTATATAAACATGAGAGAATGCTATATAGCCTTGTAGGAAGTAAGCTCACACATCCTACAACATAGAGGAACACTGAGGACTTGATGCAAAGTAAAACTGAAAAGACAAAGGGAAAATCTTGGGGCAATGATTCCTGCCCAGGGAATCAGCTAAAGCCTATGACAAGAAAACAAGCAAACAAGAATTCTAGCACAAGTGGAACCTTATACAATGCCTTAAGGTCTTTCTCACTCCACAGCTATAAATCTACAGCCTTCTAGGACTGTTACTGGAAACTCTAATATTTACAGGGAAAGAAAATGTGCTAAACCCTGCATGGCCCCAGTGAGTTTTGGATTTTGTCTTATCAGATTCATCCAAGGCATGTCCACAGCCATCCTATAATCTCACTTCAAAAAAGAGATGATGGGAGAAAGCTTTCTTAACCTTTTGAGCTATAACTTGAAAACAACATGAAATCTGTATAGCTAATGCTAACACACTTAACCTTGATTCCCCTTTGAGGAGCACATACCTACAGTTGGGTACGTCTTACTTCTACCCTCTACAGAGGTAGAATATAGATTATGTAATTTAACTAACATGGGTTGCTTGCACTTGTTGAAAGAGGACTCAGAACATGAAAGCAGGTTTATATCCAAGACTCTGTATCAAGAGCAGGCTAGACTTCTTATGCCTAATAAAATAACAACTACACTAATAATTAAAATCTTGGTTTTGCAGTAAACACACAAAAAAAGATTCTCCTTGTATTTACTAAGGTAAATCTACAGGGAAATAATGAAAATCCCTTTAGTATTTAAGAGATGAAATCCATAGCAAAGGGAAAAATGAGACCAAAGGGCAAAATGAGAAGCCTACGTTTCTTCAATTCCTGGGTGACAATACCATTATAGAACCTAATATATTTTTAATAATGATAATAACAAGTTTGTGCGTGTGTGTGTGTATGTGTGTGTGTGAGAGTGTGTTGAGAGAAATCTGCATCTACAAACTGGGGGTATAAAATGAACATAAACAATAGGAGAATAACAACCAGTGGAGTTAAAACCTTTGCACTTACCAGCAGCTGTAAGAAAAACAAGTTCTGGTCAGCATTGTATTGTCTGTGCCATGGTAGAAAAATATCTGCAGTAGGGTGAAACTTCATCCATGGGGCTGTTCCACGGCAGGACAGCTCTCTGTGTAGAGGGCCCTCAGGAGCTTGAGCATGACTGCCTCAGCAGCACTTCTCCGGCATTCCTGATGCACGGGGTCATATTTTACTATCTAGCTGTTATTTGTTTGTTTTACATGGAACCCTCCTCAAGGGAACACTCTACTCCACGCAGAAGTTTCAATCCGGAACTCTAGCTGGCTGTCTCAATAAGGCTTCCTCTGTCATTTCTCATGGACATCATAAGCACCCGATTTGAGGTGGCTATGCTATCTATTAATTAGCATCTGTTCTCTTACTTTTGCTTGATACATTTTTAATAAACTTATTTATTCAAAACTGGAGATGCAGCTACTGCAACTTAAACCTTCAGACAGAAGAGGAAGGACATCTATTCTATACTGGATATGTCACTCTTTTTCCATAACCCTGCCTCCTTTTCTCCATAACCCTTATGTTTAAGCCTACAGTCATCCCTGGTAATACTGAAATTCTTTTCTACCTTGAAGCTATACACCTCTGTTTGGCCTGAGTATAGGCCCCCAAAATTCTAGAAGAACTCCTGAGGATGGGAAAGGTAGCAGTGTGAGCTAGGATTTTTTTCTCTCAGTTGTGACAAAATATACCAGGTCTAGAAAGAAAAAATGTTGCTTGTATTAGTCATAAGAAACATAGAAAGGGGGCTGGAGAGATGGCTCAGTCATTAAAGACTAGGCTCACAACTAAAAAATAAGAAACATAGAAAGGAAAAATTCACAGACAGAAACAATGGTGGTTGCCAGGGGCTAAAACTACAAAAGTGAATGTGGGTTAAGTCTAAATGACTTTCACAAGATACAAAGAATTCCAGAGACAGGAGATGGTGAGAAGCTGCACAGTAATGGGAATGCAGTTTGAATTACTCCACCATACAATTAAAATGAGAATGATGCCACATTTTGTATTGTACATCTTTACAACGATTAGAACATTTAAGATAGAGCTGGGGATGTAAGTTAAGGGAATACTCAAGGTATCAATGCTCAGGGGGCTGTTTCCCAGAAAAAAATGAGCAGAAAGTTTGAGAAGAGGAAGACAAATACTAAAAATAAACTACCTAATAGAGATGATGACTACAATTGAAGAAAAGTATTTTACAAAGACTTTCTATATGTTCCCATGGCTTACTTTCTCTATACACAAAAAGAAAATTTCTTCTCCATAAAAATGATGAATTGCATAAATAAACAAATCATTTATACATGTCAGGTACTATGTTTTCATTTCATTTCAGAGACAAAAAGTTAATATTATACTGTATGCTGAAGAATCCCTTTACTGTTAATCAAGTTCAAATGAAAACTTAAACTGAAATATCAGTATACCATTAATATTTGAATAGACCATGAATATGCATAGCCATTTATTTCTTTAAAGAACAAGATAACTGAATTATTATAATATGCAAATTCCAGTCTGACATGGCATCTTACCTTCATCTACATTACAAAAACATTGATGAATTTTGGGCCTATTCATTATTAATAGAATCCTAGAGTTTTTCAGGTTAACAAGAGCTATTGAACATAGGTAGCATCTTCATAGATGGGAGCAAATTAATTGTGGTATTTCTAAATCATTTTACCCTAGATATCTCAAAAAGTTGCATTTTATTTTCCAGGCGCCTAGACTAATTTCAACACTATACAACACCTGTTCTTCACTATGACCCCAAGAGAAGAGTCAGAATGCAGTGCTAGTAAACACTTGTTCATTTGCTTGTTCTTTCAAGGTCATGGAAAATTCCAGATGTAATTCAAGCAATGTTAAGAACTTTGACAGTCAGGCCAACAGTTTTCTGGAAGTAATAGTGCATTAGTTCAATTTTCAATCACAAACACATTTATGCAAGCAAGCAGAGAGTTTCCTTAGGTGAAACAACTCTTTTTTTCTGCAATAGGACAAATAACCTACTAATTTAAAAGAGCTATCGAAAGCACATATATATTATGCCAATGTATATATTTTATAATGGGTAAAAGGAAGTATAAATTCACGTTGTGAATGGTGTTGAGAAATGCCATGGTAAAGTCAATGAGAAATATATTTTAATGATTAGACATATAAAAGTAGATATACAAGATCCAAGCCCTATATGCAAATGGAGAATGAGGACCTGATACACAGTTGATCAATAATTAGTAACCTGAGAACTACAATCATGGTTTTGCAGCACACACATAAAATGATACTTCTCCTTGTATCTACTAAGGTAAATCTACAGGGAAATAATAAAAATCCTGAGAGTATTTAAGAGATGAAACCTATAGAAAAAGGGAAAGATGAGGCCAACGGGCAATGCAAAATGAGAAGCCTACTTTTCTTCAATTCCTGGATGACAATACCATTATAGAAAATAAATATAATTTTAGCAATGATAATAACAATTTTGTGTGTGAATGTGTATCTCTCTCTCACTCTCTCATTCTCTCTGTCTGTATATGTGTTTCTGTTGGTAAAAATCTGCATCTACAAATTGGGGGCTAAAAAATGAACACCCAAAATATTCTGAAAAATCTGTAATGTTCTGCCTCTGATTACGAACACTGACTTGTATTCAATTGTACAACTGTGCTGGTGTTTCATTATGCAACAAGGGCTTTCCAAAACAAAAAAAAAAAAAACCAAAAAAACAGATGGATCCATTTTAATTTCATTTCTGATTTTAACTTCTTGTTGTAAGTCATAAATACTGCATATGCAAAAACCAAACTACCAGGTTAATTCACTCATTCAATAAATATTTATGGAACTTGTAAAATTTATGGCTTATAGAATAAAGTAGAGTTCTATAATTCTATTATTAAAACATGTATGGAAACATTGATAGTAGCAACTGAATTAGACTGAATACTTGTGACTTTTCTCAGGCAACCCATCCAGATAGTCTGCGAAAGAAGGCGTTATGACAGTAAAGACAATGAAGATGGAAAAGGAGCGCACCTAAAGAAATGTTCAGCATCCTTAGTTATCAGGGAAATGCAAATCAATACAACACTGAGATTCTACCTCACACCAGTCAGAATGGCTAAGATGAAAAACTCTGGACAGCAGATGCTAGAGAGGATGTGGGGAAAGGGGAACACTTCTCCATTGTTGGTGGGATTGCAAGCTAGTAAAAGCACTCTGGAAATCAGTTTGGCGGTTCCTCAGAAAATTAGAAGGCTCAATAGATGCCCCAACAAAGGGAAATCTAGGTGGGGGGGAGTGGGTCAGGAAGAGTGGCATATACTTGGAGGCAGGGGGTGGGAGGAGGGGTTGGGGGTTTTCAGGGAGTGGGGAAAACAGGAAAGGTTTTAGCATTTGTAATGTAAATGAAGATTATATTCAATAAAAAGAGAGAGAGAGAGAGAGATTTAGGAAGTGGTGATGGCAGGGCAAGATCCCACCCAGCAGTTTCTTTGTTTGTTTGTTTATGCTTACAATGAAAAGTAGATTCCTGAGTTCAAGGTCAGCAAGGGACAGAGGGAGTTTAGTTCCAGGTCTAGGCATAGTAGGAATGGTAATTTCAGGGCTGAGACCCACTCAACTATCATACTGTCTGTGCTTGCTGTCCCTTTCTAAGAATCAAAGGACTGGGGTCATAGGATGCAGATTCATGGTATAATCAAAAGCAAACCTGGGGTAATGACTGAATGGATATGGAAATAAAAGAGTGGGATTTTGATCTGCAAGAGAAGAACAATCCAGAGAGATTTTAGAATAGCAAGAAAAAGCAGCAGAAAACACAGAGGGGGGGAAGAGGACAAGGAGAGAAAGAGAGGGAGGGAAGAAGGAAGAGGAAAAGGAAGGGGTGAAGAGGGAAGGAGGGAAGGAGGGAGGGAGGGAGAGAGAGAGAAAGAGAGAAAGATTGAGAGCATGAGCAATCTGAAAAGCCATTTCAAGCAAAGCATAGGCCCTCAGCTTGGTCCCAGGATTTGACTTCCAATAGTTTGTTTTCACCACTCCCAGAAACCCTCTCCAAGTCAAGGTTGTTCATTGGCAAGGGAAGATGTCATCTGGCACCATTGCTGTTTTTGAAAAAGGACACAGAAGCCATGTAAGGTGACAGGTCTTGGTTTCTCTTCTCCCAGATACACCTTCCTTCGAACCCCTCTGCAAGCTGAGGCTGGTTCTTGGCACCCAGTCCTTGTACAATCTGGTATAAATCCCTGACCCTTCTTGGGTCTCAGTTATTTCTCCCCTGAAGTGAATTAAATGTTATTTCAAGACATCTTTTAATGTTATAATAATCACTGGGATACTTTGTCCTAGTAGGGAGGGAAGGATGAAAATGACTCTGATGATCCAGGGAACATACTAAGTGACATTTTACAGTTTTTCATAAAGAAGAATGGTATTCGAGCAAAGAAGAAAGGGGCAGATATAAATTTACAACTTTATCATTTATTTACTAACATCAACATATCTAGTGAATACATGAAGTAGAAGGAATGTTTAAAGACAAGCAGAAATAACACGTTCTCTTTTCCTAACATATATTACAGATGAGAATCAGAGGGCTTTAATAGAAGACTGTCCCACTCCATAATTTTGTAACATACTCCTTTTCAATCATAACATACACTACCCGCTGCAAAGGACTGTCTAATCTAAACTTTCAAGCCTAATATACATGCTACTATGTATGTTATATAACATGTCATGCCTTTTCTTCCTTGCACTCAGACATGAAAACACACATCCAACCCTGGCCATGTTTTTTCACATACTCACGCAGTGAATAATAGACTTGAAAGCAAAAGGAAACAACTGATTCAATCATGGCAAGATTTTGAAAGCATAAATAAATGTCCACATTCATCATCACAAAAATTTGGTGTTAGAAAGCAGACTGTTTGACAAGTTCTGATATTGCCTGGTTTGGTGGTACTCACAGGGGATCTCTGTGAGCGAGCTCAAGGCCAGTTGCTGGTCTAAGAGTGAGTTCAAGACAGAGTTTGAGAGCCTCTCTCAAAAAAAAAAAATGTGGATATTTAGACTAATGTTGAACTACTATCAATTTTATCAGTAAAGAAGATGAGCACACCCTTGTCCTAAATCTCCAGCAATTCTATTCAGATTTGCTGTGTGCAGAAAGGCATCTGACCATGAAGACCTCACAGTCACCTCTCCAACCAGAGAGGCCTGGCCCTCTGTCACCATGTGGATGGTGAATCTTCAGTGTGATGGAGTCAATATCCCATTTGTCACTTCTCGGGTACTATGTATGTGCTCAGACTCTCTTAGCTTTAACTAGGTAGTACCTTCTCCTCCCTTGGAACACCAGATCTGTGGATCTACAATTGATTGTCTGGGATCTCCCACCTTTGTTCACGTTGATTTTGCTAGCTGTTACTAAATTGGCTAGCAAAATTAATAGTATAAGAAAATGCTTTAAACAATTCCAACTCAATGAACAGATGCCCCTTAACAAATGGGTTAAGTGACAGTTTTAAGGTGTAGTAATGTGCTTTATAATGGGACTGCGACTGTGATGGAAACAACAGGTTAAAATGAAATAGACAAGCTAGCCAATCCCTGTCTTAAGGTGTGATCTGCCAATTATCTCAACCAACACAGACCCTAATATTATCATTCCAGGCCATATGTGTAGTTCTTAGGCAAAAAATACATCTTTTAACAAGTCTGTAAGAATTGTTGGCATCCATTCATGACAGCATGCACTAACATCTTGAGAATTTTCATTATTTCAAAAAGGACATGGGGTGGGGGTGGGGGTGGAGGCACATAAGAGGTTGGAGAGAACCCATTGCAAACGTGATATAGTTATGGATCAAAAATGATGAGAGAACCCAAGTGATTCTTTTTAGTTTGCTAATAGACAATAAGGAAAATGCTGGCAGTGCTCCCTGCTCACGAGCTGGAGGATGCGGAGGTCCAGAACATGTTCAATATTCACTGTGCCCATCTGTTCAGCAGCACAGTCGCCGAACAGAACAAGCAATTACCAAAGCCCCTCTCAGATATGATCTGTCAACCACATCTAGTCCTCCTGCCAAAAGAAATCAGAACTGAGGAATGCAAAAACAGACTAGCCTTATGGGACCAAGAGAAGTTCATTTGAGATAAACTTGAAAGTAAAGAACGAAAAACAGGGAGGGGGAATCAGAGGATTGCTATAAATAAATACTAAAATATTTTTAATTGGAAACCATTCATAGCAAAGCAACATGAAAGGAGAAATGGTCTATTATGACTTACACCAGCTTTGCTATATTGTATTTATTACAAGGTTCATTTCAAGAAATAACCTGTTTACTCCTAGAATTGGTATCTTTGGGCAAAGAACATATTAAATTTTGCCCTCTTTACAGGCATTCTATTAACAAATCCTACCACCAAAGCCGAAGTTTTAAATCTAGGAAACTGTTTCAACTGAGAAAGTAAACATTAAATATTTTCAACATCTGAATCAGCTTTGCATATGTGAAGGTCACAAATTATGAAGTAATGGTTCACAAATGATAAACCAGTATCTTTCAGGTTCTCTGTGTGGTTCACTACTCTTTTCAGTCTACAGTTAAGAGCTTATACTCGCTTTTGCTACTAGAGTATGAATATGTTCACTGAAGTATACAGAATAGACCAATATTAGCAATCAGAATCAGTACGTCTGTAATACACTGAGTTAACTGTGATATGCACATGGGCAATATAGTAGCAGTGAACCTGGGAACACGAAAAAATAAAGGAAATAACAAAATGTAGACAAATTGACTTTGCAGAGTGAAGAGAAATCACTTTAAAATATTCATAGCTAGGAAGTAAGGAAAATTCTTTCCTTGTTAACAGGTGTGCACATAATAATTGTTAGATTTTGTGGAGACTTTCTTTAATACAGATAATATACAGGCTATTATAAATATATTCAATATAGGTTAAATGAAATAAACAAGCCATGCTATCATTTTAATTCCAATATCCTCTTCCAACAAGTGTTTTGATAACAGACATTGCCACCGAAAATAAAAAATAATTTTAATTCTCATGAGGCCCTCAGTTTTTTACCACAGAACGTTCCTATAGGGAACAATGCTGAGTTCATATAGGAACAAAGGGTAAAGGAAAACTTACAATGAGGAGGTAGGTAATGCCCAGAGAAGAGAGGAGCCAGCATGATCGTCAGTGCTGAGGTAAAGGAGGGTAGCAGAGACCTAACTGAGAGCAAAGGTGAGCTGGCTATGAGCTCAGGCTTCAGACATTCCCCTCATTCATGAAATGTGTAATATTTGAAGACTAAGGCAGTTATCACTGGCAGATGAGTGGCTATCTAGAGAAACAGACTCTCTACACATCTGCAAAAGCACCATGATTATAATTTTTCCTTTGGGGAAAACATTCATCTTAGAAGCAAAACCTATGTATTCAAAGGAAAGGGTTACTGGGAATGACTGTTCAAACCAACCATATGACCTAGTAAAGGACATACATTTAAATATTTGTATAGCTTTGTAAGATTTATATAGATTTACATATAAAGAGTATGTTGACTACATACAACTGAATGATTATCTGTGCATATAATAACGAAGGCACATATATACTGTATACACAACATGCACACAGGGTCCACTTACACAAATGCTCATTTTCTATTTAATCATACCAGATTATACTTCTCAGTGGGAATGTACAAATATATATAGATGCAAATATATATATATATATATACATTATATATTGTTTATATATACATATGTAGCAGTAATGTACAAATACATTATATATAATGAAAATAAATAAAAATTTCAAAACTACTAGTTTGGACTTCCCACAAGAGCATGTGACACTGACCAATTATGCTCTTTAGGCATGTATAGTTCAGGAAATATTTTCAAACCTAAAGATTCCAGATTCACGTTTACTGGAGCTGCCTTTGGGAATTCTACCTGTAAGTGTATCAGTAGAGGTCTAGAGGCATGCCTTCCAGAGAGTGTGAAGAAGGCTAAATGTACTACCATAGATGTACTAGTGGGTACTGAGCTGGCCATTCATCCCTCTTCTGATTTAAGGACTCCTGACCAAATAACTCAGGATCTTATACCCTTGTTTCTTGTACCCTTCCCCCAGCCTTGAGCAGGCTAATCAGACCTGTTTGCCACAGTTGCCTAGCCCACCTGGGATGGAGTCTTCCATCCAGGCAGAAGTCTCCTGTTTACCACATCCACAGTATTTCTGCAAAAACAAGACTGCCTGCAGAAGCTTGTTTTGAAACAAGAACTCAGCTGAAACTAAGGATGGGTCTTTACCTATATAAACGCAGAACTGAAAAATAAACTTGGAGCCTTGATCAGAACTTTTGTCTTGGTTTCACTTTTCTCTCACCCCCCTACCTTAATTCCAGCCTCCCTTTCAGGTAAACCCAGTCTGCCTATGGCTGCTGGACAGTTACAGTTTCTATCAATAATTAATTCACATCCACAAATTTAAGATTTGGTCCTATATGTATAACAACCATTATTACTACAAAACAACTTTCAAATGCAATTTAAAGAGGAAAAGGATTGCTGATGAGATCACCAGGCTTCAATGGACAGTTACATAGCACGGTCACTCAAACAGCCCTGGTTAAATTCAGTAAGTCACAAAACAAATCAAAAAGACATGAACATGAAAACAGTCCAGTAAAGAGAAGGGGACATTAAGTTTGACAAAAGAAGGATAGAAATAAGTGTCTAAGGATAATCTAAGTACAATCAATGTTGGAGTCTAAGGATAATCAAAATGAAGTATGTTAGTGAATGAAACTGTTAATGAATAACTTTAACTCCAAAAGAACCTAAAGGAGAGATATGGCTTACAATTTGGAAATTATGTTTCCTAATCACAGGAAAGGCATGGTAGGAGGAGCATGGATTAGCTGGTTACTTTGCATTTACACTGAGGAAGCAGAGGGATGAATGCTGGTGCCTTTTCAACTTACATTTTTCTAGCTGGGACCCCAGCACATGAGATGCTATTGTCCACATTCAGGGTTGTGCTTATGCCTGTCTGGAAATTCCCTCAAAAATAAGACTCAGATGTGTCTCCTAAGTGATTCCCAATCTGGTCATGCTGACAATGGAGACTAATCACCATAGTTACTCTGTAAAGCTGAGGTCCCTAACAGCTGTAAACACATGTAAGGCTTTGAGTATCAGACACTCTAGATGTTTTCAAGTTTTTATGTAGGTTATTATTCTGATACCTTCAATGTCACCTTATGAACTAGACTCAAGACTTGATTATTCATGTGTTATCAAAGTGAATATGGGCACACCCTTTGTTTGTCTTAGTTTGAAATATTTACATTTCCTAACATCTTTATCATATGGCTAAACATAAGAAGCAGGCTAACACTGCCAACAAATGGAAGATATCTACAACAAAAGCAAAAAATAATAGTTTTAGAAAATATTAATCCACTTTCCTGTATACATCATTAGGCCTTGGGCTTAAGAAATTAGAATTCACTTAAAAATTCTTATGACTCCATTTCCTAAAAACATCCAGATAACATTATGCTTTTAATTCACTGCAACTTCAGCAACCACAACTTCCTATTTCAATGACCCCCAACATATATCCCCAAAGATTCATCAAACCAGTTAGATATCCACCCTAAATGTTTCTCTCTTATTTACTAAATTGATAATTGTTCAGAAGGTATTTCTCTTAACATTCTTGTTCTTCTATTTCTTGGTTTCATCAAGACACATTCAAATGCAAGAAATCTTTCACATTGCTCAGAGAAATTATCAATTTTTATTTCTAAGTTCAAAGTAAAATGATTATCTAAGCAACTTGAATGTTTATATTATTGATTTATTGCTATTTTTACATTGACTGAATTTGTAGCAGTTTTAATCCCTAAACTATTGATTCTTCAAGTTCAGCTTTCTATTCCAGCAAAGTTCATATTGTAATGTACTTAATTATTCACACCTATGATTCATATTTATTGCTTTAGTTGCTAAAAATTTGGAGAAAAAATTTAGAATGTATTACAGATGAGAATGATAGTTATTTTTAAAAGTTTATAAGGTGCAGAAACAAACAAACAAAAAATGGTTAGATTGGTGCACCTCTGGGTACCTTTAAGCACAAACATGGGCATTCACTTCATTGTCTGCTTTCCCTAATGCCTACTGTCACTTCCCGTTCCCATCACAATCTAGGGTCTTTTGAGTAAGATTCTCCCCTTCATTATTTTCATCCAATGACTCACTGACAAACTCTCTTCTAGGGACATCTATTACACATTTCATAATGACCCTATTAAATATAATGACTCTTCTCTACCTTGCACTGTCAAATATGCCCAAATACTGCACAGGCATTTTCTGCAGGCATACAATCCAACTCCAGCAGCACCTACAACTTGGCACAGAAGCAATAAGGCCACTATCTGGTGTTTTACTTCAACTTGCTATTCTTTTATAAATTCCCTTGTGAATGGAAAAAACTATCCAATAAAGGTAATGAGGAGTTCAAACACACAGATCTTAGTACAGACAGAGATTCAGGCCATTGGATGTGCAATAGAACAGACTCAAAAGCAGCTGCGAAACTAGAGACTTGGAAAATGATAATGAAAAAGAAGATTAAACTGCTGGCTGGTACAATGGAGTGTTATTCACTTTTTTTGAATGTTTAAACCATAAAAAATTCAACTTACTTTCAAACTGCAAGTTATTTTCACCTCAGTTATTTCCTCTGGGTATACTATCTATACCTTGTTTGTTTGTTTGTTTATTGTCTTTACTGTATGCTGACTTAGGATTGCACTCACCAATCTTTAGTATTCCAGGTGTTATCTAATCCCCACACAAATATGTTTCTTCTCCATTATCATGTGTGAATTTGCACTGTCAGCTTTTCAGTCATCCAAGCCTTTTGGGTTTGGTAGCAATTTTAACTTTATTTATTTATACATAACTGAAGACTGAGTCCCTAAATCAAGAAATTTTGGTTCTTTCCTATTCTGCTACCAAGGGAGAACAAGTTATTCATTAATTTTCCTTAGTTTATTCTATATATTCATTTATTTAAATATGAAATGAAAGCAGTCAGTCATACATACTTGGCTCACGTTACCAGTGACCCACTCAGGCCATTCCCTCTGCACTCTAAGAACTCAGACCCACTTCCCTTTAGAGAATGCTGGATTAACCCACAACCTACTTGCATTATTTTAAGACAGATGGTCAATGTATAAAGACAAAAATGGAGACGCAGATATCAGCATCATTTAATTCATTCCAAACTGACAAAAGAAAAGACAATAAAATTTCTTCAAAATAAACATAAGAGAGAGGTAACAAAAAACATACCACTACAGCTCAGTACCACAACAAAGGAAAATATAGATTTAAACTAAGATAAACACTTTTTTCAAAAGGAAATTAGTGTGAGTTAAGTCTGATAAGGGTTTTTTTTAATTAGATATTTTCTTTATATACATTTCAACTGTTATCCCCTTTCCTGGTTTACCCTCCAAAAACACCCTATCCCATACCCCCTCTCCCTGCTCACCAACCCACCCACTCCCGATTCCATGAACACAAAAATGATGAAATTGCCACAGGTCTTCTAAATCAGAGTTCTGGGGAAATGACGCAGTGGGAAAGAGGGCATGCCATTCTAGCAGAGAGCTATAGTTTAATGTCAACACAGGATGGCTCAAAACCAGCTGCAACTCCAACTGCATGGTACCTAACATGTCTGGTCTTTATATGCAGGAGATCTCAGGTGTGTGTATACCCACACACAAATTAACACACATTGTCATAGTGGATCTTCAGTAAACCTATCAAAACTGCAACTGCATACTAGGTGACCCATACATCCATCTCACAAAATTTATCTTACAATAAAATTTACATGTGTGAAAGGACATCTTTAGCACCTACTCTGATAACAGAAGATTAGAACCAATGTGATTGGGGATTAATCATATAAATAATGGTATATCAATACAACAAAATGCCTTCTATCCTTCATAAAGCAATAAAGGAAGCCTCATGGCATATTCAATGAAAACAATCAATGTTCATAAAGCTATTTCTTTTTTTAATTTATTTTTTAAATTTATTTACATTTCAAGTGTTATTCCCTTCCCCCTTCCCATGCCCCCTCCCCCCGCTTCTATGAAGATGTACCTTCACCCACCCACCCATGCCTGCCTCCTTGCCCTTGATTCCCCTACTCTGGGGCATCTATCCCTCCTACACATGACCAAGGACCTCTGCTCCCATTGTGTTTAATTTTGCTATAGTTTGAACATGAAATTCTCCCCATTGGTTACTGCCTTTCAACACTTAGTCCCCATTTGGTGGCACTGTTCTGGAAAGTTGCCTTGCTAAATGAAGGGGAACACTGCAAGAATCTTTGAGGTTTTATTTTTTTATTCATCTTTTTTTAAGATTTATTCATTTATGTATATGAGTACACTGCAGCTGTCTTCAGACACACCAGAAGAGGGCATCAGATCCCATTACAGATAATTGTAAGCCACCATGTGGTTGCTGGGAATTGAACTCAGGACCTCCAGAAAAGCGGTCAGTGCTCTTATCCTCTGAGCCATCTCTCCAGCCCCATCTTTGAGTTTGAAATGCTGAACCCCTTCTTGTTCACTCTAAGATGCCTGACTGTGAATGAAATAGGCCTCCTGTTCCTGCTCCCACACTTTCTCTGCAATGATGAAAAATGTCTTCTCTAGCTGTAAAACAGAATAAACCTTCCTCACCTTAAGCTGCTTCTTGCTGTGGATTTTTATCACAGCGGAGAGGAAAGCAGCCAATGAGACATTTAAAAGGAAATATGTTTATATTTGCTTAAATGTGCACAGAATCTACAAGTTACTAGGAACTAAGGCTACCAGTTGCCAAAGAGAAAGATAACAGGGTGTCTTGGAAAGAGATGTTTACCATATAAACTCCTGCATTTCTGAATTCTGAATCATGTGAACATATTACATATTTCAATTGGCTTTGAAAAAGCCATACCAACAGGTTAAAAAGAGAAAAAGTTGAGGGTGGGGGTTCTGGATGCACAACTATGTAAAAGAATCTTTCTATTTTCCTCTATATTTTCTATGATTCTAGGATTTCTATGATTACTCTGGTCTGTGATGTATGAAATTCTATGCTTATACAATAATGTTATACCAGTACAAACACAACCTTACAATGTCAGTTCATCCATAAGCAAACAATTTTTTAAACTTAGTTCACTGAAGTATTTGCCAATAGCAGTATATCCTTAATTTAGTCTGCAAATTACAAGAAAGACAGTATTTATGTCAGCAAGGATAAAACAGCAAACTAAAAGGAGCCCCTGCTATTATGAAGCTAGCAATGTAGTGGACATCAGATCAAATAAAAAAGTATATACGCTAATCTTCTGCTCTACCATGATTTAGTGATGCTTTCTATCAAAAAAAGACTCCATCAGGTTTGGCTACAATGAATCAAGATATGAACAAGAGGTGTTTAATTAAACCCTCAGCCTATTTTATGTGACATTTAAAAATGTTTAATATATCCTTAGTCATGTGCTATGTGTACTCATGCTCACAATGACTACGAGACTAAAAACTACTTTTATGTTGTCTGTATATTTGGTCAAATGTTCTAATATAGCTATAGATATAACAAATCTAATTTAATGTCATATTAAAATTAAGTAGAGACGCACTGTAAGAAGCTAGTTTTTGAACTGACCTGCAGCTAGGTAGGCAGACAACACCAAAGAATTCTCTTGAAGCAGCTGCTCTTTCTCATTAAATTCAATCTGAAGGAGTCTCATATATCAGCAATAATAAAACACTTCTCATCACCTATACTTCTCTCTAGAGTGATGCTACTAGGTAAGCATGAATACACACACACACTCTCTCTCTCTCACACACACACACACACACACACACACACACACACACAAACACACACATACATGCATGCACACACACCAAAAAATAACTCAGCAGAAAACTGTAGCCAGACAATGTGGTAATGTCAAAAGATATTGTCTTCATGTGGAATTTAATTCCTAGCAATTTCATAGAAACAAATTTGTATTTTCACCCATTTTAAAATTCATGTCAAATGTGTTTACAGTCTTGTTTTATAATGACTTCATCTATTCTGGGACCCGGTTATATTTACCCAACTAAATAATGCTATCTAATTTCACGATACATTTGAATAGGAACAAAACATCAGTATGTCCTACCGGAGTTACTTGCAACTCTGCTACAGCTAAGGCACATTAAATCTGAATGTTAACAGGTGCTTGAAGAAAAAGATTTTTACAGATAAGCATACTTCAGGTTCTTAAAAACAACTAGAATTTCTTAATTTGTCGACACAAGCAATAGCATCTGACCTAGACAGCAGCTGAAAAGAAGAAATTAAGTGACACATGAAGACGGAAGAGAACTACAGGAATAAAGCTAGAGATCTCTGTCACTAGCAGCTGCAGGCCAATTACACTCAATGTTGTACAGATGTTCATGAGAGAAACTAATTTGCCTAATTTTGATTCAGATTTTTAAGCATATACTTCTTGAGAGTTAATTGTGTTCATTGAGGATACTTCAATAATTAAAATATACTATCTTCCTTCCTTCTAACCTTCAGTCTCTTTTAACTTAATAAGCCATTAAATGGAGCCATTAAAAATGATCACTAATGCCGGGCGGTGGTGGCGCACGCCTTTAATCCCAGCACTTGGGAGGCAGAGGCAGGTGGATCTCTGAGTTCGAGGCCAGCCTGGTCTACAGAGTGAGTTCCAGGATAGCCAGGGCTACACAGAGAAACTCTGTCTTGAAAAACCAAAAAAAAAAAAAAAAATGATCACTAATGCCAGACTGTGACAATGTAGAAGTGTAAATTAAAAAAAACAAAATATAACATTATAAACATTAGCACACATCCTCCCAAATGCTGAACACAGTGGTCCTGCTTGGCCTGAAATAACCATGTAAAATTGAAAATGGCACTGAAATGCTCAACATCATTTCACTCTGTTTTCACAATTTCAAGTGTCACCACAGTCTATCCCAGCAGCCCAGTGCATTACTAATGAGCCTTCCTATTATTAAAATTAATTAGGAAAGTAGTTGGTTTGGTCACAGGAGGAATAGCAATACAAAAAAAAAAATGATGACTTAGGGACTGGAAATTAAAAGTTCTTATTAAGAGGAATGAAACAACATTAAGGATAGTTTACCTTGGATTCCAGAAGTAACAAGGTCCCACAGTGATACATGAACCCATAATGCACAAAGTGTATCATCAAAAACTACAAGGACTCATGCCCTCAATCTTTCTTTTAATTTGTTGTCTTAGTACAAATCAAGAATATTTCAGCTGTGCTTCTCTGAGAATAACTGTAATTTTCCAGCTCTTTGCACATTTGTGAAAACAGTCAGAGTTAAGATACAGTGAATATTCTTTTCTGGGTAAAGTTCTTTCTTTTAAAAGATCTCTATTTGTCAAGGGGTATCAGTTAGGAGAACTGTTGAAGAAATGAGACCTAATAAAAAGGAAAGGTCTGGAAGAGCCAGATTAATGAAACTTAAGATGTTAGGAAAACCAAGGAACAAAGCAGTGCAGTCTAATCCAGGACCCGGTGGCCGGAGAGTCCATCTTCAGAGCTGAAAGCAAGCGCCGGCATGAGTGGACAAACCCAGGGCAGGATTGACTAAAGCGCACACGAACCTTCAGGGGAGTTCCTTTACTTCCTCACAGAGACTCAAACGAAGAGCCAGCAACACAGTGAAAAGAGGGATGGCAAAGGCAACCATTGCGAACAGTGTAGGGATGATTACGCCACTGTGGAAGTGATGGCGTTCTGGGACCCTTGTCTGGACTGAACAAAGTGGCTGGTAGGAAGAGAAAACAGATTCTCAGAAGTCTTTCCATAGGGCAAAAAATGGAGGAATAATTAAGGCACAGAGAAGCACTAATTATACTCTGCTTGAACACTTTGCAAAGGCCACCCCAACCCCACTTCCCACAATGAAGACTAAACAGCTAGACACTTGACTGTCAGCCTCAGCTACATGGGAAAGTGGTCATGTGAATGTGAGCAGCTGCAAACAGCTGCCTTGAGAAAGGTTTCCTTCTACCAACAAGGGCAGAGCTGCATAGGTCATGCCTACCATTTCCTCTCAGACATGAGTAGGACCTTCCCAGCACAACCTATCTTTTTTTTTCTCTTTTAAAGATTTTATTTTATTATTTTGTGTATATGAGTACGCTGTAGCTATCTTCAGACACACCAGAAGAGGGCATCAGATCTTATTACAGATGGTTGTGAGCCACCATGTGGTTGCTGGAATTTGAACTTAGGACCTCTGGAAGAGTAGTAGGTGCTTTTAACCACTCAGCCATCTCTCCAGTCCAGGACCTATCTTTTGATCATCAGAGAAAGACAAAAAGAATTTACTGAATCCATTCCTATTTCTTCCTTCACGCAGGCAATGTACTTAGAGTTCTTCAGTTATGAGTAATATAATCCAAAGTGCAATCCGGCGCTGCTACACACAGGCTGCAAGAATGCCATGCTTCTGTATTCTTGATGGTTCAAACCCATGAAGTACTGCCACACAGCTATGTGTCATCCATGAATAGCAGGCAGCACCATAGAAAACATCTGTCTCCTTTTGCTTACCTGTTTGATTAAGCAGAGATTAGTACAGGGTACACAACTGACAATAACGTGGCCAGCTTAGTATATGTTAACACACTTTTTAAAAAATAAAAAACACACTGTGATTCTACAAAATGAGTCTCAAAAGAGGAAAACCAATTTTCCACTTATAAAGCTATGAATTCAATCTATTCCCATAAAAAAACATGGGATGTATAATGGAACTTGACATGTTCATTCTAAATTTCATCTGGAAGAATAAATCCCAGGAAATAAGATTTTAAAGGAATAATAATAATAAAAAAATAAGAAAGTTCTTTGCACACAATTTTGCAAAGTCTCTGACACAATATATACACGCACACAAAGACAAAGGAGGAATTTAAAACAACAACAACAACAACAAAAAAAAAAACAAAAGGAACTCGGCATGGAAATTGGCCCAGCACTGAACTGAGACAAAGACAAACATAATCATTCATGCACTTAAGGCACAGGAAAGGTTAGTCATTTATCCAAAAGGCTCTGGTCAGGTCTCACTCTGCTCTCCTAAAAGTGCACGTCCAGAATACAGTGAAAGCCAACTGCCCCAGAGGTGAGAAAGCGGGCTGGTGCCAAGGGAGAGCCTCTAGCGGAACAGATGAAAGGTTCAGAATAGTCCAGAAAGAGACAGTCCAGAATGAAAAGAAGGAAGCAAATGTGGGAAGGAGAAGAAATGAAAGTGTAAAGGAGACTCCCATAGACCCAAGCCCCTGTCTGTCTGCTGCGGAGGTGCAACCACACTTCCTAACAGTGATTCTGAGGAAAAGCTCACCCTCCATTTTTAAACATAGGATCAGTAGACTGGTTCAATTTCACATGAAATCAACAAACCCTACATGCACATCTGATATTTCAAACCACTGGAAAATGGCATTACTTCCCCCATATATAGAACTTGGACACTGACTAATGTTTTTAAAATTGAACTTCAAGTTCTAGCTCATATATTATTTAAAAAAAGGCCATGAGGATTAGATATGAAAACATATTAACAAAAGAGTTAAACTAGGGATACTAGGGCAAAATATTATTTTAAATAATGGAAGAGGAACACCTTAACAAAACTTTAAGAGTCAAGTATCTAAAAAAAGATAATGGAATAATACAAAACAGCACACATTTGTACAATAACATATACTAAAGTTTAAAAAGTAAGCCACAAACAGAAAGCAATTTGCCACCTTAAAGAAAGGATATTCATGCTACACAGTTATATATAAATGAAGAAGTATATGAAAATGATGAAGAAATTTAAAAAGATAATTAAAAATAAAAAACAGAACAGAAAACCAGAAACTGAAATATAAACCAAATGCAAACTAAAGTGCAAGTGCAGAGGCGTGAGTGATGGTCTCTCTCTCACTCAAGTGCACTGTGTGCAAGTACTTGGTAATGTCACATATCCCCTCTCTGCCAGTTCGGCTTTAAGGAGAACATGAGAAGGGTTGTCCGATGAAGCTGTTAAAAAAAAAAAAAAAACGAGCAAGGCACAAAACATCCTGCTGTTGATTGACCTTCGGGGCGTTCTGCTCCAGGGCAGATTCCTGCTCCCCCTCTAAACGACCCAAAATTTCTTACGTATTTTGTTAACTCTCAAATATTTTGATTATCAGGGTTTTATCAAATATAATTTGCACCCCTTCAACAAACATAATCAGAGCTTAGGCATTAATTAAAGACAACCACTTTAAGTGTGTTTGTATATGTGTGTGTGTGTGTGTGTGTGTGTGTGTGTCTGTCTGTCTGTCTGTCTGTCTGTCTGTCACTGAAAAGGGGTATGGAGAAGCTATCTATAGGATATGCAAGATACATATTGACAATTTTCAAACGTAATGTTCTTCCTCAAGACAGGACAAATTAAATCCACTTCCCGCTACATCAGCCAATATCTGGCACACAGGTCTTCCAACTGCCTGAAGGATTTCATGAACTTAAAAGTATTATTTGTGCATTTAATCAAAGAAATAGATTATGGCTACACACCCTGAAAATATATTATAAAAGCACAGTATGTATGAAAATCTTCTAATTTCAACTAGACCACAGTTTTGATATTTTTTGAGATTTTTCCTTTTATGTATTTCTTAGAATTTAAAGTCTGTAACAGGTTAAGAAACAAACCTGCAGCCAGGCATGGTGGTGAGTGCCTATATCATCAACATCATCATCATTACTTTTATTTTTTTTATAGTCCAGTCGTTATCACACCTCCTGGTCTCCCCTCCCACAGTTCCTCATCCCATCCCTCCTCCCTCCTATCTCCAAGAAGATGCACCCACCCATACACACAGGCCTCCCCACTCCTGGGGCCTCAAGGCTCTTGAGGGTTAGGTGCATCTTCTCACTGAGGCCAGGCCTGGTAGTCCTCTACTGTATTTATGTTGGGGGCCTCATTTATATAAACAAAAGCAAGAACGGGTTTAGGAACTCTTAATGCAGGGAGACTGGCTAGACCCTTGGATGTTAGTCATTTCTGCTGCCTCGGTTGCCCCCAGCTTGTCTCTCTTGCTGACCTCCCTGTCTGACCTTACATTTCTCCTAAAATCAAATCCTTATTCCTCTGCTCTTCAGCCTGCATATGCCAAGTCCAATAGTCCAGCATTTCTACTAACACTGACAGGAAAGTATTCCCTTCCTGCCCTGTGCCATCTATCTTCCCAGAGTATAACTACATATCCTAACTCAGTTAGTAGGTTCTATAATGGATGAATAGTAGATCCTGTCCTTAATGTGACACTTTATTTTTCTTTCTTTAAAAGTCTGATATTCATGGTTTATTCAATGAAAAATAGAGGTGTAACTGATATTTTGCTCTCAGTAGTGTAGAAGTTATGAATTTAGAACATGACACAGGGAGAGGACAGAGGCAAGCTACAAAGACAGGAACACTGGAATCAACCCAAGGAGAAAGGCAAAGGCAGGGTAAGAATCTCCTCTGGAAACAAGAGCATTAGATATGAATAGAAATTCTATTTAGGATAAGAATCAGTATCTGGAAACAGGCAAAAGGGACTATTTGTACTGAACTACATACAGGCCATTAACTTGAGGCAAGCTAACAGCAAATGACTGCGGTGGCAACTGTTGGCTAAAGATAATTAGTTTAGAACCTACTGTAACATGAATATTTCATCATGCAGCACAAAACTCGTTATGAAGAAGAATTAGAGAGCCAGGACGTCTGGAAGCTCTGGAGAGGTGATCTGTCAGGTCCCAATAAAGAGCTTGCTAGTAGAAAGCAGGTTTAGTGATTCAGCAAGACTGGATTTCATTAAAGGTTCAACAATCCATTAAGAATGTATCTAGTGACAAGTTAAAGAGGACAGGTACCAAGCTACAATGTAACAACTTAACTACTGAGCAACAACTGACAGAAAAATGAAGTCAGGGAAAAGTCACCAAAAGAAATTACAATTGTCTAATAGTGTACAACTCTACTTAAAAAAAAAAATCAATACACATATACCTTTCTTTCACAATAAGCTGAACTTTATGTGAATACTTATAAGGGAAAAATTCGAATTTTGGAAAATTAAAAAATATAATTGCTCATGTTACTAGGTATACATTAATCAGGAATTTGTGTTATCAAATATAGTATATCAAGAAAGCTAATAAAATGGGCAAGACTCTCACTATCTCATGTAATCACAATTACCCTATGAGAGATATTATCACTATCTTTTTTCTGTAGATAATTAACTAGCGAAAAAAATGCTAAAATAAGCATGTTTAAAATCACATTCCTAGAGTAGCAAAGAGAAAATGTAAACTCACGTACTAGGATATTGAGTCTATTCTGTTATAATATATCTATTTTTCAAATAAGCAAGGTCTTCTAAACATAACCTTAAGCTCATAGAGAGAAAGAAGGCTAGGGCCTTTCAATTGTATCAAATGAGTAAGACAAAAGCAAAGGCATGCAAGCATTACACCATAAAAGAAAGGCAGCTGAGACGAGAATACAGGCCTCAGTGTTTTCAAGATGAGCCATGAAACATCTTTCTGGTAAAACAGGTAACATAGGCTAGAGCACAACCATCCCTTTAACTTTCATATATTCAGTGGCCAGCAATTTAATTATCACTGATTTGGTCATTCATTGAGATCCTTCAGTCTATGTAAGACATAGTCAAGTCTAGTACAGTCCCTTAGGCTGGTGGGAACTCAGTAAATACTTGTTCCTTATTATGTAGATAAATTACTTACTCAGGCTACTCTGCCCTATAGGAATTAATCCATAACCAAAGGGGAACTGGAGGCAAGATTCAATTTTCCCAACAATTTCTAATGTACTGGTATCACAAACATTTCTTCTCCAGAGCAATTTTGGGAAGTTTCTCTAGACTTAATGATATGCTGCTATAATAAGAGAAAAAATTCTTAGGATCATTAACCCATCCTTTAACTCTACAAACATTTATTACTACATGTAATGTGCAAAACACAGGGTTATACAAAATAAGGATGACATAATTCTCTTGATCCTCAGCACTGGTAAGATCCGAAAGAGTACATAGAAGATTATAATACAAATTAACAGTGGTTGCTACCCAAGGAGCTCCAGGAACAGGAAAGGAAAGACATGAAGACTGGTAGTCAGATTCAGAAGAACTGGTGAAAATGGCAGGGCGGAAGCTGACAGCAGTAGGCCTAGGAAAGAAGAGGTTCTGGGAATGAAAGTGAGGAGGTTGATTTCTTGATGAAGAGATGACAAGGGCCACAAAACCTAAAACCTAAAGTGAGTCCTGTGACTACCAGCCAAGTGTCTGATTGTAATAATTAATTTGGATTGACGACTTGACTGGCTAAAGAAATGCCTAAGCCATTAATGAGGCACACTTCCATGTGTATCTGTGAAGACATCTGGAGAAAGCAGACCATGCCATGATTTAGGGTGAACAAAAAGAAAAAGAAGAAAGGACATGAGGTCTGGCCCTCCCTCTCCTGTTCTCCGGTCACTTGAGGTGTGAACATCCTGAGAAGATGTCTACTGTACCGCCAATGTACCTACTTCACACCATGATGGAATGAGTCCTCTCAAACCAAGGGCAAAACAACTTACTCTTCCTTGAGCTGCCTCTTGTCAGGTGTTGGGATACAACAACCACAAAAGTGGTAAATAGAGTGATTCTGCTAAGTAGAAAAGATAACTTGGTTGCACTTCAAAGCACAGATCCAACAGTAGGCATAGATACTCTGTCGGCACTGGTAAGAGGGCTGTAAGGTCCAAGTAAAACACCACCATTTTTTAGGTTGATCAGTGCATTTTTGATTTTATAAAGAAGATGTAGCAATTATAGTTTCAGAACAGAGATCTCAGAAACTTACAATATAAAAACATAAGACATTTCTGTTGATGCGTGATTAAGAGTCCTGCTATATAACAAACTGGTGTTTCAAATTATACAGTCAAGAAAAATGCAAGAGAAAATATTATCAAATTATTGTAATAAAATTTAAAATTTTTAATTGATAAATTATAATATAGGCAGACCTTCCATTTTCAGAACAGGCCTGAACACATGAATTTTATCCCCAAGACCAAAATGGCAGAAAGAGAGAGAACCAACCCATGCAAGATGTGCTCTGTCTCCTATATATTCACTGTGAATTGTTGTGTACACACACACACACACACAATATACATATAGATACACATACACATACAGGAAGAGACAGAGACAGATATGAGAGAATAGATTGATATAAAAGACGTGTTCAATGGAAGGAAGCAAGAAGTTCCCTTTTGTTTTTACATAACAGCATTAACAAAAAGACATTGTCAATGACTTCTATCCTGTCTATTAAAACAACTGCTTTGGAAAGAGACTAAAACATTGCAAAGCAATGAAAAGCAATACCAGCTGACACTTATATCAGCACCTCTGACTCGAGTTTAGAGACACGTTTTTACAAGGACTGAATCTATGGTTCAATAGAACCTTGCTTTTGCTTTCCTATTTCTGAAATCAATGTTTCTTAATGATATAAAACATCTTCAATATCATGCAGTCACGATACAACCAGTTTATTACTTTTTATATTCTATCAAAATGCCAAATGCCATTCACAATACCATTACTCCCAGACCATAAAAACATATTTAAATCCATTACTATTATTACTTTTTAAAATGTCCAAAATGATCTAACTCCATCTTCACACGAAGACACAATAAAATAAAACAATTTTCCTCTCCACACTGCAAGTAAGAAATGGATGCACTGTCCCTGCTGTTAGTGGGGTGATAGAAGCAATACTGCTCTATGAGTAATGCACTTGTTTAATGAATTAACTTTTTCTTGGTAATTATTGTAATAATAGTAACTCATCCCAAATTTTAGAATTTTAACACAGATGCATTATTTTCACATCCAGGTTTAGTTTGCTTACCTCCTGGACAAATTTAAATGAATGAAAATCAGAAAGATTACAGGTGGCATAAACCCCAAAGAAATACCATATGGAGAGCCATATGCTCTGGCAGAACATCAGCATGTGACAGAATCCTGGAAGACAACTTCAGAGCAAAGCTCTGTGCTCTAGAACACATTTCAACCCTCATGCTAACATATCCTACACTTACAACCAGACAGATAAGTCAAAATTTATGGCAGCTAATTCTCTCTTTAAAAAAAAGAAAAAAAAAGAAGAAATAGATAAACAATAATTTTTGAGACAATTAAATTTACCTAACATGATTTCTCTATATTCTAGGCCAGAAAAAAGTGAACAAACTTTCCAAGTACACATGAATGATGTACAAGAGTACACAGATAACAGCTATGGAGCTGTAGAGCGGGTAAGAAACATTCACCAAACAGAAAGAATTGTCTATAGTAAGTGGCAGAGAAATAAGTAAGATAAGTAAGATGATAATAATAAGTTGTTCTCATAACGTTATCAGGACATGCTGTATAGTCAGAGATTAACCAGAGAAACAGGATTAGTGAGAAATGCAGATTAAGGAAAAGATCACAAAAATTTGGCCAGGAGTAGGTTGACACTAAGTAGGCCACTAAAGAATTCATAGGGAAGGCAGCTGGGGAGCGAGGCTCTGACCCTGCAAGAGGAAAGCTGCAATCCACAGACAAAATTCATCTTCAGCTCCATGTTAAAGGCCTTTCATTGAGGGAAGAGGACACACCCATATGATATAGAATCATTTCCAGTGAAGTCAACTAATAATAAATGTTAAAGACATATATAAAATACCTTTGCAGCAAATGTCTCAGTGCTTTATTGAATCGCAGGAGACTGCAACCAGACAAGGTTAACACACCTGAAAGGCATATAGGGAATCCTGGGCAATCAATCTGTCCCCACGCCTCCTTTACAGGGTTAGAGGATTGCAAAGGGACTGCAGTTGCATCTCAATAAAGACGGTGTTTATGCTTAACTTTTAAGGTTTAATTTTGGTTTGACATTGATTGTAATTTGGAGAAAACAATAAGAATAGGTAATTAAAAGGGAGCTATAACAAACCTATACTCATAATACTAATTTGGTAGTAATAAATAAAAGAAAAGCTAATTCTCTCAAGGAAAGGCAAGATGCCATTTCATGCTAGATTTTTATATGCTATATAAGATCTCAGAGAAAGACTGTATGATTTCATATTAGAGCTAGAATTAAAATATATTACTTAAATTCCGATAGACAAATAAATTCTTATTGTAAATAATTGTAACAGACGGATAGGAAGCCTAGTGTTTGCTAGCCAAAATGACAAAACTGATGATTTTTATTCAGGAAGCACCTGCTAGACAACTGGCATTCTGTTTGGTCAGGATGCCCAAGCAGGTTCCAAGTAGACGAGGGCGTATATATTAAGTATAAATTACTTAATACGAAACACCTCTTACCTGACAGTATAAGGTTATTGGATATCTAATAAAACTCGCCCATAACAAATTAACTTTTAATTCAAATACAAACTGAATTAAGACATATTTAATAGAGTTTCGATTCATTAGAAATAATCAATTGAGAAACAGAATTTGATGACTTCATGTTATTGTAAGAAAAAGTAGATAGCAAATAAATCTCAAAATTTAAAATATCAAAGAACAAAAATGATCCAGAGAACTGTGTATTTTGAGAGCGGGTCATATGAAAGTTTGAAAGTCATGTTGAAAGGAAGAAAAGGTTACTCTGCTGTTCTGTAATAAAAATTCATGTCCAATCTAAGTGTTCCAGACTAGAGTGATGCCTCTGTGAAGTCACCTTGAGTTGTCCTTGGTTAAAATACATGGGTGAGTCAAAACGCAGAGATAATACACTCCGGGGAGAGAAACACAGAAGGGACTGGTTGGGGGGCAGATGCACCCATGGAGAAATGTAAAACATGTGCATGTCCTTTGTGTCAGTCTACAGTCAGCAGAACAACAGAGAGTTGGAAGAAGCAGCCACACTTCTTTCTGGTTTTACACGTACCATGAAATGGGGAAGACAATATACACAGAATCAAGAAGAAAAAAACAAAACAACACACACACACACACACACACACACACACACACACACACACACACACACCCCAGGACATTCTAAAGTTCTGTGCCCAAGATAAGTTTTAAAAAAATTAAAAGAAAATAAACTTCAATTACAAGTAGACTAAACAGCAATGTAAAAACAGCAGGACAACAACAAAATGGTAAGTTAGGACTGACATCTGTCAGGTTGGACAAAGGCCTATCTTCAAAGGGACACTCTGAAAACTGGGAGAAAGGAAGAAATGAAGGAAACACGGAGTCTCAGTAGTTTCAATACTTACATGGCAATAGAAACCAAGGGAAATAGAAATTTTTTTTACTGCACATAAGTAATTTGAAAATTATCAAAAAGAATAAATTATAAACATGTTAGAAATATCAGAACCAGAGAATCTTGGAAGTTCTAACAATAAAACAGAGTGTAGAAACACCACTGGAATAACATTAGAGAATATTAGTAGGAGAATGAGACACTAAGGATCCAATTCTACTCTAGACACAGTAAACCATATTTAGAACATAGAATCCACGGAAGGACAATCTGAAACAGCAGTCAAGAGTAACAAACAGAATGTCAAGATCACCGGAAACAGAGAAACATGGGAACTCCTGCACTGCTGCAGAAGGAAATGCTGGCTCGGTGGGGACACCCAGGGCATTCCCAGGGATCAGCAATGAAGCATGAGAGCCTGAGACTAGAAACTGCCTGCGGTCTTCATGCAGGAACAGAATAGAAAAGAGACACAGAAGCAGTAATACAGACAAGGAAGCAACATGGAGGAATGATGCAGACAAAACTCAAACAATAACAGGAAAAATAAAGTTAAATTACATGGCCTTTGAATTCCTTTAATAATGAAAATAGCTCATTAGCGAAAATGAAAATATGACCTCTGGGCAACCAACAGTGAACACAGAAAGAAGGACTGAGACTGTTACCACAGCACGAATAAAGTTCAGCCAGTACTAGACATTTTTGTTTGCTTTTTTCATTTATTTATTTATTTATTTATTTATCGCTCTAGATTTTATCCCCCAACCCCTGATCCACCCGCTGAATGTTCCACATCCCATACCTACTCTCCACACCCCTGCCCCATGTCTCTACGAGGATGCCCCCACCCCCAACACCACACCACACCAAACCTCTAAACTCCCTAAGGCCTCCAGTCTCTTGAGGGTTAGGTGCATCATCTCTGATTGAAAACAGATCCGGCAGTCTTCTGCTGTATATTTGTTGAGGGCCTGCCCGTTTGGTGGTCCAGTGTTAGAGATCTTGGCGGTACAGATTAATTGAGACTGCTGTTCCTCATACAGGGTCACCCTCCACCTCAGTTTCTTCCAGCCTTTCCCCTAATTCAACCACAGGGGTCAGCAGCTTCTGTCCATTGGTTGGGTACAAATATCTGCATCTGACTCTTTCAGCTGCTTGTTGGGTCTTTCAGAGGGCAGTCATGATAGGTCTCTTTTGTGAGCCCTCCATAACCTCCATCATAGTGTCAGGTCTTAGGGCCTCCCCTTGAGCTGGATCCCACATTAGGGCTGTTGCTGGACCTTCTTTTCCTCAGGCTCATCTCCATTTCCATCCCTACAGTTCTTTCAGATAGGAACAATTATGGGTCAGAGTTTTGACTGTGGGATGGCAATCTCCTCCCTCAGTTGATGCCCTGTCTTCCACCTGGAGGTGGGCTCTGTAAGTTCCCTCTCCCTACTGTCAGGCATTTCGTCTAAGGTCTCTCCCTTTGAGTCCTGAATCTCTCATTTCCCAGGTCTCTGGTGCATTCTGGAGGGTCCCTCCAACCTCCTACCTCACAAGGTTACCTGTTTCCATTCCTTCTGTTGGCCCTCAAGGCTTCAGTCCTTTTCCCTCATGCAATACCAGATCAGGTTCCCCCATTGCCACCCCACCTCCATCCACTTTCCATCCCACATCCCTCCTTCCCGCCTGACTTGTGATTGATTTCTTCTCCCTCCCAAGTTGGACTGAGGCATCCTTACTTGGGCCCTTCAGCTTGATGACCTTTTTGAGTTCTATGGACTATATCTTGGGCATTCTGTACAATTTTTCTTTTCTTTCTTTCTTTTTTTTTTTTTTTGGCTAATATCCACTTATTAGTAAGTACATACCATGTATGTCCTTTTGCTCTAAGTTACCTCACTCAGGATGATATTTTCTAGTTCCATCCATTTGCCTATAAAACTCAGGATGTCCTCGTTCTTATAGCTGAGTAGTATTCCATTTTGTAAATGAACCATATTTTCTGTATCCATTCTTCTTTCGTGTAACATCTGGGTTGTTTCCCGCTTCTGACTACCACAAAGAAGGCTGCTAGGAACATAGTAGAACACATGCCCCTGTGGCATGGTAGACATCTTTTTGGTATATTCCCAAGAGTGGTACTGCTGGGTCTTCAAGTAGATCTAGTTCTAATTTTCTGAGGAATCTCCACACTGATTTCCAGAGTGATTTTACCAGTTTGCAATCCTACCAACAATGGAGGAGGAGTATTCCTCTTTCTCCACATCCTCTCCAACATGTGTTGCCACTTGTAGTTTTAATCTTAGCCATTCTGATTGGTATAAGGTGAAATCTCAGGGTAGTTTTGATTTGCATTTCTTTGATCACTAAGGACTTTGAACATTTCTTTAGGTGCTTCTCAGCCATTTGAGATTTCTCTGTTGTGAATTCTCAGTTTAGTTCTATACCCCATTTTTTTATTGGGTTTTTTGGGGTTTTGGTGGTTACCTTCTTGAATTCTTTATATATTTTGGATATTAGCCCTCTATCAGGTGTGGGGTTAGTGAAGACTTTTTTTACCAATCTGTAGGTTGCCGATTTGTCTAATTGACTATGCCCTTTGCCTTACAGAAGCTTTCCAATTTCATGAGGTCCCATTTATGAATTCTTGATCTTAGAGCCTGAGTCATTGGAGTTCTGTTTAGGAAATTTCCCTTTGTCCAATGAGTTCAAGGCTCTTTCCCAATTTCTCTTCTATTAGATTCAGTGTATCTGGTTTTATGTTGAGGTCCTTGATCCACTTGGACTTGAGTTTTGTGTGACACTTTTAAATATCAAATCTTGACAGTGAAGTGAGGAGGGGAGAATCTCTCCTGTATGAGTATTTGGAAAAAACAAAAAGAAAAAGAAAAACAAACAAACAAACCCAACCTTTTCATCACTGGCAATTTTTCAAATACAATAAACCTACTTTCCTTTACTTTCAGGAATTCAAAATAAAACAAAGTGTGAAGCGTGGTGGTGCCTGTTGGCAATTCTAGCACCAGGGAGCTGCAGGCTGGATAGTCAGGCATTCAAGGCCAGACTCAACTGTAGAGCAAGTTCAAGGCCAACCTCCATTATAAAAGACTGTCTCAAAACAAAAACAAAAGGTTATCTAGCCTCTTATCTAGTGACCCTTCTCTCCCTATTATGTGCAAGACACAAAGAGTGCTTAAGCACGGTGACTAGGAATTGGAAGAAAAGCAATCTACACATGGAAGATAAGGTTTCCCTATAGCCAATCAACCCAGAATATCAATACCCTGTTCCTTTAGAAGCACAACCTTAAAAGTTAGTGCTTTAATGACCTCCATTTAGTTAGACCTCACTTTTAACAAAATACCATTTAACAAAGTTATTAATGAGGCCCTTGATATCAACAATAAAGGACAGAAAAAAATGGGCAAGCTGGGGTTCTGAAATATTTGTTAAAACACAGAAGAAAACGAATTAGACAGTGTGAAGTAACCTAATTTAATTTGTAGTAACAGGTGTTAAAGTGGGTTCTAATGTCCTTGATCCTAACTGACAGAGAAAAGACAATTTCAAAACAAAGACATGAAAATCTCAGGGACAGAAAGGTAAATCAGTTTCCCACTGGGAAACTAAATGAATGGTGGAAGCTGTTCTAAAGTCACTTCCTGGCAGGAATGTACTGGATTTCAATTTAACTTGATCTTCAAATGATTAGGCAAGACACGACAATGAAAACATTATCTTAAACAAGCTGTGATTTCAAGATTTTAAATTGTATTTTCTGATCTGAAACAGACAAATCAAAGTACAAATATCTGGTAAAACTTACTTTGAACACGTATTATATATTCTACCTGGATACAGTTTTTAAGTTAGGAGCAAGCACAAACGAGAAACCTTTGTTCTGTTCAGGAAATATATGCTGAGTTCTTAACACTTTGATTTTTCTCAAAGCACCATTATTTGATTTGATAAAAACTAAGCAAAAAAAAAAAAAAAAAAAAAAGACACAGACAATACTCATCAAAATGTAGCCCTTAGCCTTTGCTATTTAACTTTGTTCAGAAAGGTATATTTCAAAATTTTCTAAGTAATGATATTTCTCTGAGAAATAAGATAAACTTAATTTCATTTACAGTCTAACTAAAGACTTAGGGTCCATTTATCATTTTTAAAATGCTAGCCAGAAGATAAGATTAGTTTCTGTCACTCACAGCACTGTCAAGAGAACTCAAGATGATTGCAAAGTCGATTTTTATGGCCATATTTGAACAAATAATAAATGTTCCTATGGAGGCTTCAGTTTGAGGGTCTCAGAGAATTTGACTGACACAAAGGATAACTGACAACCACATTTCCAGCAGTAGGTTCAATTCATGGTCTCGCTCTATAGTTTTCTAAAGATCTAGGCGAAGCCACTAAAAGCATTAAACATAGACAAAGAAGTATAAAAATAAAGCCTAAAGGAACAGAGATTATTATGGGTGGAGAAAAGGCAGCATGAGGATAACCAAGGAATGGTCATTAAATACATATATGAGCTCAGTGCCTGAAAGACTGAGAACAGGGATCTGTCTAAGAGAGCAGCTCAAGCTCAGAGTGAAGGCACTCAGTAAAGCAAGAAAAGGGATATGCCCAAGGCACATCCACAAGACACTGAAGGCATAAAAGTACGCCTCCAAAGCTCAGAACTGGAGAACCCCGACTGAGAACAGCCTGAGTGGGATGCACAGAACTAACTTAACTCACATACCTACTTCAGGTAATCTAAGATCCAAAGAAAAATTTTACATTAAATGAGTTTGTTTTTAAGTGCATTGAGGGGAAATCCTAAACTATGAAGATTTAGTCAGGGTTCTCAATTGACATACAAAGTAATTAAAGTGTAATGAAAACAATCTCCATAACATTTCAAAATCAATACTAAAAAATATTTAATTCTTTACAATTCTATTCAGAAAACAAATTGCAAAGCTAACCATGAGCTAAACTACAAACCTAAATTTTCATATTTCCCAATCCCCCTAGCTCCTGCACATCTGTTTATTTATATCGTGAATAGAAACAATACCAGAGAGGTCATCACCTTGTGATGGTCATTACTTGACTTCTAGTGTAATCACTAGACAGACTAATACTAAGTCCAAATATTAATGTTGAATCCATCAAGGGGTTTGTTAAGAACATTTTTTTTTCTAAAACTATACAAGAAAATAAACTGGCCCTGATTATGAAATACAGAATTGAATATCATCCATTAAATCTGCTTCAAATCATTTCAACTCATTTGTTAGCACACTTAAATTGCCATTTTCCACAAACATCTTCCTTTTGTTTCTTTTCTTTGTTACTTTCTTTCCCTTCCTTCCTTTATTACTTGTTTTGGTTTTATTTAGTTTGTTATTTATTTGATTGTTTCTGTTTTTAATTTGTTTTGTTTGATTGAAGCAGTTGTATTATATTGCCTATACAGGTCTCAGATTCACAATCTTCCTCCCTTAACCTCCTGAGTTCTAGTATTACAGCCATGAGACAACAAGCTCAGCCAGTACTGAGTCCAAAAAATTGATAAGATTCTTTTAAAATGCATTTATATAGAAAAACAAGTGATCGATGAGTATTTTCTTTAAAGTGCTCAATATCAATAGTCACCACACAACTAATTAAAACTACCATAAGAAACTACCTCACTCTGGTCAGAGTGGCTGTCATCAAGGAAACTGACACCAAATGCTGGACTGTGGGAAGAGAAGAGCTTTCTTCACAGCTTGGAAGACTATAAATTAGTACAGACATTATGGAAATTAATTTAGAGGCTTCTAAAAATGCAAATGTAACTACCATACAATTCCTGGGCAGAGATTCCACATCCTACTACAGAGACACTGAACATTCATGTAAATCGCTGTGAATCAGAAGGAAATGAATCCTACAAGTCCATTAAATGAAAATGAATGTGAAACATAAACAAAATGGAATTTTGTTTTGTGGTAAAGAACAACAAAGTTATGAAATTTTCAGGACAATAGATGGAACTGAGCAGATGAAATGAAGTGATGAGAACGGACAGGGGATGAGCAGAAGAACACATGCATCCTGAGAGAGGAAGAGAGACAGGGGATGATGAAGGGGATTTAGGGGAAGGAGGCAATTGGATAGATGAAGAGGAAGGAGAAGCTACTAAAACACAATACTTGAAAGTGTCATAATCTATCTTGTTGATTTTCTCAAAGAACCAACTCCTCGTTTTGTTGATTCTTTGTATGGTTTTATTTGTTTCTACTTGATTGATTTCAGCCCTGAGTTTGATGATTTCCTGCCTTCTTCTCCTCTTTGGTGTATTTGCTTCTTTTTGTTCCAGGGCTTTCAGGTGTGCCATTAAGCTGCTAGTGTATGATCTCTCCGGTTTCTTTTTGGAGGCACTCAGGGCTATGAATTTTCCTCTTAGCACTGCTTTCATTGTGTCCCATAAATTAGGATATGTTGTGCCTTCATTTTCATTAAATTTTAAAAAGTCTTTGATTTCTTTCTTTATTTCTTCCTTGACAAAGGTATCATTGAGTAGAGCATTGTTCAACTTCCACGTGTATGTGGGCTTTCTGTTGTTTTTGTTGTTATTGAAGACCCAGAAATGAATCCACAGTCCTATGGTCACTTGATCTTTGACAAAGGAGCTACAATCATCCAGTGGAAAAAAGCCTTTTCAACAAATGGTGCTGGTTCAACTGGAGGTCAACATGCAGAAGAATGCAAATCGATCTATTCTTATCTCCTTGCACTAAGCTCAATTCTAAGTGGATCAAAGACTTCCACATAAAACCAGACACACTGAAACTAATAGAAAGGAAACTAGGGAAGAACCTTGAACATATGGGCACAGGGGAGAATTTCCCAAACAGAACACCAATAGCTTATGCTCTAAGATCAAGAATTGACAAATGGGACCTCATAAAATTACAAAGTTTCTGTAAGGCAAAGTACACTGTCAAAAGGACAAAGTGGCAACCAACAAACTGGGAAAAGATCTCTACCAACCCTACATCCGACAGAGGGCTAATATCCAATATATACAAAGAACTCAAGAAGTTAAACTCCAGAGAGGCAAGTTACCCTATTAAAAATGGGGTACAGAGCTAAACAAAGAGTTCTCACCTGAAGAATATCTAAAGGCTGGGAAGCACCTAAAGAAATGTTCAACATCCTTAGTCATTAGGGAAATGCAAATCAAAACAACCCTGAGATTCCATCTCACACCAGTCAGAATGGCTAAGATCAAAAACACAGGAGACAGCAGGTGTTGGCGAGGATGTGGAGAAAGAGGAACACTCCTCCACTGCTGATGGGATTGCAAGCTGGTACAACCACTCTGGAAAGCAGTCTGGGGGTTCCTCAAAAAACTGGCATGACAATCCCAGAGGATCAGGCTATACCACTCCTGGGCATATACCCAGAGGACTTCCTGGAATGCAATAAGGACACATGCTCCACTATGTTCATAGCAGCCTTATTTATAATAGCCAGAAGCTGGAAAGAACCCAGATGTCCCTCAATGGAGGAATGGATTCAAAAGATGTGGTATATTTACACAATGGAATACTAGTCTGCAATCAAAAACAATGAATTCACGAAATTCTTAGACAAATGGTCAGAACTTGAAAATATCATCCTTAGTGAGGTAACCCAATCACAAAAGAACACACATGGTATGCAGTCACTGATAAGGGGATATTAACCCAGAAGCTCAGAATACCCAAGACACAATTCACATATCAATAGATTTCCAAGAAAAGGAGAGACCCCTGTTCCTGGAAAGACTGGATGTAGGGGAATACCAGGACAGAGAAACAAGAGGGGTTTGAATGGGGAACAGGGGGAGGGAAGAGGGCTTATGGGACTTTCGGGGAGGGAGGAAACGGGAAAGGGGAAATCATTCGGAACGTAAATAAAAAAAATATAGAAAATAAAAAAAAGAAAGTGTCATAATCATACCCAGTGCCTTCTATGATAACTTTAAAAAGTTTTAAAAATAAAATAAATAAAATGCAAGCATACTATATATTGCAAAGAAAATTCACTCATAAATTTCTGAAACTTGAATCTATTAGGGAGTAATTGCATGACCACCAACAAAAGAACCTTGAGTTTTCCTCAACATAAAACATAAAAACACTCCTCTTTGAAAATTGCTCACAGAATTACTTGTTTTACCATACTGCCTAGGTCCCATATGGAGTAGTAAGATTTATCCTTTAAAATTAGCAAGACCCATGCTCAAAAGCAAGAATTTATGTAACTGCTCCATGGCATATACCTATCATTATTTCATAGTGTTTATGGTCAAAATCATCCAAATGGTGTCAGGGATATCGAAGACAATGGGTAGATAACAGTGAAGAATGCCAAATAAAGCTTTCTGACAGTTAATCTTGGTTATCAATGTGCTTATATCTGAAATGAACTATGAGGCAAGCTGCCAGGCACACCTGTAATGGGCTTTCTTGGTCAGGTTATATGGACTGAGAAGACCCACCCTAGAAGTAGGCTGCAATATTCATGCACAGCTGAAATGAAAGAAGACCAAGAAAGAAGCTTTGATTATATGAAGTTGCTTTCACTCTCACTGGCAGGTCCAATCCATCTATCCTGCTGCTGAGGCTGCATTCCTTCACTGATAGACTACCATTTCTTAAGGCTACCAATGAAAACTGAAGACTAGTGGATCTCTAGGAATCGTCTAGGCCTTTAATGGCAGGTCAGAACTACTGAGGCAACCAGACACATACAATGCACAGCTAAGGTGTTCTCAGCCTCTACAGCATGAGTAAGCCATTGCTGAACTAGCCAGACCATATCACTTAAGTCCATCTAACAAACCCTCCTTTAAAATGCATTTGCTTTATTGGGTCTGTTCCACTCAAGAACCCTAATACAGGGCTCTGTAGACACAGATTCGCAGGCACTGAGAGCTATTCTCTATGTAGTGCACAAATTCTCAGGTGGATTAGAAAAATTAGAGGAAGAGTTTTCAATATAAAAAAGTAAATAAAGACAATAATTAACTTAATCAGAACTAAGACTATTTGACAATAAATAAGAATGAATAAGAACATATACAAGCTCAAAAATTATTTCATACAGATATAGGTATTCAGCAGATAGACAGTAATGCTGCTTAATACTATCTATCCTAATGCGAAATCCTTCATGTTCCTGGAATTAACAAATAAGGTTTCTCATCATGTCAGAAAACGAGAATTGTTAAATGTTAGAAAAGCTACCAAAAAGAGCTTTCATTCTTTCTGTAATATATTTCACATCAAAAGATTCCTAATTTCCAAAAAATATATTTTACAGGTACTTTAAAATCAGAATAAATACCAAATTAATAACTGTCTAGATCAAAATACCTTTATTTTTATTATGGAAAGCTATTAACTTTATAAGTGATAAAATCTACCAGGTCAACTTATGGTGTGACATGAAAACTGATAACTACTGATAACTAGGAATAATAATAATAATAACTGATAACTAGAAATCTGAAAAATAAACTCAAAACTCTTAAAAATATGTACGCATATAACCAAAGAGCAATGCATTAGGAAATAAAGAACAGATTATGTTTGTAAATTTGAAAATGAATTCAAAAAGCAACACGTCAACTCCAAAATTGGGTATTAAAAGAGCCATACATAGGAAACATATGAATATTCTCTTAATATTACTCTTGTGTAATGATAACTATGAGGGGGCTCAGTTGGAGTCATAAAGTATTTTATGCTTTTATGTTTTCTTTTCTTGTATACTTACAAGGGTATGTTCTTAAGAAACTTCCATTATGGGGCTCATGAACAACTGGAGCAGAAACACTATTTGATGGCTGGAATTTCAAGAAAAACTCCACTGAAAATGTTTACATAATACGTGGTTTACCACAGATTATATAATGACAAAAAGTAGCCATTTGGAATAAAATTGCAGCTCCTATAAGCAATTGCATTAGTGTGTCAGGTGCTACATAAATGATACCCAGTAATGGCAACGGTAATGACAAAAAAATGCCTAATGTTTACCTAATGCTCTCCTTCCAGAGTACTCAAAACTACCAACAGCAAATAGCTAACCACTCCTCCCAGATGTTCTAGGTTGCTAGTGCAGATAGTATATACAAAGACATACGCAGACACACAGACACACACACATACCCCTGAGTTACAGAACAGTCAAAGAATCACAAAATCACAAAGCAAGAAGAGATCCCATGAGATCTATCTACTCCTAACACATTACTGGGACAATATCTCTGCCCCTAAGACATTCCTCCATAGAATCATTGAGGACAGAGTGTACCTGTCCCATTAAGTAAAATAAAATTAAAAGTTAATATTGTGAATCTAGGGATCCATAAACATCATGGAGTAATAATCTTTCAAAGATTAATAGATTAATATGATAGCTAGGTTAATCATGAAACCTACAGACACATGAGAGAGAGAGAGAGAGAGAGAGAGAGAGAGCGCCTAAACTATTAAATCATATAATATCACTTTGGTAGCTCTCACAAAAAACTCTTATCTGTTTTTGTGTGGCTTCACCCTTGCCTGATCTTTATTTAACAGGCAATAGTTCTTTTCATGCTTGAGTCTAACAAGAACTAAGACACACTGTCTTCACTAAAAACAAAGCAGTGAGCTCTGGAATTCTGTTAAATCAGTTTCATCTAAAAGCTTTGGCTGCTGAATGCATAATTGAGGTGACTTTTAACAAATGGACACAGTTGGTTCTGGAAAATGGAAAACTATAGCCTAAGTAGTACATTCAGGGAACTATGAGATATAGGAGAGATGGATGTGTCAGCAGAAGACAGGAGAACAAGCAAGCAAACAACAGCAAACCTCTTTCCTTATGAAAGTATTAGAGTGCGGAGGACTACAAGATAAAAAGACTGACACTGTGCCCGTTGCCAGGCAACAGGGGACACTACTGCAGTCAGTTATTTCACTTTTATAATCAAGAGATGATAAAACGAGAGGGGTGGATGCATAAATGTAAATAATTCCTTCAACAGAGATAACGGAGTACACATCCCATAGGTAGAAGGAATCAGTCAAAAGATGAGGAACATAATGACAAATGTCTCCAGAATAGAGTATGGCAGAGTAGCGTCACTTTACAGTAAAAAGGACTAAAAACAGAAAACTAACTAAAAGTAAAAATAAGGCCTTTTCTTCACACAGGTATTATATACCTCTAAACTAATGGCATGTCCTAAGCATACAGACACACATTTATGTAGCTATATGTTATAAATTCAATCACAAAAGTAAAGAAAAATGGGCTAAATCTAAAGGACTTAAGAGCTTGAGAAAACGTTGCTCAGATATTGAAAAGGAAAAGCATTAAGTAGCAAACAGAAATATAGGAAAACAAAACAAAAAGTATCATACTGGTTCACCATTATGGTAAAATAGAGGCTTTTACATGGAAAATGATAAATCCATTCTGAAAATGCAAGAGAATTTCAAAAACTCAGTATTTAGGGCAGGTGAAAGGTTCCTGCAACTTTCTAGCTCATACGAAAGTGGAAAAGGAGGTGAGTTTAAAACCAATCTGCAGCCTTTTAATTAAGTAAGCTTAAAACAGCTTCCCAATGTCTGAGTCCAGTTATCTGTCAAAGTAAAAAGAGTCTTCAGTCCTTTTGTCCCTTAGGGTAAAGTACATAAAAGAAGGTGGGAAGGTTCTTGTGGCACTAATTAAAAGATGAAATATTTATTCATTGAAAAAAATGGGATGTGAGATTTCTCCACAAAATTGTCCTCTGCTGACTCCAGGAAGGTGTGGTTGGATGAGCGCTCATGCTATCAACTGATCATTGACACAACACAAAAAAACATCCTTCCACAGGTGCAGGACAAACAGATTCTGGGGAGCCATACACAGTTCTATGGCTGACACTAATATTAAAGTCCATCCAGATGCTGGATTACATTCAGAGGACTATTCAAAAGAGTATTATTCTAACTGCATGTTGAGCCCAGTCACTGACCAACCAGCACGTCCCAATAAGGAAGGAACAGATGACTTTGACCAGAAGAGAAACATCTCTTGGCAAGACAATGAACAAAACAGAATACAAATGGAACTCCGTCTATTTCCAGTAATAATTTAGGTATGAAACAAGAAGAAAAGGGCAGCCCCAAAATATGGTAAAAGTATTAATTTCCCAATACTTTGTTCAATGACACAATATATCTTGCTGGGGACATGTTGCTAGCTGTTGTCTTATTCTTTCTTCAGCATGTGAAAAAGTGAAACAAACCAATGAGTCTTCTCTGTACACTCATTCTCTGTGGGACAGGCCTGGCATTGCTCCCAGTAATTCCTTTTGGCCAACATGTGTCTGTAAGGAGAGATCCATGTACCCATACCACACAGGGAGACTGTACCAACAGTGGTACATTAGGACAGATATTGTCTTTGGTTTTGGTTCTAAAACCCCATACCAGCACATGACTGACAAAACTGTACATGGGAAATAAAGCTGAACTTTACTTATACATGTGCTGTTCACACCAAACAAACCTATTCCTGCAAGAAGGATAAAGATCCTGACAGGCTACTTTAAAACAAACTCACAAGCAGACAAAGGCCCAGGTGAAACTGGTACTATAATAAACAATATTTACGATGGGAGGGCAATGAAAATGATCATCAACACCACTTTGCTGAAAAGCAATACGACAAACTGTTTGTCTAACACAAATGACCAAGGCATTCAGAGTGAACTTCAAAGTACAGAGTGGATCCCTTAAGAATCACTAACCTTTAAGGCGTGAACATATAGAATATGAAACAAAGATAAATACCTAATAAAACAAATAAAAATGCCTTGGAAACACCAATGCACTAAAAGGGAGAATTGTAATCCAGGAAAAAGATGTCAACAGACATGCTAATATAGACAGAGGAAAGCTTAGGAAACAACAAACACACACAAAGAACTAAAGGCAACTATGGAATGAGAGACAGCCTTGCAGAGGGAAGAACATACAGATTGGTTACCTATACCAAAGGGTCAGCCCTGAAAACATATACATACGAGTAACAACAGACAGACTGGGCAGGTTGTATTTAAGTATTTAGGAATGAACACACACACACACACACACACACACGCACACGCACACGCACACGCACACGCACACGCACACACACACAAGCAATTAATGAAAAAAGCAGCCATGAATTGGACAGACTGCAAAGAAAAGTTATGTGGGAGTTTCGAGGGAAAAAAGAAAAAGAGAAGGAGAAAATGATGTAATTATATTATAATCTAAAAAATAAAAATTTATCACAGAAAGACATCAGGATGGGTGGATCTCTGGAGATGCTTTATGGAGTCTTCCCTCACAATACCCTAGATAACTCTCTTTAGTCATAGCATACCCTGAATAAAAACCAGCTAGAATATAAACAAACCTTTGAGGTTATACTGTTTGGTTTTTCATGTGAACATGACAAACTGGAGTCATAAGTGAGGAAGGAGCTTCAGTTGAGGAAACACCTCCATGAGATGCAGCTTTAAGGCATTTTCTCAATTAGTGCTCAATGGGGCGGGGCTCAGTCCAGGGGCAGGGCTCAGTCCATTGTGCTTGAGGCCACCCCAGGCTAGTGGTCCTGAGTTCTATAAGAAAGCAGCAGACTGAGCAAGCCAATAAGCAGCACCCCCTATGGCTTCTGTATCAGTTCCTGCCTCAGGTTCCAGTCCTGCTTAAATTCATGTCCCAACTTCCTCCAATGATGAACTAGAAGTGTAAGCCACATAAACTTTTTCCTCCCCAACTTGCTTTTTAGTCATGGTCTTTAATCACAGCAACAGAAACCCAGACTAAGATGGAAGGAAGTACAGGAGAATTCAAATTCGGGATTTTGTACCTAAAACCCATAGTCTTCCCACTACCTGACTCTATTTCAGAGCAAAGCTTTTTTGACTCAGAATAGAAGGAAGAGGGGGTGGAGAGAGATTAGCACATAAGGCAAAAGAAGCAAAGTGTTATTGTTGTATTAATCTGACTGAGACTTACAAGAAGGAAATTATGTGATAGTAACCAAAAGTCTTAGAAGAAAATGAATGCTTATTCAGAGCTTCTACAAGCACAGAGAGGTACAGTGGAAATCGATGAACATGAATCACTAGATTTGGGAAAAGGAAATGAGAACATATATGGAGGAGAGGTATGATTCCAAAGCTAAAATATATTAAATAAAAACTTAAAAGTCTATGAGAATGGGGCTAAAGAGATATGACTGGCCCTACTTCCTCAGGACCCACTTAGAGGCTCACAACTATCTGCAACATACTTGCAAAAGATCTGGGATCTGATGCTAACTTCAAGCCAATGGGGTCACTACACGCACATGCTACCAAGACTTACATACATATGAGCACATCTTATATACATATGAGCACATCTCCTCCAAACCCTCAAATGACTCCTCCCAAGAAAGTCTGTAAGAAAAGATATATCCTGGGCCAATGTAACAGCTCCGCAGGTAACAGCACTTGCCAAGCCTGACATTCTGAGTTTGATCCTAAAAGCCTGCATAACTCCAGGAAAGAACTGACTCCCACAGTAGTCTTTTGATATTAACGTCTGTGCATACAATCATACAGAAGCATTTGTACACATAAATAGAAATACATACAAATAATACATAGATGCATAAAAAGTAAATCATAAACGAGTGTAAAAGAATTTACAAAATATAATCCTATGACATAATGGATATTAATTTTTAAAATCCAATAAATTGGATTCCATCAAAAGTTGCAGAATCTCAATGTCAGATGATACACTTGTTCTGAATGTAAATTCTACAGTTTCTCCAGAGAAGGAAGATGTCAATTTTGGTGTTTTACAGAACATAAAAATTCTCTATCCTGAGTGAAATTAGGAATCACAAAGCCAGCTGTGGTCATTCTGGTATGACTGTAAACATCTATGCTAAGGAATCATTACAGAAATGTAATTACAATAACCTAAACCATCCACAACGAGGTTCTAAAAAACTGTTTATCAGAGATCAAGCGCTACAAATACATTTGTTTATGTACTGAATGATCAATATAGCAGCTGAGTGAAACATGCAAAAAGATTGATTCTAAAAATAATATAGAGTTGTTTATGTGCTCCAGACAAGACAGTACATAATGGGTACAGACCTCTTAAAATGACATTACCTCTAAAATACTGACTCTTATGCACACACATCCAGACACATGTCACCAAGAAACAAGTGTTATTTGGGATTTTGTCATCTCTAAACAAAAAACCTATCCTGTAACTCCCACATTTTTTTAAAAGCATGTCTACAAATATAGGTATTATTAATCAAGTAGTTCTTTAGCCAGATGAGAATCAATGAAACCAAAGACAGACATGCTATTTGAATAGGCAGAATGAAAATAGAAGAAAAGCCATATTCAAAGTCTATTTACTTTCTTCCTTTGTTTGATTGGGTCTGATTGACTTTGAACATTGCTGTAATACTGCTTCTGTGTGTGTATGTGTATGGGAGTGTATATACATGTTAATATAATTCAATACTACTAAGTTAAACTGCAGAGGAAACATTTCTCAGCCCTTGATTAAGGTCTGCATTAAACCATCAGACCCCATCACAAGCCTTGCTGATGAGTAGTTATTTGGACACACACAGAGCTGTGATTTCCATCCACTTTGCTAATCAGCAAGTTCAGATTTGCTGCTAATGTGACAGTGATGAACAGGAATGATGCTAATGTGACATTGATGAGCAGGAATGACAGCTCAGGCTGATTAAAATTAGCTTAGGTTCTCTGACCTAGGATAAAACGGAAGGGCTTTGTCAACAACTACAGCCAACACATATCTCCGAAACAAGAGTACAAACACCAAAATCACACGTTTCCTTTTAAACATGAATCTAACCAAATATATATTTCATTGTGACATGATTTAAATACATGCAGTCTTTAATCAAATCTTGTACAAAAATCAAAAATTGTAATAAAAGCATGAATATACAGACCCAAAGCCAATCCACTCATACGCTATGACGAGAACATATATTTCTGTATGTATGTGCACAGGAAAACACACATACACAAAGAAATAAATGTAATTATATTATTAATTTGAAAAGCATTTTTGAATTGTTATTTATTTATGCATGCGTGGGTGGGCTATATGTGCACGAAAATGCAGTTGCCTATGGAGTCCACAGAACCATGTTGTATGTACTCCCTCAAACTGGAGTTGCAAGCAACTGTGAGCCACCTCTCTAGGGTGCTACAAACCAAACCCTACAAAAACAGTATGTACCTTTGATGACTGACTGAACCAGTGTCATTAATGACTGACTGAACTATTGCTCCAGATCCCCATCCCTGTCCCTCAAAACAAAAAACAAACAAAAAAAACCTAAAGCAAGCAAGGTGTCTCAGTAAGGGTACTTGCCTTGCTCACACATAGTAGGAGGAGAGAACTCACTCCTACAATTGATTTCAGACCTCCATAGGTATACTGTGGCATACATGCACCTACACACAGATACACATACATGCTAAAAAAAAAAACAATTAGACAACTAAAAACAGCTTTCAGAACAACGACCTCACCTTCCTTTGCTCTCCTTTGCTCACTGCAATGCCATCAAGGCCAGCTCAGCAGCTCAGCAACAGCTGGACACAGAAGAATCCCTCAAAGGCTAGTACAAACCAGAAAGCGTACTTTTATAGGTAGTAGCACATTTCTGTTCTCTGACATAGTTCAGGTAATGCATCCACCAATGTTTGCGGTAGTAGAGTACAGCTTTAAAATCAGAAAAAACTATGAAACATATACAGAAGGTCCATGCTAAATAGTATAGACAAAGCTGGGCACTACTGTAGCTTTTTAAAAGCAGCACAGATAACCTGCAACATGAAGTTGATCCTGACCTGGAGCTGTGCAGAGTTCCATTCTTAAAATATAAAACTCCATGCACACATAAAGAACAGACTCGCTCTGTTACAGCACTAAAATACATTTTTAAAGACAGGCTTCTTAAAGCACTGATCTGAGCCAAAAGGCATTTCTAAAAAGTGGACACTCACAGCTACCGTAGCACAGCACCTGAGATCATGGGAGATTTAAAACATTCATATGGATGGGGTTTTATGAGAATAAAGTAAGTATTCACATGTCAAAAAATTAGTCTCGGGATCTTAGTTCAGCTGAATTCAGATGCTGTGTGTTAGCAATGACATTGATTGAAATACTCTCCTCAGCACACTCTCAAAAGAAACAGATAACCTTCTATGAATCTAAGAAACTACAGATAAGCATGACACATTCTACATGCAGTTCTGAGACGAGGTAACACAGGAGATGAAGGACAAGATGCACTGCCCAGAGTATCTGAAATCAGAGACTGAAAGTCAATCAACACGCTCAAATCTTCAATTACTCCCCTGCAATCACTGACAGGCCTGTTTCTGGGTCATGCTCCATCCATGTAATTTTCCTACTGAAATCTCAGAAAAGAAACTACATTCAGAGACAATTTCTAGCTTTAAACACTAACTACATTTTTAGCAAATAGCCATTACTCGTGTACAATATAATTGTCTAAATTATCCTTTATTAGAATTCCTTCTTGAAGGTAAATTTTCTGAAATTATCTTAATTACCCTTATTACTGCTGAGTAAGTAAATTATTGGAGTCTACAAACAAATTCATAGTAAATAAATAATTTTGGGTCCCTGCCCCCCCTTTGTTAAGTTTCAAAGACTTCCAAATATAAGGTCAAGGACAAATGTGGCCAATTTTTCACATGGTCTCTTACTCCCAAATCCTACTTTCTAGAAGAAAATAGTATCACTATCTTTTTACTAGACTAATGGTTTTTACATTTTGCTTCTGCCATACATTTGTTTTCTGCCATGCAGTCACTACCACAAGATCACATGAGAAAAGCACTCAACACTGAGGACAATGACTCAGCTATAAAACTAAGCAGCACTACTCTGAGCACATTCTGCTCAAGTCAAGCACAGAGAAAGTCACTTGGCAGGCATTCCTTAAGAGATTCCACTGCAATAAGTGACCCTAAACCACGACGGTCTCAGCTCATCCCTTTATTATTTTTCCAAAATACTAAATTATGGGTCACAGAATGATAGGGAAAGGAGAAGTTTCCAATGACACTGGGTGCCCCCAAAGTAGGAATAACAATGTACTCGGTACCTAAGTAAATCAATAGCAGCTTGCGTCTTTAAAAAGGATACCATATTACTAAGTCAGGCAGACCACAAAGAGGCAGAAGGATTGAATCTCAACCACAACTAAAAGGACTGCTATCCCTAAGGACTACCAGACAGCTTTTAACATGTTTTTGAAATGCCTTTTTTTCTTATAAACTTAGAGTTCCGTGTTTGCTATATTTGATCTCAATCCTGATTATTTCTCTAAATAAATGATGCTGTCACATCTCCTGACTATAATGAAATCTTTCTTAATTTCTTTACAATATTCTAGTGTCTCCTTGTTCTATGTAACCTATTAGTCAGTATTCAGAAATAAAAAATAAATTTTGTTCATAGTTAAAAACCAAGTAAACTATTTTATGTATATAAAACATAAACATGAAATGTTCATTATATCAAAAATAAATGTAAATGCATGATTACCTTCAATCTGAATGTTTAGATTCCAAAAAAATTGGTGGAGGTATATGATTCAAGAGCTGACTGAAGAAATACCTTATAAGTACATTTTTAATCAATTAAGTAAGATAAAGATATCATCTCACACACACACACACACACATACAAAAAAAAATCAGTGACACACAACCATAAATAGGGCATCAGAAACACCCCTTTCCAGGTTCATACACCATATTGACAAGTGTATAGAATTTAAAAGCCAAAGGAAGAAGTGAACTTAACAGCAGCTGTAATTACCTGAACTAGATTCTGTCGTGGAAATGGAAGAAGTTTACAAGGCTAGACTCCTCCCTGAGTGGGTCACCCTTCTTCCCTAGGAGGAAGGGAGCAGAGTGGAGGAACAGGGTTTCAGATGGCCTTTGAGTATGAACATTAATAATGACTCCTAGGGACCAGCTTCGGGGAGACAATTCAGCTTTACTTGGGGTGAATCAGGGTTATATAATTTGGGGTAGGAATAACCAGGGTGAGCAAAGGCTGAAGCCTAAGGTCCTTCATTAGCCTAGGGAGAAACTCCACGGATCTCAGGTGCTTGCTGACTGGGTTCTTATCAAGAGAAAGGATGTTGACCCTGTAATCTAACCGAGGCTAGGTGACATTCGCCAGGTGGAGGTGTGTGGGGATTTTGAACTCCCTAGACAAGGTCAGAGAAGAAGCCAAAGGGAGTCTGCCAGTTTATGCTGAGCTCAGAAGGCTATACAGATAGTAGTAGATTTCATTCTTAATTAGCAGGGCATCACCTGAGTATATAAATACAGTCAATGGTTGCCAGAAGAGGAAGAGACATTCTCTTCATTGATAGTCACTAGTGAGTGATTCAGGAATCAGAGAACTTTCTTGGATCAATAAATACTCCACAAAGTGCATTTTTTTAAAAAGGTTTGGTGACAGGAATTGTCCCCAGCTGTTGAAATGATGCCATTCTCATTTTCTAAGCTGTTAGGGCACACCATCTCAGCTCGTAGACCTCATTCCTTATAAGCATGAAGCTGGGGCCTAGAGCCTGTGCATTAGAATCAGATATTGTCTCTAGCACAGATGAGCTTGTGAGCTACATACCACTGAGGAAACTCTTCTGAACCCAATTTTCCTCATGTATTCTAACACCTCCAGCAGGATTAAATAAACAATGTGCATATGAGTCCAGGACATATTGCATTTTCAACATCCATGATAGCAGAGACTGGTATTTTCCTGTGCCCAATTAATTCCAAAGGAAGCTGTATGTGGATTTTCCTGGACATTCTTGCCTGGTTCCTGTGTAAAACTGAAAAAGCCTTGAAGCACAAACATGATAACCTGACTAGGAGTCTGAATCTCCAAAGAAACACTGTTTGTGTGATCTCTCTCTCTCTTTCTCTCTCTCTCTCTTAAAAATTCTGAATAGATAATTAAACCACACAGACAGACACAGTGATGCCATATCGTACAGACTTCTGCATTTACATAATGCACTAAGAGGTTACGTGTAGACTAGGACAAGATGCCTGCTGCTGAAAAGACAAAGCTTCAATGATGACCTACAATCTACTAACTGCATTTTGGATCTTTCTGATACTTTGTGATCTGGCTGTAAGGTGGGATTATAATTTACCACTACCAACTAATGGAGCACTATGAGTAATTATGAGACATGAAAACTTAAGTGCAAGCATGAGGAACCACTTTCAACAACAGCCCTCTTTGCAGCAGCATCACAGTGATAGGGATTTACTCTGAAAAATCTGCTCTTGAGACTCTTCAAGCTACACAAACAAATGGAATGTTCTAATTACACTGGGGTTTTATTTATTTTTTAAATAAGAGGCACAGATAAGCCATAAACATAACAAAAAGCCAAAGGAGAAGGCAAGGAGGGAAAAAGGGAACAGCTGGTATGAACCATGCACATCAGTCAAAGAGGCAATGGGGCCCACAGAGTTTCTCAGTAAGTGCAGGAGAACCCTAGGTGGTAAGAAAATGGATACTTCAGATCTGGGGAAGCAAAACATGCTCAATACTCCTCAGGATGCCAGGGGAGGCCTGGATAAAACCTCCTGTCTTAATGAGTTACACTGCATTCCCAGCTGTTCACAATGACAGAGTTCACTGCAGCAAAAAATATACAGACAAAATCTCTGCAGACCCCAGAGTCAGAGGTGCAGGGCAAATGCTAAATCACACATCTGCTGAGGCTTGCATGTATAAAAAACACCAAGAATTTAAATACACACTTGTGCACACAGGATCTTTTTCTTCCAGGTCTCATGCACATGTTTGTCTATTCTTTTGTTCAGATAAACACACTGACTCTGATTATTTCTTAGTTATTGAAAATATTTTGTATCACGTTTCAGGTTAGAAACAACTAACCTGACTACAGTAGGTACCCATAGGCCTCTGACTCTCAGTACTGCTGTGAGGCTGTCTGACTAAAAATATTAAATGGTCCCTTTGTCAACCCATTAACACATCTCCCTAGTCTTCTAATGATATAGCTTATCTCAATTACAAATCTTACATCATAAGTAAAGTCCTAGCTGACATTAACTTGGAAGGAAGTAGTCAACACTTAGAAATACATTTAATTTACATAAATAAATTGAAAAGAATAGCAAGGATTTCTGATTAATTCATTTATGCTTTGATCTATTCAATCTCATTGAAATAAGAACTTCCTCCAGGGGAGTGGTGGTACACACCTTTAATTCCAACACTGGGGAGGCAGAGGCAGAAAGATCTCTATGAGTTTTCTACCTGGTCTACATACTGAGTATCAGGATAACCAGGACTATACAAAAAAAGACAGACAGAGAGAGGTGGGAGAGGAAAAGAACCTTTCAACCTTGCAACAGTCTGGGTAACAATAATGTTCTGGCCTTGTGAGGGAAAAATGTGCCAGTTATTGGAAAGAAAAAATAATACACAAATTATGTGTCACTTCTGTCTAAAGTAAGACCTCTCTGTCAGTGCAGCCCTTCAGAAACAACAGCAAAATACTTGTCTTACCCTAGAGGAACAGCTTAAAGGAAGTGTGAAACAGGCAAAGTCTCTTCCTATAGAAAGGGAGCTTTTCAATCTGAGGGATATGGCTAGAACTGAAATGTTTGATCACGAATATAGACTTTATAACTAGGATCACAATCATAAACAATTATATTAGGATACCACATAATATATCAGAAATAAAAAACACAAATAATTTTATAATGCAGTGCTGTAAATATCCTTAAGGTTATATATGTAATTATATGATTATTAGACATGTTATTATACATTATTATTTATTATAAATACATTTAAATAAAGGTGGATCTTTCTGTACAATGTAATCCTTAATATATTTACGAACTTTATTTTGAGGAGTACATAGAGCTCCATGACTCAGAATCTTGTTTTAGACAAAAATAGGATAGAAAGATTATAAAGGAATATCAGTGTTAAATGATTCTCCCCAAACCAGTATACATAGAACTTAACATATTCAAATGTTTACTGAACTTAATGTGGTAGAGCATATTTTAACAGGTCAGGGTCATTATTTTAGGATGTTGTGAACTTTTAACTTTTTTCAGGCCTGATTTTTTTCCCCCTTTAAAAATTCTGTTGTGCTAAATTCTCAAGCACTCAGTAGGTGGGAACCATATAGGACATTATACACATTAGCTAGAATTTAAACTGAAGATAAGTTAGGGGAATATCATAGAATTTTGTGTATTTAAAATGTTCTGTAGCTAGGAAAAGCAAAAGGAAAGGGAAAGGGAAAGGGAAAGGGAAAGGGAAAGGAAAGGAAAGGAAAAAACAAAAAAGGAAAAAGATAAAAGGAAAAAGGAAAAATAGGAAAAAGGAAAAGAAGAGAGGGGAGGGGAGGGGAGGGAAGGGAGATAGGAGGAAGAGGAAGGGAGGAAACGGAGGGAGATAGGGAGGAAGAGGAAGGGAGGAAATGGAGGGAGATAGGGAGGAAGAAGAAGGGAGGAAAGAGAAAGAGATAGAGAAGAAGATAGGGAGGGAGGGAGGGAGGGAGAGAGGGAGGGAGGGAGGGAGGGAGGGAGGGACAAGCAAAAGAAAGGCACTCTTTACCTCTTGAATACATTCCTCTGTGCTGCGTGGCATTCTATTTTTGAAAACTCTGCACATAGAATCATGATTTCCTTGAAAAAAAGACAGTACCAACTATAATTGTGCCCAATGAGCCCCAAATATTAAACTTTCATTTTCAAGTGTGGCTTTCATCATTCCCTCCTACAATGTGGTATAGATGATAATATATTATTTGTTATTCAGAAGAGGAAGAACTCCATACAAAATAAATGACTTCAATTGCCTTATAAATAAAACATGCATAAATGTCTTGGTAAAATAAATTAAAGGAGCATTTGTATTTGATCATTCCATCATATTACTGTCTTTGTCTACAAGCTGAAGAAGCTATTGTTGTGTTTCCTGAAATTCATTATGGGTAATGTTTATAATGGAGAAAAATTACTACAAAGTTATGGCTAAAACTCAAACAAATAACATATAAAGGATCTTGAAGAGATCCAGTGCACACTAAAGTCAGATTCACTAATGATGCCTACACCTGTAATGGAATGCTTTGTTGCAGTACTTGTTTTAGATGAACTTTTGCTACCTACATAAATTAAAAATTAGGCCTTTAGAGTGATAACAAATTTATAGTAAACTTTACCTTTACCTCTGAAGATATACTAATGGCAAAAGGGGAATACTGGTCTTGAGGAAACGCATTTACTAACTTTGATTTTAATCAATAAGTGTCATGAGATAATCTAATTGCATCCCGTTTTAATTAAATGAAACATACTGCATTATTATAACAGAGGTACAGAAATAGATACAGAAGATTCAGAAGAGGAATATTTAACCAACCATAAGGACAATGGTATACACCCTGGAGATGTTGTTCTAGTGTTATATTTGTTCATCCCTATTATAGGTGAAATGCATTGCCATACACAGGAACTTCAAAATTTGTAGAAATATGGAAATAAATGTAAACAAATATTCTCAGACTTTGTTAACTCGAAAATCTTTGTTGTTTGTAAAAATAAATACTTGAAAGGAGAAAAAGCAATAAAGAAAACATTATTCTTTGTGAATGGAAGACTGATTTACAAACAAAATTTTAATAGCTACACACACACACACACACACACACACACACACACAAATCAAGCAAATTTTCAAGATTTCAAGTCTTTCAACTACTGTTTCCCATGGTAGGAAACAGCTCAAGAAGTTATTGCACAAATAAGTTCAGAAGTGTTCTCAACCCAATGAAAGTCAAAAATTGGTTTATTTAAATGCTATTTTGAAAATGTGAAAACACTGTCATTTGCACTGGCCAATTTCACACTGGCTCAGTTTACCATGCAGACTATGTAGCACTCACTCAAAGCCCTGAGGGGTCACTATCCCACAGGACACCGATTTTATACATCATCATAACAGCAAGCAGCCTGCACCAGAGCACAGTCCCATCACACTAGTGTAATCTCAGATACACAACTGAATGACTTTTATGGCTAAATGGGACAAAGAATAAATGAAATTCAAAACCTTCATATTAGCTGAGGTTGTTGGCAGGAAGGAGAGAGAGAAGGAGAGAGGAGAAAGATTGGACAGGATGAAAGAAAGGAGAGGGAGGAGGGGAGGGGAAATGTAGGAGACAAAGAATGCAGATCAAAGTGGAGAAAATTTAAAATGACAGCAAAAGGTGTATTAACATTAGTTTACACTGAAATTACTCATTATATACATCACACATTGTAACTTTAATGTCCATTTATTTTTTGGTAGAGCATATAGTTCAGATTTTGAAATATTTTTACAACAAAAAATTTAATATGAGCTATTATTTACTAGACACTTTTCCCCTTGTTCCCAAATCTATTTCTTCACCAACAAACTCATCAACTGCATTTCGGAACAGGAAAAAACAGGAGTCTCAGAATCTATGCATTCATATTAAATATTTACCAAGTTCCTTGAATAAGCTAGACTGCTCATAGAAAAAGCTAAACTTAAAAGTTATGGCCACAAACATGATCACACATATGCATGGGTATATTCTCTCTCTCTCTCTCTCTCTCTCTCTCTCTCTCTCTCTCCCCATATATACATATAATATACATATATATATATAATACACAAACATAAATATTCCAAATGAAGTTAAAATTTAAAAATGAAAAACTTTTATAAATAATGTGGTAATCATGAGGCTATAACACATGTAAAGTGGGAAGGGATATATTAAATTGGCCCATATGACCAATAAACAACCCTTGCTTTTGATTGCTTTCCCTAAATGGATAGTAAAGATGAAAATGTTGCTGAAGGCAACAACTATACAACTCAATGAACACAGAAATTAGGCTGATTCCAACTTAGTGCCTTTGTCCCTATACACCACCCTTCATGGTACAAGAAGGAACCCTTCATTCTACAATGATTACCTGTCTACAAAAAATCAGTAATAAAACAAAAAGACTGTAGGAATAACAAAAAAAAAAAATCTGATTGCATTTGGATAAGCTGGAATCTATCCAGACTAGATAGACCAGGGACTTAGAGGAAAACCAAGTATCACTCTTCTGCTAAAGGAACATAGCAATAAAATGAGACCTACTGACATTCTACTACACTAATAAGTGAGTGTCTTGCTCAGCCAGCATCAGAGAAGCTTCTTCCTATGGTAGATGCAAGAAATACAAAGGTCTACAACCACAGACTCTGTAGAGAGTGCGAGATCTTAGAACATTGAGTCCTAGACAAGATGTCTCCATCAAATCTCTACCCCCAGGGATCAAGTAACACTGCAGAAACCAAGATGGAAAGACTGTAAGAGAAGAAAGGATGGTCAACAGCAAAAGAATCAAGGCCACCTACACAAAGCAAGAGCAATGCACAGAGGCATGTATAGACACTAAGGCAGCACAGGTCTGTGCCAGATGGAGTCTCAGTTCCAAGAGAAAAGTGGAGACACACGTCCCCATCCCAAATTCAGAACCTACCTCCAATTAATATCTACTCACAAATGAAAAATTAATTTCCTCAAATAGACCCTCGCAGGGGATACAAATCACACCTAAGGGCATGTTCCATCCATAATAGGGAATGGCTAAAACAAAACAAACACAGTGGCATCCTTGAAGTCTTTGACTCCGAATTTTTTTCATCAGGGCTTTTTTTTTTTTTTTAATATCTTCCAGGTCTAAACATGTTTCCTCATCTATATGTTTCTTGTGCTTTATTATCATTTTTCTTTGCCTCTTATTCTGTTTTGTAATATTCTCATTTGTTTGTCTTACCATACTGTACTTTATTGTTGTTATTATTATTTATCATTAAAATGTCTGTTGGTTTTCTAAGGAGAGACAGAAAGGGTGTGGATCCCAATGAGAGAGGAGGTGGAGAAAAATCACAGGAGTTGGGGGAAGAGAAGCCATAACCAGAATATATTATATGAATAAATCTATTTTCAATAAAAAAATAGAGAAAAAGTTTTATGGAAACTCATAATGAATAACTTTTGAGAGTAAAATTCCTTACAATTTTATCCAATTTGATTTCTGACTATTAATAAGAAATGGTTTGAGGTTTCTTAGAGTTTTTTTCATTATGCTCAAGTACAAAGACTTTGTATAGCAAACATTTGAGACATGTTTATGCTTACCTTCAAATTTTATAGTTTTATTCACCCTTAATATTTTAACCATCTGTAATTAATTTTGTTGCATAAAAGCTGTAAATTTGGTAGATTTGCGAATTGTTGTTGCAGTAATTTTAAAGAAAGCAATTTTATTTGAAACCTGGAGTATATCTGTTTCCTCAGATACTGTTCCTTTCTTTGCTTAGGAACTTCAGAAACTGCATCTGCTGCTAGTGGCTGCAGATGTGGTGTTCTATAAATGCACAATTTCTCAAGACTATGATTCTCAGGAATCTCCTGAAAAATCCTTCTGTTTCCAAGACAGCATTTCATGAATGCCCATTCTGCTTGGCTATTTTTCTACTTTGATTACTTTTTTCAATAAATTTTCTCAAGGTTTATAGATAATGCATACCTACTTATTCTATACCTACCTACTCTTTGAGGTTGTGCTACTTAAATTCCTGCCCTGAGTTTTATTTATAATAACAATTTCCTCTTGTTATCTCCATAAAACATTCATATTACTACCTAACATTCTCTAAAGCCTCATGAAATTTCTTTTTGTTTTTGTTTTTTTGTTGTTGTTTTTTATTTTCTAATTTTTTTTATTTACATTCCAAATCATTTCCCCTTTCCCGTTTCCTCCCTCCCCGAAAGTCCCATAAGCCCCCTTCCTTCCCTCTTTTCCCCATTAAACCCCCTCTCGCTTCTCTGTCCTGGCATTCTCCTACATCCAGTCTTTCCAGGAACAGGGATCTCTCCTTCCATCTTCTTGAAATCTATTGATATGCGAATTGTGTCTACGGTATTCCAAGATTCTGGGAATGACTTATCAGTGACTGCATACCATGTGTGTTCTTTTGTGATTGGGTTACCTCACTAAGGATGATATTTTCAAGTTCTGACCATTTGCCTAGGAATTTCGTGAGTTCATTGTTTTTAATTGCAGAGTAATATTCCATTGTGTAAATATACCACATCTTCTGAATCCATTCCTCCACTGAGGGACATCTGGGTTCTTTCCAGCTTTTGGCTATTATAAATAAGGCTGCTATGAACATAGTGGAGCATGTGTCCTTATTGCATGCAGGAGAAGCCTCTGGGTATATGCCCAGGAGTGGTATAACAGGATCCTCCAGGAGTGTCATGTCCAGTTGTTTGAGGAACCGCCAGACTGCTTTCCAGAGTGGTTGTACCAGCTTGCAATCCCACCAGCAGTGGAGGAGTGTTCCTCTTTCTCCACATCCTTGCCAACAACTGCTGTCTCTTGTGATTTTGATCTTAGCCATTCTGACTGGTGTGAGATGGAATCTCAGGGTTGTTTTGATTTGCATTTTCCTAATTAAGGATGATGAGCATCTCTTTAGGTGCTTCTCAGCCATTAGATATTCTTCAGGTGAGAACTCTTTGTTTAGCTCTGTACCCCATTTTTTAACTGATTGGTATTGGTACAGTGACAGGCATGTAGATCAAAGGAACAGAATTGAAGACCCAGAAATGAAAAAAGATAGCCTTATCAACAAATGGTGCTGGCTCAACTGGAGGTCAACATGCAGAAGAATGCAAATTGACCCATTCTTATCTCCTTGCACTAAGCTCAATTCCAAGGGGATCAAGGACCTCCACATAAAACCAGACACACTGAAACTAATAGAAAGGAAACTAGGGAAGAACCTTGAACATATGGGCACAGTGGAGAATTTCCTGAACAGAACTCCAATAGCTTATGCTCTAAGATCAAGAATTGACAAATGGGACCTCATAAAATTACAAAGTTTCTGTAAGGCAAAAGACACTGTCAAAAAGACAAAGCAGCAAACAACTAACTGGGAAATGATCTTTACCAACCCTACATCCGACAGAGGGCTAATATCCAATATATACAAAGAACTCAAGAAGTTAGACTCCAGAGAGCCATGAAATTTCATTTACCTATACTTTCTCTTTACTTTAACACTGAAGTAGATGCCACTTTTCAATTGCACTCTGAGCAATGCAGCTAACTAAAAATGTAGAGACATGATATAGCCCCTATCTGCAATTTGTAGGAGTTGCAATGAGTATAAATTTAGTTTGGTTTGGTTTTTATATATTTCATATAATTTACTCAATATGGAGACCTAAAAGGGAGATGGTTCATGATATAAATTTTTTGATTTAGTAATATAAGAAATAAAAGCCAAACTTATTACTTGACATGTAAGGTCTCTATGATTCTACACTGTCTCCCATCAGAGGCAGGCAGGCAGGCAGGCAGGCAGGCAGGCAGGCAGGCAGGCAGGCAGGCAGGCAAGCAGGCAAGCAGAGAGAGAGAGAGAGAGAGAGAGAGAGAGAGAGAGAGAGAGAGACTGAGAAACAGACAAAGACAGAGAGACAGACAGAGAGACAAAGAGAATATTTCCCTCCTTTCAATTCTTCAAGTGTGAGATATTACCAAATATGACTTAAAAATACCCGATGGACACATAAGCACAGGAGATGCGATCCTAAAACAGCATATCCCATCTGAGTGGTTCAAATCCTGAGCTTAAGCCAGTCATTAGCAATATATGAACAATAATAAATATTTGATGTTTGATAGTCTTTGGAGCAACCTACTATATAGTAAGACCAGAGCAACATGTACGGCTGCATAGGAAAATACTCGTTTCTACTTTGACTTGAAACTGATTTAAAAGATTCAAAGTTCTAACATAAGAGGTTTGGATACAGTGACAAAAATTATGACCTGCTTCTCTTCGTAAACGGTAACACGATATAGAGTTATCATTCATGTTTTGTTTTCCGACTGTAGCACATAAACTGGAATAGCAGGCATTGACCCTTCTCTTGACTTTTGATGTTGTTGTTCTTATTGTTGCTCTCTTCAAATTTAAACCTTCTTATCTGACATTCTCCAGAAATTCCATAGTGATTTCTGCTTCCTTATTCTACAGATTCTACTAAGCTGCCTGTGATGGCCATTTCAGGTTGCCAACTTGACTGGATCTTCAATAAACTACAATCCAAAAATGGAGGGCATAGCCGTGAGACTTTGGCTCGGTTTGAAGTGAGTGAATCCACTTCTACTCTGCACATTTGAGGTGTTAAGACACACACCTTTAATCCAGATCTTTAGGAGGAAAGGCATTAATCTGTGTCACACTTTCTTCTGGAAGCTTATGTTAGGACATAAAGGAAGTTTTTGCACTTTTTCTGCTTGTGTTTATCTTTCTACAAGATCCACCATTCCTTCACTGGCATTACAGAGCACATTTTAGGATTCCAGCATATACTGAACCAGCTTAAGACTTCCATCCCAATGGACTGAGAAAATATTAGATTCGTAAACTTTCCGTTCAGTCACTCTAGGTTGGAATAGCTGAACTTCAGCCTGTAAGTCATTCAAGTTAAAACTAGATATAAATAGTTAACTCTAGAAAACGCCCACTGATAGGTCCCACCTCTCAAGTAGTCACAAACATATTAAAACCTTCTTAAACCATTTTTACAAATATAGTAATCATCATTTCAATGGGCAGAACCCATATAACTCTACAAAGATCACATATACACTCCCTTGAACAAACCAGCACCAATCTCTTTAGGGTTATACTAGATACCACATTCCTTGGTTCTTGAAGATAAATTTTTATCAAGGGTAAAAGTAATGTAATGATGTAGATATGTACACACATACATGTATGTATTATATATGTGTGTGTGCAAATGGTATATTTACATATTTACCACTTATAATGTTATCCTCATCACAAAAGGATAATTTCACACATTAGCAGAACAAGAAATAAATGACAACTCACCTTGAATATAAGAACCTAAGCAAAACATATCTTAATAAACTTTTTCTAAAATTAAATACCTCAAATTATTTTAAAAACGGAACATCTATCATGTCAGTCTCCACACACACCCATATTAAATACAGAATCACCTTGTCACTCAGCAGTTCCACGCACAGGCTTCTGTCAAGTATAATGAAAACAGTATGTCCCCCAAAATTTGAAAGTTCACATTAGTATCACATCATATCACAACCAAAACTGAAAACAGCTCAATTGTTGAATAATACAATCAAACAATAGAAGATTATTCATCTATGAAAAGCAAGAGAATAGGTTGTTTAATAAGAAAAAACCTTGAAAAGTCTGTGAAACATAAGTCATCTGGATCACATATTGTAAGATCCATATGTGAAGTGACCAGACAACAGAAGTTTACAATGAAGAAACAGATTATAGCCACCTGGGATTATAAGGCTTCTGAGGAAATAGGGAATCACAGTTAAATGTCTACAGGGTTTCTTCAGAGATTAATAAAAATTGTTTAATATCAATGTGGTGATTATGGTTATGTAACTCAGTGACTATCTTTAAAAACAATAAGTATTATGAGGTACGTGAATTGTGTCTTAATATACTTGCTTTATGACAGTGGATTAAACACAGCAGGGTAAGAAAACAATACCAAAAGCCCCTTAAGCAATTATGGTATTTAGACAGTTGCTGAGACTGACAGTGATTACAAAGCAAATAGGGAAGGCTGGGTACAGGTACACCTCAGTCACAGAGGTGATAAATTCATCCTCAATGAAAACAGTTAGTGATAGCAAAAATCCTTGCAGTATTGTGAAGCGCTGCCACTGAGCAACCCAACGACCTATAAATAATGTGTAAATTAACGTAGAGAAATTGGAAACGAACATAGTTTTCTGTCAAAACGATGAAACTAAAGTTACTTTCTATCTCTGAATATGAGAATTATCAAATTTAATGTACCAGACACTTAGAAAAACTGACTTTCCAAGTCATGTGGCTGGTAAGACAATGTCAAAGGATCTTGGTTCAACATAACCCACTTTCTTCCCTCCCTTATCTACCCAAACCTCTTTCCTGAGTCAGTCCTTGCAATTTCCCTGCAATTTGCTCCTTCCATTTCCTACATCCATTAGAGATCTTACTCACTGTCTTTTGCACAACACTTCAGAACCTAATAGAGGCTGTGATGATGACTTACTGTAAATGATCATAATGGGTCAAAGAAAGGTTACTAATATTGCTTAGACCAAAAAAAAAAAAAAAACAAAACAAAACAAAAAACAAACTAACAAACAAAAAAGACTGAAAGAAAAACTGACACTAAAGTACAGCTATAAATCTATTGCGAAGATAATATATACTGAAAGGACTTTTATTATGGTCAAAAATGAGTATGCTTTGTAAGTATCTAAAACTATTCCTTACTTTTGATTCAAAATTAGTCTGAAATCTCTATTGAATGAAAGGTTAGAAACTAGCCCTTCACTCTTATACGTCATCTTCAATTTTGTGATTCATAGATAAAACTCAAATGAAGGAGATGTATACAAACTTCAAATTATAGAGCTTGGTGATTGTCAATTTGTTACTATAGATTCAGATTTTATGTCATTTGATGGGAATGTATCTTTTCAAATTGCTGTGGACCCAGGGGAAAGGGTGTAATGTGGATGATCTGTTAATGCAGATGCATAATTTTATTAGATTCAATATTCTACAAGGGAATTGGATACTTTCTATGTGCTACAGGGTTAAGGAGGAAGCAAAAGTAGTTAGTCAAAGGAGGCATGCTTATCCTGACTTCTCTCATTTTACTCTTAAGATTTATTATTCAGTTCCTAAAGTATATTGCCTATATCAGGGAAAAAGCATCAGAAAGAAGTTGGAAATGCTAATTCACAGACATACAAAGTAAAAGGATTCGGGCAATGGAATCTATAGGTTTGTATTTTAATGGCTTTGCAGGTATCTGGAGTCCTTGTAAAGTTAAAGAATGCTGCCTGTTTATATTCTGAATTTCATCGCTTTTCCTAGATAATATCTAAAAGTATATTCCTATCAACTTGGGGATATAAATATCACTGTTATTTCCTCAGATGAAATAAGATGAGAGTGGTACCCAAGCTATGTGAATACACCACTAGGGCAGAGCCCAGTGCATTTCCTTCTCTATTCTAACCATCCCTAGGTCTGCAAGCTTCCACTCCCCCTATGGAATTTAACCTTACAAGCTGACTGGTTCAATCTGGCTTTTCTCAGCTTCTGATTGAATTGCTCTGACTGCCCACATACAACTTTGGCAATATGTTCTAATGTTTTAGTTCATTCTCATTCTCTGGCTCATTCTGTCTTTACCTGTGTTTAGTTTATTCTCTCTGTAACTTATAGCTGTAAAACTATCAAAGTAACATTCATACACACACACATACACACACACACACACCATACCACCTGCCAAACCACCAGATTTTCTCTCTCTCTCTCTTTCTCTGCTCTTAAGTAGCCTCTCTTCCTTTGCTGTACTCCTGTGAGTTGGGCATATCCTATCTCTGACTCATTCTTGATTTCTCACTTTCTCTGTCCATCAATTAGATATCACTCTCAAAAATAGGTGCTTCCTTCTACAAAACAAGGTTAACGTCATTGTTAGGAATTAAAGGTATGTACTAAGTGTACGTCTGTACTCCAGCCAGATCGTACTGTGATCCATAGCATAACTGTATCCCAGACAGATCATATCTTTGGATGTAATCCCATGTCAGAGCAGCCATGTTGCTGGATTAAAATTCTTCAACATGGGGAATTTTGAAATTTTAAAAATGCTTAACTGATAAGGTATCAAAAGTGGTGTCATGGATGAAAGGAATCATCCACACTCATACACTGATGAACATTTTTGGCAAGTATTAATACTCTATCAAATTTTTTTTTCATTTTATTTTCCAAGTTTTTTTTTTATTTATATTCAAAATCATTTCCCCTTTCCCGTTTCCTCCCTCCTCGAAAGTCCCATAAGCCCCCTTCCCTCCCTCTTTTCCCCATTCAACCCCCTCTCACTTCTCTGTCTCAGCATTCCCCTACATCCAGTCTTTCCAGGACCAGGGGTCTCTCCTTCCATCTTCTTGGAAATCTATTGATATGCGAATTGTGTCTAGGGTATTCTGAGATTCTGGGTTAATATCCCCTTATCAGTGACTGCATACCATGTGTGTTCTTTTGTGATTGGGTTACCTCACTAAGGATGATATTTTCAAGTTCTGACCATTTGCCTAGAAATTTCGTGAATTCATTGTTTTTAACTGCAGAGTAGTATTCCATTGTGTAAATATACCACATCTTCTGAATCCATTCCTCCGTTGAGGGACATCTGGGTTCTTTCCAGCTTCTGGCTATTATAAATGAGGCTGCTATGAACATAGTGGAGCATGTGTCCTTATTGCATGCAGGGAAAGCCTCTGGGTAAATGCCCAGGAGTGGTATAGCAGGATCCTCCAGAAGTGTCATGCCCAGTTTTCTGAGGAACCGCCAGACTGCTTTCCAGAGTGGTTGTACCAGCTTGCAATCCCACCAGCAGTGGAGGAGTGTTCCTCTTTCTCCACATCCTTGCCAACAACTTCTGTCTCCTGTGTTTTTGATCTTAGCCATTCTGACTGGTGTGAGATGGAATCTCAGGGTTGTTTTGATTTGCATTTCCCTAATGACTAAGGATGATGAACATCTCTTTAGGTGCTTCTCAGTCATTAGATATTCTTCAGGTGAGAACTCTTTGTTTAGCTCTGTATCCCATTTTTTAATAGGGTTACTTGCCTCTCTGGAGTTTAACTTCTTGAATTCTTTGTTTCTTTGTAATGCAATCCCCATCAAATTCCCAACTCAATTCTTCATAGAGTTAGAAAGAGCAATTCAAAAATTCATCTGGAATAACAGAAAACCCAGGATAGCTAAAACTATTCTCAAGAGTAAAAGAACCTCTGGGGGAATCAGTATCCCGGACCTCAAGCTGTACTACAGAGCAATAGTGTTAAAAACTGCATGGTATTGGTACAGTGACAGACATGTAGATCAATGGAACAGAATTGAAGACCCAGAAATGAATCCACACTCCTATGGTCACTTGATCTTTGACAAAGGAGCTAAATCCATCCAGTGGAAAAAAGATAGCCTTTTCAACAAATGGTGCTGGCTCAACTGGAGGTCAACATGCAGAAGAATGCAAATTGACCCACTAATTGAGCACTAAGCTCAATTCCAAGTTCATCAAGGACCTCCACATAAAGCCAGACACACTGAAACTAATAGAAAGGGAACTAGGGAAGAACCTTGAACATATGGACACAGGGGAGAATTTCCTGAACAGAACTCCAATAGCTTATGCTCTAAGATCAAGAATTGACAAAGGGCACCTCATTAAATTACAAAGTTTTTGCAAGGCAAAAGACACTGTCAAAAAGACAAAGCGGCAACCAACTAACTGGGAAATGATCTTTACCAACCCTACATCTGACAGAGGGCTAATATCCAATTTAGACTCTATCAAATTTTAAGTAGGATTATCTTGTTAGTCCGTTCTAGATATATACTTTTAAGGAATTCCCACAAGTGCACTGTAACATTTTCAAAAGAGCAGATGTTGAAGTATGTAAAAATTCAAATATATAAAAATGAAGAACTTAATCTATATTATATGCAGCTTTCAGGAGAATAGGACTCCTCATTAGGAAATAGTCATAGCATATGCCTCTGATACACATGAGCCCGCACTTACACAATACTTATACTTTTCACTGCAAATGCTTTAGACAGTAGTTTTGTTGTTGTTGTTGTTGTTGTTATTGTTGTAAGAAGAAGAGGAGGAGGAAGAGGAGAAGGAGGAGTAAGAGGAGGAGGAGGAAGAGGGAAAAGAGTAGGAGGAAGAGAAAGAGGAAGTAGAGATAGAATCTCATGTATCCCCAGACTGGCCCTGAACTCACTAAGTAGTAGAGGCTGGTTTTCTCAGATTTAAAACTAGAGTCAGCTATCTCAAAAGATGCTTTCTAGTCTCATGTGGGAATACAGAATACAATGTTTTCAAGGGACCCAACATCACTGAGATTTATTCAAACTTCAAGAGTGTATATGGGTACATCACAGTAACCACAAGGACTTTTACCTAAAATATATATCTATTAAGTATCAATACCAAGAAATATATTTACATAGTATATTTAGATATTCTAAAATATAATCTAACATTAACCACATATATAACACAATAAGCCAGAGTCTTAGTTAGTGTTCTACTACTGTGAAAAGACACCATGACCAGGACAACTCTTATAAAAGCCAACATTTAATTGAGCTGGCATACAGATTCAGAGGTTCAGTCGATTATGATCAAAGCAGGATCATGGCAGTGTCCAGGTAGGCATGGTGCAGGGGATCTCAGAGTTCTACACCTTCATCTGTAGACCACAAGGAGAAGACTGGCTTCCAGGTAGCTAGGACAAGAGTCTTAAAGCCCATGGCTACATTGACATACATACTCCAAAAAGACCACAACTCCTAATAGTGCCACTCCCTGGGCCAAGCATATACAAACCATCACAGCCAGTCACTATAGAAAAAGTAATTTTGAAAATATTTCTTGAGTAAGGCAAGGTAGTGCAAACCTTTAATCCCAGCACTCAAGAGGCAGACTCATATGGATCTCTAAATTGAGGCCAGCCTGGTCTACAGAGTGAGTTCCAGGACAGCCAGGGTAACAAAAAGAGACCACATCTCAAACAATCAAATAAACAAAACAGACAAAAATAAATAAACAAAATATTTCTTGAACATGTGTTTCATTGTAACATTTTAAGGATATGTAGGTAAAGTAGCTCTTTCCAATATAGTTACATATCCCACTGAAGTTATCAAGAGGAGATAGTTTCTACTTCATGTGTGTAATGCTGCTGATGGGCATCAACTGCAAAAGGAATAAGCAAGAGACCTCAGCAATACTTAACACAATTAAACTGAACACAATCACAAAAGCATAGCAATTAAAGTGTCCTCAGAGGAATGTGGAAAGTCAGAGGCTACTAATCACTTTTAACCCCTGGCCTTTCCTTTAGATTATTTAAGGGAATCCAGCTACAGAACATCAAGCTTTTGTTATTATACCATCAAGCAATTAGAGGGAAATCTGAAAATACTACTGTAGCTGCAGTGTTAGCAAATGAGAACTAAAAGGGTCTCTTTCACTCCTTTTTAGGCGCAGACATTAGCAGGACAAAGCTTAGAGAAGCACATAGAAGATACAGGTAGTCAAACTTGGTGTTGCTTTAGGAAAGTTTTCATAATTCTAGCTCATTCCCTACCAAGAAAATAAAACATTTCCACTCGTCATTTTAAATAATGGCCACAAAAGGTTACAATTCTAATTTAGAAACTGGCAACCAGCAACAGACTATGAAACCACTTAAATGTACTGAAATTTTGCATATAAGATACTCATAAAGGTACAGCTATAAAAACTGGCAGATGAACACTTAAAGAAAATGAAACATGTGAGTTCTGGAGACAGTCAGAACACACTCAGGTAAGTTATTTAGAAGCTGAAGTGGATGGTTCTGACACACATGTCTACCTGTCTGCCCTTCCCCTTGAGCGATGCTAGACACTCCTGAGACTTGTGTTTACTTCAATCAAGTAGTGGCCATCTCTTAGTTTATTCTCTCCAGTCATCGGTATTTCTTTCCACTTATTCCTACTTGAAAAGCTTAACAACCCCACATCAGCACAATAGAGTCATTAGATTGTTGATCTACTCCAAATACTGTATGATTCTCTCCCAACCTAGTGTCTGAACTCTATAGAGTCTTAACCTCAAAGGCCTATAAGCTCACCAAGTGCTTACAAATACCTAAAAACATCAATTAGATCATATGCCTAAGAAAATGAGCTTCTTCATCCTTACATTATCTTCACTAGAGGAGGATGCACTAGCAATTCAAGGACTTAAATAGCAAGTTCAGACTAAAGAGAATTTCAGGAGTTCATGGCAGAGAATTCCATCAAATAAATATCTGTATAATTAATAGCAAAATATCTGGATGTCTAAAGACTTACTAAATCATACACATACATAACTCTATTATTATTAAATGCTAATTATATGCACTTGAAACATTTGAAAGCAGTCCTTTCTACTCATCATTAGCATGTTTTGAAATAGCCTTGGTACACATCAATCATCTATCACCACATACAATAAACAGACAGTGCATCAGACAAAGTAGAGGGCTTCCAGGACAGCAGCCAATACCATCACATCACCGCTGGAGATTACACATGATACTGTGTTTATTGCTAACTATAAGTCTCTTAAATCAAGTTCGTTAATTAATTAATGGACAAAGCCATGACGAACTGTAATTTTAAAAATCGTCATATTGATGAAAAATGTTTAGAGTACCCTGGTTTGTCTACTTTGCTAAATAATAAATTATTCTTTCTTTAAAATGGATTCTGATTTAATTATTACATAATTTTGATTAAATTTTTCAGAATGTTAATAAATCCTATTATTCCTACTTACTTTTAATATTAATATTGTTAGTGAACTTTTAAAATTATCATATATTACATTTTACTTAAGTTGTTTTATTGTTTTCTTCTAAAAATAATAACATTCAGTATAGAAAGCAAATAGGATATATATTTGTATGCTTGCTTGTGTATATTCACACATGCAAAAATAATGAAAACATTTTGCAAGCCTAATGAAAGCAATACACTGGCCTCTCATCCACAAATGTGCAAATATTGCAAGGTGCCATGAGTTCCTAGAAGACTACACATTAGTTTTTACCCTGGTACATAAACACAAAAGTTAAGAATATCCAATTCATATTTCTCTCTCTCTCCTCTCTCTCTCTCTTACACACACACACACACACAGAGAGAGAGAGAGAGAGAGAATTGGAAATGTGCAATCATTCTTCAACAAAGAAAACAGTTATAAATATAAAACAATACATGTTTTTAAAAAATATTTTATTGAATACTAAAAAGCACATATTCATCAACATCTCCAAACATGAGTACTGAACCTGATAGCTATAAATCCAATATTGTCTACTCTTTGGCCTCTAGCTGTCAGTTCTTCTTCTTCCCCAAGATTAAACAGCAGCTAAATTTTATCTAGCCAGTGATAGATACTCTTCAAAAAAATAAAGGTGAGAACTGAGCAAGAATGACACACAAAGCTGAGAATCAACAGGGAAATTGCAAAAATTATATAGCATGTCAAGAAATCATGTTTCTAAACCAGAGGTGTTTCAGGAAGAAAATTTCAATAGTAGAAATCTCTCATTGTGTAAGAGCTGTGTGTCTGTCTCTTCTATTCATGGTCTAGAATATGCTTACCAAACTGATTTTAAAAGTAACTGCACAGCCTGACAATAGCTCTTTTTGTTTAAAAGGAGAAAACAAGGCTTGTATCACAACAGATCCACTAATGGTCAGCCCCATCCCCACTCAGACCAAGGAAGGCTTCTTTACCAGTGTCTACCTGAAACGATAATATCAATGGTGCCTGCAGTATGACAAAGCAAGCAATCTACAAGAGCACACACAAGTGAATTAAATGCGCTGTATTATTTATAAACTACTTAGAGAGTTTGAACAGCATGGTAACTCTGAAGACAGAGCAGTGAAGAAATGGTTGAGTACTGAAACAACAGATAAGAGTCTCTACGTTTCTTTGAGGAGCTCAGAACCTAATGATTAGAGAGACATGTGAGTTTTAACTACACACCAGGCTAAGACAAATGATACATTGTTCTACTACTTCCCAACTAAAATTAGAAGTCTAAATTAAGAAGACAAAGGGAGACAAATATTTTATAGAACAGATGAGTTTCATTATGCTGCACCTCCCTAGTAAAAAACAATTATACTAACGATAGAATATACCTTAATTTACAGCAAGTCTGATGCAACCTTATTCTTTATCTCATTCAGACACCTGACTTGACAAAGGTCACTTATCAATAAGTGGTAATCTATGACTTGACATAACTCACTACTTAAACTATGCCTCACTTGAGAAGTGATTTGCAATAATTAAAAACACAAACAAAAAATGAATAGATCCATAAATTAGCATGCCATTATTTAGAAAATAAGTGTCATTTTCTAATAGGAAAAAATGGCTGCCCTCCAATGCATATAAATGTTTTAGATATTGGTTTAGGCATTGGATACCAAAAGAAATTTATGAAAGGAGGATTAAATAAAAATAATAATAGAGAAACAAAACCTACTGGTTTGCGCCTATCGAGTCTCTGCACACACATTTACAACAGATACTCTGCACAGTGAATCGGCCACGGAAGAGCCAGGCCTTCAGCCCTTGCACGTTCATATTTTCTTGTCCTCCTCTTCTGAACTTTTTATTTCCTGAATAGGAATATCAGAATCAAAATCAAGGATCTTTTTTAAAGATATAATTTCACACTCCCCCACTCTCACTTTGCTGTCAAGTGTCTGACCCTGGTTTGATAATCTCATTTCCTGAGAATCAAAAAGCTGGAAATTTAAGCTTCCTAGAGTGCTAATTGCGGCCCTGCTCCACTGCTAATCAAAAAATTGGATGTTTTGCATGAAAATGCTTCTCTAATTAATTCTCAGTCATAAATCGCCCTGGTTTTAATAACCCCTCCTTGATTGGATAGCCTTTGAAGAGACAGTGCAGCTAATCTGCTAAACTGGAGAAACACATGCAGAGGAAATAATAAGTGGGCTTACAAGGTATGAACTAGACAATTGCATTAATACTGTCAAGCCAAAATAGCAAGTATCCTTTCCAGAGCTTTCGCATCTCACCCTGTACCCAGTAAAACCACAAAACTAGGGATCATGAACAAAGGCAACTATCAAAGGGGTCATGTACCAAAGTCACATCCTCTCCCCACTTCCCAAGCGTTACTCCTATCATCTAAAAAGAGGTTTCCCCTGACACATTCCCCCTAGAAAGCAGAGATCAGGCAGTGTCCACATGTCACACTATTTTAATAAGACCAGGTTTGTGCTTCTCTTCTGTCTGCTCTGACTGACATTATATTATCATACATATCTCTAAGAGGTACTGAACTGAATTTTCATTACCCAAAATGTCAAGATTTGTTTTTGTCATCAGAGAGCACAGCTGGTCGATACCCACAGCTCTTTCATTAATTCAAATAGAGCAAGTCACCTATACATAACTTCATTTGGCCTAGACTGGGGCTTGTATCCTGCAAGCTTTAACTTATAGCATGTCAATGTAAGGTACCATGTACCTACACGGTGGCGCTCAAACATGAAGAATCTTAATTAGTAGCACTTTACATGAGATCCGTGGTTACTGTAAACCATTGGCTGGATAGCCTAGTTTAACAACAGGACATCCTCAGAGCAAACCCACAGACTTCCAGAAGGTTATGGAACAAGGTGTACACATAGGAGTAAGTGTTTCAATAAGCACTATTTTTAACATGTAAGTAAATTCACTTATAGCTTTTCCAGGGGTGTATAATATAGATACATATATTTATCCTATATTTTTAAAACTTGATGGGGGTATATATGATTTATTACAAAGGAAATGACATAAAATTAGTGGTTTAAGCTAATTATATGAAATAAAAAAGATTAGTAGTCAATAATAATTTAGAAATAAAAGACTCAAATGGAAATCTCTATAGTCTAATACATCTGTAAGATGTTACACTAAAAAGAGACATACCATCACAATGATACCACTAGATAATAACTTGAATGCATCATACCGAAAAGACAAACAATATCAATTCTTGGCATACACTGCAGGCGGGAATATAAAATATGCTCACTTTGGAAACCTACTAGTTTCTTAAAATGTTAAGCAAAAGTAATGTCTTCTTTGACCAAGTGATCCAACTTCTATACATTCCTAATGAATTTAAAAATGCTTGTCCCACACAAAAATGTGACCACAAATGTTTGACATAGCATTCACAGCGTCAGAAACACAGGGGCAGAATCAATGCAAATCAACAACTTACAGGTTAAGCAGTATGTGACCTGCCCACACAACAGAGTTCTACAGTGAAGTGAGAGAAAACAAACCCTAGATCACATGAAAATTCAGAGGAAAGTCAAAATCACTAGGAAGGAAGGAAGGAGGGAGGGAGGGAGGAAGGGAGGGAGGGAGGGAGGGAGGCAGGGAGGGAGGGAGGGAGGGAGGGAGGGAGGGAGAAGGGGAAAGGTGGAACAGGGAAAGGGAAAAAGGGGAAGGAGAAGGGAGGGAGGGAGGAGAGGAGAGGAGGGGAGGAGAGGGGAGGGGAGGGGAGGGAAGGGCGGAGCCAGTCTCAAAATCATAGACTAGATTTCACTCCATCTAGAAATTTCATACTGACCTTCTGTGGCATAAAGCATTTCAGCACTTCGAAAAGGCTTGAGAAGAGAGAGGTGTGACCCTGTAAGGGCACATGGAAACTTCTGAAAATGTTCTGTCACTTGATGTTGAGATGGCTTGCACAGGTGTAGATCTCAACTCAAACTCAATAAATGCATATACATTAGCAAAACAGGGTAAAAATGCACAGACATTTCAAATGCAAGTTATTTTCCAGTGTTTACACAAGGAAACCAGAACAAAAGAACTCTGTAACTTACCAGTTTTGTAACTTTGGTGAAATTATTTAACCTCTATAAGCTATGGTTTTTCTTAGCTCTAAAAATGAAATAATAAGACTTACTTGACAAAATAGTTATGAGAATAAAATAATAATATACATTAAAAATTCCACCTTTAATTTTATTCATTCCCTCAAATAACATTAGTTTTCCTTATCCTGTTCATTCACATAAGTTAATCTGATAAACTCACATAGTTGGAAAGATGGTTATGTGGATAAAGGCTCTTCAATATTACAAGGACTGAAATTCGGTTTGCTGTAAGGAAACCAGGACCCACTTCTGTGTTCACGACAGTCTATACCTCTAGCTGAAGGGGATCCAATACCACCTCCTGGCCTCCCTAGCCACCAGCACTCGCACACAGTCACACACAGACACATGATTAAAAAGAAATAGAAACAGGCAACAGCACCTACTTTCTGCGTAGTGCAGTCCTCACTCTTCAACACAGCAGCTTTTTCTTGCAGCTCAGAGAGGCTACTACAGAGATCTACAACTAGTCAACATGGAGAGAATAATTGACCATGCTGGAACCCCAGCTGAGCAGAAAACAACCCATACTCCTAAGGCTCAGGGAATTGAGAAGAGGGCCACAAAGACTGTAAGAGTCAGAGGACCAAGATGACAGCTGCAAGAGTCTGTTAGATATGACAGGAACACTATACACATACACTCTCAACAATATGCCTGCCTGAATTAGATCATATCAGTTCACATGCCAATGTAGATAGAGGGAAATTTCTCAAGGCACCAACCCCTGGGGACTAGCTTCAGTCAGTCGATAGCTGCTGAGGGAGGGAAAATCAGTATTCTCTAGGAACAGGGCCCCTGAGAGGTCTCCCAATCCTTAACTGTTCAGCCGTAGACATATATACAGAAAGGCAATACTAACTAGACTCGTTAAAGTATCTGGGGGAGGGTGTATATGTACGGGGGGGAGAGAGGGAGAGAGAGGGAGAGAGGGAGAGAGAGGGAGGGAGGGAGGGAGGGGGAGAGAGAGAGAGAGAGAGAGACTGAAAGAGACAGACAGAGAGAGGAAAAGAGAAGAGAAGAGAAGAGAAGAAAATTTGAGATCATGAATTTGAGAAGGACTGATGCCAATGACACAGGAATAGTTGTAGGGTGGAGTGGGGGAAGTTATGGAAATAGTATGAATACAGTGTGCTCATGTTTGAAAATCTAAGATGAACAGATTCCATTGAAAGTGCTAAAAGCTGATGTCCATAATTTCTAAGAGGCAGCAAGATTCTGTCTGTAGTGAAAGCACTGGGATGGGGTATTTCATTGTCTGAAATTTATAGCTTAAATCTCATACTTATCAAGAGGAGAAAGAATTTTTTTAAATCTCACTAGTGAGAGCAGCCCTCATATTAACATTCCTAGATAGATTCCCAAGTATTCACCTTCACGGGACATTGAGCATTTCTGTACAGTAGCCTTTTGGATTCACAGTTATTATCCTCTCTCCTATCACCACAAAGATTATTGGAAATGGATATGATTGTAACATCACAAGTGAACTTGGCCAGTGAAATATAAATACAATGGATCAGATGTGTCTAAACTTTCAATGAGAACAGCTGGTGGGTATTCTTAAAACTGAATGGCATGGTATTTTAGGCAAATGAAGAAACTCAAACAAGTCTCACTCAACTATGATTATAGTAGCAGTATCCTGGATAGATTCATTTATCAGAGGGTGAAGGTTTTTCACTTAAAGCACCTGTTTCTCAATGATCTGAAGCTAGGAAGTAGCATGTTACAAGACCATGAACCGACAGAGAAAGCATAGGGAATCCTCCCAGCTAGCCAGAGGACTTTATCATCATTGCAAAGACCAGTTCAAGAATAAGAAGTCTCAAAATCTGGATTTGTAAAAGCACTGGGAAGCATCATCAGGACCTGGTGATGAATTCAGGGAAGAGAAAAGGAAAAAGAGCCAAAATGTTCCTCCAGGTTGACTTCGAGGCTCAACAGTCAGTGGAGAGAGCTATTTAATGAGAGTAGACAAATTAAAAGAAGGGTAGGTTTGGGGCAGTGGCAAGCAAGAAAGGCTATGAATAATTATAATTAGACAAGTACATTGTTAGGTACCTTGGTGGTATGAATAGGAATGGTACCCACAGATTCATGTGTTTGCATGCTTGGCAATTGAGAGTGGAACTATTAGGAGGTATGGCCATGTTGGAATGGGTATGAACTTGCTGGAGTGTGTCACTGGAGAGGCAAGCTTTGAGGTCTCCTATGCCCAAGCTACACTCAGTTTGGCACATAGTGTCCTGCTGCCTGAGGATCAAGATGCAGAACTCTTAAGCTCTGTCTCCCGTACCATGCCTGCCTGCCCAAGGGCAGGTTTCCCACCATGATGAAAATGGACTAAGTCTCAGAAACTGTAAGCCAGCCCCAATTAAATATTTTCCTCTGTAAATGTTGCTGTGGCCATGATGTCTCTTCAACAATAAATCCCTTACTAAGACAGATACCAAAGAGAAAGAAACACAATCTGTTTACCTTTCCTTGGACAGTTACAATGATTAGGTTTTACTTGAACATTTAAAATTCTATAAATATTTTTCAAACATTATCTCACAGAAAATCTCTTAGCCCACATATATTCCCTATCAATTCCCAGAGAAACAAAAGTCATAGAGAATTAGAAATACAGGGAGGAACTGTTAAGACTGAGAACAAGAATCAATTTAGAGAAGGAAAAGAAAAAACAGGTTCATATTTTCCTTCTTAAAAAAAAATGATAAATCATTTATAAACATCTATTAGCCTTGGGGTCCCAAAGGAAGAATCCTGTAGTATCAAGACTGGATTGTACAATGACTTCCTATAGATAGATAACACAGTACTGGGAATCCAGAGCATAAAACAACATTAATTCATCAATCTCACAGTTTCAAAAGGTGATAAACACTGTAGCAGGCAAGCTGGTACGAGTCCAGAACCTCACATCTGAATGAAGGTTCAGGCTCACACTCTCATGAAAGTTCTAGAGCCCTCTTAGTAAACTGTTCCAGTTACGGAAGAATTCTGCTCCTGTGGTTCTGGACTGAGGTCCATGTGGTCCCTCTGGATGTTTCACGGGGGTCACCCTATCCCCTTAACATGTGATCCACTCTTTTTATTAAACATTACTTTTATAAATCCTATGTATTCTTTCTTGTCTCTTTTAACAGACTGCCTGCCTAAGAAGGCTATGGTTGAGTAGGGACTTTTTGAAACATGAAAATGACAATACGGAAGAAGCTACTTTGCAAAGGGAGACTTGAAGCCTTTTCTTGGCTGGGCTTCATCTAAGGAACAGAGCTTGAATAGAAAAAGGCCAAGAAAAACAAATGAGGGAGGCAGAGACTATAAAAGGTCATAAAAGGAGCTATTCGCTCCTTTCTTAATGTGCTAACTCCACTCATTCTCTGTTCATGTGACCCTGGTGCAATCTTCTGCTCTATATAGAATAGGGAATCTTGTGAATGAATCCACATCTGCAGCTCAGCACTCCTAAACTTGCTCTCCTTAACTCTCTGGCAGTCTCACTGTTTCTCTTAATGTCACAACTAATGTAAAGGCATGACTTTTCCTCCATCTCCCATCCTCCCAGAGGATGCTGCAATTTATAGCTCATGTGTTCTGTTTTCTTCCTAAACACTAATAAAATTGAGCTGGAGTTTCCTTCAGAATCCTTTTCAAAATTAATTTATTGAGGATACTTAGAAACCAAAACAGAAACCTCAACTGTCCCTGATAACAAAACCAGTTAGAGACATAAAACGACCCTTTTAGTTAATGCAACCTCTTCCACTATTCTTATATAATGTCTAATATACATAGGACTGACCATTTATCACAACTACAGGTTCCTACCAACAGAGCGATAAAAATTACACAAGGGTATGGATCTGCTTACCGACTGTAGAGATACCTATGTCATATATACATTAGAAGAATAATTCAAAATTAAATGTTACTGAACAAGCAATGGCCAAGAGAAATGAAAAGAAATGCCACTAACTTCAACCTCAAAGGTACTGAGAAATTAATAAGTGATACCTATAAATAAAGTTCTCCAACTGTCCAGTACTAGGCCAAGCAGAGCTACACAACATAACCCTGACTTAAACATGCAAACAGACAAGCAAGCAACAACAAACAGGGCTGCCTAAGAATGCTGGATAAAACTACTTATACACAATCAGGAATTCCTCTAAGAACACAAAACTATTTACTATGGAAAGATTTACTGGAAATCAGTGAATTGATATGTAGTCTAAAAGGGAAATATATCCAGGAAATTGTCAGAATGGGATGGAAAGGAATAATACAAAAGGATGCTTAGATTCCTTAAAAGGAAATTCTGTCAGTAAGGGGGATAGATGCCCACAACTAAAATCACCAGGCACTGAAAATGAAGAATTGGAATTTCCATAGAATGTCTGATAAATGTGTATTTTATCAGACTTGCTAGTATTTTTTAAACTAAACAATGGCTACCTCATGATGCAGCAGGGCTACCCCCAAAGGTTCCCAAGAGAAATGAACACAACCCACAAAGGTCTCCTTAGCAGAATAACCTGAAGCTCCGAGTGGGACTAATCGAAGACTACAGAATGAGAATGGGTTCTTCTCCAGTCACAGAATGGAATGCTATAGAATAATAGAAAAACAATGTACATAACAAATAAACCCCACAGAGTCTTTGCTAAGTAAACAAGGACAAACATTATTTCACTATAGAGGAAAGAAAGGGGTACAATGAAGTAGCATCATTAAAAAGTAAAGACAGAGCCGGGCAGTGGTGGCGCATGCCTTTAATCCCAGCACTTGGGAGGCAGAGGCAGGTGGATTTCTCAGTTCGAGGCCAGCCTGGTCTACAGAGTGAGTTCCAGGACAGCCAAGACTACACAGAGAAACCCTGTCTCGAAAAACCAAAAAAAAAAAAAAAAAAGAAATGATTAAAAAGTAAGGACAGCAGGGATCAAACTGTCAAGAAGCAGGAGAACTCCCTCTCACTGAGTACTTCACACATTTTACTATGAGTACTTTTGTCTCAATAAAATGTGAAATATAATAAAATGATAGCAGTATCAACAAAGAAAAGTTATGCTTACTAGAGATAAAATACTTTTTGAATAATTACTTATAATATTTGCAGCAATTATTTAGCTCAAAGTATAAAATATGGCAAATATAATTTGAGCCTACTCAAAACCATTTAAAATATAGAAAACATAAAATATTTAAAATAAGCTAAGACTTCCCCTTAGGCAATATACCTGCTTTTTAAAAGAACATGTCCTGGAAATTAAATAAATAAATAAACAAACAAATAAATAACCAACCATGCTGACTTACATGTGAGCAAGATGAGATTGTAATTCCATTTCCATTACAAACACTATATCTACTGAGTTTATCAAATTAAATAGTTTTAGACATGACTGAACTCATCCACTAATTCAGATGCTAAACATCTGTTAAGACAACACATCTACTATTACAACTGTTAAGTGATTAATGAGAGGCCTAAGAAGGGGTAGAATTACTGGTCCTCAATGAGAGTTCTGGGTCTACACAGTCTACATAATCTGAGTGATGGTTTGTCCCATTCACAACTTTGTTTCTATCAGTTCTCCTCCAGCAACCATGCTTGAAAGGAATGATGTCTATTTTGCTTGATTCCCAAGTAAAGTCCAAGCTTCCATCTCAGGTTAGCTATAAATACAACTGATTATCTCAGTGATAACTTTAATGTACAATCCTCAAGTAGATAGCTACTAAAGCATTATTTCTGGGACTGTCTATGAGAATAGTTTTGTAAGAAATTACTAGGAAAAGAAAATCTTCCTACCCAAGGTAGCATTTTATCTATGGAGGCCACATCAGAACAGTGAGAAGAGGGGCTAAGGCACCATTCCATGACCATACCTGCCTGTCCAGTCTCTGGCACTGCAGTTGTTTTCATATAACCAGAACCAGAACCTAAGCTACTCCTCCATCACTCCAGTTCTGGGGCCTATACCTTAGACTGGAATTTACATCGCTACTCCATGTTTCTCAGACCTTCAGTTTACAATGCAATTTCACTGTCTTTCTTTCCTGGGTCTCCAGTTTACACCTCTTGGGATTACTCTCCCTTCATGGTTAAATGAGCTCAATTCTTCTAATCTATATTTTCTATATATCTAAGTCTCTATCTATTTTTCTTTCTATTTATCTATCTATACACCATCTGTATCTATATCATGTATCTATATCTGTATCTGTATCTGTATCATGTATCTATACATCCATCCACCCATCATCCATTTATGGTCCTTTATGAAAAATTCTGATACATACACCATTTCTTTTTTTTTCTTTTTTTTAAGATTTTATTTATTTATTATATGTAAGTACACTGTAGCTGTCTTCAGACACACCAGAAGAGGGCATCAGATCTCATTATGGATGGTTGTGAGCCACCATGTGGTTGCTGGGATTTGAACTCACGACCTTCGGAAGAGCAGTCAGTGCTCTTAACCTCTGAGCCATCTCTCCAGCCCACATACACCATTTCTGAAATGTTCTTTTAAAATAATTTCAAATTGTTTCTTTTTAGCCCTGATTTGATTTTATAGAAAATGAAGCAACATAGAGATAATCTGAACATCAACCATGTAGTAAGCCTGATCCAGAAGCCATATTCTAGACATTTGACTACTCCTAAGATGCTTATTTGAAAAACAAACAACAAATGATTTAGAGTCCAAAAACATTTAACTTTCCGCTTTCAGGAATAATTTTACTTCTTTTCTCAAGTGAAAAAAAATGGTTAAGTAATGTGCACAAGATTTTAGAGATTTTATCAGGAAAGATATTGGTAAACTGGATTTTAATACTAATAATACAGAATCCATCTAGGAACAAAAAATAAGGAACTTATCTATTTCAGAGGTTTAAATTGATCCTTCTATTAATAGATCAATCAAAGCTTACAAAGAAGGGAAGACTGTTTGCAATTTAAAAATAGAAAGAGGAAATGGGTAAGATGACAGCCATGACTCCCTCACTTTGGACTTGGGAGTAAAAATAGTGTAGTAAAAGCAGTGTGAACATTTGAACACGCTGGAGGAACAGAGAAGTGAATAGGTTAGATAGCTCTAAACAAACTGACAAACATTAGCTATCTTCACACTAAACTGACATCACATTGACAACTGCTTCCCTAGGCCAGCAAGATTGCTCAACAGCTAAGGGCACTTGCCAAACCTGAAAAACAGAGCTCAACACAGCCCCCACTTCCCAGCCCATAAGATATACATACAGACATGGTGGGAGGAGGGAACCAACTCCTGAAAGTTGTCTGCTCATTTGTACACATGCTGTGGCAGGTACACACTCAGAGACACGAGCATTCAAAAATACATACATACACACACACACTAGTACGCGAATGCACACATATACATATAATAAATAAATGATAGATAGATGATAAACAGACAGACAGACAGATAGATAAAAGCTGAAGGAGAAATTCTCCCTTATTTTCATTAACTTGTTTAACAAGTAATATCATATGTACCCAAGTCACCAGATTGGAAAACTGTTAATGAGCCAAAATGTGTATCTCAAGCTCAAACTCAACAAAGAATTCCATGTGCAACTGATTGCATTTTCAAATCAGTCTCTGAACCTGTAACCACTTGTCCTAAGAGGGCCAGTAGTTTTGCAGGAGCCCACCTTGTGATCTCGACTGCTTTCACTGAACTCACATCAGTCTCCACATAGACATCAGAGCACTTTTCTCACGTGAAAAGTTGACTATCTTGTTCTCCTCAATGGAGTCTTCAGAGATTATCACTCATAGAAGAAAATACAAGCTTTGTGCTATATTATACAGTCTTTTAAGACCTACTCATTTTTTTTTCCAACCCTAGGTCCAATCTTTCTCATACACTCACTTTGATCAAAATAAAAAGCCTACAATTGCAGGGCAGTCCCACATCTGTGGACTCACGTATATCCTCTTGAGAGTGCAGCCGATTAACTACATTGGGTCAGTTAAACTCCCTTGATCAGGCAGTTAACTCATTTCCAAGCTTAGGGTACAGTCCTCCCTTTGTAATGTCTTCTATGACTTTCAAAAAAAATATTGTCTTTTCTCCTTTGTGCAGCAAAGGAAGTTGTGTTACTTACTAGGACTGTGTCTTCTATGGAGCCTACTGCCCCTTCTTACACAGGAGATGCACGAGGAGCCCTCCAGAGGTAGAGTCCAGCACAGAGCTGATCTAGAAATGTTACTGCTACCTCATGACTGTGAATATGGCAACAGATACAAACCCTAGAAATGGGAAGGTAAGGGTTTCTCGTATCATATTACAAATATGTAAGCAATCTAGAGCTTAGACATGTAAAACAACTGGTCCATGAAATAAAAGTATAATGAGAAATAGGTGCGCCTCCATTAAGCCATAACATTTCCCAAGCCACTCAAAGAACAGGGCTATACCAGCATTCCACACATGAACATCACTAACCAACTGAACAGGGATATGTAAATTAGTTAACTGATGCAGAAACCAGACATTAATGTGCAAACAAACAGGGACTTCTTTGAGCTAAGTGGGCATGAATATGCAAATGAACTGGCTGCAATTCAGTAGATGTCATCACAATTCTAGGAATGAACATCCTATATTATGACTATTACAATATTCATGTAGCATTCATACATACTATCATATATTACTATAATATGGCTTTTTGGGTTTAAATTTGTGGGGAAGCCAAAAGTAACTTGATACGTATTTTCATTCACACTATAATCACAAACTGGAAATCAGATGTGAGCATGAAGAATTCTGAAAACTCTATATAGTATCAAGCTTCCATCACCATTTGCAACTTAACAAAACATTCTATTTTGAAATCAAGGTGCTTTAGAAATGGGTTAGGCTGATTCTTCATGATGATATAGCCCCTCCCAATATTTCCTGCCCAGTCTTATCCAATGTACACAGATAGGTAACCCTATAATGGCTACATATAAAAAGTTTTACTTTTCCTATATGGGTCTTCATAAAGTTGTACTAATATGAAACTTCAACAATATTCAGAAAATTCAGTGTGTGGTAACACCTAGCATTTATTCATATGCTAATGACCTTTATCTTCTTATCATCACCTCTACAGAATTGTGTGTTAGTCTTATAGATGCTAGAATAAGCAGCAGCAACTACTTTAGTGTGCTCTGCATCCTCTGTTTCCGGAAATAACAAATTAGAATAGGCATAAATCACTCTGTACAAATGGAGCTCCCTCATTAATAAAAAAGAATCTGAGACTTAGATTGGGAGGGAACAGCTTCCCCTCTCACCCTTTCATGGATTTATTCAGCCCGGCAACTGATGCCCGTTCCTTTTCATCTGAAAAGCCTTCCATATGGATGGCAGGCTCTGCCAATTCTAACAATTGCATATGCAAACATACAACTCCACCCTGTGTGTCACAATGCTACCATTACTTTTCAGCATGAGAACCTAGAGTCTAAGTAGGACTGGAAGTAATAATAAACAAAAAAACTAGAGATTTAACACAGAGAACCTCTCCTCTCTAGGGTAGGATGGTACCCTGGCTGAATACAGCATCAGAGGTGTGGCACTACCCGAGACAAGAGACCTGAGCTCCTTCTATTAGTTAGCTCCATGTCCTTATAGTACAGCCTCATCTGCATTATCACCACATTCCAATATAAGCATGTCTTCACATACATGTTGGGCTGGAAGAGGACAAGACACTGTTTCTTCTCTCACATGTGTGACCTGAAGTAACACACAATTCTTTTTCTCATAACCTACTGGAAAGAAATAAATCATATGACCGTGGCTAGATGCGGGCAATGATTGAAATCCTTGTAGCCTATGTAGACCCAACATTATGTAAAATTCAGGTATTGTATGAGAAAAGAACTAAGGGAAAACAACACTGACTGTAAATGTCAGTCTGGGTAACTCACAGTCTCTTTCTTTTCTTTTACACACACAGGAGGATGGTTATATAAAGCACAGTAGAATTATACAATAGCTGTTTATAAAATTGGTTATGTTGTGCCAGGGAAATGTTAGTGATCCCCAAAAAACAGACATGAACCAATCTGATGCCACACACAACAGGGTCTTTACTCGAGTTAGCTCAGCACCCCGCCACCCCAATGCACCACTTTCACACAGGACAGTTTAGGTGGTGGGGGAGCCCCGAATGTCTATCAGGGCAAGGATTTATAGTAAGCAGCAAGCAGGGAATATGTGTATAAGCATCTCATTGAAAGCTATTGTGTCCTTTAACACAATTGGCTGGTGCTGGGAGTCATATCATAAACTTAACTTCTGCTCGCCTCTGCATTGGTGGTCATTAGACAAGGGGTGAGCTTATAACCTGGAGTGAAGGTTTGTTGGGGGAATAATCTAGAGACACTAGTCTTGTTGGTAATTAGCCTAGAGACTGAAGCTAGGCTCAGGGTTTGTTGAGGGGGCAACTTGGAAACTAATGCTACCAGCCTGTTAGTCTACCTGAGTTCAAACCTAGATCAGGTTCTCTAAAATGGAGTCTGAATTTAAAAGCTTTGACATCTCAGTTGCACACATTATTGTATCCTGCCATTTAGTGAGGCACCTAGCACAAGTAAACATGTTACAAAGTTGTACAAGATCAATGAATACACAGGTAAAGAAAATATAAGAAATAAATACAATCTAGCTAGTGACTCCAACTCAGGCTTGGTAACCACTGCACAGTGGAGCTATGAGGGAAAGCAACACAGGTGAGGCAAGAGGAAAGTACCTGACACAGACATTATCTTTTGCTGAGCTAGTTAAGTTAGCTAAGAGTTCAAGAGGAAGTCGCAGATTTGGGGGTGTGGGGAGAATGAGGTTTCAATGGGATGGTACAGGCCAAAAAATTCGCCCTACTGTCAGGAAAGTCCAGATTTGATGATAGAAAAATCGAATTAGATATGCAGTGTTATTTTATGGCCTTAAAATATACCTTTTAATTACTTGCTAATTCTGTACTTTACATGAGACATATAACATATAAAATAATGTCTATGATGTTTGTACCATTTTTAAAAAAGATAGCACAGCTATTATTACAGAGTCTATGGGCTCTGGTGGAGAATATTCCTGAGTTTGTGTGTGCCTCCTCAGCTTAGCTTCTGTACATTTTATTACTAAAAGATGGCCACCTAAATAATATAGTCTTCATTTCTATCTGCTTCTGACAGCTATCTAAATTCTTTTATATCTACTGTATCTATGTGAAGACAAAGACAGACAGACAGACAGACAGACACAGAGAGGGGGGTGGGAATGAGTTTTCTTATGTGGTTGAGTATAACTGAGTCACTGTACAATACTTCATTCATTTTCACCACTACACAGTAAACTATGCATAAATCTTATGCACTTTATATAGCCATCCTCCTGTTTATGAACATGAGGGCTGTTTCTAAATTTGTCCTATTTGAATAGTACTGCTGTGAACAGTCTTCTCATTACATTTTACCTTTTATATCTGAGTTCTCAATCCAGTAAAATCTTATTTTTCTAAAGGTACAATGAGAAAATTCAATTTTATTGTCTCTTTTTCTATATGGATAATCAATTATCACACGACCTTTCTTGATTCAGCTGTCTTTTATCAATCTGTAATGTCATCTCTCTGTTGTAGAGATTTATCTGCTTCTGAATGTCTATAAAGGCTGACGATGGTCTTCCAGGCATCTACCATGAAGACGGGCCAAGGGCAGGAGAGGTAAGAGCCTACACAGGTGGGCCATTGAACCCAAGTCCTTCTTATCAAACTATGTCCACTTTAATTTATTCTCTCTACTGAACTGTAAAATCAGACTTAAACAGGAAAGGTGTTCTATACCTAGGAATAGTCCTGAAAAGTACTAGCCGGTTGTCAGGAGCCATTTAGCCTGCTTCTGAGAAAGACTCAAGAAGGCCAGGATCTACTGGCAGATGTCCTGGCCTGCTGACACGTGGGATGATGAGAGGATATACAGATATAATAAGGGTAGGCATAAAAGTATTCCTAAGTTGTTTGAAAGTGGAATTATAAATATTTTCTGATAAAGTTGAAGATTTACATGGAAAATATTTCTGATAAAATTCAGGAAATATATAGACAAACATGTTAAAATTGACTATTTCATGAAAAATTATACAGATAAAATGGTAGATAAACAACTTAGGAATACTTTTATGCCTACCATTACTATATCTATATAAAATTTTCCATGATAATCTTCAATTTTAACATGTTTTCTACATTTTTCTACAACTTTATCAGAAATATTTTCCATGTAAATCTTCAATTCTATCATAAAATGTTTCTATTTCATTTTTCAATTAATTTAGCAATATTTTTATGTCTACCACTTTATTCTTTAATTTTCCATGAAAATTGTCAATTTTAATATGTTTTTCTATATATACTTTCTATTTTATCAGAAATATTTTCCACGTATATCTTCAATTTTATCATGTTTTTACTTCCTTTTTCAATAAAAGAACATGCTTTTCAGAGAGAGAGAGAGAGAGAGAGAGAGAGAGAGAGAGAGAGAGAGAATATACACTTGAGGCTCAAGGCTTAATGTTCTGTTAATCTTGGAGGAAGGAACAGAGAGGGTTCCAGATAGGGTACAACTATCCAATGTATGTCAGCCATCATCTCTACTAGCTTGTGCCTTTGTTTCCCATGATGTTGCAACGTATATAAAGCCTATGAGAATTAACCTTGAGGCTGCCACAGTATCCACTGGAGAGCCCTCACAATTTCTAACTTTGTCTCTGAGTCTTCATTTCCATTCTTCCTATAATCACCCTCATTCCTCCCCCTCAGAGGACTGTCCAACCTTGCACCAGCAGGACCAATGGACTAGTGAGCTCTGAAACCCAGTTAAGACTAAACTCTACAATTTTGTTTTCTAGACTCGGTATGACCTGCATGTTAGCATCAATTGCTTTTGAATTTTGTTAATAGGCTACATGAGGTAATTGCTCCCTTATAGAAACCTCGTTTTGAAAATGTAAAATGGCCCTATGTGTTGTATCCTATGAGACAACAACAAGCTTGTTCCTGACCGTCCTCATGAAATCCTAATAAATACTGTCTTCATTATCTGCCATCATACTTATGGTCTTTTCTTTTCTCTAAAAATATTCAACTCAGTATGAGTTGCATAAAATAAACCACTTAAGTTTGGGAAGATGAGTTAAGGCATGAGATGGTGCGCACCTATTATCCCAACCTGACGGAAACAGAGAGACAACAATCCACACCTCAAAGCCAGCGTGTGCTATATAAACCATGCAGACCCTAAATAATACCTAAGAAAATTGGATTGGAGTAGATGTTTTTATCTTCTTTAAAAAGCCATCATGCAAGACCACATTAAAATTTATTATTTTTTATATAATTGCTTTAAAAAAAGAGCCATTAAAGTATAGTATAAATGCACATGTGGCTTTTAAATTCAGATACATTACCATCTCCACTTTTCTTGTAATTCAATGAATAAATGAATGCAATGGAGTTTTTAAAGCAAGGCTGTTAATAATGACCAAAGTTCTTATAACAAGTGAGGATATCCACATCACTTTGTGATGACTATTGCCAGATTTTGGGCTACTGTGTGGGTTCTTCTTCTTCTTCTTCCTCCTCCTCCTCTTCTTCCTCCTCCTCTTCCCTCCCTCCCTCCCTCCCTCCCGTCTCGACTCCTCTTCTTCACCTAATACTAGGTGGAAAGAAAGAAGAATGGGGAGGGGGGATGAAATGCACACATAAAATCAGGAGTAGGAAGAAAGGGAGGTGGGCAACAATATCCTTAGAATATTTCTTGCTGATTAGTGGCGTCAGTTCCTTGGGACAAATTTGATCTTAGCCATCAGGATATCTATCCTCTTCTTTCAATCCTTGTTTCTTCTCTATGCATGATTACATAACAAACTAACAACATCCTCCACCAACCATCTAACCAGCAGCTCACCAACCTCTAAGGGCCCTATTATTTATATATCCTCTGAAAACTCCCCAGAATTCCAAACATTACACAATCACAGAAACTATCCTGGCATAATCAGACCCCTGCTAGAACACAAAGCTCACAGTCAGTTGCTGTGGACAGTCTGAAGCAACCCAGATCCTACACCTAGGATTGAAACATAAAGGAAAGAAACCCAAACCCAAAGAAATTAAACAAGAAGGAAGGCCCAAGCGAAGATGCTTGAAACACTTAGAAGGGGAAACAAAATAGTCATAGGAGGCAGAGGGTGGGAGGTAACTGGGTGAAAGAGGCAAGGGTGGGGGGAATGGAGACAGGATCAAGTGTGAGAATGGAGGGCAATCTGTCGGAAGACCCAAAGACCTGGGATGGGGGAAGGCACCCAGGTGTCAATGTGGGTGACCTTAGCTAAAATGCCTAACAGTGCTGACAGGAACTGGAAGAAGCCACCTCCTGTAGCCAGGCAGGACCCCAGCAGAAGGATAAGGACATCAAGCCACCCACAAAACTTTGGACCCAAAATTCGTCCTATATAAAAGAAATGAAGGGACAAAGATGAAGGAATGGCTAACCAATAACCAGCCCAACCTGAAACCCATCCCATAGGCAAATACCAATCCTACACACTATTAATGATACTCTGTTAAGCTTGCCGACAGGAGCCTAACATAACTGTCCTCTACCCAGCAGCTGACTGAAACAGATGCAGACACCCACAGCCAAACATTGAATGGAGGCCAGGGACTCTTAATGGAAGAACTGAAGAACCTGAAGGGAATAGGAACCCCCCAGGAAGACCAACAGAGTCAACTAACCTGGACCTCTGTGAGCCTCAGAGACTGAGCCACCAGCTCAGGCTAGCCTGAGGCCCCTGGCACTTAGGGAACAGACTGCAGCTCAGTCTCCATGGCTGCCTTGTCTGGCTTCAGTGGGAGACAATGTGTCTAATCTGACAGAGACTTGATGCAGCAAGGTGGGGGGATACACAGGGGGCTGCACCCTCTCAGAGAAGGGGAGGGAGGAGGGACTCTGAGAGGGGGGATGGAAATGGGGGGTAACTGTCTTTTACCTTCTGGATACATATTTGTGTGAATTCCATCCTCTCACATGATTCAGTTAACAGTGAACCCCATCCCCAACCAATCCTATGTAAACAGGAAACCATATAAACCCAGAATCTTTCAAGAAAAAACTATTGATTTAGTAAATTAAATTTGAAACTGGCAAACATTTTTAAATAAAATAAATTTCTCTATTATATAAAGAGGATAACACATTAGGTAAACTTAATAAAAATTTGGAATAAAAAGTTTTTATTTCCTAAATGATTTCATTAGTGCCTTAAGTCTGTCCATAACATGAGAAAAATCTATTTATACCTTACTACTTCTTAGAAACGAATGAAGAAATTAACATTTATACAAACTCTATTATAAGTTCATTATTTGACAAATCTTACCATAAGTAAGTTAAGATCATTCTTTTTATAAGCAAGGATATAAAGACACAAAGGGGAATCCATTTTTAAAGTATATTAACAGTTAAAACAGAAGAGATAATATAAAAGATTAAAGTCATTTTGAAATAATTATATGCAATTTTCACAAAAAGAACTTCTTTCATGTACTCTGCATATTGTTAGTTATTAACAAAGTCATTAAGTAAAAATTAAAAGACTACAAAGAATTTTCTAATCAAATTTCAGGATATGAAGTTCTGCAAGTGCTTCTGTTTAAGAATGCAGAACAAATGTGTGGTGTGAGTATAAAGTCTCTGCACTAAATACCATACCTTACTCCACCCCAAACATCCCTGAAATGTGCACATAGATGACACCTTATTAAATGCTCCATACTACAGAGCAGTTTGCAGCTTTGGAGATTGCCATTATAAATCCTTTTCTAAAGAGAATCATAACCCCATGGTGAATATATATCAAATGTTGTCTTAACTGAAGGCAAAGCATCTACAAGGACATATTTACATATAGTGTCATTAGATATTCACAACTCCAGTCATTGAAAATTCCTCAGAAGAAAAATTCAGGAAGTTTGGGTCAAAGAGCCGGCACTTCCATATTTACTATGTAAAATAGAACTGCTTTTTTTTTCCAACACGTGTTTTTATTCCAATAAAGCTTGATTCAATAACCATCATGAATATTTCATTGGCAAAATACTGCCCCTCCTGTGGCCAGCACTGGCCTCCAGCAGTTTGGGCCTCCTTTCCTTCGGGGCTGTGCAGGTCCTTGTTCCAGCAACCCAGGCAGCTCTGAGAAGTCGCAGAGTCTGGTGGGCCTCTCTGGCCTTCTAGCACTCATGGACCAGCTCCTCAGAGGTCCTGGCACTGTTTCAGAATGACACAACTCAGAAAGCTTAGGATGAAGAACAGAATTAGCAAGGTAGTTCTCCAGTAGTTGGAGCTTATAGAGTCTTTTAATGTCAGAGCTAGAGAAACTCCACTCATCAAATTGATAAGAAAAAAGGTGGCACTCCAAAGGAAAACTCCCTGAGTTCATACAGAAAGCTAAGTAGCCCCAAGACAGGGGGGAAAAAAAACTGTAATCAAAACAGAATATACACTTCTGCCTGAATCAATGGCCATTAATAACCTCTACTCATACATGAGTCTTCCTATCTTGAAAACTTTGGGAAGATAAATCACAGGATTCTGATTCTGGTTTATTAAACCTATTATTAGAATTTCTCAAATAGGTCTATGTGTGTCTACAAACCAGGAAATAGAAAAAGATCTTCTTCACTATAAATTGCATATAGCTGTAGGCAGACTATTAAGAGCATACACACACATAAAATATGCATGCTTGTGTATGCTAAATACATGTTCCATGTCACAAGTTCTCATCCTGTATTTTAAAGAGCCTAATTTATTCCAGACTTTATTCTGGATAACATTTATATCTGGGCAACTCCACCTCAACAATAAATAGTATGACTTGTACTCTAGGTGGAAGGAGGTATAGATGAACAAGTTAACAGTAAACAAGGCATGCCAAAGAAGAGTATTATGACAGAAATGTTTTAATGTTGTGTGAAACAATTATAGGATGAGGAGCGGGAGCCAAGAGATCCAGAAATCATAGTGCAATCTGGGCAGGAGGCAGACACAGTGATCTACTATTCCTAGGCACTAGGCAAAGCCTTGTCTGGACTGATGGTAACTGGGGAGAGTTTTAGAGTGAGCAGAGTAGAAATCCCAGGACCAAACACTGAGAGAGCATGTTCTGGAGAATCCTCACAAAAGCATGAGGACCCTAAAGAGCAAGTAGCAACAGAAAGAACAAGTGTGTCAAATTCAGAAGAACGAACACAGGAGTCTGAAATCATGGGCATCACTGTGACCTGAAGGATGACAGCTCAGTGGACTAGAGTTGAGAGCTCAAGTCAACCCCTCCTCAGTGCACTGTTCTAATTTAAATCGATAGTCAGTCTAGTGTTTCCCACAGTATAACGTCTAACTTAATGGTCCTAGCACCTGCTTGAGCAGCCAGAATTCGAGAGCTTTGTTATGTCAGAGAACTCAGGCACAGTTGAAGTGATTACACTAAGAGCCGTTTGCACATGAGTAACAGGATTTGGATGTTCTCAACTCTCACAAGTGAATGTGTTCATCAATTATATCATTCTGGACATTTGCACATTAAAATAGAGAAACTATATTTAAGTTAAACTAAATGTTCATTAAAACTAAGCTTCATCTTTACCTACATCAATGCTGTCTAAGCATTGCAATGTAGAGAGGCTCAGAACAGGAAGCCAGTGATTAATAGACACATACACAAGTTAGATTTCCACCTGTTATCCCACACACTTTGAAGTAGCATCCCCTCCTCCTCAGTCCCAACTGCCAACGGCAGGCTATATAATGAACCATCTGTATCATAATAGTAAGAGCCAATTGACATGGGCTGATAGTACCAAAGAAACCTCATTTTTAAATTCATTTTCTTCCTAGTGCACTGGTAGACTAAGCAACATTTTTAATTGCATGATAAATCACATGCTGGCAAGAACTTAACTTTATAAAACTTGAGCTTTTTAATGTCACTTTGATGGTCATTATGATAGATTTCTTTGCTGCACTCCAGCAACAGAAGGAAAAGCTGACTCTATGAACCAAACCACTGGGAGGAGAAGCCTGCAGCCATGTGGCCTTAAAAGAGAGAGAAATCTTGCACAGTCTCTTAGGATTTGGAAGAACTAATCAATAAGCTTTTTCAAGAGGGAGATGTGGTCCTTGGAACAGTCATATTAATGAATAACTGAAAAGAAACTGCCATTTTAAAATACAGAATAGGTGTGATTTCTTCTCTTTTTCCCTCTGAAATGTTAAAAGCACTCATCAGAGAAACTTTTGCTCCTGAACCAAACACCCTCAAACTTTCACAAAAGCTAGTCAGCTGATCCATTGCCTCCCCAAGCTCATGAGGTGTCAGTACACTACAGTTCCTTTTAATGGCTATTATCAACATAATGCATTCGCTAACAACCTTTTCTCCTTGTAACCAAAGACATTCCTGAAATCATGCTGAACACACTCAGTACCAGCGACTTCTGGTAGAGAGTGCACTGTTTCAGTGAACATTTTAAAGGATGAGAAAGTTAGATTACAGTGATTCTTCCATTTCCTATCATGTAACTTAACTTATTTCTTTTTTTGCCCCCACTTACTTACAGCAGTTTCCTCCTGTGGCTGGCAACTCAAGAACAACATTTCTACTTAATAATGCTTATGTGTACGAAAACTATAAAGGACAAAAACTCATGCCTGGTCCTTCCTCCTTAAACTTGGAAAGGCATGTAAGTCTACCTGAAAGATGAAGGCAGTTAATCTCCACACCTCCTGCTAGGGCTCTTCCTCCCACTAAGGTAAGCCCTATCCTATCCCACACCTTAACTATCCTCACGCATTCTCTTACAATGAGCCTGTTTAGGGCGCACTTGCATTAGCAAACACTGTAAGAAGAAGCAGAAATAAGGGCATGTCGTGTGTTGTGCTTACTGCTTTGTCATAAACTCTGCCAGGTTAACGCTGTCGCATGGTGCACTATGGGACAGATTAACAAAGAGAACAGGAAACTAAACAGGAAAGTTACTATTTAGTGTTCTAAGGAAGAACTATGATGAGTTGATCTCATCATAGATGAGTCAGACCAACTAAGAAACTGTAAGCCAGTCACAGCAAAATAATCAAAACAGCCCAGAGCAAAAAGGACTTTAAAAGCATTCAAATCCATATATTTTTAAAGTTCAGAGTTCTAAAATAATCACTCTGTTCTCTGAACTCGTCAAGCAAGTCTATACATGTGATCTATCAAGTTACTAATATATATGTCCCCATGATGTAGTTGAGATATCTGTATACAGTAGAGCATGTTCATCCCCCATGACTAGTAATACTCAAAGATGTTCAAATTTCTTACATAAAATAATATAGAATCTATACATAACTTACAAACATTCACTCTTGCTACCTGAAATCATGTTTATTTTATAATGACTAATATAATATAAATGCTATAGCAATAGTACTTTCTTTATATTTTATATGCTACCATGTCCAGTGTGGCAGTTTGAATATGAACGGCCTCCATAGGCTCATATATTTGATACTTGAATTAGGTGATCAGAGACTAGTACTACTTGACAGAAATTAGGAGGTGTAGCCTTGTGTGGTATGTGAGGTCTCATAGCAGGAAGCTTATCTCTGAGGAGTGGGCTTTGAGGTTTCACATGGTCAAGGCAGAGGCAGACCTTCTGTCTGTCTGTCTGTCTCTGACTCTGTCTCCCTCCCTCCCTCCCCCCACCCCCGCCTGCTGATCCAGATAAAGAACTCTCAGCTCCTGTCCAGCACCATGTCTACGTGTGCAACTCCATACTTCCTGTCATGATGACAACATACTAAAACTCTGAACCTGCAAGCTGTCCCCAGTTAAACATTTTCCTTTCTAAGAGTTGTCTTGGTCAACATGAAGAAACTCACAGCAACAGAAACCCTAAGATAGTATCTAATTTTTGTCAGAAAAGGTAATGTCGTTGCCTCAAATCTTATTTTACTTATAATTATTTTCAAAGTATTTTCCTCTGCAAACTAAACTTGTTAGAAACCACAAATGGGTTTCAAGTATCCATGTATCAATTTACAATGCTTAAACCACACTACCCAGAAGCATCCGTGAACTCTTTTCATGACAGAGGCTGAGCTTCCCCCTTTCCACCTGACATACTCCAAAAGACATCAAAAAATAATAAACAAAAGGACAACCATCATGGCCAGCATAAGACTAGCATTTTATTTAAATGTGCCTGGACTCAGGCTATCTTCAATACATCTGCTAATAATTTCCACCTCAATGGCAAGGCATTCTTTAGTTTTAGTAGTAGTTTTAGAAGCTTGATGGCACATGTTGGGAAATGATAAGATGACAATGGAAAAGGACTACTAATTCACTAGAATTTGTTATCTAAAAAGAACTTTGTGAATGTAGAACATAAAATCCGCATGCTATACACACTATCCTCCATAAAGTAACTTTTCTGGAGAATCACTCACCTTGAAGTTCTCCACTCCGACTGTAGAGCTCCCTTCTCTGTTCCCGGAGATAGGCGCTCATACTGATAGCATGGGAGGATGACTCAAACCTAAAATAAAGCACAGAGTACCACATGGGTAGGCCACATAGGTGCCATCCATCTCTATGCTCCCAAACAATTCTATTCTATTCTGGTCTGTATAACATTCCCTGGTGTATAATAATTATGACACTTTGGCTATAACATGAAAAACCCAGAGACAGCTGTCCAAACCTTGCCTTATAAATTACATCCCTGCTAGTGTTCCTCTGTACCTTTTTGTGTCTTTTCCTCATCACCTATTTCACCGAGAATAGTTCTGACCTCCTCCACTTCCAGTTACCTTCAGCTCATCATCGCCACTGTCTTCATCATCATCTTAGAGCATGACCGCATCTACAGCTACAAGAGTATCCTACAGAGTCATTCTTGTTATGCTATTACCAAAATCAAAACTCATCACTGCCTAACCGCTGCCTCAGCAGACATAAAGGGTCTTCAGAGCAGTTTTATTCCTGAATTGATGAAACAAAAGATTAATGCACAGAGAATTCTAGAAGAGACCAGTGATATCAAAGAAGCAAGGCATCACTGGTCTCTATCTAAATGTCTAAAAAGACTGTTTCCAAATGGCTGCTACTTTTCAGCCTGCCCGACAGCCCCATTTTAAGTGTTCCCCAGGAATTGTTTACAAAGGTCAGAAACATAGGAAACAGACTTATGGTACAGAACGGGTCTCTAAAACCTAAAACAAGAAACACAAAACAAATCAGTCATAGCTTACAGGTATAAACAAAACCAAGTAAAATTATGACCATATCAAATAGCAAATCCCTTGATGAGTAACAGATTCCATTTCATAGCCGAGATTTTCAAAGCCAGGATAAGAAGCTGGCAAAAGAAGGAATCCTTCTATGAATTTTGCCTCTAAAGGGTCAACAACATAGGGAGAAAGCAACAGAGCCTGTGGATTCAGTGACTGGCAGCAACAAGAAAGTATCTCATTTTCTTAATCATGTCCCTTTTACTGAGTCCTTGACAAGAAGGATGAATAAATACCAAGATGAGTATCAGCCTATGAAGGAAATACTTGAGTTACTTGAACCGCTTTCTGCACCCTACCAAGAACTAAGAGGCACGAAGAGCCCGAAGGGAGGCAAAGTGTGAAGCACTTCAAAAGTGCCACCTGCCAGTCAAGTGCAGAGAAGAAGCCACTGACCTCCAAAAAGCATGCTGACAGCTATTGATCAGAGATAGCAAAGGAAAAAACAAATTCTCAAGTAAATAACAAGAAGCAAATGTTGTACAATAAGAGAGAACTTAAACACAATTAACCTTGGCTAAGGGCAATTAAAGAGAGTAATAAAGTCCTTCACAGATTCGATAGAAACAGATTACAGCTCTCCACAATCTAAGTCCTTTATGACATGATAGGCTAGTTATTCATAAACTCCCTTTATGTTTGCAACAAGCCATACACTGTGATAATTTTATAGCAAAAGAAGCATGAGAGATTCTTTAGTCTTTGATAGCCAAAGCCACTGAGGCAAGTTCAGACATGAGACCTACTCAGGCCTGCACAGCTCATTAACAGCGGAATCAAGTTAAAAGTGAGCAGATCTGTTTAACTGTCCAAATCTGGGACAATAATGAGTCTTATTTCTGCAAATAATAAATATATAAGAATTATTTAACATTTTTGGTTTCTAACATATAGGGGCTCTCCCCCCCCCAGTCCTCACCCCTATCCCACAATTTAGCCAACACTGAATGAACATATGTGCATGAACTGGGGCATAGACACTAATGGTTGAGAGCATGACATGTGAAAACCCTGAAGTCTGCTTTCTGCAGGAGTTTAGAAAGTTATACTGCTTAGTCCTTGTGGTCAATATGACACAAACCTGGAAAAAGAGAACATCAAGAAAGAACAGCCTTTATCAGATGGCCATATTTTTTAAGTGCTAATTGGTGTAGAAAGGCCCAGTCTACAGTGGGTGTCAACATCCTTAGACAAGTAGACCTGCACTGTATTAAAAGTTGGCTAATAGCCCAAAGAGAGAGATCAAATGCATAAGCAGTGTTATCCTGACCCCTCACACACAGTTCCTGCCCTGGGTTCCTCAATAATGGTGCAATCTGGAAATCTAAGCCAAATATGCCCTTCCTCCCCAAAGCGTTTTTGATCTTAGTATTTATCGCAGAAAGAACAAGTACATAAGGCAAAGGGTTAGGTGTAGTTTTCAAAGTAGGAAGAACTAGGAGAAACTAGGGAGAAAAGGAGAGAGAGAAACTGGGTGACAGAAGAAAGGGACAGTAGTGTGCTCGCAAAACAGGAACACAAGCCTGAAGAAAGAACAACAATGGGTGTGTGTGTGTGTGTGTGTGTGTGTGTGTGTGTGTACGTGTGTACGTACACATACAAACACATATATATGTTCTTGTGGCTTTTGAAGTTATACTGCTTCAGAAATATAATTTATAATCAAGTTCAAAGATCAAGCAAATTTCAAAAGTTTAAAAACTCAGTAAAAATATGAAATAAAATATATCATGTGCTTATTTCATTTAATTTTTTTCCTTTTTACAAATAAAATTGTGTAATGGCTTCTGAAGATCATCATTCAAATCAGGGGATGAAACAGAATATGGGTATTGTTAGGTTCAAAGACCACAAACATGCAGACCTTCAGGAAGTACAGTTCCTATGCTCTTTTTCATGTCCTTATTTGAGCAACTCTGGGAAGAAAAAACTGTCTCTGCAAGCTACTGTGATTTGTCAATTGTGTTAAGGCTTTTTACTCTCAACTATTATCTGTTTAGACGAACTAGATTTCAGGGTGAGAGGCTTCTCTCCTTTTCTGTATCCTCACAACCACTTGCTGCCTGTATCATATTACATAACTTGTTTTTTCTCATATGTGAGTTTTTGTTTATGAGAACTTTTATATTCATAGTACTTAGTAAGGAATAAGGTTAGGTTCTGCTGCTTACAGATGATAAAATTTGGTAATAGCAAATTAAGTTGCTTGATAGGAATCATTTTGATAAACTGACCACATGCATAGAATCTTGTACACAGAAAGTATTCAATCAGCATCAGCTACCAGTATTACTAACATCGGATTTAACTTATAAACTATTAACTGTCAGCAAGAAATACACATTCTGAGCACATGGCTTGGTAGAATACACTAAGACGGTAATTAAAAAAAAAATAAAAACTTTCGGATTGTTCCTGTATTAAAAACAAAGGGTTTTTTTGGCACTTATTTCATTTCCTTTAATTTCATATAAAATTCTCCAGAAATACCTGGAAAGGTTCACTTCTTGATTTTGTTAAAACTCCCAGAAAGAAGTTTTAAAGATGTACTCAAAATTATAGATAGTCTGATAGCCATTCCAAAACAGCCACTTTACCTGACAGAAGGCAACAGGATACAAAATAAAATATGTTCACTTCCTACAAATTGCTCCAAGGCAGTTCTAGCTAGGAAATGTGTGGCTGTGGATGGTGGGGAGGGCCTCACCCCTCAGAGCAGGCTCATCACAGCATGCTTGCTCTCCACACTGTGATACCTACTTGAAAAGAGAATTCTTTGGCCTTTGCGGTTTCTTCTTGGCAAAAAAGGCTGCAAACTCTCGTCCAGTACTGGCATAGCTTAGTTGAGCTGATGGCTCTGAGGCAGTACGTGTGTTCTTCATATCCAAGTATTCAGTCAACAGCATCTGTATGAGCACAAGGAGGAGTCGGATTTATTGTACAAATATATCTAAAACTTCATCCCAGACTTTCAGAATATATTAACCTAGATATTCATTCTTCTACTCAAAGATATAAGAAAAGCTTTATTACAACCATAAAATAATATCCCTGTTAGCAATTCACAAGGAAGGTAAGTTTGTAGGCATTAGAACATTCCAGGTAGCATGCTGAGTGGACTTGTGAAAATTCTTCTTTACTTAGCATGTAATCCTCATTATTCCAAAGTACAGCAGCATTAGCAGCAATAGCCTAATATTTACTGAGCACTTACTATGCTCTAGGCAAGACATTATCTGTTTAGATGTATTAGGTTGTGGGTTCAGAGAGGTTCAGAAGCAAAGTAGTCCCTGGTGAATTAATGGCAGGGTCCATGCAGTGACCCTTCATTCTGCCAGCACTATATATAAGCATGACAGCAAGCCTATCAAGGAAGGCCTAGGAAGTGGGGCTAAGTACTCCTTAACTGCAAAGGCTTAGTAGAACTGCTATTTACCTTGAAATGATTAAAAAGAAAAAGCAACTGTTTTTGTAATTAGCTACAAAAGATACTCCGTATAAGATCAACTCACTACAGAGCCACAGGGATTGGAGCCTGTTCTGGATCAACTATAGTTACCAGAATTCTAAACACATCCATGAAAAAATAGAAATCTGGAACAGAAAGCATAACAGTTCCTAAGAATACCTAATAACGCTAATGCCGTTGAACTCGTTTCTATCATAAAAAAAAAACTACCTATGAGTCAAGGAAACCCTTTTCAGAGAATCAAGGTCTCATCTGATTATTTATTCACTGAACATTAAATTATTTTACATATCATCATCATTGAAAGGCATTTCTGAAGCCTATGAGCATTATCTAGTAAGGGTGAGGGTGATTAAGCCTCTGGAACAAGCAAACATACTACTCAGTATTTAAACAGCAGAAGGATTTAAACATTAGCATTCTTTTGAGTCTCAAATCTATGAAGTCTGAATTTCTCACTACATTTTGTAGTTGAAGATGTAGAATTGTATTAGATCTTAAAATTGCAAATGGCCCAAGTGACTCCAAATCCTGTTCATGACTGGAATGTTCCACAAAGCTGCACAAACTCTTTTTAAGAACAGTATGATAGGTATTAACAGCTTCCTTTTAATAAAAATTGTGCAGGAAAATATTATAATAGAGTGGGGAAATGCTTTACTTATTTATGGGATGGTGGGAGTACTATCCACCAAGTGCATAAAACAATATCATAACAAATATCACCTGGCAAGTATCACTCAACTATCTAGTATGAGGGAGACACTGATTTGAGTCTCCATTTACAGGATAACTGAGGAACCTGATCAAGAAGGAAGATCAGCTATACATGATCAACAGAAAGCTAGAAAACTCAAAAATACTTCCAAAGAAATACACCATAGAATGATCTTTACTAATTCACAGTGTTGAGTGTTGGACTTAACACCAGCACAACAGAGAGGCTCCTGGTAAAACACTTATTACACTGAACCAAGCAATTGTAAGACATTGCTTAATGTTGCAGGACTGAATAGCTGGCCTTGCACAATAAATCACTGACGAAGGAGGGCATGACTAACAAGCATTCCCAAACACAGGTATCTTAAGATCAGTGTTCCTTTCTCCACATCAGTAACATCCTTGAATTATTGCCTTGCAGCTCTATTTGTCGCGCTACTTTTCTCCACCAGCTTATCACTATTTTTAAACAGATTCTACTTCCATCTTCTCAACAAAATTTACCTTTGGCCATTATGTGCTATCTGTAATCTTTAATTCCGTTTTGCCTTAAGGTTCCAAAGTTCTAAAATTAGCCTTCACATCTATTGTTTCCTTTCCCATGATATGGTTTATTGCTGAAGTCTCTTACAAATTATATCTTCACATGTGTAAGTGTATGCTTGACTCAACTACTCACATTTCAGTGGTAAAATCTAATTTGCTAAAACTTAAATTATTTTCAGATACAAGTAGCTATTCCTTCAGCTGACATTTTATTTTTATACATTTTTTTATCCTCAATTACCTCTTGGCTTTAAATGTAGGACTGCTTTAATAATTTTTAATTATAATATAATTAAATCATTTTCAACCTTCCCTTTTCTCCTCCTAACACTTACTAGGTGTCCGTTCCATTGTACTCTATAAGAATTTGAATATGATATAATGATATATATTCCTGATTCCATAAACACAATTTTCCATATAATGTAAGCTATATATGTGTGTATATGTGAATACATGTTTATACATATCATATACATGTGGGTATGTATATACGATCTTGAGGCTAGTAATGGAACCTAACCAACTACCCAAGGCTACTGAAATAATGGATCTTGGAAGAGAACCTACAACAACTCCCTTACTAAACCAGTATGATCCCTACCAACATGCTAAATATTTATTCTTTTTCCCACAATTAGACTAGTTATAAGTTCTCATCACAGAAATTTCTCTTTGAAACAGATAGGGCTCATTACAGGAAGCCTCAACTGATCAAGCGTAGAGAACTAGAGATTGTGCAGCCCAGTCGCAACTGATCTATGTATGAACACAATTCTTGGACCAAAGAACTATCTTTTTGATACATTCATATTGAATGTATCCTTTGATCCATTCTTATGTGCCCTCTTCGATTAATGACTCTGTTACCTCTTTATATGTACAGCCATTCCTGTCCCCTCTAACAAATTAGTACATCTACATAGTTTCTCTCAACAAATCTTGGCTTCTCTGACTACTGTAGTATGCCCAAACATCAGTAACAGATCCATCTGGGTTCACAATATATTTTCTTTGAATTGTACTATATCCTCCCCGCCCCCTTGCCCAAGCAATGTCAACCCAATACTCCAGTCAAGTTTAACTACTGCAATTATTCCCTGGACATATATGTGTCTTATCAATTCTGGAATCTTAGAATACATCATCCCTACCCCTAACAGATAAATCCTACGCAAGAATAGTGCCAGTATTTTCTCTTCAGCAACTCTTTTGCAGGACACACTCAAAGCAACATTTTTCACATTGGTAGGTAAGTAGTTACCAAAAATTCCCTAATATTGCTAGCCCTTAATTTACATGTTTCTTATAACATTATATTTATTTATTTCTATTATAGAGCCATACAGAAAACACCATTACTTATATATTAAATTAAGGTATAAAACATGTGATAAGATCTTTAACACATAGGCTGCTATATGCAAATTGAAGACAGCCTCCAAAGTAAAGCAAATCCAATATATAAATTAGTCCTCAATACACAAATCTGTAAAACAAGTAAAACTCAAAAGGGAAATGTATACTCTAGACCATGGGCCAAATGGCTGTAGCATAATTTGCTCCATTGTGTTTGACTCTGTTTCCAACCCCATTTATGCCTAACTAAAAATACCTTCTTTTAAATCAAGTAACATTTTCCTTAGATAAAAAATTAGGACAGGTACAGTTTAGGATATCTCAAAAAAGAAGAACTATAAATGTTCCTATTCATGAACTGCTGGAAATGTGACTGAATTGGGTAAGTGACGTTTTTCTAAATTAAAATCTGGACACAACACAGGGAGGGACTCATAGCTCCTGCCACATATGCAGCAGAGAATTTCTTTATAGGGCATCAATGGGAGAAGAGGTCTTTGGTCCTGTGAAGGCTCAATGCCCTAGTGCAGGGGAGTGACAGGCTGGGAGGCAGAAGTAGGTGAGTGGGAACACCTTCATAGAAGCAGGGCGGGGCGGGGATAGAGGGTTTCTGGAGGGGAAATCTGGAAAGGGAATAACATTTGAAATGTAAATAAAGAAAATATATAATAAAATAGAAAAAGAAAGTCTTGACACAAGCATCAGATGCCTGACAGTAAAATGTAACTAGCAGCATAGAGCACAGATCACTGGTAAAACGCATTCAATCCCAAGCATCAAACTAAAATGAAATATTAAAATTATATCATTTCATGATTATTCTACGTCTTGGTAGGCAATGCAAGATATCTTTCAAACTGCACATACATATTTTAAGCACATATGTGTATGATCAAATTTCCATTTTATCAATGCCATTAAAAAATCAAAACTAGAACAAGGATCATTACGTTTAACACAATTTTATCCATCAAAGAAAATCTATACAAGATAATGTCACATTCCTGAGGCTCTGGATCCCTTCCTATTTCAGGTACTAATTTCCTTTATACTTTTATAAAGTGAAAAAATATTTTAAAAATTATTGATTTAGAGTTCAAAAACAAATGGCAAAGTTTATGAGTGTTTTACATTGAACTTGTAAGGCTTTGATGTGTCAAAGAGAAGAAACTCAAAGACAGTTGGAAAGAATGTTGAAATCTATATATCTTCAAATGTGACCACGATTCAACATGTTTGAGGACCTAGAATGCTGAATGGCTCTCTGAACAAAGCAAGGATGTTAAAAGTGTTAAAGAATACAGAAATTGAAATGAAAGCAGGCAGTTCTGCTACTGTACTCTTGGATTAGCAGTTGCTGCTGTGTGTGTTCGAAATTACATGATGTAATGAAGCCACAAAATTCTGAAATTTATAAATTCCTGAAACATCAGTAAAATCATTCTGAATGAACTCCTCACTTACCATTTAATGTTATTTATTTAACACATTATCTATGGGAAGTTTGTAGTTATGCATACAGAGTTTTTCTAAAACTAAATATGAAATTTGTAGGCTTATTATTAAAATGACTCCACATTTAAGGGGTAGGTGCCTTTTCATGTGTAAGGGAAAAGCGCTTTGAGATTTTGATTTCTTGTGGTAGTATCTTATTATTAAAATGACTCCACATTTAAGGGGAAGACGCCTTTTCATGTGTAAGGGAAAAGCGCTTTGAGATTTTGACTTCTTGTGGTAGTATCAACTCTATCTTCTATTCAGCTTTTGTTTGTTTTGTTTTGTTTTTGAATAGTGATCTTTTTACGTGACTTCTCCTTAGTCATATAGTAACAACTAGCTGTCTCTATATTGCCACTAGGACTTTGGTGAGTAGAACAGATCAGTATTACTCATCAAGAGCCTCACAGCCAAATGTAAGACATTCCCAAAAGAGGCTGGCTGGCCATTTGCTGAATGTTAGGTTACTGGTAGAACAAAGTTTTCCATAGTCACATGTCAATGGAATGAAATATTCAAGAAAATGACACTTTAAAAACCTTCTTGTTTATCCAGCTCATAGTTCATACATGTATGTAAAGACTTGTTCACATATGTGTGTATACATCTATAATGCCTAGATTATACATTGCAATAATGAATCTGAGCTAAACTTCTGTAGAGACATCATGATCCTGCCTTCCAGGAGATTACTGTCTGCCTTCACGATGGACACAGCTATCTCACTCCAGTGAAAACTTATGCAGCTACTGGAGTTTCTCCGAGGCTTTTGCCTGCAGGGTTTTATTTTCCTTCTTTTGTGTTTGGTTTTGTATGATTCCTGTTCCTGGGTTTTTATAACCTCTTTCAGCTCAAGCCGAAGCTTTTCTTTGTATCTCTGAGACCTAACATGGCATCATAAGCAGTGCAGCTGGTTGCCAGTAGGTTACCTAAATTGAAAGTAATATAATCTAAAGGGCAGCTCCTCACTGATGTTCCACATTTACAGATGAGGTCCCCAGGGTAGAGCTACAGCACCCATGGTGAAACTTCAGGCTTTCTCAGGTACATTAATTTACTCACATCATGGGAGTAGCATTTATTAAATTTCTGCTCCAATGCAATAAGTGCTACCCTAATGACCCCAAAGAGTTAATGCATCTTGGAAAAGAGCCAAATTGCTCTCTGGAGACAGTTTATTCAATTAAGTGCCTAAGACCCAGCATTTTCAATTAGCAGTTTAGTTACTAAAGACTCTTTCATATTGGTTATCTGTAACATGTGACTATTGACACACATTAAAAATCACTTATAATTCATTCAAAATGAGATCTCAGAAATAACAGGTACAGATCCAGATTCAATTAACATTTATTTGTATCTACAGAGTGCTAAGAAGTATGCTAAGTATTGTCCTATTGGGGTTTGAGAGAAACACTGTTAAGATTGAGAGGTAATGAAGTTTGAAACCACTAAGAATATAGCACCTGAATACAGAGATAAACAAAGGATTCCACAAAGAAAACCCCAATTGCTTTATTCAGAATCAAGTCCCTATGTACCCTGCTCTGAATACATATGCCTACTTTCCCTAACTGGGAAAGTCTTCCTGGATACCTAAGTTCTTCTGCTCCTATAAAAGCAACCAGTTCCCATCCTGTCCACAAAAACTTTTCTGTACCGTTAAGTACTTCTAGGATCACCAGAAACCATCACAGAAGTCTTTCCAGACCTAGCAGTTAACCATCTACAGCTGGATATTTAACTTTTACCTATCACTTAACCTCCTTCTATAACTTGATTAGAAATCACTTTGTCTAAAACTCTGTATTACCACAATTTCATATGAAGCTCAATTATCATTTTAAAAGTCTTTGTAATTAAAACCCAATTAAAACCATTCATTCTAGACTTCTTGTAGGCGTAAATTTTCAAGAAAAATTCTATCTTCAACATAAAATTTCACATCTATATTAGGTTTATGATTATACATACTATTTATGCTAAGAAGTTACATAGTAATTCAAAGCATGAAACTAAATTATTTCATTTTTCTGTTACAAATGAGGTTGATAATAAATTAAAAGGTCAATCAAATGAGCTACATTGATGATTTAAATTAGTTTATAGTACAGATAGAAACTCTAGGGTCCAAAAATGGAGAACTGATATTTCTGGTGTAAAATGTAATTATTTTAGATTCATTTTCTCATCTAACTTTATTTTTAATACTTTGTTAATTTATGCTGATCTCTTCTTACTCAAAAACAATGTCTGGTCATAAAAATTTCATAATACTGAAATATATGAAAGTGCAAGTATTCTTTAGGAGTAGCTATATGCAATATATATTTGCTAACTTGCTCTCTTCATATCTGACCTCATTATTTTACTTATCTTTAAATACTAAAAAGCAGGGCCCTGACATGCATAAAGTACCTTATTACTTACATGCATTCATCAATGGTAACTAATTCTGTTCCTAAGTGAAATAAAAACAAATTGTGCTTCATAAACAGCATATGATCACCCTTTCCTCTTTGAATTAGAAGCACTCATCAATACATATGTCAGCCTATAAATTATATTACATGCACCTGTAAACCAACTTTCCTCCCTCCTGCACCTATAACTCAAGGGTAATAGCTGAAGTACCTGAGTTTTAAAAATAGTTATATACCTGAACTACATTTCTAATAACTGGTCAAATGGTGAAAAGATTGAAATTCAATAAAAAAGGATGATGAATGTGAATACACACAACATGAGACTACATGCCTGTAAACAGGACTGGAGAATACTACATGGAGAAGGGGCTATGCCTAACACTTACACTTCTGCAGAGCATCATACCTCCATCTAGTTAGCCTTGGCACTGTGCTCCCACTTTGTAATAAGCTCATGGTAGAAAGCAAGTCAGAGAAGGAAAAGATAGCAAACTATTTAAATAGCAACCATGTTAACGCAGAAGCAATACAGTACAATTCATGTACTTCATGTTCTCTGTTAATTGCTTAAGACATCCTGCTATAAAGAAGACAGCAACAGTAGCCAGATCCTAGTCTTCTTTAAATGCCAGCTCTTAATAGCAAACCCCCAAAAGGTCTTAATTGCATTTACCAGGAGCTCATGAACTTTAAAAGTTGTTAATCAGATTTCCATGTAAATGGAATAACGATTAAAGGTTAAGTACAGGTTTCTGAAATTTCAGAAGTTGAGAATATATTGCCCTTCGGGGGAGGGGGGATATCAGCCTTGACAAGAACTAAACATCTTAATTAAACATGCAAAACTACCAAGCTTATTTTTGTATGAAGTTCTATTTCCAAATGTCAAAGTTAATCATGCACTTGACTAAAATGTGGAATATTCTCTCTGCCAGAGAAGAAACGCTATAGTATTGTAGTATTCTTTTCTGAGAAAACATCTGCAAGTCTCCAGAATTCCTCTGCTGTCCTTCTGCACCTGATCCTCACCTATGCTACAAGGAAACCCTAAGAACCACGTGGAAATGTCATCTACATAGAGATTTTAATTGCTCTCCATCTGAGGTGTAATCCAGAGCTACAGGTTTTTTTCTTCAGTTTCATATTTATGTGATTTGGAGAAGCATAAGGCACTTCCCCATAAATTCACTGCACCTGTGTCCCTGGAGTGACATGTTGACAAATGAACATGACATCTCCTCAAACTCCAAGAAGAATTTATGATTCCTAGAAAGAATATATTTGATCAATTATAGTGTCATCACACAGTTTCTGATGGCCTATATTCTGCAATAGGATGAAGGAATCCTAAGTCCCAGGAAGATGCTCACACCATCTCTAATACATCTTTCCAGTTCTCCAGCTGAATAGAAAAAAGGTACAGAAACTGCTGATACAATAATAAGATGGAAAGATTTGCCCCAGAAAAAAATAAAGGACTCAAGCAATCAAAACAACATTGGCATTATACTATCTAGCCAGGAAAAATAAACATTCCTTAATCCCTTAATCCAGGTAAACATTTATGGCAAAAAAAAAAAAAAATCTCAGAAACTCTATAATCTCTAACGATACTTTCAACTCTTCACTTACATTCCTACAAGTTTGAGAAAATAACACAAACTTCCCACTGCATAGTTTTGTTTGTTTGATGAAGTTTGAGTTCTTATCATTACTGCTGGAGCTACAGCTACTACAACTAGAGAACAGCCTTGGTGAGACTTATGTTGGATAATTCAATTTCACAAAGGTCAATAAAACTTTGAGATACAATTCACTGACATGAGGTCTATACAGAACAAGGGCACCTGCCACTCTAGCCCTTACCAAACAGAGCCTTTATGAAACATAGCAACTAGAATACCCTGGATCAAAGTTGGGAGCTTATCCTGCACACAGAATTTCAGTAGAGATGAATCACATTCACTTTAGATGAGCCTAAAAGATAAAAAGGTTTTCATATTCATTCTCTTCCCTTCTCTTCTCCTCCCCACTTCTCTCATACAAGCTTTATTACGTATGTGCATGTGTGTGCATGTGTGCACTTGCACTTGTGTGTGCCTGTGTGTGTGTGTGTGTGTGTGTGTGTGTGTGTGTGTTCTCACTATCAACTAAAACAATACTTTTATGTAGATGAAATCTACAAGCTTGGAATCTTTTTCAATAAAATCAGGTTTACCCAACAAAATAGATAATCAGGACAGGTTTTCAATTAAGGAAAGGAAGAAGAAAGAAAAAGAAAGGAGTAGAGAACATAAATTCCCAGGAATTGATATTTTAAAGAAAAAACACATCTTATTAATCAATCATCACTTTAATATGTACAACAGGCCTCTAATTAAACTGGCAAGTTGCTGTCTCACCAAATCAAGCTAGCTCACTCCATAGATCCTTACTAATTAAAAAAAAAAAAAAGATTCATTTCCCTTTAAGTAAACTTCAATCTCCTCTCATGGTCAACCACAAAAATCAGTACATCACTGGTATTTCTGTCTATTCTGCAACACATATGCACAGTAGTATACCAGGTAATAAACACACATAAGTGAAGTGCTCAGATCTCTTCAGGACTTTTCTACTCAAAGGAACGATGACATTTTGTTTCTCTGTTCACTTAAACAATCATGGAACTACACACCCAAGGGCCACCCCAGCAGCAGATTCCAACCATTGTGTTGGTGCTTATTTCTGTCTCTGTTTTCTATGACCTGTTCCTATAGTCCCATTCATTAGTAGAAGCAGTGTTCATATTTTCTATGAGGCAGGCACTTTGGCTTGTCACCTATATGCAAGGGTGGAGTTGACTCAGATCTACGAACCACTTACTACATGCTTCATCTTGGGATCTAAGACATCTAAGATACAGGCACTTGAAAGGCACATATATGATTCAGTTCAAAATGACTGTCCACACCATTTAAAAGAGTCAGTGGAACTTCATTTATACATTAAGCTTTCTGACACAACCAACACAGATTCTAAACTATAGGTTCTAGTACACAGTTACAACTGGATCTACCAAAGTGGCTCATGTGAAGATCCCATCCTGATAAGCCTGCCTGACAATGTGATCCTGTGAATGCTAACTATGAATTTGTACTTCAGAAGGAAACAGTTTATCAGACTTGAGAATGCTATTCTTTTCTACCATGTAGATACAGTTATTGCCTAATTTGTTGGCTTTGGTATAACTACTGTTACTTCTGAACCCATTCAACAATAATACCAAACTTTTCCAGCTACATGTGCCTCCAGTGAATATAGTGACCCATTTAAATATGATGATTCTACAATTCAGTTCTAATAACATACAATCTGAAGTTAGACAATACAGAGCTGCAGGTAGCCTCCACTTCCATTACATTTGCTTTTCACTGGCAAAAAATACCTCTGAATAAGTGATTATGGATGAAGGAAGAATGATTCTCAGTTGACGACAGAATGTATAACTCAAGGACATTCTGGCTGAGACCAAAAGAGAAGGAAAAGACTAGCCACAAAATGTATATTCTCAGAGGCAAATCTACTAATATCAATAATTCTCAAATCAATAAATAACATTAGCCTATTAATTGGGAGATGAGGGCCAAGCTAACAGCTAAATTGCTTTAGGCCGTATAAAATTCTGTTATTTTTAATGTTTCACACGTTGCTATTACTATAGATAAATCATCTGATTTTTAAGTTAAAATAGCAATGATTTAACTCTACAAGTGTAAATTTTGCATAGCACACAGGCAGTTGTAATGCTGGAGTCAGGGCTTATCTATTCAGACAACCACTAAGTCGGCCTTAGCCAGGAGCAGCTACTCACTTCTCCATCCACCACTTGAACATCCAGATTCCAGCTCTGAAACAGCTACAAAGGCGCCCAGAACTCACTGCAATAAAAGAGGATCTACAGGTCCAAAGTTAGAAATTACAAATATGCTGTCTTATTATGCCCCAGATTGACATTAGAAATACGTTCTGTTCTAAATGGAGATTTTTATCATTCATAACCTTTAGTTTCATGATAAAAGGTGGGAAACTACTAACAAGTAATGAATTGAAAATGCAAGAAAGCAGTCTGGTGGTCCCTCAGAAAACTGGGCATGACACTCCCGGAGGATCCGGCCATACCACTCCTGGACATACACCCAGAGGCTTTCCCTGCATGCAATAAGGACACATGCTCCACTATGTTCATAGCAGCCTTATTTATAATAGCCAGAAGCTGGAAAGAACCCAGATGTCCCTCAATGGAGGAATGGATTCAGAAGATGTGGTATATCTACGCAATGGAATACTACTCTGCAATTAAAAACAACGAATTCACGAAATTCCTACACAAATGGTCAGAACTTGAAAATAAAATTAAAAAAAAAAGAAAATGCAAGAAAAATAAAATGGATGTTTAAACACGGAAATTTTTTCCAGTTTTTTTTTTACACTCTGCAATTTTTATTTATTTTTTTTTATTTTCTAAGTTTTTTTTTTTACTTACATTCAAAATCATTTCCCCTTTCCCGTTTCCTCCCTCCCCGAAAGTCCTATAAGCCCCCTTCCCTCCCTCTTTTCCCCATTCAACCCCCTCTCGCTTCTCTGTCCTGGCATTCCCCTACATCCAGTCTTTCCAGGAACAGGGGTCTATCCTTCCATCTTCTTAGACATCTATTGATATGCAAATTGTGTCTAGGGTATTCCGAGATTCTGGGTGAATATCCCCTTATCAGTGACTGCATACCATGTGTGTTCTTTTGTGATTGGATTACCTCCCTAAGGATGATATTTTCAAGTTCTGACCATTTGCCTAGGAATTTCGTGAATTCATTGTTTTTAATTGCAGAGTAGTATTCCATTGTGCAAATATACCACATCTTCTGAATCCATTCCTCCGTTGAGGGACATTTGGGTTCTTTCCAGCTTCTGGCTATTATAAATAAGGCTGCTATGAACATAGTGGAGCATGTGTCCTTACTGCATGCAGGTAAAGCCTCGGGGTATATGCCCAGGAGTGGTATAGCCGGATCCTCCGGGAGTGTCATGCCCAGTTTTCTAAGGAACCGCCAGACTGCTTTCCAGAGTGGTTGTACCAGCTTGCAATTCCACCAGCAGTGGAGGAGTGTTCCTCTTTCTCCACATCCTCGCCAACAACTGCTGTCTCCTGTGTTTTTGATCTTAGCCATCCTGACTGGTGTGAGATGGAATCTCAGGGTTGTTTTGATTTGCATTTCCCTAATGACTAAGGATGATGAACATCTCTTTAGGTGCTTCTCAGCCATTAGATATTCTTCAGGTGAGAACTCTTTGTTTAGCTCTGAACCCCATTTTTAATAGGGTTACTTGCCTCTCTGGAGTTTAACTTCTTGAGTTCTTTGTATATATTGGATACTAGGCCTCTGTCGGATGTAGTTAGAAACTGAATACTCGGAGACTTTGAGTGGTCACAAGTAAGTAACAGGGGAAGCATAATGGTGGCCTACGCTGGTATCCCTTAAGATTGACATTTGAAAACAGACTGAATCATAGAACTAGGAACTTAATCCATATATTATTTTGAAATGCCAATGTTGTTAAAAATGGATTAGTTTGATCTCAGCCGGCAAGATATCTAAGACAAAAAAAACCTTTTGTCCTACACCTGTGCTTTATCACTAGTATTAACAGAAGTTGTTCAATCAGAATGTCATGAATAAAGTACTTTAACAGGGGAAATCATCCTGATTTCAAAATAAATTTATATACCAAACACATAACTCTCCAACTGTATTAAAACTGTATACTACAGTCAAAAGCTTCAACAAGAATGTTATGATTGCTATCCAAGTGATAACAGACTAGCTATAATAAAGACTATTCTCTTTATAACATACTAAAAAGCTTATAAACATTTATTCACAAATAATTTCCCAAGAAAATATTGCTCAGATACAAACAATAAAAAGAATAAATAAATGAGTGCTTAAGAAAATTCTTTGGGTTCTTTAAATGCAAATACCATAAAAGTCACCACTAGTTTTGGGGGAACACAACTTCAACTAAATCAAAGACAAAGGTATGAAAATTTCAATAAAGATTTTGATTTTTGAAGAATTTAAAATCTGTATACTACTAACCAAGAGCAATTAGAAAGAGGAAGCTAGGCATGAGTGTGCATGGCTATAAGCACAGGACCTTGAGTCAGAAGTAGAAAGATCACACATTTGAGACCAGCCTAACTCCATAGCAAGTTTTAAGGCAGCCTGAAGTATATAAGATAGATTTAGCAGGAAAGTTTTTAATATGTATACATAATTTAAACATGTATATACATATATGCATAACATTACAATTAGCAAGTGATAGACTGATTGTGTCACAGCAATGCAGACAAAGAGCAATCTCCACTACTTAGAGTGAACATCACTGCTCCATATTATCAATTATCTCCAAGAACTCTTACTATGCAAATTTCTACTACATGGTATTCCACATACAATCTCAATAGCTAATAATATTAAAGTAACTGAGCCTTACTATAGGAAGTGGAAACACACTTTTGATTCCACAGAAAATGATTTCTATAACCTTGTTGCATTATTTATAATTCACAGTGATTTTTATAGTTTCATGATTGACTACAGATTTTTCTTAGTGATTTATGTTAGCCTTTTTAAAAGCCTTGTTCATATTGATAGCTTATTCTCCTTTCAGAAAAGGTAACAATCCTATTCATGTATATATGTCATGATAAGCTTACAGATTGACAGAGGATGGAAACAGCAGACTTTACATATTGAAAAGACTGATGAACAATTGGTCATGCCATTATAAGACAATTTAATGGGGGAAGGATGGGAATAGAAATGGACCATAGAAGTGAATAACTAACCTCCCATAGCAGAATATTAAAAGGTATATCTCAAATGTCCACATATTGCTCATTTGTTCATAGTAAACAGGAAGGTTAGTAGTTCACATATGCATCATTTTATTGGCTATTCTGTCATTATTACTAAGGACATATTTCTACAGGGTACATTCCTTACCAAAAAAACATAGCTAAAGCCCTATTCTGGCCTTTGTGGACACAAGGAACATACTAAGTGCAAACTTACATGCTGGCAAAATACATACAAACATACATACATACATACATACATACATACATACACACACATACATATATACATACATACATATATACATACAAGATCTTAATTATAAATAATTCAAATCTAGGAATAACTTTTATAGAAAAGCCTGTCTAGAATGGATGAGCACTAATAATTCTGAACAGAAACAATGGGCAAAGAACCGAAAATTGAGTAAGATATGAAGATGGCAGAGAATGGTGTAGGTAGAAGATTCTTGCCTTTTCTAGAAGCTTAGGCTGTACCATTGTTCCAGTCTGGTCATCAGACTTCTCCTTAGATAGATTTACTGCTTTGTATTACCAACACAGAACCATCCCCCTATTTCTACAACCTAAAGTACAAATTCTCTCACAACCTAAACTACCTAAAAAGAATCAGCATCTTTTTAATGTGCACATGAGATATGTGCTGACAGTACTGCTGTAAAAACCATTTTCCTATCTCTTCCAATGATTTGATTCTTTCTTGTCCTGTCTTTGGCTTCTCCTATACTTTTTTGATGAGAAAAGCTAATCAGAACATCAGGATGATGACCACCAGAACCTCAACTCCTCTCACTGAAGAAGACAGAAGGCAAAGATCATATTAGTAATGTTAACACTACTAAGTGTTAGTGGTTTAGATCATAAACTTGGCTGCATTGTTTTTATCCCAATCAAAAATTTTATTAAGAAGGTAATAGCCAAAGAGTACAACTCCCTATTTTTTAAAGCATAATGTCATTTTACTCAAAATAACTAACCTCTTTCCATACATCAATAAGTTATGAACTGTGAGTTTACACTTACAACAAACTAGAAACTAACACCATGCCAGAAATCTTACTGAACAGACATCAGCATCAGAGAACCATTTCATCTATTCCTAGGATACTAGTGCAAATGATAAGTCTAAATTCCAGCCCCCCCACCACCACCACTTTCTTTAAAGTGAGGCTGAGACTCAAATGAGACCTAAATATTCATCTAACACTGAAATCTCCAAACATTCTTAAAATTCTTATTCTGGTGGTAGTACATAAACAAGTCTAGTAGCCGCAGAAAGAGCTCAGCAGATAAGAGTACTGGCTGCTCTTCCAGAAAGTCCAGGTTTAATTCCCGGCACCCAAATGGTGGCACAGAACATATGAAACTCCAGCTCCATGAAATCTGATGGCGTCTTCCGGCCTTTGTGAGTACAAGGAACACACATGGTGCAAACATACATGCTGAAAAATACCCAAATACATACAATATTTTAATTATAAATAATTCATGTCTAGGAATGTGTGTATAGGAAATATACAAATAGAAAAGTGAAGATATTAAATATCATGACCATATGAAATGCATAAAATCATTTGGTTATATAAATATTTTTTGTATAATAATACAAAAAAGATTAGTGAATTTTCTGCCTTCGGAAATATGTTGGTCCATGTTTAACACATATATTTAAATTTTAAAATCCCATTTGTAATTAAGAAAATAAGATAAAAGAAGATATTCCTCCTACTTATAACTTAATAGGCAATCTACAAGCAAAAATTAAAAAAGTTTAAATGTTAAGATGTAATTTGCTGAGTAGTACCCCACAATCTCACCCACATACCCATTAAAAGGCTTATAAACAAAAAAGACATAAAAACAAAACACAGTGCCAAAATCTAGATCCAAACCCAGTCACGGCCAGAATGTTTAGTGAATTCCCACAAAGTTCAAGGCTGATGGAAGAGAGTCGAGCTTCACATAATGATTTAATGATGCTGCTCCAAGGAAACGCCACCTGCTTATGGAGAAAAGGTATAGAAAGCCTTTCCCTTCTTTTCCTATACTTCAAAGAAATAATGCTGGACTACATTTTGGACCACAGTGACACTGGAGTGAGGGGCTGCTGGCCCTCCTAGCTTACTTTCCTCCTCAGTCAAACACCACTGTCCATGTCCATTAGAACAGCAGTTCAAACTAAAGCAGTTACTTGAAAGCAGAAGAGTACAGAAGACAGAATACAATTATCGCTTGCAAAATATCATAGGTTTAAAAAAAGCAATCATGAAAACTGATATTTATTTGAATATTCAGGTTTTTTCTGTATATGCATAAAAATGATTTCTAGGAGTAAAACCCAGGAAATTATTTAATTATCACCCAGACATTTAGGCAATGGGCTAAGAAGAAATCCTCCTATTCCAACAGTGGTCAAACAGAGATCTGGATAGAGTTGTTCTCCTGTGAAAGGGAATAAACAAGAAAAAAAGCAACGGGTTGGGGTGTGTACCTGCAACAAACAAGAAGTAAGAAGTTCTCAATAACTCCTGAGAGCCAGGGCACCACAAAAAACAAACGGTCTCTTGCAACAGTAAAGGAAACCTTTCAAGGGAAAACTGGCTCAAAGAAAGTCATTGGTAAAAGATTAAAGGGAACCAGGGAAAGTTAGAAAGGGACTGTCAATAAAACAAAACAAAAAGTTCCCATTGTAACAGAAAAAATAGAAAAATCACAATAAAGGCACAGGGTGAGTAATAATTGATATCACATAAAATAAGAGACACAAAAAAAATTTCAGACATGGGGTAACACTGAAAAGAGTGAGAATGGACAATAAACAGGAAGATTATGAGAACAGGATTTTAGCCTCAAAACTACAGAGAAAGACAAAGTGAGAGGAAGAGTAGGGATGGAAAGGGAGAGAGATTATGAATGAGAATGAGGACATCTTCCTTATTTTGAGTGGAAATGTTAACAATAAAACAGAAAAGGGGGCTAGGAGAGAGAAGGGAAATGGGGGCCGGAGTCTCTAGGACAAGGGTCTAGAGACCTGAAACGGAGGAGGCTCCTGAGAGGATATGGGGTGACCATAGCTGAGACCCCTGGCAGAGCCAGGGAAACAGTATGGAAGGATTCTTCAGTTTACTGAGTATGGTGAGGCAATCAAGAGGCAGTTAGGAAGGCTGTTATTTGTATCTATTTGTAATCTAAAGAAAAGAATCTAGAATAAAGAGATTTATTTATAATCTAGGAGAGGGATCATTAAGAAAGTAAGAGAGAAGGAAGTAGATGCATTTTGTTAAGTAAGACAAGGTATTTGGGGAATTTGAAGATTTGTTGGACATTGGAGAAGCTGGGAAAAACTTGACTGAGCAATCAGGTTGTGTGACTGAAGGTGCTAAGTCACAATTTGTAACAACAACAACAACAACAAAAAGAGATGAATTTATTTAAATGTACTGGAGTTTGAGGTAGTGGGAGTCTAGTGGAGGTTGATAATGTTAACACAAAACATGCCCTTGACCAAAAAGAAGGGTGTCAGTCTCTTGTTACAGTTTTTGTGATAAAACACTACCTGAGAAAGACAACCTGAGAAGAAAAGGGTTTATTTCAGCTTATAGGCTACAGTTATCATGCAGGAAAGCAGGTCAAGAACTTAAGACAGGAATCTGGAAGCTGGAAATTAACCAGAGACTACTGAACAGAAGGACACTGATTACTGGTTAGTTTTCTTATACAAGCAAGGACCACTTTCCCAGAGATTGCACCACCCATAGTGAGTTGGGCCCTCCCATATCAACCATTAATGAAGAAATGTTCCACTGACACGCCCACCTACCAAATTGATGCAGGCAATTCCATGAGGGTCCTTATTCCCAGGTGAATTTAGTTATGGCAAGTTAACCAAATCAAACCAAACAAATAAACAACAAACCTAGGCCAATAGGCCAAGAGTGGTAATGCTATCTTTGTGGAACCAGGGATTGTGAAGAAAGTAGAAGCAAGGGATGAGACTTAAGCCCATTTAGTTGGTATCAGCTTGACTTCATCAGCGCTGTGGCCTCAAATTTTCTTCTGTAGTTTTGTATTTTCTTATATCTCAGCCGTAGATGTAGCTATGAATCTATTCCTAGCAAAGGGGCTATATAAAATATTAGAAGCAAAGCTGTATTTATCAATCGAGAACTAAGGAGATCTTAGAGAGACCCTCTCCCATACGCTAAATGAACAATAGACACAAGCCTGTCAATAGAACTTTTATATGTAGTGTGAAATTTTCATGTCTTTGTTCACTAGACAGCAGCTGAGTAGACCTTGATGAAACTAGAAACCAGGCAAAACTTGTACTTACCATGCCAGTTGTCACTCAATCTATACTGGAAATTCAAATCTCATAAACCCTGTGCGACACTTCCTATCTACAGTCAGTCAGAAGGACAGAGAATCCAAAGGATCATGTCTGACCAACTGTTTGTTTCTGCTGCTCTGTAGGTCTCGCTGCATGCTCATTCTGGGCATGGTAGTATCATCGGGTGATATGAATGACTGTTAGCAAAGTTTACACATCTTGGTTCAATAAAAGGCCAAAATTAATCATAGTACCTGAAGCCCATTCTTCTCTCTTTCCTATTTCCAAAAAGGTCAGCTGAACAGTGCCTCCTCAAAGAGGAATGTGTTGGTAAAGCAAGGTAGGGTCTTCTATGCAGGAAAAGTACAAACTGTAAAATGATCCTGTAGTCAATGAGGGATGGACCCTAGCCCTTATTTTGGACATCATAGTAGCACCAAGCTTTAGTAACAGACCTAAGATACTTTTTAGTTTAGGAAATTATGAGGACTTTATCTTCTCTTAGGTCTTGAGGCCTGGGGCCAAAGCTAAGCTGAAAACCAAGTCTTCTTTAGATCCAGATGTAGCTTAGTCTCAGGTTCAGAATGCCCGGTAGCTACACTTGAAGGGTTATTTAGGAGAAGGCAAACAAAGTCAGGCTGGCTGAAGAAAGGAGTTATCAGTTTAAGGGAGGGAGGCCTTAATTACAGAGAGGAGCATAAGGAACTCCAGGCTTTCGTGTTCTTGACTTTGTCTGTATTTGAACACACAATTAACTAGTTGGAAAACAATGCTTATTAAGGAATTACTTTATACCATATGATTTTTCACTTGTTAGAGCCATGGTGATAACCAAGGTAGTTTCTGACATCTTTCATAAAGTTTACAGTTAGTCAAGAGGTACAGACAGTGAGCTCACGCAGAGATTAGAGTGAAGTCCCTTGCCCATGATTTTCTTTGAAGAAGGTAAAATTTGGGAAAGAGTATTGTAGAAGAACAAATCATTGTCTGACTTGTTTAGGAGCTGTCATCTTTAAACTGCAAAGGTCACTGGGCCATCTTTGACGAGGTGTCATCTAAGCTGACTTTTGAATGATGAGGAGTAAGATACTTTGCAACAGGGAGAAGGAACACAAAAATTGGAGCTGGTCACATTGTATGTAACCAAAACACAGTTTGGAGTGCTTGTAACTGATGATGAGCCATAGAGCATGATGCTTGGGAGAGATGTCTGGATGGATAAAATGAGAGATATTGTAAGACAGAGAGTATTTTTAAAGTTTCAGGAGGAGATGTAATCTGATGCTTACACTTTGGGGGTGTTCTTTTTAATGATGCCTACTTGCTAAGAAATCAACTGCTTATGGGTGTTTATTAAGTGCTAGAGATAAAACTCAGAACATAATCCATGTTAGGAAAGTACTTTTATCATATAGGTCTAAATGTTTACTTGAATAAAAATGTGACCTACTACTTTATAATTAAGATTAAATAATATAAGTTAAAAATCAAAAGTTAGAAGGAAGATGTGTTCTATGACTAGATAACAGTGCTCCTAAAAGCTGTAGATTTGAATGCCAGGTGTGGGGTACCTCCTTATAAGTTGTTGGTCAGGAAGGCCCCAGGTAGTCCCCAAAACAATCATATTCTTGTCATCTTTGTTGACTGCCCACCAGAATTAGTTGATGGCATGATATAGCATTCCAACCTCGAAGTCATAGCATCTGTGGTTGCCTACACTAAGAAGCCTGTACAAGATTGGTCCTATTGTCTGTCAGTCATGTATCAGACAGGGCACAGACGGTGTTAGGCCTTTCAGTAAAACTATTGGCTACCGCTGGATTCTGGAAGGATAGCAGTTATTATCTTTACATATAGACCCTCTGCTGAGCCCAAACTGCTTCAGTGACTAAATACCAGCCCATGGTCTCATGGTTGGTTCTGGCTAAACTCAATGGGTCACAACATAAAATACATGAATGTGGAAAAGTACCTGTGGGGATGAGAACAGTGTGCAAAGTGGGAGATGATCAGAGAGATCTGATGTCATTAGCTACATGTGCAAAATTAAAGAACAAATTTAATAAACGTAAAAGCATTATTCATTTTTATTAAGCAGACCTTTAAGAGGTGTTAGTGTGACTTTGCATATGCATTTATTTCCATATTCCTGAATAGATTGACAAATTTCTTCTGCCAAACACTTGATGGTTGAAAGACAGCATTTTTCAAAGTTTTCAACTTTTGTCAAGGTAAGTTGAAATTCTGTAAACTCATTATAAGAATCTTACTCAACTCTGTACATGCAGTCATAAGATTCTGATCTTCAGGATTTATTGAGTCGCCAAAATCTCTTTTAGTAAATACGGTTTGAAATAGATTGCTTAAACATGTGTAAAGTGCTTTACAGTTAACACACATCTGAGGTTCCAAAGCCCTGTGTGGATGCTGTACTTTTCTCTTTGCAGGTGTGTTAGAGAAGTCTTGGGAGTACAAAGTGATGGTATAGACAGTACAACTGAAAGCTATTAGGCAATAATATTAGGCTATTAGGGCTTTGATTTTATCTACTAGATATTTTCCACTACCTAACTGGGTGTTGGCCTTGGTTGTATATTAGAATCATCTTGGAAAGTTTACAAACACAAGAAAAAAAACCATGATTCTGCCTTACTCTAAAAGCCTAGAAAATGATATTTACAAATTAAACAAATTCTTGTCCACATAATTCTAATGTATGGGGTCATTGTCAGATTCTGCGCTGTACCATGCTACTTTTTCTGTAGTTTTCTCAATTCTGAGAAATTATTGTGCTGCCCAGGATACTACCTAATGACCTTAGTAAGGCGCAAGCACCTGACACTCTTTTTGGGCCAAATGAGCATCTGTTTCAAAGAATGAAACTTTACCATTTTCAGGAAAATAAATGGACCTGGATATCATCATGTTAGTGAGATAAGACAGAAAGACAGGCATCATGCATGTTCTATCATGTGAAATTACTATCCAACTAATACAACAAAATACACATATACATGATAGAAAGCCAGAACTATACGGCAGAAGCAAGGCACTAAAGTTATGTGCAAAGTAAGCCAGAGAGAGTAATGGGTAAAAATAAACATTGTTTTTTCCTCATATGTGGAATCTAGATTTAAATATGCCTATGTGCATGTATGTATAGATACGTGTATATACATATGGCATGAAAGCAGAAGGGGGATGATTTCCGTGAAGGACATCACTGAGAGGTAGACGATGGACAAAGGTGCATAGTGCACAGGTCATTATGAACAGAGTAGATATACATACACACACACACACACGTATACAAACACACACACACCTATGTATATACACACACATATATATATACATACATATAAAGTACCATATTGCTATTTTAACAAAAAGTTAAAATTTTAGGAAAAGAAACACAAAAATGCCTTATTCATACATGTAATGCTTTCCTACTCTGGCTTTGTGCTGGAAGTCACGTTTCTTACCTGGCACCAGCATTTTGACTGCCTATCCCTGAGGCCAGGGAAAATAAACTAGTCTCTTCTCACAACTCAGTACATATGTGACCAAAATTAGGGAGTAAAACTTGATAAGAGAATTGATCTGTTTAGCACACAGAGTATGTTTTTGTTTCCCCATGCAAAACTTTATTCTGTAATAAAATAATTCTCTAATTATTTCTGGACTGCATTCTACTAGCTAGTGACTGTATCTTCTGGCTTCTGACTGGAATCAATGACTCACAGATATTTTTACAAGCTGTGAATTGAGATGATGCTACCTTCCTACCCAAATAGTGATTAGGTAAGGGTGTATGTGTGTGTGTGTGTGTGTGTCTGTGTGTGTGTGTGTGTCTGTGTCTGTCTGTGTATTAAGTATGAAGCCTAGACTTAGCTTAGGTAAGGGTGTGTGTGTGTGTGCGTGTGTGTGTGTGTACGTATTTGTGTATGTGTGTGTGTCTGTGTATTAAGTATGAAGCCTAGACTTAGCTTAGGTAAGGGTGTGTGTGTGTGTGTGTGTGTGTGTGTGTGTGTGTATGTACATATTTGTGCATGTGTACATGTCTGTGTATTAAGTATGAAATCTAGACTTATCTTCAGCCTCTGGTGTACTGGATTTATAAACATGAGTTAACATGCATGGGTGATAATACTCTTGAGTAGAAATTTATTTTAAAGTTGTAGAAGTCAAGTAGTCAACTGCCAGTTCTGGCAATAGGAATCAGCCTTGGTTAAGTTTCGATTGTTATAATAAACACTATGACTAATAGTGAGGCAAGAGAATCAAGAGTTTAAGATAATTCCTCCACTGGGGACCCCATATTCAGTGCAATGGTTGGCTGAGAGCATCCAACTCTGTATTTGTAAGGCTCTGGCAGGGCCTCTCAGGAGACAGTTATATCAGGCTCCTTTCAGCAAGCCTTTCTTAGCATCTACAATAGTGTTTGGGTTTACTGACTGTATCCAGGATGAATCCCCAGGTGGGACAGTCTCTGGATGGCCTTTCCTTCTGACTCTGCTCTGCACTTTGTCTCCATATTTGCTCCCATGAGTATTTTGTTCCCAATTTTAAGTATCGAAGCACCCATACTTTGGTCTTCCTTCTTCTTGAGCTTCAGGAACTGAAGGAGTTTGCAACCTCATAGGAAGAACAATAATATCAACCAACAAGACTCCCCTCCCCACCAGAGCTCCCAGGAACTCAGTCACCAACCAAGGAGTACATATGGCATTGGCTGCATAGGTTACAGAGGACGGCCTTGTCAGGCATCAATGGGAGAAGAGGTCCTTGGTCCTATGAAGGTTTGATAGATGCCCCAGTGTAAGGGAATTAAGGGCAGGGAGGTGGGAGTGGCTGGGTGGGTGTAGGAACATCCTCATAGAAGCAGGAGAAGGGGGAGTAAGAGAGGGGGTTTCTGGGAGATTGGGAAACCAGGTAAGGGGATAAAACTTGAAATATAAATAAATTAAAAGAAAAAAGAAAAAAAAGAGTTTAAGGTAGGTCTAGGTCTCACACTCACTACATACACATAGAGACAGACACAGAATCACACACACAGAGACACAGAGACACACACAGAGATACACACAGACATGCACACATGCCACAGTCCACTATTGAGGAATGCCAGGGCTCAGACTCAAGTCAGGAGATTGAAGGCAGGAATTGAAACAGATCAATGGGAGAATGTTTCTTACTGACTGGCTCTTTCTGGCTTGCTCAGTTTACTTTCTTATGCACTGCGGAAAGGCACTGCCCATAGTGAGTTGGGCTCTTCCAAATCAATCTTTAGTTAAGAAAATGCTCCACAGGCTTGCTCACGGGACAATGTGTTTGGGACATTTTCTCAGTTGATGTTCATTCTTAAGATAACTTTAGCTGTGTCAAGTGCATAAAAACCTAAGCAACATACTTGATTCTTGAATATAAATTTCTGAGTGTTCTTCTGACACTTGTTTGCCACATGCCCAGGTAGCATTTATATCTGTTCATGTAGATTTCTTGTTGTTTTCACTTTGCCTTTGGCAGCTTATGATTTCATTTTTTGAGTTATTTAGGCCAGGTCAATTAAGCTATTCATTGTTTATGTTCTTGTGCATTTTTTTTTTACTTCAGTAGCAATGTGTTCTAAAAACTACATAATTTGAAAAGGCACACTGAACCATGAAAACACCAGTGTTGACCCTTTTCCAATAGGCACTGCTTTGTGCAAACAGAGACTTCTGTCTTCTCTTCCCAGCTAGGATAAGCAGGTCTTAGAGAGAAGGCAGGCTGCTTCCCTCTTATTGTGCTAAGTAGTTTGAGGATGTCAGAAAAGACTGAGAAGGAGTTACTGCACGTTTCCAGCACTTAGAGGTAACTGGTGTTTACATTTGGATGCATTTCCTTCTCTGAGTTTTTGCTTCATTAAAATTTCATATAATTGCCTGTTTTGTGAAGGCAAAATTCCATGTACTTACTTTAATAATTCACTATTTTCTCTTTGTAAATGTAGCTACATTCCTATTATAGATATGCTTGAAAAATAGAAATCTGAAATACATCCAGAACCTCACACTCCTGGGAAATTTATATCTTTTATTTAAATGTTTATTTACTTTAAAGGATTAGATTCCTCTCCTAATTATTTTGAAGCATTATTAATAAAGGTACAATCACAGAATCTAGACCAGAGAAGAATTAACTAAAATCTAATGATTTGGATAATTTAGTATGAGATTTAAGGATGTGAAAGATTATTTCTCAAGTTCCCAAAGAAAACCCACAGATAACTAAATTATACCTTATATTTTCTATCTCACGCTTTGCTGAGCATTGCTCTCCCTTCTCTCCTCTCAGTCACATCCTACCACCCCTTTTCTCATTCCCCCCTCCCCTTCTCCCAAGAGAAGCCCTTTCCCCTACATCTTGTACCAACTTGTCCTGGCACATCAAGTCTCATCAGGTCAGGGCTAAGGGAATTCTCCCCCACTGATACCAGACAAGGCAATCTAGCTGGGGGAAAGGGATCTAAAGGCAAGCAACAGAGTCTGAGTCAGAGACAGCCCACACTCCAGTTGTTAGGGGATCTACATGAAACCAAGTTACACATCTGCTACATATGGGTAGGGGGCCTAGGTCCAGTCCATGTATGCTCTTAGATTGGTAGTTCAGTCTCTGTGAGCCCTCATAGGTCCTGGTTAATTAACTCTGTAGGTCTTCTTGTGGTGTCCTTGACCCCTCTGGCTCCTTAATTCTTCCACAAGACTCCCTGAGCTCTGCCTGGTGTTTGGTTTTGGGTCTCTGTGTCTGTTTTCATCAGCTGCTGGTTAAAGCCTCTCAGAGAATAGTTATATCAAGTCTCTCTCCTATGGGATAGGTCTCAAGTTAGGCCAGTAATTGGTTGGTCATTCCCTCAATCTCTGTTCCATTTTTATCCTTGCACATCTTGTAGGCAGGACAAATTTGTGTTGTAGGTTTTGTCAGGGACTTGGTGTCCCTCTCTCTACACTGAAAGTCCTGCCTGGCTATAGGAGGTGGCCACTTCAAACTCTGGCTCTTTAAAGCACAACACCAAAGTTTTGTAACTTTAATACACCACAGTATGATAAATTATATGAAAAGTGTATGCAATGAATAAATTGCCCTGACATATTCTAATAAATACCCCTTTTCTTTCACTGTGCTTAAAACTATCCTTTATCTTATACTATTCTTTCCAAGAAAACCTTTTAAATTGACTTTCAGTTTTATTACATTCTACTTCATTATGAAAACTAGTATATCCCCTCTAAAACAGTCATCTCCTATCAATTTTAAAGAAAGTTTAAAAACAGCAGACATCAAAATAAATACAAAAGAAACACACACACACATACAAACAATGCTATGAATCTTAAAGGCAAATACAATAAAAAAACTAACAACAAAATAACCTGCAATATTTTGACAAGCCTTGTGACTGGTCAGTCCTTAATAATCAGTAGAGGCACGTGGTCAAATTCCTTTCCTTTCACACAGCTATATCTATGAATATCCAGTGCAAGACAACTTGGGCAACAGAAGACCCTTCTCTTCCAATCTGTTCAAGGATCCCATCTCAGGAATGAGAGTCAATGAGCAGTAGAACTGGCCCTTGAACACACAGAGACATGCAGACAGCATGGACAAAGACTTAGCAACATTAGTCAAGAATAGCCCTATTATTCTTCAAGATTCCATGTTCTTTCAAATATCAATCTTAAAATAACCTTAGGTGGAATTTCTGGGTCCTCCATGTCTCAGATAGATTCATCATGAACACAGATAACCAAATGAAGAATGAGAAGTTAATTGCAAGGCTAAAAGTGCTTGAAGAAGGAGGTGGGAGTTAGAGCAAGAACACTGGTGTGAGAGCTTCATAAAGGTAGAGTTGGTTGTTCTACTTTCATTTGCGCTCCTGACATGCCATCTTCTCTCCCAAAAAGCCCCAAGGAAATATGAAGAGATAAAAGGACAACAAGTTCTCAGAGGCTATAATTCACAGAACATTTAAAATGGAGGTAAAGTCACCCACTCTAGGCCTTGGTTTAGAAATAGTTGGCATTCATGAACTGGTGTTAAGTAGTGTCACCAATTGACTATGCCATGTGATCACTAAACTTGTTGTCTAAAATGTTTTCAAGGGAGAATAATTAAAAGGACACAGACACAATGAGGCTATAAATCACAAGAACTCTACTAACCCATATTTGGTTTCTCAGAGATGTCAGAACCCAGTGATGAATGAAGAGTTCCACTGAGTTACAGTCCCACTGGTACTACTGGGAATCTTTACATACTCCATGACATAGGAGCTGAGTGGAGGCGGGTGCAGGGAAAGTTTAGGAAGGGCGATTTAGGCAGAGAGAAAGATATTCTGTCTCCTGGAATCTTAGTTTCTTTTATCACTTAATAAGTCATGACTTGAGTCTGGGAGGTGGTTTAGTGGGTGAAGTGCTTGCTGTACAAGCACAGAAATCTGAGGTTCAGATCCTCAAGACTCACACAAAAGCTGGGCATCAGGGCATGTATCTATAAACCCAGAATTAGGAGATAAGAGAGAGATAAATCATGGGAGTCTTATTGGACAATCAGCTTAGCCAGTGAGTAGGTTTCACATTTCAATGATAGACGTTGTCTCAAAAAACAACACGGAGAACAATTGGAGAAGGTAATCCATATAACTCTCTGGCCACCAAACAAGCATAAATGGACCAGCATACATACATACATACATACATACATACATACATACATACATACATACATACACACATACACAAACACAAACGCACGCATGCACACACAAACACAAACACATACACATACACATACACACACACACACACACACACACATATACTGACTCATGATTACAAGACTGATGAGATAGACTTTTTTGGTCCCAGGTCCCATGTGTCAGTAATTAGAAGGCAGCTCCCTCATAAACATAACACAAACATAAGTAAATGCACTGAGTTTCATAGATCATACAATGCATATCATATTACTTTTTCACTTCCCTGAAGTTGTGAGGGATATGATATATTAGAACTCATTAATTATGGTAGCTTTCCTCTAAACTTAGCAGTAAGGTCTTGGGGACAGAAGTGGCTACTGAAGTTCACTGACTGAAAGCACCTTGTGTGATGTAGCCAAATTATGGTCATCTGACAAATGAATCAGAAAGACAAAGAAGGAAGGTTAGAACCAAACACCAAAGTCAAGTTCCTTGATGTCAGCTACTATGGGCCATCAGCACCATGGGGAAGAGAGAACAAAAAGTAAACCTTAAAGTGCTGACTCAGTGGCTTAATACCAAGACATAAAAGAAATTTTTGAGTTGAAGACATGAAGAAACAACTCAATGTATGATGAAGTGTTGTAAGAAGACCTGGTACCTGAACACTTGGCACAAAGTGATATCCTATGTGTCTAACATGTTATCTCACAGACAATCCTATTATAAAAAAAATTTTAAGAAAATATACAAGAAAGGATCTCAGGCTGTTGTGCTGAAGGCAAAGGAGGCCAGGCCCACCCCCACCCCCTCAAACCAACAGTAAGCAGGGAGTTTGAATATGCACTGGTGTGGTTGGTGTCACAATTGTCCAAATATCTTAACACTGAAGCTATCAAGGCTCACTGACACACCAAGTGAATGAGAATCTGAAGCTAGGGCCCAAGAACTTGGACTCTGAACATTCTAGGTGATTCTCATGACTGTTCTGAAAATTTGAAGATTAACTAAAAACTAATATAAAACCATTTAAATTTCAATGCACAAACACTAAATAATAAAAAACTTGGATCTTTATCAGGTCATGAAACAAGAGCCCTAGGATAAAGAACTGACTCCATCACTGTGCAAGAGACCAGGAGTACCATGTGAGACATCATTAGGATAATTAAATAATTAACACATGTAGAATTAAATTCCTCTTGGGGCAAATGATAATGAACAAGAAACACCTAATGTAGTTTCACAAATGACTCTTAAATATTACAAAGACAGATCTGAACTAAATATGGAGAAAAGTAAAAACATATCTTCCCACTCAGCTAAAACTTAGAAAAAAAGAGTCAGAGGTAGTAAATTAATTCATGCTACTTAAGTAAAGCAGACATGCAGAGACAAGCTTTTAAAATTATCAAGGAGTGGGGGAAAGACTAGGAAAAGAAAAATGCTGCTAAAAACAGAGTAGGGCACAGAATTAATGAAGACTAAACTAGCTCAGAAACTAATTCTTTTTAATTTGTCTTTGACAAGAAAAATGAAGAAGACATATTTGTATAATTAGAGAGAATGAAGACTGCAAAAATAGCGACTGACAAAAAACAGATGTGGAACACTTGACAAAACTAAACTCACACCAATCAGAGGCCTGGCTGATGGAAAGCTGAGCCTCTCAAGGGAATTCAACTCACGCACTTGTGGACTCATTTAAACTCATTATGGAAATATCACAAGAAAAGGAAAAACAGAAAATCTGACTGGTGATGGGGGAGTGAGGAGAGTAAGAAAAAGAAAGAACCTATCACTCTTAACATGAGAAAATTAAACAAGACAAATTTTAGATTTTTAGTAGTAAAATCGGTGACACTCCTACCCAGACTGTGAACTCCATGAGGCTACAGGCATGCTTCTGACCCTCTCAGCAGAGGACAGACAAACCAATACATGATCTGAGAGAGAACATGGGTAAACATATTGAGCTGAAGTGGGAATGGTACCAAGCATCTTCATGTCTCCTCTGCAGAAAAATGTACCACAAGAGAATTTATAGTTCATTTTTTCTTTCATAAATAATAGCAAAGGGCAAAGTACTTAAACATCTGGTAGATAATTTAAAAGATAAATCATAATTAGAATAAAAACACATAAGGATACCAGTAATACAAATAAAATATGATATATTATAAATGTTTATATTTAATACAAATAAAATAATTGAAATACTTGTTTAAAAGGCCAAAAAAGGTACTGCTTAGTTAGGGTTTTACTGCTGTGAACTGTCCCCATGAACAAGGAAAGTCTTATAAAGGACATTTCATTGGGGCTGGCTTACAGGTTCAGAGGTTCAAACCATAGTCATCAAGGCAGGAGCAAAGCAGCATCCAGGCAGGCATGGTGCAGGAGGAGCTGAGAGTTCTATATCTTTATCCAAAGAAGCCAGGAACAAACTGGGCATGCTCAGGCATCTAGGAGGATCTTCAAGCCCATCCCCACAGTGACACACTTCCTCCAACAAGACCACACCTTCTAACAGTGCTACTCCCCGGGCCTGGGACTAGCATATACAAACCATCACAGGTACAATGTAAAATATAAATTTGGACAACTATTTCCACTATTTTGTTTAAAAATAAACTACAGAGTATCTAGACAACATGCAAAGTTAAAGATGTAGGAAGAAACTAAAAAGCATCTTTACCATGACCATTATTGAACCTAATAAATGTCTCACACTTTAACATAATCCATTCACAGTTAAAACACTCTAGTGTATTTGTCAATAATTCATTCTCAGTTTATAAGTAGCATAAATAGAAAGAAAAATTTATATTGAGGCATATACTATCAGGGGGTTGGCATTAAGTGAGCAGGGAAAGACCATAAGCAGATCTGAAATAGTTAAAAACATAAGCTGAAAGAACTAAATGTTGCATTTCCTAATGTTGCATTTCTTACTAATTTGTTGACAAATTAGTAAGTATAAGAGGAATTCCATTTCTTTTGAATAGTGCATTCCACATACTATGCATTAATAACTATACAACAATCAAATCATATTAAAAGTTTCTCATTCTTATACAGGAAAGGTATATGACACAAATAACATCATTTGTATCAATAATAACAGCTCTGGCCTGAAAAACACATCTTGAATCATCCCGGATCTGCTCAGGTGGATAGATAGTTGAGTGCAGATACATCAGCTAAAACAATAAGCGCATACAACATAGATCTAAGGCATCATGAGTTTGAGTACATCTCCAGTCAATTTCTATAAATGCTGGGGAGGAGGCAGAAACATCTTTTAAAAACAATCAAGACACCTACTATAGTAGTATACACCTATAATCTCAATATCTGGGCAGCTGAGGTGGCAAGATTACAAGCATGGGCAGTATATACTGTGTAGAGACACCGTGCCTCAAAAGTGAGAATAAATACATTGAATAACATGAGAGCAACAATCTCAAATCACTTCCCTGTAGTAATTCTACCTGCTAAATAAGAGTAATAATTAATAGTTATCTCCACTAAGATAACTCTAGTAATCAATGATCTCTAAAATGGGTAGTAAAAGATCAACAAGAAATAATAAATGTAAAACTATTCTAATCAGATATCTAACTACAGAATGGTTGGAATACCTGCTTCAATGTCAAAAGCATCACTGTTCACTGTGACAGTCAAGCCTGTCAACTTCATAAAATTTAGAATCAGTCAGGAGAAAAGCTATGAACTGCTTGTGAAGGATTTTCTAGACTATGTTAATTGACAACCCCAAACCTAACTATGAATGGTACCATTCCATGAGGTAGGGTCCTGAAATGAATAGAAAGAAGAAAATAAACTGAGTATCAGTATTTATCTCCCTTGGTTTCCTGACAATAGATGCAATTATGAACAGGTGTTTCAAGCTCCTGCTACCAGGACAGAATATAAGCCAATATAAGCCCTTTCCCCTCAATTTGGTTTTGTTAGAGTGTTATACCACAGCAACAGGCAAAATACTAATAACGCTCATTTAGTTATCTGTTCGATAAAATTGAGATAGTATTACAAAGAGACAACAGTTATCTATATACTTAATCTTGATAGTTCTGGAAATTAATAAAATAATGGAGTACTGTTCATGGAAATGGATATCCACCGAGTATATAGGATTTAATATATATAGTCGATTCAATAGAGGCAGAAACGACTAGACAATAGAACTTAACAATAAAGGTTTTTAAATGAATTCTCCTGCTAGCAGTCTGACCATTCAGAATAATAGCAATCAAAAAACATCTCATGAGCAAATTTATATATGCTATACAATCCATGGAGAGTGACTCATACATTTGATACTATGGAATGTTTTCTGTTCACATATTCATTCAATGCTAACCACCTTGGTTCTCTATTGTGCAATTTACCTTACAGTAGTTGAGCAACTTAAAAACATAAAAAGCTCCTCTGAGACAAATATAAGTAGCTAAATAGGATGATCTACAACCAAACAGCATAGGGAGGGGGGAGAGAAGACAGATGGCATGAGGAGCAGAAAAAGTCAGCTTAAAAAAATAGTTCTGAAATTATGCATGCCTCTCCATAACTGAAAGGAGCCTTGGGCCTACTATACATCACTCACAAAGGAATATATGGAAAAGCTCAACAGAAGCATCACTACCAAGTTCAAGATGATGCCCATCAATGACTAAGGTTTCTGAATTTATGTTTTCATGGGTTTTGTGTGTGTTGCATGTATGCATGTGCATGTGTATCTTTATTTCTCTAGTTTTTTTTCTGTTTTGTATTTCTGCATTTGTTTTTTTATTCAAGTCTGATTGTCTTTTTTTAAAAATATGCCTGCTTGTTTTCTAAACAGAGAGAAAGAAGTTGTACATTTGAATATGAAGAGAGTGGGAAAGATCTGGAAGGAGATGGGAGGAGAAATCAGAATATATTGTATGGTCAGGCAGTGGTGGCACATGCCTTTAATCCCTCAGATGCAGAGGTACGTAGATCATTCTGAATTACAGACCAGCCAAATCTACAGAGCTAGGTCCAGGGGTGCCAGGGCCATAGAGAAAAGCCCTGACTCAAAAAAACAAACAAACAAAAAGAATATATTGTATGAAAAAAAGTTAAATAATAAATAATAAAATAGAAAAATCTGAAGGTTCTTGATATATTGCAACAAAAAGACTGAAGAAGATAAATGCATAAGACAATTTTCCACTAGAACTTGTGTTCTAATGTTTATGCTTAAAAGATAAGATTCTCTCTTGTGGAAATCTGAGATAGGTTGAAAATGTGAATCTAAAACAGTATTTTAATTGAAAAGAACTGGGCATTACCAATCATCTTTTAAAGAAAATATAACATAGAAATTCACTCAAAGTAGGTCTCATACAAACAGAGACAGTGAGAGACAGAGAGAGACAGCATGACATAACAGGATAATGATAAAGCCTGATTACAAAAGCCAAAAGCCAGTGCACCTGTCCCTCACAAGACCCAGCACATGAGGACAGGAAAATGGGTTAACAAGCTAGAGCTTTGAAACAAGATCAGTGGTACACTGTTTTTCTGTTTTGTCTAACTTTGTTTGGTTGGTTTTGGTTTGTAGGTTTTGGGTATTTTTGTTTTGTTTTCTTTAATTTATTCTGCAGTGACTCTAAGTTAGTAAATGTTGCAGGTTGCCCTAGTCTGCCTACCCAACTCTCTGAAAAACAAAAGTGCCCCTGCAGTCACTGTACATTCTAGGGCCTTTGCAAAATGACTTGGGAGGGAAGCTTTGTAATTTGCAATTACAGAGGAGGAAATATACCATGAATGCCAGAGGGGGGAGCTCAGAGCAAAGGGAAAGATCATGACTAAATGGGCACTGAAGAGAAATGCTGAGAACAGGCCAAGCTTGCACAAAGTATCCTTTTCTTTTTTCCAGTATTCTCTTCTGAAGTATGTATTACAATGCCCGCTGAACTATCACCCCACCCCTGCTAAAAGAAAAGTAAATGTAAGTACTGCTGAGGGTAAGCAGTTTAAACAATGGCCAGGTTTCTGAGTTCTTTGCTTTAAGGAAGTCTCTGGCACCCTGGCCTTTCCTTTCCAATCAGTTTTGATTGCAAATGAGACCACACAGTAGGATTGGCATCTAATGATGTTGAAGGCACAGTGAAAGAATTAGCAGAAGACAATCATTATTTTTAAAAAGGTGCTTGGCCTCCTCCAGCTTCCTTTATATGTTTACTTCTAAAAAACAAAATGGAATTTTAATAGGCTCTTTCCCTAATTGAGACTGTGTGGATTCACGTCCCTTGTTACCACTAAGAAAATAAAACTATTTTATTCAAGGGGGAGAGAAGCACTACCATAATCTCCTATAACAATTTCCAATGACAGGCTTGGGGAATCAGCTAATGAAAACCAAAACCCTCTTCCAGATCTGTACTGTTCTCATCCCTTGTGAGAGATTTCTATTCTGAATAGGACCTATTTTGATGCTGGTTTTGTGATACACTGGTGCTATGAAACAGTAAAGGTCTTGATTTTACATGGAAAGCCAGTGCTCCAAAATCAGTACCCAAGGAAAAACCTTTACACACCATCATCCTGTATCCCTTAGCTACAGACACAACAATAGTGAGTATAAACTACCCTATGCTCGGCAGCATACCACATTCTGGTTCTCTAGAATTCAGCTGCAGGGCAGGCTGGGCTGGATGTGGTAGAAGGCTACAGATCAGATCCAGCACTGGTCACTCATCCCCATCAATTAACAGCTACTTAGGAGCATGCTCACTCAGGACAGCTGAGAGAAGTACAGAGCCCAGGGTCAAAGCGTAAGCACACTTCTAGCTTCTGCTGTGGCAAATCTGTTAACAGGCTCATGGAAAGGGACATGTTCAAACCCTAAGTAAGAAACAAGGACTCGTAAGGCTCCACGGAAAATAAAAGAGATACTGACCTGAGTTAGAAAATGAGTATCTGCTGAATATACCATAGTCTTAGACACAGCACTACAGGGGTGTCTAGTGGCTTCTACCTCATAGCCTAATGGTATTCTAAGGAATTCCATCGCCACTACACCAACAGGGATGGAGAGAAATGTCTGTATAAATTTGCCCATTATCTGACCACTAGAAAATAGAAATTAAATATGAAAAATGATTGTAAAATTATGACTATGTTAAAGCCATAAAGGCAAATAAAGGATAACTAATCACAAAATCAGAGTGATCAGAATAATTACATAATCTACTGTTTGGTTCTATGTACTTCCTAAACTGTCTACTTTAAAACAGCATAATATTTCATGCAATATAAGCTTTGCATAGGAACAACCACTAGGCAGAAGAATTACAAATAGATGAGGAGTAAGAAACATTGTGTCAAGGGTTCCAATTTGGATAATGTAAGCAATAGTAGTGTCATTAGCAGAAACCAGAAGACCACAGAAATCACTTAACAAGCAGATTTACAGCTGCTACAAATAAACATTTAATATAAAGTTTAAATGCTCTGACTACTCACAAACATTTAAGAGTTAAATTGTCAACCACATAACCAGTTATATACTCTTCAGAACAAATACAAACACACACACACACACACACGAAATCAAATGAGCCTTAGAGCTCACAGATCACTACCAACTACTAAATGTCCACTAAGTGTCCTATATATCATCTCACCAAATCTGCCAAAAAGTAGAAATAATTGTTACTCACATCCTATAAATAGGGGAGTGTGCCTTGATAAAGATCTATGACATAGACACGTAAATATAGGCAGAATTTAAATATAAATCTATATAAAAACCCATTGGAAATAATTTTCATTATAACACCATGCTAACTATCTGTACAATGATGCCCCATTTCATACAATACAGGGGAGAATTTCCTGAACAGAACTCCAATAGCTTATACTCTAAGATCAAGAATAGACAAATGGGACCTCATTAAATTACAAAGTTTTTGCAAGGCAAAAGACACCGTCAAAAAGACAAAGCGGCAACCAACTAACTGGGAAATGATCTTTACCAACCTTACATCCGACAGAGGGCTAATATCCAAGATATACAAAGAACTCAAGAAGTTAAACTCCAGAGAGGTAAGTAACCCTATTAAAAAATGGGGTACAGAGCTCCACAAAGAGTTCTCACCTGAAGAATATCTAATGGCTGAGAAGCACCTAAAGAGATGTTCATCATCCTTAGTCATTAGGGAAATGCAAATCAAAACAACCCTGAGATTCCATCTCACACCAGTCAGGATGGCTAAGATCAAAAACACAGGAGACAGCAGTTGTTGGCGAGGATGTGGAGAAAGAGGAACACTCCTCCACTGCTGGTGGAATTGCAGGCTGGTACAACCACTCTGGAAAGCAGTCTGGCGGCTCCTCAGAAAACTGGGCATGACACTTCCGGAGGATCCGGCTATACCACTCCTGGGCATATACCCAGAGACTTTACCTGCATGCAATAAGGACACATGCTCCACTATATTCATAGCAGCCTTATTTATAATAGCCAGAAGCTGGAAAGAACCCAGATGTCCCTCAACGGAGGAATGGATTCAGAAGATGTGGTATATTTACACAATGGAATACTACTCTGCAATTAAAAACAATGAATTCACGAAATTCCTAGGCAAATGGTCAGAACTTGAAAATATCATCCTTAGTGAGGTAACCCAATCACAAAAGATCACACATGGTATGAAGTCACTGATAAGGGGATATTGACCCAGAATCTCAGAATACCCTAGACACAATCAGCATATCAATAGATTTCTAAAAAGATGGAAGGAGAGACCCCTGGTCCTGGAAAGACTGGATGTAGGGGAACGCCAGGACAGAGTAATGAGAGGGGGTTGAACGGAGAAAAGAGGGAGGGAAGGGGGCTTATGGGACTTTCGGGGAGGGAGGAAACGGGAAAGGGGAAGTGATTTGGAATGTAAATTAAAAAAATTAAATTAAATTAAATTAAAAAAAAAAAAGAAAATGAATATAATTCTTTTATATTCTCCCACAGTCAACCCACATACAACATGAATAGAATAGATTAAGAATACAATTATGATATAAATAAATTTATGATCCTCTTTTGGAAGCACCCAACAAATTTATAAAAAGTAGAACCAGAATTTAGGGAACTTTAAAAACTGTTACTTTAATATCAGTATTGCTGACTAGTCAAAAATTAACCAAAAATACGGGGTTTCTACATACCTTCAAAATTGATTTTAACTAAAGAAACTGGAATGCCTATTTCTTTCTATATTTCATAAATCTTCATAAAAAGTAACTGAAATACATGTTCACTGTCCACCAAGGCTCCAAATTTCCAGCACAGACATTATACAGTCAAATCTCAACTCCACTGTCTATAATCTGATATATCCTTCAAGCACAAACCTTAATTTAACATACAAATGTGGTTGAAAGAACACTTCTTCCACACAGGGTGATACTCATACTGTGCTACAGTTAATTTACACATACGTTACTCTGGAAAAGAGAATGAGGGAAAAGGGCTGAAAAGATGGATTCCTCTGCCTATGGGGTGATTAGGAACAAATACTAGCAATGAACAAACGGATTAACTTGTCCTTCTTCAGATAATTAGTAGATAGTATTTTTAAGGGAAGTGACTCACAAGGGAAGAAACAAATTTATTGTGTTCTACAATCTAATAATCTTGACAGCTCTGAAAGTTATCAATATATTGATGGGTAACTGTAATTTATCTTTCTTAAATAAAATGCAGTTATTTAAATGTTTCTCCATTTCTATGTTTTTGAACTCAGCAGTAAACATGTAAATGACTTCATGAGAACAAAAACACTCATTAAATGTCAATAAGCCCTCAAAACACAGCTAGAAAACAATCATACAGCCTTGTACCAGATTATCACAGACCATGGGGCTCAGGAAGAATGGGGAGATGACATTGACTAAAAAAGGCAATGAAATGAGGAACAGAATGCTAGACTTTGTTTTGCATTTTAGTCTCTGTATGACCTTTAGGAAGTCACCTCACTTCACTAGGCATTAATTTCCCTTTATAAAGGAGGTATGGCAGGGTAACTAGATTCATTAGTTGAGAAACATGTACTAAGCACCTACTATTTACAGTACTGCACTATATAGAACAAATATAGTAAACAAAATGAACAAGACTATTAGCACTAGAAAGATGGACTCATCAGAACTCATTAGCTCTAAAATTTCATGGCTTTCCAAAGCATCACATAATCTACCATTATTTCAAATAATGCAATCAAAATGGAAAGAATGCAAAACAGTAGGGCTAATTTAAGAAACAGGTAGTTTCTTCAAAAAGTTAAAAACAAAGTTCCATGAGATGGCTCAGTAGATAAAGGCACTCACCAAGAAACCTGAAAACCTGAGTGTGGTCCCATAACCCAGAGTTGAAGAAAGGAAGCCTTTCTTCTAAGTTGTCCTCTGACTTCATGTGCCATGGCACACAGGCCATTTACTGTATACAGACACTAAATAAATATGTAAATGTTTATTAAAGAATAATTTAAACACACATATAAAAGAGTTTGAATGGAGTTACCCTTTATCAAGACAACAAAGCATCTATTAAATTTAAATTAAGTGCAGAGAATGAAGAACTGTAAAATGCTCATTGCTAAAGGTGCATCAAGATCACATTCACTAATCCTAAGGCTCAGGTGTTGTGGAAGGAAAAGGCATGGAAAGCTCACAAGACCCATAATATGGATGATTACAAGAAAACAGTGGCTTTCAAACACCACAGAGAAATTGCACAAATGAATTCTCAGCAATTGAGCTAGCACACATAAGACCTGGGCAGGCTCAGGCCAGACATAACTCCAGCATGAAGAAGGGAGGGAAGCATAAAGTCTCACCATTGATAAGGAAATGTTGGCAGTTAATGGCTAATAAAAAATTAGGTTTTTTTTAAAGGTACATGACCAAATGGGTGATTACCTTCCAGTGAAGTCCACATACACAAGAGCATATGTGCAGAACAAGCTATACTTAATGGTTAAAAAAAATTTAAAAGGTATCAAATCAATTTGGATGGTGAAAGAATGTGGGGAGGTGAGGGGAGAGGTGAATAAAATCAAAATGCATTACATGGAATCTTCAAAGAACTAATAAAAATAAGAATATAAGAAACAGTAAGAATTTTGATACTGAGATAGGCTATTACACAGATGACCTTTGAAAACTTTACACTGTGTAATAGATCAATACACAAAGGCAATATAATGAACAATCTCACTTACACAAAGTATACAGAAAAGTTAGATATATGGAGTCAAAGGGAAGTTGGTGGCTACCAAAGGTTGAGAAAAAGGAAAAGGAGACACTGGTGATGGTGATTGACAGTTGATGACCACCTCCCTTTCTGAATGACAAAGACATTCCAGTTTTAGAAAGTGTTGATGAAAGAGACAATATTAAAAGATACTAATACTATCCTCTAAAATGATATTTTATTGAAGGTAAATTGTATCTTTACTTTTGTAATTTAAAATTATGCAAAAATATTGGTTCTAATACTCAATAAAATAAATTAACTAACAAAAGGAAGGGAATTTCATATACAAATGGAAAGCTGATAATTTCCTAGAGAAATATTTTAAATAATGTTCAGACCATTATTGCAAAGAAATTTTATACTTGGTTCATTATTTTAGGCCCAAGGAAAACATCATAAAATTGATTACCACACAACATGAAAAGCCATGTTTCTGTCAATTCTTTCCCTAATAGCCTAAGAATCCATTGTTTCAATACTATTGTACTTATTAAGTCATTATCCTACCGGCTTCTCCTTTATCAGTCTTTCCAACCCAACTATTAATAACCTTGATTCTGCAGTCATCTCTCCCTTGGTTAGTACTCACCCTGATCCTTCAGCTTTTCTGGGGCATCAATACACCTTCAGTTAGACCAAGACTCATTACACATAAAGTATTTAAGTTTTAGCTATCTCAAAATGTTCATACTATAACTTGAAAGCAGAAGAGAAAGGATAAACACAAAAACCATGGACAATAGAATAATCACTGCAAGTAATCTTATCAAAATAACACGGAGTCCAAGAATACTCTAGGAAACAACAAAATATATTCAAAACAGTTACAGTAAATTTTTGTGGAACAAACAGCAAGTGGCATAATCCCTAAAAATATCATGGTGGTTTGAGTAAGAATGCCCCCATAAGCTGATATATTTGAATGCTTAGTCACTAGGGAGTGGAAATGTTTGAAACAATTAAAAGATTAGGAGGTGTGGCCTTGTTGGAATAAGTGTGGCCTTGTGGGAAAAAGTGTGACCTTGTTAAAGATAATGTATCACTGAGGATGGACTCTGAGGTATCCAGAGCCCATGACAGGCCTGCCTACCACTTGCTCTCCCTCTCTCTCTCCCTCCCCCTCTCCCTCAAGCCTTCCCCTTCCACCCTCCCCCACCCCTCTCTCTGTGTCTCTCTTTGTCTCTGTCTCTCTCTGTCTATCTTGCTCTCTGTGTCTGTCTGCCTCTCTGTGTATATGTGTGTGTGTGTGCGTGAGTGCGTGCGTGCGTGTGTGTGTGTGTGTGTGTGTGTGTATGTGAGAGAGTGAGTGTGAGTTTTCTATGGATCAAAATTTAGCTCTCAACCTGCACCACGATGCCTGCCTTGCTCCCATGCCCCCACGCTCCCCACAATGATGATAACAGAATAACCCTCTAAAACTGTGAGCAAGCCCACATTAAATACTTTCTTTGATAAGAGTTGCCATGGTCAGTGTCTCTTCATAGCAATACCACAGTGACTAGTACACAGATAAATACTGATATAGAAAACAACTAAATATACTTGAGAATTATGTTAAACAAGTTTTGAAGCCCCAATTACGGAATCAAAGTTTCCTGATTTCTAAATTCTGCAAATTTCTGACCACCAAGTTTATGCATAACTAATCAAAGCTGAATAAACCACAAGGTTTTTGAAAGAAATGATGAGGGCTCACTTACTAAATAGAATAAAATGGTGCACATAGCAGTCACTGATCTCTGAGACTGGTCATTCTGAGGGACACACACCAACTGGGGACTCATGCTTGTGCCTGCTGAAATAACAGCACTTAGCTGTCTGTAATGAACAAGGTCCAGGGTGAAGGAACCGAGAAAATGTTAATAATTCTGTTTGAAAAGTCCACAGAAGGAAGACTCCCTTGGAGCTCAGCTTTGTTGGTCTTAACTAGAACTTACTCTACCACATAAGACAACAGAGAGCACAACTGCTCCGCACATCAGACCGAGGGCATAAAGCAGAGAATTTTAAAATCAGGACATTCTCTATGGTGAGGTTTAATAATCCATAGTCATACAAATTACTGTCGAGTGCAATCCAGCAATTCTGAGGACCGCATTTTAAGCTTCCATTAGACTGGAGCACTTTTACTATGATTCTATCAGTCAGAAGTTGGGAAGTTAAATACCCTATTTCTCAGACTCTTGAAAGCATCAGATTGAAAGCAAATAATGAAAACACTAGGTAGTTATGTCTCCCATCTTTTTCTATAATAAGAAAATAGATTCTCGCCTCAAAATCTACCAACTGGCTTTGCTCCTCCTTTTAACCAGAATTATTATTATTATTATTATAGGTAGTATAATTTCTCCACCTGGGAACTTATATGAGAGAAAGAACAATGGAACAGAAGATACACTTGTCCTTTGAAAATACATTAAAGAAATATTTGACCTCCAGCATCCTCAATACTAAGTTCCACATGACAATCAATGGAGAGGACTGGCAAAAAGATCTCAGGAAGCAAGATATTAAGGTCTATGGTTAGATGGCTCAACTTTAAGGAAGTCCATAAGCTTGAGAACAGATGAAACAAACAAGTCCAAGATACAAATATCCAACTAAATTCCAGATTAAAATTCTGGCTACATCAAAAAAATCAAAGCAAAAGTCATTTTCATTCTACTTCTTGTTTTGTTAACAAAAGATGATTAATCACAGTGTCTGGCATTCCATAATGTTCTCCAAATTATCATATAAATGCCAGGGTTACTGATGAAATGCATAGAGGTGAGCAAAATGCCTGAGACCTAGCAATATACTGATCAAATAAATCAAATAGTATATCACTCTATGGAGGAAGTAAACACAGGGAGTAAACACAGCTTACAATGTTATACATAAAAACAATTACTTCCCATCACAACTACAAGGGTTCATAGCCTTTGAAGTAGCTGGCATACAATCTAAGTGAGTGACCTGAATATTTCAAAGAAGAAAAGAAAAGAAACCACCGTCTCTAACATACTTATACCATATACACACAACAAAAGAAGAACTGCACAGCAGAATGCAAAGCCACCTACCACTGGCTCTGGATAGACACTAATCAAAAGTCAGTCCAGCCCTGAAAACTGAGTCCTTTGCTTATCACCCCTCAAGGCAGCTGTGTAAGCATCTCATCTGTCTTTACCTTAAGAGAGAAAGCTACGTGAGGCTCACCAAGATACTGACATGAAAAGATGTTCATACAAAAGTCAAAAGAAAATCTATGAGGATGAACTAAGTGAGACTCTTAGATAAAAAGAACCCATGTGTTACATAGTGGTAATAATGGCAACTGTGTGTTTAAGGCAGAAAAATCCTACAGCAGACATCCTTTCTTTACCATTCATAATCCTTACAATTGTTCTTGGCATGCCAAAGATGGAGGAACAGAATGAGTTTTCAATACATTTAGGAGTAAAAAGCAAAAGGGAAACAATAGTTATTATTTTCCACAGAAAATTAGCACAGAACTGTGCCATGTAAGTAAAATTGCCATAAACATTTAACTAGATACTATTATTATCCCACACTTCAAACGCAACAGTTATTTGCATGTAATTAATTTGCTTATTTCTCAGGCTTCAGACAACTTAATATGCTTATCGACTTGGTTTCTAAACAATAACTGTTTAACTATTCCCTTCATATTTATAAGAAAATATTGTTCTTTCCTGATGGACTCAGAGCCATGTGCAGGCATAACTCAGCACTCTTAACTCAAGGTAAGTGACATAACCCCAACTGAGGAGTGATGTCAGTGTATCAAAGGTTAGCATGCAGCTTGCAAGGCTCGATTCTATGGACGCTGCTCCTATAAAGGCAGGCATATTGTGGCAGTGACATACTCTACCCCAAAGGTGTCGAGAACAAGAGAGAGAGAGAGCTGTGGGGAGGAGGGGCTGATAATTCACAGCTCCCAATGTCTCAATCTTCTCTTCTGTAACTCCCTGCCATCTTCCCAAGGCCCCTGAAGCTTCAATGCCTATTTGGCTCAAGGTCTTCATTAACCCCTCTGCATATACAATCCCATAACTGATATACCTTACCCCGCAGAACACTTGGACAATGGCTCCTGCTCCTGTCCTCAGGCTATAGAAAATACCATTTCTCCCTCTGTGGACAACTGACCACCACAGATTTAGATGGAAACCCTGGGAACGCCTTGTTTTCTGTGTGCTCACCATCCTAGGTACTACAAACTATCCCAAAAGAATCATGGCAATCTTTGAATGTCGTGGATTGAAGCTTAGAAATGAAGACCACAGCAACTGACTCCCTTTCCTGTTCAGTTTTAGTCCAATTGAAATATATTTTATAATTTTTGTCATTGTTATCATCATCATTATTATATGACCATATTTTATACTGCCTAAATTTATGTCTAATCTAAATGATTCTGAAAGCCTACAAACAATATTACTGAAAGTATGCCCAGCATGATTTCTCAGAAAAGTTGGGAGAGAGAAGATTGTATGAATAAGTTATTCATTCACTCAATTCCTAAGTACCTTTACAGCCATGGATAGCACTAGAAACAGGGCACAGAGTGATAATGCAATCCCATAGGTACATCAATGAATTTATAACCTGAAACAGGCTACTTTAAAAATATTCATATGTGTTTATGTTGGTAACTTAGACCCAACAAACACCAAACATGCAGAAATATTGGAGGGGAAAGCAAGTACCTTCAGGTGGGGTATGATACAATTCAATAGCTCAGACAATATTAGTTTCACCATATTATCCAGTTTTTGTAGAGTTAATGCCTACAGGAATTCTATGAAACAAAAGTATTTGTCCTATCATTGGGTTACTCCCTAATTCTATTACTTTCTCAAATGAGACTGTTCCCTTATATTCTTTTATAAAATATAAGTATGTCCTATATTTTCCTTAGCAGTAATGCAAATCTTTACATATTTTTCCAAAATTCTAACAATAGTATTTTTTCTATTATTAAAAAGAATGAGATTCCCAGAGAAAAAAATTTAATTGCTCCATAACTCCTCAAGGGATTTTCTACCAATGCCCATTTCAATCAGCTTTCTGAGAATTGAATGTCATTCTGAACTGGGTCATTTTGAAGGGATGCAGGAGCCAGTAGAACCTGTACCCTACATAACCTCCAGGTTTAAAAAAATGTGGTTCTGAGATTAGTCCTCTCCAGTTAACCAGTTGGCTGGTTTCCATCTAAGCACCATTTCACATCATGCACAATATAGGGAACAGAGCATACTTATGGGAAGACATTATTTTTTATCATATAATACAAGGAGTGTTAGCATTCTTTATAGGTTCCACCCAACAGTTACCTGGCACAGCCAGGTAGGACTGGCTTGCAAAAAATGAGACCATTTGGCCCCCTCCTCACTCTCTCTGCCACATCTCTGTCTGACTCTTTTCTCCCTGACTCCTTTCTCCCTCTCTCTCCCCCCTCCCCCTCCCCTTCTCTCTCCACTTGTATCTGGCTGCCCCCACTCTCTTTCTCTCTCTCCTCCCTTCTAAACTTCCCTTCCCATGCCCTAAATAAACTCTATTCTATATTATACCTGTCCTATGGCTGGTATCTCCAGGGGAAAGGATGCCTCCGCATGGGTCCACCAAAGTACCCCTCCCTTCACACCATACCAAGTTCTACAAAACATATCCTTGGCTTTTTTTTACAAAACACAACAAGGACATAATAAGTGCCCTTTCTATGCACGATACAAGACACAGAAACAACACAAACTTCCTCTAAGGTTAAGCCTGGAAATGGGCATTCAGATCCTGCAATGGTAAGGATATCTTAGTCATCTCGAGATGACTTGCTGGCCAAGTTTATTAAAAAAAAAAAAATTAACACGAATCTCTGGCATTTTGTTTTAGGGGTGATTTTTGTTCTTTTTGTTGTTGCTTGGTTTTGTTTTGTTTTGCTTTTTCAAGACAGGGTTTCTCTTTGTAATAGGTTTCTCTGTCTAACTAGCTATTCTGGAACTTGCCTTGTAGACCAGGCTGACCTTAAACTCAGAGATACAACTCTGTATCCTGAGTACTGGAATTAACGGTATGTTCTACGACCATTCAGCTTGCGTGCTTGTTTCAAATTTACTTGTATTATTTCAGTTCTCAGCAGCCACTCAGAGTACAACTGCTTGGCCTATTTGCAGTGTAAGAAGCACAGGCAAAAGTGCAAGGACAAAAGAAAAGAAAAACCCTAATGAATTTAAATATGTTACAGATCTAATCACTTGTAGACTTCTTTCCCATCTGTTTACCTTACATCAAAGGTAGTCATTTACATGTACTTTTCCCTGAGTAAATATAAAACAGCTTGGATATAAGAATCAAATTTTTTCATCTCAACATCTCTAAAAAACAAGAAAATACTGACTGTTCAATAAAGGAAAGATATAATTGGCCTTTAAAAAAATTAGTAGACATTAGAGGGGAAATTAATGAGTACTTAGGGATTTTAAAAGATGCTAAGTACCATATCCATTGATTTTCATTTCAGTTCTCTATTTGAAAGTAATAGAAACAACTTAAAATAGCTTAAACAACAAAAAAAGGTAATTGTTACACAGATATGCAGCTGTACACTATAATAATCAAAGTCAAAACTGCAGCCAGAACTACGAAAAGCAAGGAAATGGAAGCAGACAGGCTTCTAGGAGAAAGTCTACTCCTGCGCCTCTCTCTCTCTCTCTCTCTCTCTCTCTCTCTCTCTCTCTCTCTCTCTCTCTCTCTCTCTCTCTCTCTCTTTCAGTCTCTGTCTTTTATCTCTCTTTCTGCCCCTCTCTATCATTCTCTCCACCTCTCACCCCCCTCTCTTTCAGTGTGTCCTTTCTTCTGCAGATGTAAGCCTCCACCTGCAATAAGCTTTCTCTGTAACATTCCATAGAATAAGGTTAAACCCTAATGTACTTGTTTTTTTTGGGGGGGGGTTTAATAATAAATTATCAAAGGCAGATTTCACATACTAAATCCAAATTTCTAACATAGAGAATCTCTATAGGCCAGTTTGAGAAAAGCATCTATCATTTCTTTAATGAACTATAGTCAGAAAGATACTATCAAAAGCTGGATGTTATGGGACCTGCCTATATCCAAAACTTGGAAGTGGAGCTAGGAGGATTAGGAGTTCAATGTCATCCTCAACTACACAGAAAGGCCTGCTTGGGCTATTGGAACTTTGTTTTAAGAAAGAAAGAGCAAGAGGGGGCATGCGCTCCGACTTATAACAAAAGCCTACCTTTGTAAATTAGGCATTAAAAGAAATTTACTACAAATTAAGGTTTTGCACTCTACCATGAACTTGTACATCCTAGATCATTCAAGTCATACAACAACCCTATAAGAAAAATACACATAAGATAATTAATGCTTAAAAATAGTTCATCAACTTTCCCAAATTACCTCTGCTCTCAGAGCAGGGAGGGAAGGGAGGGCAATGCAACATACCACTTACCATCTATTTCCAACAGCAAAATAGAATATGAAATATTGTTAAAGGAGGGGAGCAAAACATGTTTTAAAAGTCAAAGTTGAGAACTCATAGAGTTTCTCAGAAAAGTATCTTACAACAGTATAAAAATCAAAATACATTGAATTAGGGAGGTTGAGGGTGAACATAAAATCCATGATGTGAGTAAACTCTTTTCATAAAGATAGATTTATTTATTTATTTATTTATTTAATGTATATGAGTACACTGTTGCTATATTCAAACCCAACAGAAGAGGGCATTGGATCCCATTACAGATGGTTGTGAACCACCATGTGGTTGCTGGGAATTGAACTCAGGACCTCTGGGAGAGCAGTCAGTGCCCTTAACTGCTGAGCCATGTCTCCAGCCTGTGAGTAAGCTCTTATAACCAGAATTTAATATACTGTCCATAAAACAATCTATCTAGCCATTCCAATCCTCTCCCTCTATAACTCCTTTGGGATCCACCATCTACAACAATACCAGTTAAACCAGAATATGGTTAAAATGTAGATTGCCTTTTGGTTTTGTTCTATTTTTGTTTTATTCCCTTCAAATTTGCTTCACAGAACAAAACCAGTCAGGTAGTAAACATTTTCAGTGTTGGTTCCAAAATTTAGTTGTGAATTCCTTTTTCAATAGCGAACACATGAAGAACATTTCAGATGTGCTGTGGCGTGAGCCTTCGTAGCCATCGTGGGCATCCCGCTAGTCCTGCTAAGCAGACATCAGCTGAGGTGCACTAGCACTATCAGTACAGAACCACCAGTTCTTACCGGTCGACTCACTGGATGTTCCAACAATGGAAAACCACTTTGCCCTCCCCTTGCATCATCCACTTCCACCTGTATTCACTCTGCTACACAACCAACTCCTTCAGAGACCGACGTTGTTTGGAAGTAGCAACCATTTCCACAGCTGTGCAATATTTCCGGAACTGATTTAAAGGAGATTACATTGAGCCATTTTCTGACTTCTAAATACAGTCAAAGATGACTTTTTCCTTAAGTAACATGTCATTCTTCTAATATATTTCCATAATTCTCCATTTATTTATTTATTTATTTATTTATTTATTTATTTACTTTGAAATTCTATAAGTTTATTATATATAAGGTCCTTATCTAATCCTACATGCTACATTAGTTTTTTAAAACCAGGTGTGCATATCTATGATCCTGGCTACACAGCAATAGAGAGCTAACTGAAGGTACAAGAGATGCTAGCTCAGTACATCAAAAAATATTCACTTTAAAATAACTGATCTATTATAATACTCTCTCTTCCTAAAGAATTAAGTAAGATTATGATTCTTAATCAATATTATACACTATAATAATCCTAAATTTTACATAGGTATTGACAGAAAGTAGAAACAAAGAAAAATAAAGAATCCCTAGAGGGGAGCCATAGTACCCCCATTAAATGAGTCCTATAAGCTGGAAAATGTTTAAACCTGAGATTCTGTCATACTCCATTGAAGACTGTGGCCCAGCCTCAAATCCAAGCTATTCAATGAAATCACCCTTTTGTTCCTTATCCAGTTTTCATCAACCTAGACACAATTTAGACAGTCTGGTAGATCCTGACACAGTATTTTTTATGATTATATTTTTAATTCAACAATACCTTAGAAATATAGGATGAAGATACTTCTAAGAGCAATTATTCAATAGTCTCTAAAACTGATGGACAACTAAGTGAACAGTACTGTTTTGAATGAGAATGGCCCCAAAAGGTTCATGTATATGAATGCTTGGTCACAGTTGATGAAATTTTGGAAAGAATTAGGAGGTGTTGGAGGAGTGTGTCACTGAGGTCTTTGAGGTTTCAAAAGCCCATACCATTCCCAGTTAGTGTGCTAGATAGGCAAGCAGGTAGGCAGGCAGGGGCTGGTTTGTGTCACTCTCATTAGAGAGTACAGAATTTCAGTTTAGGAAATGTGTCCATGAGATCCAGCTATAAGGAATATTCTCAATTAGTGATCAACTGGGGAAGGTCAGCACATTGTGAAAGGTGCCATACCTGGGCTGGTGGTCCTGGGTGTTATAAGAAAGAAGGCTGGGTAAGCCAAGGGGAGCAAGCCAGTAAGCAGTACCCCTTCAAGGCCTCTGCATCAGGGCCTGCCTCCAGGATTCTAACCCATATGAGTTCATGACCTGACTTCCCTCAATGAACACTACTGTGGAAGTGTATGATGAATAAACTCTTCATCCTCAACTATCTTTTTCGTCATGGTGTTTCATCACAGCAACAGAAACCCTAACTAAAACAACAGATATATAAATGATAGATGATAGATAGATAGATAGATAGATAGATAGATAGATAGATAGATAGATAGATAGATAGATCAATCGATCTGCTTCATGCTTATGGATAAAATGTAAGTTCTTAGCTATGACTCAAGTACCAAACATGTCTGCCTGCTGTCATGCTCCCTGCCATGATGATTACAGACTTTCACTCTGAAACTGTAAACAAGTCCAAATTAAATGTTTTCTTCTAGAAGTTGCCTCGGTCATTACATCTCTTCACAGCAACTGAAAAGTAAAACACTGACTAATATTATGAACCAAGCTATAGCTCTCTCTACTCCTGTCTCAAAGAGATAAGGAAAGAGAAGCTATAATGATCAATACTAAATTCTAAGGCGTTTATGTACAAAAACCCTGTAAGATTACAGTCTATAAACTAAGTATTTTAAGTATTGATCCAAGAAATAACAAAATATATAATGTTGCACTTTATCTAAAATATCCTGATGTGTCTGGTACATATTCTGCAAAGGACAAGGAAAACATACAAAATTTCTGGGAGGATAAAGTGGCAATGTAAGTGGACTGGATGAAAGTCACAGAAAAATTACTGCTCAGCAAGAATGAGAAAAATTTTTCTTTTTCAGAGTAGAGCCAGTACTTACCACACAAAATTCTTCTGATGATTGAAAGCAGAGGAAACAAAAAAATTAATTTAAAAAAGGGGAAAGGATGAATAAAAGTTCTGTTTCACACATTTCTCTGCAAATGAATTTAGAACTATTTTTATTTCAAAACACCAATTATAGTAATTCACTGTAAATAAAATTTTATGTTAGTAAAAAATACATGATACCTAATGATAGTGATGAGGTGGACTGGTTGAGTATCAGACCAATGCATGAGAGATAGTACTAACAAGATCAGTTTGTTACCCTATGAGCAAAAAAATGGAAACAGCACACATAGAGTCTGGTGTAAGTCATTCCCGAATTCTATAAAATGCTTAGCTGTTTTCGGGTTACAAATGATGTCTAAACTACCTAGGCTCATCTAGTCACTATACTTACTCCCCTCTCACTACAAACTAAATGGTCTTTTTCCATCAATGCTCCGATTATAAGCCTTGGAACACCTTGAACATTAAAAAAGGAATTTAGATATGTGGGCCTCCACATTCTAGTCTCTTCTTTGAATCCTTCCACTGACAAGTAACTCCATCCCTCTCTAAAAACAGTAGATTCCAACATTAGAATAGTCTAGTTATTACCAAGCTCTTTATACTAGGCAGGGATCTATCTATATTAGTTGGGATTTTTAGCCATTTTTTTTTCCTCTATGAAAGCAATGGAAAGAACTATTTATTTACTCACTTGTCCAAACCAATTAAAGGAACTAGTAATGACTCCATCAAATCGTTTCTTAGGGGTTTTGTGTCCGTCAGAGGGTCCTTCCTTAAGAGTATGAATTCCATATGCTCTTCTTCAATAACAACATTCAAAGCAAAAAATTCATGAAAGACTTCAACACCCTTGCCACCTAAATTAAACAACCCTTCTATGCTGCTGGACCATCAGCCTTCTGTTTCTGCATTCACCTACAGAATTTCCAAATGTTCTTTATCCCCTTCCCTTTAATGCCACAACTGCTACTTGCTACACCAGAGGGGCCTCATCCTCATGCTTCCTCTATCTCCTCGTTCCCTTCTTTGTTCTCTCCCTCATTAAAATATGAAGACCCTCAACACACATCTCTTCAGTTCTCCTCTATTCCAACATCAGCTTATAACCCTCCCTGCAAGAAAAGAGTCATCTTTCCTTCTTTAAGAACCGCAGAGTTGTCTGTTTTCTGCAATCCTTGAGTCCACTAAATGCCTTCTAATTGACTGGTCTCAAATACTGGTAGGAAGGGAACTATGAAGAAATGCTCACGTTCATTGATGAGTTAGGTATTGATGGGAACACTGAGCATACTACTACACTTAATCTTTCCGTGTTCTTCATGGTTTGCACCCTCACAAAGCACCTGCCCACTGAACAGTTTCTTTTTTAATTAAGTATATTCTTTATGCATGTACAGTATGCAAAGTGCTCCCTTGCCAGTAGAACAAAGATGAATACACATACGCTATTTTTCCTCCATGCAAAGGATCATAGAACGAGAAGGAGAAGCAGCCATGTATGGAAATTATATGATAGTTTAAACAAAGGGCAATCAAAAACATATGAATAAGAAAGTCACTGCTCTAAGTTATAAATCACAGCTGGGTTTCTGTGATGATGCTCCACTTTGAAATATAAATAGTATTTATGGATGATAGTCAAGTACTATAGCACACTGGATGCACTAGGCAATGTTCTTGGGTCCATAATTCCTTTCAACTTACTGCCCTATATCTCTTTACCACAAGTTAATGTGTGTGTGTGTGTGTATGTGTTTATTTCTCTCACAGACCATCCACTTGATGCAAATGTTATACAATTTGAATTGGGACATAATTTCCAAAATCAAAGGTAGATGACTAATAATCCCCTTCTTATCAATACAGTTTTATTCTCACATATAATAGGAAAATATCTTCTCCTCTGCAACATTTGACCTTGTTGAAAACTCTTATATATTGGCAGCATTAATGATTCTTCAAGTAAATTTTTTAACTTAATTTTATTTTCTGTATGTCATATCTCATCAAAATGCCAGTAGCAAGACATTACTATGTTTTCATTCTTCCTATGCTCATAAAATAAACTTTAAATATTTAAGTAACTGACATCCTGTGTATAAGTATGTTTTTAACACACATAAGTAGGAAATAGTATACCAGCTATGTAGCTAACATTATAATTATAATAAATGCTAATATAATATATTATCTGGTTCATTTCATACCTTTCTGAGAAGTGAAATAACAGCATTCTATCACTTATTATTTGGTATACTAATTATATACCTAGAAAAACACACCAATGTTTTTATACTTTAAAAATCTATACAAAGTCAATAAGAATACAAAAAAGGTAACCAACATCATTAGCCATAGTGGAATTGCTATGAAAACCACAGTGAAATAGACCTCTACAACCACTACAATATTTATAATAAAAAAAGACAAAACCAAGTGTAAGACAGGGCATGAAGAAATAAAAAGCTGCAAATGTTACTGATGGGGCAGTAAAAGCATTGAGCCACTCTAGAAAACAGCTTGTCTCTTCCAACATACACTATCAGCATCTTAGTAATAGATATCACATACATACATGATGTGTGTGTACATATATGTACTTATCATATATGTGTGTGTGTGTGTGTGTGTGTGTGTGTGTGTGTGTGTGAGTGTATGAATGGAGCCTATACATATATACACACATATACATATCAAAGAAAAACAGAAATTTATGTACAAATACAACTTGTACAAAAACATTCATAGAGGCATTATTATTCATAGTTAACCAAAGAAAACAACTCAAAATTCACCACAGATTAAAGGATAAGTACAAAGTGACAGATACTCTCTACAAATAAGGAAAAATTAGCCCCTGGTGTATATACTATAACACTAATGTACCCTGAAAGTATTATATGATTAAAAGAAGGCCATCACAAAGACTGAAGAGTATCTGACTTCAGTTAAAGGAAATGTCCAAAATAGATCAATTGTGGGATTGGAGCTCATTGGTACAGCACTTGCCTCAAATGCATAAGACCATGAGTTCAATCTTCATCACATCAAAAAGTAACAACAGTCCTGTGACAGAGATACAATTTTCTGATATATATTAAAAGCCATTGGATTTTACACTTTGAAGTGGTAAACTGTATAAGAATTACATTTCAATACAACTTTATACCCAACATATTAGATTATGTCACATATACCATACATGCTTTTACAACTTTCCTTATTTACCTGGCATCATTTTTCTGAGATTTACCCATGTGAAAAGTTTGTTTTTAATTGCTCCATTGTTTGGTTGAAAATTACATCACACTTGCCAATTCCTCTATTTTTTTTCTATACAAAAAAATGTTACAATAAATACCATTACACTCTCCTTGTTTCCACCATTGTGACAATTTTCTAGGCTAATACATAAAGGAAAATAGCTGAGTTTATGAATCCGTGTATCTTCAACTTGACCAGAAAGTTCTAGAATGCTTGCTACAAAGGTTTTTAGTAATTTATTCCCAACAGCAATATACAATAGTTCCTGTTTCTTCTTTCTTATCCTTGCCAACACTTGGCATTATCAAGCTTATTGGGTTATGTCAATCAATAGGTGTAAAATGGAATCTCACCGGGGTTTAGATTTTCATTTCCCTGTTACTGAGGATGAACAACTTTCATAATTGGCCATTCAATCTTCTTCCTATGTGAATTGCCTAGTCATATCCTTTACCTGTTTATAAAGAGTACTTTGTCTTTCTGTCATTGATTTATATGACATCTTTCAAGATTTGGTTACTTATCTTCAGTTACTTATAAGAGATGCAAATATATACTGATAGTCTGTAGTCTTGTCTTTTTCCCTTTCTTTTTATTTTTTAATTTTAAATTTTTCATAATAATATATTAAAATATAAGTCTTTTCTTTGGGGGCTGTGATTTTTGTGTCTTGCTTATGTATTTTTCCCTATCTTGTGTAGCTATCACCTTTCATACTTGGACAGTATTAAACAACACTGTCCTCTGAGCATGACATGTCCAATGCTCTCTTGATCACCAGTGACTGTCCACACTGGACACACTAACAGTTGACAGAAGAAGAAAGTTCACAAAGCCCTGTCCCTCACTAACAACACTTAGCCAGTTAAAGTTTGTGTCCAGAGACAGAGGTAAAGTCGTTTTAAATTGTTACTGTTCATATAAATAACACCCATGCTACTGTGAGTCTAATTATATGCTCATTGGTTCTGCAAGCTAGACTTGAATAAAATTGTTTCTTTGGTCTGTCATTGGTGCCAAATCTGGCATGAATAGATTATTTATTGGTCTCTTCAGGAAAAGTTCACATAACAGACTTTGTTTGAAATATACTGCTTTTGTATTGCCTTGTTATTCAGTTAACGCAAACAAACCAAAACAGAACAATGTGGTCCACTCTACGTTTGGCAATCACTGAAGACACTGACAGCTGAAGTCTTGGGCACCAAAAGGAATGATCGCCCTTTTAAAACTCTTCAAAGATTCTACTATCCTTCCCAACCATGCCCAAAATGTAGTAAGCAAAGACCCATCTTCCCAGGGAAAAGTCAAGTTTGGCTCCCTTACCCAATACCCTACAGCCAGCCGAGGGGAAAACTGAAAATCAAGCCTAAAGCTTACCAAACTCTATATCCCTCTTATGACACATAAATGTGTCTATATGTTAGAAAGCTAAGGATGACCCTGGACAAAACATCTACAACCATTCCCTACAAGTCTTTTCATTTACAGAGCACAACAAAACATCACTATTTGTTAGACTGAGATAAGAAGACTCCCTGATAACTCCTTTGATTTTAAGCACTCAGCAAATGACAAGGAACTGGTGTTTGAAATGATCAAATTACTAGTTTCAACATAATCTTCATAGGAGCTTATAAATCAGAAGAAAAATTCAATGAACTGTGCAAAAGGAACTCATTGGCCATCACCAGAAGGGAGCATTCTGAAAGGGGTCTTCAGTAGATGGAGCTCTCCCCTATGAATTAGTGCTGAATCTTTGAGCAGGGAAATGTGAAAAGCTGAAACGGGCACTTGCACAAAGGTTCTGCACTGAGATACTGATTAAAATGCCAATCACCCTTCTCATAAGAGCACACACATTAACCTTCTTGTACTGGCCGCACTTCAATCCTGAATAATGTTATTATTAAAGGTGTACAAGGTACCAGCAGCGTCTTCAAGACCTGTAAGAAGGAGACAGAGTCCTTGCCTAGTATTTCTCCATCAAACCACCTCGTTGCCAAAAGCAACAGCATAGCAGTAAACTAGTTGGCATCTAGCTTTCACAGAAAGAACCCTCCAAGTTCACCTCTGCCCTTGAATGTTGGTGATTCGGGAAACTTTCTGACGGCTGCTCCTTTTCCTTCCTTTTAAAAAGAGTGACCCACATATGAAGGCCTAAACTTGCTGTGTAGGACAAGATGACTTTGACCTCTTTCCTGTTCTCCCTTCCTCCACTACCACATTCTTGGATTATAGGTAACACACCATCACACCCGGCATACGATATACTTTTCCAAGCCAATGCTAGCCAACAAAATATTTGCCAATTTTGAAGCAGAATTCTGAAGGGAACCAGAAATTCTGAACAACCTACACTCCTTCCCCAGACTCAGAATAAGAATGCCCACTGCAAAGTAAGATGAACTTGGGGTGGGGGGGTTGGTGACAACCTCTCAAGGCCATGCTCTCAAAACAAACTGACCAACATGAAATTATTACTAATGGCCTCATTGTATTTTAGACTTACTTTTATTAGTTTAAATTATGTGTAAGTACTATGTTATAGTAACTATGTGGGAGTTACACACGACCGCAGGTGGCTCCAGAGATGAGGAAGCATCATATCATTTGGAGCAGGAGTTATGGGCCATTGTGAGCCTCCCAACATGGATGGCAAGAACAGACTCCAGTCCTCTACAAGAGCATAAAGTACTTCTAACTGATAAGCTGCCTCTCCAGCCCCTGATGAGTCACTTTAGAACTCAAAAGTAAAAAAAAAAAAAAAAAGTCACTTTGATATACTTCATGATTTTCAAAGGGCAAAAGGAAAGGCACAGGAGTACACAATGCACTCGTGTTTTCAGCATAAATAACACTGCATGGGATCCACATCATCCACATGATCTGCCTGATCGTGTAACACAGTCTTCCAAAAGTCAGTACACTCTTTTGATCCTGAAAATAACTTCCTCATAGTCTAATTATAACTTGTAGCCAGGGAGTTGCCTTCCCTGGGATATTGACTCCTGAGATTTTTGTTCAGAAGATTTTCTTGAGTGTTGAGATGAAATGTAAAGACCAAGAAATTGTTCTACTTTTGCTAATGATAAGCTCTGAAAGCATTAAATCCATAGATACAATTTGTGATAAGATATGGATAGAATTCTGCAGGTGAAAGGATGAGCTAAGTATACTGACAAAGGTCAAGAAATGCACACGGAATGGGAGAAGCATACAAAATGCACAAGGACCAATAGCAAGTCTACTTAATGATAACAATTCTCAACTCTGCTACTGAGGACAAAGGAAAAAAATGATATCAGAACACACTACATAGGCAGTGGTTTCGATATATGACCAAAAGCTTAAGAAATCTCTCTCTCTCTCTCTCTCTCTCTCTCTCTCTCTCTCTCTCTCTCTCTCTCTCTCTCTCTCTCTCTCTCTCCTAGTATAGAACAGAGTTTATTTGGGGCATTGGGAGAGGAGTTGAGAGGGTAGCAGAGACAAAGGCAGAGAGTAAAGGAGTAGAGGCCAGTCATGAGCACTTAGAGAGAGAGCAGGGAGGGGAATGGGGAGAGAGGGAAGAAGGGACAAGAGGACAGAGCAAGAGCAGGAAGATAAGAGCAACAAATATCGTTCATAAACTACTTAAAGGGTCTCCTTTGTAGTGAAAAAATGAATATATAAGATATGAAGTTCAAAGTTTGCCTACAAGAGTAGGTATGAGTTTACATGAATCTATTTAGAACTTTTGGCTAAATTCATCAAGACAGAAAAACACATATCTCAATGACATCCAGCAATGATGTGGAATAAAAATAATTGTCACACACACAAAAAAAAAACCCAAAGTAAATTAAGCCAAAGGTTCTGGTCCCTGTAACTTCAGCCTCTTAAGACTACGGTTCTATCCAGTGTAGTGCGTGTCTGAAATACAGTTAAGATTATACAAGTGCACCTAGCAATAGTTAAATCCTGTGTATTTATTGATTCTTAGTAAACATTTAAAACAAAACCTCCGACCATTTCTAGGAGCTCTGTAAACAGCGAGCTCTCGTCCTTTCTGTAACAAGAGCAGTTAAGGTAGAGGTGGCTCAGGTGATTCATGCTGAGAGCACATTCCATAGCGGAGGAGATACAGGGCAGTGACAAGGCTCTGGCTGTGGCAGCAGAAATGTGAAGCAGCCGCTCCCGCTGCACTGCATCAGAAAGCAGAGAAGCACTGTTCCTGGCTGGGCCCCTCATCCAGTCTAGAACCAAGGCCGTAGGATGGTGGTGCCACTACATTCAGGGTGGACTTTCTCTTCTCATTTAAATCTCTTGCTCTGAAAACAACTTCATTAGAGATGCCCAGCAATGTATCCAAGAGATGATCCTGAATCCAGTCAACCTGACAAGTCAATTGATCATCACACCTCTAATAGAAATTGAGCAAGAGGTACCTCTATGTATGTGCCTTTCAGTCATATGCAGAGGAAAAAATTACATACACAAAGACATAACTACCTCAGACTTGGCATTCCTTTCATACCTATATGCACAATGCTAATTTCCTTAATGTTTTTCACTAATACTATGCTTTCTTCCTTCCCTTCTTTGATATCTTTACATATATAATTCCTGATAAGAAGACTCTGAGGTACTATAAAACATGCTCAGCATGCTATTGTGAAGCCCACAGACTAACCATGTGGTACTCACAGACACAAACATTCTTCACTATATATGGGATCAGGGCAGACTGACTGTCTGGAGATAGGGAAAAGTAAAAAGGCTTTAAGAAGGCAAGCTCAGCTTAACTAGAATTTCATTTCTCAGACTCCCCTCCCAAAAGAAAACTCCTTGAGAACCTTCATGGTGAGCCCCTTTATTTGTCATATCAAGCTGAATTATCTGAACACTGCCTTAAAAGTATCACATGGGTAAGTTACTGACAATAAGGAATCAGGAAACTAGATGGATCAATTAAGTTCATTGACACCAGGCCTCTCTCTAAATAAGGCCTTGTAATTCCCACTCCTTTACTTCAAATACAATCCCCTTCATAGCCATGCAGGAGTAAGTGACTCAGAACTCTGAGAAAGAAAATATTTCCAACACTTCTCAAGCTATCCAAAAGGAACATTCTCCTGAATACCTGCTCCCTGGGGCAATTAAAACATAGAAAAGAAAGAAGGACTTAACTGAACAACCACAGCCTGCCAAATGTCTGAATATGGCCAACTGTTAATATGCTCACAGCAAGAAATTTAGGCAGGGGTCAGGATGAGGAGAACAGAACGTCAGTTCACTGCTCTGAGTCAGTGAACTCCAAAGGTACTGATGAAAATCCTCAGGAAACAAAAGCAAATCAACCCCACTGAAACATCTGAAGAGTAAGGAAGAAATTCAGCCATTAACACCAATCTCTCCTCAGTCGTACTCCACATGACTGCTTTAAGATAGGGATAAAAATCACTGTACTCAGCAACTGTGCAGGAAGATGTGGGTCTCTTCTGCCACTTGTGCAGAGGAAACTCCAGTAAAGAGAATCAATTGGTAAGGGGTGTGGCCTTGTTGGAAAAAGTGTGTCACTGTGTAGGCAGGCTCTGAGGGCTACTGGTGTGCAGTCTACACTCAGTGCAGAAGAGACAAGGTCCTGGCTACCTTTAGATCAAGAGGTAGAACTCTCAGCTACTTCTCCAGCACTGTGTCTGCCTAGATGCTGCCATCTTCCCACCATGATGATAATGGACTGAACCTCTGAAAATATAAGACAGCCCCAATTAAATGTACTTTTATAAGAAAGAGAGACAGAGACAGAGACAGAGACAAAATGAATTAGACTACAGGAGGAAACCTAGCATGGCTAAACTCCTAACATTTTAATGGGCCAAAAATTGGTATTTTTTTGGTAGGAAAAACAAAGGCTCAAAAATGTTGTTTGAAAACTGGGTTGGTATGTTACTGTATTGTTGCTAAACATTTACAAATTAGCAACTTCATGGTACAATTTCTTATGCATACTATGGAAGCACAGCCTATGAATAAGAATGAGGAGTTATCTATACAATAAACAATTGGGAGCTTTATGTAATTTACATTAGACTTCTCTTTTTATACAACAACTCCAGACTCTCCCAACAAGAAAAGTGTTGACACAAGGCAATCCCAACACAGAATACTTGCAGAGATGCCAAATGGTCTTTTCATTATAGAAAAAGGTGAATAGTAAAATATGCAGAGGTAAATGCAAAGAATCGCTGATATGAGTTCAATTATCTTCAACTCGGCCTAGAGGCCATAATCCACAGCTAGTCTCACTATACGATGAGAACATTCTGAATTTACACCTGGTAAATTGAAAAAAGCATAATGTAATATGCTTTTTTCAATTTGATGTATGACTAATTTGAGTTCAAATCCAAGCTTTGCCATTTAATAGTAAGATATAAAAAAACCTGAATACTAGTCTTTCATGTCTTAATTAAATATGGTTGATAATCCTTACAGTCACAATGTCTTTAACTTTTGTGTTTAAAGAGTATGAATCAGTAGAATGTGTTGTCCTATGTGAATCCATTTGAAGAAAAAAAGATTATTTGATACTTGTTAAAACAGCACAAATGTCCTTATTGGAGACCACTTCTGTATAGGGGAGAGAGCAGGCCTAATTCTACACCTAGCAAAGACAGCTGGGGACTTATAGTCAATGAGCAGCAAGAAAAGCATACGCAGCAAACACGTTGGTGCAGAGGGACATTCTTACTAAACTAACTTAGCATGATTCTTGCTAAGTTACACATTAAAGGTAAAGGATGAGACATTTGATCAGATGTCAAGTGTGAAGCCATTCTCCCCAAATTTGGCAAAGCAATATTTTTGCTAAACTATACTTGTCAAGGTCAGGAGTAAGCAAGTCATGTGTGGAAGCCAGGGGAACCTCTCTAAATGAGTGCAAAGGTCAATCCACATATTGCAAACAGAGGTATACTCTGCAAATTCTGGTAGCAATGAGCTGTTGCCTCTCACTCTCAATCCAAGCTATGCACAAAGACATTTTAGACATTCTCGCTATGCTTAAGCAGCATTTCACATCTGCCAGCCATACTTTGTTTTTTAGCCACCAGTACTGTCAATACAAGTGATCAGCACCCTAAATGAAGAATTTCTGTATAAACAGACCCAAATAGCTGAAGTGAATAATGAGAACTGCACTTTATCATCCTGGTTGTTCTCAAAATAAACACTTCATGCTACACTATAAAAACATAACAATGAAATTATAACAAGTGATGAGAAAGAACCAAAAAAAATTCAATGATCAAAATTCCAACTCATACAGTTAGAAAGAGCAATGTCCAACTTCATCTGGAATAACAAAAAACTCAGGATAGCAAAAACTATTCTCAACAATAAAAGAACCACTGGCAGAATCACCATCCCTGACCTCAAGCTATACTACAGAGTAATAATGAAAAAACTGCATGGTATTGGTACAGTGACAGTCAGGTAGATAAATGGAATAGAATTGAAGACCCAGAAATGAACCCTCATACCTATAGTCACTTGATCTTTAACAAAAGAGTTAAACTATTCAATCAAAAAAAGACAGCATTTTCAACAAGTGGTGCTGGGTCAGCTGGCAGTCAACATGTAGAAGGATGCAAATTGATCCCTTTTTATCTCCCTGTACAAAGCTCAAGTCCAAGTGGATCAAGGACCTCCACATAAAACGAGATACACTCAATCTAATAGAAGAGAAAGTGGGGAAGAACCTGGAGCACGTGGGCACAGGGGAAAATTTCCTGAATAGAACACCAATAGCTTATGCTCTAAGATCAAGAATAGACAAATGGGACATCATAAAATTGCAAAGCTTTTGAAAGGCAAAGGACACTGTCAATTGGACAAAATGGCAACCAACAGATTGGGGAAAGATCTTTACCAATCCTATATCAGATAGAGGGCTATTATCCAATATATACAAAGAACTCAAGAAGTTAAACTCCAGAGAACCAAATAACCCTATTAAAAAAATGGGGTACAGAGCTAGACTTTTCTCTGTAGTTAAGTCAAAATCGCGATCCTAAAAACGTTAAGGGTACAGCCATGCTTCTAGTATTTGCGAAAATGAAGAAGCCATAAGCAACTTAATGGACATAGGTACTTTGACTTCTCAGTAGCAGGCACTACCAGTCCTTTGGACTTTAGCCATTAAATATTTTAAAGGAGTTTTCAAACTGTGCTCTCAAAAATGTCATAGAGATATTTCATACTCAACACATGGAGACAGTACAAAGTGGTCTAAGAAAATAGATATTTGGAATCAGAGTCTACTTGGGGCTCAAGCTCATTTTTCCCAGAGTGAACTGTAATACAGACAATACCTGGAATGGTGAGTTGGTTGTAAAATGAAAACAAAGTAACATTTTAAAAAATTGCAATACAAATATTTCAAAGTAATATTTATGAATTTTACTGTAATCTAAAACAGAAACCACAAAAGAGAAATAATTTTGAAATTCAGAATTTCCAAAGCTCTCTATCTCCACTCAAATATTTTATTTTTATCTTATGATTACTATTCTAGATATTTTCCCTCCTCCTACATATTTAATATGGCTCATTGCCTGCATACTAAAACAAAATTACAAATTTTATTTTGTTGACACTTGCTGTTTGTACATCATTAAAATGTGATTGCTAAATGTTGTATGAACCTAATATTAAGTTTTTATAGCCTCAGAAACATTGCTGATACTTCTTTAAGCAAACCTAAATACTTAAGTTTTAATCCCCTCCACCACATTCACTCTCTTGTACAGTCAATACATGTACATGCCCGGTTCTACAAAAGCAGGCATGTACAGGATACAGGAATGCCCCAGAAGGTTTACTTTCTATCCAAGAACAAACAGGAAAACCACATAAGGTAAAAAGTTCTGGATGAAAAAAAAATAAGGATATCTACAACAGAGGTACTAACCCTTTTCTAGCAGTTTAGTAAATACAAGAAGCTTGGTATCAAAGCTGAGATATGACAAAATAAATGACAACCATCCAAGAAAAAAAAAAGAGAAAAAAAAAGGATATGATGACAGCAGACTGTTAACTTGACAGGATCCTTCATCAAGCACTTTAAGCCTCTGACCATGTCTGAGGGATTTTTCTACAGGAGGTTAACAGAGAAAGACCCACTATAACTATGGGCAGTGCCATTCCTTGGGCTGGGATCTTCAAATGAATAAAAAGAAAAGGCCAGTACCGGCACTTCTCAGACTCTGGTCCTGACTCTCAAAACATGATGAGTGGGCCTCCTGCTCTTGCTGTAATTCCTTTCCTACCATGAACGGATACATGTATGCCCTTAAGCTGTAAGCCAATGTAAACCTTTCTTTTCTTAAATTGCTTCTTAGCAGGTATTTGGTCACAACAAGTTAATAATAAAAAGCATCATAGCAGAAGGTACAAAATTAAGGGGCTAGAAAGCCCTGTGACTGGGGGCCAATCTGGAGCAAGAATGAGGTTGAAATATATCCAAACCCTGAAAAAATCTCCTACTGAGCCTGGCAGGAGTAGGGTTGCTTCCTCCCTGCTCTGGACCTGCACATCCCAAAGCACCTAAGTCTTATGATCCCTGCCTCCGCTACCCTTGAGGTAGTCATGTAGCCTGATGGCCAGACTACAGGGTACATTTTCTCTCTCCTATAAGGACATGTCCAGATAGCTACCTCGAATTCCTCTTTGTTCAAATGTAGCATTCCCAGCACATCAGCACCAGTCGATAATGTACACTCACCTACCCACTCCTCAAGGGTTTACATAGCCCTTGTTATGCCCAAAAAGGGAGAGCTGTTTCACTTAAAACCATCTCCAGACAAGGCTATTTGTCCTGCATTCCCACCAACTGAAATCCTGCTAACCTTCCTACTTAATTCCTTCCAGTCCAGTCTGGTACACAACAGTGCCTGGATATCCCAAGGCAAGAAGTAGACGCCAGGCTGGCACAACATCTTGGGAGAATGAGAGAACAGGAAACATACTCATCCAGAGGAAATTAAGTGAGATGAGAAAAGTCTTTATGCCATGCCAAGGACTTTAAACTTTACGTGAAGTTTGAATGTTAAGAAAAGTTTTACTCTCAAGAGTAAAAGAACCTCTGGGGGAATCAGTATCCCGGACCTCAAGCTGTACTACAGAGCAATAGTGTTAAAAACCGCATGGTATTGGTACAGTGACAGGCATGTAGATCAATGGAACAGAATTGAAGACCCAGAAATGAATCCACACTCCTATGGTCACTTGATCTTTGACAAAGGAGCTAAAACCATCCAGTGGAAAAAACATAGCCTTTTCAACAAATGGTGCTGGCTCAACTGGAGGTCAACATGCAGAAGAATGCAAATCGATCCATGCTTATCTCCTTGTACTAAGCTCAATTCCAAGTGGATCAAGGACCTCCACATAAAACCAGACACACTGAAACTAATAGAAAGGAAACTAGGGAAGAACCTTGAACATATGGGCACAGAGGAGAATTTCCTGAATAGAACTCCAATAGCTTATGCTCTAAGATCAAGAATTGACAAATGGGACCTCATAAAATTACAAAGTTTTTGCAAGGCAAAAGACACTGTCAAAAAGACAAAGCAGCAACCAACTAAATGGGAAATGATCTTTACCAACTCTACATCCGAAAGAGGGCTAATATCCAATATATACAAAGAACTCAAGAAGTTAAACTCCAGAGAGGCAAGTAACCCTATTAAAAAATGGGGTACAGAGCTAAACAAAGAGTTCTTACCTGAAGAATATCTAATGGCTGAGAAGCACCTAAAGAGATGTTCAGCATCCTTAGTCATTAGGGAAATGCAAATCAAAACAACCCTGAGATTCCATCTCACACCAGTCAGAATGGCTAAGATCAAAAACAAAGGAGACAGCAGGTGTTGGTGAGGATGTGGAGAAAGAGGAACACTCCTCCACTGCTAGTGGGATTGCAAGCTGGTACAACCACTCTGGAAAGCAGTCTGGCGGTTCCTCAGAAAACTGGGCATGACACTCCTGGAGGATCCGGCTATACCACTTCTGGGCATATACCCAGAGGCTTTACCTGCATGCAATAAGGACACATGCTCCACTATGTTCATAGCAGCCTTATTTATAATAGCCAGAAGCTGGAAAGAACCCAGATGTCCCTCAACGGAGGAATGGATTCAGAAGATGTGGTATATTTACACAATGGAATACTACTCTGCAATGAAAAACAATGAATTCACGAAATTCCTAGGCAAATGGTCAGAACTTGAAAATATCATCCTTAGTGAGGTAACCCAATCACAAAAGAACACACGTGGTATGCAGTCACTGATAAGGGGATATTAACCCAGAATCTCGGAATACCCTAGACACAATTCGCATATCAATAGATTTCCAAGAAGATGGAAGGAGAGACCCCTGTTCCTGGAAAGACTGGATGTAGGGGAATGCCAGGACAGAGAAGCGAGAGGGGGTTGAATGGGGAAAAGAGGGAGGGAAGGGGGCTTATGGGACTTTCAGGGAGGGAGGAAACGGGAAAGGGGAAATGATTTTGAATGTAAATAAAAAAAAAACTTAGAAAATAAAAAAAAAGAAAAGAAAAGAAAAGTTTTGTATTTTAAAAGGTGGTCCTGCATGTAATGTGAAGTGTGAAGCAGAACAGGGCTACACCTATGAATGGGATGATGCTATGATATATGTAAGAAAAGATCCTCTGGACTAAAGCTGTGGCCATTAAGGAGGGAGGGAGAGAAGGAAGGAGGAAGGGAGGGAGGGATGAAAGGAGGGAGGGAGGGAGGGAGGGAAGGAGGGAGGGAGGGAAGTAGGGAGGAAGGGAGGGAGGAAGGAAGGGAGGAGTAGAACTTTAGAGGTATGAAGGCAAAAAATTAGACTTCTGTGATTGATGAGCTGTATTTGTGTCATGGAGTGGCAGGAATACTCAAATTTCTGGGTTGCTCAACTTAAGACTGCACTTGGATTAGTACTCGGCACTAAGTTAAGAAAACAGATTATCATTCTAGTGACGTATCAATACATTAACTACACTAATTCATCTCTTCCAGCACTGACACACAGCATTGACAGTCCAAAATTTGTATGTTGTGCCAAATATGATGTGCAACTGATAGTTCTTCCTCAAATGCAATGAAAAAAATTAAGGGAGACACTAAAGAGGTAGGAATCTTGAGGCCAAACAGGTCCCAGGACCTCCATGCTAAAGAATAGGAAACAGAAAGAGATGTATGTTTCCTATGAATAACAGAATTGTTCCTTGTTCCAGAAGCATGCATTAAAGTCCCACTACTAACATCCAAACTGTAGTCAAGCTCACTAAATATAGCTTGCACTGAATGGAAGGGGATGTGTGGTCTGGTCACCAGCACAGTCAAGCCTACAGGGAAGCCTTCACGTCTAAGGAACCTGTAGTTAGCATTAACCTTAGCACCCTCTACTGATGTGTGTGAGTGTTTGCCAACACTGAAAATGAGAAAGAACTGCCAATGACAAGAGTAATCTAACCACAGCAAGCTATGTTGCTTTTACTAACATCAAATTATTCATTGGCAATTCTACAAAGATTCAAGTTGCTATAAACACAAGACAGTTTTTGTTGTTAATGATAAGGAAAAAGTAGAATCTCAGGGTTATTTTGATTTGCATTTCCCTGATGGCTAAGGATGTTGAAGATTTCTTTAGGTATTTCTCAATCATCAGGTATTCCTCAATTGAGAATTCTTTGCTTAGCTCTATACCCCATTTTAAATAGGGTTATTTGGTTCTCTGGAGTCTAACTTCTTGAGTTCTTTATATATATATATTGGATATTAGCCCTCTATCGGATGTAGGATTGGTAAAGATCTTTTCCCAATCTCTTGATTGCCATTTTGTCCTATTGACAGAGTCCTTTGCCTTACAGAAGCTTTGCAAATTTATGAGGTCCCATTTGTCAACTCTTGATCTTAGAGCATAAGCTATTGGTGTTCTATTCAGGAAATTTTCCCCTGTGCCCACGTGCTCCAGGTTCTTCCCCACTTTCTCTTCTATTAGATTGAGTGTTTCTGGTTTTATGTGGAGGTCCTTGATCCACTTGGACTTGAGCTTTGTACAGGGAGATAAGAAAGGATCAATTTGCATCCTTCTACATGTTTACTGCCAGTTGACCGAACACAATTTGTTGAAAATACTGTCTTTTTTTGACTAGATGGCTTTAGCTCCATTGTCAAAGATCAAGTGACCATAGGTGTGAGGGTTCATTTCTGGGTCTTCAATTCTAATCCATTGGTCTACCTGACTGTCACTGTACCAATACCATGCAGTTTTTAATCACTATTGCTCTGTAGTATAACTTGAGGTCAGGGATGATGATAAGGACAAAGTGAAGAATCTAGAAAAGTGTAATGAAATTATCAGTTGGATGGATAAGAATCAAACTGCAGATAAGGAAGGATTTGAACACTAGAAGAAAGAACTGAAAAAAGTTTGCAACCCCATTATTATCAAGCTATACCAGAGCACTAGTGGATTCCAGAAGGGATAAATGTGGGCTTCCCTGGCCATGGAACTCCTCCCTCAGGTGGTGTTTCTTCAGGTCCCACCACTGAATGGATTGATTAAGTCAGTCTATGGCGAAATAGAGCATTGATCCACAGGAAATCATTTAAAGGACACAAATTGAGCAAGTTCCATGGAATCATTAAAGTTGAGCTGCTACAATGTATTATAGAGTGTTATCAATATTTGAAGAGAAATGTGCAGAGGGAGAGGAAATAACAATGCACACTATAAGTATTCTGTATTAAATGGAAATGCCTTAAATAAAACTTTTTAAATTGTGGGGAAACATGTTGCCAAAGCACTGGAATCACCCAAAAGTTTGTTAGAAATACAGTTTTTCTTGTCCTATCTGATAAAATATTGAACAGGAATTTACATTTGAAGACCCCAGAAGCTTATAGACTTGGGAGAGTTTAAGAACCATCAATTTAAAGAACTTTTCAGTTACTTACTTTTTATGAATGAAAGAAATATATATACATAACTGACCTCATACCTGACTGAAAGAGTAACTTGGCGATACTCCTTATTTATACCACATACAAGGCAATACACACAGGTATTAACTGCTGTTCATCACAAAGGAATGCAGAGCCAAGCATGGGTGGCACACACATTTAATCCCACACTAGGAAGGCAGAGGCAGAGGCAGATGGATCTCTATGAGTTTGAGGTCAGCCTGGTCTACCTAGAGAGTGCCAGGACAGTCAGGGCTATGTTGAGAGATTCGGTCTCCCAAAAAAGAAAAGAGGAAAATTTAAAAACAAAACAAAGCAAAGCAGGATCTCATCTATAACATACAATAAAATAAATGCCTAAAAGTATGATTTGTTATTGCTTTAAATATTTTTATAAGGAAAAATTACTACATTAAATATTTATTGAGACACACAATTGATAGACTATATATATATTAACCCATCTCTAATTCCCTATTTCCCTGGGGGAGATTTGCAAAGCTCTTAATTATGTACAAGTCTGGAACAACTATTTCATTAGCTAATTTTCTGCTGACTCCGTTTGCCAGGTGAAAATGTGTCACCATGATTATTAAGAGAAAACACAATTAATGTGTTTTGGATAGTAAATTGCCTTAAAAGGATAATTAATCTTCCAAGTGCAAAATAGCACATATATTAAAATAGCACATTCAAAAGTAGAAGCTAAATTCAAAATTTGGACAAAGTTGACAAGAGTCATTGTACATAATACCTGGTATCTTTATGTTAAATCTTCAATGAAAAAGATTCACGTTGATGTTTTATTCTTTTTTATTATTGGAAAATAATAAATTATTGGAAAAAATAAAAAAAGACTATCAGTAATCTTTAAAAGGCTAAAATCACAGAGAAATTAAACAACTGACTAAATAGAAAACTCACACCTAAATTGGGATCACTATTGGAAATAGAGCCACTGTCTAGAAGATCTCTCTAGGCTAACAACAAAGAGAACACATGGACTACGTCATTAAAAAACAATGTTGTGTATGAACAGTGGCAGAGAGCAATCACTAGCAACAAAACAGCGTGCTAATAAATAATATGGCACATATTCTGATGGGAAATAAAATGTTAAGACATTTCAATATTTTTTACTCTTTATACATAACTTAAGAGTTTACCAACTTGACACCAAAGAAAAATCTCTGATACAGACTGTCCAGAACCAACTCTCAGGTCTCACACTTTTTTGTTCACTTTAACCTACTTGCAGCCTCCACGTTTCATTGCTCTGATTCTGTTCTGTAGTCCTCTATTTCCTTTGACACAATGCCTTTTCCAGAACTGTCCTTCCTGTCTATCCACGCCAGCCTATCTTCTCATTCATTCCATTCAATGAGTAGGTAGCACAAAGCTAGAGAAGACGATTCAGAGAAAACACACAGGAAAGGGAGGCCTCTGCCCTCAGACTCCGACACATCAGAAGAACCTTGGACAGATGTTATGGCCAAGAAAGACTAAAGATGGGGGAAAGTAGCCAAAGATGAATTCCTCAAGGAGATCTGACTTTTGTGCTTAAAATTATGAAACTTAAAATGATGAAAAAAGAGGAGGGTGGGAGACTGAAACAGAGACAAAAAGAGTCAAAAAGAAAGTATAAATTAAACTCAGTGATCTGACATTATTATAATGCTGTAATAAAAAAGCAAAACTTCCTAAGGGCAAAAGCAAAGAAGAAAGCATCATATAAACCTTCAGGGGATGGTCAGATGGCAAGGCAGTTAATAGTGCTTACTGGTCTTACAAAGGACCAGAGATTGGTTCCCAATGTACAAATCCTACACCAGAGAGAGCCAAGGCCTCTGGCCTCAGACACCGACACTCAAGTGCACATACCCAGGCACAAGATTTAAGGCAATACATACAAATATTTTAAAAATAAAAACTCATCTTCAGTCAATAGGATACCCAAAATAGCTGGTCCTATACAAACACCAGGAAGTAAATCATTAAATGGTTGTCCCAAATGAACAAGTCACGTAGGCAGAGAAAAGCTGAGAAAACCATCAAATCTAACATAAAACTGTATATATACTAGTTTCTTAATAAATACATGTCAATTTAATACTCATTTTAGAACTGTGAATTATCAAAGGAATAGAGATTAACCAAAACCATCAAAGTCTCTAGCCTCTGAACAGAGGTTCTTAATCTGTGGGTCACAACTTCTTTGGGGTAATGAAATGACTCTTTCACAGGGGTCCTATATCAGGCATCCTGCACTTCAAACATTTACATTATAATTCATAACAGTAGCAAATTAACTTATGAATCAACAATGAATTTTTGTGGGATGATGGTTGAAGCCTATGGCAAATGGGAGTTCCACATTCCAGATTCCTCCAAGCCATTGCATGAGCTAGCTCCCATGGAGATGTATAGATGAGGGTTACAACATGAAGAATCATATTAAAGGGCTGCAGCATTAGGAAGGCTGAGAACCACTGCTAGGGGCCAGGTCTTCAAGTACCTGAATACAAAAATATTATGATGAAGCCTAAGCTACAAGGTCATCATCCACCCAATGGGCCATAGCACTCCACACATTTGCTTGTTCTCATACTCATGCTTGCCCTCCTTCTCCAGTTCCCACCTATGCTGAATGTCTTCAGAACCACTGATCTCTGTCCCACAAACCCACTTGACTTAAGAATCAACTCAAATTACATATTAAAATAATGAGCACTGTTCCCAACAAAGAAATTCTAAAAATAAATAGTATTTTCTATAAAGCTCTAACTGGCAATCAAGATCCTTAAAACTATAGCTTTATCTTACCTCTCACACATCTGAATACTAACAGTGGCCTTACATCACCCATCTACTCTTGTTTCCTCACACCATCTCCATCATAGAGGGAGAAGAGTCCTTCTTAGGGTGAAGAAGGAAGGTAAATACATAAAGAGGGAGGAGGGCAAAGGGGAATAGCACAGTACAAGTGAACTGATCAAGGAAATAGGAAAAATGATGTTCCTCAGGGAAGCAGGAAAGAAACACAGGAAAAGGAGGTGTAAGTGTAAAATAATAATAAGGATGTCTGAAAAAGCCATAATAAATCATAAAATTGACTATTTATATAAAACAACCTATAAGATATATTATTCTGCATATAGGTATACATATACAGTTTAAATGAACTTTTCTTATCTGACTGACAACATTCCCTCAAAGAACCAAAGATCACTTAAAATTAAAACCCAAAGCCAGACATAAGACTCCCTCTTTTGGATTGCTGGTCAGGGCTGTCTAAGAGATTTCCAAAGCATACAGCTTGTTGCTATTTCCCTTGCTTACCCCAGAGCTAACTGAAGATATCATGTTCTTCAACAGACACAGGGCTCAGAGGACCCTGAGCTGGAACTGACCAGAATGTTGCCTCGCTGAGCTTTCCTGGAAACAGAACTGCCACACAAGCTTTCATAGCAGGGAAACAGCCAACAGCCCTGCCAAGCCATGATGCCTATGAGCCACAACAAAGATTGCATGGCACAAAACTCTTAAGGATGCACTGGGGCACACATACCTTGGAAGCAACCAACAGCTCACCAATTGGACTTAAGATACATGCAACAAGAGGGAAACCATGCAAGGTAGTGGAAACTACGGTAACTATTCAGTGCCAGTCAAGTCACGGATCTTGAAAGAGAACCAAGGATCACCACTTAACTAAGTTAGCATAATCTCGAACAATAATCTAAACATTTGTGTGAGCAGTCTTCACCGCTTATCAAGGAAACTTCTCGTTGCAACGGACAGGTACTATTACACAAAACCATCAACCAATCAAAATTCAAAGTTGTGGAGCCTAGTCCCAATAAATACACCTAGAACCAGATCATCAGGGAGTTTGCTGTGGGATTGTGACTGCTAGTAATGTCAGAAGCTATACCCATAAAGTTTCACCAGCACAACTGCCTAAACAAGAACTAAGCAACTACAAAACCAATAGACATGCAAAGGAGACAGAGAAAAGCCCACAAGGCCTCATCAACCAGACACAAAGAACTACAAGCAAATAAAGAATGGTGAGAGTGGGAAAAATAGTTCTCATCAGGGAAGAGCACACCAATTAATCCTCCAGTACCAAATGCTCAGCTAAAAACATACATTTAAGTAACATTATAGGGAATGAGCAGGTTATATTTGGAATACATATGTACGCACATATACATATATATTTATGCAATAACAATTTTTTTTGTTTTTTTTGTCTTCTTTTTTTTTTATTTTATTTTTTTAATTTACATTCCAAATCACTTCCCCTTTCCCGTTTCCTCCCTCCCCGAAAGCCCCATAAGCCCCCTTCCCTCCCTCTTTTCTCCATTCAACCCCCTCTCGTTACTCTGTCCTGGCGTTCCCCTACATCCAGTCTTTCCAGGACCAGGGGTCTCTCCTTCCATCTTTTTAGAAATCTATTGATATGCGGATTGTGTCTAGGGTATTCCGAGATTCTGGGTCAATATCCCCTTATCAGTGACTGCATACCATGTGTGTTCTTTTTGATTGGGTTACCTCACTAAGGATGATATTTTCAAGTTCTGGCCATTTGCCTAGGAATTTCGTGAATTCATTGTTTTTAATTGCAGAGTAGTATTCCATTGTGTAGATATACCACATCTTCTGAATCCATTCCTCCGTTGAGGGACATCTGGGTTCTTTCCAGCTTCTGGCTATTATAAATAAGGCTGCTATGAACATAGTGGAGCATGTGTCCTTATTGCATGCAGGTAAAGTCTCTGGGTATATGCCCAGGAGTGGTATAGCCGGATCCTCCGGGAGTGTCATGCCCAGTTTTCTGAGGAACCGCCAGACTGCTTTCCAGAGTGGTTATACCAGCTTGCAATTCCACCAGCAGTGGAGGAGTGTTCCTCTTTCTCCACATCCTCGCCAACAACTGCTGTCTCCTGTGTTTTTGATCTTAGCCATCCTGACTGGTGTGAGATGGAATCTCAGGGTTGTTTTGATTTGCATTTCCCTAATGACTAAGGATGCTGAACATCTCTTTAGGTGCTTCTCAGCCATTAGATATTCTTCAGGTGAGAACTCTTTGTGTAGCTCTGTACCCCATTTTTTAATAGGGTTACTTGCCTCTCTGGAGTTTAACTTCTTGAGTTCTTTGTATATATTGGATATTAGCCCTCTGTCGGATGTAAGGTTGGTAAAGATCATTTCCCAGTTAGTTGGTTGCAAAAGAGGTCATGTACTTAAAAAAGATCAAGAGGGGTACAGGGAAAGGTTTGAAAGGAGAAAAGGGAAGGAATAAATGTAATAATATTAAAGTCTTAAAAAAAACCACAAACACAGTCTTCCCTGCTCTACTACTCCATTCAGTGCACTCCATGTCTTTATTCTCTCTCCTCAGTCCTAGTCTGTTCAGTTCTGTCTAAGTTCTCCATCATTAATAGGTAATCTAACTCTAATCCCTCATCCAGTGAATCATATCCAAAAGGAACCAACTTCTCTCCCTTGATACGTGCCATACATTTTATATAATCACCACTAATAAGAAATAACGTGTGTTCATCTCTGATTGTCAACATTCAGTGCTAGTTTAAAAAGAACTAAGATGGGAACATGATCACATTGGGGGCGAGGGGACAGGACTGAAGCCCTGAGGGCCAGCAGAAAGAATGGAAACAGATAACCTCAGGAGGTAGGAAGTGGGGGTACCCTCTAGAATGGACCCAAGACCTGAGAGGTCTTGATCTCAGGACTCAAAGGGAGGAACCTTAGATGAAGTGCTCTATAGTGTGGAGGGGGAACTTGTAGAGTCCACCCCCAGTGGAGGGACAGAACATCAAGTAGAGGGAAGGGGTTGCCATCCCACAGTCAAAGTTCTGACTCTGTTCCCGTCTGAAGAAACTGCAGGGACAAAAATGGAGAAAAGCATGAGAGAAGACCCAGAGCCCTGACACTGTTACTGATGCTGTGGTGTGCTTGCAGACAGGAACCTAGCATGGCTGCCCTCTGAGAGGCCCAACAATCAGATGCAGATACCAGCACCTAACCAATGGATGAAAGCCAGGGACCTTGTGGTAGAACTGGAGAAAAGCTGGAAGAAGATGAGGAGGAGGGCGGCCCCAAAAGAAGAACAGTGGTCTCAACTGACCTGGCCCCTCAAAATCTCTCAGACACTGAGCCACCAACCAGGCAGCATACGCTAGCTTATCTGAGGCCCCTGACACATATACAGCAGAGGACTGCCTGGTCTGGTCTCAGACAGAGAAGATGAACCTAACCCTCAAGAGACTTGAGGCCCCAGAGAGTGGGGAGGACTGGTGGGGTGGGGGTTGGGTGGGGATGGGGTGGGGTCATCCTCTTGGAGACTGGGGTTGAGGTATGGGATTAGGAGTGGTTGGGGGCAGGGCTGGGGGGGGGCAAACCAGAATGGGGACAAAGTCTGGACTATTAAAAAAATTAAAGAATAAAAATAAATTTAAAATAAAAAATAAAATAAAATTTACTAAGATAACATTTCTGAAATGTATAGAAATGACTTCCATAAAAGAAGCAATATCTGAATATGAAAGCTTGTGATGACTATAATCCCTACTGTGTTCATTTCTGTATCTCTAGTATACCAAAAGGAATCTTGGATCTGCATAGCAATTACAAAGCAAAGACCTTCAAAATGGTGGAATCATGGTGTCTCCTGACAGATGTGTTCATGTATTTGTAGGCTTAAATCATGAAAATATATAATTATAACATGCATCCATTTTTGTAAGACTGAAAAACAAATAATGGTCTATCAGACACTTGGGTGACTCTAGCTCCCTATTCTACCTAAAAAAAAAAAGCACTTCTGTGATTCTAAAGCTAATAACTTTTTCACCCTTTTAACAAGGTGAAGTTAAATTGATAGAAAATATTAGCTACATGTTGAAAAAAAGCAACATGTAAATAATAATAATGCGTAATGTAAAGAAAAGCTAGGAGGACAGGACTATTTTCCATGAATAAATGCACTTTGGAAATGTAGATAGTATATACAAACTCTAAATGATGATAATAGTGGTGAGCTATCTATATATTAACCTTTGTAAAATGTAATTAAAATATAATAAGCACTTAAATACCACTTTGCATTCTCTAATCAGTTTCCAGAAGCTAATTAAATCATATGGCATCCACCCAAATATATGCTAATATTTCCATTTGGAAATTAAATCACTGAGTTGGGCTTCATGAAAGAAATTAAAGGTGATCTAGTTTTGGTTTTTTGATTTGGGTTTGGTTTCGGTTTTGGTTTTTGTTCTTTCAAAATTCAGTCAAGAAGTAGAATTTAATAAAATATACCGAGGACAACACAAATTCAACTTTCTAGTTCTGATTACAGTTCTCTGTGTAAAACTGGCTTTACAAAGATTACCAAAGTGAATTTGAAAAGAAAGTGTTAATAAACTAATCCTTTGCCCCTACCCATGTATACTAACTAGAAGTGTAGCCTCAGGTGAATAAAAGAAAAAAAAAAAAAAACTGAACAAGATAGAAGAACATTTTCTGTAAATGTGCTAGGATCCCAGACTGAGAACAGATACATCTCAGGAGCACATCTCCTGCCTGACTTCACATGGCCTTTGGTTAAATCTCTAGCACCACAAAGAAGGAAAGCAAAGATTCATAGAAAGCAAGGCATTATGTGACAAGACAGAGGAATAAAGTCTATAGCCATCCCACCATCAATATGCCCGATCTCCTCTGTTTTTACAAGCTGAGTAGTGTTTGACCTCTTTAGTGTATGGATGACAGGCAAAAAGAAATGAGTATACCAAGAAAAGGCTGGTGTAATGATATCTGACTATAGGTCTATATGTGTACCTTACCACATACTGTAATAAGTAAAAAATGGCACCCAAGCTTATATGTAAGTCTGAACATATACATAAACAATGTTATTTCTAGAAAAGGAACAGATGACTTGAGCCACTAGAGATACATCTTTTTAATTACCTAATGAATTGAGATAAAGTCTCACCTTTTGGCATTATTATTATTATTATTATTATTATTCATGGGCTCCTCTTACTTCTTATTTAGCCTGTTGAATACTATGAATGTAAATATATACTACACATCCACCATGATCCATATGAAATGGAACTTAACCTGAAGGTTATAGCTAACCATGGACTCTGCCACCATCTGGTCTCCCTAGCAGAAGAACCAGAACCCTAGGTGCTTGACCTATAGCCTAGAGACCGGCACACCAGGCTCTAAACGCTAGTTTTCTAGATTATAACAAACGAGTTAAGCCTAATAATAAGTAAGATATCATGAGGAAGCAAAGAAGGCAAAACCATAAAGGTTTATTTATGTTTTTAAAAAAATCAGCCAGCTGTGGTGAGACATAGCTACAATTTAAGCACTTGAAAGGCTGAAGCAGAAAGATTTTTATGAGTTTAATACCTGATCCACATCCTCTCCGCCCCCTCCTCTCTCTCTCTCTCTCTCTCTCTCTCTCTCTCTCTCTCTCTCTCTCTCTCTCTCTCAAAAAAAAAAAAAAAGGGAGATACAGGCGGCCTGAACTGGCCATCTTCTGTAGCCAGGCAAGGCCTCAAGTGGAGGGATTGGGACAATAGTCCTGTGGAGAGGGTAAGGGAAGATCAGATGAACCAAATGAGTTAAGGACATACTAGGAGAACACAGCCCACAGAAACAACTACCCAGAACTCATGGGAACTTGCAGAGGTCAGGAGAGCCTATAAGAGTCTGACCTAGATACTCTGCATGTATGTTATAACTCATGGGAACTTGCAGAGGTCAGGGAGCCTATAAGAGTCCGACCCAGATACTCTGCATGTATGTTATAACTAAGTAGCTTGGTGTTCTTTGGAAATCCTAACAGTGGGAATGGGAGCTGTCCCAGACTCTTTTGCCTACTCAGGGATCCCTTTTCCTCCTATAGGATTACCTATGTATTCCTCCTCCTATTGGATTACTGGTGTGTACCTGGTCTTATTGAAGCATGTTATGCCATGTTTGATTAATGTTCCCAGAAGGTCTGTTGTTCTCTGAAGAGAGGGACATGAACTTGGGAGATGGGGAAGAAGGAGACTACAGGAAAAAGAAGGGCCTAAATATTTCTAGGAAACTGCTAAGTAGCTACTGTGAAGTAACTCAGAAGACTCAGTGGGTAAACTGCTTACTATATAAGTATGAAGACCTGAGTTTGGGCCCCAGTACCCACAAAACATAGGCATAGAACCATGTATCTATATCCCCAGTGTGGAATGTACAAACAAGTGGGTCCCCAGGGAGGGACTCCATGATCAGTCTAGGAGAAATGACGAGCTTCAGATACAGTGAGAAACTGTCAAAAAATGAGGTAGAAAGAGATATATGAAGATGCCCAAAATCAATTTCTATTCTGTACACGCATACATATACCAACATTCATCCTTTCACACCTACCCACCCACACTCACCCTCTCTCTCTCTCTCTCTCTCTCTCTCTCTCTCTCTCTCTCTCTCTCTCTCTCTCTCACACACACACACACACACACACACACACACACATATATACGCACACACGTGCATGCGAGTAAAGAAGCAGTCATTCTGTAAGGAATAATAATTCAGCAAAGGAAACTAAAACTATATGAAAGAAAACAAAATTATTTATACGAAAGAAGGAAAGGAAGGAGGAGGAAGGGGATGAGGAAGAGGTAGAAGGAAAGGAAGAGGAGAAGGAGGCTGCTGTCTACAACCCTGCTTAAAAATAGATGAACTCTAGGATTGTCCCAGATTTGTTAAAAGGTTAGTTGAATCAAGTCTTGAGACAAACAGAACGAGAACTGTGAGAGGAAAGGTTAAAACAGTCCTTCATGGTTCACACTTGCAGTGGACTGCAGATCAAAACAAGCAGGAACAAGGGAGCAATCAATCCCAGTTGCTTCACAGTGAAAGAGGATGGAGAGCAAAATGTGGCGATGTGTGTCTGGAATCTCAGCTCCTGAGAGACTAAACTAGGGGGACCGTGTCCTGGGCTAGAGTGATTCCCAGACCATCCTAAGCTGCAAAGCAAGATCCCAATTAAAAATAAACAAACAAAAAATATGTAAAGGATGGTGACAAATTTAGTCCTCCAGCACCAATATAATACAGCCAAAATATGGCTCTTGCACTGAAAGAGGACAATGACATTGAAAGTCACTCTACTGTACTAGCTTTTCTAGCATGACACAGGCAACCTGCCTTCAGAATAGATGGCATAGTACAGGGAAGTTAAAGTCACCTATGAAATCAAGACCCACAGAAGAAAGGCAGTTCAGTGAGAAAGAACCCATTAGGTTGGCTAGATGACTAGAAGGGTGGGACAGAGCTGGGGTAAGTGAGTTACACTTTTATACTGTAAATCGTTCTCAGGAATGTCTTCTGGCTTATCCTCCTCAGAAGCTTTTGTAGTGGGTTGGAAACTGAGTTGCAAAGTCTCAAGAATAATCACTTAAAATCATTCTTCTCAAAATCTTTCTGTTCAACAGCAGTAAGAAAACTAACTTTGAAATGATACCAAGATTCTAAAGCCTGGCTAAAATGTTTACCAAAACAATGTCACCATAGGAACAAAGTAGTAAATAGCAAGTTCCCAGGAGGATTGGGAAAGCAGAAGGAAATAATGCATGAAGGCTTGGACCAGGTCACTACCAGAAGCCTAGATGAAGTTTTTTGAAATAACACTATCATTTCTTTACTGCAATCTAGTATTAAATTCTGTATCCTCCAGCCATAGGCTGGTATAAACACAAATTTGCAGAGCCCCAGCCTCCAGTCTTTTCTCTGAGAGTAATCTTGGATAGAATGTGAACATTTGTATTTCTAACTAGTTTCCAAGTCATGCTGCTGCTGCTGCTGCTGCTGCTGCTGCTGCTGCTGCTGCTGCAGAAGCCTCTCAGGGAAATAACACTTTGAAAACTGTCAAAATTCATTCATGATGCCACCTTAAGAATCTCTCATAGTAAGGCATAAGAATGAACTTCTCCAATACTCAGAAAAGGCTATAAAAAAATAGGGGGAAAAAAATCACCAATCATAATTCCATGTGAAAGTGTGGTAGAAAAAAAGGAAAGAAGAGAGGGAAAGAAGAAAGGATGGAGGGTAAAAAGGGGGAAGTGAACAGAGGAAAAAAATAAGCCCTAAAGGGAAAGTTTTGTCTCCACTCTATCCCATACAGTACAGTGTTAGTACAAGTTTCTTCTTAAGATACCTAATGATTCACAGTCAGATTAACTCCCCACAGAAGTGCAGACAGAATGAGCAGAAGGCCTTTCCTCTGTCAAATAGTGTGAGTGTGTGTGTGTGTGTGTGTGTGTGTGTGTGTTTCATATAAAGAGGTTTCCTGTTTTCTTCATCTTTGCGTCTACAGATTCCAAGGAGCTAAACCGAACCTCAATAGTTTCAGAGCTACCATGCTGGGGTTCCAAATACCTATTCCTTTTGATACTGTGCCATGTTGGTGCTCTAAATGCATCCCAGCCACAACAGATATAAAACCAAGAAAACGACAGAGAAGATGAAGATTTTTCTCATGCTCTTCTGGCTGTCCATAAGTGTTTACTTCGGAAGAGTCTTGTTCCTAACTAAGATACCCATCTACAAGGAAAAGGAGGTTTCATCATCTTCAGCCAATGCCAAGTAAGGAAAGAGGTGAGTGTTCCTCTGCTTAATCACCAACAATGTAAACACAGAGGCTGTATGTTAAATAGCCACAAAGGCTCACGTGTTTGAATACCTCATGTCCAGCTGTTGGCGCTATCTACGTAAGTTGCTAATTGGGGGGCATGAGAGTCAGGTGGCATGGGTGGGGATGTGGGTCACATCTAGCAGAACTCTGAAGACTGTAGTCACTGGCAACCATGCTCTCTACATTCTGATTAACCAAGATGTAAATAAGCCACATTGCAAGCTCCTATGGCCACAAACCAGAATTTGCCATCTGCCACGTCTTCTCATCACATTAGACTATACCATCTGAAACTGTGAGCCAAAATAACTCTCCCTTCCCTCAAGTTACTTCTCCCAGGTTTTTGCCATAGCAACAAGAAATGCTGAATAACAGAACAACCATTTCAAAATTGCTAACAAACAAAGGCTAGCCAGGCAGCTTTAAACTGAGTCTCAGAAATAAGTGGCCAGAATAGTGATCCAGTTCTAGCAGGTTTCATTTCATACACTAACAACTTGTTTTTCAGTTCTCCCTGTCTCCACAGTACTCATATTTAGAAAGAACACTTTCAGTAGAAGCTTTTTTATGCTACATCATTTGTAACATTTACTTGAAGCTTGAAATTAAAATTTCCTTCTCTTACCAATTTAGTCCCTTCCCATTTGGCAAACATCCTTTTGATTCCTGCATCTCTAATGGAGCTAAAAATTAATGTGACGTTTTGTTTAATTCGTTGCCTATGCAAAAGAACCATCAATGACTTTAGCATGGCTCTTTCCAGTTGGCCAAGAGTTATAATGAAATCCTTACATTTTTATAGTAGCTGACCTCTCAGAGGACCACAAAGCCCCTTTCAAAACATACTAAGAAGACCTCCACACCACTCACCAGCAGCTATGCCTCCTGTGAAATGAATGTTCTGATTAATTAACACTTGTTCCAAAGAATTGCAAAATAGAGTTTCCAAAGGTTCTAAAGAAAGATTTAGCACAAAGTAGGCAAATACATCACTGCAAGAAATTGAATTAATTTAGCACAAATGAGTTTCACTTACAGCAAGATTTAAAGAAAAAATTTTATAGTAAATGTAAGAAAATCAAAAATTTAAATGTCTTTTTCTAAAGAATAAAGGAAAATAATCTTGGATAGTTATTTTAGCCTAACTTACTACCAAGTGTTTTATCATTTTTCCAAGTATGTTGTCATCATCATGATAAACTGATGCTTACCCATGACTGAACATCAGTTACATGGCAACAATCCCAGGACAGTCTGAAGTCAGGCTGTCTGACCAGAAAAACCTTCTTATAGGAACTCAACTGCAGTCTAGGTCAAGAAAAAGCAGGGAGAACCAACATCCTATAGCACATCGTACTTTCAGTTTTATGATTCTGGTGCTACATGTTTTTAAGTTTACAAAGTTCATCACATTTAAAGAGCATTTCAAACTCAATTTCATCTTTGTTTGTAATACTATAACAAAACACCATATACTCAGTAGCTTATAAACAATAGAAATATAGTCCATCATAGTTCTGGAAGCTGGAAAATGCAAGATCAAAGGAGCAGCAAACCTGCTCTTTTGTGAAACACTGCTGCCTGGGTCACATCCAGCAATGTTCTAGCTATGATACCATAAGGAAGATCTCTGGGCCTGTGAAAGGGCACTGATTCCATCCTTGAAGGCTCTACTCTCAAACACACAATTCCTTCAAAAAAGCCTGCTCCTCTCAATACCATCACAATAAAATCTAAAACTGATCATATGGATATAAGGGAAATAAAAATATAGTTTGCTGTAAATCTTAAATCAACCAATCACAGATATGTGCTGGGCCTCTACTCCTCACTGGCCAATTTAGTATTTAGTAGGTGCATATTGCATGGCACAACTCACATGGGGAACACAATAAATTATATCCTCTTCTTTCAAATGACCAACTGGTTTAATAACAGCTGACCAGCACACATTGTCCCAGTAAAGCAATGGCTTTATTTCAGTGGTTGAGGTTTCTTGTTACTTACACCCAATTCTTCAGCTCCAACTGACCAGACACCAAGGTTTCTTCACACAAATGGCTCAGTAGAGTCTTACTTCTCTCTGAAACTTCACAAGCCAGGCAGGCCTCTATCATCTACACTGCTCTTAACATTCTTATTTTCCAGTCTCTTAGAGAATACTTCACCAAACTCTGAACATGCAATAGCTTTTCTCTACCAAAGTTCCAAAGTCCTTCCACAATGCTCCCCAAACAACATGGTCAGGTCATCATGGCAATTTCCCACTACACTGGTATCAACTTGTCTTAATTAGGGTTTCTACTGCTTTGAAGAAACACTAATAACAAAAGGCAACTTGGGGAGAAAAGGGTTTATTCAGCTTACACTTCCAGATCACTATTCATCACACAGCCTCTGTTCTTACAGGACACAGGCCCCCCAGCACAAGGATGGCCCCACCCACAAAGGGTTGTCTCCTCCCCATCAATCACTAATTAAGAAAATACTTTACAATCCTGCCTACAGCCTGATCTGATGGAGGTATTTTCTTAATTGAGGTTTCCTCATCTCAGATGATTTTAGCCTGTGTCAAGTTAACATAAAGTCATCCAACATAAGCACTGAGAAATTAAAGGATGTAAAACTACCATGGTCCTAGGAGGAGGATACAACCTTTAATCTGATTAAATTTGCTTAAAGGAAAGGAAATACAAGTATGTCAAATGAATATACTGCTAAAGGCATAAAGTTCATACAGCTCCTGAAAGGAATTGAATAACTCAGGTAAAAACCAGAAGACTGGATCACAAGAGAAAAGATGCTCAAGGATGAAGGCAAAGACAGCAGGATACGTATAGAGTATGAACAAAAGACATAGCTGTATTTGGGTAATGAAAGGAAAGAATGATTTAATTTGAACACAGCTGTACTTCTTGGCAAGTGCAGGTATGCCTGTCTGACAGCAGACTATGCAAACTGTAAAAATACTGAATGCTGAACTAAGGAAACAGTGTTCCACAGAGATTGCAGAGTGTAAGCAGTGAAACTAAAATGCAGTTAGGAACTAACAGTCTCCTTCTTTAATAGACAATGCTACTACTACAGACAGTCTGAAATATACACCATCACCACATGGGATGGAGTCCAGAAAAGCAGAATGACCATACTTCCCCAGGATAGATTCTAGGGGCACACAGTCTGCAAAATAGCCTTTCTCCTAAAAGCAAGATCCTGGGGAAAGGGAAGAAAAAGAGAACATCAATCTCCTCCCCTCCAAAGTTCTCCGGATCCCAAAGCACCTTGTGGAGGCTGGGCAGCAGTTCCCATTGGATCATGAGCTATCATAGAGAAAGACTCTGGTCTAATATTAGCACCCCACTCTATTAAACTTAGCTACCTTCAGGATGGACCTAGGACTGTGTCCAGATGGAAGAAGTCGCTCCATAAAATCCAAGAAAAGCTGCCAGGTCAACCCAACAACAATGAAAGTTCATATTTTTAAGCCCGCGTCATTAGAATATGCTTGTGTATAGAAAAATAAGATGTGAAATTCCTTTCTGAACACACAAGGTAAAGTGATCAACAAAGAATCAGAGAAAAGGTAAGTAAAGGGTGCCTAGAGGAACACTCGGCCTATTTCCCTACAACACACAATCAGTTATGTCAAAAATCAAAAGTCTAGCATAATCCAACTGCATTTCCACAGGAGAATATCCTATAGTCCAACAGTTCTGCTGCAGAAATACACCCTGACATTCCACTTACATTTTGCATTTCTTAATGTCTGTCTGCTGTACAGGCATACCCTGTTGTGAGAAGTAAATAATTTCTCCATTTCATATCTGAATTTCTAAAGATTACTACAATAAATTATTCAGTTCCTTTTCTTCTTAAGTTTAATATATGTATTTAAATGTCACATCAAAACACCAAGAGCTATGTCACCTATTGTTTAGTGTCCCTCTTATCATCCTATCCAACATAGCCAATGCTGATGATCTACTGACCAAAGCAGCACTGGCCGTAAACTAGTCCCTTTTTCATAATTTGTTGTCTGTGAAAGTATATATGTGATCTCTGTAAGTCACTATATTAAATATATTCCAACTAGTGAGGAGTCCAACTTTTGTTAGTGAACAATGTTTTAGTGACACTATCCCAACAGCATCTCCCTATCATTGAAAAGGTTAATCCATTTTAATGGCACACTCACTCCCAAATGTGCCACTTCCTGTAAAAGACAGCATAATGCATCCACTCTGAAGTCCTCAATTATTGCCAGTGCTCTGTCTGGGTCTCACCCATTTGCCTATCTACCAGGGCACACATGCCCCCGCACTCAATGCAGCTGCACAGGAGCCCCTTCCAGAGGACTAGAAGAAAGGGATGATCACAGCGGCTCAGTGATGACATGTTGTTTGGTGCATCACAGCCAGAAATAGTGCTGGCCTTTTTCACTGCCATATCACGCTGCCAGCACCTATCTTGGTGCTGCCGTTCGTCACCCCTTGAGGCTGAACGCTTGGTGCCAAGCCTTCGTCATCTGCTGTGCCTCACTTCCTTCTGCTGCAGCCCGGATCTTCCCATGGAACTGTGGCCAAAGCAGGGATTCTGCTGCTGTTCACTTTATAGTCTCAAAACCATACAAAAATTCCAAGTTGATAATATAAAAAGTTGTATTCCACTCTCTTATGAGCAATTTCTTAAAATTACCAACAAATAACTATGATAAGCCCAGAACTAGATAAGAAAAAAATTGTACTACAAATGTCATAATATTTTCTATATAATGTTAATGAGGATAAAAAGTGAAGATGGATTTGAACATAACTACAAAAAAGATAAACCTTTTCAAACGTTGAATTGTATGTGTAGATTTGGTGGCAAAAATTTATTGCGCCATCTTTCTACAACAGTCAAAAGTCATCTAAAGACAGAAGAAGGACTGTTACGCACTGCTACCACAGCTGTGCAGCTTAAGAGGTATTTTGGAGGAATGTTTTCTTAGAATCCTTTTAGTTAGTGGCGACATGTTTTATGATCCACAATTTCTAAATTCTGGTAGAACAAGAGAGGACATCAAGAAACCTGTCAACAGTTCCTCAAGGTAAGGAGGTCAGACAGGTGGGAACAGGAATTACAAGGCGAAAAGAGAACACAGGGAAGGTCTATGCAGTCCCCCAGGCACAGTGCTCATATAGATGCAGTCTTCTTAGCACTTCCAGGTTCACTTATAGATCGGGTACACACTTCTTCCAAAAGAGATCAGTCTAGAGGACCAAAGGAAACACCAGCTTCTGGAAGATGACACCCTTAGCCTGACTGGCATTGACATCCATGTTCTACATCAATCCCTAGGATACAAGCCCGTAGCAGAAAAGAGAGGAAACAGCAGAAACTTCACAACAAGCTCTAGCTTCAGAGACTGCACCTGCTGTAACAACCCCAGAGAGCTAAGTCTACAGACTACTCTGAGACTAGTCCTCACGCACCCCTTCATTCCAGCATGCCCATCTGAATACTTTCAGCTATTATCACCAGGCAGACAGACACCAAAATCTGACTCCCACTCCAGCCTCCCATGGCCAATCAAGCTGCTTATAAGAGTTCTACAAGTTTATTTGTCAGTACTTCAACTTAAACAAATACAAGCCACCATCTTTCTGACCCTAATTCTCAATCACTTGGTTTAACATTCCCCCTGACTTGAGGACCTTCATGAATTAGGGTTCATGTAAAGAGACTGTGGAAAGCCATTGCTTTTCACCAATTTCTCTACTCACTATCTCCTTTCTTTTTACTGCCCAGTCTTTTCAGGCAACACACTGACTGATATCCCTCCACCCATTTTCTTCTTCACTAATTTGGTGTGAACATTACTGCCAGATTAATCATCTAGAAAATATTATTTAGCCATATTAGTCCTTTAACAAAAAAGAAGAGTCTCTATCGCCGTCGATGAGGTAATATTGACACCTCAAATCTAATTAAATCTGATCAAACCATTATCTTCAAGTTATAAGGAAAAAGAAAATAATAAATGACACTAATCAATCAACAAAAACCAGTCTACAGAAGTGCTTCAGACTGAATGATCAAATTTCAATGACAAATATCAGGGCATGAATAATAAAATAGAATAGAAGGAGAAAGTATACAAATTCTTAAACTCACCAACCTACATTTCAACTTCATTTGGATCCTGAATCATTCAAATGGAAAAGCATATAAATATCACATATGAACAACAAAAAATGTAGACATTACTAAATATTTGATAAAGAAATTTTGGCTTTAGCTATGGTTCCATTTTTATAAAAATAGTTCTTATCTTTTAGAAACATATTGAAATAGAAACAAAACAATATTATCTTTAATACCCTTTCAAAAATAGGGGAAGAACATAAATAGGAAAGAAATAAACAATTTTGGCCATAAACTGATACCTGTGAAACTAGATGATGGGTTTGTGGAAATCCATTTCACTATGTCTGAACACGTTTGAAATTTTTCATAATGTAGAAAAAGAAAAAAGAATAATCACAGTTAATGCTTAAAGAGCCAAATCCGAAACCTGGCCAAAGATATCCATAGAATCCAAAATTGTTCTGTCCTAGATTTTGTGTTGGTTGGTTGGTTGATTAGTTAGTAGTAATGGTATTAATATTGTTTTAGAGAACAAACTAACTACAACATCCATCCACGTCCCCAGGTTCCAAAGTATATTCACACACACACACACACACACACACACACACACACACATATTACCTTAACCCACTCTGACCTCATCCTTCTATGGTCCTCTCCAGTATTTGTGTACATACTGAACATTTTTCTGTGGTGCCACAAACTGTTATCAATTATTCTTGATTTATTTTAACTGCCTTGCAGATCAAAATTATTTCTAAAATTATTTTATGGGAAATGTTAGAAGAAATATTTTTTTACCAAAAAAAAAAAAACTGAAAGGGAAAGTGGGAGGTGGGAATGCCCACCATGTAAAGTCATACAGCGGAAGGAGAGGAAGGGGCTGTGAAGAAACACAAAGGTGCTCGTCACACACTAAAGTATCCTGCTCATTCTAATCAGTCCACATAGCAGATGGAACAGCCAGGCAAATGATCACCATAGAATACTTTAATGACATCATGACTCACTAAATTGTGGGAAATAAAATATGGATAATTGAAGCCACAAAGTTTGCAAATTTTGTCTGCACCAACAGAAAATCAGATTTTAAATAAATTATCACAACTGTCAAGAAAACATATGCATATGATTCCTCAATAATTTAAGAACAAAAAACACATTTCAAAACAAAATTTTTAAAGATTACTAATTCTCTATTCTCTCATAGAAATGATCACTGTAATTGAAGATACTGGCTGTTGGCTCACTTCATACAAATCACACAAAACTTCTATAGCATCATCTTTCAGCTCTTTCTACCAGTCAGTCACGAATACATACTGTTGATCAGGCTTAGGGCACCAAAGCTTGAGGAGCACATATCAAATAGGATTATCAATAAGATACTGATACAACTTGGCTTTAAATGCTTCATCTTCTAAAAATCTCAGATAAAAGTAGGCTAGTGCGGTTTAGGCACAAAAGGTCATCTACCTGTGGTTCTACAAGTCAAGATACAATCTGGCTGAAGTAGGTCTGTATGGATATCAAGAAATTCAAGAACAGACTTACATCCAAATCTACCAAATCCAGGTGTCCCCTGCCAAGTCTTTATTTTCTGACGTATGGCTCAGTATGATAACTATCTCCATTTACCCAAGATTTTATTGACCATTGAATACCCTAGTACTTTCCTTGGGTATCTGCCACATCTGTGCAAGGCCCTAAGCTATTTCCTTGGCTCTCAGTCCTTTCTGCTATAAGAATTAGAAGTAAGCATGAAACATGTGCTATTCAAATTGACTGCAATTTAGAGGAAAGTTTGTGAATTGTCTTTCAAATGTTAACTGAATTGTATGCCATTCAACTCACAGCAAAACAAAATAAAACTTTTAAAAAGAAAAACCATTCTGGAGAAGCAGTCTCTGGCTGACAGCTTCACTACACTATCTAAAATAGAAATAAACTACAACTTTCAAGTCTGAGAAATGAGAAAACACTATTTCTGAATAATTTACTAATAAATTATGTGGCTGAAATACTTTGAAATACTAGCTCCACTTTAAGGGTGGGAATCCTCACTTAGCTACAATATTAAATGCAAGAAAACCTAAGAATAACCCAATTCCATCCCTATATTGAAAATAGAAACAGTATGTCTCCTTGAAAATCACCTCTAGGTCATGATCAGTACCAATAATTTTATACATTATCTTCCCTGACAGCAAACTCCAAGCTCTCTCTCCATGAGGTTAATTTTATCACTATTTAAACATTAATGCAGCAGTTACCAAAGAAAATGATTTTACATTCTCTAGAAAATGACATCAAGACACTAGAAAAGCAATGACTTGTTCCAGGAGTAACCACTGGTTGTAAACAGTCCTTGGGATCTATTGCCTCAGACATGATTAAGTTCACCAAAGGATTATTCACTTCAGCCAACCATGGTAAAATAGACAGTTTTGTTTTGAAACCAGATATTTAAAAAATTGCATCTTTTCAGAATCATAAAGCTAGGAAGATGAGATTACTTAGAGCGACCCTCTTCTCTGTTATGGAAATTTGGTAAGAAGTGAGGACGTTCATGTTTTTAGTGGAGCCCAGTCTTACACACTTGAAAATGTGCAGCCATGGGTATGACAGGCATATCACCAAGTGGGTGACATTTTGGAAGGAGAGTTTTGCAGCTCAGAGGGGGAAAAAAACATGTATTTCTATTATCACAGTTTCAAAGGAGGGCAGAGCCGAAAAAGGAGTGCAATGGTGTGTGGTCATGGGGCTGACACCTTGTTACTGTGATAGCTATGGCCTTGTCTTCTCACTGTCTTGTCTCCAGACACAAACATACTGAGACAAACGAGCTTCTAACTAAAAGATGGGTTCTGACAGCAGGGGAAGCCCAGGTTCAGCAGAAAGCAACTTATTTAAAAGCTAAGAATCTTAATCCTCATCATCTCCTCTTCTTCCTCCTCCTCCTTTTTCTTTCTCCTCCTCCAACTTTTAAGGTTTAAAAATTCTTTAAATTTTTAGCAACAAACATTTTCCATACCAAACAAAGCTGGAAATTAAACTCCAAATATGTATAACTCCATTCCTCATGTTATCTTACTTTCATTCATGCTTAAATGCAGATGTCTGCTATTTTCAATTATTTCATGCTTCAATGGTAATTTTTCACCTAAAGACCATTCTTCCAAGAAGCATATGAAAACTAAATTGGCCCTATGAATAAAACTCTACATGGAAACTAAATGAAACCTCTTCCTTGTCCTAAACCTGCCAGAGAGCCAGACATTTCCCAGACAGAGACTGTGACTGTGTTAGAGTGGAGAATGTGAAGTAACTTTGTAGATTCAATATTTCCTTATGGAGTAAAGACAATGTTTCAAAATTAGACTATAACTATGGCTGTATAATTCCATAAATATATTGTAAAAACTATTCTTTAAAGTTGTCCTTATCCAACAGGCTGAGAAGCAATAAAACCTGTACTTTAAATGAGTAAACTTTGCAGCGTATCAGTTGCATTCCATTAAAGCTACTAAAATATATCACTCTATGATGCAAAAATACAAAATCCAAATCTCCATTTTAAACTTTGGAAGGAATAATTCACTTAATAACCCCAAAATACCTATTGTAACAATTTATACATTCCAATATTAATGCCTAATTGAATTTAAGTTGCTTCATTATTATCATCATTTTTAATATGGGTTTTATTTTTAAAGGCATGGACCTATACATATTTGATAAAGCCAGTATAAATAAAGGAAGACAAGATAGCTTGCTTGTCTTGCTCATAATTTTAATCAGCTCTTCAACATGGCAGAATTAGAATCATTTCACTATTGATGGAACTTGGAAATATTCATTTAAGTTGTACAAAGAAGAACCCATCTATTGCAGGAGCAGATGAATTGCTGTATTCGCATGTATGGCAATGTCATATTTAAATGTTCTATATTGAACAACTGATATAAATAAAAATAAACAGACATTATCTACACTATTAGGTCATATTATAAAACTACAATATATGCAATAGATTACATAAACTGCTGTAAGTTTTACAAAGAAGTGTGTTTGTGAGTGTTTGTGTGTGTGTATGTGTGTGCATCTGTGTGTGTGTATGTGTGTGTATGTGTGTATGTTTGTGTGTGTGTGTGTGTGTGTGCGTATTGTACATGAGGACAAGTATATAAAGTAATACAATGCTAACAAAAGGCAAATTTCAACACAGAAGCAAATGGATAGTCTTTTATTATTCTTAAAACTTTTCTAGAAGTTTAAAATTGTTTAAAAGTTCAGAAAGTAATAAAATATATCTATTAAGACTGCATGCCTAGACCTTGTTTTTGTTCACCTTTAATCCAATATGATCACTGCCATTTAAATGAGGTGTTTAGTGACTTATATTTAATATAATTGTATACTTAGTATAAACCTTTTTATCCTAGCCATATGATCTTGGCTTTGTTCTTTATCTTTTCTTTCTCCTTTGTTGTTTTTTCTTCCTTCCTTGATTAATCAATTTTTTTTCCTTTCGTAATTTCTTAGTGATATATTTTATCTCCTCTGGAAAACAATTTAGCTATATATTCATTCTACTGTTTTACTGCATTAGGAATCAAATTTTGCATTCTGAAGTTATCATAATTTATTCTAAACATTATATATCTTCACATATGCTGCAATAAACTTACACCAATACAGATTTGTTTACCAGAAAAATATTTCTAAAATTATTGTTATATAATTAACTCCATATGTATGATAAAATTATCATACATGGCTATTAGCTTTCCTTTAAACATAGATAAAGAAAACTCATCAAAAGACAAAAAAAATCAATAAATAAGGAAAATGATATTTCACTGTTGCCGACATAATTTTTTCCTATAGTCACCATATGGTACCACTTTCCTTCAGCTTAAATTGCTTTCTACATTTTCTTAAGTGTGGGTCTAAATACTTTTAGCTTAAATTCATTTGAAAATGTCTGTTTGACCTTTACCACAAAAGATAATTTCAATAGATAGAATATTGTATCAATTGATACAATATTCTAGATTGACAATGTTTTTCTATGGCACCTTCAAGATAACATTCATTGGTTTCTGGCTTATCCTGATACTAATGCAAAGTCAGTGGTTACTTTGATCATGTTCCCCCCATAGATGGTATGTCCTTTTTTTCCTCAGGCTAATTTTAACATTTTTGTCCTTTGGTTTTCAGCAAACTGATAACAAACCTAGTGTTGATTTTATTTATGTTAATCTGACTTGGAATTGGTGGACTTCTTGATATATGGGTCTATACATTCAACAATTTTGGCCATTATTTCTTCTGACAATTTTGTGCCCTAATCTTCTCGCTCTACCACTACAGCCACATAATTATTACATGAAAGAAACTATATCAGGGAAACTAATGGCTTTACTCATTTTTGGTTTGCATCTGTTGTCATTCTGTGCTTTGGTTTAGATGAGTTGTAATGATCTATGATCAGGTTCACTGATCTTCTCTAGAGTATAAAATTCACCATTTACTCCAACTGCTAATGTTGTCATAGCAGATACAGTTTTTTGTTTGTTTTTATTCTGCATATGAGTCATGCATTCAGACATCTGTATATTACATCTGCATGCTAGACATTGTGCATATGCATCACTGTTTAGATGTTAGCCAATTACTTCATAAGGGGATCAGCTCAGTTCAGGAGGGACGTTGGGGGTATATTGTATGAAGTAACCTTTGCTCTGTGATTAAAAGGGCTAAGTTCCAAAGGTATAAAAAAAAATCACATCTGAAACCAACCAGACACACTGAAACTAATAGAAAGGAAACTAGGGAAGAACCTTGAACATATGGGCACAGGGGAGAATTTCCTGAATAGAACTCCAATAGCTTATGCTCTAAGATCAAGAATTGACAAATGGGACCTCATTAAATTACAAAGTTTTTGCAAGGCAAAGACACTGTCAAAAAGACAAAGCGGCAACCAACTAACTGGGAAATGATCTTTACCAACCCTACATCCGAAAGAGGGCTAATATCCAATATATACAAAGAACTCAAGAAGTTAAACTCCAAAGAGCCAAGTAACCCTATTAAAAATGGGGTACAGAGCTAAAGAAAGAGTTCTCACCTGAAGAATATCTAATGGCTGAGAAGCACCTAAAGAGATGTTCAGCATCCTTAGTCATTAGGGAAATGCAAATCAAAACAACCCTGAGATTCCATCTCACACCAGTCAGAATGGCTAAGATCAAAAACACAGGAGACAGCAGGTGTTGGCGAGGATGTGGAGAAAGAGGAACACTCCTTCACTGCTGGTGGGATTGCAAGCTGGTACAACCACTCTGGAAAGCAGTCTGGCGGTTCCTCAGAAAACTGGGCATGACACCTCTGGAGGATCCGGCTATACCACTCCTGGGCATATACCCAGAGGCTTCCCCTGCATGCAATAAGGACACATGCTCCACTATGTTCATAGCAGCCTTATTTATAATAGCCAGAAGCTGGAAAGAACCCAGATGTCCCTCAATGGAGGAATGGATTCAGAAGATGTGGTATATTTACACAATGGAATACTACTCTGCAATTAAAAACAATGAATTCACCAAATTCCTAGGCAAATGGTCAGAACTTGAAAATATCATCCTTAGTGAGGTAACCCAATCACAAAAGAACACACATGGTATGCAGTCACTGATAAGGGGATATTAACCCAGAATCTCAGAATACCCTAGACACAATTCGCATATCAATAGATTTCCAAGAAGATGGAAGGAGAGACCCCTGGTCCTGGAAAGACTGGATGCAGGGGAATGCCAGGACAGAGAAGCGAGAGGGGGTTGAATGGGGAAAAGAGGGAGGGAAGGGGGCTTATGGAACTTTCGGGGAGGGAGGAAACGGGAAAGGGGAAATAATTTTGAATGTAAATAAAAAAACTTAGAAAAACAAAAATAAATAAATAAATAAAAACTTAGAAAATAAAAAAAAAAGTAGAAACACTAGGAGGAAAGGAAAAGAAAAAATCACATCTGAAACCACAGGATACTGTGGCATGTTCTCTCCCCATTCCTAATCATGTGCATATACTTTCAGAATCTCCAATCAGCAATCATTACCACAGGGGTGGTTTCCTGCTAAAGTTTGTGGAACATGTTTGACCAAGGACTCAGCTAACTCTGCACTAATTTTCCAGGGCTCCTTTTGCATGCAATTTCCTCCTCTCCAGTACTTTACACTTCACAAATTTCAGAAGCCTCTAGAGCCCTGAACTGCAATCCCTGATTCCTCTGTTAAGATAATCTTTTGGATTTCATTTCTCTATGGTAATAGCTTAAAAAGTACCCATCAGAGGGGAAAAAAAAAACCAAACTGGAACTAACCTCACTGGTTCTCTGCTTTCTACTACTTAACCTGAGTCCATTCAGATTTATAATTCCTTACTACAAAAGGTAATTTCAACATAGCCAGAACTATAGGTCCAGAATTCCACCAATATTTGAAGTTGCTTTGTCATGTTAATAACATGAAAAATACATTTCATTTCTAGGTGGCAAACATTTCTATAAGCAAACCAGTGTGGAAAGTGTGTTAAATAACCAGCTCCAACCCATAAAGATATTTACGCCAATACACAAACATTTTTCAAGTACCTATTACAGGTACATAGTAATTGACATATTAGTAAAAAGAATCCAGAAAAAGTGGATTCAATCCATTTAAACTGAGCAAATGCACATCACCTCACTCCCAAAAATAAGTCTAGAAAATGAGTTATGAAGAATCAATCTTATTCAATCTACCAGGAGCGTGCATATATTCTCAAAAATGACTATAATTTGCATTCATGATTTATTTATCACTGCAAACATTACTATTTTCTGTGCAAGTGATTTCATTCCAACATAGTTACATTTTTCAATTCCCTACATGTACTTACCTTTTTTAATACTAAGTAGGTATTACCATTTCTATTTGGTTATGTCAAACTTATTTTGGCTAACTCTTAATTGCATTTCTAATTTTCATCTGGCCAAATCAAATATATTTTGCTGGCAGAGAGAAAAATATAATGCATTTTCTAAATGCCATGTCAGCAGTATCATATCAAACAGTACTGTAATTCCTTTGATCGTCAACAAATAAAAGTGATACATTTCTAACCACGGATTTATTTTCTTCCCCCACCCGCCCCCCATGGACTTATTTTCATCATAAGCTCCTGACCTGTCTGTCATTTAACCCAATGAATGAAAAAGTGATTATAAGAAAATAGTAAAATTAAGATCAGCTATGTTCATAAAATAGCTTTAAAACATTTTAATATTTATTATCTCTCCCCTACATACACTTGTTCTCTTTCTTTTAAAACAAGGTCTCATTTCATAGGCATAGCCAGCAATTAACTGTATAAATCCCAGAATGGCCTCAAACTCATGGTCTTCCTATATTAACCACCCAAGTTTTGTATTAGCCTAATTTCAATGAAATATGACTAATTTCAGTGAAGCAAAAAAAAAAAAAACCAAACAAACAAATGAAAAGAAATCCTCAGAGAGTATGCCTTTGAGTGCTACATATTAAGAAATCAGCTCTTATTCTTAAAGCTGACACTCCCCTACAAAATAATAACAACAAAAGTTCATTAGAAGTTCTTGAAAGATGGTAGAAATTACATCATCCCCTTTCACTGAAAGCATTACTTCCTTATCCAGTTTGTGCTTCCTAAGGTAATATTTGAGGTATCAATTTTCTATTGCTCTACACTGTTATCCCCAATCAAGATGACAGCCTCTGTACAATGGCCTTACCTGCAGCACATCCTGGATCTTCACCCATACATCTGCCATATCATATAATTTGATCTCTTCTGACTGTGTTAGCTGGGTCCCAACAGAGTCCTGCAGGTACCCCAGGACCACAGAGTGTGCAGTGGCCACAGCATTAAACTTATCAAACAACAGTTCCAGCAGATCTAGAAGTAACCTGTGGAAAAACAAAACAGCGAAAATAATGACATTTACATAAGTCCATACCATTACAGAGGAATGGTATACACTGGACTGAAAGAAAAAAAAATGATTAGCTCTAGTGAGAAGCACATCACAAGATAAACAGTAAAATTTCACATTCCGACAGATTTGATTTAGAACAGCTGCATGATCTAAGCAATCTTCTAAATGTATCTACTCAGATTACCATCACTAAAGGATGATGACTTAAGAGTTTATAAGTCCATTGTAAAGTCCCTAACCCAGCAGCCTAATAAACACAGCTCTTTTTAACATATTTGAGAGTACAGCATTGTAACTATTCTCTTTTCACATAGGTGGTCTCCAATGAATTCTGGCAAATTTTTCAGACAGCAGTTCAGATGCCACACAGAATATGATATTCAGTAGCAATAAATGCAGTGCTTTGGTAAGGACACTAATCCTGTTAGTCATGGGAAGCTGTGCTTTGCTATCATTCAAATGCATAGCCTAAGGTGTAGGAGGAAAAACAGACACCTGCTAAGCAATCCGACTTTCACTACAGGGAGCAGCTTGGGCACTCACATTATCTCATTTATCATAGTGAGATATGCTGGACACATATTATTACATCGATTCTATACACTCAAGGACATAAAAATGAGGTTGCAAAGCAGCTGGTCTCAGAACAATAGTTGATTTCCAAGCCAATGCATTTAGCCACCTACCTCTCACTGCCATTCTAGAATACAGATGTGTATTTAAGAGAAAAGTACAGAGATTTCTGTCATGGATACAAAGTAATACCTCTACCATTGAGCTTTATAGCTTTACTGATCACATAGGCACAGAATTATTTCCTCCCCTAAACATAGAGAGGTTTTAAGGAACTTACCTCATGTGACTTACATATGTACCTTAACAAATATGGATCACACTTATCTTTGTGCAGGAATTCTGCCTCCCCTCTCCATTATTATTTTTTCAGAAAGGATTCTACATTATATATTGTTATACTCAACAAAACTTAGAAGATGGTTAGGAAATATTTGCTGAATTTAATGACTACATCATGAATGAAGATTAAAAATCTTGGAATGTGAGCCTCACTGTATGTTTCTATGTTCCCAGATCCTGAACAAACTGATAAGCCAACTTGCAAAGTAGAACAGCAACACAAAGGTGCTTTACGGAGGTGTCAATTAACAAGACTTTATGGCCGTAAGTGGAGGCTACAACTATAATCTCACAACAACGCACAGCATGTTATCTATTCCTATGTCTTCTTTATTGCCCAATTGTTTTAATTAATGTGCCAATGTGACAGCCCATAACTATCCAATGATAAAACTCTAATATCTATTTGACATTGCAATTTCAATGAGAGAGAATCAATAGAATTTATGTAGTGCTCCCAGCCTGCAGTATACTCTCATAATCTAGAAATAACACATTGAGTAGGTAAACAGAAGTCATCGTAGCCTTTGAAAGAAAACTCTATCTTCTCAGTGTTAGCTCAGATTTATACCTACATATGCCACATTTTTCTGTTTTAGAGAGCCATATACACCAGCAGGGAAAAGTTGGCTAAGCAAGCATGACAGCTAAAAAGAGTTAATTCAGTGTTAAGAAAAAATTGGTATATGCTTGTAACTGAAATCATACACAGTAAATAGTAGGGCAACCCAAGTTTCTACTTAAAATTGCTATTAAATGCACTAGACTATGGCTCCAAAGTATGAGCCTGTAAACAAAATGTAAAACAAGAAACATTAAAGCAATATATTGGCTTTCATTAACTTTTTTTTTTAACGCTCTTAATAATGAACTCTCACGGTTGTTATGTTTCTGTTATTGTTTGCTATGAAGGTAGTTATATAACCAAATGTCCTTTCTGACAAAAATGAAACTTGAATGGCCATCCTGTCCTTAGCATTGTTTGAAAACACATTAATTGATGACGTTCAGAATCTAGAGGACACTGTGGTCCAGTAGCTTGAAGTTCCGACAGAAACATGAAAGGGGAGGCAGTACAATGGTTGGCTCTGTGACCGCTGCCCTCCACTGCTGTACATCCTATCTGCAGGTACGGAAGAGCGTAAGGAGCAGACGCAGGTCTCTCTTAGAAAAGGCCCAGTGAAGAAATGAGGTGGGATATCAGATTCAGAGTCTCTACTTAGAGTGAGGAAATGGCAACCCTTGATAAAATGAAGCCTGACACAGGGCCAGCTTCAGCCGCTCGTGCAGGCTCAATGTCAAGGCAGGCCCGCCACTCCAGCACAGCCATCCCAGCTACAAAGGAAAGGGGAAAGGGCTGCCTCAGCTTGAAGGATAGGGCCAGCCTTGTGACAGCTCTACAGGCAGATCTGCCTGTGTGGACCAAAGAATCCATTCAAGGGAGGAAAACTCAGCTCTGTTTTACAACAATACAACCGTAAACAGTAACAGACCTGCAGCTACAGGAGAAAAACTTACTTTTTGATATCACGAAGAAGGAGAAAACTTGAAACAAAAAATGAGAATTAATAACTATCAACCATAGCTTCATAAAGAACTTGTACCTACAATATCTATTAAAAAAAAAACAAAACAAAACTCCAGTGTGCCAGTGTCACATGTAATTTTAAATAAAGAGTAAAAATTTAAATGTGTATAATAGTTGTGAAAAATACAAATTAATAGCCACTGAGCAACACAAAGATGTGAAACATAATTCGTGGTAAGTGAAATGAAATCAAAATCAAAATGAGAAAACATTTTCATCTACCAGAATAGAACAATAAAAAAGACAAACAGAAAGAATTGCAACTGTCATACAAATTTCCTCAGATTGTAAACTGGCAGGCACTTCCCTTCACAGAACAAGCTCCCAAAGTTTCTCAAAACATTAAATACAGAGCTGTCATATGGACCAGAGATTCCATACTTAGAATACACATGTAATTGATCAGAAAACATAGGCACACAAAAGCTTGAATACAAATGTTCACAGTACCATTAGTGACAACAAGCAAAGAACAAAATAATCCAATATTTGTTTACTAATAAGTGTAAATATAGTACAAAAGTGTACTATACAGGATAGTACATAAGAAACAAAACAATCTAAGGGACAGCGAGAACAAACTGAAAATATTCTGGTTAAAAGAAGTTGAAGATGACTGCCTATTTATATGAAACATCTCAGACTAGATAGATGGCTCAGCAGGTAAGAGCACCAACTGCTCTTCCAAAGATCATGAGTTCAAATCCCAGCACCCACATGGTGGCTCACAACCACCCGAAAAGAGATCTGACACCCTCTTCTGGTGTGTCTAAAGACAGCTACAGTGTATTTACATATAATAAATATATGAAACATCTCAAGGACAGAAAAAGTCATAGACACACTAGTGGTTTTTAGAGCAGGAAGAAATTAACTCATAAAGTGAAAGATTTATAGCTGAAACCACACAGATGGTGACATCAATCAAAGCCTGTCATTGTAGTAAAAACATGTTACTTATCATCGACAGAATGCCTGATATTTAAACATTATGTGTTGATTCATTTTGACTCACAGTTTCAAGAGGTTCACCTAATGGTTGTATGGACCCATGAGCTTTGGTATAACTTGGAAGGGGAAAAGGCCTATGGACAAAATATAACCCTAAAGACATACATGTAGTGATTTGCAGCCTCCAGCTGGGCTCCACTTTCTGGCTGCATCACCTCCCAACAATACCATCATATTATGATTTCATCAAGAGATTAATCCATTGTTCAGGTCATAACTCGTAGTTTACTAATTGTCTAGGTGTTTCTTAATCAAAATTAATGACTACCTTCATTCAAGAAGTGAATTACATTCCAAAATAGCTTAAGCTCTAACAGTAGTAGTTATGTCTTGAGTAAAATAGATACTGAGTGTCTACAATTCTACTGTGGTAAATAAGAAATACATGGAACAGTGAAGAATGGAATCTAGTAATTCAAAACAAAACTATATTGAAAACATATTCCTCTGAATTCTGCTGTGGAGAAAAAAATTAACTTTTTCTCTTGACTCTTTTGGACTTTTTATCCTTCTTTCATAAATAGCACAAAAGAAATAAAATATTTCTAGTATGGAGGTTCCTCAAAAGAACAGATAACTACCAACCATATGATCCAGCTAGACTCCACTTAGAATAGAGTGGAAGGGACAAACCGCATTGATGTATTCACATTTCTTGTGGCAGCATTCATAAGAGCTAAATTATACATGCCCATCAACAATTGAATAGACAAAGAAAATGTGGTATATATACACAATGAAAGGGTTTTTTTTTATTTTTAAGAGGGGGGGAGAGAGAGAGAGAGCACGTGTGTGCGTGCGAGTACATGAGACATGATCATGCCATGGCATATATGTGGAAAACAGAGAACTTTATAAAGATAGTTCTCTCCAACCAGCTTTATGTGGGTTCCAGGGATCAAACACAGGTTCCTGGGCTTTCACAGCAAATGGCCTAAACCACTCAAGTAAAGAATCGGCACCTACAATGATCCTTTATTCAACAATAAAAAATGAAATTATGCAACTTTTAGAAAAGTGAACAAAAACATTAAGTGAAACAAACCTGATTTGGAAAGACAACTATTACATGTGTTCTCTCATGAGGAATCCAGAATTTATTCTACACACACACACACACACACACACACAAATGAAAAAATTTCCAAAAGTCTCCAAGTGTAAAGCCATGAATCCCTACCTGATCTAGGAGCCTGAAGGGAGATGCCTGAGGCATGAAGTCCAAACACAGAGCAAGCAGAGGTACCTGAGCAGTAATAAAGAGAGCAAAGGGCTCACGTCCTCTGTCTGGGATTCTGGCTTGAGCAGCACCAATGATGCTATTTTCTTTTGAAAGAGAAGAGAATGAAAGAGATAAAGATGTGGAAGAGAACTGGAGGTGGAGGAATTAATGAAAGCAGAAATTTAGAAGGAAAACTGCTGGGATAGATCTGGTTATGCTAAGTTTAATGGGCCATGCCCTTAGGTACTTGATATGCAAGTCAGGAGCTCAGAAGACAAGCAGATACTAGAAATGTGAAAAACATAAATATTTGAAAGGTGCCATGAGGCAGAGATACTTTGCAGTTTGATATGCAAGGGAAGGCCAGAGCTAAAACTCCTGGGGAAAAGCAGCATTGGAAAGGGATGGTTACGGGCTGTTACACGGAGAAACCCTGTCTCAAAAAAACAAAAAAACCCAGAAAGAGAGGAAGGAAGGGAGGGAGGGAGGGAGGGAGGGAGGGAGGGAGGGAAGGAGGGAGATGACTAGGAAGATGCCAGAGAGGGAGGCTAGAGCCATTTTTAGAAGACAAAGGAGGAGAGAGTTATCAACAAAGTCAAGGGCTTCTGAGAAGTCAGATACAGGAAAGAGAAATTTATAACCTACAGGTCACCCAGTCTTTCCAGGACACAGGGAAAGTGAACTCAGGAGGGAATGGCTCATAACAAAAGGCAGATCCCTTCCCAGCATGCAGCTGGTATACATCCTACCATCTATCTAGAGGACAGCCATGACTTTCACTCAGGTTCCTCAATCAAAATTCCCTACCTACAAAGTGATTAAGGCAGCAGAATTTCATCTCTGGCACTTGGCCAAAAGAAGACAGATATAATAAAACCTAGTTCTCTTATTCTTCTGTTTACTGCAGACAGAACAATTATAAACAGGGCCTGGCGTTTACCCATTCATCTCTCTCTCTCTCTCTCTCTCTGTCTCTCTCTCTCTCTCTCTCTCTCTCTCTCTCTCTCTGTCTCTCTCTGTCTCTCTGTCTCTCTCTATCTCTCTCTCTTTCTCTAACACACACTCACACTCTCTCACACACGCAAGCATACACATACACACTAAATAAATAAATAAATAAAGCACATACAGCAAACCCACACAACAAAACAAACAAACTGTGGTACATGCAGCCTCCCAGGTAGACAACATTGGTCTAGAAGTGACTGCAGAGCCCTATTTTGTGCTTTTTTGTACCCACACCTCCCTGTCAACACATGGCCCAAAGTCCAGGTTCTTTGAGAGAACCAGGAGAAAATGGTCAAATTTTGCAGCATCTGAAATCTTAAGGAAAAGAATGAATAGTGTAGGATTGGAATATTATCAAAAATCTAGGATTCAAGATGCCAACCTGGGATCTTTCCTCAGTTTGCAGCAGGCAGCAAAGTTGTCCAGATGTATGAGAACCTTAAGTCTTACAGGAGTAAGAAGAGGCACATTACAGACAATGAGTGATATAAAAATATGAGTTCTATATTACAGCCTCCTAATATAAGAAGCCCATAATGAAGTTTTCCACACAAAACTATGTTCTCACTTTATCAACCAAAACACAAGAACATAAGGAAGGACAGTTCTATAAGCTGAAAGACACATATTTCCAATTACCTGGCAGGATTTAAAAACAGCCTTCTACATGTAAGTGAAGCATACTTTCTCCCAATGTTTCTCACTTCCTACCTGAAGCATTCCTGTGGCTCCCATCTTCAAGTGTCACTGTGCAAAAAGGCAGAGGGCTAAGAAGGAAACTGTGAGAGAGCAGTCTCCTGCTCTAGACCACAAGAACCCATGGCACAAAGACACTCCATCAAGATGCAATATTTATGGTGAAATAAGGCTACCTGAATCTAAATTTAACATCCTGGGAACCTTGGATTAGGCATTTGGCTGGAAAACCCAGGTTGACATTCAAGAAGCTGCCTTATGTGATCATAAAGTAGACACGCAATGCAAAAAATTAGTTATGTTCTATTTATTTGATGAAATCTTAATATCAGGGTTCTGCATTTTCCCACTGACAAAGGCAATAACCACAGAGTATTTATCGCACTACTGTTTTGCTCTAGACTCAGAGTTAATATTTTATATGAACATTAAAACAAAACAATCATCAACTGTTTCATATCAAGATGGTCTTATCGTTACTGGCCTGTATCTCACAGAAACATCTTCTCAGTAAGCTCTGATGACCTAGTAGCATCTTTCATTTTAAACAAGACATAGTCACCAATTAATCTTCAAAGTTACCTAACAGCTACTTTTAAAGGGCAAAGAGATGCTTTTTAGCACTTATTACTTCATGTAAAAAAAAAAAAAACCATATGAAGAATGCTAACTAATTCTCCATCAGCACTATTAAAGAAGAGGAGACAGACAGCTATTAGTGATACACAGTGAATAAAGAGTAGCAACAAAAGGCCCTGGCCCTGGTTAGTTCTTTCCTGCATCCTTCCCTCTTTGTCAAATCAGACTTCTGAATTCAGGAGAGATGACCTTGAATGAACTTCTAATTCTGATATGTGGCAAATTAGTAACCAAATTAAAAAGCAAATTCAAGCCTTTTTCCTTTTGAATTAAAATATCAATACTACTCACTCTCTTAAACGCATTTTTCTATCCCATTAACAGTATTGCATCACAGTAGAACATTAAAAGCAATTACCCATAAACCTACTTCTGTGTGATAACACACCTTAAGGTTTCAGGTTTTTTAGTACTTAGTTGTATGTGACTCTTATTACAAATGTACAAAGCCACTTGAGGAATTTTTGAGGTAACTGGATTTGAGTTTCAATTGAGCTAATCAGGATCCACTTCTGAACAAGTCCAGTAATCTCTTAGAGGCCTACTACGAATCACAACGCTGGGAGAATACCGCAAGGGAATGAGTAAGTCATGACAAACATTTCCTCATTCAGAGGAAAACCAAACTCAAGTCCAGGAGAGGAGGTAGAAACTGGTGTATATAAATAATAACCCAGTAGCAAAATTACATGGTGAAAGAGGGCACTTCTAATATTAAATCCACCACCAGCAAGTTTTCTGAACTATCAGATTATTTCAGATTTCACATTTCCTTGAACAAATCTTGGATTATAATAATGTCCCTCCTATAATGAAGACAGTTGTGAGACTCTTTGAGTGACAGAGCAGGTGGCAGCGTGCTTCACAAACATTAGTGCACACGCACAGAGTCCCATGCCTCACTACCACATTCCAGATTACTTACTCCCACTTGCTAGTAAAATAGGATTTTCTTTGCCACATTATCACAGTTATTTGTTAGAAGTATTGGGTATGATCTTAAACCACAAACACAAAATTAACCCCCATTTTACAAGTTCATTAAACAATAACAAGTGGGTAGGCTAAGAACCAGAGGGGACCATAAGTGAAGGGGTTTTGATCACACCTGCCACTGCTTCTACACACCACCAAGAGATATTTCTCACTTGATTACAGGGTCTGTCTGTTGTCTATCTGTCTGTGTGTCTGTCTGTCTGTGAGGAGACCTTGATGTAGCATGAGGGTGACACTGAAATAGTTACACCAATCCATGAAAGAGATTACAAACATTATTAACTTAACTGGTCCAATCTCTAATTTAAACCAGATATATGAGAGACAGAAAGAGCAGATTACTTATTAACTGTCAAAAGTAAAACAAAGTTTTAAGAAATTTATTATTGAGAAGTATCTCCAGCCCATTCATAAGCCCCTTTTCTAGAGACTATAAGCAAAGGACAGTGTACAACTAGAAAGACAGCTATTAAACTACAGATTTACAAAGTAACTGAATATTCTGATATTGCTAATTCATTTCATCTGTTACAGAGCTGTTGGTAATTCATTTAATTAAGTCTTACTAAAACCACAGAGAATTAGGATCATCCATGGTAATGAATTAGCCATCTTAGTTAACAAGAAGTCCTACACTTAATAAAATTATTTCCTTTAACTTGTTTACAAAAATACAGTTATGAGTGATACATGTTAGTTAAAGAATGGTGCAGTTTCTTCCCTATTCCCTGGTTCATTCTTCATACCCTTCAATATTTAATAGCAGGGTGTATTTAAAGCATGTTCTCACTGATACGTGTAATCAAAAGTACAGATTCAATCAAATGGAATCATAATCACTGAGGTTAAATTTACTTGCTTCCCGCTTGCTTTGATTTGAATTAACTCTTCATCTAAATCACATCGAGGCCCTTCTCAATTCCAAGCATGTCCAGGTGCTACATGCAGTGCCTGGGAATGGCTACAAGAAGCCACAAGGACAGATGCCTGACCTTGCTTCAAAGCTGCTCTTAAATGACTTTTCTGTAAAATAAAATGACCAATTTCTACCAAGTCCTACATTTTAGACACTCAGGAGGAGAGTAACTGATACCGAAAGAAGAGATGAAAGAAAATGCTATTATTTGAAAAGGAAACACATGCCTGCCAGGTCTAAAGATAATGATGAGAAATATTTCATTTCTTACTCTTTCTACAAATACTATAGTGGTACTATGAAGTCAACCTTGGTGGATGAGGATTTTGACTTCCTCATAGATAAAATCACTTTATTAAAATACCCTTTTATATCAGTAGATACTGCTACTGAGTTCCAGACTCCAGACTTTAAAAATATTGTAAAGGCATATTTTTTCTTTTTTTTTTTAATTATTTATTTATTTTTTAATTTACATTCCAAATCATTTCCCCTTTCCCGGTTCCTCCCTCCCCGAAAGTCCCATAAGCCCCCTTCCCTCCCTCTTTTCTCCATTCAATCCCCTCTCGTTACTCTGTCCTGGCGTTCCCCTAATCCAGTCTTTCCAGGACCAGGGGTCTCTCCTTCCATCTTCTTAGAAATCTATTGATATGCGGATTGTGTCTAGGGTATTCCGAGATTCTGGGTCAATATCCCCTTATCAGTGACTGCATACCATGTGTGTTCTTTTGTGATTGGGTTACCTCACTAAGGATGATATTTTCAAGATCTGACCATTTGCCTAGGAATTTCGTGAATTCATTGTTTTTAATTGCAGAGTAGTATTCCATTGTGTAGATATACCACATCTTCTGAATCCATTCCTCCGTTGAGGGACATCTGGGTTCTTTCCAGCTTCTGGCTATTATAAATAAGGCTGCTATGAACATAGTGGAGCATGTGTCCTTATTGCATGCAGGTAAAGCCTCTGGGTATATGCCCAGGAGTGGTATAGCCGGATCCTCCGGGAGTGTCATGCCCAGTTTTCTGAGGAACCGCCAGACTGCTTTCCAGAGTGGTTGTACCAGCTTGCAATTCCACCAGCAGTGGAGGAGTGTTCCTCTTTCTCCACATCCTCGCCAACAACTGCTGTCTCCTGTGTTTTTGATCTTAGCCATCCTGACTGGTGTGAGATGGAATCTCAGGGTTGTTTTGATTTGCATTTCCCAGAGTTAGAAACAGCAATTCAAAAATTCATCTGGAATAACAGAAAACCCAGAATAGCTAAAACTATTCTCAAGAGTAAAAGAACCTCTGGGGGAATCAGTATCCCGGACCTCAAGCTGTACTACAGAGCAATAGTGTTAAAATCCGCATGGTATTGGTACAGTGACAGACATGTAGATCAATGGAACAGAATTGAAGACCCAGAAATGAATCCACACTCCTATGGTCACTTGATCTTTGACAAAGGAGCTAAAACCATCCAGTGGAAAAAAGATAGCCTTTTCAACAAATGGTGCTGGCTCAGCTGGAGGTCAACATGCAGAAGAATGCAAATTGACCCATTCTTATCTCCTTGCACTAAGCTCAATTCTAAGTGGATCAAAGATCTCCACATAAAACCAGACACACTGAAACTAATAGAAGGGAAACTAGGGAAGAACCTGAACATATGGGCACAGGGGAGAATTTCCTGAACAGAACTCCAATAGCTTATGCTCTAAGATCAAGAATAGACAAATGGGACCTCATTAAATTACAAAGTTTTTGCAAGGCAAAAGACACTGTCAAAAAGACAAAGCGGCAACCAACTAACTGGGAAATGATCTTTACCAACCTTACATCCGACAGAGGGCTAATATCCAATATATACAAAGAACTCAAGAAGTTAAACTCCAGAGAGGCAAGTAACCCTATTAAAAAATGGGGTACAGAGCTAAACAGTGTTCTCACCTGAAGAATATCTAATGGCTGAGGGGCATACTTTTTCAAACTTTATAAGAATAGCCCAATTCAGTTTTGAAAATCCTGTAGCCTGGGAAGTGAAGATGGGAAGTGGGAGAAGTGGTGGGAAATGGGACAAATATTAACCTTGAAAAGAACCATAACTATAAAGTGGATAATGATCAGGTGTTAGAATTATTCAGCAAGCACAGAGATAATCCTGTCAATCGATTATCGGACAGACGCACAGCAGGAAGACATAAAAGGAGTGAACCACGCACCATGATGCAGCATACTACACAGGAGCTATTCAGTATACATGGCCCTCCTTAGAACCATGTAAACAGAAGAGTCCCCACCTATTGGTGGTTTTCCTTCTGTGACATCAGTTACACATTGTCAACTGCAATCCTAAAATACCAAATAGAATATCTGACAAATAATTTAAGAATTATAAATCCATGTGTCATTTCTAGCAAGAACCCTGGTCTAGAACATCTACTCTGTTTAAAAACTGTTAGTCACTTAACAGGTGTGTGTAATCTGTGTGGCCTCTGTATATACACAGGGGGAAAAAAACATCAAAAAACTGAAAGTAACAAATACTGAGTCACCCTTGACCAGCCCCCTGCTGGAGGAAGTATCCTTTCTCTGTGTTATCTTCACTCTCTTAGCTTATTTTGAAGCATTACATTCAGACATATGCACCAACTAAAGTAGCTGTCTTATATATGCGAATTGCCACCCCTCCCCTGGTTCACTTCCTTATTCATGACAAGAATTAATACCTATAAGAACATCCAGGTTATCACAAGTTACTGTTATGTAAATGAAAACTGTAACTTCACTCATAACAAGAAAAAACAAACCCAAACTACACTAGAAATATCAGGTTTTACCTCTGAGATTAGCAAATATAAAAGTATCTGATTATATAAAGTTGTAGGCAAGGGAACATAACAACTCTTAAAACATTATCCATAACATGAAAATATTCATCTCTAAGAAAAGTATACTTGGCAGTACCCATCAAAATTGAATAAGCCACCAGGGCCGTGTAAACCATGAAAAGGGTCCAGTACTTTTCCTTCTCACATTGAGATGTTGATGTCATGCTAATTGCATAACTAGAAAAAAAACTTGGTGCTATCAAATATAACAACCTGACAACTACAACTAGTATAAACAATAAACACTGCCTTACTTTACTTTCAAAAACCAGTGATACAAGCTATTTCCTAAAAAAGATCAAAGCACATGCTTGCATCATACCTTCTGCTTGTCCTCTAAACCTTATAGTTTTCAACAATACACTGATTTGAGGGAGCCTTTCTTCCCCTTTAAATTCCATGAGGGCAATGGGATGTCTCTCGTTTGGCACTTTAGTGTATGGTTCATAGGAGATACTCTGTGTGGAAGTCCTTCTTTCATTCAACACTTGCTATAAGTCTAATGGGCACGCTACTAGCCTATACACTTCTGAAAATAAATGGGGCAACTTACTTCTATCTTCTTTCTTGATACAATCAAAAATAAACAAACAAAGGTCTACGAAGATTTCAAAATGGTTTCCTTAGAAAGGGAAAGAGTTCACACTTACAGCCATGGCTCCACCTCATCCAGTCCTTCCAGTCCTCTTCTAGGCCAACAGTTTTCTAGTGTACAGCAGGACTTTTGGCTTCAGATGCACCAACTAAAGTAGCTGTCTTATATATGCGAATTGCCACCCCTCCCCTGGTTCACTTCCTTATTCATGACAAGAATTAATACCTATAAGAACATATTTTTCCTTCGAGGTTTCCTCTCACTTTTGGTATTTATGAACTACAGAATTTCTTCTGACTTCTTTGACACAAAAATGATATAGAAATATCATTGGCTAGATTATTGGAAATAATCAATAAAGAAAGCAAAAATTGGAAGAAATTGGTTCTAAGTTACAGAGGCTGCTGTGTGCATTGGCCATCTGAAGTTGAAGACATGCTTTGCCTTTGCAGGGGTGTGGGGAGGGACAATGGGTAGCGAACGGTTGTGCTAGTTAATAAGGCACTTATCACCTTGAGTTAACGCTTACCATGTTACTAATAGCAAGCTAACAACTGTTGAGCATTTTCCTAAACTGTGTGAAGAAGCTTATAAACACTAAAAGAACCAAAAAGATAAAATATTTCTCCTATGAATAGAAAACAGATAGTTTGGGAAATAATATAAAATAAAAAATTGGTCACCAAAATGTGGGTTTGTTTTGTTTTAAGCTGATGAAAGAAGGATTCTGGCTTTATATAAATTAAAGCAGGATGGAATTCAACAGCCTTATTCAATCTCCATTTCCAGCAAAATACCACACAACATTAACTCTCTTTGCACAAGACAGATGGAAAGAGGCTGCAATGCATCACAACCACAGTGTCTTTAACAAGATGGAGGTGAACATAAAGCATCTAGAGAATCTTGCAATACTGATGCCATGCTCCCAAGCTGCATTTGCATAAAAATGTTTTAGAATAAGTTATTTCCTTAAGGTTAGGCCAGAAAATGTGCATATTGGGAATGGATGGAGATTTTGCTTAAGGAACGAAGATTCTCTATCTAAGGTAATTGAGAGTTTTGCTGAGTATAGTAGCCTGGGCAGGCATTTCTGATCTCTTGGGGTATGGAGGAACCTGACCTCAAGCTGTACTACAAGGCAATCATGATAAAAACTGCATGGTATTGGTACAGTGACAGGAAGGTAGATCAATGGAATAGAATTGAAAACCCAGAAATGAACCCACACACCTAAGGTCACTTGATCTTGGACAAAGGATCTAAAACCATCCAGTGGGAAAAAAGACAGCATTTTCAACAAATGATGCTGGGTCAACTGGCAGTCAGCATGTTGAAGAATGCAATTCTACCCATTCTTATGTCCTTGTACAAAGCTCAAGTCCAAGTGGATCAAGGACTTCCACATAAAACCAGACACACTGAAACTAATAGAAAAGAAAGTGGGAAAGAGCCTTGAGCACATGGGCACAGGGGAAATTTTCCTGAACAAAACACGAATAGCTTATGCTCTAAGATCAAGAATTGACAAATAGGACCTCATAAAATTACAAAGCTTCTATAAGGCAAAAGACACTGTCAATAGCACAAAATAGCAACCAACAGATTGGGAAAAGATCTTTATCAACCCTACATTTGACAAAGGGTTAATATCCAATATATACAAAGAACTCAAGAAGTTAGACTCCAGAGAACCAAATAACCCTATTAAAAATGAGGTACAGAGATAAACAAAGAATTCTCAACTGACTACCCAATGGCTGAGAAACACCTAAAGAAATGTTCAGCATCCTTAGTCATCAGGGAAATCAAAACAACCCTGAGATTCCATCTCATACCAGTCAAAATGGCTAAGATCAAAAATTCAGGGAACAGCAGATGCTGGAGAGGATGTGGAAAAAGAAAAGCGCTCCTCCATTGCTGGTGGAATTGCAAGCTGGCACAACCACTCTGGAAATCAGTTTGGAGGTTCATCAGAAAACTGGACATGGTACTAACTGAGGACCCAGGCATACCACTCCTGGGCATATACCCAGAAAATGCTCCAACATGCAATAAGGACACATGCTCCACTATGTTCATATAAGCCCTATTTATAATAGCCAGAAGCTGGAAAGAACCAACATGTTCCTCAACAGAGGAATGGATACAGAAAATGTGCTATATTTACACTATGGAGTACAAATCAGCTATTAAAAACAATGAATTCACAGGAGTCTTCCCTTCCAGCCACCATTTGCAGCAGGGAACCAAACAGCTCCATAGCCTTCTGTGCTTAGCCCACCAGAATAGAGTGATCTCCCAGCAGCGATTTCACTTCTGAGTGCTGAGGTGAGATCTCCACCTTCTCTCTGGAGGGGTACAGATAGGACTAACAAGGCATATGATCAGTGGAGCAGCTGGGACAGGAGTCTTCCCTTCCAGCCGCCATCTGCAGCAGGTAACCAGACAGCTCCACAGTCTACTGTGCACAGACCCTGCCAGGAGAGAGTGATCTCCCAGCAGCAATTTCACTTCTGAGTGCGGAGGTAAGATCTCCACCTTCTCTCTGGAGGGGTACAGCTAGAAGAGCACAGGGCATATGATCAGTGGAGCAGCTGGGTCAGGAGTTGTCACTTCCAGCCACCATTTCCTTCAGGGAACCAGACAGCTCCACAGCCTTCTGTGAACAGACCCTACCAGAAGAGAGTTGGACTCCCAGGAGGGGCAAGCTCCAGCCAGAGACAACAAGACCAACTAACACCAGAGATAACCAGATGGCGAAAGGTAAGCACAAGAACCCTACCAACAGAAACCAAGGCTACTTGGCAACATCAGAGCCCAGTTCTCCCACCACAGCAAGTCCCGGATACCACAACACACTGGAAAAGCAAGAGTTGGATTTAAAATCTCATCTCACAATGCTGTTAGAGGACATCAAGAAGGACATGAATAACTCTCTTAAGGAAATACAGGAGAACATGGGTCAAATGGTAAAAGCCCTTAAAGAGGAAACACAAAAATCCCTTAAAGAAATACAGGAGAGCATGGGTGAGCAGGTAGATGCCCTTAAAGAGGAAACACAAAAATCCTTTAAAGAAATATAGGAGAACACAAACAAACAAGTGAAAGAACTGAACAGAACCATCCAGGATCTAAAAATGGAAGTAGAAACAATAAAGAAATCACAAAGTGAGACATCTCTGGAGATAGAAAATCTTGGAAAGAATTCAGGAGTCATAGATGCAAGCATCAACAACAGAATACAAGAGATAGAAGAAAGAATCTCAGGGGCTGAGGATACCATAGAAAACATTGACTCAACAGTCAAAGAAAATGCAAAATGCAAAAAGTTCCTGAGCCAAAACATCCAGGAAATCCAGGACACAATGAGAAGACCAAACCTAAGGATTATAGGTATAGAAGAGAGTGAAGATTTACAACTTAAAGGGCCAGTAAATATCTTCAACAAAATTATAGAAAAAAACTTCCCTAACCTAAAGAAAGAGATGTCCATGAACATACAAGAAGCCTATAGAACTCCAAACAGACTGGACCAGACCAGAAAGTCCTCCCGGCACATAATAATCAAAACACCAAATGTACTAAACAAAGAAAGAATATTAAAAGCAGTAAGGGAAAAAGGTCAAATAACCTATAAAGGCAGGCCTATCAGAATTACACCAGACTTCTCACCTGAGATGATGAAAGCTATAAGATCCTGGGCAGATCTCATACAGACCCTAAGAGAACACAAATGCCAGCCCAAACTACTATACCCAGCAAAACTCTCAATTACCATAGATGGAGAAAACAAGATATTCCATGATAAAAACCAAATTTACACAATAATATCTTTCCACAAATCCAGCCCTACAAAGGATAATAGATGGAAAACGCCAACATGAGGAGGGAAACTACACCCTAGAAAAAGCAAGAAAGTAATCTTTTTCCAACAAACTCAAAAGAAAGTAACCACACAAACATAAAAAGAACATCAAAAATAACAGGAAGCAACAATCACTATTCCTTAATATCTTATAACATCAATGGACTCAATCCCCCAACAAAAAACATAGTCTAACAGAAATACTTTTCATGTGAATCTTCAATTTTATCAGAAAATGTTTGTGATTCCTCTTTCAATTTGGTAAAGTTTTTTATGTCTACCATTTTAACTGTAGTATTTTCCATGATAATCTTTAATTTTAACCTTTTTTCTCTATATTTCTTCAATTTTATCAGAAATATTTTCCATGTAAATCTTCAATTTTGTCAGAAAATGTTTATAATTCCACTTTCAATCAATTTAGGAATATTTTTATGCCTACCGTTTTATCGGCATAATTTTTCATGATAATCTTCAATTTTAAAATTTTTCTATATTTTTCTTCAATTTTATCACAAATATTTTCCACGTAAATCTTCAATTTTATCAGACAATGTCTATAATTTTACTTTCAATCAACTTAGGAACATTTTTATACCTTCCATTTTATCTGTATAATTTTCCATGAAATAGTTTTAACATGTTTTTCTATATATTTCTGGAATTTTATCAGAAATATTTTCCTTATAGATTTTCAATTTTATCAGAAAATGTTTATAAAAACATTTCAAAACTTTCAAAAAACTTAGGAATATTTTATGCCTACCATTTTATCTGTATAATTTCTCTATGAAATACTCAATCTTAATGTGTTTTTTATATATTTCTTCAATTTTATCAGAGATACTTTCCATGTAACTCTTCAATTTAATCAGAAAATGGTTATAATTTCACTTTCAACCAACTTAGAAATATTTTTATGCCTACCATTTTATCTGTACAATTTTCCATGATAATCTTCAATTTTAATGTTTTTCCATATATTTTTTCAATTTTATCAGAAATATTTTCCATGTAAATCTTCAATTTTATCAGAAAATGATTATAATTCTACTTTCAATCAATTCAGGAATATTTTTATTCCTACCAATTTATCTGTATAAATTTCTTCAATTTTATCAGAGATAGTTTCCATGTAAAACTTCAGTTTTATCAGAAAATGTTTTTAATTCTACTTTTAATCAATTTAGGAATTTTTTATGCCTACCATCTTATCTGTATAATTTTTCATGAAATAGTCAGTTTTAATGTGTTTTTCTATATATTTCTTGAGTTTTATCAGAAATGTTTATAATTCCACTTTCAATCAACTTAGGAATATTTTTATACCTACCATTTTATCTGCATAATTTTTCCATGAAATAGTCAATCTTAACGTGTTTTTCTATATATTTATTCAATTTTATCAGAGATATTGTCCATGTATGTTTACACAATGGAATACTACTCAGCAATTAAAAACAATGAACTCATGAAATTCTTAGGCAAATGGGGAACAGGGGCAGGGAAGAGGGCTTATTATGGGACTTTTGGGGATGGGGGAACCGGAAAGGGGAAGTCATTTGGAATGTAAATAAAGAATATAGAAAATTTTTAAAAAATCTAAAAAAAAAAACCAATGAATTCATGAAATTCTTAGGCAAGTGGATGGAACTAGAAAATATCATCCTGAGTGAGGGAACCCAATCACAAAAGAACACACATGGTATGCACTCGCTGATAAGTGGGTATTAGCCTAGAAGCTCAGAATACCCAAGATACAATACACAGACCACATGAAGCTCAAGAAGAAATAAGACCAAGGTGTGGATACTTCGGTCCTTCTTAGAAGGGGAACAAAATACTCATGGGAGGAGATACAGAGACAAAGTGTGAAGCAGAGACTAAAGGAAAGGCCATCCAGAGACTGCCTCACCTGGGGATCCATCCCATACACAGCCATCAAACCCATACACTATTGTGGATGCCAATAAGTGTTCGTTGACAGCCTGATATAGCTATCTCCTGAGAGACTCTGCCAGTGCCTGACAAATACGCACAGAGGTGGATGCTCTCAGCCAACCGTTGGACTGAGCACAGGGTCCCCAATGGAGGAGCTAGAGAAAGGACCCAAGCAGCTGAAAGGATTTGCAGCCCCATAGGAGGAACAACAATATGAACCAACCAGTACCTCCAAAATGCCCAGGGAATAAACCACCAACCAAAGAGTACACATGGAGGGACCCATGCTCTAGTTGCATGTGTAGCAGAGGATGACCTTGTTGGACATCAATGGGAGGAGAGGCCCTTGGTCCTGTGAAGTCTTGATGCCCCAGTGTAGGGGAATGTCAGGACAGGGAAGAGGTGAGTTAGTGAGCAGGGGGAGGGGGATGAGCTAGGGGGTTTTCTGAGGGGAAACCAGGAAAGGGGATAACATTTGAAATATAAATAAAGAAAATATCTAATTAAAAAAACAAAAAGGACAGCAGCTTCTTCTGTCAGCTGCCATAGCAGTCTTGTGGTATAAAGGAACACTGATGATGGTGCTAATGATGCTGCTGTGGCTAACCGCCCTCTGAAACAGAAGTCACTAATATCTCAGACACAAGAATCAGGAATGCCTCAAGGAGTAATTTGATAATATTCTTTTTAAAGTTCCAAGCTTCTGGAAGCAACAGCGCTAATCATCTCTACAGGACTGTGGTTAACTCAGGGGAATTAATTCTTGAGGAGTTTTAAGGCACCTTATTCCTACCAGAAACCAGCTACTGGAGGTTGGCTCAGAATTGTCATTCATTTGGAATCCGGGTCCAAGAATTTAGTGTTTGATCTAGGAATATGGTTTACCTCAAATTACTGTTTTCTCTGTAATATTGTATTTCATAATAGAGTTTGGGCCAAAATATGTAGATTTTAGCTTTTATAAAGTGGGACTATGTCAAAGAGGAAAAGAAAAGAAAATACCAAAACATGAACCATTTGTTTGCTTCTTAATAGCCCATGTACTCTGCCTACCAAACCAAAAAAAGAAAAGAAAAATCTTTAAAATACTAAATAAATAAGTAAACAAATAAATAAATACATAAAAGAGGAGGAGAAATAAATAAAGGAGAAGAAAGAAAAGAAGAAGAAAACCCCTCTACTGCTGACTCCTTCCTCACAGAAGGTATTTAGAATTTCCTAAGGCAAGGAGCTGGTTTTCTGATTCTGCTGATGGAATCTGCACTCGTGAATTCTAGAAACAGCTGAGGCAATAGAAGAGGAAGAGGTCAAAATCCTATGAAAGACACAATGTTTTTAGGGCAACTATAATGAGAGCTGCAGGAAAGTTATTGATCTGTGCCCTTTGCTTTAGTTCCAGTATATATTATAGTAATGTTATTTCCCTATGAAAGTTCAGTCTGTTCATCTGGGCATTTGCAACAACAGAGCAAATAGCAAAGCAGAATTTTCGAGTATTCATTAGCAAAGAGTCAAAAGGTCTTTGCAGAAATCCAGGCACCAAGCAAAGAAAGCAGAAAAGTAAAGTTCAATTCTGACTTACCCGCTAGCGTCTCAGAACCACATGAGTGATGAAACAAATGAAGACTGAAGGAGGCATCAATGACACACATCTGTTTGTATGCAGATGCATGTGTGTTATGTTCTTACTAAAGCATTATAACCATTTACCTCATCGAAAGCAGATAACCCTGTAAGCTACCAGGAGCTATAATACTCAGATCTCTACAAACCCTCGCTCTTCAGCCATTTGCTCTGGTGCGGTCCATGATGGTAGACAGGTAGATAGTAGTTGGAGATTTGTTAGTTGTTTATTTGCTTTTCCTTTACCAATTATAGTACTTTTAAATGAAGTTCATGAGAGAATTGCTTGTGAAGGGTTTTTAAGTCTATATCAGTGTTATCTAGATATACAAAAAGAATTCAGAAAATATGAATAGAATATATCAGATTTTCCAAAACATTAAAATAAATCTGATTAAAATCTAGGCCGAGTTAGTACTCTTTTTCCTTAATTCTGTTTAATGTTTATTTTTAAAATGTATGCATGTTAAGTGAAAACAGTAGAATCTCCATAGTAGCACATTAAGAAAAGGATCACCCTTTGTGCACTACCATCTCCCATGCACATCTATTCGAACAAAGGAGAAACTTATGTTTTTTTCGAACGTGACTTGTTTTTCTCGAAGACAGTGTCTCCCTGTATAAGTCAGGCTGGATAAACTCCAGATCTTCCGGCCTTGACTTCTGAGCACTGAGACTATCGTTACACACCTAGTTGCACATCTGCTGCCTTCTCCTCTCCAGTGAAACTCAACTTCTCACTGCATTTTTCGCCCAGGCCATCCCACCTCACATGCCTGGTGTGGGTCGGGGGACAAGGACAGAAATGAAGGAGGCAAGAGTGAAAGGAATCACTTTATAATCAATCTGATTTTTTTTTTACTGTCCTAATTTCAAACACTATCATACAATACTGGACTACTGTTCCCTAATTCCGATCTGACAAACATGCTCTCCCAGTGTATAGTAGCCACAGCTAAGGATCATAATAGAATTGCCATGTTTTCCGATGAACTAAAAATTTTGAAATTTAAATCCTATTCACTGTTTTAAGGAAATGCAGAAATTTCTGATCTTTTTCTATTCGCTACATGATGATGAGGAAAACACAGGACAGTAGAAAGAGCACAGACTTTAGAATCAAAATAGTCTCGTAGTCAAATTGAAGACTAGTCATCCAGCAAGCATACGCTTGGGCTAATCACTACCCCTGAGTCTCAGCTCATCTAACTATAAGATGTGGACACGCAGAACTAGTTCACAGACTAGTAGGAAAAGCTAAATGACAAGGCCAGCCTGGTCTACAGAGTGAGTTCCAGGACAGCCAAGGCTACACAGAGAAACCCTGTCTCGAAAAACCAAAAAAAAAAAAAAAAGAAAAAAAGAAAAGAAAAGAAAGAAAGAAAAAAGCTAAATGAAACAATACCCATAAATTATCTCAAAAACAGTTTAGTAACTGACACATGTTCAACAATTGCTTCATTCTTTCTTGCCATTGGTTTATTAATATATGTGATAATAAACACTCTCCATTACAAACAGGTTTATATCTCTCATTCCTTGTCAGTGAATATGGACAATAAACCCAAATCTTCTCAACAAATCAAAAGCAAGACAGACAATGCCTGGCCTGCGTATGTATAGAATATAGTAACTTCAGCTCAAGATCCCAACTGAAAATAAGTTATTTACTCTCCATCCTAGAAGTATACAATAAAAACCACCAAGCCCAGACTACACCCATGCCTACCTTGGCTGGTTGTCCACAGTGAGGCTCTCTCCCCTCTGATAGGCACTGTCTGCTACCTGGGTGGTTGACCTCTTCACAATCTGCTTTAGCTCCTGCTCCAAACGCTCCTTAATGGCTTTAACTGTCTCAGGGATCTTCTTCAGTCTGGCCAGTCCCTGAATAAGAATTCCCATGAAAAGAGTGCTGTTCTCCTCTGGATCACACTCTAAGTCCTCCTTGATGTCTTGCAGGTTCACCTCCCTCACTGCAAGAGAAAATAACACCTAAATATCAGATCCAGTTTCCACATTAATTCAACAGCAGACAATTACTGCTTTGATTATTCTGTTAAGGAATCGGAGAAATTTTATGTTAAATTAAGTTACAAAGTAATATGCAAACAGCCCACAATTCAAACCAATTGGTAATGGTTTGGTAAGAAATGAAATGTAGAAACAATTCTATAGGAACATGCAAATATCCAGTTTTACACAGACTACTCAGACCCAATCTGTTGATAAGTTCATGGTACACACTATCTCTAAAATACAATATATGGCATTTCAGGAGAACTTTAAAGACTCAAACCCAAGCCTCAACTTCCTACTCATTAGTTAGAAGTGATAAATAGTGAGAATAAAAGGTGTTATAAATATATGTAGGGACAAAAATACATGACTACAACAAACAAAAAGAAATTAAAAGAAGTATATGTAAGACGACATACATATATGAGAAAAGTTTAGGGGAAAAATGACAGTGATGAGGTATTAAATAACCACAAAAGCCATCATACTTGTCTTTAAACATATGTGTGACCCACTACATTTAATCCCAGCTACTGAGGGACTGAGACATAGGGATGGAATTTAAAAGTAAGCCTGGGTTAGACAGAAAATTCCAGACAGTCTAGCATATATAATGCGATCTTGCTTATAAAAGTGAATGAGACAGAAAGAGAGTATGTGGGGGTGGGGGTAGTTATTATCTTTCACAGACATCTGTAATAATCAATGAAAACCTTCTTGTAAATTATATATGCCAAATATTCCAATAGATCTTTATTTTATAACCTTTACCCAAACCATCTGGTCTTAAAAAAGAGGAAACAGCCTCAAACTACTAGTTGTTCTCACCTCTGTGAGTAGTTAGGGAAAAGGATTAGCTGAGGATCTGAAGATACTTGTCCCTACTAAAAACTATATTGTAAAGGTCATGTAGGACAGGAACAATGGCTCAACAATCATGAGGACTGGAGTCTGTGTTCCAGCATCCATGTAACAACCTAGATATCCCTGCAAATGCCTGTAAGCCCTAGATATCAAAGCAAGACAAAGACACACAAGAAAGCCACAAACTAAACCAGTATTTATTATCAACAGTACTTCTCAACTACATATCTATATACCCATAAAGGTTCTTTATTCACAGCATTCAATATTATAATGGCAACATTAGCCATAGTCACCCCAGTTAGAATCACCCCAGTTGCTCACCAACACATGAACAGATACTGATCTATATAAACAATAGTGGCGTATCACTCCACTTTAAACAAAGGAAGCCCAACACACTGCAATACGAATAGATCCTGGATTACATCATGCTAAGTGAAATAAGACCATCATAAAAGACAAATACTTTATGATTCCACTAATCATGAGGTACCTAGAGTCATCAAATTCCTAGAAACAGAGTAGAAAGTAGACCGTCCGAGGCAAGGAGAAGAGGGAAAAGCATAGTTACTTTTTAATAGATATTGAGTATGAGTTTTACAAGGTGAAAAGAGTCATACGGAAGGATAAAGGTACTGTCTGCACACTATAAATATACTTAATACTACTGATCTATATATTTTAAATGACTAAAAAGTCATCTTAATGATGCTTATATTTTAACATAAAATATGCACTTAAATATGAACCAAAGGTATTTTAGTAGCAAGTAAGATATAATTACTTATACAAGCTCACTCTTATGAATAAATCCTCAATATATTTTATCCATGATGTCTTATAAGACTCACTAGGTGCCCAGAAAGTCAGAGAAACCATATGCATAGCACTTTCCTTACAACAGAGTGTGTTTGATAATACAGTGCTCAGTAAGTATACTATTTAATTCTAATGAAACTAGAAGTAGAACACAAAGGTTTAGCCTTGAAAGATGAAAATCTGAAGACAAGTTTTTAAAACATCACCAATACTTCCAAAAGTAATGTTATAAAAATATACATTTCAGTTACTGGTTTTGTTTTATACATGAAGAAATAGAATACCTCAGGCCACAAAAATATTCTATCTAGCAAATCCAATCCTGCAGCAAAGCTATGACAGTACTCAGCAGCAGGGAGCCACCTCAATTCGGCATAGAATAGGAGGGAATGAAGCTGAACTACAAGAAGAGCTTCAGGCAGTTAGAAAGGTAATAGACATTTACCTGCTCAAAGTGCTCTTTGCAAAAAATGCACCTATGAACCCCAAACAGGACACATACTAAGTGGCCCCTAGACATCACAGCTACTGCCCAGGGTGGCTGATGATGACACAAATGTAGTTTAAGACAGTCTGGCCTGCAATGACATGGCATATAGCTACTTATATGCACACTAATTGTAGAGTTATGTCATAAAAGAGCAACACATAAGCAAGATTTGAATATGAAATGCCATGGCCACAAACAAAACATCTGTTTAAAGACTTAGCTTTCTGTTGTCTCCTGAAATCTCCTAGAACATAAACACTTAACAGTACAATATTAATTGATTTACAGTATCTATTTCATTTATATCAGTTGGAAATTAAAAGGCAATGTAAAAGGATAATATAATCAACCATGACTAATATTCACAAACATCTACAAGGTCAGACAATATTCCTGGGGGAAAATGTACAAAAATAATTTAACTGAAATTCACTAAGGCTTCACCCAACAATCAGAACAGACCTGTGCATCTTTCCAGACTCCTGAAGCCCACATCACTCCTAAGCACCTGATTTACTACAATGGACACCTAATTTGTAGGTATTAGACATTTAAAGCTAAACATATTTTACTTTCAGCTCCAATTCTCCTACCTTTGAGTTTTATTTTGTTAAAGATTCTAACAACTAAAGATGAATCAAATGTAGCTTTAAGACTCTTAACTACCATATAGGTTACTACTACATACTAAAGAATGGGGCTGACTCCTGCTGCATTATTTCTTCTATAATCCTGCTGTCCCTGAGTATTTACTATTACACACGTTTTGTTTATACTGACCAAAGTGGCTGTGAGTAGCAATAACCGAGGGCAAACCTGGAATCACAGAAGGAGGGTTCCACTTGACTGGACTGATGAAAGAACTAAGGAGAGGATATCTAAGAGTTTTTCAAGCTCTAGAATTCCATATTTACATTAACTATGCATTTCTGGTTACATGATTTAGAGTCACTTATCCGAATACCATATTACAGATAGCACATTTAAAAAAAAAATCACAGATAAGGCCCAGACACACCTGAAGTAATCACAAGTTAGAGACAACGCAGGGGCATACAGAAAGACACTACCACATAGAAATTGAACAAAAGATAACAAGTAAACAAGGTGAAAAAAATCTACTCGTGATGCTATTTAATGACTCTGCACATGAATATAGAAAACAATCTAGACCATGAATTCATGGCTGTTTTCTTTCTTCAGTACTTGTAAGACAAAATCGGCTATTTGTATCATGGCTTACCACACATATCATAAAACTGCAGAAGACAAGGCCCTTTAATTCACTGTTGAATAAGCCATATCATACCATTTAGAACATGCTGTTTGTACATGTTAATTGGGGTATGGTACAATGGCAGTGTTTACTCTAGAAACTCTCGAGGGATGTCATTCATTATGCTATGTACAATATACAAATTGTGTAATATTACCATACAGTAAGAGATTTCAATCTATATAATTTGAATTACATGTTATATTTAAACAATATTAGTTCTATATAAGAACTGTCTGCCAGTACTGAGCAAAATTCAATATTAAAAGGAGCCTTTGTAACAACAATTAATAAAAATGATGGGCAAGAATTTAAAACAGAGAAAGGAAGGTTGGGAGGGGTAAGAGACAGGGGAAATGATTTAATTATATTATGATCTCAAAAAATAAGAGAAGTAAGAAAAACTAAGGAGCCTTTGAAAAAGTTGCCAAGCCTAATTAGATGACTAAACTATCAAACAAATTACCTGTCTACAAAGCTAAACCACAGATGGGAACCTGGCAATACTGACAATATCTTTGAAAACTATAAAAAGAAAAAAATTCCACTAAAAAGTAATTTTGTGTGCTTCAAAAATCACACTATAATTCATATTCCTAAGATATCCAATTTGCTTATTACATAATTGCACATAAAGTATAACTCCATAAATTGAAAGGATATAGTCTGCCTCAAAATAGAGAATAACATTACTGAAGACAAAAAATGCAAACAATGAATAGGGCCAGGGTGTGGAGCCAGTGACCTCATCATAGAAAGACAAACAGAAGAAAGCTGGGACTGGCTTATCTTTGTTAAGGGATGTGCTAAACATATCCTTAATGGCCTAAGATAGCCATTCACTATGGGTGTCACAAGCCCAACACACCTTTGGTTAGAAGGCTACAGAACCTCCCTAAATTCTCCTCCAATCTTACTTCTGTGGAAGTTCTTGGTCAAATATATCTTAGACACCACTCCACTCACCAGTGAAAAATTACTTCTTACATGTTTTGTTCTAATTAACGTACCCACCGGTGCAGAGGAGAACAGTAACTGACTCACTGGTGGCCTCTGGAGTACAGAATCTTGATTAGGGTCTTTCAAATGTTAACTAACTACCCCTGGAGTGTAGAATCCTGATTAAGGTACTTCAAAAACGTTAGCTGAGAACCCCTAAGGTGCAGATTAAATTATCTTAAAGAAACCTACAGACAATAAAATTTGCCACTCCAGAAAAGATGCTGCCTAAAAAGAGACATGTAAGGTAGACAGAACACAGAATCTCAAAGCACAGAAGAGGACCCCACCCTGCTGACCTAAAAGCATTGAGTGTACACAGACCTTTCATAAGAACTAGTGTTAGTCAAGAAGGGCAGATGGTGTGTTTAATGCAATGGTAGAAAATATTTTAAATGATTTTTTTATTTATTTTTATTATGTGCACTGGTATTTTGGCTGCATATTTGAGAGTTTTAGATTCCCCAGAACTGGAGTTACAGGCAGTTGTGAGCTGCTATGTGGGTGCTGGGAATTGAACTCAGGTCCTCTAGAAGAACAGCCAATGATCTTAACCACTGAGCCATCTCTGGAAGTATTTTTAAAACAAAACAAAACAAAATATTATCGACTTGAATCCTTTTCTCATGGACAGAGCTTGATGCCCATTAACTCATTAAGAGGAGGGACCTATGAAAGGCCAGGAGTTACCATCAAGGGGGCGCTGAGATAAAAATAAATGGCATACAGGATAACAATACAAACAGATGAATAAACTAATAGCTCACAGTGATAACTACTGCAATGTACTGGGTCCCAATCCATTGTCAGGATTCTTCATGTTCAGTTATTTGGGTAGACAGCAAGACACAGTAAAAGTATGAGAGATCAAAGTCTTATGATTTTAGGTCTGAATATCTCTACACTTTCAGGCTAATAATCTCGATCAAGTCACTTAATCTTGAATGACCTCTATTCCTTTATCCATAAGGTGAAAATTTTATTATCAATCTCACAGAGTTGTATATAAATTAAATATTAAATGAAATACTATATAAAAACTAACAATAAAAATATTCAAAAAATGTACATTGAAGAATTCCAGCTTTATGAACTGTGTGATCACCAATGTGATAAATACCTTGAAAATTGCTCCAAATTCAAAATAACCATAAATAAAAATAACCCTGCCTTTATATTGTCAAGTTTGAACATGCATGTGTGAATGATGTTGGGGAAAGACACCTTCAGTGAGCATGTGGAAGTCAGGGGCCAACTCTGTAGAATCCATCATCCTCCACTACTTTCCAACTACCAAAACAATTAAAAAAAAAAAATCAATATATCTGAACTTTGTTATACTAACAGAAGAGGGAGCCAATAAACTAAAAAGTCTTTAAAGTACTCTAAACCACAAGAGAGAGGAGGGGAGGGAGGGAGGGAGAGGGAGAGAAAGGGGGAGAGAGAGAGAGAGACAGAGAGAGAGAGAGAAAATAAACAAATTTATACTGATGTACCATAAGACACATAGAAAACCCAACAAACATGAATATACATAAATAAAAATGATACACAAGAAAACAAGAAGGCAACATCTTCGATGCAAATAATATACTCAAATAAAAAATTGATGATATGAAAAGTTACCTTTTGTCAGAAATTAAAAATCTAAATATAGACATGAAAAAAATATAGGAAGATATGAAAAGTGACCAAAGTCAGGGGAAAAGTGAAAAGACAGTTATTGCAGACATTTAAGAAGGAAAGTTTAAAATATCCATGAGAATATTAAAAAGACATTTCATTAAAAAATGATCAGAAAATGTAGGAAAAAAGAGATTAAAAAGATAAAAGAGAAAGTAGATTAAAAGAAAACAAGGCAGAAAAAAGAACTAATATTAGTGTGAGAAAGACAGAAACAAACACTAAAACAAACTCATAAAATTACAACCAAGATTTTACTAGAAACTTTCTTTAATTTTTCTTTTAACTTACAAAAGAGGCTATAGGGTATCTGAGAAAATCTAAACAAAATAACCACCTCTAAAACATATCTAGGTGAAACTAGTAAATATCTCAAATTAAAAAGAAAATCTAGCAGATCGCATCACCACGGTCCTGTGGTCCCAGGTACTCAGAAGGCTAAGCCAGGGGTGACTTCAGCCCAGCTGCTCAAAGCAGTATTCTTTACCTATTAGATTAAAGCAAATGTTACCTTAGGAAGGTGGCTGAAAAACAAGCCTCCCTCTCTGGTAATGGGAAGTTATTATTCTGCTAAAGGATGACTCTGCACACCTCCTAAACTACAGACACATGTCCTTAACTGGTACGACATACAAAAAGTTACTCTAAATAGATCAGAGCATTAAGCATAAGATCAAAATGATACAACTCTTAGGTGAAGACAGAACAAACTACTCAGAAATGTTTCTGACACCCATTCCCTACATATGACACTAAACGCACAGTCAAAAAAGAGAAGATGGGTGGGACTTGATCAAAATTTGGGCAAAGGTCCACAATGGACAGCCAACATAATAAAAAGGCAATCTAGTCTCAAACACAAAAAAGTACTGGAAATTCATATCTCTGAAGAAGAGTTAATATCTAAAATAAGAAACACTATTTGATAATAAGAGAACAAATAACCCAATTACAAAGTAGGCAAAGGACATGAGTAAACATTTTTCAAAGATGACAAACAAATAGGCAGTAAGCACATAAAAAGATGTTCAACATCACTAATCATTAGGGAAATGCAAATTAAAATCTACAATCAGATATAACCTCAGACCAATTAAGATGTCTTCTCTCAGAAAGGAAAACAGAAAATGACAAGTGTGAAGAAACAGAGCCCATATGCACTGTTGATAAGAAGAAACACGTGTAACTGTAGTGAAAACGTGGCTCTTCTCAAAAGACGAAAAAACAGAATCATCGTATGATCCAGCATTTCTACTTCGGGATACATTCCAAAGACCTAACAGGATGGTAAAGAAAATGTTTACAGCACAACACTGTTGCCATGCCATGACCTAGAAGCAACCCAAGTGTCCACCAACACGAGTGGACAAACACATCTAGCATCTAAGCAATGCAAATGTCCAGCTCTGAGGAGGAAGATACTTGACTTTAGCAGATTATGCTGAGCAAAACTCACTAGTCACCAAGTACAAGCACTGTGCTTCCGATGATACGCAGTGTACAGAGCAGTCAAATTCCCAGGAACAGCGAGCTCAATGCTAGCTGCCAGGAGTGAAGGAGAGGAGGGAAAGAGCAGCTGATGCATAGGTACAGACGTTGAGTTTTGAAAGATGAAGGCTGCACGGCACTGTACATACACACGACACAACTGAACTACAAACTGGTGACAGTAAATTCATGGGATTTTAAGCAGAATATAAGAGATGGAAAGCTTTACAACAATAACACCCTACACGGATTTGACTCCTGATTTGGCTTCCCTTTTAAGTTTACTGGATCAAAGCGCTGCCAAGAGTGTGACAACAGATACTCAGTTTTTCTTTGCACTCCTACTAGGGTAAATTCCAAAAGACATCCTGAAGTGAAAACACCAAACTATAGAGAGTATTCTACCCTTTGTAGAAGAAAGGCCATGAGAAAAGACACGCTTGTCTAATTGTTTTAAAAAAGATAAAGGAGAACTGAAGTTGGATTAACAAGAGAGACATAAGAGCTAGTGATGCCTGGAGAAGACACACCCACCTGAGTGCTTTTATACAGTTGGGAAGCTTTGTGTATAGTTCATGTGACTATAAAATGAACAAAAGTATATGAGAGAAACCATGAGCTAAAGGAACTGTAGTGAAATAAAAAGTAACTTCAGAGGTTTGCAAACAACGCATGTGAGAGTTTGAATGGGGACAGTCCGCATGGAGCAGAAGTCCACCCTTGGTCAGGTGGTGGCACTGTTAAGTAGTTGTATATGTGACCTTGCTGGAGGAAGTGTGTCACTGGAGGCCTGCTTGAGACTATCAAGACAATTACCATGTCAAGTTTGCTGTCTCCATTTCCTGCTTGGGGCTTAGGATATAAGTTCTCGATGCTCCATTCACCATGACTGCCTGCTGCCATACTTCCTCACTGTGATGGTGAAGACTCTTGTACCTCTGGAACTGAAGTCAAAACCCTCCCCTCTCCAAATTCCCTTTGTCTTACTGTCCATCACACCAATAGAAAAATAATTCATACATACCCTAAGCCATATAGCATGCAATACAAGAGACTCCTAATGACATACTGCTATACCTATTTATCAGTTCAACCAATATCAGACAAGATTCACACAGTCTGATAATTAATGAAAATTAATAGAGACCCACAACTAAGAGTGTGCAGAGAATAAGACTTTGAAGCACTCAATACTAAATGAATGTCTTCATCAACCCCTGCAGCCCTGCCAAGGCTCAGGGATCTATGCAGAAGGGGAGGCAAAAAGATTATAAGAGCTGAAGGGGATGGATAACTCCAAGTAAACAGTGTACTCCAGAAAGAACAGAATTGATGCATAGAGCAACTCACAGAGACTGGCAGAAGGCACAAGACCTGCACAGGTTCAAACCAGACAGGATCCCAGCAATGAAAGGCAAGTGGACACAGGGTACCACTCCTAACCAAAATGCAATTTATACTCAAGCAAAAGGAAAAGTTTTTCCCAATGAAGTGTCACTGGGTATTATCAGCCACACTCCAGGACAAGCCCCACAAAATAAACTCCATGGCATTTCTTCCTTCCTTCCTTTCTTTCTGTCTGTCTGTCTGTCTGTCTGTCTTGTGGACTCCTTGTTTTGCTTTGCTGGGGCATTTTTCTTATTGTCGGGTGGTTATCTTACGTATCTTATGATTGTTTTGATTTTCACCTTCATTTTTGTCAGTTGCATTTAGATTTTGGCTTTGTTTGAAGACAGAGGAGAAAAAAAGAATGAACAGAAAATTGAGCAGATGGGGAAGTGAGAGGATATGGTATTAGTTGGGAGTGGGATGAACATGATCCAAATATATTCTATGAAAAACACTTTATAAATAAATAAATAAATAATTTTTTAAAACGTAATACATACTCTAAGTCATATAACATATAATAAACCCCTTACATTTAAGTTAATAAATTTATTTTTGCTGTCATGAGTTGATTTTCAAAGGAATTCTGAAATTAACTTATGCATATATTATTATTTGAAAAATTAAAATGTAAAATAGGTACCTCACCATTGTAAATAAAAGAAAAGGAAAAGTCAAAATTGCAGTTGGTTTAATTCAATTCTAATTGAACTCATGTTTCAATATAAATGTACAACCCATAGAGAGAAATAAATGAATACAGATCTATATATGTGTATATATATATATATTTACATATGAGCACATGTACGTACATGCATGTAAATATAAACACACATACATACACATTATAGATAGATATGCTTTCTACTTTTGCCATCTGAGAGGGACTACAGCAATGACACACTAATAAAAAATGTACAACTAGAGCACAGATCTCAATTTCAAAATTATTATTTCCAAGAAAAGGAACCACAGTTCCTTAGAGAGACTGCTAATTGGCAGATGAGGACAGGGTAAATAGGAGGTAAATTCCAAATGACTTGCACTTCTGGAATGTAAAGAAGAATCAAACCCATGATGGTGGCATTTACTTAAAGGTTGAGTGAGAAATGAATGAGTGAATGAATGAGTGAGTGAATAAATAAATAAATAAATGTACAAGGATGATACTTTATCACTACAGAATTCTATTTCTTCATTAACTATGAATAGAAAAAATAAAATATGGATTTGCAAATTATCTTTTAGAAGTTCAGATAAGGATTAGCTTGGAGTATAAATGGTACATATGAAACAATAAAGAAAAATGGACAATGGTAAAGTTTGGTAAAGGTAAAATATCTCTGTAGCGTATATAGGAGTTACTATAAGAATAAGCTTAAAGACTGAAAGATAAAACACAACCTACATCCAATATGCATAGAAAATGAGTCACTCAGAGGGGTGTGAGGAGATGACTCATAGGTACAGTTGGGCCACTGTGAGTTTGGATCCCTATCATCCATGCAAAAAGCTAGAAGAACCCTCCCAGGAGCTTTAATCACAGCAACGGAAGGGGAAAGGGGTGGAGCAGACAGGACATTGCCTGAACATCCTGTGCTGTGACAAACCTAGCTGAGATAGATGGATGGATGGATGGATGGATGGATGGATGGATGGATGGATGGATGGCCTGGCCCAGAAAGTGGCATTATTTGGAAGTGTGACCTTGTTGGAGTAGGTGTGGCCTTATTGGAGTAAGTGTATCACTGTGGGCATGGGCTTTAAGACCCTGTCCTAGAGAAGCCAGTCTTTACCTGGATGAAGTCAGATGAAGATGTAGAACCCTCAGCTCCTCCTGCACCATGCCTGCCTGGACAATGCCATGTTCCTGCCTTGATAATAATAGACTGAACATCTAAACCTATAAGCCAGCCCCAAAAAATCCTGTCCTTTATAAGAGTTGCCTTGGTCATGGTGTCTCTTCACAGCAATGGAAACTATAACTAAGATACCCATCTACAAGGAAAAGGAGGTTTCATCATCTTCAACCAGTGCCAAGTAAGGAAAAAAGGTGAGTGTACCTCTGCTTAATCACCAACAATGTAAACACAGAGGCTGTTATGTTAAACAGCCACAAAGGTTCACGTGTTTGAATTCTTCATGTCCAGCTGTTGGCACTATCTAGGTAGGTTGTGAATTGGGAGGTATGGGGTCAGGCAGCATGGGTGGGGATGTGGGTCACACTGGCAAGACTCTTAACACTGTAGTCAAGAGTCACTTGCAACCATGCTTTTTACGTCCTGATCAACCAAGATGTGAATAAGCCACATTGCAAGCTCCTATGGTCACAAGCCAGGTCTTTGCCATCTGCCATGTCTTATCACATTAGATTGTACCATCTGAAACTGTGACTGGATGGTTGGACGGATGGATGGACGAATAGACAGTCAGACAGAATAATGATGAGCTCCACTTTTCATGAGAAACCTTGTCTCAAGGGCATAAAGTGCAGGACAATAGAGGAAGACACTCAAAATCCCGGTCTCTGCCCACAGGTACAAGTATGCACACATGTGCAAATACATATATATAAAGTCACAGACATATACTTAACAACAAAAAGAAAAAAATCTTATTAGTGATTACATATTGGAATAATGTCCATTTCAATCAAGACTTTTTCCATAACTCAAAATTATACTACATATTTCCTGCCAAGTAAAATTAATAAACAAAAGATTAAAAAAGGTGTAAAGCAAATAAGATTTCAATTTTAATAAACAGAGATAAACTATTTTTAGTTATAAAAACTATGATTGTTTATATTCAAAATTAAGGGAAAAAAATCTATAAATTTATTCTTCAAATAACTATTAGGACCTTTGAAATAATTCAGCAAATTGTAAGAAACAAGATGAACATGAAAAGAATTTTTATATTTTTATTCTTTGTGAGTTTCATATCATGCATCCCAATTCCACTCATCTCCCTGTTCCTTCCTATCTGTTATCAGCCCTTGCAATGCCCCCGAAAAGAAAACAGAAAACACACATGAGGAAGGAAGGAAGGAAGGAAGGGAGGGAGGGAGGGAGGGAGGGAGGGAGGAAGGAAGGAAGGAAGGAAGGAAGGAAGGAAGGAAGGAAGGAAGGAAGGAAGGATAGAAAACATCCTGTCCCAGAAGTTGCAGCTTTGGACAAATGCTCCAGTAGTTCATAGATGAGGTAGATGCTGGGATGAGCCATCTCAAAGCCCAGGATCTGGGCCAGGGTAGTAGCTGAGTTTATCAGCCCGCCAGCTCTCCCACAGCCCCACCACCAGGGCAAGATCTCTAGCTGCCCCAGCTAGCTCACTCGATGCTGCAGGTGCTCATCCAATGCTCAGCTCTCAAGTCCTTGGGCTCCTCACCCACACCTAGGCAACTAGAGCCAGCTCTGCTGTGCTGTGCTGTGCTGTGCTGTGCTGTGCTGTGCTCAGCTGTGCTGTGCAGTGCTGTGCTGTGCTGTGCTGTGCTGTGCTGTGCTGTGCTCAGCTGTGCTGTGCAGTGCTGTGCAGTGCTGTGCTGTGCTGTGCTGTGCAGTGCTGTGCAGTGCTGTGCTGTGCTGTGCAGTGCTGTGCTGTGCTGTGCTGTGCTCAGCTGTGCTGTGCTGTGCTGTGCTGTGCTGTGCTCAGCTGTGCTGTGCTGTGCTGTGCAGTGCTGTGCTGTGCAGTGCTGTGCAGTGCTGTGCTGTGCTGTGCTCAGCTGTGCTGTGCAGTGCTGTGCTGTGCTGTGCTGTGCAGTGCTGTGCAGTGCTGTGCTGTGCTGTGCTGTGCTGTGCTGTGCTGTGCTGTGCTCAGCTGTGCTGTGCAGTGCTGTGCTGTGCTGTGCTGTGCAGTGCTGTGCAGTGCTGTGCTGTGCTGTGCTGTGCAGTGCTGTGCAGTGCTGTGCTGTGCTGTGCTCAGCTGTGCTGTGCTGTGCTGTGCTGTGCTGTGCTGTGCTCAGCTGTGCTGTGCTGTGCTGTGCAGTGCTGTGCTGTGCAGTGCTGTGCAGTGCTGTGCTGTGCTGTGCTCAGCTGTGCTGTGCAGTGCTGTGCTGTGCTATGCTGTGCAGTGCTGTGCTGTGCAGTGCTGTGCTGTGCTGTGCTGTGCAGTGCTGTGCTGTGCTGTGCTGCTGTGCTGTGCTGGGCTGTGCTGTGCAGAGCTGTGCTGTGCTGTGCTGTGCTGTGCTGTGCTGTGCTCAGCTGTGCTGTGCTGTGCTGTGCTGTGCTCTGCTGTGCTGTGCTGTGCTGTGCTGTGCTCTGCTGTGCTGTGCTGTGCTGTGCTCAGCTGTGCTGTGCTGTGCAGTGCTGTGCTGTGCTGTGCTGTGCAGTGCTGTGCAGTGCTGTGCTGTGCAGTGCTGTGCTGTGCTGTGCTGTGCTGTGTTCTGCTGTGCTCAGCTGTGCTGTGCTGTGCTGTGCTCAGCTGTGCTGTGCTGTGCTGTGCAGTGCTGTGCTGTGCTGTGCTGTGCTGTGCTGTGCAGTGCTGTGCTGTGCTGTGCTGTGCTGTGGCTGCGCTGTGCTGTGCAGTGCTGTGCAGTGCTGTGCTGTGCTGTGCTGTGCTGTGCTGTGCTGTGGCTGCGCTGTGCTGTGCTGCGCTGCGCTGTGCTCAGCTGTGCTGTGCTGTGCTGTGCTGTGCTCTGCTGTGCTGTGCTGTGCTGTGCTGTGCTGTGCTCAGCTGTGCTGTGCAGTGCTGTGCTGTGCTGTGCTCTGCTGTGCTGTGCTGTGCTGTGCTGTGCTGTGCTGTGCTCTGCTGTGCTGTGCTGTGCTCTGCTGTGCTGTGCTGTGCTGTGCTGTGCTCAGCTGTGCTGTGCAGTGCTGTGCTGTGCTCTGCTGTGCTGTGCTGTGCTGTGCTGTGCTCTGCTGTGTTGTGCTGTGCTGTGCTGTGCTGTGCTGTGCTGTGCTCTGCTGTGCTGTGCTGTGCTGTGCTCTGCTGTGCTGTGCTGTGCTGTGCTGTGCTCAGCTGTGCTGTGCAGTGCAGTGCTGTGCTGTGCTGTGCTGTGCTGTGCTCTGCTGTGCTGTGCTGTGCTGTGCTGTGCTGTGCTGTGCTGTGCTCTGCTGTGCTGTGCTGTGCTGTGCTGTGCTGTGCTCAGCTGTGCTGTGCTGTGCTGTGCTGTGCTGGGCTGTGCTGGGCTGGGCTGTGCTGGGCTGGGCTGTGCTGGGCTGTGCAGTGCTGTACTGTGCTGTGCTGTGCTGTGCAGTGCTGTGCTGTGCTGTGCTGTGCTGTGCTGTGCTCTGCTGTGCTCTGCAGTGCTGTGCAGTGCTGGGGCGGGCTCGGTCCTTGAGTGCTACAGTCTGCTAGGAGTTGAACCAGATCCCCAGTTCTCACAACCTTAGAACCAGCTCTACAGAATACCCCAAGTGGAACATGAAATTTTTTAAGCCTCCCAGGAGTATAATAAAACAGAAAATATAACAGAAAAAAAAAATCATTCAAAGCAATCAATAAAAACAAATAGAGAACTCCATGAGCACCTAATAAAAGATGAGCAAGACACTTAAGATCTATAAAATTAAATGAAGTTATCTCAAGTTTATGGATGGGAAGATACATTTTCCCTAATTCTATAAATTAAATTAATTACTGGCCAAAATTCTAAAAGACTCTTAATAGAAACTTACATCCTGGTCCTAAAATGTAGGAAGAGGACAGGACCATGAAAAGCTGTGCTAATTTTGAAGATGAGCAAGATGTCAATAATTCCATTGCCAGCTATTAAAATAAACAAAACTACAACCATGAAAAGAGTGTGGCATTAGTCCAGAGGGGTAATGGTATAATAGAACAAAACACTGGCTGATAAAAATCCTTGCGGCTCTTTATACTGTATACAATTTTTATATCACCTAAAACTATAATAAGCCAACTTAAAACATTTTCAGTCAATAAGCAAAGGATATATTATCACTAAATGCTAGAACAATTGGTTACTCATAAGAAAACAATGAAAAGTAGTTCTCAATGAAATAAATTTTAAACCATTCCAAATAACTTATTAGAGTCAAGTTTAAAGGGCAAGTCTACAAAATATTAAGAAAACATTTGAAATTCTAACACTCATAGTAGGAAAAAAATTTTTAAGGCAAGAATACAAATTCCAAAAAATAAATGAATAAGTAAATAGCAAATTTTGCAACTTTAAAATAAAATCATTAATTGCTATAATAAGAACATAAGGGGAAGTTGTAGCTACCAAGTGTGTGCAAGCAATCCACTCTCAAAAAGAGATGAGAGTAGACTCTTTGCACAGTAAACTAAGCAAACACTGGCAGTGGGCAAAAAAGATTGACGTGCCCCAAATACAGAATGATGCTCTCAACCCCATTAAAAACATACCTACCCATCAGTACCTGCCAGATATAAAAGAAGAAAATCAACATGTAAAAATTAAAATCTAACAAGAAGCAACGGAACAGTTGAGAAATCAAAGCTCATCACTATGCAGAGCGATCTATCCATCTTGGTAAAATCACTTTTCAAAGCAACTGGAGCATGGCATGGTAACACAGCCTATAATCCCATGTAGACGCATAATGAGTAACACAAGTTCAAAGCCAGCCTGATCAACTAACAGAGACCAAAGTCAGCCTAGACTTCACAGAGAGACCTTATGCCAAAACAGAAAAGAAAGAAGAGGGCAGGAAGGAGACAGGGAAAAAGGAGAAAGGGAGGAAATTCAAAGAATTTTTAATGAATTTTTCACTTTACAAAGATGACAATTTTTTGAGGCATATATCTGTTTAAGCTGAACATATAAATATATATATATACAATTTTCTATATTAGTTTAAAACAATATATAATTTTTTAAATGTAAACATTCCCATATGTATAAGCAAATACACATACTTGAAGAGTAGGGTTTTCTTATTTTTGGGCATCATGCACATATGGAAAATAAAACCACATATGAAATACACAACACCACTGGGTACGGAGAAGTAGCTACACATGGCTGGACATCATGGACCTGCGATTCTGACTACACCAATGACTGAAGAAGCCAGGCTCTCAGCTACACTAAAGCTAAGAAATCAGTGACAGGGAAGCTCTACTTTATAGAAATAATAATAATAATAATAATTACATCAGTGTGTGTGTGCTTGTGTGAAAGGTGTGTAATCAAGTGTGCTGTGGTATATGTGTGAAAGGCTAGAGAACAACTTTGTGGAGCTGGTTTTTTCCTTCTACCTTTACATGTGTCCCAGGGAATAAATTCAGGTTGCCAAACTTGCATGGCAAGCATCTTTACCCACTTAGCTATCCTGCCAGTCCCTATTATAAGATTAACAGTGAAAAACATATTCTTTACCTATATATAATAAATGGATAAACTATGATCTGTTAAATATAGAAATAATAAATAGTAGCCAAAGTAATCAATCAGAGTTTTGACTTTGATTGAAAAATTTACTTTAACATGATTTAAAAATATAAATATTATATTGAATAGAAAAATCCAAGATAAAGAATGATGTATCATCCTATAAAACTTCTTCAGCCTAAAAAAGAATTATACAGCTTACACGCATATAAACAATATAAATATATACATAAATATATAAACCATATATTGCTTCACATACATACAACATATACATACATACACACAGTAAATGTATGAAAACATATAAGAAAAATAAAGAACAATTTCAAAACAAGAATCACATCTGTGGTAACAGAGAAAGGTAAACAATTGATGTAAAGATCTGTCATTCATAAACAGTACTTTTCTATCTAACCAGTTTCAAACCCAGAGAGGAAGCTGCTTTTCCACCTCTAGAATAAACTACAGAAAAGAACCCTGGGCATACTCTATTCATACCAGCAAGAAGACTCTTGACTGCTGCCATTTTAATTTTATTTATTTTATTCTGATATCTGTGTTACTTGGGTTGTCATTATGCCTGTCTTAGGGTTTTACTGCTGTGAACAGACACCATGACCAAGACTACTTTTTTTTGGGGGGGGGGGTGGCGAGAGTTGGGTTTTTGAGACAGGGTTTCTCTGTATAGTGCTGGCTGTCCTGGAACTCACTCTGTAGACCAGGCTGGCCTCGAACTCAGAAATCCACCTGCCTCTGCCTCCCAAGTGCTGGGATTAAAGTCATGTGCCACCAATTCCCGGTCCAAGGCAACTCTTATAAGGACATTTAATTGAGGCTAGCTTACAGGGTTAGAGGCTCAGTCTATTATCAAGATGGGAGTATGGCAGCATACAGGCAGGCGTGGTACAGGAGGAGCACAGTTCTACCTCTTCATCTGAAGGCAGCTAGAAGACTGGCTTCCAGACAACTAGGGTCTTAAAGCCCAAGCCTACAGTGACACACTTCCTCCAACAAGGCCACATCTACTTAACAAGGCCACACCTTCTAATAGTGCCACTCCCTGGACCAAGCATATTCAAACCACCACATGCCTTTCTGCACACCAATTCTGTAACATGCTTCCTCAGCCTATGCCCCTTCCATTCCTGTTCTAATTGCTCCCGTTTCCCTATCCTTTCCCTTTCCATTTCTTAATTATTAATGTCTTTAGTTTTAATAATCTTTGAATTGGTAGTATACCCTACTAACATCCTAGTGCATTACCATTCTAACCTTATTGGAAATATAGAAGTACTTGATAGCCTTTTCCTACATTTTAATATCTGGTGTGTTGTCATTAATTTTATGGTTATCTGATCATCTCAAAGAGAAGAAGGACCAGCAAGACATTTATTTTACAAAGCAAATGAGAAAAAGGAAAAAACTGAAAAACACATCCATTCTGAAACAGAATTACCGACATACACACACAGTAAGCCAATGAGCCCTACAAACGTCATAAAGACCCAGACTGAAAGTAATGACAATAATCAATATACCTAGCATGTGGAAAGTCAAAGCAAGTGGGTAGAGACTGTTTTTGTGTTGAACAAGTAGTCAAACCAGTCATAAAACATAAAAGTCACTACATATTATTAAAGATCAAGAAAAAGGACCATTAGGCTTCATGAGATTATTCAGCAGGTAAAGGCACTTGGCACAAAGCCTGCTGACCCAAACTATCTCAGAATCCACTTCATGAAAGAAGAGAACCAACTCTGACATCCACAAATGTGCTGTGGTATTCACATGCTCACACTCAGGCAACATATATACATACATAGAGGCAATACACATACATGCACACATACATATACATATACATATATATATATATAATATTTAAAAGAAGATAAAACAACTATAAATATATATTCACCAAATGTTGGTGAACTTTATTTTACAAAACAAATACTATTCATACAAGGGAACAGATATGTTCAAATATACTAATAGCAGGGGCTTCAATACCAAAGTATCAAGTTTGGGTAGAACATACAAAGACATTTCAGCCCTAAAAAGCATTATAAATCAAATGCACATAACAGATATCTACAGTTTATTCCATTGAACAGCTATGGAAAAATGGAAAACAGATTCTAGTCAGCAGTCTATAGAAATTTCTTCAAAATAGAACACAGTCAAATCCACAAAACATTATTAATAAATACAGAATAAATCCGTGTATCTAATTAGAGCATAGTGGGAAAACCTAGAATTCAATAACAAGAGAAACCATTTAAACACATAGAGATTAATTAATACATTCTTGAATAATCACGAGTCATTGACGAAATCAGAAAGAAAAATTTAAATTCCTAGAATCAACTGAAAACAAATCCACAACTTATCAAATTCTTTGCAATACATTAAAAGCAGTTACAGAAGATGGTTTATAGCTATGTGATCTTACATTAAAAAATAAGAGGGACAGGAAAGCAAAAACCAAAAATACACCTTAAGGTTTTAGAAACAGTAGAATAAACCAAGCCTGAAAATAGGTAGACAGAAAAAAATAAAGAACAGGGCAAAAATTAATGGAGGCTAAAATATAAGCATTAAGAAGCAATGAGACACAGTTATGGGGAAAAAAAAGAGGAAAAGATCTCAAAGAAACATAGTTAGGAGCAAAACAGGGTGCATTACCACAGATACCAATAAAATCCTGAAAAATGATTATAGAAAACTTTCAAATCCTAAATTTTAAAATAAAAAGGAAAGCCTCAAAAAGTCTTCATCTATAATGTTATATGAATATTATATGAATTTATAATAAATAAATTCATATATATGAATATATAATAAAATATTTATAATACAAATATTACAATATATTTAATAATATATTATAATATTATATAATGTAATTTATATAATTAATACATGATATAATTAATATAATATAAATAATATTATACATTATAATATGTATTATAATATATATTATAAAAATTAAGAGAAAAAAAGAAAAACAGCAAGCTGATAATTAACAATGAGATTCAAGTAGCAAGAATTTCCCAAGAAAAAATCTGAATTCACTGCTCAAGGATGTTAAAGAACTACCATGAATGTCCTTTAAGCTGTTCCATTACAAAGAATAGTCCTGAATTCATTCTACAATGTCAGAATTATGCTGACAATACCAGATAAAGACAAAATAAAAACAAAACAAATAGCTGGGCGGTGGTGGCACACGCCTTTAATCCCAGCACTTGGGAGGCAGAGGCAGGAGGATTTCTGAGTTCGAGGCCAGCCTGGTCTACAAAGTGAGTTCCAGGACAGCCAGGGCTATACAGAGAAACCCTGTCTCGAAAAACAAAAAAAAAAAAAAAAAACAAATACAAGTTGATTTCTCAGACAACACAGATACAAAATTTATTAATAAAATTCTTGCAAATCAAAAATCAAGAACACATTAAGAAGTATACATTATGACCAAGTTTGTTTTATGAAAAGATGGTTTTAAACATGTACAAACCAATAAGTATAAAACAGCATATAAAGGGATCTAAAGACAGAAGTCACTGGATTATCTCAAAACATGCAGAAAAACCCTTTGGCAAAGTTCACCATTCCTCTATGAGAAGAGCCCTAAAGAAACGAGGAATAGTAAGAAACGACTTATATTGAATGAGAAAAAAATCAAGCACAAGACAAGGATGCCCACATGTCCCTGCAATTCAAATCAATGCTTGATTTCTTAGGTTAAAGAAAGAAAGAACACAGATAGGAAAGCAGGAAGTAAATGTACTCCTGTTTAAAAACCTCACTATCCTACACTTAAAGGACCCTAATACTCCACAAGAAAATCTTTGTATCTGATACTTCCAGTGGAGTCACAGGATACAGTCATCATACAAAATTCAGTACCTCCTATATACATCAATACCAAATAAACTAAAAAAGAAATCATAGAAAGTTTACAATATTCAATACAAGTAGAAGGGAAATGTGAATAAATGTACCCAAGGAGGTAAAAGATTTTTACAATAAAGAAAACTTTAAGAAATTGATGAATACATTTGAATTGGAAAGACACCCGAAGTTCATGGATTAATAAACTTTATAATATAAAAATGATGGTAATAACAAAAGAAAGCTACAGACTCAAAACAATCTCAATCAAATCTCAATTATACTCTTCACAACAGTTGGAAGAAGATCTTAAAACTCATACTGAAGCATAAAAGAACCCTAAATAGCCAAAAAAAAAAAAAAACCAAAAACAAAACCTGGGGATATCACAACATCTGACTTCAATTTACACTACAGAGCAATAGTAACAAAAACAGTGTAACAGTGGCCTGCACCTGATTTTCAAAGAAGATCTAAAAACAGACAGCCTAAATTACTCATCAACAAATGGCAAAAATGTGGTACATACATAGGTTGGAGTTGTACTCAGCCCTAAAGGAGAAGATAATGCTCTTTGAAAGGGAAAGGAAGGAACAAGAGGTCATCATAATACATAAAGAAAAGAAGTCAAACTCAGAAAGACAATGCCACATGATTTCTCTTCTATGTGCATTTTAAAAAATACCTATAAAACATGAAAGTGGAAGGAGAGGGGAAATTTCTGTAAGGAGGAAGGAGATGGTGGGAAGGAGCAAAGAAGGGGAAAGAAGGTAGAGGGGAGTTGACCATGTTCAAATATCTGTCATGATTTTATGAAAAGGTTAACATGAAACCCATCATTTTGCATAATGGATATTCTATAATTTACAAAACAGGAAGCAGGTGGAGAAGGACGTAATTAACCTAGTGGAATATATAGGTTAATGAGTATATTGATCTCTAAGATATGAATCATGTAATCTCTTTTTAATTATATTTGTAGTAAATGTACTTAATTAAATAAAACATGGTCACTAATTTACTACTCTATCTGGCATCCCTTATATTTTCATACAGTTGTACTAATGACTAATCATAGAAGTCAATACAGACATTTAATACAAGTAATATAGAAGGAACTGAGGATAATCCTAAACAAAATCAGACAGACCAAGTGAGACAAAGAAATACTTGATTTAAACGCCACTGAAGTCCCTAACCTAAGTGTCAGGTCCCAAAGAAACTGGGACAAACAGGTAACTATGATTCTCATACTTCTATTTTCATGTTACCATTTTCTGTAACTAGGGCGGTGGCACAGGTGTGGGGAGACGGCCTTGTTTCAACCGTTTGTCTCCACTGGTTTCTAAGTTTTAGGTGCAAAGATGACAGATGCTCAGACTTTACCTTTCTGGTTAATTAAAATTGTATTTCTCTATTTAAAAAAAAAAAGTGCATGCTGGCCTCTAGGCTCACTAGTAGCAGGGGATCCTCTCAGTTCTCATCACCCTCCCCTCCAACCCTAAATCTCTTTAGCCCTGGGGCTTCCCTTCCCTCCCAGCAGCTTCTCTTCCTAGCAGGTGGTTTCTTGGTTCTTCTCTTAGCTCCCTTCTTGGTCCTCTTGCCTGCCTCCCTCCCTCTTCCCCTCTCTCTCCCTCTCTCCTTCCCTCTCTCTTCTCTTCTCTTCTTTTCTCTTCTCTTCTCTTCTCTCCTCTCCTCCTCCCCTCTCATTCTCCCCCTACCTCTCTCACCTCATGGTCTGGCTCAGGCTGTTGGTCATATTCACTCCCTCATATCTCCAATAAAGACCTGTTATTCACCACACCCAGGAGCACTCATTTCCTCATTTCATGCACTAAGGACAGAAGTAATTTGAAAAGTGTCCTGCTATTTTGGTAAACCTCACTGTTTTATACATGTGAGTTCTATGAGGAAGTATTTCATATCCTCTTATATTGGAATATACAATCCAACACTCCATGCTGAAAGAATCCCTTAAACATCAAATCTCCAATTATTAAAATAAATATTAAGTCTAAGATTATATGAGGTAAAATTCACATCAAGAAAACAGTAGCAATGAGGGGAAAAAAGCCATTTGTGGTCTATTTTAGGTTTTATTGATTGACCTATGCTACACCAAAAAGGAAAGAAGTAAAAAATCCAGTTTTGCTACGATCATGATCACAGTAGCCCAGTGAGACATGAATAAAATGAATCAAGCAGCCACAACGAAATGCCTGTGTACCCTGGAGTGCTTCCCCAGTCAAAATGTTCCAAAGGCACTTTGCCAAATGGAAGGATATACTGAGAATCCAAAAGCTTATACCAACATTTTTTCTATAATTTCTGGCTTTTCTCCCAATCTTCCTACCTAATTCTTTAGACGAACTATTACATCTAAATAAGACATTAGTTTTCCCATAAGTTAAAAAATGCTGTAATGATAACACAGAGGATGGCACCACGCATCCCTTACATAAGAGTGGAACCAGCATGAGGCCATGTTCCAACCTTGACCTTCTTGGATGAACCTGGACCAAACATTTGATCTCTGGACAATCACTTTCTATATTTGTATAGAAATATACAAATATTTTATATATAGAAGATTTTTGAAATAATAGCTAATATTTTTATATCTTAGCAGCATGAGATTTTCATTAAGAAAGGGGCATGCTCATCTTTTACCTTTATTCTACTAGCTTGTTTTACTGATTAACAAGAGCTCATTATATATTCTAGTTGCTTAAACTCCATCATATAAATAAACATTCTTAGGTATAGACCCTTCTTTCTTTCAGTTCTCTATTATCAACTCTGTTCTTTATTATGACATTTATAATCTGGTTAATATATAGTAGAAAAACAATGCAAATTTCAATTATTTGACCTTTGACATTACTTGCTTCTGTCAACCTGTGCCTCAATTTGTCATTTGGGTAAGCACTTTCCTTAGCTAGATAACACATACACACAAATAACTATATAACCTTAAACTTAAGTACAATGTATATAAAGATGACAATCATAATGGTAATAACAATAGCAACTGCCCTAAAATAACCTCACAGCACTGTTGCACCCATTGAAAGCAAAATGCAGTTTACAAACGTTTACTTACTATGATAGAAAACTTCTCAGAGAAGAGTCACAAATGCACCTCTAAATAAGGTATCTGCAAAATGACTCATTCACAAGCAATCAGAATTCTCATTTAATTAATAATAACCTGAACATCCTCAGGAATCACCTCCGACCTTAATTTATGGCACCCCAATGGGAAATCCGCTCTGCCTGGGGATTCCCTACTGGAACTTCCTCTATAAAAGTGTCAATTCTAATGGATTACACCCTCAATCCTACTGTTTCACAAGATGAGAGGGGAGCTTTAAGAGCCTACATTAAATTCCCTGCTGAAAATGTCTATTACTTTCTCAGCTGACTTGCAGAGTACTCCATAAATAGAAGCTAAAGACTTGCTGATCAGTACCAAGAATTAGACAAATTTCTGCCCTTTATTATGGTATATTTCATCAGCTCCAAGCTTCTTATATGTATTTAGTAACATTTTATGTAGTCTCTCAATAATGTATATATCTTCTTTGCTTATAAAATCTCTTTTAACAATGTGATTCAGATGAATAGAGTTCTAAGGACTAGAATGGCAATGACTTAAAAAGATTCACCACATAATTTCAAAAACATCAAATGTTTCACACATTGGTTTCCAAAGATAACTTAAGACAAAAAAAAAAATCAGTACAGTAAGCAGAATGATGGATCCCCAAATATCCATGCCTAAGTCCCCAAGGCCTATGAGTAGGTCACCTTACATGGCAAAGGAGACTCTACAGATGGATATCATTAAAGTTAAAGATTTTTAGTCTGAAGTCCCCAGGTAGGCTCAGTCCTATCATAGGTGCCCTTAAAAGGGAAGGAAGAAGTCAAAACTGTGGGTCAGAAAGCTACAACGAAGGAATACCAAGCCTGGCTTGTCCATGTAAGAGACAGCGGGGCACGGTTTCTGCTCCTGAAACAAAGCCAGCAGGGCATGGGCCTTCATGATGTCATCTTTGCTGCAGGACAAAGGCTTGTTTGTATAACTGTGTGCATATTTCCAGGTTCCTCCCTCCAGGAACGTCTTTTCTGCCAAGGTTAATAACTCCATGACAATCAGACAGCATGAGTCTGGGAAGCGAGAGTATGTCTAATGTCTCGGCAAAATGGTATAATGACCTTCAGGACAGCCCTTAAGACTGAGAGAAAGAACTCTGAAAACTTGAGTTCAAAACATATAAATTCCTCAGCTATGCAAAATAGAAGGATGCAATATGAATCAGATAAGGAGACTCACAGATCTAAAGGAACAGAAGCAGCTGCACTGTGAGCTAGTACTTAGGTCAGAAAGATACTAAGGAAGGAGATTAAGAAATTTAGGAAGTGGTGATAGCAGGGCAAGATCCCACCCAGCTGAGATTTTGTTTGTTTGTTTGTGCTTACAATGGCAGGCAGATTCCTGAGTTCAAGGTCAACCTGGGACAGAGAGAGTTTAGGTCCAGGCATAGACACAGTATGAATGGTAATTTCAAGGCTGGGAACCCACTCAGCAATCTTACTATCTGTGCTTGGTGTCTCTTTCTAAAACTCAAAGGTCACAGGATGCAGAGTCATGGGATAATCAAAATGGAATCTGGGGTAATGACAGAATGGATATGTAAATAAAAGACGGGGCTTTTGATCTGCAAGAGATGAGCTGTCCAGAGTTTTTAGAATAGCAGGAGAAAGCTGTCTCAAGAGAGCAGAGCCAGAATCCAGTTCGGAAAAGCTGTCTCGAGCAGAATACAGAGACAGCAATCTGGAAAGCCATCTCGAGCAGATCATAGACTGTCAGCTTGGACCCACAATTTGACTTCAAGTCATTTGTTTTCACCACTCCCAGATACCCCTTCCTCAGAACCCCTCTCCAAGGCAAGGCCGGTCCTTGGCAAGGGAAGATGTCATCTGGCACCATTACTGGTTTTGAACAAAGACAAAGAAGCTTTGTAAGGTGACAAATGACAAAATCTAGAATCTGATAAAGACAAGGAAAAAGAGTCCCTAGAACCTTTGATAAGAAACATGCCCCTGTGAATGCTTTGATTTGAGCCCAGTGAGATTTCTACTATAGTTTTTGTTTTGTTTTGTTTTGTTTGTTTTTAATAACAATCTCATGTAGCCTGGGCTAGCTTCAAAATCTCATCATACTTGGGCTGACCTTGAACTCCTGATCCTCCCACTTCCATGTCCTGAGCACTAGGATTGTGCACTCATGCTTATGCATGTGGGGGGAACAGGTCAAGATCATATGTCATCATCTATGGTCCACCACCTTATTTTTCTAAGGCAGGGTCTCTCACTAAACCTGGAGCTTGATTTTTTTTTTAAGCTAAACTCCCTAACCAGTGGGCCCCTAGCATCTACTTCTCCATGTCCCTTCTTTCCACTCTGGAGATACAGCAACATGCTGCTGTACCCAGATTTTATATGGGTGTTCAGGAACCAACCTCGGATCTTCAAATTTAGACAGTAAGTAATTTACCTGCTGAACCATATCCTTAGCTCATGTTAGGTTTCTAACCTACAAAAATGTAAAATAATAAATTTATTCTAGGTAAGCCATGTCAGTGTAAAATGCAGTATGTTTACTTGTTACAACAACAAACTGATTTGAAAAATATAGTCTAGAACTCAGGTCCAGCATTGAAATCCAGATCACTACTTAATCAGGTTGGTAAATTAAAGCCAATTATTAACTTTACTGTACCTCAGTTTTCCTGTATGTAAATGAAACATGTAAATGTAATTGTAAAAAAAGAAAGATAGAAAGAAAACAATGTAAATGTAAATGCAATAATACACATCTCAGCTAGTTCAAGTAAAAACCTTAAAACATTGCTTCCCAAATAGCAGGCAATAAACACTTCTTAGCCTACGCTGTTACTGCCATGAATCAATATTGTAACTTTACCTTCTTTCATAGAAAAATCATGAGATCAAAGTATCCAAAGGAGTTCAGGAAATAAACCCTTCTAAAGAGAAAAATTTGTACATATCTCTAAATGTAGCTTCTACAAAGGTCCTGGCTCCACTTAAGCTACCATGAGATTCTTCCAGAGTTTCCAAATTAACACTATAGTCACTGTGGGAACATGAATTCCACTACATGACATTCCAGGACTAACAGAATAAAGCATTCATCAGAAAGTAAAAGCTGCCTTATTTAAAATAGTAGCTGTGGCAAGCTATATTTGGAATTTTGTCAGCTTATTGAAATGCATATAGCACTTTCATTTTATAAGGAATGATCTATAATTTCTATATAAACAATTAAAATGTTTATTTCACTTGGACAATGATTCAGCATCACTGACATAAATTAACATAATGCTAATTGGAATAGTTTACTTAAAATTATAAGGATATAATAATTGACAACTTCTAAAAAAGGTAAGTAAAATAGGAACCAAAACTAGTTCTGTATATTTTATTTTACACTTCTGTACTCTATAATACCTCACAGAAGTATCAAAAACTCAAAGAAAGGCAACCCTATATCCAAAAGACTCTATGAGAAAGATTAAGTGCAAACCTCTGAAGGTGTAACAATAACAACTAATGTTAAAGATTTAGGAAAAGTTAGAAACCTAATGAACAAAGGAAAAGCAAAAAACATAAAATAATGTCTATACTTCCCTATAGCTCATATAGCACATTTGAAGATGTCTTCCCTGAGACTGCTCTACACAGAGACTTTATCTTTTAGCTCTTGGAGGTAGTATATGTTTAACCCTGACTTTGTGCTATCTCTACAGCTCAGGCTTTTAACATCCCTAAGACTTACCATAAAGCCTGATGTTTGTGCAAGATGGCACTATCAAGCACAGCAGCACACACCTAAATAAACAACCACACTTGGAAAACTAAGACAGGAGGATTCTAAGTGTGAGTCCAGCCCTGACTACACAGAAATACCTTGCCTCAAAAAAGACACAACAAGAACAAAAAGAAAACATCACAAACAGCAGGAGGACTCAGCAGTGGATTAAAGTCTGTAGCCTACAGACGCCAAGGCCAGAACGCTTGTGTGCAAGGAAAGAAACATGCTTGAAGCTATGCTCATTACAGTGGACAATTACCAAACTTTATTCTATCCCTGAAAAAAACAACAAAAGCCTAATGCTTCCTTTCAAGCAAACAGCCTCTGGTCACCTCTGATCAACGTTCCTTCTCTTTGGCTCTCATTAGTCAGGTTGAACTCAAGTTCCAATAAAAGAAACTTGTCTGACATGTTCATTATAAATGGCTTAGACTCATTTCTATTTTTCTGCCATCTGATATAAACAGGAGCAATAAAGACTATAACCAGCAGGGCAGTGGTGGTGTACACCTTTAATCCTAGCACTTGGGAGGCAGAGGCAGGTGGATTTCTGAGTTCAGGGTCAGCCTGGTCTACAGAGTGAGTTCCAGGACACAGAGAAACCCAGTCTCGAAAAACCCAAAAAAAAAAAGCTTACATCTACCAAAGATCATTCAAATGCAAGCTTAGAAAACAGTACTACTGAAATAAAACATATTCAAAACTGGAATCTGCAGACCTGCCAGTTTTCACCCCCGATAATGCAACAGGTCTACCCAATGCTTTTATATCTATTTACTGTGAGGGTCCCAAAGGGCACAGCACAGGCTACCACAGGTCTTTGCCTGGCTTTCTAATATACTAAGACTGAGGCATATAATAAAAATAACTTACCACTTGAGCCTCCAGCAGCCGAATATTGAGTGGCATCAAGGAATTTGCGTGGAGTAGGGATGTTTGAGACATCGATCAGAGGACCAGGAGAGGCATCTTTGCCATGAGAACTATGGGGAAAGCAAGCAGCAGTTATTACTTTCTCCAAAACCAACTGAAGTCCCATTTAGTGCCCAGATCTCTACACTGTGACTTCAAACACCTCACAAGTACATTGATAATGCAGCAGTTGTCACAGCTAGAGGTTTCAAGATGTCTTCTAAGAGTCCCAACTGTTTACCATAGTTATTATAAGGATATTGTAGACTGTCTAAATGACCATCTTATAGTAAAATTATACCAAGCAACTATCTGAACTCCTTTGTTCCTATAGTAAAGATTTCTTATAAGTAAATAAAGTTGCAGTGACACTATGGTATGACAACTAAGGGAAGGTTTAATAGGATTAAACCCTCATTTAAACTTAATGTTCTTCAAGATCACTTTTTACTAATTTCTTAGGAGTTTACTCCTTTTCATTGTCTTTTAAATAGACTCATAACTTTTGACAAGTCAAGAATCACTATCAAGGCTGACTTTAATACTTTCTCAAAGACTTATTTAGCATTATTGTTTCAACAAAGCCTAGTCCCTAATTTGAAGCCACTAAAATAAATAAGTTGCTCAGAGATGATATAAAGTTTACAAACAACAATTATATTTTGAAGATAAGTTCTTAATTTATAAGTATCTGGGCAATGTCAAGGCAAGTACAGCTTGGGCCCTGGCCAAAGCAAACAGAATCCTCTAACCACACTGCCTGGACATCAGAAGTTTCTCTAAGTCCAACCCAACAATACAAGCTACAGTTCTCACTTTCTTCCAGCCCAAAACACAGTAATAATAATAGATCACTCACAAACCAATTCTTTCAAGGGAGAAAAGAGAGAGACTTCAGACAAGATGGAGGGACAGATCCAAGTAGGAACAACATTTAAACCTGTGGTTTTCAACTTTCCTAAAGCTAAGACACTTTAATGCAGTTCATATTGTGATGACCCCCAATCATAAAATTGTTTTTGTTGCTACTTTATAACTGTAATTTCACTACTGCTAAGAATCGTAATGTAAATATGCAGGATATCAACTATGCAACCCCTGTGAAAGGGTCATTCGACCTTCAAAGGGGTAGAAACCCACGTATCACTAATCTAGACCCTCTTCCCCTGCAATATTTCCCCACCCTCTTCCCATGATGCTTCTGGAACTAATGCACTATGTTTAAGTGTTACATATATTCTCCCACTCCTTCTCCTCCCTTACAATGCTGGAAATCAAACCCCTGCTACATAAGAATATTACCTCTGAGCTACACTCCTGTAGTTCTAACTAAGGACAATATTATTTCAGAAACTATTGGAAAAAAAAAACTTTGTTAAATAGTAAAATTGTCTCATACTAATACTACTTTTATTCCATGACACTGATGTACAATCCATTATCCCAGGAATTGCAGATAATATGGTAGTCACTAACTTCTTCATTTTCATTGACTAAGGTGAATGGGGATTGTTACTCAGATAATTTCTGTAATGTATTAGTTGTTGGCACTGTGCTCAGTGTTGACTAGAAACTGTGACTAAGATAAAGCAAACATCACATATTCTAGTAGACACCATCACTCCCAACTAATGTGAAACTCAATTCAGGTATATAAGTAATAGGAAATGAACTGGGATAGTTATTTCCAATTATGTCTTCTCTGTGGATACAAAACATCATGCTTATAATTACCTAAACCATCCTAAGTAAATCCAGCTGTCTATATGTTCAAAAAACTTGTTGTTCATTGTTGTTTTGATTTTTTTTTTTTTGAAACAGGGTCCTATGTAGTAACAGTTTTGGTTTCCTTAAAAACCCAGTTATGTCATATGAGTATGTTTTTGTTTTAGTCTCAGTTGTGGGATATGGGGCTGCTTCAGACTGTCCACAGCATTTAACTAGGATTGTCTTGTGATTGGGGGCAGAGGGGTGATTTTTGCCAGCTGCAGATAGTTTAATTCTGGGGACTCGAAAAAGGGAATAAATGAGAGAGCCCCAAGAAGGCCTGTGGCAGCTGCTGCTCCTTGCTGCTGCTGCATTTGCTATTGCTGGGTTGCTGGAATTCTGGATATTCTGGACGGTGAAGACTGGACTTGCCCCAAGGATCTGACAACCCTAATCAGCAGAAAGTAGCCTATAGGGTTCTACAGCCTCTTTATCTCCTACCTAATGTTGGGGGGTTGGAAGAAATTAGGGTGCAATAAGGGTTAAAAGGAGGGTGGAGAAATAAGAACCTCATGAAAATAGCTTTAAAAAAAACCAAAAAACAATGTGCCAACAGTGTTATTATGTAGCTAACCTCAAACTCGAGTTCCTGCCTTAGCCTCTAAAGCACCAAGTTACAGTCATGCCTATGTCTCTTTGAACTCTCAATTTTTTACTCTTAACTCTTCTGCTACCTACATGGTATTCCCAACAAGAAAATGAGGTCTGCCCACATCCCTAGTCCCCAGATATACAGTCCATAAAATCAGTATAATCACTGAGGAATACAGTGTTGCTACTGAGCAATTTTGAAAAGTTATTTTCAACTATAAATGACAGGAAAATTATATACATAATTTATAAATATTTAAAGAACTAGGGGAGTTATTTGTATAGTAGAATAAATAAAAATATCAATGAACAGGAAAAAAGAGACTTATGTATTGCTGGAATATTGCCTGTCACTTCTAAAAATAAACAAGTACAGGTTGTGCCTGTGTGTGGATGTTGGTATGTACACACTGAGTGTCTAACAACAGGGCCTGTGAATGAGTGCTGATATGAACACTCTGAGAGTGTAATGGAGTGCCAGTGTACAGAGGACACAGTCTGAGAGTGTAATGGAGTGCCAGTGTACAGAGGACACACACTGAAGGTGTAATGGAGTGCCAGTGTACAGAGGACACACTCTGAGAGTGTAATGGAGTGCCAGTGTACAGAGGACACACTCTGAAGGTGTAATGGAGTGCCAGTGTACAGAGGACACACTCTGAAGGTGTAATGGAGTGCCTGTGTACAGAGGACACACTCTGAGAGTGTAATGGAGTGCCAGTGTACAGAGGATACACACTGAAGGTGTAATGGAGTGCCAGTGTACAGAGGACACACACTGAGGGTGTAATGGAGTGCCAGTGTACAGAGGACACACTCTGAGAGTGTAATGGAGTGCCAGTGTACAGAGGACACACTCTGAGAGTGTAATGGAGTGCCTGTGTACAGAGGACACACTCTGAAGGTGTAATGGAGTGCCAGTGTACAGAGGACACACTCTGAGAGTGTAATGGAGTGCCAGTGTACAGAGGACACACTCTGAAGGTGTAATGGAGTGCCAGTGTACAGAGGACACACTCTGAGAGTGTAATGGAGTGCCAGTGTACAGAGGACACACTCTGAGAGTGTAATGGAGTGCCAGTGTACAGAGGACACACTCTGAGAGTGTAATGGAGTGCCAGTGTACAGAGGACACACTCTGAAGGTGTAATGGAGTGCCAGTGTACAGAGGTTGGTATACACACACTGAGTGTAATGGAGTGCCTGTGTACAAAGGGTGATATAGACATACTTCTACCCACACGGATGACATGGGATTCACTTTGAACCATAATCTACAAGTATTTTCTCAATATAAGCCTAAAAATATGTTTCTGAAAAATACAGGGTAATAAATGGCTTGCTACTTTAAAAAACATAGCTGCTGAACTTTATAATCAAAGCCAGAAGGACCTTCAAATGCCAGCAAATTTTTAGAAAATCAATTTATTAAAAAAAACTCCACTTACATCTAATATTCTTCGTCCCTCTCTCCCTCCATTCTCTCTCTCTCTCTCTCTCTCTCTCTCTCTCTCTCTCTCTCTCTCTCACACACACACACACACACACACACATACACACTCATACACACCTTCCATTAGACTTTAATTTTATCCTCTGTGAACACTAATTCAATGGCAAGTACCTCTGGAAATAATTTCTAGGGTTTCTTTTCGACTTCTTTTTTATCTTGTGTTTTTTGAGACAGCTCACAGTCTCCTGGAACTCAATATATAGACCAGGATAGCTTCAAAGAGACATCCATCAGGCTCTGCCTCCCAAGTGCTGAGGTTAAAGGTGTATGCCACTATTCCTGGCCTCTCTTGGATTTCTATGGAAGGACTTGGTTTCAAAAATGTGAGAGAAAGCCTCGACACCTACTCATTTACCAACTAGAGTTACGAAGCTCAGCAGAGAGGTAGCTGCTATTACAGCACAGCACATTAAATGGACCTTAGCTTTCATTTCAAAACATAGAACAGGCCTCTTCTCACCATGCATCAGAGAAGAAATTGAAAAGATATTAATTAATTTCCTCATAGGTCTTTGAATCTGAGAGCTATTTTAGAAAACAACATAAGTGAAAGACTCTTGAAGTTCCTCATTAAAAGAATGCTCTGAATTGTTTTATTTTGAAAGAAATGTGAATAGCAGATATGTTTTAAATACACATGATAACTCAGAATCATCCACAGCTGAGTTGAAAACAACACAGCAATTATTGATGCATATCAGTGTGTACTGTGAGTGATCGTAATCAATTGTGAGCGATGTGGTTTTGGTTACATAAAAAGCCACACAGTACAAGGTGACAGACCTTTGCACAAAGGATGACCAAAGTCAACCACCACCATAATTTACCCAAATCCCACACCACTGTAATTTAACCAAGGACTTTCTGGCCACATATTAACCATCCACCTTGCTAGGACCTTCTTCATACATTTTTGATTTTCAAATCCATGAAAAACGTTCTTTCATCTTTTTAAAAGACCAGTTAGAAGTCCTCTAGCTTGTAAAACATTTGTTAATTACAGCCTATTTCTGCTCCTAATCCACGTATTAGTGTGTGTATGTGTGTGTGCAAACACATACATATATATATATGTAGCTGAATATACATATATATGTATATGCATGTATGTATATATATAGTTGAATATATATACACATATATGTATATGCATGTGTGTATACATATAAATACATATAGTTGAACCCATGTATATAAATATATATTTATATATATACATACACACACACACACATATATATATGTGTGTATATGCATGCGTGTGTGTGTGTTCTCAACTATTACAAAATTCCCAGATCCAGCTCATTTGGTAAATTTGATTGTTGAAGGCAGTGAGTTTAAGCTTTATACTATAAAATTAAAAACTAATATAGTCATCTCTATTACAGAACAGCTGTTATACTAGCTGTCAACGATCAAAAATTTTCATAAAAGTTGGTTAAATCAGACTGAGTGGCAAAATATCTATCAGAGATAATATAATTAAATGGGAATCACTAACATAGTTACTCTGTATATTTCCAAAATCTGGCTGAAAATGCAGAAAGAACAGAGAGTGATTTAGAAATCAGAAAAACTGAGGAAAAAGTAGAGTCATGCCTTCAAATGACAGATCAAAGGTGAAAATAATACAAAATAAAGTGGAGCTAAGCTGTTTACATCAAAAAAAAAGAAAATAAACAAAAATAGAAATGAAAGATAAAACAAAAACATATATGTAAGCAGGTAAAAATGCAAAGGAAAAATAAAAAACAAGTAACACAAAGGAATCCAAAATATGCTTTATACACTTGAACACAAAAACAGATACAGAACCCATAGGACCTGCAGTGTTTTCTACCAGTATAGCATGTCAGAAGAGGCACAAAAAAGAAATGTCAAAGCAAGTACTGACTCAGGATACAAACAGGATGTCAAAGGATGAACTAGCTTTTAAACAACTGTGCACTGATCTCATGTGATGATAAAGGAAGAAATTCTATACAAAAATATGAGAACATAACCAACTAAAATGCTGGTATAATAACTATCAAAATACATGTCTATCCATGTACTCAATATGCAGGCCTACACATACATGCCAGGCACATGCACATGCTTACACACATGCAGACTCATGTCTGCCATCTCAGATTGTCCTTTCAACTGCAAAACCTCATTTTATTTCAAGGAAAAAGAAAAAACATTAGATCATCAAGAAAAACTATTGTTATTCTCCTGCTCTTCACTCCTCACTTCTACTTTCAACAATAATGAATGTTCTGCATAACCATTCTAGGAGCCTTCTGGCTAACTACAAATATGCACAGATAATATACTGGTCAGAATTTGATTTAAGGGTCCAGTAGCACATCTCAGAAATCTTACCTAACAAGCATATCAAGGTCTTTCTCTGTATGCTAGAGGTCATCCGTTTTTTGCTGTGTGTTACATGAAAGAGATATAGAATTCATTCAACCATGTTCTTCATGATAAGCCATCAAGTTGTATCAAGTTTTGTAAGGAGCAAGGGAGTTGGTTAGGGAGGTGCCCCTTTTTGTGGGCCATAGGATATGATCTTGAGACAGAGTCAACATAGCTAGGATTTCAGGCATGCTGCACTACACCAATCTTACTACATCCTACTACATCCATTACATATATTTTCATAAACTGGCAATATTTTAAATAGGATATGAACCAAGAAATGGGATTTCATGGTTAAATTTTTATTTTCCATAAAGGTATACTGGCTATTCAACCAAGGAGAATAAACTATTCATTTCCCCCACTCTTACCAAGATAGCATGGTATGGACGTCTTTGGCTGACTAATGATCAAAAAGCCATACTTGATTTCTCAAATCTGTATTTCTCTAATCATGATATGTCTGTATCTATTCAGGTTTGTTAAAAAAAATTACATCACTTCTCTTTTATTATGCTGAGGAGTATTTTCACACTTTAGAGAGTGAACCTTAGTACGTATATTTAAGTCTATGTTTTAACTTTGTTCCACTTTACAATAAATGTTTTCAGTTTTAAAATAAATAATTTCACACTATTATTTATGAATTGTCTGATTGCTTAGAAAAATCCTGCTCCACACATACTCTTATATGTTAATGCCTATCAAGTTTTATCATATGATTTTTATATTTGGCTAGAACACTTTGTATATAAAAGATAGGTATCTAAATTTATTTAAGCTTGGTTTCAGAACTTTACTTTGTCCCAGCAATGTCTCTACTGTCCCAGAATGTGCACTCTGTGCTGTTCTGCTTTCAGGAGCATTATAATATACTTGAATGTCACATGAACAAAGCCTCCCTCAGAACTTCTTTCTTTCGTTTTTGTTTTGTTTTGTTTTGTTTTAACAACTGTTACATACTTATTCTTCTCAGTAGACTTCAGATGTGACAGTATCATATCAACCGGGTTTAGATGGATCAGACATCTATTTGCTGCGAGGTCGCCAGTCTCCCCATTTGTTCATTTCTTCAGAATACAGCTTGTACTATGTCTCCCTGCTCTCTCTCCCTCTCCCTCCCTCCTTTTCTCGCTCTCTCCCTCCTTTTCTTCTTCTGCCCCCTCCACCAGAGATCTTCTTATTTATTCCATTTCATTCTGTGTATGTATAGAATGTACACACGCATGTATGCAAGGATGTACAGACACATGGAGGCCAGAGGTTGATGTTAAATGTCTTCCTTAATTGCTTCTCTGCCTTCTATTTTTTGAAATAGGCTCTCTCATGGAACAGAAATATCACTGCTTTGGCTATGCTGACTGGACAGCAATTTCCTGATATGTTTATCTCTGTTCCAAATGCTGGGGCTACAGACAAACATACACCTAAGTCTGGTTTTTATAAGGATGCTGGGGGTTTGCTTGGGTCCTCTCATTCTTATAGCAAACGTTCTCAGTTACTAAGCCATCTTCCTAACTACAATTTTGTTGTTAATATTTGTTTTGTTTTGTTCTTTAGACAGTGGTTTCACTCTTTGGCTAGCCTAGAATTTACTATGTAGCCAACCAGCCTGCAGTCCATTCAAAAACTTCAGTTCTTCATACATGATATCAAAGTAGAGATGGTGATACTAGAATGGAAATGTTTAAGTGGGTACAGAAGCAGGGATGGAGAAAAGGAGTGGGAAGTAAAGTTAATAAAAATGAAGGATGTATGAAAAACATCACAGAACTCTATCATTTTATAAGATAATTTTAAAATATAAGAAAAAACAAGAATGTCTATGTGCATTCTAACTACAATTTCTGAACTCTGATTATTCTGTTCACACTGTCACCAGCAGAATACACTACTAAAAAGATAACTGACAGTTACTCATTTCACATCTAGTCTTGAAGTAATTCTGGAGTATAAACTCAGTAGCTCAATATATGGGCCTAGCAGTTTGTCTACTACCCATTTGCTAAACAGAAGTAGAAATTTCTCTTTCAATGTCCAAGTCTCTGGTTATACAGAAGCATCACCCATAAAGATGTCTTTGTTGCTGATCAAAAAGCACAGGACTTGAAAGACTTCATTCCCAGCATGCACTACTTCCAGTGCTCTCCTAGGATACAGCTGGATAAAAAGGCCTAAATGTGTATATTTCAGCAGATAGTTCATGAAAGACCTTCTGAAAAGGTCTTACATTTCTCTTTAGGAATATAGGAAGGACAGCCATTATGTTCAGCTACCACATAACTGCAATGATATATTAAGATCTAGCCTGACTCCACTCCATAGCTACACTAACTTAATGGTTTTCCTGTGCCTACCTAGACTGTAAAACATAGGGGCTGTGCTATAAGTCAAGGATTCAAAGCAGACTTTCTTCCTTAAACCTCTCCTGAGCTCCTCCAGAATAAATCAGCTAAAGCTGAGAAGACCCTACTAAATCTTCAACTTCCATTCGTAGATTTCGGTATTTTTATCATTGCTGACTTCACTGTTTAATTGAAGGAGTTCTTTCTCAATTCCTACTGAGAGCACAAGAATGTCTGATCCATAAGTAGCAACAGCCCACAGGACATGTTTCTTACATATCCTTATAGAAGAGAACCAGAACCATATACAATGACTGAATGAACAAACTTTGATGTTACCCTCTCTGAATATGGCATATTTTCTACTATAAAACCTTCTATGAGTTCGGAGACAGTACATTACAGAATTACCATATTCTAAAATTCAAAGAATGTTTCTTCAAATAATGTTACTGCCACAAGACACTGTAGTAGAGGAGCTCCTTAACCAACCTCATCTTCCCTTTTTCCTTGTTACGCTGTACAACCCGGCTAGTGGATTTGATATACAGATGGCGGTGCAGTTCCTCTATGAGAACCAAGTGCAGGTTCATCTTCTTGCTGTGAAGTTCCAGTCTGAGATCACTGAGTCCTTCCACCTGGAGCAGCGGACCCTCCAGAGACTCCACTGCTGACACCTAGAAGGGAAAAGAAAGACAAGTAAGTACAAGAGTCTCACAGCTCCATAAAGTGAGAGTGGTTTCTACAGTACCGCCTAGCAGGAGTAATGGGAACTGAGTGTGCCATATCAGACTGCATAGTATTGTGTGGACTCACCTAGTCTGGCCCTTAAAGATTTGCTAAAATAAATACAACAAAAGAGAAAAATAAAAGAAAATCTTGGCAAAAGAATGCATGAAGGCATGCAAAGCAACCCAGCAAAGCCATAAGTACTACTTACTCCCACACACATTGCTTGTCCAAAAACACATGAAAAATGACTACATCGATTCTTATTTTCACTAGAATCTCAATGCTGATGGCTGAAATCAATTTCTTGGGGGGGGGGTTGTTTTGTTTGGATTGTTTTGAAATAGAGTCTAACTATGTGGCCCCGAGTAGCTTCAAACTCACACTCCTTTTGTCTCAGGCACTGAACCACTATACTGGCTTGAAATCAACTTCTTAATAAAAGTTACTCTTTAAAACTAAGATTAAATCAAGGTACTCTTTCAATAGCTTATTCTCATGGTGATCATAAGCCAGATAGCTCTTTTGTCTGAGGTCACTCGTGTATCTATAAAGAGCCAAGCTGGTCTCATTTTGTCATATTCACAAGCATATGGAAGAAAATGCACTTTTGCATGCATACTGCAGGTGGGAAGTAGCAATCATGACCTCTTGATAGCCTCATCCAATCTGATTAAACAGAGGGGACTGAAATGGAGAACTGAAGATACAGTACAAAGGAGATGTTCTTAAGATGGCTGAGAGATTTTAAAGGCAAGAAGGAGTGAATGAATGAAATCATAAAGGAATGCCTACAATAGAGAGGCTGAAAGATCCAGGGAATCTAAACTGACTTTGAAAACCTAAGTGATAACTGCAAAATGGGAAGGAGCACATGAGGTGTGATCGCCTTCTTTGTGTAAGTACAATTACTTCTCTATGTGATAATGATCTTTTATATCTGGAAAGAAAAAAGGTGAAGGGCATATTCTAAGTATTATTACTTAGGAGTGGGGGAAAGGGTGAAGAGAGGAACTTGAGGCTACAAGGTGGAGGGGAAAGATGGGAAAGAAAAAAGAAAAGGTTACCACAAGAAATCCTGATGAGAAAAAAAGCTCACCAGCTCCCTGAGGAATTCAGGTCTATGGTTATGCCCAGCTTCGGTTATGCTTCTAAATATTTCAGGTTACAACAGGGTGACACCATTAAATCTGATTATAGATACAAAGTGACCCTTAACACTAAATCATTCATATAAAAGCAATAGTTAATAAAAGTCATGAAATGAGTCGGGTGGTGGTAGCGCACACCTTTAATCCTAGCGCTTGGGAAGCAGAGACAAGCAGATCTATGAGTTGGAGGCCAGCCTAGTCTACAAATCGAGTTCCGGGACATCCAGTGCTACACAAAGAATCCCTGTCGCAAAAAGAAGTCATGAAATGCATTGGTAACAAGAAATATTAATCAGAGATCTACAGTGGTCTAAGGAGTCACCTGAAAGCTTCTAAACAATGAATGCAGAAAGCTCTATGGCTGTCAAATACAAACCAGTCCAAAATGACTTAAAAAATAATAATAATAAAGTGCAATGGCTCACCCATAAACACTTCACTTGTTTTGTGATGTGCTATAATCAAATGTCAGTGGCAAATAAGTTTCCTTAAGTTTAAAGCAGGAAAGAATCAAAGAGTGGAAGATTGACAAGCCCTGGGCCAGCTCTGCCCTCTGCAGCCTGCCCATACATTCTCACACTGACTTGCAACTGCCCCTGCTATGACAGCCCCTCAGCCCTGGGCAGCCTGCCAGTAATTCCAAATGGAAAGGCAGACTCTTAAAATGACCAAACTGTCCCCAAGGGAGGAAAAGCAACAACAAATTCATTTATACTCATGCCCTAAAATGGATTTTAACTCAAGTCTCTAGTGAAGAAAAGAGGACACATTAACCTTCAGTGACATCTAAATTCAGAAAATAAAAATAATTTGGTAAACCATTGGCCCATCGTGTAGCCTTATCCCTTAAGGTAATTAAATCCAACCAAAATAGTTAAGCTTAAAAACCACCCACTGCACAGCCACACTTGACTTACTGGCAGAAATTCTCATGAAGAGATTTAATTCATATATCAAACACAAACTTACATAGCAATGACAGCTTCCAAAGCCACTCACTCAATAAAAAATAATAATAATAATAATTAATTAATTAATTAATTAAACTTCAAGTAAAAACAACACTATGCCTGGCAAACTATATTCACAGAAATTATTTTTAACAGTACCTACTTATTCTAAGGATAGAGAAAACGCAGAAGTAAATTTACATGGTATATCAATACAGCACTTGAGCAAGTGTTCTTCAGGACACCATTGTAGTCACATAAACAACAAGTCTTCTGACTATGTTTCCTTGAAACCAAATATAATTTTTATACACATGCACATACACACCCACAAGATCAAGATTGGTCTTAGAACTCCAAACGTAAAAATCTCAACAAGAAGAGAATAGAGAACAGTACCTACGGTGATTTGAATAAGAATGGTCACATGGGCTCACAGGCTTCAATGTTAGGACTCCAGTTAGTGGAACTGCTTAGGAAGGATTTGTAAGTATGGCCTTCTTGGAGGAGGGTGTCACTGAAGTGGGCTGTGAGATTTCAAAGGTCCGTACCAGGCTCAATTTCATGCTCTCCCTACCTGCACCTTGTGGATCAGATGTGTGTTGTCAGCTACTTCTGCAGTGCCATGCCTTCCTGCCAGCTGCCATGTACCCTGGTATTCTAGGGTATTACTGTGACGGGCCTGACCAAGCTGCTGTTTGTTTAGAATATGGAAGATTTGGGGACTTTGGATTAGAAAAAAATCGTCTGGATGCTGTAAGTGGGGCTTAATGGACCACCCTAGCAGAAACATGGAAGCTAGTGGTATTGTACTGAGAGCTATGTAGACTATGGAGGCCCAGCTCAGAATTAGAGGTGAGGAGTATTAGAGGCCATTCTTGTGATATTTTGGCAAAGAACGTGGCTGCTTTTTGCCCTGTCCTAAAAATCTGCTGGAGACTAAATTGAAGAGTTTTAGATTGATTGCTTTGGCAGAGAAAATTTCAAGAAAGCATAGTACTGATTCTGGCACACGGTTAATAGTGATCACTCTTAAAGTAAATACACAATGAAAAGCAGCAAACAGGACAAAGGGAGCAATGGAAAATGTAATAGTGGTTTAAAGAAAAGCCTGATGCTAAATGAAACAGAGAATAATAATCTCAGGACAAGACCAGACCTAGTTAATCCTGAATCCTATTGATTTCCTAGGCCTAAGCAACAAGGAAAGCTTATGCAAATGTTATTCAAGGAGGAGGCCCTGACCCAGCCCCAGCAAGCAGAATTTGGCAGATTTGGTCAGGTGGTTCTGGATTTAGAGTCAAGAGTATAGGAAATAGGTTGTATAATCTTCCACCCCAGTCAAGGAAAGCCACTAAGGTCGGACCTGTGACAAGGGAGTTCCTGCCTGGAATCCCAGAGAAACTATTATTTAAAGCTATGAAAGTGAAACCTAGATCGCATAGGAGACCCCAAGATGTTAGAGGTGCCAGAGCTATGAGGTAGTTGCCAAGGAGAAACGCAACAGGAAGCCAGCCCAAGAGAGAAGCATGTGTTGCAACCGCAACCAACAAAGCTAGAAGGAGTGGGAGAAACCCTCTAAGAATTTGGAGTGTGTCCTGCTGGATTTCAGTGTTGCTTTGGTCTAGGATTTCCTACATGTTTCCTTTCCTCCTTTTTGGAATAGCAATGTGTATTCGGTGCTATCGTATGTTGGAAGTATGTAAGTTGCTTTTGTATTCTTATTTTTCTAAGATTTGTTTATTTATGTATATGAGTGCTTTGTCTGCATGTACACATGTATGTATGTCTGTATGCCAGAAGCAGGAAACAGATCCCATTATAGATGGTTGTGAGTTACCATACAGTTGCTGGGAATTGAACTCAAGAACCCTGGAAGAGCAGCCAGAGCACTTAACTGAGCTATCTCTCCAGCCTCACATTTCTATTTTTATAGGGGGTTACAGTAACCCCTTATGAGACTGCCTTGAGCTTCAGAGGAGATTTGGGACTTTGAACTTTTGAAACAGTACCTTTGACATTTAACTGAATGTATTTTGCATTATGATATGACTACAAGGTTATGTGGGCCATGGAATGGAATGTGGTGGTCTTAATGAGAATGGATTCATAGGCTCATATGTTGAATGCTTGGTTCCCAGTCAGTGGAACTGTTGGGAGGATACTAAATATGGCCTTGTTGAAGAAATTATGTCATTGGGGTGGGCATTAAGGTTTCAAAAGCCCACGCCAGGCCCAGTTTTTCTCTCTTTGCCTGAAACTTTATCAGATTTGAGCTCTCAGCTCCTCTCCAGCACAATGCCTGCCTGCCTGCCTGCCTGCCACCATTCTCATTGTCTTAATAATCATAAACTAACCCTCTGAAACTGTAAGGCATGTCCCCAATTAAACAGTTCCTTTTATAAGTAGCTTTGGTCATGGTATTTCATCACAATAGAATAGTAACAGTCTCTTATGACTATAAAAAAAAAAACACAATTGTTTTATTCTGGAGGTTTCAAAGTCCATTCACAAAGTTAAAAATCCCAGAAGTCAAGCAAGCTTTTTAGAATATAGAAAATGCCCATCGTATAAATTAGCTCACCGAGTAAATCAGACAATTTTCCCATTACACGGATGAAACACCTGAGATAACTTCCAAGGATGAAATTTTTTACTTTGGCTCATGGTTTTAAGAGGTTTCAGTCCTTGAGGACAGAATCCTTTTGCTCTAGGCTTGTGGCAGCACCATAATATGACAGAAGTATGAGAAACAGAATACCTTCTCACCTCACAAAGCCAAGAAGCAGATACTCTGATTCAGAGCACCTCACCCCAAAGATCTAACTTATTTCTACCAAGTCCCACCTCCTGAAATTTCTACCACCCAGGAGTGTGTCACAGGCTGGTGGTCTTCAGGATATGGGCCTCTGAGGGAGTGGGTTGAGATGAATCACTCATCAAATAACATACCAGTGAAGCAGTAACAGGAATTTAAGATATACTGCTGGATAAGAGATACAAGAAATTGGCTTGAGGAGGTTAGAATTTATCAAAATCGGGTTTATAAGTTTGGCAGTCAACACTGAATAATGTCACAAATACATATTAAAATTACAAAACTTGACAGACAGCATTTAGAATGCAGAAAATTAGCAAATGTCTAAGCATCTCTTCACAGAACCAATCTAGTATATTCATACATGAAGTAGTCTTAATAAACTCCTAGAATTCTCCAACACCCATTATTCTTTAGAGTTAGATTATTACATATTGAAAAGAATCAACTAAAAATATTTGAATTTTTCTTCCATACAATTTTTTTAAGATAAACTTCATAGCAAATAAAAAAGAAACTGCAAGCAGGGAACTTTAAATACTTCTTGGAGAATTTTGTACATATTCACCCTCAATCTCTGAACTCATCCTAAATCCATTCCCCTTCCCATCCTACCCAACACTGCATTCTCTCCATCCCCTTCCTACCATCAAGGCCAATTCATGAGGCTCAAATATTCTTGGATGTGTGCCTACCAGTGGAGCATAATCAACTTGTCAAGGGTTACACTCAAGAGAAAACTCACTCTTCCTCTCTTAGCAGCTAAGATTTGCTAGTAGCTCTTTCATTAGAGCTGGAACTTCATGCCCAACTCATCTTTCATGCTGGAATTTGATCAGGTTAGGCTTGCAAAGAGCTTGTACATGGTGTCATAACCACCATGAGTATATATGTGCAGCTTCCCTGCTGGGGACCTTTGCCCAATCCAACAGGCTAGCTAGCTATCTATCATCCCTAAGTAGTGGCTGTGTATACCTAAGTGCTCACTCGTGAGAGCTGGACTTCACAAGCTGAGGAGACTGGTTCATTCACAACAGAAAAGGACAAGTTTCAGGAAATATGAGTCCTTACCAGGGCTAAATACTTTTGATAAAATAAAAATTAAAAAGTTTCTCTCACAATTTAATCATTTATTTTATATCAGACTCTTAACAGAGTATAGAGTCTAAAATGAAGGGTCCTCACTCATGGAGATTAAGACAGCAAAAAAAAGATTACAAAGAGTTTCTTAAAACAACAATCTTGAACAGAAGCCACATCAACTTTACACAAGAAAGATATTGTTGCTTAGTTGCCTGTCCAGCTACTATTTACAGACTTGAGCTGATACTTCCCTGGTAGTGATCCTTGTGACCAAAGATAATAGGGGTTATACTCAAGAGAAAACAATGTTGAAAACCTTCCTAGTTGAACCTCCTAGTCTTTGCCTCCTTGAAGACAGACTTCCCAAGACAGCCGCACCACAGAGCAAGGCCAAGTGCCTGGAGCAAGAACATCTTTTTTTCCTTGAGTCCTCAGACTGTGTGCTAATCAACAGTTATCAGATCAGACAATCAAAACTGTCCATTCTTAAACCAGTCTGATAATACACCATTGATCTGACCTATTCAGGGCCCCATCTCCCTGAGGAAGCCCATACCTATGAAGCAGACTCAGCATGCTCTCACCATTACAAAAGGATGGAGTCTAGCTCCACTCTCCTTTCATTATTGCCAGGGCTATTGCATGTTTTTATTTAATAAACCTTCATCAGCTCAAATGAAGGGTTGTTATTAGTTGAGCTAACAGTCAAATGATAATGCTCCAGAGAGATATCAGTGCTTGTTGGTGCATAAACAAAGAGAAAAGAAGGGCTGAGGTCAAGCATACCTCAAGTAAATGAGGTGATATTGGGTACTCAGGGCTTAATGCAATAGACTGCCTGAGAGATAATGGAATTTACAGAATGAAGCAAATAACATGAAGTTATTGATAAGCGCATGAATGAAGGAGGGCCTGTAAGATAAAGTATCAGCAAATTAAAAAAAAAAATCTGTGAATTTCTTCTTTAGACTTTCAAATCTATCTCAGAAAACAAAATTCCAAGGGACCAAATGAGAACTGCAGCTTCATCTAAGATTTCACCACACTACTACCAAACAAAACAGACTTATTAAGCTATTCTTGAACTTCCTTTTGACAATGCACTCCTACATTTTTTTTTACCTTGCTACATTTGTATTCTGCCACAAATAACTCATATTTTATTAAAGCTAAAGTTTTGGGGTTTTTTTGGGGGGGTCTGTATTAAAGTAGAGCCAACTGGATTTTCTAAGATAGTCCATCAGCCCAGACTTCAAAAAAATGACATTAGCTGACAGATGAAATGTCTGAACCTTTTCTTATGAGGACTTTTAAGGTTAACTAGATACCTACCTTAATTTTGCAGATGAGGGGAGGGTATGTTGTTTTCTTAAGCTTTATTTTTCTTCCAAATTCTAAAAGTAATGAATGTTTAATCAAGGGAACTTGAAAGACTACAAATCACAGAAGAGAATTTCATTCATCAGACTATATATAATATATATATTATATGTCTTACATATCTTAAACATGCTTCTTTTCATTTGTAATAATTTAGGAATATCAGCACATAATAAATTCTAGGAATGTGTTGTGCAATTATGACAGTTCACACTAGTATGTGAACTAGTAGTACATCACAAATGACTTAAATAAATTCCCTATCTCTATTTCATTGCAAATATCGTTTTATCACAAATCTTACTGTGATAAATAGCTATATTCATGAAAACATAGATGCAGGTACTTCTGAACACAGAATAGTTGAAAATTTTTCTTTAACGTAAAATTCTTTTTTTTATTAGATATATTCTTTATTTACATTTCAAATGATTTCCCTCTTACTGGATCCCCCCTCTCCAAAAGTCCTATATGCCCTCTTCCCTCCCCCTGTTCCCCAACCAGCCCACTCCCACCTCCCCTTCTTGGCATTCCCTTACACTGCCACATTGAGCCCTACCAGGACCAGGGGCCTCTCCTTCCTTCTTGGGCATCACTTGATACATGAATTGTTTCTTGGGTATTCCAAGCTTCTGGGCTAATATCCGCTTATCAGTGAGTACATATCATGTGTGATCTATTGTGAATGGGTCACCTCACTCAGGATGACATTCTCCAGTTCCACCCACTTGGCTAAGAATTTCATGAATTCATTGTTTTTAATAGCTGAGTAGTATTCCATAGTGTAAATATACTACATTTTCTGTATCCATTCCTCCGTTGAGGGACATCTGGGTTCTTTCCAGCTTCTAGCTATTATAAATAAGGCTGCTATGAACATAGTGGAGCATGTGTCCTTATTGCATGCTGGAGAATCCTCTGGGTATATGCCCAGGAGTGGTATAGCCGGATCCTCCGGTAGTATGCCCTAACATAAAATTCTACAAGTAGAATTCCAATCCCAGAGTTCTGAGGCATAAAACCAAATTAAGAGTCTTATTTATTCTATACATGAAGGGGCGAGGGAAGCTCCTGTGTTCCCTTCAATTTTCAATTCTCAAAGCTCTCTGAAGAGTATTCAAGTTAAGTTTCTCCACAAGCAGGAGTACACTAAGGAAGACATCCTCTTTTTACAAGTGTCCCAGTCACTACACTTACCCAGCACCTTATTTGTCATTCTGTGACAAGAAAAAGGTTTAGAACAACTCTCCTATGAGTTGGAGAATCAAGGCCTCAGAGGATCTCTTCAAACTCATAGCTAATGTAGACACTTTCAGGAGTATTCTGCATGTGCCCTAAGGCCACCGGAAATGCGCAGACTCACCAGCCCTGACTGACATGCACTTTATGTATCCCATAAAGGAAAAGGGACGGTTTGCATTTACAGCTAAGGAAACACAACTAATTAGGATCAGGATGAACATCAGAATAAAACAGACTCTGGAACAAGTTAATTCTATCCTGCCAAGCTAAGTAAGAACTACTAAGTTCTCAGATCATAATCAGGCTGAGACACTGACATCTACCAACACAGGTTACCGTCATTTAAACTGGTACAAAGATCTGACTTACACAAGGCTGAAAAGCAACCAAGCAAATATCTGTCCAAGGAAGCCTCTAGGTAAAACTGAAGCCAAATATAATGGATAACAACAAATAACTAGGGCATTATTCTGAAAGGTTTTTCCTCAAAAATCAAGTGTGCAAACACTCGTGTAGTTTACCTAACTGAACAGTGTGTGCCCTAGTGACACTGGCATCAGGACAGAAACACTGTTTGCTCAGTGTAAACAGGCCCAGGACTACTGTCTGTTCTTTTTACTTCGCACTTGGTAATGATGATGACAATGATAGTGCAGATAGCATTTTAAATCTTTAGACTGCTTTAAGTTTCACAAAGCACACCTTACATCAATATTTCACTTTTATTCTCATAACCATTCAATAATATTTATCATTTTTATAGGTAATGACACTAAAAATCAGGTAAAGAAAGAGACTCAGCTCTCTAGGGTACAAGCACTGGAGACTTGCTGAGGCAGGACCAGAATCTGAACATCTTCGAAGCCCTTTACCAAGGTTTCCACTTTTTCCAAGATTGTTTCCACTTTGTCATACTCTACAGAGACAACATTTGTCAATCAATACAGCTGTACCCCAATCTCAGTCCACTGAAGTCCTGAAGGAAATCGGAGCAACAGCAAAGATTCAAGAGGAACATGAGCAAGATTAAAACTGAGTGCAGTCAGTCTAAACATGTTAAGTCTTAGCCTAGCCAGCTGAACTATTACACTAAAGTCTTTTAAACTACATAATCTACCTGAAATATCAGAATAGAAGCCACCCAGGCACCAGCTATATCCAAACTACAATAAAGGATGTCAAAAAAAACACCCATAAACATCTTTACATGGATGTAAATATCACCACTTTCATCTTACACAAGTACAAATGCTTCACAACTATTCATACTTTGAGTTGGTGTTAAATAAAAGCAAGGACAATTCGTCTTGCTTCATTCCACAGTACAAGCTAAACCCTATACCAAGAATTCCAAATTTGATTATAAACTTTTTTTTTTCGTGGGGGGAGGGGGAGACTGTCAAAAATGACCAAAGCTGCAGCCCACAACCAGAGACTTCAATTTCATCAGTCTGGGTTGTGCCCTAGATTTACAATTTTTGAAAGATCCTCAAAGAACAGTTTAGAAGTCACTGCTCCAGATAAATTAAATGAAAACTGCTAAACCACATGAGGGGATCACACAATGAAATAGAATTTCTATTGATTTTAAAAATAAAAGAAGTAAATGAATAGCAGATTTAAAAGAAACAAAAATGAAGGTACCTACCAAACTGTCTGATTTTTAAAAAAAACTCTCGCCATTAAAGCCAAATGGAAATAAAAAGAGATTTGAACAGCAGGAAAAATAGATACTACAAAGTTTTGTGTTTTTATTCTGTAAGAAAAAAAACTGCAACTACCACAAACCTATTCATTAATTTGGAACACAACAGCTAATTCAGTCAATAACTTTGTTTTAGCTTTTCCTAACCTATCAGACAGATGTTTGAGGAAATGAGGGCTTTCAAAAAAGGCTAAAAGCAGCCACAGAGGATTACCCCAAAATCACAAGCCATACTAGCACTACCCCCACTCTCCCCAGTATACTTTTTTTTCTGCATGTCCCCCACTGTACTTATCACACGACGAACGCTATTTCCTCTCTCTCACCCTGCTAGCACATGAACTCTTCCAAGGTTAAGACCACCTTCACAACAATGCCAACAACAGAAGTGATCAAAAATTGTATAACCACATGTTTGTTTGTTTTTTTTAATGATCTAGGGCCTGGAGAGATGGCTCAGCAGTTAAGAGCACTGGCTGTTTTTCCAGAGGACACAGGTTCGATTCCCAGTACCTTCATGTCAGTTCATACCCATCTGTAACTGCAGTTCCAAAGGATCTGTTGTCCTTTACTGAACTTCCTGAGGACACCAGGCATGTAAAAGGAGCAAAGTCATACATGCAGACAATCACCAATACAGATAAAATATGTACCAATTAAAAACTTGAATAACTATAAATATTTAAAGAACTTATAATGTGCACTGTGGTTACTTTAAATCTTTCAATAAACCTCACAGCTATATAGAAGTCTTGACTCAAGCCTTTAGCAAAGATAAATGACTGGCCACAAGTCATACTGCTGTTAAGAAAAAGCTAAGATTCAAGTCTAGGTCTTACACAACTAAAAGTCACACTGGCACACACCGTTCTCAATGTCATCAAACAGCTTCAAAGAATCATATGAACTGAAAATACTACAATATGTTTATTATAGGATTCTAGAAAACTACTCAATTAAATAGCTGCCTTACACTCTTTATCCCAGATAGGGCCATATTTTCAAAGTATAAGTAAAATACTTCCATTATACAATGCTCAAAGAAAGGCATTCTGGGAACCTCTGGGGAAAAGACAACACCATAAATATGTTATTATAATTACCATAATAATCCTCATCTGACTATATAGCTGTGTATTCTTTTTATAAAGGCATATAAATAAAGACAAAATGATTAAAAAGACATTCAAAATCTCTACAATCTCAGGCAGGCTTAGAAATGAAAATTTATTTTAGTCGCAAGTCTTATGTGACTGTCAGCTAAAGTGCTTCTAAACAACTTACACTGGATTGGTTTCTACTGATTGAATGCAATTATGAATTGACTTCTATAGCTGATAAATCAGAACTTGTGTAAGTGGTTTTCAAAGCGTTCCCTACAATTTTCATATGATGCAGACTTCTACACATAAATTCTCTCTAGGAAAAAAAAAGTTTATAAAAATATTAACTCTCATGAAACACCTTCCTGGTTACTCATGCCACTGGGAAGAAGCTGCTATTCTTATATTAATAATTGTTTCCAGAATTAATCAGTCATTGTACATTAAAACCAGCAGCTGGAGTGTTTTGAGTGATAATGAAACCTGTAACAAGGCATCTTCAGCTGTCTTTTCAAGACAATAAGGGAATTAAAATTTCAATTTAAATGCAGAGGTTTGAAACACGCTTCACTGGCAAAATTACTTCAATTAATGTGAGTGGAATACAAAGCCAGACTGCAGAAATGTGATGCAGCAACCAGAAATTATGTCATTAATGTGCTTGCATCAACCCAGCACAATACTGCAAAGGTCTAATTTAAACCATACATATCACAAAGCTACAGGCTACAATATTAATCAAGCCTCTGATTTCTGCGTGGCTTCTTGTTGGATCATTTTTAGCTTTTCATAAGCCAACAGCAACTGTTTATCTTAAAGAAGGAAACAAAAGGCTGGGCCTATTTGCAGACATTACCTGTCATGACAATTTAATTATTTTATGCAATATTCTGGTTATCGTATCAAAAGAAGAAATAAAATTCCACCTAGAAGCCAAGCCTACAGCTACAAGACAGGTCAAATTTTGAAACAGGAGTAGCAGAAGATGGCAAAAGCCATGGGTCACCACTGATTTATTTACTCTGGGTTTATTAACCTACACTGTGGAGGGATCAAATTACTACATATCTATATCTGCACCTGCCTCAAAATGAAAATGCAAAATCTTCTGTCAAACAAATCCAAGGAAATCAGTGGGGCTTGAAAAACTGGATTTTTTTGTCTTTATTTTCCTCTGATGCATTTTAGCAAAGATTTCCATTTGGACCCTAGAGATTCCTTAAGCAGATTTTACTTGTAGCAGCACACAGCCATGGAGAGAGGAAATGTGATTGTATTTTCAATATGAAGTCAGTAAAAGAGTAGTTGCAGACCCTATACTACACTCTTATATACCCAAGACTTATGAAGAATATTTACAACCTTTTGCTGTATGTTTGGATACACCAATTTCCTTAATCAAGCACAATTACCTCTTCTATAAAATGGTGACACCAGAAACCTATCTATCCCAGCTCTAACAGTGAAAGGAGTTGATACATTTCCCATATATACAATACCAGCACATAGTAGGTGTACAATCATATTAGCTCCATTGAAATTGCTTTTGCTGATTTAAATATTATAAAACATTAGAAATCAGAGTATTTTGTCAAAAAAATAAATTCACCAAGCAGAAAAGAAGAAGCACAACTCCTGGGGAAAAAAATCTTTAAGAAATATCATTTCTTGTATGTACTAAAGTCTTACACATACTTACCCACCTAACTAATAATTTGTGAACTCTGACTCTATTGACATTACTGTTGTGGGAACAGGTAAGATATAAGTCCGACAGTCAATGATCTACCACATAAATAAAAGCAATTATATGATAATGAAATTCATGTAGCTTATGAAAGCATAAGGAAAAACACATAGTATCTGAGATACTCAGAAAGCTGAGTACATTTAAGTCAAGTCCAAGCAGATAGGATTGGTAATCACTCCTGGAAAATATATACTCAATTAATAAAGAAAACCAAGCCAGCAAAATGGCTCAACAGATAAAAGCATTTGTTGCACAATCTGACAACCTGCATTCCATCCCTGGACTCATGTGGCACAGGCAGAGAAATGATTCACAAAGGCTATCTTCTGACCCACAAAAATAGATTGGGACCTTTGTGGAAAGGTCAGCCCATCAGGGTGCAGAGAACAATGTTGTGTGGAGCTCAGTCCCACCTGAATCATCCACAACACAACCTCTGCGCCTAAGGCTCTGGGACCGGGTGTAAGGGGCAGAAAGACTGGAAGAGCCAAAGAAACAGGAAGCTACTGTGAGAGTGCATCTCCTAGAAATGTCAGAGAAGCTATACCAACATGGCTGCCTAGCAAGACCTGAACAAGGACACCACCAACAGACATGCTAACACAAGGGGGAAATCTCATGGGGCCCTCAACCCTAGGCAACTCTAGAAAAAGAACCACAGCACCTAAGGAATTTGGAGAGCAGGAGAAATAGTCCTCTCCGGGGAAAAGCCCCCGTTTCGTCATCCAGTACCAAGTGTTCAGCCCTGGAATCACATACATACAAGTAACATTATAAACACTGGTCAGGTTGTACTGCCATATTTAGGAATATATATACATATATATTAGAAATCTATATATACATGGGAAGGGTTGGAGGGAGAAAAGGGAAGGGGCAAAACTGAAATAATTATATCTTAATTTCAAAAAACAGTATTTTTAAATGATAAAGAGAGAAATTAGTGTATCTTTATATACAACAAATAACTAGACATTATTAAAAAGTCATTATTTTTAAGCCCTCAGAACATAGGTTTACATTAAATGTAATGGAATATATGTAAAACGGTAAGAAATATAAGTCTAAGCATTATGAAAAGACATAATTGAATAATAAAGCATCGTGTTCAGTAATATAAAGACAAGATTGCTAATGCACAAACTCCCTTAAAGTCAAGGAAATTCTTTTCATCTTTTTTTGTAATTTGACAAACTGATACTAAACTTACCATGGAAGAAGGGAGGGTCAAGAAGAGTATAAGTAATTTTGAACAAAATGACGGACTATTTTACAAAAAGGAACAGACAAGATCAACTGAACAAAATAAAAGCCTGGAGATACATACATATGTGAAAATTGGGCATGTAACAAATAGCATTATAAATAAGAAAAAAAGATGCAATAAACACAGCCAACTGGCTACACAGAGCAAAAATATAATTAGATCCTTGGCTCACAGCATAAAAGTGGACTTTTGATGGGTTAAAGAAAAAAAATAGAAAATTCTCTTAAAGATAATAGGATGAAAATTTTTACTTAAAATTATATTCCTTAAATAAGGTTGAGGTACTTTTTGCATTAAAATTTTCATAATAGAAAATATCATGAACAAAGTACAAAGATAAATACCAACTTAAAGACAATATTTATAACCCACATAGTCGACAAAGGATTGGTATCCAGAATATAAAATCAGCTATAAATAGGGAGTAAAAGAACAATGTATATTACACACTGGCCTTGTCTGAGAGGGGATGGTTCGGCTCCTCTGACACAAAGATTTTAGTTAGACTGGAAAATTACTATAATGAACTGCTTTTAAAAGCCTTAGACTTTTATTAATTAGTAAAAGAGAGAATAGTTTATTCCCTTCTGCAAAACTGGAGAGATGAAGTCTATGGCTTATACTCCTTGCCCTCTCCCACCAAAACACAACCAACCAACTCTATCCTCACACATAGTTAAGACCAATTGTCCTCATTTGCCTTCTGTTGCTATGACAAACATCACAACTAAAAGCAACTTGGGAAGAAAAGGGTTTGTTTTAGCTCATGGACGACAATCATTCATCAAGGGAGGCCAAGGCAAGAACTACAGGCAGAAGCTTGAAGCAGAAACCAATGGAGGAAGGCTGCTCACTGGCTTGCTCCCTCTGACGTAAGTTGTTACTTTCTTTTTTTTTTTTTTTTTTTTTATTTTTTTTTTTTTTGCTTTTTCGAGACAGAGTTTCTCTGTATAGCCCTGGCTGTCCTGGAACTCACTCTGTAGACCAGGCTGCCCTTGAACTCAGAAATCTGCCTGCCTCTGCCTCCCAAGTACATACCCCAGATTCACCTTTCTAGGGAGGTTATGGCCCACAGTGGGATAGGCCCAGATTCGTCAGAGAACAATTAAGACATTGCCACACAAGCATAAACTCCGGCCAACCCGACCTAGGCCATTCTTCAGTTAGGTTCTCTCTTACAAGGTAGCTCCATGTTTGTGTCAAGTTGACAGTTGAAGCTAACTATGACACCTGTCTAGAGAACAATAAAGACATACAGAAGAACACAGAAATGGCTTTCCAAGTATACCTCTGTCCTGTTAACAGACTATTTACATGAGTCCAGTTCTTTTAACCCCATCAAATGCTACAGTTTGCAACTTGAATGTTGTCCAGAGAGCCATGTGTTGAGGATGCAATCCTGTCTGTGGCAAGTGCTGAGAGGCGGTGGAACCTTGAGGAGGTAGTGCCCTGTGGACTTAGACCAATGGATACATGACTTTAAAGGACCCCAGGCTCTTTCTGTCTCTCTCTTTGTTTCCTGGTCAACGTGAAGTGAGTAACCTCCTCTGCCTCATGTACCCCCACACTGTTTAATGGCTTGTCCAAGCAACCATGAACTGAAACCTCTTAAAACTATAAATAAACCTGGTCCTTCTCATGAGCTGATGATTATCAGGTGTTTGTTACTCCAAGGAAAAATACTGTATTTTAATTTCTATAACTTACAACAAAAAATTTGATGAAGTTATTTAATTAAGTCCTGAACAAAAATTAGTCAACAAAAGGGCAATACTCATTTTTGAAAAGTCTTAAAATAAATAAATTAGAACATAAGTAATAAGGCCATAAAATAACAATCTGAAATCCTAAAATGAACATAATTAACCTAAATAAATCCTAACAACCCATTTTAGTACATGCCATTTAATTAAAAGCAGACACAGACCAAAACAGTGATTCAGTAAACCAACCATATATGTGTCCAACAAACACATATAAGCTTGTCTACTCTATTTGCTAAACCGTGATTATTTAGCAAAATTATGCATAAATCAACTAAAATAATTTCCAAGTCATTATGAGCAAATATGTTACTCTGACAAGATGCTGGGAACAAGCTGGACCTGTGTGCAGGGCTGTGACCTGAGTGATCACAGGCCACGACAAAACCATAAACCCAAGACCCACCCGGGCTCCAGAATGAGTCTGAGACCACCCTTGACAAGCGCATAAGATCCTGTCTCAAAAGAAAACAAAACAAAAAATACAAAAAGTCTGAAGATACAGCTTAGTGATAGAGAGCAGAGTGCTTATCAATCATGTACAAGGCCCTACATTAAATGGCCAATACCAAAACCCAACAACAACAACACACACACACACACACACACACACACAAACCCTAATTCTTTTACTACCTCAAGACCACTCCTTCTACTGTAAAAAATAATTATTCTGTTGACTTATGGGATAAAACACCAGGGCATTTCTCACACTTTGGTTACCAAATTCATTAAAATGCCTTATAGCAAACCTCCAAAAAGATTCCTCATTGTAGGGAAATGAATTATTTCATCAGTATCTCTACCAAGTCCCTCAAAGTTTTCACCAATATAATTTGAAAACAAAACAAAAAAAAAATGAAGATAAAGAACTCACTCCCATTGTGGATAATAGAACGATTCAAATCCAACACAGCTGCTGTTGAAAGCATTTTTAGACTTCCACAGAGCTGAAAGTGGATATGGATGTATGTAAATGGGCCAAAAAATAGCACAGCCCTCCAGAAAAGCTACCAGCCCTGGAAAGTAAGAACCAAGAGGACGCAAAGTCTGGCTTAGAATTTGCCACAAACTGCATCCTCTAGGAATTTTCATTAATTCAAAAGGTATCAGAACTCCATGAACTGAGGTAGTACAGGCAAGGTCACAGAGCACTGCTGCTCTAAGATTAGTACTAAAGAAGTCATTTTCTTTCTTATCAGGTGAAAAGAACAAAGAAAAGCTATAATCCAAAACTGACATCCAAACCTTTGTGGAACACCTAACTTTACAAATCTTCATGTCTATGTCACATAGATTTCATCCTCTAAAATGAGATTTGTGATCTTCCTCTGAAGCCAAAATGAATCATTATCATTTCAACATGATTTCAGTACCAATTTCTTTCCACTACATTTCTTGCCTTAGTTCAGAAGGCAGAAAATATGTAAATAATAACCATCTAACATTTCAAACAGTATAGGAAGAGAACAAGCTAGGGCTCCCTGTGAGGCTTGCAGATTCTAAGGGTGATTCATACCATGTTATGTACAGAAAGAAGAGCACTTTTTCACACTGGTGCAGGGTGAGCCTCGGCGCAGGGTGAGCCTCTGCAGGCTGCCTTACCAGCATGTCAGTGGCGCTGAGGTAGTGCTTGTTGGCCATGCACTGTTCCAACTTTTGAGGCACTTGCTTGATGTTCTCAATTTCATCCAGTAGGTTCAGGACATGCTTATGCTCAATTCCTTCAATCCACAGTTTACGAAGTTCATCCCGTTTGCAATGCAGCAGCATCTTGCAGGAAAGCAGATTCTCTTTTACCTACAATAAAAAACACATTTGATCTTCAGGCGGTTCAAAGTCTTGCCTAACCTGGTTAGTATTCCTCACTGGCCCTGTTGTGTGTAACAGTTCCTAATTTCCTCCCACTTATCCCCTTGGTTGGTCCCCAGTCTAATCCTGATTGTGGTACTGAGTCACCTGTGCACTTCACTGCCTGAGTTTCTATTTTTTCTGCCATGAAAACTAGTAGGAGAAAACTACTCCTAGCATACCTTTGTGTGAATCTAAAAATGATTCAATGGACATCAGGCACTCTGAGAATCTGGAGCACCATATAAATGTGAAAGATCAGTATAAGTTCCCAGTGCTAACATCCCTTCCCCAATTTCCCTTGCAGCTGAAGGCCACTCGGCCCACACAGCTCTAGAAATCCAGCCAAAGTTTAAAACCCACAATCTCAGTGCTCACCCAAAATGACTAGAGTAAAATTAGGTCCAACAGTGAAAACGAAATAAAGACATAGATAATCTCAAAGAGACATGATAGATTTTTTTTTTTGCCTCCCATTTTAAGCATCAGTTAGTAAATCTGATATTAAATAGACAATCTCCACCATTCTGTACACCTGTGCATTCAAACTGCTGTACAGGCAAAATGTGATCAAATAAAGGTAGAGAAGTTTGGGGACAAAAGGGCTTGGGGGACAGACAGTAATCATATTCACATCATAAAGTAATTTTCTACCCTTAAAATTTTCAGTGTTTAAAACATGCAAAAGGAATTTTTAAAAAATGATAAGGTCTCATGTAGCTCAGGCTGGCTCAAATTCCCTGGCCTTGATCTTGTGATAGTATTTACTACCTCTTTCTCCCAAGCACTAGGATTCAAGCAAGTGCTGCTACATTTAGGTTTTTGTTGGGGGAGAAGGGGATTTTTAAATTCATTATCATCAAAATTCACATCACTCATCAAACATTGTTGACAATCCTAACATAGGCTTCTATTTAGTTTGTCTCAATTTCCCCTGAGGAGATTGCAGTGTAGCTGGTGCATTCTGACAACCATGTATACCTATAATCCAAACTGTCAACAGTTTCAGGCATGCCCATCACCCTAGAGAGTCTGTGTGTCTGTTCTTCTGAAAACCTGTATTCTTCTTCAATGAGAATATTTTGGGAGTGAGCATACTATTGACTTCTGATAACTGTAAAATGAAATTTGAGTATTTATCTAACAAGCATGGAAAACTTAAAAAAGGCTGGAAAGTTTCTTGGGAAAACAACTTCAATTTTAATTATTTCATAATAACTAAATCAGTTTTCTATACAGCTTTCATGTAAAGAAAGTAGTCATGAATAAGAAGAACTTGGGATGTTCCTTGAGAAGCATGGTAGCATGACTCCATGGAGGGGTTAAAGAAAATATGACAAAGACTGTTCTAGCTTACCCCATTGCTTCTTGAAGTTCCACCATGGTAAAAGCAGAGACAGTCTATAGACACTGACATCAAGAAAGAAAGAAGAGAGGAGGAAGAGCGAACAGAAAACCACAGTACAATCCTAGAAGCCAGTCAGATAGATGGTGGATGGTGGAAGTTAGCAGATTGGGAAGGCTGAGGGCCTCGACCTGGAGTGGGTTTAGCTGCATTGAAGGGCAGCAGCAGAACATGAAAAGCATATTGAAGAATTCAGACTCCCACAGGGAAAGCTTAAAGACCAGCATCCATCAAGCAGCATGGGCAGGAGTCCTTCTGCTAGCACTAGCCAAAGCTGGACAAGTGGAGAGGATGCATGAAGTGAGGGAGACAACAGAACAAGCAGAGGTTGTCGGAGCAACCAAGAATTCCATAGCAGTCTGGCCTTCCTTGAGAATCTGTCTTAGAGGAAGAAGAAAAAAGGGATTGACACGGGAACGGGACAGGGACAGGAAAGGGGTGAAAAATTAGAGACAGAAAATGAGAGTGATAGAGCAGCAGAGAGACAGACAGCAAAGACAGTGGATGAAAATCTGAAGGCTTTTGAAAGAAAACAGCAGGGCCAACACAAAAGTTGGTGAATTAGGCCCCAACTAAAGCTTCTAAGACAAAGGAACATTATCTCTTCACATTTCTGTGACTGAATTATTTCCCAGAAAAGCTATCAATTAAGTATGAAGAAAAAGACATTTTCAGCCATACAAGTGCTCATGAAGTAAACACTACATGAACAGAATCAGCAAACATCAGAGAAGTGCTGCTTCATCAACACAAGAACACAGATGAAATGTGTACGGTTGGGATTCCTACCCAGAAGAAGGCTACAGGGCTGTCCTCATCACCCCAGGGAGAACAGTGGTAGCAAGAACTGCACAGAAGACCATCAACAGCTCAGATGTAAATATTTACATAATTACAGTAAGGTAGCACAGAAAGCTTAACCAACACAAGAATAGCTACCATTTTTAGAAAGAAGAAGGAGGAATATATGGTGGTCAGGAGAGAGAAAGACTAAATCACCGGCTCTCCCTATATAGCAAGAAGTCAACTGTGATGGCTTGCATATGCTTGTTCCAGGGAGTGGCACTATTAGAAGGTGTGGCCTTGTTGAAAGAAGTGTGTCACTGTGGGGGTGGGCTTGGAGATCTTCCTCTTAGCTGCCTGAGGATGCCCAATCTTCCACTAGCATCCTTCAGATGAAGATGTAGAATTCTCAGCTCTGCCTGCACCATGCCTGCCTAGATGTTGCTATGCTCCCATCTTGATGATAATGGACTGAACCAGTGAACCTGTAAGCCAGCACCAATTAAATGCTGTCCTTATAAGAGTTGTCTTGGTCATGGTGTCTGTTCACAACAGTAAAGCCCTAACTAAGACATCAACATACAGTTTCCAAAACAGGAAACTCAAGAACAATATATAAGCACAGTATCAGACATGGAAATGTCCAGGAGGGAAAACTCAGCAATACAAGTTGGAGTCTTTGCATGGGTGGACTTGAAACCAGGCAAGGATGATGTGATGTTTGCAATTGCTATGTCTGGTTTTCTTTGACTTAAATATCTCTAAAAGACTGTCAGAGAGTCCCTTACAGTTCTTGACCTAAGTAGCTATTATTAAACTCACTCCATTTAAAAACATGTTAGAATTTTATTTCTGATATTCTCTTATGACTTTAATTCTACAATTCTAGTCTTCCTCTCCATGTGTAATGGCTACCATGAAAGTACGTAAAAAAAATTTTGTCAGAACACCCAACGTGGCTCTTGACCAAGAATGGGGTAATAAACTTACAAAGTGTGCATAAAGCTTGGCAAATTCTTGTGTGATAGAAAAAGACCATTATGGAATTTCATACTAGTACACACATACAATCAGATCACTTCCTGTTTTTTCTTACTACATGGAAACTAAAGTGAAAATACTGTAGAATGGCAGGAAGACAAACTGGCATTGGGTTGCACATAAATAATCACCAAGATTATTGCCTAAATTGAACTAACAAGGTAGAGACATAAGAAACTACAAGAAATTATACTACCAAACTATCCTGAGTCTTTGTCTTGTTTGTTAGAAAAATCATAAAAAATTGGAATTGGGACCAGTTAGCAACAAAAAAGAAAAAAACATGAAAAATATGAAAATTGTATAATGAGAGAAGACAGCTGCAATAAGGACATGTTTAGGAGTTCTACAACAAGCAAATCTAATCCAGTGACAGAGATTATGTCAGCAGTTGTGCACAGCAGGATGTAGGTGGGAACCGAATCTGAGACACAGAAGGCCACGTGTAGTAGTGAACATTGTATAAGCTAAGCATTAGGAAAGCTGAGGCAGGAGGAGCCTAAGTCTGAAGCCATCCTGAGCTACAACAGCCAAGTCTAAAGTTAGCCTGGGCTACATGGCAGGAGTAAATTCTCTGACACAACAGTAACAAATTCAAATATGTAAACACCAACTTCACTGACCTGTACTATCAAAATACATGCATATTACTACATGAAAAATACACCTCGCCGGGCGGTGGTGGTGCACGCCTTTAATCCCAGCACTTGGGAGGCAGAGGCAGGAGGATTTCTGAGTTCGAGGCCAGCCTGGTCTACAAAATGAGTTCCAGGACAGCCAGGGCTACACAGAGAAACCCTGTCTCGAAAAACCAAAAGAAAAATACACCTCAATAAGATGAGGAATAAACCATTATAGGAAACAATCTAGAGCCAGGATAAGGAGCAAGCTTTTAATCCCAGCATTCGATAGGCAGTTCTCTGTGAGTTCAAGGCCATCCTGACCTACATAGTAAGCTCTTACTACATAGGACAGTCGAGAGAACCTGTCTCAAATAAAAAAAAAAAGGAGAATATGGAGGTTCCTGGTTAAAATAAGATAAAATAACAGTACTGTATGAACCAAAAATTCCAGTACTGGGCATTCAGATAGTTTCCAACTCACAACGTCAACTTCACAATGGCATAAAAGTGAGACATATCCAGCAGACACATTCCCTCAAATTCTGATCATTTCCTAGGTTAGCACTATGTGATGTGACACTCTGTAACAATGCTGGGCAGCAGCTGTAAGCTATAGCTCCCAGAGAGCCATGCAATCGGGAGGGTAAACAAAGGACCTCCCACAGCACTACAGCCAAGCTGGGATGCTCGATAGGCAAGATATATTACATGTACTTTTTAGTTTGTGGAATTTTCATATTATGAAGGGAGTACTTAAATATAATTCAACCATAAATCAAGGAACATCTGTATATCTAAAGGAAATGAAATCAGTATGTTAAAGAGACATCTGCACTGCCATGCTCATACAGTGTTACAAAGACAATCAGATAGAATCAATGTATCAACAGACAGTTAAAGATAATACTGCATGTACGTGCAGAATTCATTCTTTAAAAGTATGTATGAGTTTTCTTCTAAATCCTGACATTTGCAACAACATTCAACTGCAAGACATCACACTGAGGGAAAGAAGCCAGGCATACAAATACCACACAAACTCACATGTGAAAATGTTCAAGTTAAACTCAGAAGAGAATGACAGTTACCAGAGGATGAGACTGAAGAGATATTACCCACAGAATGCAAATTCTTAATTAGATAAGAAGGGTAAATTCAAGAGATCTATTATATAACATGCTAACAGCAATGTGTTTTATACTTGAAAATTGCTAAGAGATACTATAAATTGTTTTACTACAGAGAAATAGAATCTATGTGAGGTGATGTACATATTATTTGATTTCACCATTCAATAATGTGTTCATATTTCTAAATACCCATGGTGCATCCATAAATGTATATAATTTTTATTTGATTAATAAATTTAAGTTGTCTTTTTAAATGAGGATGGAAAACAGGGACTCTATCTGTGAAAAAGGTACCAAATTCACATAAACATTTATTTCTCAAATTCATGTTCTGATTTCATAAATGTGATGACAGCATTTTCACTGTTATCTTATGTTTAATTAATATTGAAAGGCTGTATCACCTTGACGCATTTATAAATCCATGGAAAGCCAAGCTTCATTCATAAATAAATCCATGGAAAGCCAAGTTGTCAGAATCATGCCATCATGCATGGAATTATGGTAACTTGACATTTGCTTCAAATCGTGTGTTCAGCTGCACCAAGAACCTCAGGGTCAAGATATAAAACTAAGTCACTCTAATTAGAGACCAGAAGAAGAAAATATAAGCAGGGCTCAAGAGGCTATTGAAAGGGAAATGTGAGATGAGACAGGTGGCAGAGATGGGACAAACAACAAATGAAGAAAACTAACTAGGACTTTAAAAAAATAAAAACCAGCCTTATCTTTTTTTTTAAGAGGAATAGCAGAGATACACTTAGGGACTAACATATACCTGCCCAGGGATAACACAGAAAGGCCATAATCTTCAATAATTCTGCTTTAACAAAGGCAGAAAAGTGCTGAATTCCAATTGAGAAATAAAGAGGGAAATGCCTCTGTGTGCTAATGCCACAATCACAGCACAACACATGTACAAGCAGCGTGGGACACTGGTGGGCCAGAAAGAACCCAAGGTGTTCCCTGGAAGGAGGAAACAGTCACTAAAAATCAGCACATCAATGTCACTTAGGTTTACAAACACAAACTACTGCTCTATCCCTTTTGTGGCATGGAAGTTAAGTCTGCATCTAAGTGCTTTCATGCACACATTTGCCTGTGAGAAGAGACCATTGGAGTTTTTTCCAGAGTTTACGAAAAGTTCATAGAAAGAATGAACTTGAGAAACATCACTCTGCTCTCTCTAAAAGCCCTTTGGAACTAGAGGTCATATTTAAACTATCCCTCACATTTTTATTTCCTATGGTTCCCTTTAGTTCTTCTAACTTCCATTCTTGGGTTTTAAATTCTCTGAAAATCACCCCTCAACTCATTTCAAGAGCAATACCTTTCTCTTCAGCTACTGGATGCAGACACAGATCAAGAAACCCTTGGACTTTAAGGAAGGAATGCCTCATGGTTCCCAGGACTACAATAATGCACCTAAGACTACTGTTTTAGCATTTAAATTATAGCTCTTATTGCTGGTCATTGTTTAGCCTGTCCATTTCTGAAAGAGACTTTCTTCCTTTTCTCATACAAATAGCTAAGAATTTTCACTAATATTTAGGCTGTAAATAACATCTTACAAAAGTCACGCACTTCTCCTATGACATTCTTTGTATTAATTAAGGCTATTATTCATCCTACGTCTACCTTTCAAAGTATACTCTTACATAAAAGTCAAAAGTCATTTTAGGTAAATGTTAAGTAATGAATGTTGCATTCCTGAATAATGAGGCCCCTAGCAACATCACTTGAGTAATTATTCATAGTTATTTCTAGTTATAGGCAAGAAAAGCAGGTTTTTAGCATGAGCTCTAATATCAAGAAAACAGCCAATAATAGGTAAAACATTGTGTTTGTATGCATACAAAGAGCCAAGTATATGCTCTACCTTGCCTATCCTTCTTCTATAATAACATGAGACTGAATACTTAATATGTTTGCACTGGACTCCCCTCATTGCCGCCTCACACTGTGGAGAAACACTGTCAAGCATGACATGCATGGTACAAGTCTTGCATCTGTATCAAATAACTCCCATCAACATCAAGGCCACCGTAACAGGCAACTGTGCGACTGGCAGAATCTATGAATTCTGAGACATCTCATTTTAGGCAATTTTATAGTGTATTCAACAATAATAGGATCACTCAAGAATTTTATTTTGCACATTACTTGATCTGATTGGTCATAGATGGCTTTTCATTCACAATAAATATTTTTTAATCTAGAAAAAAAAAATCCCAAATGGACTTAGCAAATGGAAAATGTTCAAATCACTTGGGAAAAAAGTCAAACTCATCTTACACCATGCATTTATCCCAAAGGACATAAACTCTAGCAATATAACCTAAATGGGCATATGGAAGCAATGTCAAAATGGCAGGTGATGCATGGATATGAACACATCTTCATCTGACTTGTTCCACATTAAAGCATGTTCCTACATGATTAGTTACAGTATGCCTTCAAATGGTAGCCATACTATGGTGTTCCCACATTCAAAAACTTACCACTTCTAAAAGCTACAGATAATAAATAGTACACACTGCAAAATAAACATATACATGGGACCAAGTGTCCATCAGTACAATATGGCCATCAGACCCTAAGGCACCAGCTCCCTTGTGCCACACGTCACATGCCAGCTCTTTCAGGTCTCCTGTCACATTCTCACCAGACTGGTCCTTCTGCTGCCTCAGGATCATTGCACTTGTTATCGTCCTTCCTCAAAGTCCCCTTACAGACTCTCTTCCTCATACTTTTCAGATATTGGCCTTCCCTGACCAACTTAGTTGAAAGATCAAATCCCACCCGGCAGTGGTGGTACACACCTTTAATCACAGCACTCGGGAGGCAGAAGCAAGAGGATCTCTGAGTCTGAGGCCAGCTTGGCCTACAGAGTGAGTTCCAAGCCAGTCAGGACTACACAGAAAAAACCTGCTTCAAAAGAAAATAAAATCTCTAGTCACTATTTTGCTCTTTTTCTTTTTCTTTTATTACCATGAGTTCTGTTTGTTCTGATCAGAACATAAACTAAAACTTAAACTTTCTGGACAGAAATCTTTCACTCCTGTACTCCAGAGCCTAGAACAACAATCTCTGCATAAGGCAGACATGCAGATATTGTATTTGTCTCTACACACTATCCTCGTGTAAGGTCCATGGTGCATGGTGCATCACCAGCACCTAAAACCAAGCCAGGAACATAGCTGGCACTTGGGAGGTATATACAGACTGAGTCTGCTTTATATCACTTTGCTAGAGAACAGAAAGAAAACTGCACATCTGATCTGAGTATCACCAGCTTGCTATGTGGCCCTAGAATAATGCAGCCTGATGACAGCTGACTCATCCACCATTTCACCTGAGACAAGCATATGCCTGTACTTGGTATATAACCTGACATGCAAGCAAAACAAAATAAAACAAAAATGACATGGAAAGTTTGCTTGGGAAACATTACTGCTTCTTTAATCATTAAAAAAAAATAATCTCGGGACTGGAGAGATGTCTCAGTGGTTAAGAGTACCGCCTGCTCTTCCAAAGGTCCTGAGTTCAAATCCCAGCAACCACATAGCGGCTCACAACCATCCATAACAAGATCTGACGCCCTCTTCTGGAGTGTCTGAAGACAGCTATAGTATACTTACATATAATAAATAAATCTTCAAAATAATCTCTTAATTTTATGATACAAAATTATCAAAATATGGAATACAAACAAATTTACTTTCGTTTTTCAGCATTTTTCCTTGCTTCTTAATCAAACATTAATTTTTTTTTCTTCAAAGTTTTCATTCCGCACCTCTCGTCCAAATAGTGGCACTAATTCCTAACACTGAATCAGGTAGCATTTACTTTCTTGGCAAACTAATAAAAGTTTCTCTGTTGTGTTGTTGTTGTTTTGTTTTGTTTTTCTTTCTCTCAGACCTCAGACTTTGGTATACTGAAAGTAAGAATGGTACATAGAGAAATAAAGTGTGGCTTCTATAACAAATAAATGCAAGATGCTGGAGATCAAGCCCTCATTTGCAGCACCAAGACCAAGCAGATGCATCCCATTGGCGGCAATGATGCTCCTGCACGATGTGCATGGCAGGGCAGAGCAGTAAGCACTGCTGCAATCTCCCTGGACAAAGAGAGTACAACAGAGTCCTTCCAGCCAACCAAACTAACCAGACACACAAACACTGAGATGCGCCCAGCCCTACTGTGACTAGCCTAGGCAAAGCCGGGAGGTCAACAGTGCTGGACATTCGTTTCCTGGTCTCTGTTAGTCAAAACGGACTAGAGTTTGTTTTTTTTTTTTATTTTTTTTTTTTTTACATTTTTTCTAAGTTTTTTTATTTACATTCCAAATCATTTCCCCTTTCCCGCTTCCTCCCTCCCCAAAAGTCCCATAAGCCCCCTTCCCTCCCTCTTTTCCCCATTCAACCCCCTCTCGCTTCTCTGTCCTGGCATTCCCCTACATCCAGTCTTTCCAGGACCAGGGGTCTCTCCTTCCATCTTCTTGGAAATCTATTGATATGTGAATTGTGTCTAGGGTATTCCGAGATTCTGCGTTAATATCCCCTTATCAGTGACTGCATACCATGTGTGTTCTTTTGTGATTGGGTTACCTCACTAAGGATGATATTTTCAAGTTCTGACCATTTGCCTAGGAATTTCGTGAATTCATTGTTTTTAATTGCAGAGTAGTATTCCATTGTATAAATATACCACATCTTTTGAATCCATTCCTCCGTTGAGGGACATCTGGGTTCTTTCCAGCTTCTGGCTATTATAAATAAGGCTGCTATGAACATAGTGGAGCATGTGTCCTTATTGCATGCAGGGAAAGCCTCTGGGTATATACCCAGGAGTGGTATAGCAGGATCCTCCCCGGGAGTGTCATGCCCAGTTTTCTGAGGAAACGCCAGACTGCTTTCCAGAGTGGTTGTACCAGCTTACAATCCCACCAGCAGTGGAGGAGTGAGAGTTTGTTTTAAATAAGAGCAACTCATCCACAGTCTCACCCAGTTTCACAGATAATACATAAGAGGATCCTACCATGTCTAAAGGCAACGAATTACAGCACTGCTTTCAAAATTGGCCAATTATTTTTAAAACACAGAGATTGCTTCAAAAAAGCCCAAAGGCTTACTGGTTCCAGAGCTGGACTCTAAGAGGCTGAACCTCACATCCATAGCATCTGAGTATAATTTATGCACTGCTAACAGAATCATAGTAAAAGGTCTGGAGGACCAGAAAGAATGTGACAGTGGCATGAGCACAGCTGTTCCTGGGCAGGAACAAGCTAGGAAGTCCTCTATGGCTCACAGTCCAGATAGCAAGTCCCAAACCATAGTCTGCATAGGGCATAATCTCTCAAAGGTGACTGGGAGCAGTTTCCCTCCACGCCTCACTGCAAAACTAAGTAAGCAGAGATCTCGCCCACTCAGTTTCTAGCATGTTGGGGTTCTGCAATGTCTCATCTTTGTTTTTTAAAGGTGAAAGGCACTGCTTGAAAAATTACTAGGGAAAAAACGTGTCAATAAAGGCTTTAGCGTCAGGGAGTCCTTATTTCACATTCTAAACCTGTCATGATAACAGATGCGACCTGTTTTCTAGTTCTTGGCTATGGCAGCATGTGCATGTGTACACATGTCTGTGCAGGTGTGCATGCATAGGTATGCACAACAGATCATGCCTAGCCAAAACGAAAGTCAGTGTTCAATACAGGTAGCAATTACTGTTACTTATCAAAGAACAGTACAAACCAGTATTAAAGGAGAGCTGCTGTAAATGCACGGCATACGAGCTCAGGAAATGGCTCAGTGGGCAGCACTTGCTGCAAAAGCATCATCGCCTGAGGTCAGATCCCTAGCCACATTAAAAACTGGGCATGGCATCACGTGCCAGTAACTAGGTTTGTAGGAGGACAGAGACAAGTAAAGCCCTGACGTTTGCTGGACAGCAGTCTAGCTGAACCAGGGAGCTTCAGATTCAGTGGGATCCTGTCTCAAAACAATAAAATGGAAAGTAGTAATGAAAGATACCCAATGCTGACCTCTGACTTCCATACACAGACAAGGAGATATAGATATACACACACACACACACACACACACACACACACTTGCACATACTACACCAAAAAAAAAGCCAAGAACTATAAAATACAACATGATAGTACACAGCTTTTTTTTTTTTTTGAGCAGTTCGTCCTTTTGGCAAAATATAAAAGGACCTAACAGAAACTCACTTTGTCCTGTAGGCAGTAAAGGCAGGGTACCCAGGAAACAATAACTATTCAAAACTCAAAAAAAATGTCTTCCTGAATCACAGTAGTCAAGGACCACTAGGCATTACTGTGTGGTGTAGCTCCAAACCACCGCTGTAAGGGAAGGTGACCAGTGTCTGACAAGAAGGAAGGAGGCTCACCTGCTTGATTTTATTCCTCGAGTTAGTGATGCGTTCTGTGATACTCTGGTATGTGCGAATGGCTGTTGTCAATTCTGTGTAGTGCTGAACGATCAATTCATCCAAGTCACGGTCACACTTCTCATAGGCTTCTTCAAGGCGACCTTTCTCATTTTCTCGGTCTTCGACATCATCACTGGTAGACAGAGTCCTGGTAAGGACAGAATTTGTCAAGCTGTGTCAAACTTCAAAGCAACAACAAGAAGAAGCACAGTCAACAGTCAACACACTAGCACATTCATTCTACAAACTAGGAAGTGAAGTGACTTAACAGAAAATACAAAGTAACCTTCGAAGCTGATTCTGCCAGCACATAAGTGCCTGCACGGGTTGCCTAGCCACAGACCCCATCCTTCACCTAGTCTTTTGACCCTGAAATGATTTTAGTCAGACAGCAGGTGGGCATGAATTCAGAGGAAAGCCGGGCAGCTCTTGATTTGTATGAATCATTATAATTCCTACCAGCTCTGGTCTTCTTACAATTCTGGCTAACAAGACCTACAGAATGTCGAAAGAAAGGTCCCTTCCCGAGCCCAGGCCACTGACACAAAGAGCTGGGATTCTCAGACACTTCTGTTATCTGTGGAAGTCAAAGCCATGGTAAATGCTTCTGCAGCTGGGTCCATGGGCAACAAGAAGGAGTCATCCCTGAAGCCGCCCTCCCTTCAAGACTTTGTGTTAAGGGAGATGATATATATTGTTGTTTAAGTCACTTCTGGATAGCCTTCTTTCGTATGTGGTGAAGGGAAAAAAATTTCTCACACCAAGACACCACTTTCTAAAGAGTTCATGTGAAATTGCACAGAGCTCCCAGCAGCCTAGGAATAAGGTCATGTCATTTCTAAAATCTGTTACAACAGCAATAACCTAAGCAGCACTACAAGACACTGCCTGCATTCGCTATTCTTCAAACAGCACCAACAAGAGTGATAGGAATCAACAATAACCAGACAATGAGATAGGTACACTTATTAAAAATCTTTCAATAACTCAGTTTGATACATGGGCCACAGATCTTTGTTTCCTCCATTATCTTTCTTGGATAATTTTTTTTAATTTAGTATTATAATAAAGAAACCTTTCCCTCTTATCTGCTCACTGTGGTAATTTAGAGTTTCATTAAATTCCCTCGGATTTGTCAGCTTATACATTCAGCCTAGTTTATTTCATTTATCTTTTTTAATTTAGGGAGGGGGATATTTTAGGCTCTCAATGATGGATGCAATCAATTATAAGTCCATCATTAGAACTGCTTTCAGAGATGGTCTGTCAGCAAATCAATCACATACCCACCTCCGGATACTTTCTAGCAAAATACTGTACAACAGTCTTCTCCAAACTGTCACTCAGAGCAAGGGATCTTAATTCACGAGCCACACAATATATAAAACTTCTTTTTCAATTTAGAAGGGAATTCAGGAGGCCTGTCTGTGGCTTCAATGTACTTTCTAAAATGAATTCTGTAAATGCGTTAGGGATGCCAAGAGATCAAGTGTTGCATGAAATGAAACAGTCCTGGTAGCTAAAAGGGGCAGTCCCAGGCCAGACCCTATTTCCTCATCTGTAAACTGGTGATCCTAAGTCTGGTGATTTCCAATGCTTGGGGGCAGAAAACACACAAGTATTTAACTATCAAAGTAAATCAACTTAATCTCAAAAGGAGAGCCAACAAAATCACCTTTGATATTTGGCTCATAGTACCTTAGCATGTCTCTCTGTTGTTTCTTATGATATATAACTTTGCTCTTTAAATCTGAAGTCTTCCAGCATGCTACTCTACAGAACAATCAAGAAATGCCTTCAATTTATCAACTGTCCCATAGGCAAGAGTCTCTGGATGTTTAACTCCATAGCTTCTGCAGAGCTACACAGCATGAGCCTGCCATTTTCACAGTGCCTTCCACATCCTCCCTCCCATCACACACACACTGCCATTTGTGGAAGGAAACATGCCAAACATCTCTCACACTATTTACCTTAACTAGTCAGAATTACCATTAAGAAAAATGTCAGGCCCAGGGAGGACACCTTCTCTGGCATGAGCTGTCACTGCAATGCATTACCAGATCATTAGGAGTTACTTACAAAAGAGATGGGTTACTAAAATGAAGATTAGGAGTAAATTGAGTCCACAGGGGATCTTTTCTCCTATTTTCATTTCCAGAGGAAATATTTATATAAGAAATATCCTGTGCCAAGTTTAACTCACACTGAGAGATCATCCTCTTCCTTTTGATGTAGCCTGGGATGAATGACAGTTTTGTAAAGTCAAACACTATTATAAAACTCACGAATTGTTACGGTATCCTTTTTAGTGAAGAGAAAGGCAATAAGGATAGTGAAAATAATAAAGACCTCCAAACTTTAGAAAGGCTTGCAGGTGCCAGAACCCAGTTTTATTTGGCTTTCTATCAAATGTTCACTCCTGTTGGACTGGATTCTGCTATCCTCCAGTCCCCTTTTCTCACTAGAAGCGGTTGGGCTTTGAAGAGGCTAAACAATCTCTCCACCCCATGCAGTGAGAATAAGAGCTCCTAGAAGAATCCAAAACCCAAGTCTGCTTACAGGTTTGAACAGCTGCAGAGTAATTAAAACCTGTCTCTGAATTCTAACTGCCTAGGCTGGGCTCCTTATTCCACCATACTTACTACCCAGAGGACCTCAGTAACTGAATCTTATTCTGTTCATCTATAAGATGGAAAGAAGACATTCCTTACAGGATGGTGGGGTTAAGCATAATCAAACAAGGCTTCATATACCATCATCAGTCAACAAATGTTGTCCATAATAACGAGCTATCATTGCTACAAGTACGGTTTCGGTTTAGAGGGGTTTGTTTGTTGCTTGGTTTTGAAGAAGTTGTTTGTGGTTTTCATTTTCTAAGACAGTGGCTTGCTAAGGAGCTGAAGCTGTACGGACCAGGCTAACCGCTACTATCCTCCTGTGTCTACCTCCCTCTACTTCCCAAGTGTTGGCTTTACAGACAAGCACCACCACACTGGACACTACAATGCAGTTTTAGTTTAAAAAAAAAAATCTTCGTTCTGGTGGACAGTCCTTACTGATGAGCCAGATTTTACATCTAAGCCCAGAAATGTATAGATGCCCCATTGCCCTATGTCCGGCACATGGGGAAGGAGGTAAACATTCGGCCCAGAGCACAAACTGAAGCAATGCAACGGCCACTTAATAAGCACCTCTGTGACAATCCCTAAGACAGTGCGATGAGCTGGACAGAATCTTGGCCCTTTTTCTGATATGCACACAGAGCTCAGGGGAGGGAATAACGTGCACATATCACATATGCGTGCAGCCTACCCTCCTTCTACCATACGTGTGAATTGCTGTATTCCCTGCCTCACTTCCTGAGCTGAGAACTTCACCAGGTGACTGATGACAGCTCACCTGTAAGAAAGCAGGGGTCAGCTAAAGACGAAAAGATGCACATGGGCCCTACTACCTTTTTTGTTTGTTTGTTTGTCTTTCTTTTCAAGAAACACTGTTGGACCTGATAAAATGATTAAAACAACAGCAACAAGACAGAAGCAAGGGACATGATATAAAGTTGACACTCCAAGATGCATTCAAATTTCACAGGCGCTCTTTAGCTTTTGCTCTGCCCTATTTCATGTAAACTGTGATTACAGTTTACAAAGTGCTGCTGAATGAACACTGGGACAGAAAACGCTAAACCAGACTGCAGTGAAGCTGGAAGAGGAGACGTTTCTGGATCACTAACAATTTTTCACTACGACACCTCTGGTATTTTACATGATGAATTATATCTCTAACCATGACTAATTAATCCCCAGGAAGGAATGTGTTCACCTAACAGGCTAAAGGGTCCACCAAATGCTTCTAGCAGGAACAAGGATGGGAGATGGTTCCGGCAATTCACAAACCACCAGCTCCCAGTGAATCCCAGACAAAAATTAAAACATGGGATAAAGATCTGGAGACTGAAAATGGAATTTGTCAGTTTCTTTTCTTTCTTTCTTTTTTTTTTCCTTTTATAACACCAGCTTCAGTCTTTCAGTTGGCCAGTCAAATGTTGTGAAAGGAAAATATACACTCACCATCAGCAATCCCTTCTTGGAGCAATTTTGCTCTCTTTGGATTTAATAGAATAATGGAGTCTAGACAGAAGCAAGCACATGAAAGTCAATGTCATGTTTTAAAAAATCAAAGGAAACACAAACAGAAGGGAAAGTGCGCCTATGAAAATCAGGTTACTCACCAGGACAACCCATCACTCATCAGAGCAGAGACTTTCAGCAAAAGACTTAGAAAAAGAAGAAAACAGTCAAACCCAGACCACTGCCAGGAACACACCAAATCCTTCTGAAGGCCCTCAGCAAACATGTCACACCAAGGCATTTGAGGGTTGCAAGACGAGCTCAGTGGAAAACACTTGCCTATCATGTGCAGGTATCCTGGGTTCAGTCGACAACATTGCATTTTTAAGAAACCACTTTTCTTTCCCCATTCCGTTTACCTGTGCAGAAGTTGAACCTATTAGCCGGGTATAGTGACACAAAACTTTAATCCCAACAGAGGGTTAAAGGCAAAGGCATGTGGCTCTTGTGTGGGAGTTCAAGAGCAGCCTAGGCTACATAGAGAGATGCTGTCAAAAAAAATAAATAATGAGAAATATACAAGTTTATAAACTGAGCTAGGTATGGAAATCTCACCACTTAAGAGAGGTAGAGGCAGGAGGATCAGGAGTTGAAGCCAGCCTTTGCTACAAAGTTGGGCTTTGTACAACCCAACCTGGGCTATATGAAACTGTCTCAAAAACAAAGCAAGCAAAATCAAACAGTTGTTCTAAAAAGTAAAACTACAGACTCAAATAGGGCAAGGTAGCATCACCCTATAATCCCAGACACTTAGCGGGTAAAACAAGAGGATCATGACTTTGGGGTCAGCCTGGGCTACACAGTAAGGCTCTGGCTTGGAAAAAGAAATTCTTAGTAAACAGAAACAAATAGAATTCTGCAACCCTGGTGAGTTCCTCAACCTCTCCGGGTAAGTTCTTCCTTGCAAAACAGGCAAGAGAATAGAACTCCTGCCTCTCCAGGATGTTTTAAGGAGTGAAGAAGTGTAGGGAGAAAGATGAAGCGCTTATTCACATTACAGAAACAGTATAAATCATCTATGATTCCCAGTACTGTCAGCCCAAAGCCCCGCCAGCCTCCCTCCCAGTTCCTATGACTCTGTGATGGACTCGGATCAGACCTTTCTCTGCATTCTCACAGTGCCTGGCACATTAAATGTTGAGTAGAAGCTGCATAATGAGCAACAGCAAGATGCAGAAGAACATAAAAGGTCATACAGGACAGCTCCCTGACTGAGACAACTGCCATGGAATGGCCTCGCTGGAAGTCATACATGCTAATAAATCCCTGGGAAGGAAGCAACAGTTACAGTGATGGTGGCCCCATCAACTCACTGATTAGTTCAGCAGGTCACCTACCCCGTAGACTAAGTGGCTAGACATACAGCAGTAACTAACCTGCCCTCCATCAAAAAGCTAATATGTCACCTTGGAGATGTAGGCCATAAAGTGAGGGACCATAAGGGGTTTTCCAGTCCCACACCCTCCTTTTTTTTTTTAATTGAAAAAGGAAGTAAAAACATTTTACATTAAAAGATTTACATGAAAAATGTTTCTGATAAAATTGAAGAAGCATATAGAAAAACACATTAAGATTGACAATTTTCATGGAAAATTAAAGAGTAAAATGGTAGACATAAAAAAAGGTGCTAAATTAATTGAAAAAGGAAGTGGAAAGATTTTATGATAGAACTGAAGATGGGAAGTATTTCTAATAAAATTGTAGAAAAATATAAAATAACATTAAAATTGAAGATTATCATGGAAAATTACAGATAAAATGGTAGGCATAAAAGTATATCTAAGTTAATTGAAAGTGGAATTATAAACATTTTCTGATAAAATTGAAGATCTAAAGGAAAATATTTCTGATAAAATTAAAGAAATATATAGAAAAACATGTTAAAATTGACTATTTCATGGAAAATTATACAGATGAAATGGTAGGCATAAAAATATTCCTAAGTTGATTGAAAGTAGAATTATAAACATTTTCTGATAAAATGAAGACTGACTTGGAAAATATTTCTGATAAAATTGAAGAAATATATAGAAAAACACATTAAGATTGACTATTTCATGGAAAAATTATACAGATAAAATGGTAGGCATCAAAATATTCCTAAGTTGATTGAAAGTGGAATTATAAACATTTTCTGACAAAATTGAAGATTTACATGGAAAATATTTCTGATAAAATTGAAGAAATTTATAGAAAAAATGTTAAAATTAAAAATTATCATGGAAAATAATAGTTAAAATGGTAGACAGAAAAAATATTACTAAATTGATTGAAAGAGAAATTACAAACATTTTCTGATAAAATTGAAGATTTACATGAAAAATATTTCTGTTAGACTATGTTTTTTGTTGGGGAATTGAGTCCATTGATGCTATAAGATATTAAGGAATAGTGATTGTTGCTTCCTGTTATTTTTGATGTTCTTTTTATGTTTGTGTGGTTACTTTCTTTTGGGTCTGTTGGAAAAAGACTACTTTCTTGCTTTTTCAAGGGTGTAGTTTCCCTCCTTGTGTTGGCATTTTCCCTCTATTATTCTTTGTAGGACTGGATTTGTGGAAAGATATTGTGTAAATTTGGTTTTATCATGGAATAACTTGTTTTCTCTGTCTATGGTAATTGAGAGTTTTGCTGGGTATAGTAGTTTGGGCTGGCATTTGTGTTCTCTTAGGGTCTGTATGAGACCTGCCCAGTATCTTCTAACTTTCATCGTCTCAGGTGAGAAGTCTAGTGTAATTCTGATAGGCCTGCCTTTATAGGTTACTTGACCTTTTTCCCTTACTGCTTTTAATATTCTTTCTTTGTTTAGTGCATTTGGTGTTTTGATTATTATGTGACAGGAGGACTTTCTGGTCTGGTCCAGTCTGTTTAGAGTTATGTAGGCTTCTTATATGTTCATAGACATCTCTTTCTTTAGGTTAGGGAAGTTTTCTTCTATAATTTTGTTGAAGATATTTACTGGCCCTTTAAGTTGTAAATCTTCACTCTCTTCTATACCTATAATCCTTAGGTTTGGTCTTCTCATTGTGTCCTGAATTTCCTGGATGTTTTGGCTCAGGACCTTTTTGCATTTTGCATTTTCTTTGACTGTTGAGTCAATGTTTCTATGATATCTTCAGCACCTGAGATTCTTTCTTCTGTCTCTGGTATTCTGTTGTTGATGCTTGCATCTATGACTCCTGAATTCTTTCCAAGATTTTCTATCTCCAGACATGTCTCACTTTGTGATTTCTTTATAGTTTCTACTTCCATTTTTAGATCCTGGATGGTTTTGTTCAGTTCCTTCACTTGCTTGTTTGTGTTTTCCCGTAATTCTTTAAGGGATTTTTGTGTTTCCTCTTTAAGGGCCTCTACCTGTTCACCCATGCTCTCCTGTATTTCTTTAAGGGATTTTTGTGTTTCCTCTACAAGGGCTTTTACCTTTTGACCCATGTTCTCCTGTATTTCTTTAAGGGAGTTATTTATGTCCTTCTTGATGTCCTCTAACAGCATCGTGAGAAGAGACTTTAAATCCAACTCTTGCTTTTCTGGTGTGTTGGGGTATCCGGGACTTGCTGTGATGGAAGAACTGGGCTCTGATGTTGCCAAGTAGCCTTGGTTTCTGTTGATAGGGTTCTTGCGCTTGCCTTTCACCATCTGGTTATCTCTGGTGTTAGTTGGTCTTGCTTTCTCTGGCTGGAGTTTGTCCCTCCTATGGGCCTGTAAGCCTCTGTCTGTACTCCTGGGAGATCATTTTCTACCGGCAGGGTCTGTGCACAGAAGGCTGTGGAGCTGTCTGGTTCCCTGCTGCAAATGGCGGCCGGAAGGGAAGACTCCTGTCCCAGCAGCTCCACTGATCATATGCCCTGTGCGCTCCTAGCTGTTCCCCTCCAGAGAGAAGGTGGAGATCTCACCTCCACACTCAGAACTGAAGTCGCTGCTGGGAGATCACTCTCTCCTGGCAGACTGTCACAACATACATTCTTGACAAATCTGCATGAAGAATTGGCTGCTTAATACAGTCATAGATGACTAATGCACTTGTTACAAGAGATAAAGTTACACACCTAAGTCTTGGTGACCATGCAGAATGAACAGAACTGAGCCATATTTTCTGAATGCTGATAATGGGCTTACCTGTCCACTAAGGCCCTACTGACCTCTCTTCCAGAAGTAATACAAACTAAGAAATCAACTAATGAAAATCCCCTTATGCAACTAGGAAAAACTAATTACAAGTACACTTTCACATATCTGAAAATCACTAATCAGCAAACAACTGAGCACCATCTACAACTGGAATCAAGTGTCCTAAGCTACCCCCTTTCTGAGAAGTACTCTGGGTGGGCCTACGAGACTAACCAGATGCTGCAAAGTTCCTGAGCTTCTTATCATCAAAAACCTCAACCCCACCACCCTGGATATCTTCTCTCCAACACAAGAGTACAAAACAAGAACTGAACTTGAGGTGGACTAGTTGCCAAGCCTGACTCCAGAAAGTGAAAACTGAGTGCTCCAAAACTCTTTTCAGAAGAACATGTCTCTTTTTGTTAGTGATTCCAACACAAGGGGGAAAATGTCCAGAACTGATGTGACTCTTCCAACATCAATCCAGATTCCTTCCCACACTGCTGATACATTATCAGTTCTACCCAGCACTTGCTTCCAAGTATTAGAGCCACATCCTCTTTCCAGAAATGAACCCAGCCCATCGCATATATAGCTGACAGCAAAATACACCTATATCCAGCAAGAGAACTAAAGACAGCAGCTCTAGGCATGAGTAAAGAGAAACCCAACGTCATGAGGAAGAAAGGAGACTGAAGGATACAAACACTACACAGCTCAGTCAGAGCTTCAAGCTGACTATGCAAAGCAGGGTATACTGCTCTACTTCATAGATGTGAATCATCTGTACCTGCTTTCAGGGTGTTATCAAAATGAGAGGCCCTCATCAGGAATCTGAGATTGAATAAAGGCTCACACATTAAAGAAATGCTAGAGATGTGTATCACTACATAATCACACAAGCTATATTTGACTCAAAGCAGAAGCAAATCAACACCTCACTTTCAAATCGGATTTTATTCTATTCAATTATACATTGTGATACCTTGTTTCTTAATTATGACTCATTAGAACCTATGAAATACAGGATAATCCCATCCCAACTGGTAGCAATTGATAATGACAAGTCTCTCTGAAAAAGTTTTCTCATGCCCATGAACATCCCTGAGATTTACGTAGCCTCAAGTGACAGTAAACAATGTCTGCTTTAAAATCATTTGAAAACTCACTAGTGTCTGGCTGTAGACAGCACTTAGAGCCAATTGCTACACCCAATATATGTGTATACAGTGCTTCCATAGTGCAATTAACTCAGTTATACAGAACACTACTGGAGACCAAAAGCTATAACTTGCTTAGGCAACAAAAAGGCCATTATCTAAAATTAAGTAAAATCACTTAACTCAGGCATAAAACTCGGTTTACAGCTGACAAAGTCAACTTAAAAATCTATCTCATTTCCACTTCCTTATAAAGTCTAGCAGCTCAGAAAGCATTGTCCACAGAGAGAGAGCCTCACTTCCTGGTGAGTTCCTCACAAGTGATGTTTTACACTTCTGACAGGTATTATATGGAGAAATACAAACTGGAAATTAGGGGAAGTCTTCTTAAGGGCAAAGATGAGGCTTTAGAATACAGGTGTCAGGGAGAAATAACAAGATCTAAAATATTGGTTCCCACCCTTCCTAATGCTACGACCCTTTAATACCTCATGCTGTGGTGACCCACAATCATAAAATTATTTCATTGATACTTCATAACTATAATTTGGCTACTGTAATGAATTATGTATGAATGTAAATACCTTATATGAAGGATATCTCAAATATGACACATACACACAAACACACCCCCCACCCCATGAAAGGGTTGTTCGACCCAAGTCATGGCCCACAGGTTGAGAACCACTGATATAAAGAATATCATACAGTATTTCTGTGATTAATTAATCTGCTAAGTAAATGTTCTGCCTCCAGCCATGACACATTTATTTTTATGGAAATTTTTACCATATTTTTAAATTGGTCAAAAACTTCTGATGGCAAAATTTAAAATTAAAAGACTTGTCAAAAAAATTCCACTTTCAAGAAATAGTGTCACATTCCATCTGGCTTCATCTATCCCTGACTGGCTCGAATCTTCTTCCCCCCAACCACACTGGCAAAATCCCAGGCATGATTTGTATTTGTGCGTATTTCACTATACAAATGATCATCTTAGTAGCAATGCTTTTTTAAACTTTAAAGAGGTATTTTGTTTAATGGTGTGTGTGTAGATGTTCACATATGTGAGGGACGTGCCAATTGTGCCAGAGGTAACTGATACCTGTGGAGCTAAAGTTACAGGCATGCTGGAAATCAAACTCCGGTCCTCTGCAAGAGCAGTAACTGCTAAGCCATCTCTCCACCCTGAGTAATAATTAATTAATTAATTAATTAATGCATATTCTCTAAAAAAAGAGAGAACAAAATCATAGCCCTATCATTTGAATATTTTTTAAATAAAGGTAATAATTTGAATTTGTTTCTTATATCCCATTTCCACAATAAAGCATTTTTAAGGGCTACTCTGGCTTTATCATGCTTTTAAATCATCTGTACAGTTATAAAACTGCAGATGCATGTCAGATGGGTCAGGCAGTGCCTGAGACAGGGAATTCCTAGGAAAGATTCCAGAGCACTTTTGGATATAAGATAATGTGAATGGCAATTCCTGGAAAGAAGCTGTGTCTACAAAGGCTGACTGACTGATTAAAACTGCAGTGATAGAGAGAGACTGGAATGTTGTGGGTCCAGAGGCTAAATACTTTGTCTTGGGTATTTTATTTGTTACTAGAAGCCCTTTCAAAAAGCTCCGGAAATAGACACTCCTTGCCCACCTCTGTATAAGAGCCAACATCCTATAACTAACAGAAAAAAAATAAAAGCCTTTGGAAATCTATTGACTTAGCAGACCACTAGTTTCCACCAACACAAAAAGCTAAGACCGCCATCAGATAGCATCTCAGGCCTATAAGAGAACCTCCCCCATCTTGCTGTACCTGCTCGTCGATGTACCTACCAATGTACTTTAAACTTCCCTTGATTTATGACTATAAGTATAAAACTGCACCCACTTTGGAACATGGAATTTGGAATAGCCTAAATCTGTGTTCCTAGGGCACGGGTCTTCAAAATGATTCCAGAACAAACTATCTCTTATTCCCTTTAAGATGAGAGGGGTGTGTGTGTGTGTGTGTGTGTGTGTGTGTGTGTGTGTGTATGAACAACACTGTTTTAAATAAAAAACAAACTATCTTTTGAATTCATAAATAATTTATGAATTTACTTTTTGAAAGGGCTTCTAGTAACAAATAAAATTCAGAAAAAAATTCTTATAAAAAAATCTTGAAATGCTGGGTCTTCAGGTAGATGTATTTCTAATTTTCTGAGGAACCTCCAAATTGATTTCCAGAGTGGTTGTACCAGTTTGCAATCCCACTAGCAATGGAGGAGTGTTCCTCTTTCTCCACATCCTCTCTAACATGTCACCTGAGGTTTTGATCTTAGCCATTCTGACTGGTGTAAGGTGGAATCTCAGGGTCATTTTGATTTGCATTTCTTTGACCACTGAGGACTTTGAACATTTCTTTAAGTGCTTCTCAGCCATTCGAGATTCCGCAGTTGTGAAATTGGTTTAGTTCTATACCCCATTTTTTGATTGGGTTGTTTGGTTTTTTGGTGATTAGTTTCTTGAGTTCTTTATATATTTTGGATATTAGCCCTCTATCGGATGTGGGATTATTGAAGATTATTTTTTCCCAATCTATAGGTTGCAGATTTGTCTTATTGACCATGTCTTTTGCCTTACAGAAGCTTTCCAATTTCATGAGGGTGAGGGAAAAGGACTGAAGCCCTGAGGGCCAGCAGAAAGAATGGAAACAGGCAACCTTGGGAGATAGTTAGGGGGACCCTCCAGAATGCACATGGGAGGTGAGACTCTCAGGACTCAAAGGAAGGGACCTTAGATGAAATGCTCAACAGTAGGGAGAGGGAACTTAGAGCCCACCTCCAGCAGGAAGACAGGGCATCAAATGAGGGAGAGGGGGGGCCATCCCACAGTCACAACTCTGACCCATAATTGTTCCTGTCTAAAAGAATTACAGGGGTGGAAATTGAGAGGAGCCTGAGGAAAAGAGGGTCCAGCAACAGGTCCAAAGTGGAATCCAGCTCAAGGGGAAGTCCCAAGGTCTGATACTATTACTGAGGCTATGGAACGCTCACAAAAAGGAACCTAACATGACTGCACTCTAGAAGTTCCATCAAGCAGCTAAAAGAGTCAGATGCAGATATTTGCACCCAACCAATGGACAGAAGCCTGTCTCTGTTGTTGAAAGGGAAGGCTGAAAGAAGCTGAGGAGAAGGGCAATTCTATAGCAGGACTAGCAGTCTCAATTAATCTGAGCCCCCGAGATCACTCAAACACTGGACCACCAAACAGGCTGCATACACCAGCTGACATGAGGCCCCCAACACACATACAGTAGAGGACTGCCGGGTCTGTGTTCATTCAGAGATGATGCACCTAACGCTCAAGAGACTGGAGGCCCCAGGGAGTTTAGAGGTCAGGTGGGGTGGGGGGTGGGAACATCCATGTGGAGACAAGAGGTGGGGAGGAGGTACAGGATGTGGAACAGTCAGTCAGAGGGTGGACAGTGGTGGGGAGAATAAAATATGGAGTGTTAATTAATTAAAAAATCTTGAAATCCATAATTGTTTTTAATCAACACTACCAGAAGTAACCCAGAAGCATTCTTTGATTACTATGCGTCAAATTGTGAGTTCTCCGTCTTCAAGGCTGAATCCCAAGCACATAAAAAACTGGCTACTACTTGCTATAAGGATCAAGGCCCTAACTCATTTCACAGCAGTAAAGCAGTTAACAAACTGTAAGCAGAGCAGACTCTGAGATGTCTCCAACAGAAGGCAAAATTCACCACTACAAACAGCCTCCAAAAATCCGATGAGGAATAAAAGACTCTAAAGCCCGAGCTGCCCAAAGAAAACCTACAGTGACCACATTAAACACCAGAGCACCATTGCTGCAGGTGGCAAAGAGCCACATCTTTAAAGAACTATAAGACATGTCAAGGCATGTCTCAGAGTCCTAATGGAAAAGCTCCTATCAAACTATTACAGAAGGAAAGGTTTAATGAGATGCAAAATAGGGGTTGGGAATTTAGTTCAGTGGTAGAAACTTGCCTAGCAAGCACAGGATCCTTGTTTGTTTGTTTGTTTGTTTGTTTGTTTGTTGTACAATAGATTGGACCCATGGCCTGAGGAATGCCAGGCAAGTATTCTTAGATTTAATAAAAGTCAAGTTTCTAACCAAAGCCACTACAGACACTAGAAACGAAGAATTAAGCATCTGAGTGTCTCTCTCTCAAACTATGCAAAGCACTTTTATATGCCTTGTCTCATTTCATGTTCCCAACCACACCAGATCTTCACCATCCCAATTCATAAATGGGAAAGTAAGACAGGGGACAGTGGGATGCTGAGTAAGTGATTCAAGATTATAGGCTAGTACAGTTTTCTTAGCTACCCTAAACCACACCCTCTCACTAAAGGATGTGACCAGACATATCTATAAAGGCATGGGTTGAAAAACTTGATGTATTACCCAATAATAAAACTACATGCCTCAAAGCTTTCAAAAAATTCCAACATTAACAGTGAGTCCTGAGGCTAGAAACCAAGACTTGGTTCCCCAAGATACTAACTCTGCATGTACAACCCGAAATTGGAGCGTTTTCTTCTCATTCCTGTAAATGCAATTATCAACTGTCCCAGGAACCCCTGAAAGTGTCTGTTCTGTTTCCAATCGGGCTCTCATGCATCCTGTATCCCAAGTGCTACTGGTGTTACAGGTATGCACCACCACACCCAGTTTATGATGGGGATAAAACCCAGGACTTTGTGTTAAGCAAGTACTCTACCAAGTGGGTCTATCAACAGTCCTGAAACTCTATTCTGATAGTGATTTGCAAATAGCAATGCATCATGGAGGGGAACAAGGCTGAGGGAAACAAAGAGTGAGAAACCTAAAGGCTATTCTGAGTTGGACTCCGATGAAGAGAGGAGACTAGAAATAGTTTCTATGCCTAACACTGCTCTTAGGGCCCAACTAAAAGCTCTTCCTGCCATAAACTGTCACAAACATCAAAGGTCTCTATTCAAAGTCCACATCAAAGCCTGGTCCTCTCAACAAACCTTACTTTGAATTAACTATGGGCTGACCAAAATATCTTCTGCAGAGGAAGGAAGGAATTTAACAGGAGCATACAATAAAGGATTTTCTATGTTTCTGAAATTCCTACTTCTGTGAAGACATAAAAGTTGATGAAAATGTGAGTTACCAACTGCCTTCAAACCTCCTTGACATCTGCAACCAGCCATCTACAAAAGCTCTGCTCCAAGGTTTCAACAAGGTCTCTGTAAGTCACAACCAGTTTGTCTCTCCAATTAAACTGGCTATTTTCAGGCTGACATACAAAGAAGGGAGAGTCAATGCTTAATTGGAAAGCAAATCACCTAACAGTAAGTGGTAGACACATTCCCCAATTAAAAATCTGACAACTCAGAAAAATAAAATAACATCTCTGAAATGCCATCTTGCTCCTTTCACAACTCCAACTTCACACCAAACAAAAGTTTAGGTAGAGTCATCAATAGGAAAGAAGGCAGATATGGTGTGTGGGGAGAGAGAGAGAGAGAGAGAGAGAGAGAGAGAGAGAGAGGAGAGTAAAAAATCCAAACAAAACTCTGCTGTAAAGGGCCAGTGGTGACTTCAATCTACACTTAGTGGCAGTCTCCAAAAGACCAAAGCACTATCTCTCCTCATCAAAACCCTTCCTCACAGACCTGAGACTTCTACACAGACACAATAGTGAACCATTACACACCGGACTGGCCTGAAATATATTTACTCAGGATTTTTAAGTGATTAAAATTTTAATTTATATATCTCAAAGTTCCCGTTCCCTCAGATATAAGAATGCAACTGTACTGTATTTCTATTTTTTTATTTTAAATTCTCAGTGACAGACTCTGATACCAGCAAAACACTGAGTCATTATCTAGTAAGTACTCAAGGCAATGAGAACTGGCTGTAGTGGGCCAAGCCTGTGCTCCCAGAATCAGCATCAGGAGGTGGGAGCAGAAGAATCAGATGTTCTAGATTATCCGTGCCTAAACAGCAAGTTTGAGGCCAGTGAGGACTACATGCAAGCCTATCTCAAAAAATCCACACATAAACAAAAGGAGTAGATGGCAATGAGACTGGGGCATTTCCTCGGTGTGTACTAGCTCAGTCCTTACACTAGACTTTATCTGGACTTTAATCCAGTACCAGAAAGTGTCTACAACAATAAATGTTCTTCTCTTCAAACTACTACTAAAATAACACTTTAGCCAAGTGTGGTGACTCACATCTTTACTCCCAGCACTTGGGAGGCAGAGCAGATACATCTCTGTGGGTTCAAGGACAGCCTGGTGTACACAGCAAGTCCAAACCAGCCAAAGCTATAGATCTTATCATTGATAGATAGATAGATAGATAGATAGATAGATAGATAGATAGATAGATAGATAGATACATAGATACATAGATACATAGATAGATGCAATATAAATTGTTACATTAAACCTAGTATAGAAATGGTAATTTTATACATTTGAAAAAGAACTGAGGGAAGTTTTAAACATTCCAAACCAACAAAACCCTGCAGCTGCTCAGTGCTATAAAGACATAAAGGTGAGCTAATCAAACTACTCAAAAGACATGGATTCTGTCACTAACTTATTTTGTGACAAAATGACAGGTCTAGGGCAACAAGAAAGAGCTAGCATGTACCCTTTCAGGAATATTCGGACTTTGTAAACACAAACCTAAAATGGGTTTTCCTTTGTGAAGCTTGTTGCCAAAGCACCCAAAACAAGGTCTAGTGTTTTGAGAGAATCTGAGAAAAGTTAAGGACAGAAGGAGGTAACTCAAGTACATGGGAGGATCTGAGAATAATGACTGTGCTGTGCAAGAGAAGCAGCATGAAGGGCACGAGCTGAGCAGATCTGAAGAGCAGAAACTTCAGAATGACACACAGTTACTAATGAGAAACACACGGGCCTATCCTGGCTGCCTGTCAAGACTCCTTCCACCCCAAATCCCAACACCAAAATCATACTACCCTTCTCCTCTCATCCGCTGCGCATGTGACTTAAACCACTGGATTAAGCACAAAAGAGAATCAGGAAAACACCAAAAGAGATTGGCAACATCCTCCCTCATTCCAAAGCCAAACTTTTCTGTATATTAACAAAAAAAAAAAGTTGAGATGCAACAGCAACACTTCAGCAGCAGAAGCAGCTAGTCTTCTGCTTGTGCATAGCATGAACCCCAATCTTTATTAGACTTGCCTAGAATCATAGGTCTGGACATACCTTGATAGCATGATTGTAAAAAGCAAAATAAAGGGAACACGGCATTCATGTGTCCGGACATGATCTGGATTAGGAATTAAAATTAAAGCAGTACTTCACAACAAAAGTCAAAGTAAAAGAGGTCTGGGCCAAAATCATAGTGATATAGTGACGGTGATGCAGGCGAGCATGACAGATGGGTAACCAAAGAAAGCCAGGTATGGTGACCTGTGGTCCAGGACTTGGGAGGTGGAAGCAAGAGTTCACTGTTACTCTTATCTACACAGTGAGTTTGAAGTCAGACTGGGATACATGTAACTCAGTGGTTCTCAACCTGTGGTGTATTTCTTGACTGCTTTGGGGTCAAATATCAAGTATTTACCATTCATAACAGTAGCAAAATTACACTTATGAAGTAGCAACAAAATAATTATATGGTTGGGGGGTCACCACAACATGAGGAACTGTGTTAAAGGAGGAACCACTGCCATAGCTCAACACAAAACAACAACGAGGTACACTATCCAGACGTGGGTGACGCCCCCCCGGAAAGGGCAAGGAATGGGCCCCTCAAGGCAAATGTATGACTCCACGACAGACTCAGCCAAAAAGCTTTTAAGTTATTTTTCAGTCTTTAAATATCACATGTTGAGGGTAAATCTAACTGCCACTTAAGAAATCTGACATAGAGTCTAAAGATTCAGAAGCACAACAAAGAGGATGGGACATTTGTTTACAGTTGTTACTCTTCCTAACTCACTCCACTTCCGCGGAAGTGACCACTCCTTCCATGAATTCTGAATCTCGGTAGCATTCCTTCTTTCTCCAAGTCCACACTCTCCTCAAGGGTAATAATATATCTTGTCTTTGCATTACTCAGGGCGTTCATTCCCTCATTCAACAAACACTTCCTAAGTACTAAGTAAATGCCAGGCACCATCCTGCATACTTATCTACTGCATAAGGGAGTGTTGACTATCAGGTAGGAAAAAAACAAGGTCAGAAAAAGATTCCAAACACTCAGATGAGAATTCCAGAGAAAGTTAAGGCAAGCTACTACAAATGCTCTGGCTGAGGTTTTAATATCATGGGATAAATCTGAACTTTACATTGTTAAAGTAAGAATATGTGCCGGCAGTTACACACAACTGTTTTCTCTTCAGGGCCTACAAAGTGTATCATTATGACAGACAGTTCTATCCTCTCATCTGTAAAATAAAATTGATAAGAACAGGCCATTCTCTTAAACTATTGGCTCTACCATAAAACCCTTACACGGGTCTTTCTCAAGCCATTAAATGGTAAACTTTCAAAACCTTTTAAAGCTTGATCTATCCATTCTCTCAAGGACTTAATACCTACCAGATTCTGGTAGATCCTGGGTTTTAAAAAGAGCATCAGGATCATTACAGGAACCCTCTTAACTCAAAGTGAAGGTCAAGTTGAGGAAAGTGGGAAGCAAGGGGTATTTGTTTTAGGAAAATATATGGGGTGAAATTCAAATGACAACAACATATATGTGTGTCATAATGCATTTTATTCGGCTGATCTAAATTTGTTTAACATTTTAAACATAAAAGAAAAAAAAAGGCCAGTAAATAGTCCACCACCCCCACTCTCACCCTAATAGTTTAGGGAAAAAGTAATGAGGAGGGCAATTTGAAATTCTATTTTGGTATGATTTTAAGTAAGAAACTGATATAAGAAAGCGATAGAAAAGAAGGAAGGAAGGGAGGGAGGGAGGGAGGGTGGGTCACTTCAATATCCAATGCTAACAGCTCACGCAAAACCTAGGATCTGAAGTTGTGGGTATGCACAGGTAGTGGAAAGTGCCCAGAGTTGGACACTCTGCAAGTCCTACTTGGGCCTGATCCCCACAAGCCCGGGACACCGCTGGCCTTCAGCAGTGCGCACTGCACGGGGGTCAACCAGAACCTGTTGTAGGAATGAATGAATACACCTGCTCCAGGCTTCGTCCCGAACCCAAGCGAGCCAGCTTTTAGGACCAGGGACCCAAGTAAGGGCCATGCCCTGAGGAGAAGACTGGTGAGGGGGGGTGTCCTCCCCTTAACCCCGGCCCCAGAGAAACTGGGAGTCTTAGAGCACTGCCCGGCGGGGGGGCAACAGGCCCTGGGGAGGGGCTGGGGAGGCCAAAAGGAAGAGAAGGGCCGGCGGGCTGGGCCCGGCCGATGCCTCTCCCTTCCACAGCGGAGGTCGAACCGCTGCCCTGACCTCACCCTGCCTCCTGCCTCCCTCACCTGATCACCGAGATGAGCAGCCCCGAAGGGTCTTTGCTTTTGCTGACTGTGCTCCTGTATTTCCCACCAGCTGCTTCTGCCGCCATCTTGGTACGGGAGCGAGAGCCAGGTGCTTGACAGGACCGGGAAAGTGTAAACTCCGGGACTGACCCGGAACATCCACCAATTGCAGAAGAGAAGCGCATAGGCGCGGAAGTGAAAAGCCCAATCACTGGAGTTAGGAGGCGGGACTGATTCTCAGCTGGAGGATGAGGCGCTTGTCCTCTCTATGCACTCTGGGAAACGTAGTTCTGCAGGTCCTGGGCATGCCTGGACGATAAACCAAAGGCAACTTCATCAAGCCTCCTTATTGGTGTCTCTTTAGATCTCTTCAGACCTTAATTTGTTTTTCAGTTTACTCCATTTCATAATTTTACACGCTTTTATTTAATGTATCTGATGATATCAAAATGGATATGCAGATTCTTCTATTTAAAGGAAGGCCCCAAAACAATGCTTGTGTGCAAAAATACTGACTTCAAATACTATCTTTAAATCAACCAAATACAAAAATGTATAGTCACTGAGATTTTTCTTTGGTATTTTTCTAAGACTGAATGTTTCTATATTCGTCTTATGTACAAGTTCACTTTTGAGGTTATGCCAAATGGTTAAAAACGCAGACTGTGAGGGAGGAAAACATCTATCTACCCCAGGGGTTGTCAACCTTCCTAATATATATAGTTTCTCATATTGTGGTGACTCCCAACTATAAAATTATGTTATTGCTACTTCATAACTGTAATTTTGCTATTGTTGTGACTCATAATGTAAACATTTGATATGCAGGATATCTGATATGCAACCCCAAAGGAGTCAAACCCACAGGTTGAGAACCACAGACTAATTTCAATTGATACAGGAAAATCTTTTGTATAAATTCAACCATACTTTTAAAATAAAAGCACTCAAAAAAGTCCAAAAAGGAAGGAGTCGCTGCAGCTTTTCTTGCGGGGGGGGGGGGGGAACGCTCCCATAATACACCTTGTATCAACACAGCGGTGGTGGCTGCTTACAGAAGTATCTGGGCACCTGGTGGAGGAGCACACAGTCCGAGCACTATCCCTCCAGTCGGTGTTGTGGGGCGACTGCGACCATGGTAGTGTCAACACCTGTTCAGCACAGGAGGACAGGGCAGCTACAGCCACACCACCTTCACAAACAACAGAGAAAAGCCCATACTTCCAGACCACAGAAATCTCACTTTGGACAGTGATGGCTGCTATTCAAGCTGTGGAGAAGAAGATGGAATCACAAGCTTCCCGGCTGCAGAGCCTGGAGGGTCAGCTGAGAAGAAGCTGGCTGACTTCAAGAAGACAGACATCTATAGAGATCAGCAACCAGCTGGAGGGCAAGTGGGCCGTGCTGGGGACCCTGCGGCAAAAGTACAGGCGGCTATAGTGGCGACTGGAGAATGTAGAGAACCTGTTTCACGACAAGAACTTCTGGGTCCTTCGGCTGCCTCCCGGAGACCCGAAAGGTGTCCCGGTCCCTTGAGTATGATGGGGTCTGTTTCTCTGAACAGGAGTGGGAGAACCTGGAGGACTGGCCGAAGGAGCTCTACAGAAATGTTATGGAAAGTAACTATGAGACTCTGGTCTCTCTGAAGGTCCTTGGCCAGCCAGAGGAAGAAGTGGAATTGAGTGCAGAGATGGTGGGTGACTTGGTGGAAGAAGGTACCCACTTGGCAGATAGGGCCATGCCGTCTTGGAATCGGGCGCTGGGGACTCAATCCCTGAGTCTGTTGAGAGCAGTAGAGCCCCTGCCCCTGGTAGAAATCTGGACTGCCCCCGAAAACAGAAGTCTCACAGACAGGTGCAATTGGGTCAGGAGTATGGACAGGGTCTGAAGGGTGAAAAGGGACACCAGCCCAAATACCAGATCAGCTTTCGCTACAAGCAGCAGCTGACAGCACATTTGCAGAGCCACACGGGCAGGGAATCTTATTCTGCCACAGAACCAGAGGAGAGCCTTAGACCCAGGCCTCGGCTGAAACCACAGGCCAAAGGATCGAAGCTGCCATCAGTGTGATGTGTGCCACAGGGGCTTCAGCTGCAAGGTCAGCCCGGTGACCCACCAGCAATGCCATCAGCAAGAAGGCCCCAGCACCAGCCCACAAATCCAGGAGAGATTCTCACCGAACAGCTTAGTTGCCACATCCCTTGGAGGAAAAGTCAGAGTTCTCTTATCTGTGGGTACTGTGGCAAGAGTTTCAGCCAGCCATCGGACTTGGCTTTGTACTGCAGCACCAGAAAACTCACCAGTGGGAGCAGGGTGGGCTGGCATCAGAATCTGCAAGGCCCAATGGCCTGCTTTAAGGTTGCCAGCCCCTCACCGTTGTCCAGGGGCAGAGCGGGGGTGCCATTAGTCCCCCGAAGACACACGACCAAGTGTGGCTGACTTCTTCCTGAGGAGAACTGCTTCTGCTTTGCCCTCCTTGGCTAAGCACAAAGGCTAATCTGAGGCACAGGAGAGAAGGATCTGTAGACCCAGTCTTTGCCATCTTGGCCTTGCTGCTGGGTTGGTTGTTTCTTTAGTCCCTGCAGGTCTCTGGTTTTCTCTTTACTGGGGCACTGTCACACCACCGGGACCGGAGCCAGTTCCAGGGCCCACTCTAGCATTTCACACGTCCCCCCACGGTTGTATAGGGCCACAGAGGTGTGTGGAAAGTTCCAGGAAGTATTACCCTCAATTTCTCTTCCTTTTGTAGCCTCCGTGTTAATAACTAGTATAAATAATTTAAATGAACTGTTTAGCTTGTTCTAAAGACCCCCCCCTTTTTGGAGTTAGATTTGTGTGTGTGTGGGGTGTGTGTGTGTGTGTGTGTGTGTGTGTGTTTTAATATGGCTCAAACTTGTTTTATAAGTTTCAAGAGCTGTAGAAGTTGTTCCTAACTTGGGAACTGAGCCTACCCTCCAGGAGGGAGTAGTTTATGGGCCTCTTTTAGCTCACCCACACTTAACATAGGCCAGAGAGCCAAGAATTGTTGCTGGGTTCCCTCAGTGGGTTGCTGAGTCACACAGGCGGGGCTAATTTTCTCAGGTGGGCCAAGAGGAAGCCCCTGAAGCCCCTGCTGAGAGTAAAGACTGGTTTGAAGAAGCTTAGAGTTCAGTTCTGAGAGTTTGGTGTCTCAACGTCCTTTCCCCTCCCCATGTGTTTCTGCAGCCCTGGGGCAGGATGGGTGAGGGACTGAGATTGAGTGTATTACACCAGGCATCACTGGAGGATGTTCAGATTAGACTTTCCAATGGCTGCACCGCGCATGATGGAGAAGAAGCACAGATGCTTGTCTCAGGAGTGTTAAGTACCTGCCCCACTGTCATTTGGGGAGGGAGGTGACAGTGGGTTCCTTGGTCATATGTGAACATGCTCTTGTCTGGAATAAATCTTGTTACTTGTATTTTTAAAAAAGTCCAAAAAGAAGGAAATTTCATAAATACAATGGAATTTTAAAAGCAAATTAACAATATATATACTAAAGAAAAATGAGTTTCTCATTAAGATTAGGAACAAGACAAGGTTGTCCATTTTCACTGCATCTACTCGATAAAACTCTGAGAATCAGTCAGAGCGAAGAAGAAAGAGAAAAGCATCTAATTTCCAAAGGTAGGAACAAAATCATCTATATTTGTAGACGATATGATTTTATAGAATGTATTATCAAGAACATAAACAAAACACTAATGGAGCTAGTATAAAAAATTTAGCAGGGTCTCAGGATGCAAAGTGAACAACAATAATTTAGAGATATTCCTATACAATAAGAAAGAGCAATCTTAAAAATAAATGAACCTAGCCAGGCATGGCAGCACACACCTTTAATCCCATCACTTAGAAGGTAGGTGCTGGTGTATGTCTGCGAGTTTGAGGCCAGCCTGCTTTACACAGTGAGCTCCAGAATATCCTGGACTAGAAAGACAGACCTTGGAAGGGGATGGGGGGAGGAAAGAAGGAAAAAAGTGGAAAGAAAAAAAATAGCCAAAATAATCCCAACTCAAAAGAAGCGAAAAGAATAAAACACAGGAATGAATCTGAACAGGAAAGTCAAATATGTGTATGTAGAAAACTACAAAATATTGCTGAAAAAGTAAAGGAATAAAGTACATGTAAAGCATCATAGATAAGAAACAGATGTAGCTATGATGGCGAAACCTTCTCAGCAATGGCATAGTTGATTCTAAGATCCATATGGAAATAAAAACCCCTGAACAGTGTAAGCAAGCTTGGAAGAGAAAAAAAAAATTTGGAGGAGTGAGGAACTGCCTCATTAAATAAGTGCTTACCACAAACGTGTAAGGATCCAGATCCCAGGTAAAGCACCAGGAATAGTGAAGTAAACTGATAACCTCAGCACCAAGGAAGCAGAGATAGGAAGATCCCGCTGTTCACTGACCAGCCAAATCGGCAAGCTACAGGTGTTAAGTCCGAAAGCTCCTCACAGAGACCACCACTCACATACGCAATTGGCAAGAGTGTTTTTATTTCTCAAAAGGAAAAAGCCTGCATGCGGGTCGGCCATTTACAAAAATGGCTACCCCAGCCAAAGGCACATGGGCCTTTTTATAGGGAACTAGGGGAATTTTAGCTAGACTTAGGTAATCTAAAATTTCATTAGTGGTGCTCGGCATGTTACATAGGTCGGTTTCTGATTGACTTGTGTCCAGGTAGTCAGTGGACGGCATTCCTGTGTCATGAACGTTTAGTAACAGGATGAGATACTCAAACCACATAAGACTGCCCAACACAGATGGCCCATCCTGAGATAAGATATTTCCCCATCTTGTGGTTATCTCCAGGCTATTCTTTGGATGGGGACTTCATGTCCTTGTTCCTGGAGCTGGTGACTTATGGCCTAATTCCTGGAACTGACGACTTAGGAGGGTCATGGTCAGTTGCTGGGATGGATGACTTCCCTTTTGAAATCAGATCTGGTCCTAAAATGGAGTTTATGACATCCTCTCACCAGTTCAGTGAGAGCACCTGTCTCCAAAACAAACAAGGCAGATAACAACTAAGGAAAACATCTATGGTTCACTTCTAGGACTTCCTACACACAAACACACACACACAAAATAAATATAGAGGATTTCCATTTTCTGGTTTAAAACCATACTGATAAGCTAAAGCAATCTAAGAGAGAAGTGCTAGTATAATAAGGGCAAACACATGACTGGAATGCCACTGAAAATACAGAGACAACCCCAAGTGTCTGTGAGCTGTTCCGTATTTTGGTTTTTTGTTTTGTTTTGTGTTTTGGTTTTGGGATTTGGTTGTTTGTTTATTTTTTTTTCAGATTTATCCATTTTAGGGGCTGGAGAGATGGCTCAGCAGTTAAGAGCACTGATTGTTCTTCCAGAAGTCTTGAGATCAATTCCCAGAAACCACATGGTGGTTCACAACGATCTGTAATGGAATCCAACGCACTCTTCTGGTGCATCTGAACAGCTACAGAGTTCAAATTTATCCATTTTAATTTTATATGTAAAAGTGTTTGTCTGCATTCATATATATGCATGCATGTATATACCCTGGTACTCGTAGAATCCTACCTGGAACTGGAGGTACAAATGGTGGTAAAGAGCCATGGAGGTGCTAGGAAACAACCCTAGGTGCTCTGCAAAACCAGCAAGCACCCTTAACCACTGAGCTACCTCTCCAGCCATGATCAGTTAGTTTTTTGACAAGGATGCCAATACCATTCAAAATGATATTTTGAATATTATATTTGAAATATGACTTCTTCAAATATGGAGGGTGAATAGTCTTTCAACAAATGTAAAGAAAGCACTAGATATAAACATGAAACAATAGAATGGACACCTACCGAATACCACACACGAAAGCAAACTCGAAATGTGTCAAAGTCCTAAATATATGATTTAAAATATTTGGAAGAAAATATAGAGATAAATTTTCTGATCTGAGATTTAACAGTGGATTTTTACAAAAGTTAGAGCAACAAATGGAAAATGTATATTAAGAATATGACTTTATTAGGGCTGAAGAGATAGCTCATTGGTAAAGAGCACTGACTGCTCTTCCTGAGTTCCTGAGTTCAATTCCCAGCACCCACATGAGGGCTCACAACCATCTGTCATGGGTCTGATACCTCCTGCCAGTGTACATGAAGACAACTACAGTGTACTCATATAAATTAAATAAATCCTTTGAAAAAAGGACTTTATTTTGTGTGTGTGTGTGTGTATTATATATATGATATTTTTAAAGGCATCAAAAATAAACTGCCACTTCTCATTCACTGGGACAACTATATATTTTTCTTGATTTAAACTTTTTTTACATTAAGTTACACGTTTACATGTTTAGTTAGGGGAGCACATGTGGAGGACAGAGATCCATTTTCAGGAATCAGTCTTTACCTTCCACCCTAGTTGGCCTCTAACTCCCAGAGTTCCACCTGCTTGTGCCTCCCAAATGCTGAGATTAAAGGCATGTGCCACTCCACCCAGATCAAAAAGGAAAAACAAATGCTGGCAAATACAAAAAAGAATTCAGAACAATGTTGCTAAGAATATGAAATGCTTCAGTCTATGTGGAAATAGCGGTTTCTCTCAAAAATGATGCCCAAGAGAATTAAATGTTTAGACACAGCGTATACATAGGTGTTCATAGCAGCGCTCATCACAATAGTGATACATTTGGTGTAACATGAGGCATGTAATTGTGGTATAAACAAATGGGACTACCCATGCAACAGAATACTTAAAAGCTATAAAAGGGAGTGGAGTGTTGGTGTATGCTACAACCTTAATTCTCCTTGAAGCACTGTGCCAAGTGAAAGAAGCCAGAAACAAAGACTGAGGAGTCCATTTATATAAAATACCCAAAATGAGCAAATTCATAGAAGCAAAAAGCTACTTAATAACTGTTCAGAACTAGGGGAAGGGTGACTTTATGATACAAAAATGTTTCTTTGGGGGAATATAAAATATTCTGATGATACACAGTTTCAGTGTTTACACTTGCACAACTTTTGAATCTATTAAGCCCACTGTTAACACACTTAAGACGATTTAAAAGTAATTTATATTGCGTGTATTTTAAAGAATGCATTTGTGCTGCAGAACTTCCTAGATTCAATCCAAGGTCGCAATTGACTCTACTTCCCTTTGAAAAGAGATTTAAGCTATTCTGTGCCTCAGTTTCCATATCTTTTTGGCAGGTTGTAATGTGACTTCACTTTGAATGTCTCTGGTAGTAACAGATAGGTAATATGGATAATTTTTCTTTTATCTTTATGCTTTCCTATAGTTCCTATACATTTTAAGTGGAGATAAACAAACACATTTTATTTAAAAGCAAGAATTGGATGTGTGTCAAAATGATGGACTGCTTTTAGCACATACTAGAACTGTAATTAGGTGAAAATTAAATTATTGCACACCAAATTAAGCCCTCAAGAAAGTGTTCTAATTGTCCTGTTTCATATCACACTTCAGGAAAACTTTGCCCAATATACTTTCATCTTCTGGTGATAAATATAGTCGTTGACATTGTTTCTATTCTCAGTTGCCTTGCAGAAAAACTTCAAGCTTGTACTTGAATGTGAAAAAACATGTTTTTTTCTTTACATTCTACAGGAGGATTAGTAGATCTACTCACTTATAACTGTCAGCTAATAAGACAAACTCCCAAACTCAACAGACTTTTCTCAGAACTAAATAACATCTCTCAACATATCAGGGATTAATTATGGATGATTCTGTGTAGGGATGGGGACACATACATGGAGCAGGGGGATTTAGAAATGAACATAGTACGAGGAATTTACTGGTTACACACACACACACACACACACACACACACACACACACACACACTACTGCAGATATTTCAATGAAAACAACCAGCAAGGGCTGGAGTGACTAGCAAATTCCTCATGAGTAGCTAAGTTATAATTAAATTGACTTTAAAAATGGAATGGAAGGGCTAGAGAAATTGCTCAGTGCTTACATATGCTGCTCTTACAAAGAATATGTGTTTGGTTTTCAGCGCCCATATAGGACAGCTCACCATCACTTGTCACTCCAGCTTCAGGGCATCCCTGACACCCTCTCCTGTTTCAATGGTACCTTCATTAGGGGTCTATTCGCTGTGATGAAACACCTTAACCGAAAACAACTTGGGGAAGGGAGGTTTTATTTGGTTTCCACATCACTCTTCCTCATCAAAGAAAGGACAGGAACTCAAACAGGGCAGGAATCTGGAGGCAGGAGCAGATCCAGAAACCATGGAGGGATGTTACTTACTGGTTTGCTTCCCACAGCTTGGCTCAACCTGCTTTCCTATAGAACCCAAGACCACCACCCCAGGTATGAACTCACCCACAATGGACTGGGCACTCCCACATCAAACACTAATGATGAAAATGCCCTACAGGCTTGCTGACAGCTTAATTTTATAAAGGCATTGAGGGTCCCTCTTCTCAGATGACTATAGCTTGTGTCAAGTAGACATAAAACTAGCAGCAAACATGGGCACCTGCACTTACATACACATTCTGGCACACACACACACACACACACACACATAATCTAAAATATTTTTTAAAATAAAATGAAGACTTAAATTCCAGAAAAAGGAGAAGGAAGAGGGAGGAGGGGAGAGGTGGAACTCAGACAAGCTAAGGCTCAAACTGAAACCATGAATTATATGTTCAAAGACACAGACAATTGGTCTTGAGCAAACAGTTAATGGATATAAGGTGATATCACAAAACAAAAAGACACACAGAGATGATCTTAGAAAAGACCTTGAAGCCCACAGCCAGACCCTGCATAAGTTTACACAATGAGGTTCAGAAACAGTATATGTGCACGTCTTGTTTTATGTTGTCTATTATTTTGCAAACCACGGCAGACTCTTTTATTATTACATCTGTAATATACCCAGAGGCTCTTAAAACCATGGGAACATCCAATTAAATTAAAATGCTTTGACCTCTTTGCATGAGCAGCTCCATATAAATCCAGGGTATTGATATTCTTATTATTGCGGATAAATGAAATGTGTGAATGAGGTCAGCTCAGCAGCAAAATGGCTTCCCTGAGATTCATAAAAACTGCCCAGATCTTGGTCTACAGAGCAGCATGCACAGGCACGGGAGATTGGAAAGCAGGTGTCTCTCGATACCAGCTATGGGGACAGAACTCTAGAGAAAGCTATTTTATGCCTCCATCAGCACTGCCTGTGTATAAGAGCCAACTCAGCTGAGATATATAAAAAAATGCACGTTAGGCATGGTTGAGTAAGTCAAGGCATAGGATCTAAATTATATTAAAAAGAAAAAGTCAATGATACTTTCCTCATGAAAAAAAGCAACTGTCTTATTTTATTTAGGATTTAAATTTTATACTAGCTTTTTCAATTACTGTGGCATAAATAAATCTTCCATAAGCGTAAGCTTAGCTGAAGATATATACATATTGTGGTGCATTTGGAGGAAAATTTTATAAGTAGATCACAATAGGCTATAATTCTTACCAGTAAATTGTATTGCTCATACTTGGTACCTGGTTCATTTTGGGCTCTGACAGAATCCATGTTGATTTGGGTTTCTGGAAATTGGTCAAGAGTGGTACATTCAATTTGGTGCTGCTGGAGGAAGGGGAAGTAACCATGGTTTCTCTGAAGCATAATCCTGTCTTCAGGCTAGCTGGGACAGCAACGTTCTCCTAGCTCCTCATCCTTCAAGTAGTACTAATGGGTTGGCTCCATGAGGAAAATGCATGTAGTATAAGTAAGAGAATCTGAGTTCAGATCTCCTGCGCCCATGCCAGACTTAGTACCACATCCAGACTATGGCCTCAGTGCACTGGTAAGGTGAGAGATAGAGACAGGTACATTCTAGAAGCTCCCTGGCCAGCCAGGCTGGTGGACACAGTAGTTAACAACAGGTATAGGAGATGACTGACATGGGACCTGCCCTATGACCTCTACCTGTGCAAGATGACATATGCATATCTGCAAACATGCACATACACATATACATGCCACCCATACACATGCACACGTGCATGCGCACAGATAGAAGTACCAAATATATTACATGTTCCAGATACTAGCTGAAGCCAAATACCTCTGGCGCCCTGAATTCTCTGTCAAACAAAAGTGTTTCCCTTTGTCTCAAATCTTCTCCATTTTCTCAACTGTGTTTCATATTTAAGCAAAACGGTTCAAAACCCTATCAAATGAGGAGGCTAGAAGTGAAGTTTAATGTATAGTATGCATTGAACATGCAAAATGCCAGGAGTTTGAACTCCAATACTACACTTTTTAAAGAGGAATTAATTTTTTTAAAGGGAGAGAAAGATCCATAGAATGAAATGGCAATCTATAGTATGGAAGAGAATTGTTTCAAATCTGTAGTTTATAAAGTTCTAAAATTCAGAAAATATAAACAATTATCATAATTCAGTAACAAAGTAGTGATCCGACATTTAAAAATATTGACAAAACTATGAAACTTCACTTTTCAAAGATAAATATATAAAAGATCATTAAACTCGAAAGGATGCTTGGTATTATCATCCATCTGGTAAATGCAAATCAAAAGAACAAGGATAGCATTTTTATTTTTATGTATTATTACAATTAATAATAACTGTGTAATAACAGTGTGTGTGGTATGTGTGTGAGTGGTGTGTGTGTGAGTGTGTATGTGTGAGTGTGTGTATGGTATGTGTGGTACGGTGTGTAGTGTATGACCGTACGTGGTATATGTGTGTGTGTGGTACATGGGTATGTGGGCATGGGTTACCATGTTTACACAGCAAAAACTTTTACCTGATGAGCCTCTCACAGGCCCAAGATACTGTTTTACACTGCCCAGGTGACTATCAATGTTTATAAAGAAAATAACCTTGGTCGTACATATGGGGAAATGGAACTTCAGTACATCACTGGTGAGTATACAAAATAGTGCAGCTACTGTGGAAAATCATTTGGTGGCTTGTCAAAAGACAGATATAAACTGTCTTACAACTCAGCAACCCCACTACTTAGTATCTTCCCCTAAGAATTTGAAACTGATGCTCAAAAAAATTTGCATGTGAATGCTCATGCCAGCACTTAGGACAAAAGCCAGAAGGTATAAACAACCCATCGATGTATATAAAGGTAAACAAATTATGGTACAGCCATACAATGGGATATAATTCTGTTCTATAAAGGAATGAAGTGCAGATAAATACTATACCATGGATGCATTTCAAAACCATCAAGGAAAGTGAAAGACTTTAATACAAAAGACCACCTCTTATATGATTCTTTTATGTGAAATGCCATGAAGGGGACAATTCATAAAGACAGGGAGAAGATCTGTGGTTGTCACAGTTGAGAAAGAGGGTATGGGAGTGATTGCTGACTAAGAATGAGGATATGACTGCTCCTGGTATTGTTGAACAGAAACTTCTTATTGTAGATATGAAGGAGAAAACAGCCACAGTCATCTGGAAGAGTCCAGTCTGAACATGGCCAGCAGAGTAGACCAGGCCATGAGAGGAGAGGCGGAGGGAGGGGAAGAGGGGAGGGGGAGAGGGAGAGGGAGAGGAAGGGAGAGGAAGGAGGAGGGGGAAGGGGAGAGGGAGGGAGAAGGGAGGGGAAGGGGAGGGGAGAGTGAGGGAAAGGGGAAGAGGAGGGGAGGAAGAGAGGGAGAGGGAGAGGGAGGGAGAGAGAGAGAGAGAGAGAGAGAGAGAGAGAGAGAGAGAGAGAGAGAGAGAGAGACACAAGAGAGGGGACCAGGGCCTAATAATAAAGGATTTATAGGCCAAAGAGAATGTCTGTCCACAATGTCTGGCTTATACAGGAATCAGTCAGAAGCTAGGGGAAAGTGTAATGGGGCCCTAGACCTTAGCACAACTGACTCCATGATGAAACTACCATTCAGGCTGTAAAATTCAGTACATAGACAGGACCACCTGCCAAAAATAGAACAAAGGCCTAACCCATCAAAGTCTATATAGTTCTGGGAAAGCTTCAAAATAAACTGAACTTGTTGTTTGGCTTCTATGGTTCTGCTTCTGGCTAACTGTTCTTGCTAGCTGAAGGATGTCAACCCCAAACGTGGGTTTTGTGCTTAAGAGCTCACCCTGAGAAAGGCTCAGTGCTACATCAGGATCCCAAACACCCAGTGTAGTCACTGGTTGGCTAATAAAGACTTTCTATTGGTTTAAACCCATGTTCCAACAGTTTTTTTCTGGCAAATACCCCAGGACAAAGGGAAGGGAAGCTCAGGGACTGGAGAGGTTTAGGATAAAGGATGGAGATGAGAAGTGCTAAGAGGAGCCAGGACTTTGTAACAGAGAGATCCTCATGGCCAGAAAGCACTTCAGTATGTTAAAGTGGCACTACTGTCAGCCATTTGTTCCAAGTTTCTTTGGGACCCGACCATTGCTGGAAGTTCTCTGGAGTTGGTGTTCATGGTTGCATACTATTGTGAATGTTACCAAATCTCATATTTTCAAATGTCTTGACATTTACCTCAAAAACCAACCTTGTGTCCCCTCATGAAGTGCCATTAAGTCATAATTTAATTAGTCACAGGGTTCTACCCATGTGGCGCACACAGTGCTTCTTCAAGGAATGGAAAGGACGTTTTGAGACAAGAGTCTCACCATGTAGCTCAGGCTGGCCTTGAACTCTTAAACCTCTGTCTTAACCTCACAAATACTGGGGTTGTAGATATAAGTCATCACACCCTGCACACACAGGGCTTCTTAATTCCACCTTCTTCTCCACATTCCCACTCCCATATCCCTCACATAGCCTGAACTGGGTCCTCACCTTGATCTGTGGTGGTTTGAAATTGCTTGGCCCAGGAACTGGCACTGTTAGGTCCAGCCTGGTTGGAGTAGGCGTGGTCTTGTTGGAGGAAGTGTGTCACTGTGAGGGTGGGCTTTAAGACCCTTCTCCTAGCTGCCTGGAAATCCATTTTCTCCTGAATGCAGTCGGATCAAGATACAGAACTCTCAGCTCCTCCAGTGCCGTGTCTGCCTGGATGCTGCCATGCTTCCCGCCGTGATGATAAGGGACTGAACCTCTGAACCTGTAAGCCATTGCCAATTAAATGTTTGCTTTTATAAGAGTTGCTGTGGTCACAGTGTCTCTCCGTAGCAATGGAAACCCTAACGAAAACACCATCTTTTCTAGATTCCTCTAATTGCTTCCTCCTTTGTCTCTTACCAACTCTGTTGCTATATACTCACTGCACTGCCTGAATAACTCTCAAGTGTGAATCTTAGTGTCTGCCCCTGCCTTAAGAACTCCAAGACCTACTTTGTCTGCAGCGCCATTTTCCAAACTGCTCGCCAGAGAAACAGCTCCAAATTATCTTTCCAGCTTCCTTATTGATTACTCTTGTTATACCCAGCTCTCTTAACAAGCTCGGAAACCTGCAGATTTGTCTCTTCTTCCTTTCCTCTTACACGCTGTTGCTCCCCCTAACATCTCTCTAAGCAGGGAGTGTACAGCTGTTAAAATGTGCCTGCTTACTCTGCAGGGTTCTTGTGAGACTTTTAATTCAGCTCTTTAACATTCTCTTTGCTCTTCAAGGACAACGGTCAGCCGCTCACCCGAGCACGAGGTCTCGTGGGCACAGGGCCTCGCCTGGCTCGGGGACCTCGCCTGGCACGGGGTGCACCTCACGCTCTTGCTCTATTTTCCATGCAGGTTATAACAAAATGACAAGATTCATCTGACTTTTGGCGAGTGTGAATTTATTCCCTTTAGTCTTGTTTGTTTCTAAACACTAGCATGAAAACACTGTTGCTTTCATTTTCATGCCCAATGTTTTACGCAGAGCAGGGTTTACAGTAAGTAAACACAGGACCAGTTGAATCCAAGGATCTTCCGCTTTAATATACTACGGGGCTAACACTGAGCGCTTTCAAAAACACTTCATTTTAAAGAAAAGTACACCAGAGAGACTGGTAAATGTCGGTACAGTCATCAAACTAATGATAAATGATTTAAACATAGCGATTTCTTTAACAATTTTTAAAAAAAAGGCTATATCGTTTCAGCAAATTAATTCAAACTTATGTTGCCTTTGGGAGCCATAACAAAAATATAAATTATTTTTGATTGATTTACAGATTATAACTCATTTTCGTATATAACATTAGGAGGAACAATGAGACAGAATTGGGAATGATCTTTCATAACTGAAATTTCTCATTCTTTTATGAAGCCTGCGTTATGTTTAAAGATCTCACATTTATGAATGTTCTGGTTTAGTCTCTATTGCTGTGATAAACACCATGACAAGACCAAGTTGAGGAGGAAAGTCTTTATTTAACCTTATGGCCTCCAGTCTACCATGCAGGGAAGTCAAGGCAGGAGGATCTCAAGATAAGAGCTGAAGCAAAGGCTATGGAGGAATGCTACTTATTGGTTTGCCCCTCAGACTCCCATTTAGTTTCCTTTCTTATACCACCTAGGCCCACCTGCCAGGCGAGGCACTGCTTGGTAAGTGTCCCCACTGACTAGCTTACAGGCTAATCTGATAGAGGCGTTTTTAAAAATTGACATTCCCAAATGCCCTTAATTTGTGTCAAGCTGACAAAGACCTAACCAGCACAATGAGTTAAACTGCAGACAATACAAAAAGCCATGGGCTTGGTGTATCAATGTTCTATATCCGGTGTTTATCGTTGAGCAAAATCAGTATTCAGATAACGGAAGCTTTTGAATTTTTCTTTGCTTATTTGATACTTGCCCTTATGCTTGTCAGTGAAGATGGGGTGGTGGGTGGAGAATCAGCTTGTAAAACACAGTGAAATAATGCAACCGGTGGCTCCAAGGTTTCAAACATCGACTCTCCAAGAAGTCTGATCCACCTAAAATCAGGCTTCTTGTAATGGCTACAACCACAGGAGTACTGGGTAGCCTCAGCTCTCCCCAGAAGAACTTTACTCTCCACAGAGATGCTTTTCTTAGTTAGGATACTGCTCTGTGGATATGCAGACACATTAAGGAGCCCCACTCACAGGTAGATTAAGTGTTCTGGGTGGATCTGTTCTTGATTCATGAAATCTAGAATACCCACAAAGTCTTCAGATGTCCCTAGGGCCCAGAATAAGTAAGGACCAAAGGGGATGAGAGAGAACAGGAGAGAATATGAAATAAAAGCCAAGTGGATGCCTATGATATAAGCACTTGGAAGACTGAAATACAGGAATGGTGAGTTTGAGTCCAACCTGGGCTATACAGTGAGACCCTGGGAGTAAGGGGAATTACAAAGGAAAGAAAAGACAAAGAGGCAAGGCCAAGAAAATAATTATAGTCAGAGTGAGGCAGGTAATCATGCAGAAGAAGGGGGGGAAGTCCCCACTGTGTCCCCTCACCTCTCATGGAGTGTCCACTGCTATGTTTTAAACTAAGTTTTTAATTTATGGAAATAACATTTGTTATAGAAAAAGTAATACAAAGCAACACATTGACTAAAATAGTCCCTAATAATTCTATTATACACTATACAAACATAACCTCCGTTAACATAATTGTTTCCTAAGATTTCATTTAGATATGTATTATAACTTGTTACTTTCTACATTCTGCACAATAAATAATAAAAATATGTCTCATTAAATGGCCTACTGCTACTCTGATTTGTTTCAGAAAGTAGCTAAATATAATAAATCTAGTAGAATTGTTTAAACAAAAATCCTAATGCTGACCATGCGACTCTTTTGCTTGTGGGGTGGGAGGAGGGGTAGAATTTACAAGGAGCAGAGCTTGTCACATTGAGTCCCGTTTCACTATAGCTGCTGCTCCCAGAGAGGACCTAAGTTTGGTGCCCAGCACTCCAGTTCAACAGCTCACAGCAACCTTAAACTCCAGTTATGGAAGACGCAGTGTCCTCTTCTGGCCACTGTGGAATACACAGTTACTTGCACACACCCACAGACATGCCTTGCACACATAATGAAAAGCGTAAACATGAATAAAAACAAATGACAAACATGTATTCCAGTATCTCCCTGGCATTTCTGATGAAATTCTTCAGAATTCATTCATACAGTCTGTCCCGTTAAAACCTAGAGCTTTTCATATGTAATGAAATGATAGCTGAGACCCTCATTAATATCTTTGATTACTATCATTTCTAGGAGGCACCCCTTCTTACCTATATGAAACAAGTAATACCAAATAGCTGACACATTTCCATTTTTGGGTTTGGGAAATGTATGTGCTTAATTCCAAACCTGTTAAGTAAAAATAGTCAGCACCACCTGTTATCTACTCAGTGCTAATGTTTGTAAACTAATAATATGGTTTTCCTGAGCATTGAAAGTTGGGTTCTTTATGTGCTAAATATGCTTTTCTTTATAAAAATGGTACATGATATATATGTGTATATATATGTGTATATATATGGATATATATACACACATACACACATATATATATACATGTTTCTTGTATCGGTAATATATGTACATGCCTCATACTATGATAGATTAATATAATTTAAATTTTATTACAGTTTATTTATATATGTATTTACTAATTGTGTGTTTATGTATGCACATACCACAAGGCACATGTGGATGTCAGAGGACAACTTGTGGTAGGTAGTTGGTTCTCGCCTTCTACAGTGTGGCTCCTGGAGTTTGAACTCAAGGCATCTGTGTTGGCAGCACTCTTGCTCTCTGAGCTATCTCAAAAGCCCAGGTAAGCATGAATATGACTCATATATACAAGTCTTAAATGTGATAGATTAGTATGAATATAATGAAATACAGAATGTAGAGATTTTTAAGACTAATGAGACTTAATACCTGAAAAAGTAGATGTGACTAATCCTAAATCTATCAAATGGCTTTATAAAATATCAGAAGATCTGAAAGCTTAAGGAAAATCCCAGTTAGATGAGAAATTAAAGTGGACCTAAAGTCGTAACGTGGGGTATGATTTCATCCCTCTAATTCAGGGACCATAGAAAGGTTAAGAATGATGTGACACTGACGCTAACCACATATAACAGGCCTTGCAGTCTTACTTAGATGTCATCTCCAGTGTTAGGGATGGAGATTTTAGTTGCTGCACTATGCCTGTGAGGTTGCCAGAAGGGCAGTGCATGGTGGGTACTTCAGGCATTAACTATTATGAACAGTGGGCAGCATTTCAGTATCAACAACTGCTACAGCTAGATTGACATGTAGCAACAAAATATGGATCCTGTCCTGATTCTAGCTCTTTGGGGCCTAAGGATGTGACCCAGTGATGATTCGAACTCTTCATAATAACTAGTATCTGATAACCTTACTAAATTATGTTATAAGGATTTTGCTGTGGTTTACTTGCTTTGGTGGGAATTGAAAACAGGGCCATAGACACAGTGCAGCTACTGAGCTGCATCTAAGTATTTTTGCATAGTTATCTCTAGATCCTCTTGGCTATTTCTAGGTAGAAGTAATTACTACACACACACACACACACACACACACACACACACACACAGAGAGAGAGAGACAAAATCTTTATTAAATCTTTGAGAATTTCAAAGGTTGTATTTTGATCCTATGCACTTCCTGCTCCCCACTTCAACTCATCATAGCTCTAACACCCCACCCCTCCCAACTTTGTGTTCTGTTTTTGCATTTCTCATTAATTAATTTATTTATTCATTCACTTTATATCCCAATTGCAGCCCCCTCTCCCTCCTCTCCTCCAAGTCTCCCCCTCACACCCCTTTTCCTCCATTACCCTTCCCTTCTCCTTAGAGAATAGGAGCCCCCCCCAGTGGGTACCAACCCACCCTGGCACATCAAACCACAACAGGACTAAGAGCACCCTCTCCCACTGAGGCCAGACAAAGCAGCCCAGCTAGGGGAAAGTGATCTAAAGGTAGGCAACAAAGACAGAGACAGTCCTCCTTCCCAACCCCGCTCCATGTTAGGGGACCCACATGAAGGCCAAGCTGCACATCGGCTGCCTTTATGTCAGGAGCCTAGGACCAGCCCATACATGCTCTTTGGATGATGGTTCAGTTTTCTGTAAGGCAAAGTACACCATCAATAGGACAAACCGGCAGCCTACAGAATAGGAAGAGATTTTCAACAACCCTACATCCGACAGAGGGCTAATATCCAAGATAAATAAACATGTGGACGGGGCTTGCACTTAGCATTATAATACATAGCAACAGACCAAATCTCAACACTGAGATGCCATCTTTATTGTCTTCTTTTTTAAAAAATAACCCATCAAGTATAATTTGTGTTGAACAGGTAATAATGGGTGTGGTGCTACACAGTAGTTCTGTCATGTCCAGAAGACACGACACACTAAATGTACGCAGTAGGGTGTGTTAGTGTGTGTGTGTGTGTGTGTGTGTGTGTGTGTAAATAACTAAAGAAAAAAAACATGAATATGAGAAGAAGTGGGAGGGCCATGGAAGGGGTTGGAAGAGAAGTGCGAAGGGTGTAAATGTTGGAACATACAGTACTCCTGCTTGAAATTCTCAAATAATAAAAATTAAAAAATAGTACCAGGCTCACCCCTGGGGCCTCAGAATTCCCCAGACTCTACCATGAAGCATTGGGTAGGCACAGTAAATGAACTAATTTGACTGTCCACATTGACTTACAGTGACTGTGGCCATAAGAACAAAATGCAATTCATTAGATTAAAAAACAAAACAATAGTAACGATCATTGAAAAGGGTGTTTGAATTGACTAGAAAATTTTATTTCAATTTTACTTTATTTTTAATTTTACTGTATACAGTTTTTTGAGGCAGGATCTCACTATGTTGTCCCAAATAACTCCCACCTGAGAGTCCAGAGTGTTGGATTATAGGTGCATGCCACCTTGCTTGGCATAACCAGAAAATTTTAAATACAGACTATACATTGTTATTTTTCTTAGATATAACATAGTATTGTAGTGATATAGGAAAAGCATGTTTGTTGTTGACTGTTCTTCTAAAGGTCCTGAGTTCAAATCCCAGCAACCACATGGTGGTTTGCAACCATCCGTAATATCTGATGCCCTCTTCTGGTGTGTCTGATGACAGCTATAGTGCACTTACATATAATAAATAAATAAATCTTTAAAAAAAACAGCTTGAAAACTAATGCTTATACAAATATATAAAGCAAATATGACCAAATATTAACAATCTTTAAGTCTTGTAGATTTTCACAATTCTATTCTTTCAGCTTCTACATCTCTGAACATTTTCAAAATAAGGCACCAAGAAAGTTAGGAAGAATTTGTGGTTTATGTAAAATGTCTTTTTTGGTGGTGGTGGGGGGATGTAGGTGCCCAAACAATGATAAGACAGACATTGAAAAAAAATCAGAAAATGTAAAGGTAGATATCTACCATTCAGAAACATGCCAGCATGCTGAGAACTGTCACATGTTTGTTTGTGTGTGTGTGTGTGTGCGTGTGTGTGTGTGTGATTTTTCAGTCCTTAAAGGTGATACTTTGATAGGCAAACACATCTGCTTTGCAGCAAGGTCATGAAATAGGGCAAAAACTATATCAGAACCACTTTCTTCAGCATACAGGATAAGGCCCTGATGGTTAATATTATCAAATGGGTGGAATTTACAATCACCTAGGAAACAAACCTCTGAACAGGTCCATGAGGAAGTTTCTACACTAAGTCAATTGAGGTGCTAAGACCCACCCTGAATGGAGGTGGTACCACTTTACTAACAGAAGTAAATATATTTTATTCACATACTGAATAAAAAATAAATAAAATAGCGACTGGAGAGATGGCCTAGCCTTTAAGAGCACTGGCTGCTCTCTCAAAAAACCTGGGTTTGAGTCCCAGCGCTGACATGTCAGCTAACAGCCATCTATTTAACTCCAGTCCGAAGGAATCTGACCCTCCTCTTCTGGCCTCCATCGGTACCAGGCATGCAAATGATACACAGACATACTTGCAGGCGAAACCATCCATACACGTGAAGTATTTTTAATTACACTCCAATAAATAAATAAGCCAGGTGTGGCGGTGCACACTTGTATTCCCCAGCACTCAGGAGCCATAGGCCAGCCTAATCCACTTAGTGAGTTTCAGGTCAGCCAGAGCTACATAGTGAGATACTGTCTCAACAATAAAATGAAATAAATGCAGAAGCATTTACCAGTCTCTGCTCCCTGGACACAGATGCAACGCAACACACGGTGCTGTGCTTTCTGCACTGTGATGGGCTGGACCCACACACTGTGGGCTAGAGTAAGCCCTCCCTTAAGTTACCTTTGTCAGATACTTTGTCAAAGAAAAAAAATTAACAAATATAATGTTTTTTTCCCCAAGGTTTTGGGGAAAACACTTTATCAAATGTTTAATTTAACTACCTGGAGAGAAAAAATGCTTTTCTCTACAAAGCAAGCTTTGTTTTCTTAAGTTCTGAAGTAAGAGTACTCCCTTTGTGATATAGTATACTGAGATATCCAGACCCGGCCAACCCCGTATCACTGTTAAATCAAGATCCTCTGATCCAGAGTCAGTAGAAAAGGCTGTGCCCTTTGCAGAACTGGTTCTCAATACGCTACTTCTGTCCAGTGTGATGGAACCTGAGGGTTACAGAGAGTCAAGAAAGAAGAGTGGGAGCTGAGAGCCACCGGGGAAGGAAACAATGTTAATGAAATGGTTAGGGGAAAAAATGGAGCTACCCAGAGAAGAATTTCTTGACTCCGGGTATGACTATCAGTCACACTTTCTGTCTCTCCCTTTCTCACCTCCACTGCCCCCTCACACACACACACACACACACACACACACACACACACACACACGAACAGTTTTCACAAGGATCTTTGGTCTCTGGGCTGCAGAAATTCTGTCCTTCCCTGTAATATCGGGATTGTTCTGACCTCTCCTTCACAGGCTTCAACCCCACCTCCTCCACCCCCACATCACTAAAATGAGCAAACAGAAGCGATGGCCTGCAGCACATTCTAAAAGGCCCTAGGCAGATCACACTGGTTTTGCATCAAATTTATTACTGAGTTTCACTGGCTCCTCCTGGTCTGCTTTATTGCTGATTTTAATCTTGTTTGTTTTAGGCTTCTGAGCCTTGGCTGCAAAAATACCTAATATACTCTTTGTAGCAAGACACCGTATAAATAAGCTGTATCACACTCCCGTTATAAACACACTATATCATCCATATTATGCAGCACCCATACGTGGCTTATATATGTAACCATTTTCCCCAACTCTAAATTAATACAATGAATTTAAAAACCCCTCCACCTCTCATCAGAGTAAATAATTGACTACTCCGTTATGATAATAAAGCATTTCTCGTTGTAAGTACTCCTTCCCAGAGGCAGTCTATGGGCAATCGTGCTAAAGGGTGCTATGAGTGCTGATAATAATATTTGTCATTTGCCTTACATCTTAAACCACTTTTATTCTACCAAGCCCTTCCAGGATTCTGTGCCAAATGTTCCATTTTTCTGGGTAGGAAAGTAGGCACAAGCAGACAGCAGGACTCCGCGCATGGTATCACAGTGATTCCGGGAGAGTGTGCTGATATGATAAAGGATGTAGCAAACGCGGGGCTGGAGAGGGTGTTTCCATTTCTCATGCATTCTTGTTCTGCTCCATCTTCCTGTCCTGTAAGTGTGCCTGGGTCCAGGTGAGGTCTACCAGAAGTACATCCTGGGCTGTGTCTTGTGTGTCTAAAAACCTGCCACTGTTTTGCCTGTGAGTGTTGAGATGCCAGACCTGAGACAGTGTGCAGGCTCCTTACCTGGTTCACCTGAAGCACAGGTGAAGAGCAGAAAAAGACAGCAGTGTCTTTTAGAAATTTTCCAAGATCAAAAGACAATGCGCGAGTGCACACACACACACACCATCTCTTCTCAGATTTGCCTAAGCAACATGGAAGTCTGCAGCTAGGTGCGAACAGGTAACTTTGGGGGCTGAGGATGTGGTTCAGTGATAGAGAGCTTACCTAACGTGCATACAGCCTTGTGTTTTATTTCCAAACAAACATTAAGTCCAGATTTGATGTAAAGCATCTTAGGTTTAAGAGCTAGTATAAATGCACTAAATTAAGAATACGAGGCCGGAGAATGGGGGTATAGTTCAGCGCTAGACATCCTGCCTCGCATGGGTTAAGCTCTAGATTGAAGTACCAGCAGCATTAAACAAAAGCCCACAAAAATAAGATTATGAACCCTAAAATCAGACAGTCTTGAGGGGAGTCTTGTGACCTCCACATACTGGCTACTGGGACGCTGAATGAGCAGCTTGATCTCTCTGTACCTCAGTTTCTCCATTTGCCCAGTGAAGATAAGGATAGAACTACTTTGTATGTAAGAGTGTATAATATAGATGTGAATGTGTGTGAGTGTGTGTGTGTGTGTGTGTGATTGTGAGAGAGAATCGAATGGCCATATGTGTGTGCATGAGTGTGTATGTGGGTATGGGATATGACTGAGTGTGTGAGTATGTAGGTGTTTTTGGATGTGTGAGCATGAGTGTGGGTATAAATGGTGTGTGAGTGGGTATGAGTGTGTGAGTATAATTGTGTGTGGCTTGTGTTTGTATTGTGTGTACATAGGCAGAAGCCAAAGGAAAACATAAGCTATCCTGTCCTCTCACTCTCAGTTCCTGAAACAGGGTGTTTCATTGAATCTGGAACTAGGCAGGCAGCCAGTAAGCCCCAGTGACAGTTCTGCCTCTCCCCACCCCCTCAATTCTAGGGTTACAGGTGCATGAACTGCCACACCCAGCTTTTTATGTGTGTGTTGGGGATTTGAGTTCAGGGATGCAGCAAGCACTCCAAGCCACGGAGCCATCTAACTGCTGCAAAATAGTGGTACCTTTGAGAGCCACTCTGCATTGTGTCAGACAGTATAAACAGCCACAGAGAACCTTAGAGGTCCCATATAGATTCTGAACCCTGCCATTCAGGATTCAGAAGCAGAAGGCTGGATGGGCAAGCCAATCTTCAGTGAGGTGACTGAAAATGAGCCTCTCTGGACAGTCACAGGAGTGAGAAATCAGTGTCACTTGTCACAAGTGTGCTTGTTGAGTTTTGTCAACCTGACACAAGCTATGAGCATCTGGGAAGAAGGAGCCTCTAGTGAGAAAGTACCTCTATCAGATTGGCCTGTAGGCGGTTCTGTGGGAACATCTTCTTAATGACTGATGTGGAATGGCCCAGCTTACTGTGGACAGTGCCACTCCTGAGCAGGTGATCCTGTATTGTATTGGAAACCAGGCCAGGTGAGCCTTGAGGAGCAAGTCAGTGAGTCGTGCTTCCCCATGGTTCAGCTCCTGCCTTGAATTTCTGCCTTGGCTTCCTCCCCTTGATGATGGACTGTAAGCTAAAATAAAGCCTTTCCTCTCTAAGTTGCCTGTGTCTTGGCATTTATCACAGCAATAGAGAGCAGAGTATGACAGAAGTCCATTCTGAAAATAAATGCTGGCGAAGGGGAATAGGATGATTCTTGATTAGTTTGCCTCATAAACCTCCAGTGAGTTTGGCTCTACGTCTTCTGTTCATCTAGATGCCACGATTCAACTCTAGTTCAGTAGAAGTCGTCCTTCTCAAGGCATTCTTACTAAGGGAAGCTATTTCTCGGCTCTGGCCTGGGAAAAGTGGAATGCTATAGCATAGAGTTCTTTGAGTGGTCATCTAGCTATCCGTCATACCACCATACACTCTACCATTACCAGCTCTATCCTGCCCTCATAGCTAAAGGCATTCCCATAAGGAAAGGATTAACTCCCCCACACTATTATGGACAATTGCATAGTCCCTAGCAGCTGCTCTTCAGCCTGAATTCAGCCACAGTTGGTCCACAGCCTCATTTCCTTCCACTTCTAGCTCTTTCCCACCAAGAGCGAAGTGTGCTGTCTATTTAGAACAGGGGGAAGAACTTGCCTCTGGTGTATATAGGGGAAAAGGAAAGTTCTGGGGCTGGGCTAAGGTGCCACAGTTACCAAAAGATCTCCTCTCCGAATCTTTGCTGTAGCGGCAGCCACCGTTTTTTTTTTGCTAAGTAAGAAAAGTGACTGGGAATACTAGATGGGGCGTTTGGAGATAAGTTTAACTTATTGGGAAATTAGCCATGTTCAGGACTGATGATTCCTTAGCAGGACAAAAGAAGCAGGAGCAAGCTTCTGAGATGTTAGTCATGTTCTCCTGAGCTGCTGGGAACCACACAGGTCTGTACACTTATGGAGATCCAGGCAACAGGGAGCTAAGCTTATGAGTAATACTTCATTTAAGATGCACACCAAAGAATTTAAAAAATATTGAATAAATTAAACCTAAATACCATTCAGAAATGTAAAGGAATTTTAGAGTTATAACCGTAGGCTAAAAGAGAAGTCCATTTATAAGTTATTCAGAATGACCTGCTGGGTTGCTTTTCTGAAACGCATGAAGCCCTGGGTTCTTCAGCACCGCACAAAGCCACACACCTGTAATCTAGCACTAGGGATGTATACACAGGAGGATTAGACATTCAAGGTCATCCTTGGCTATACAGTGAGTTCAAGTCCAGACTTGATGATAGTGTCTCAAAAATAAATAAACTAAGTCTGAAAATATAAAAAATGTGTCACATTGCTGTTTGTCTGGCAGATAAGATACGATTTACAAATGGTAGCTCAAAACATAAAGAAAATATTATTTAAATATCATTCAGCTATAAAAATGAAGTACTGATTCGTGCTACAAAATGGATGGTCTTCTAGCACATGAGGATGCATGCTGTGAGACACAAAAGACAGTGGACAAAGCCGTGCATGTGAAGTATCAGGCACAGGAGGTTCACGGGATAGAGACTGATTGGTGACTGTCAGAGCAGGTGAGAACGGGGAACAATACTCAGTGGGTCGTAGAAAGAGCGCCACGGAACATCTCTGGAGACACAAAGGATGCCCAGCACCAGAACACATCCACCACCCCTACACTGTCCACTTTGAAATGCCTTGTTTCATGTCAATTTCACATTAATTAAAAACTTATGGAAGGTTAGATTTAGAAAATCGAAATCTTAATACATTCTACCACATTTAAAAAATACCTCTAGGTGTGTGCCCACACGTCTGCACACGTGTGCACCCAAACTAAATTCAATAGCACACAAAGCCATCACTCTTTCTTTTAGCTTTTAATGTGGGCTGTGGGAGCTATTACCAGGGTCATGTTCATGGTTGGGTGTGGGAATGGGAATTTTCTTCCACACACTATATGAGATAGTTTACTGCCTCAGCAGGTCTAATTTCATAGTTCTCCTGAGAAGCAAGAGTGTTGAATAAGGCAGATACAAATGTAACTGATGTGGTTTAAGGACCTGTTTGTTTTTTCTCCTGCACTTTGCCAAACCTGAATTTGATCCATTTGATATGGCCTGTCTGAAATAGTGTGTGAAGAAAGAGATTCTACAAACATCCTTTGATAAATCTTTAAACTCAGAGAGTAGGGTTTGATGATTATCATTATCATCTGATAATGATGATACCTTCATAGGCAGGTAAGTGCCCTGTGATCCTTGAGGAGATGGACATTGAGTTCACTTTGGGATTTAAATGAAGATGTTTGCTACCTTAGCACAGGAAGTTATCTTAGTGATCGCAGGAGGGCTTGAGCATTTTGGGGAAGAAGAAAACAAATTCCAAAATTCATCTTCATGAAAATTCTTCCCAGCATCTGCAGAGCTGAACTGTCACTTGAAGTATGAACTTGGAGTAACTACTGCTAGATACTGATAATCATTTGAAACTAATATGCAGGTCTCAACTCAAGAAGAAGACCATTCCGATAAAGGCCAGCACAACAGCAGAAGATGCTCTCAGCTGTTGAATTCCTTGGCTTCAGTTGAGTTATATTCACTATCGGAGCTTGATCTGAAGTATAATTAGGTTAGACTTGATAGATATAATAAATAAAACACAATGCACTCAATTAAACTGCAAATCAGAGCAATGAAGAGACTTCTAGTATAAATATGCCCCATGTGTTGCTTGTATGATACTTAGATTTTAAAAACTCTGAAGCCCAATTTTTATTGGCCATCCTTTATTTTCTTGGATAATCCTAAGTGTGTGTGTGTGTGTGTGTGTGTGTGTGTGTGTGTGTGTGTGTGTGGTGTATTGTGTACATATATATGTGTCTGTGTATGTGTATATATCTGTGTGTATCTGGGTATATGTATGCAGTGTGTGTGCATTGTGTGTGTGATGTGTTTGTGGTGTATGTGTGTGTTTGTGTTGTGTGTGTGTGTGTGTGTGTGTTGGAGAAAGAAACTGACCTGATGCTCAAAGAAAACACGGCTTCCCCATTTTATATGGTCTACCATGCTAAGACAGCCTAGTGACTCATCTATCCTTAGACAAACATGTGAAATAATTGTCTGAAATTTGGGGTTTCCTTTATCATGACTTTCTTCCTAGTCCTCCTATATTGCCTCCATCTTTTCTGCTTTATAGCTCAGGGATTTCTAGTTAACCTCACCAGCCCCACTTTGGCGGTCATCTTTATGGTTTATGTCCTCTGGTGAACCTCTATCTCTCTGTGTGTTCTTATGGAACCCCTGAGGTTTCATTTTGTTGAAGAGCTTTCTCAAAACAATTGGAAAGTAAATAAGGACTGTTAACCCACCACAGCCTAGACCAGGTGGAGGGAGGGAAGCAGCAAAAACATGAGGCAAGAGAAAAGGGAGGAGGATCTGTTTCACTTGCTGCTGTTTGTCATACACCACACAATATGGGACCTGCTGTGTCTGTGATATTTACTGTAGAAGCAAGCTTTGTGTAAATTGGGTGAGCCACTTGACCTCAGTTTTTTTTTCTAGAGTAAATAAAAATAATCTCAACCTAAGGCTGCTGGTAAGTTCTGATGAAAAAAGGAGCTGTGAAAATTCTTTATAAAATGATGAGCCATGATTATAAGAATTATTTTTCTCTTGCAGGACCAACTGATACAGGCTTTGAGCTCTTTCAAAGAAACACTACCAATATATTCCCTTTTCCACTGCCTTAACCTCAACCATTAGTCAAAAAATGTTGACCGATGATAAGGAAGGTTAATGGAGGCACATTACATGCCACCTCCAGCATAAATCACCTGGAGTTTTTGGTCCCCAGGGCTACTCTCCTTTAGGAATCAGGTGATGACCAATGAAAAACAGTGGTGAGGGTTTTTTTCTTTTTTTTAAAAAAACTACCTTGAGTCTCTTAAGAAATTACAGCATTTTAGATGTATGAGAAGTACTCAGGAGTTATACACCAGGAAACATCTATCAAAACACAAAAGAAGTGACAAATCACTTTATAATATGCAGAAAAATATGCATTTGAGTGAATGTCATGGACATGTGGGGAGGGGGTGGGGATAGCACATTTCCAGGTGTCAATTCGGAGATGGGTGACTATCTCATTCTTTTACTAAATCTTCCCAGACAAGGAACTTTCAGGGACTCAAAGAGGATTGTGAAGTTTCTTTCTCTTACTTGCTTTTTGGAATTTTTTTTTCTTTTTCTTTTTCTTTTTTTTTTTTTTTTTTTTTGCTTTTAAGAAAGCACGCAAGCCTGCAGGCTGTGTCCATCTCCACGCAGGACCTCCTGCTGTGTTCTGCTTTTTTGTTTTGTTTTGAAAGTGTCCTTCTTGGTCTCTCATCCCTCTAGCTCCACAGAGAGAAAGCTGTGTCTCCTATCCATTTCTTTAAAAAAAAATTAATAACACTTTGAAGGCTTCGCGTCTACATGACAGATCATAACCACCCACCACTACCTCCCTCCAACGAGCTCTGGTGCCTCACCCTCTGTCTTCCTCCCATTTCATGCCTGTTTGTATTCTTAGAGCCCTTGCATTTCATCCAGTTTTGCAAACCCTAAATATAGCAACTCTCTTATCTCTGATAAAAGAGAATATGCCGGTCAGGAACCCTTGTCGGAGGTCCCCAAGGTTGCTTGACACCGTGTGTCAGTGTGCTGGTTTGAATGAGAAATGTCTTCCATGGGCTCTTGTATTTGAATGCTTGGTTTGGTCCCCAGTTTGGAGGGAGATTATGGACATGGAGGCCTGCTTGAAGAGGTCCATCATTCGAGGTGGGCTTTGAGAGTTTATAATCTTGCTACCTTTTTAATTTGCACTCTGCTTCCTGTTGGTCTGGTTGAGATAGGACCTCTCAGCTTCTCACTCTTGCTGCCATGTTTTCCCTGCCATTATGGACACATAGCTGTTTGGAATGATAAGCCAAAATAAACTCTTTCTTAAGGGGCCTTTGGTCATATTATTTTATCTCAGAAATAAACAGGTAACCATTGAGTCAGTGTTGGTTGCCAGTGAAGGATTAGATCATAGGTTGAACAGATGCACACAAAAACTCAGAGACTGTATAGAATCCATGCATGAGTATGAGATAGAGGATAGACATTGGTGGGAGAGCTGGGCAATGGAGGTCCTATGACAGTCCAGGGACTATTTCTTGTTTGCATCGCTTGCCAGTCTATTGAAAACCCTGACTCCAGTTTTCCTTGTGAAACCTCAACTAAAAGACTCACAAGCAGTGGGATGATAGCTCAGTGATTAAGAGAACTGGATGTTCTTGCAGAGAACCTGGATTCAGTTCACAGCACCCACAAGGCAGCCCTCTTCTAACCTTCACGGACACCAGACACATACATATGTGATGAAGAATGGCTCACAGACATTTGTAACTCCAGTTCCAGGAGATCCGATGCAGTGTCAGAAGTCAGAGACTTTCTCAAGTGTTGCACACACATGGTGCACATGCACACATGAAGGTAAAATACTCATACATGTAAAAAATAATATAAACAAATCGGAAACCAAAAGTGTCTTAGCTGACAGGCAGTCATTAGGTTGATTGTGGGACCTTGAGCAGTTTCAAAAAAAAGGTGACTAGAAGCAGCAGAGAAAATAAACCGACTCAAAGCTGTAGATCAGTGTTTCTTGTTATATGGAAAAGCAAGTTGCCAGGGCATGTGCCTCCACCAAGCATGGCTCTCCAGAAGAGGACAAGAAGAATCAACCTAAAAGAGACATGAGTCCACTGTGATTTGGAAGGGAAAGAAAGTGTGGCCTTTACTTCATCCATATTCCACCTGCCTCATAAATATTCATTAAAAAAATACAGAACCCTTTTAGGGCAGCTCACTCCAGTCTGGGCTTTAGAGTGCTTCCTTTGCTTTGTTAAATAAACTTCGGCTTAAACTGACTGTGTATCTCAACATTCCTCTCATAACATGAGCAAAAATAATAAAAAGATCTAGTTCTATTAAAAATGAAAGAGCTAAGCTTTAATATTTAGCATATGATTGACACTGACAGCTTGCTAGGTTCATGACATTTGTTGGCGGTGGTATCCTAGGGAGAGAGGGATTCTACTCAAAGCCGGTGTGCTGGCTTTGAGATTGACCTCCATTCTCATTCACTCTATTGCATTGAGCTCTGACATGTTGCAATTTGCATGTAAACAGTTACATGGATTTACTGATTCCCTCATTTAATTTTAATCCACAAAAATGAAGTAAAGGCTTTAAAATATTCCTGCAGAGAGACCGTGAATTGATTTGAATTTTAATAATAATGCACAAGGAAGCAAGGAGTTGGTGGACCTGATCCTTTTCCTCCAGAATAAGCTCAGTATCAAATTGTAGGTGAGGACAGTGGTGATCTAATAGAGTATTCTCTTGCTTAAAGATACATTGTGTACAATGGCAAGAAAAGTTATATGACTACTAATGTAGTAGTATATGCATATTGTAAAACTGACAACAAATATTTTCCAACTGTAAGCTGAAAGGAATGTTACTCATGAGAATATGCAAGCAGCTGGGGATGCTGAATACACCTTGAATCCTAACACTCCAATCCGAGCACTCAGAAATATAGAGCAAGAACTAATGAAACACAACTAGATAATGGAGTCAATAAAGCAGGCTGTGGTTCCGCAACCTCTTTCCCTTTGCAGCCGTGAGCCAGCCAAGACAACTGGGAATTATAACCTAAGTTTTGTCCAATGCCAAGGAACATAGGCTAGGCCAGCTAGATCACATTGCTTGGTAGGGAGCTCACCTACACCCCTGAAAACCTACAAAATCCAGAAACACCCTTTGTCCTCTGGAATTGGACTCTCCCTCTCTCTCCCTCCCTCTTTCCCTCTCTCTCTCCTCTCCCCTCTCTGCTCTCTCCTCTCCCCTCTTTCCTCTTCTCTCTCCCTCTCCCTCCCTCTCCCTCCCCATCTCCCTCCCTCTCTCCCTCCCTTTCCCTCCCTTTCCCTCCCCATCTCCCTCCCTCTCCCTCTTTCTCCCTCCCCCTCCCTTTCCCTGTCTCCCTCCCCCTCCTCCTCCCCCTCTCCCTCTCTCATCTCTATCAGTATGTCTCTGGATTGGAACTAGCCAGTCCAGCATTCCCTTCAGGACCTCCATCATTCAGCTTGTGGCAGCTCTTACTTTTAATCCACTCATACTTCAGGGTCTCAGGATGGCTGGCGACAGCCATGAACCTACGATCCTGCTAATATAATTTCCCATTATTCCCTTTTCTACAAACCTGCTTTCTTTAGTCATTTCTAACAAGTACCAGAGGTGGCCTCATAGAGTCTGGAAAGTACATGAGCACTTCTTTCCCCACACTTAGTGACTTCACACTAATTGTCTGAATTTAACCATGATTAAAAAATTTAGACCATGGAGAACAGAAAACATATGCAGAGGAGAAAGGGAGAGAGAAAGAGAGAAAGAGGGAGGGAGACACACACACACACACAGAGAAAGAGAGACACACACACAGAGAGAGAGAGAGAGAGAGAGAGAGAGAGAGAAATGGGTATGTGTATTTGTATGGGTAGATATGTATGTGTAGAAGCCAGAGGTCAATCTTGGTTGTCATCCCTCAGACAACATCTCTATTTTTCTTTTTTTGAGACAGACTCATTGGCCTTGAGCTCACCAGGTGGCCTAGGTTGCCTCTCTGCCTTCCCAGTCTGGGATTACAATGTGTGCCACCACATTTGGCTGCTAGAGCACCCCATTTTCCAGCTTACCTTTGTTTATCCAATTGTATATCTAAAGCCTCTTCCCATTTCCACTATCTCAATTCCCACTCATCTATCATTTGCTTCCTGCACCACAGGCAGAAAAAAAAAAAGCATTAAAAATAAAAAATGTGAGCCAAATGAGATTTCCAAGTTAAAACCTTGATTTCCTTGGGCAGTGTTGGTGCATGCCTTTAATTCCAGCACTTGGAAGTCAGAGGCAGGCAGATTTCTGAGTTTGAGGCCAGCCTGGTCTACAGAGCGAGTTCTAGGACAGCCAGAGCTACACAGAGAAACTCTGTCTTGAAAAATCAAAAAACAAAACAAAACAAAAACCCCTCGATTTCCATTGTTTTAAGCAATAAAGAATGAAACCATAGAATTTCAAGACTAAAATTCTGACTACTCATTGTGCTCTCATGTCCCCGTAGGCACTAGCTGTAGCTCTTTGACTCTTATCATAAAAATTCAAGTGTATCTGGCCTTACGTTTTATCTGTTGTGTGTGTGTGTGTGTGTGTGTGTGTGTGTGTGTGTGTGTGTGATTTTTTAAAGTTGTATTTACTTATTTTAGGTGTTGCTGTCTTCATGCACACCAGAAGAGGGCATCAGATCCCATTCCAGATAGTTGTGAGCCACCATGTGGTCACTGGGAATTGAACTCAGGACTTCTCGAAGAGCAGCCTGTGCTCTTAACCACTGAGCCATCTCTCCAGCCATGTTTTATCTGTTTCTAATTGACCCGAGACCAGTCTTTGAACAGTGGTGCTGCACTTGACTGTCATGGTTCAGGTGTGTATTCTGTACACGTTCCTGACCTTCTGGATGGGGTTCTCTTCAGTCACCCAACACCCAACACCCAGTTGGAGTTGGCACGGACTTGCACACTTTGCTGGTACTTCCCCATGCCCTTGGAAAAGATTTCTGCCCTTCTATAATGCTGCTTGTACTTAAACCCTTGTCTCAAAGACTGCTTTCGACATGCTCAAAGTACCAAAAGAATGTGCTGAACAAAGTCCATAACTGTCTTTCCCTTCCCTCTGCTTGCCGCCCTCCAGGCCCCTTCTTAGTACAGTTTTTGACACTGGATCTAATTGGGTCAATTGTCAAGTCTAGATAGCGGTAATGGTAGTAAGAAGATTCCTGGGCTCCAGAACATCTTCATTTCTCTATTCTTTCCCTCTCCTTTCCTTCCTCTCCTTCTCCTTCCGCCTACACAAACTCACACACAAACACAACAAAAGGAAGTAGATAGAATGGTTGAAGATATATTTTGAGACTATTATAAATAAGGAGTGATGGAAACAGAAAAAAAATTCAATGGTAAATTTTCTTAACTTTTAACTTGAACAATGGGGAAGTCAGCAGTGCTTTTGCTAAATCTAAAAAGGTGGAAGAGGCACACATTTGGGGGTAAAAACATCAAGAATTATGTCTTGAACACTTTATGTTCGAAATGTCAGTCGTTCAAGTAAAGTGATTAAGCAGTTTTAAGCTACAAATCCATACTTTCAGGAGTCTGGCTTGTGGTATAAATTTAGGGCTTAATAACATTAATTTAGATGTCAAATGAGAGATAACATTTAAAGCCAGTGGTTCAAACTTTTAGTTTTAATATTGTTGTGGAAGAGATTTCTACCCTGGTACCAGATATTTTCTGTTTCACAATCCAGAACTACTCTTTCTACCCAGCTTACTGCCTCCTGGAGAATGAGTCTTAGTCTGTTTTCTGTTACTATAACAATGGCTGAAAAGAACTACATTTGTTTGATAATTCTGGTGGCTGGAGGTTCATGTGCATCCCGTCAAGGGTCCTCTGATGCCATCCTAACATGGTAGAAACTCAAAAAAAAAATGGAATGAGCCAGTGCTTGTGTCGCCTGACTTCACGACAACCTGCAACTAAGAACCCAGGCTAGTCATGTAAGAGACCTCAACCCACTTAATCAAACCCTACATAACCTCCTTAGCAGGTATTGACTTCATGATCCAATCATCTGCCATTAGGCCCCATTTCCCAAAGTTTCTACTACTCTAATACATATATTAGATTCAAGTTTCCAGAATATGAAATTCTGCAGTGCAAACCACATCTAAACCATAGAAAAATGTATGCACAGAGCCATCAGTGGGCTCCTTGAACCCTGATGGTTGAGTCCCACTTGTGGTGGCACTGGCCTGACTCCCAGGATACAAGAGAGAAGCCGAATGAGGAGATCCATCACAATTCTGGAGCCACCTCAATCACATGTTTCTGGTTCCCTCTCAAGATGGCTTTCTCTGCTCACCTCTCCCAGATCAGATCCCAGGACTTCCCTTTTTTCTTTCTAGCTCAGAACTCAATGAATAACACCTTGCCGAAGTCCTAGAACTTCAGAAACATCCATGGTTCCCTAGGTCCTGCTCAGACCCTTGTAAATAGCCAGTCTATGAATGTCTAATGAATGTTCCTCAAATCATCCTAAGTTAAAACGATGCCCTGAGTTTCCTCTTAGGATCCTGAATAGTACACCCACCTTTCTCCTCTTGGGAGAACAATGAAGAAGCACACACACCACCTTGTCATTTAAAACCACAAGCAACACTTTTAGAAACGTGGGTGATGAGTGATACATGAGTTGGTAAAGTTTACAAAAGCCAAGCATTGGAAGCACCATATTCTCTGGAAGGCAGAGAAAGACACAAAGGATGAAAACAGGAAGATGACTTAGCAGGTTCCCACCCCTGTGTTAGATCCAGATGCTCGCTGTTGGCTGACCATGAAATGCATCAGGTCTATTGTGTAGTGAAATCAAACTAGAGAGAGTCCTGACTGGACTCCAAAGGGGAGGCTCCAAGAAAAGCTTTTCTGGGAAATTCAAACGGATCAATTTATTGACCAGGTTTACTGTATGGAAAAGTCTTTTCAATGACATTTTCCAGTTCTCTGGGTGTTCACAGGACAGCTTAAGTTCAAATACTACTAGGAAAGGAAACTCTAGTACACTTAAACTACAGGCAGAACAAAAATAACAATGATATATCTACTGGATCAATAATGAACAGTGTTTCTGTTTTCCTAATACCGAGAGAGAGAGAGAGAGAGAGAGAGAGAGAGAGAGAGAGAGAGAGAGAGAGAGAGAGAGAGAGAGAGAGAGAAAGAAAAGTTTAGCAAAGTGAAATGAGAACACAATGAACTTACCCTCTGGCTTGCAAGGTTCTATGACTAGTGGAGAACCTACTTCTGTTGTTTTGCCAAGTGGACATGTTGACAAACTTCTAAATGTTTATACAACAGTCCTACTCTCAATCTTGGCCAGTGAAAACTGTAGTGGGGATCAGTTAACGAAGAGACTGGTGGTTGGCTAACGTGCTGAGAGTAAGTGCTGAGTGCTTAGTCCTAAATGGGACATCTACATCAACAATACCCTTCCATGCAAGGCTCGGAGAACATCGCTGAAGAAGAGGTGGACAGAATACAAAAGCTAGAGGATTGGAAAGTGCAGTGAAATCGCGACATGGCCATTGCACACGTGACCTCATGCAGCTATGGTTACCTGCACAAGACATGTACAGGATCAAGCCAACCAGCTCCTTCAACATTTTAGCAGACAGCACTAGTTGGGCTCAATTGATTAGCTCCCTCCCCTCCAACAAAAGATGACTTGAAGCTTGGGAGGGGCTTACTTTCGGGGGCGGGGGGATGTATGGGAGGGGAGTGAAAGGAGGAAGTCGGGAATGGGTACAGTCAAGGCATATTTTATTGTAAAATGTTTGAAATTGTCAGAGAACAAATAAGATAACATTTTTAAAATGAGCATACCCTATGACCCATCAATTCCACGTAAATACATCCTCTTCAGGCTTCCAGTTCTAGCAGAATGTTGAGTTAGCCGGTGCTTGTTCTCATACTGCGGGAGGCTTGTAGTGCTGTTCCTCAAAGCTCTGTTGTTCATGGCAGTCATCCTTTGGCACATTAAGGGTATATCTTTCTTTTCTATTTTAGCATGAGGGGTTTTATATGTTAATCAGAAGCAAGGATTGAATTTGAGCAGACTTTTAAAAGCATATGTCAATGTCGACTTCAATTTGCTCATTTGCTAATGCAGAGAATTACAAGAAAAGGTCTCCAAGAGTGGCCTCCTCCTACATCCTTGGGACTAAATCTTGTCTGTGGGTGTGGACATTTACTTGGTAATGTATTATTCAGGATAGTCATTTGCCCTCCTGGCCGTGCAATTTTTCTTGTTCTATCTGTGTCTGTGTAACAAGTTGGGAGGCTTTCAGTCCTCCCTCTACTTCTGAAATAATTTATATGAAGTCAGAATTATCTGTTTCTTGAATGTTTGACAGAATATTACCTATAATTTGTCTGTGACTGTAGCTTTTAAACAATAGATATTTGATTGCCTTTTAAATTATTTTTATAGGTATTGAATTATTCAGTTTTTCACCTTTTCTCTCTACTCAAGTCAATAGGAAAGATTTATAACTTTCCTGTAATCAATTTAATCAATATTTTTAGATATAATGCTATAAAATTTATACAATCTATTTTGATTTTGAACACCATTGCTAAAACTTTACCCACTGTTTTTTTTTTTAAAGTTTACCCCTTCCTATCTGTCCCCTCCCCCTGCCACGGTTTTGTGTATCCCAGAGCAACCTTGATCTCAATATGTAACCAAGGATAGTCTTCAATTTCTTATTATCCTAACTCTGTCATCTGAGTGTTGATATCACAGTGGGTGTCAACACACCTGATTTTTTGGATTTTGGGAATTGAATCCAGGGCTTCCTGCCTTTCTAGACAAGCATTCTGCCAACTGAGCTGCATCCTTAGCCCCTACTTTTTTTTTCTCTTAAAGGTTTATAAGAATTTCCAATTGTTTATTTAATGGTGTTTATGTTTATCTTATTCGTTCCAAAATAATTTGTTTTTATTTCTATTGATCAAGCCATATTTTGTGCTTCGTCAGATTTCTACACTTATTTTCCTCGTTTTTCTCCACTTTTTTGTTCTAAGTTCTCTGTGCTGAATAACTAGTTTATTTTTTTTAAGAGCTGTGATTTTTTTTTAATTTATTGTTTTTATGTTATGTGTATGAGTATTTTTCTTGCATGCATGTCTGTGTTTCACATGTCTGCCCAGTGTCTATGGAGACCAGAAGAGGTTGTCTGACTTCCTGAAACTGGAGTTACAGATAATCGTGAGTCTCCGTGTGAGTGTTGGGAATTGAACCTGGGTCCTCTGAGAGAACAACCAGAGTCCTTAAACACTGAGTCATCTCTCCAGTCCCTAGGTCATTCATTTTTAATCTTTCTTATTTTCTAATAGATGTATTTAAGGCTATGCATTCTCCTTTACTATGCCTAACAGGTTTTGACTACTGAGACTGTTTCTTCCCAATTAGTAATTTCAGTGTTGATGCATTTTTAAAGCCATGAGTCATTAAAAATTGTTTAATATTTAGGAGCTAATTATTGTATATTATTAATCATTAATTGATTATCGTGTTAATTGATATAAATAAATTAATATTTAATATTCATAAATATTTTAGTTTTCTTCTTTCTCTGTTTGTGTGCAATGTGTGCATGCACACATGTGTGCATGTGTGTGAATGAAACTGTACTCATGTGTGGTGTATGTGTGGAAGTCAGAAGACAACCTTGTGTGTCAGTCCTCAGCAGTTGACTGCTGTGCGTGCCAGGCTAGCTGGCCCTCCTGCCTCCTGGGTGCTGCAATTGCACATGTGAGCTCAAATAATAGATCATTTCAAAGATGTATTTTTATTATTTTAAAATATTTCTATGTGTGTTTGTGTGGTTGAGGAAGTGCAAATGTGTGCAGGTGCCCAAGGAGGCCAGAGGCATCAGATCCCCTTGGAGCTGAAGTTACAGGTAGTTGTGAGACACCATGTGGATACTAAGAACTAAATTGTGTTCCGCTACAAGAGCAACATGTGCTCATAACTGCTGAACCATAGATCCAGCCCATCAAGTAACAGATTTTTTAAAGTAGCTATTATTGTGCTAAATATGATGAACTGTTACATTCATCGTATGTTATGTTCATATGTTATAATTACCCCTTATGTTCCTGTGAGACACACCATTTGTATTAGCTACTTCTCACTCTAAAGTAAAACTCATCTAGGTTTAATAAGATTATATATTATATTCTTACTATGAGATATTAAAAGCCTCATGTTCTCTTGTCTTCCAATTGCAAAACCATAATGCAACATTATGTTGTTCAAATTTATTTTTCTTTTGTGACAAAAAAGGGGTCCCTAAAGCCCCCCATTTCTGGAGTGTAAACGGTAAGAGGGAGGTTGTCAGTGCATTTGGGCCCTGAGTTAGTGCAAGGACTCCCAGTATCTGAGGCTGTGCTCTTCCTCTCATGATTTTGTTAGGGTGGGCTGGTAATCCAAGTACTCCTTGGAGGCCATATGATCACGTGGACCACCTTGTTTACTATAGTCAGATCAACTGTTGTACCAGGAAATGCTATGAAAGCTTGATAAAGAACAGACATTTAGCTTGATAAGCAGATTATTGGGGGCAAAGTAAATAAGAGCCCTGAGAGTGGAAGCATGGGTGTTACTGTTAAAGTCTGAAGAGATAACCTTGTCCTGAATGTACTCCAGGATAGCCCTCAGGTAGCTTTTTAATGCCCACTTTACTGCCTCCTTGATATCATTATACTTGACACTTTCCTACAAGAAGCAAGTCAACTTTGAGGCATATGGTAGGTGGGGACATAGAGGGCTACGTCAGTGAAACTTCTATGCAACCTACAGCTTTAGTATTATCAGTAGATGCAGGGATAATGCTTTGATTGGCACTACAGCTGTCGTGCTATGGTTTCCTAGAGGGGTAATTCATAGATTTATTGGTGAAAGTGATGTCATCCATTAACTGTGAGTTAACATCATGAGTCCCTTCATGATGTGGAGACTAAGTTGGTGATGCAGGAGTCATTGCTTCTTAGCAAGATACCATGTGTCTCACAATACACATTTTCATAGAAACATCAGCAATTATAAATAAGGCTGCTATGAACATAGTGGAGCATGTGTCCTTACTGCATGCAGGTAAAGTATCTGGGTATATATATGCCCAGGAGTGGTATAGCAGGATCCTCTGGGAGTGTCATGCCCAGTTTTCTGAGGAACTGCCAGACAGCTTTCCAGAGTGGTTGTACCAGCTTGCAATCCCACCAGCCAGTGGAGGAGTGTTCCTCTTTCTCCACATCCTCGCCAACAACTGCTGTCTCCTGTGTTTTTGATCTTAGGCATTCTGACTGGTGTGAGATGGAATCTCAGGGTTGTTTTGATTTGCATTTCCCTAATGCCTAAGGATGATGAACATCTCTTTAGGTGCTTCTCAGCCATTAGATATTCTTCAGGTGAGAACTCTTTGTTTAGCTCTGGACCCCATTTTTAGTAGGGTTACTTATATATAAGTATATATTTATAATAGCCAGAAGCTGGAAAGAACCCAGATGTCCCTCAACGGAGGAATGGATTCAGAAGATGTGGTATATTTACACAATGGAATACTACTCTGCAATTAAAAACAATGAATTCACGAAATTCCTAGGCAAATGGTCAGAACTTGAAAATATCATCCTTAGTGAGGTAACCCAATCACAAAAGAACACACATGGTATGCAAGCACTGATAAGGGGTTATTAACCCAGAATCTCGGAATACCCTAGACACAATTCGCATATCAATAGATTTCCAAGAAGATGGAAGGAGAGACCCCCTGGTCCTGGAAAGACTGGATGTAAGGGAATGCCAGGACAGAGAAGCGAGAGGGGGTTGAATGGGGAAAAGAGGGAGGGAAGGGGGCTTATGGGACTTTCGGGGAGGGAGGAAATGGGAAAGGGGAAATGATTTTGAATGTAAATAAAAAAACTTAGAAAAAAAAAGAAACATCAGCAAAAGGGACAGAGATGATGTCTTCTGCCTTCACCCTTTGTTAGAGTTCTGTCTAAACTCCATCCCACAATTACCTGGCAACAGCCAGGTATGCCCCTCCCCACAGTTACCTGGCAACAGCCAGGTAGGCCTGGCCTACTATAAAAAGGGCTGCTCAGTCCCTCCTCTCTCTCTTACCCCCCTCTCTCTTACTCCCTCTTACCTCTCTTACTTCTCTTACTCCTCTTACCCCCTCTCCCCTCTTCTTTTTCTTACTCCTCTTACCCCCCCCTTACCTCTCTCACTCTCACCTTCTCTCTTGCCCTTCTTGGGCTCTCCTCCCCTCCTCCCTCTCTCATGGCTGGCCTCTGCTTCTCTACTCTCTCCCTCTCTTTGCCTTTCTCTGCCTCCACTACCCCCCTTAACTCCCATCCTCTGCCCTGAATAAACTCTATTCTGTACTATGTTGGTGTGTGTCTGGTCCCTCGGGGGAAGGGGGAAGGGATGCCTCGGCATGGGCCTGCTGGAGCGCCCCCTTCCCCCACACTACCGTATACCATATTCTCTAAACCTCTTTCTCTTTTTATGATCACAATACCCTTCAAATGAGTTTCAGGCTTATCCAAGACAGTGAAGACACCAATGGACTCCACACCATACTCAACACAAGCATTACCCGACTTGATGTTGGCTTGATCAGCCTGATAGGATAGCCTCTACCTTGTCTGTGGTGTAAAACATGCCTCAGTAGAACTGTACTATAATATGCAAACCATACAACTGAAGCCAATGAAAGGGTCACTGGTTGTTGCTATAGCTGAAGCCTTTCCTGATAACTAGGGGCTTAGAAAGGAAGACCTGTTCACTTCAATCTTCACCATTATGTCTCAGAGATGCAGCCAGAAGTGAATAAGAAGACGCTACTGTCTGTCAAATGGGGAGGAGCAAGGAGCCCAAACCTTGTTTTTCTGTGAGAACATATAGCCAGAAGGCAGTTAAACTTTTAGAGCTCAGGGTCTGTGGTAACTGGGGGGGAAAAGAGTGCCCAGAACGTAGCCGTTTTCATGATTCTGTGTAATCCAACAAACCACCCACTCTACACAGCCAGGACAAAAACACAAACCCTTAAACACCCAGTCCCAGGATGGTCCAAAGAGTCAGAGCTGGGGAAAGGTTATTACATTGGAACATTATCTGCTGGTAATTAGAACAGCAGCCAGAAAGCAAGTCAACAGCAAGAGAGAATAGCAGGCAACAGCTCCTCGGGCTCTTGACCTCTCAAGGGCTTAAGGGAGTTTTTCATTCCTGGAGTTGTGTACAAAGCCCATGCCACTGTGTCTCAGATGTGCTCCACCTGCTCATTCTTTGAACTTTAGATTGCATTAGAAGAGCTAACATTTGCTTCTTCGGAAGGAGGCTGAGCCTCTTCTCGACCCTTTCCCTGGCCATTTGAGAAAGGTCTGGAAGTGAGCAGGATTCCTTTAATAAGTAGGCATGCAGCTTCTTCTTCTTGCCAACAACACCCGCATCCACTGTTCATCTCACGCTTTTTAAAAATGAGAATTCAAAGAGACTTTCCAGGTTTGGTTCAATTTCTTCAACCTAACACTCCTCCAAAATTCACAGTTGGTTGTAGACTCTTCTGGCCCACACAACAGTAAAGCCCAGTGGTGGTGTGATGAAGTGGGAGCTGCTTACTCTATTGATGGGATTTTGGAAACATGGCGGCAGAATGAATTGGTTGGGAGCTTAGATCGAAGGATTCAAATAACTTCCCCTCTCCTCTCCTCAGTGCTCCTTCAGCAACTTAGAATGATTAGCTCCCTGGTGTTATCTACAGTTGTCTACAGTACTCTTTCCCAGGTCAGGGCAGCGGGGAGAAGGTGGGGGTGGATTTGAATGTTCAAAGTTGAAGTAACATCTCCCTGGACCACTCCCCACTCCAAAATCACCTACACTCTAAACAGCCCCCAAATCCTTGAATCAAGAAAAAGAAAAGGGAGTGGGATTCTTTTTTAAAAATCTCTTTTAAATAATTTTATTATCGTGGTAAAATGTTATCCCAAAGGTGGATTCTGCAGGTAATTTGCACATAATAGTTTTATTAGTGCTCTTTTACAAGTTAAAAATCTTCACAAACTACTCTCTCATGCAATCTTCCTCAGAAAGCAGTTTGCTTAAGAAAGCAGTTAATAAAAGTTGTAAGTCGCTGAGAAGTTACTGAGGAAAATCATTTACCTGCAAAATAAAATATTGATCAAATGGTTATGACTTGGAGTGAGCTCTTACATAAAAGAAAAAATAAAATGCGAAGATGTAAAGCCACCCGAGTGGAGAGAGGGCTAGAAATAGAATTAATTACCAAGAGGGTTTTTTTCTTCTGAAGAGCTGAAGAACTTTACCTGGACTCACCCTCCTTTCCCTGCTGCGTGAAAAGAATCAATGATAAGACCTGAAAGTTACACACACTTAACTCAGCACTAGCTGGGGAAACGAAACCCACTAAAAGAATCCCTTAGGTTAAAGTGAAAATGGCTTTTCACACTAAGATTGCCCACACAGCCGAGAGGTCCTATTCAACACGCCTTGTTCCTTTTTTCTGTTTTGTTTTTTTTTTTTTGTTGCTGTTTGTTTGTTTGTTTTCTTTTGTTTTTGCCTGTTGTTGTTTTGGTTTGGTTTCCTATTCTCTTTTTAGCCACGGTGATATCAGATATCCCAGGCTTGGGCTTCCTATGTACAGGGGAGTGGCATTGAACTTCCGATCTTTCTGCTGCCTCCTCCAGAGCACCGGCATTACAGGCACCCTCCATCGCCTCTTGCTTCTTGTGATGCTGGAGAACAAAACCCAGGGCTTCGTGCCAGCAAAGCAAGTACTTGAGAAATGGAGATACAGCCCCAGCTTTATGTATTTAACTGGCTTTAAAATAAGAGCTAAGGAAAAAAAAAACCCAAAATATCTTAAAATCAAATTTAAAGATAATGCTTAGAACTCATATAAAACTAACAGAGTTTTATCACACACTAGGGGTTTTAAAGCTCCTGGCCATAGGTTAGTGTGTCTGAAGACAGAGTGCCAGAAACAGGAAATATCAGCGCTCACCAAGAGACATGTCTCTTCTGTCATGAGACTCCAAGTCACTTCCCAGCCATTGTTAGAAAGGCAGCTTGGGACACGCTATGATTACTGCCTTCATCACCTGCCTATAAACCCACTCAAACTCTTCAAATACTAGATACATCACTTTCTCAATCATCTTTCATTGCTTAGCTAAAGACAAAGTTTTCCTAAAAGATAATAGAACTCAGTAGTTGGACAGAGAGAGTTCTTTAATCTCTGCAAAAAAAACTATTCATCTACTGGAACAAGGATACAAACAAGATGTGAACCTTGTGTTGTATTAGCAATCTCAAGTTTGGTGGTTATTTTGCCCAATAAATACCATGCTTATAAAAATTGTAGCTCTCTTGTCCTATTCTCAGATATACTGAATCAGAAAATCTTGAAATAGGGTTCCGAGTCTGAAACTCCAAATTCTCCAAATGATTCTGGACTCACTGAAGCTTAGCATTTGATTTCATTAAAAGTGTCTTCACAGAAAATGAAATTTTTTCCTAACATGTTAAGTCAAGCTGTTTGAAAGGGTTTTTCAAGTTCATATATTTTGTATTTAATTATTTATTTTATTTTGGACAATTATAATCACATCGTTTCTGCCTTTGCTTTAATCTCTTTGAACCTTCCCATATCTCCTCCTTGCTCTCTTTCAAATGGTCTCTTCTAAAGAGTTTTCAATGTGTCTATAGAACAATGAGTTTGAAATAATGTTGTTCTCAAATTCAGAGTCATAGTTCAAATCATCATGGTTAAAGTATGTCCATACCATGTCCCAGTAGACAATGATCAAAAAGATGGTCCAGTTTCCTGTTTCCTCAGAACTTTCTGTGGGCACTCCTAATTAAAGCATGCAATATCTGGTGTTCTGAGAAAAAAATATAAAAAATATTTAACTGAGGTACTGTAGATTTAGGGAAAACATCTCAAAAGAAGCATAAAACACGACTAAAAGTAATCTGTTGGAAGGGAAAAGGAGAACAACGGGCAAAACGATGGTTCAAGTTGATAAATGGTATGGATGAGAGCAAAAACTGCAAGGCAGGCCAAAACATTGATGCGGACATGAAAACTCTGTGGCTTACGAAGTGAACGTAGTCCAGAAGGGGAAAGGGATGGGAATCAGTGTGACAAGTCCGGTGGTAAGGGGATGTTGAAGAGGTTTAAAAAGGATGACCTTCCCAAGACTTCCTTGGAAAATTACTCCAATTGCATTGCTGAAAGTATACTGGCTGTGTCACGGATGGAGGAAACCAGTCAATAGACTAGCTTTGCAGAAATCTCATGTTAAATTAATCCATTCATTAATGTGTCCTCTGAGAAATTATTTATTTAGCTCCATACAAAGGAGTTGGGGTAAAATAATAGCAGGGAAGCGAAGATATCCTTCCTCATAAACAAGATAGAGATACAGAGATGATGGGTAGGTAGGTAGGTAGATAGATAGATAGATAGACAGACAGACAGACAGCAGCCATAGTAAGGTTAGAGAATACGATACTATCATACATTGAGAAATGAGAAGTCTAGGATTCTAAGATGATGCTCTGTTTTCTGGCATGCACAGTAGATGAGATTCTTTTAGAAGTCCAGAAACAGGAGCTGGAGAAATGGCTCAGCAGTTAAGAGCACGCATGGTACATTCTTGCAGAGATCGGGGGTTCCACTCCCAGCACCTACATGGTGGCTCACAGCTGTCTATAACTCCAGTTTCAGGAGACCAGACTCACTCTTCTGGCCTCCTTGAGCACCAGGCATGCACATGGCATATATATATATATATGTATATATATATAAATATATATATACACATATACACATTAAAATAAATGTGTATTTGTTTACACCTATATACATTAAACACCTATACACATTAAATACACCTATACACATTAAAATAAATAAAATAATTAATTTTTTTAAAACAAAAAGAGATAATAGGCTCAATATTGTTCTTGTGCTACCCAATTTCAAGATTTATTATAAAGATGCAGCAATTAAAACAGCATAGCCTTAGCATAAAGGCACAAACTAAATCAATGGAACAGAAGAAAAAGTCTACAAATATCTGCAAGCATGGATGGTTCACTGAGTTTCCACAAAGGTATAAAGATATATAATTGAATAAATATAATTTTTCAACATGTGATTCAGGACTAATTGGATAATATATATGAAACAGTTGATATATTACATAAAAATGAACTTAAAGTGGATTTTAGATCTGATTAGAAAACTCAAAAATGTAACGATAATTGAAGTAGGCATAGAAGAGCAAGCCGGTGACCTTAGAGGATTCTTAGATTCAATCCCATACAAAACAAACAAAACCACCCTACAATCAGCAAAAGAAAAAGGTCAGGACGATAGTTCAGTGGTAGGATACGACTAACATGATTTAAATTTTCAGCATTACAAACAAACTTTCTATAAAAAATTCAGTAAATGGAAATAAAATGGATAGATACATTGGACTTCATAAAAATAGAAGGTTGAGGCCTGTGGATTAGGCGTAATATGTAAAGGTGCTTGCTGCTAAGCCTGAAAACATGAGTTTGATCCTAGAGAGAGCTGACTCCCCATGTTGTCCTCCGAGCTCTACATGCATGCTTTTTCCTGCATGTGCACTTGCACACACACACACACACACAGACACACACAGACACACACATACTCATATAAAACACTCTCATTTGTAATAGTCCCAACCTGAATAATAATGTTCATTCATCAAGTTATGTGATTAAATAAAATGTGTTGGACTGTTGTGCAGGGGAGTAGCACTGACTGTTAAGATCCACTGAGGGAACAGGATTGGTTGGCTGCTGTGCCTGATGCCATACACAGGGCACGGGTGCGTGTGTGAGGGGAATAGCAATTCACTATAGTGATTAAAGACCGTATGTACATAGTGGTCCCTGAGAACTCAAACTAAGGGAGAGATCATGTCCAAAACGACCCCCACCCTGGTGCCAGGCTGGTAGAACACCCCTGAGACAGCCCCTGCCTGGTGCCCCGTGGCATGGGCAGAGCATAGCGCTCCTGAGATGACACCAGACACTGAGAGAGACCTGGGTTACCACTAAGATGAGTAAGTAAGTGGTAGAGAGATGGAAGAGAAAGAGAAACAGAAGGATGTGGGCACAATGAAGAGAAGTGAAGTGAATTGGAGACTCAAGGGTAGTGAGGAACAGCCTGATGCCACCTAAGGCTATGGTGAGATCTCGGTCCATGCTGTTGCCAAGAGCCACATCTGGATCTGTAGCCCTGCAGCAGAGGGAGTGTGTTACCACCAAGGGCTAAGATAGATCCCTGGTCTGGGTGAATACCAGGGGCCATGTTGATATCTGAAGACTGTACAGAGCCAGTCCCACCCCTTGGCTGGGCATCCTGGGAGAGCTGGCCCTGCCCCTCACCAGCTCTTGGGAGAGTAGGTCAGCACCACCCCTAGGAAGTAAGGTAGAGCTGGCCCTGGTTGCTGGGGTTGTGTATGAGCTGACCCTAAAGGCATGAGTCCAGGAAAGCTGGCCCACCACTTGTCTACCATGCAATGGCATGGGCAAGGCAGAGATGCCCTCTTCCTACTTTACCCCTCACCACCTGTGGCAGGCAGGAGAGCTAATCCTGAAGTCATGGGAGCAAGAGAGCTGTTCCTGACCCTCACCTGATGCAGCATTCAAGAGAGCAGGCCCTGTACCTCACCTGGGCAGCACAAGAAAGCTGACCTTCCTGGCGTGGGTGCCGTCAAGCAGGCCTTGAGGGAATAACAGCAGAAGAGCAAGCTCTGCCGTTGCCAGCTGTGGCATTGAGTGATCTACCTGAGGCAGTGCTGAAGAGCTCATCTTGGCAATGTGGATGTGGGAGCGCTGGCAGGTTGACGAGCTCAGCTGCCACCTAGGCCCAGGTCCCGTGCTTTGAGTTGGCCTCAAACATCTACCTCATCTATTAACAGCAGGAACATGTGAAGGAAACAGTCCTACAGATCCAAAACTACAGGATCTCCATGACACAGGGTAACAACAGGGTATCTGAGGGGAGTCCAGGTGAGGATCCAGTATGGATGGTGTAGCAGTTGCCAGAGGCCTCGGATGAGACCAATGACCCATTGCAACGAACGTTTGCAAGCAAAGTAGTGTGGATAAAAGGGTGTACTGTGGAATACACTGTGACACACCACAGCTTCCGTGAGATTGTTTTTTCTTTTTTTTTCTTTTGGGTGGGATGTTGCAACAGAGGAGGGGAGTAGGAAGGGACGGGAAGATGAGATTGAGGTACAAGATGTGAAATGCACAAAGAATCAATAAAACGTTAAACAAATAAATCAATTCTAGCACAACCATTCAAGGAACGCTCTGTGACAGCAAAGAGAATGGACTATGGATATGTGCGATAATGGACTTCAAAATTAGTGTGCTAAGTGAAAGTCACCAAAAAGATACACCTGATGATGAATTTCTCATTTATATTTTTATGGACTGGAGAGGTGACTCAGTGGTTAAGAGTCCTTGCTGCTCTTGCTAGGACCAGAATTTGGCTCCTAGCACCCATGTTTGTTAATTACCTGCAACCCCAACTCTATGGGATCCAGCAGCCTCTTCTAGCCTCTGCTAGCACCCACATACACACACATGCACACACACAAGTACACACATGTAAATAAATAAAATTTTAAAATAAACAAATAAATAAAATTTAAAAACTTAATTCTCTATAGTTACAGGAAGCAGATAGGTTGCTGCCTGGGAACCTTTGGAATCTAAAGGGTGTGCTCATTATCTGGAACATGGAGATGTTTCCATGGATGTTAACATCTGTTAGCTTTTTCAGGCTATATATTTTGTATATGTAATTTTTGTGTAACAATGCCTCCCATAAATCTATAAAAATACCTTAAAACGTAAGTCTATAATGTCCCTATCCATAAAAAAGATGCCTCAGAGAACAGTAGGTAAGAAAAAGCAACAGTCCAGACCAAACTTCTAGAAATGAGAGCAGAATTTCTTGAAGCTAAAACTTAACTAAGATATTAGACTCATTGGATACATTTAACATTGAATTGGGTGCAGCTGAAGAGCGATTTCATAACCCAGAAGACAGATCAAAGAGACTGGTTCCCACAAACTCAGTCTTCCCAACGGGGTTGTTATGGTTGACCCCAGTGAGAGCAATTTCAGCGGAATGGGAAGAAGCCAGAGTCCGTTGTAAGGAAGAGTGAGTGAGAAACGAGAGTGAAGATAACACATTTAGACAATCTATCAAATGTTTGCCTGGGGAGTGAGGTTTAAAAATAGAGTGTGCATGAAGCAGAGGATTTTATTTCTGTTTCCTGAAAAGGTCCTTATCCACAGAAAAGTTAGAATGACGGGTCCCTAACCTGGCTCTCAGCCACTACCCTCACCACCTAGAAAGACACTTTCCCCAGAGCATCCTGAGCAGATCACTCGGACCCTCACACCTCAACATGTGAGCACACGTCTCTCAAGAACAAGAACATCCTCCCTCCCTCTCTCTCTCTCTCTGCCTCCATGTGTGTGCACACTTTTGTATATATGTGGGTGCATGTATGTGCATGCATATACGTAGACCTGGAGACCAGAGGGACAACCTTGGTATTGTTTGGGTACTATTGTCTTTTTTTTTTTTTTGACAGAAAGCTCATTGGCCAGAACTTGTCAAGTAGGGTCAGCTCAGACTTCAGAGACCCAGGAATCTACCTGCCCCCACCTCTCCAGTGCTAGGATTAAAGGTGCATTACACTGTACCAAGAATTGAACTCAGGTCCTCATTCTTGCATGGCAAGCACTTTACCCACTAGTTCCCCAGTGACAAGAGCATCCTGTTTCTGATGTGAGGCAATCAATACGAATTCAATTCATTTTTCCAGATAGCATATCCATGTTTTAAAACTACTTTTTCTTTGAGACAAGAGCCAATCAGAATTGACACCCTGTATTTGACAATTCAGAGTCTTTTGTTTTCAACAGTGCTCCCTTGTCTCTTGTGTACATTAAATCCTCCGAAGAGTCTTAGATAGCCGTCCAGCAGATCATTTCATGGTCTGGGGTTACAGCACTGTTTTCAAAGGTTAAGTTTCAGATCATTCATTTCTTTCAAGACACCATAAATGTGTTCCTACCACGCTTTGGTTATGCATTAAGAGATACTGACTATCAGGCCATCCCACTTGGGCAGAAGCTAAGCTGGACTATTGGATTATCACTATGTCTGAGGAAGAGTAAAGAAATATATTAAAGGGATCAAATAGAGGAGGAAGATGATGCTGGCAGAGAAAGCATAGTAAATAGAGGGAGACTCCCAGCCAGGTGCAGAGAATAGACCCAAACAAAGGCAAGATTATTCCTAGCCAGAAAGAAAGATAACTCTTATGCTTATCGGAAGGAAGAAAGGAGACCCGTGGCAGATGTACAAAGGTAACAAATCTCATGCCGCTGTTCTGTGGATAGAGGGCAGATGGAGGGCCAGCACATGGGGAAAACTGTTGGTAGCCCGGGGCCTAGAAGCAGAGACTGAATGGTGGATTAGTCAAGGTACTACTGGGCAGGTGGGAGAAGAGACAATAAGACAAGAGAGTTGAGGAGAGGGGCAGCAATAGAGTTGGAGCTTAATCGGCTGGATGTGGGAAGCAGAACTCATGGGTGGGGGTGGAGAACTTGCTATGAAAAAGCAGCTCACAGATGCAGCGGAGAATAAGGGGAGGACAAACCCAAGAGGGCAAGAAATGTGAATGAAGAAAAGCTTTCAGAAATGGAGGGACTGGATGGTGACTTGGTCTAGGGATGTGACACTGGAAAGAGCCAATTGTGAAGCAGAAGAGGCACTGGCTATGAGAACTTTGAAACCTATTACCCAGAGTGCTGTGTCCTCCCCACGTTCTAGGTAGGGTGGAGAATTCAATAGAACACAGACATCTGCTACCTGCTGATACCAGGATCTCCTAACCCTGAAGAGAGTTACTGTCCTCAACACACAATTGATGGACAAAGAGATTTTGTCTAAAATATTTTAATTGAAAGGCTATGTGGTGTTCCAGCCTTCTTTGTCCTTTTGGGGGTGTTTTTAGGATTTTCAAGGAAAATCTCATTTTTTTTTCTTATGGAAAATTTTTTCTTCTGGATGATCTTTTCTAATCCCTCGCCTGGCATCTGCATTATCACAGGACTTGAGTTAGCTGTGATTGGATGGTCTTGAAGAAACTGGATTAAATCTGTGAGGGGTTCTGGACCTCACTAGTTTTTTTATTGTTGCCCTCTTGGGAAATTTGATGAAAATATGACTCCCTTTTCCAGGAGAACGAACATTTTCACAACCCTACACAATGCTGCGTTCAATTTCAAGGCGCCTTGCAGACTGTCACTTAATATCCCCTGGATGTGATTACTGTGGGTACCATTTCTGTACGATAATATTATGACTATACCGCAAAGTCGCTTGGCTTGTTATCCAAACATTTCTTTAAAACTTTACTGTAATCGTTTCCCAAAAACTTGTCTCTGAGATCTCTTTTATCTAATTAGTGAAGTCTGAAGCTGCCGTATGAATTTCCTCTCGGACTAGGATGTGATTTTTGTCTCCTAGTCGGATCTGCCCCCATCACAGCCCCAGAGAGCCTTGTGCTGTTTACCCGACAGATTTTATTTAAAAAGGATCATCTATACGGTGAAGCAGCTGAGCCTGACATCCACTTTGTCAACTGGCAACAGCCCAGCTCTGCAGCTGAAGTGGGAGAAGGGACATCAGAGACACTTGCCATCCAGCCTGCTCACCACAGCCTGGGAATCACAAGTCAGAGAGAGGCACTTGGGCACAAACGGCAGTGCAGAGACCGATGGGCTGGAGAGAGAGTGTCTGCCAAGAACTCCTGTGCCCACGGTCCCTAGAGCATTAGCCATGACAAGACCAGAAAGAAATCAGGCGGAGAAATGAAGAAAGAGAGAAACAAAATACTACACTTTCCCAAGCAAAGCAAGCAAGCAAGCAGCACACATACATAGTTTTAAAACTGTATGTGGAGAGAACATTTTTCCCCCTTGGTCTTAAGTTAAAATCAGTATCTGTTAAAGTATTAATAGTGGCTGGAGAGATGGCTCAGTGGTTAAAAGCACTGGCTGCTCTTGCAGAAGACCTGAATTCAGTTCCCAACAACCACATGATGGCTCACAAGTTTCTCTAATTCCAGTTCCAGGCGGTCCAGGGAATCCAATACCTTCTTCTGACTTCTTTGAGCATCAGGCACGCATGCGATACACATACATGCCTTCTGGCAAGATGTTCCTATGCATAAAACAAAATAAATAAGTATGTCTTTATTAAAAACAAAACAAACAAAAACTATAAGGGAGGCAGGTGAGTCAGTAAAGCAATTGTCTTGTAGGCACGAGGACTTGAGTTCATTTCCAAGAAATAATGGGTTTTGGGGCAGCCAGGCATGATGGTACACTCTGTAATTCTAGGTAAGAGATAGGCCAATTTCAGTGGTTCACCAACCATCCAACCTACCCTGCTTTTCAAGCTTCAGGTTAGCAAGAAATTCTGACTCAGCAAACAAGGTAGATGATTCCTGAGCATTGACTCTCAAGGTTGTTCTGCCCTCTACATGTACACATGCACCTGTACACACATGAGCACACGGACACATAAGCAGCTGTGCGCGCGCACGCACACACACAATCAGTGCTGGTAAGATGGCTCAGTGTGTAAAGGTGTTCTCCATCAAGCCTAATATCATGAATTTGATCCCCAGAACTCACATGGTGTAAGGAGAGAAACTTCTAAAGTTGTCTCTGACCTCCACAGCGCACCATGGCACATGGGGAAAATCCTAATACCTTTCAGAAGTAAGTGGTTTACATAGACTGGACCACTTCCTGCTGCTTCTCCTCGCAGTAGAAGAGGAAGCAGCCTTTGCCCTATTCATTCTTCCATTTGTCTATTTCTATTCATCCTTCTCTTTGTCTGCAACAGCTCTCCAGCTTCCCACCTCTAACTACGCGCCATCAGAATCCTCAAAAGGCAATATAAAAATTATGTGTGCTTTACTTATTATTTTGGTTTTTATCTATTGCCCCAGAGGATTTTAGATGATTTGCAACAAAGACTGAAATGCAGACAAAATAGTAAGAAGACAGCAACAAAAATAAGAACCAGCCACTAGGTGGATTATAGCTTTGTCATGAAAACTTATGCTTAATAAAATTACTGCAATTGATTCCAAAACATAGCTCCAAGCATCCTTGAAGCTGAGATAAAAAGCAGAGATAGGAAGACTATAACGGTTATTGTCTTCATTACCTGAGGAATTAATCATATCAACTTAAGGGATTTTTGTTGTTGTTATTGGGTTTTAAAATGAATTTATCTGTCATGGAGATTTCCAGCTAATCTGGAACATTTATATCTTCAGTTTGTTTGAAACGTATGGGGATGTTTTTACATGCCGCTTTCTCAGATATGAACACTAAAGGAGGAAGTGTCAAACTATGCCGTGTTACAGTTTCTTTGGGGTAGCGGGCAGTGTGTTGTGTTTTCTCTTTTGACTTATTATGTGAATAGAATGTAGGCTAGAGAAATTCGTCTTTGGCTACGCTTCTCTGAAAATTCTTCTCATTATTAGTTGCCTCAGGTGAATAAGGACCGGACGGTAAAAAGCAGGTAAGTTGAAAACTAAAGCTTAGATCTTTCACATTGTTGTTGGGTGATGAACAGCCTCCAGCAACGGTATGCTCTTGGCCCAGATGATATCTTACCGTAAACGGAAGGACTGTTTATATTCCTGCCTCAACAGATGTGTTTTCTCCATTTGAACCCTAGGTTAAATACAATATTGTAATCTTCAAATGAAATTTAAAAGTTGTGGGCTTTCTCACAGTTGAGAAAGAGTCACAGAAGGCTTCTGTAACAATCCCTACCCCCTTGCCCCTCCCCAAAAGTAACAACCTAGACAGGAAGCCATCGAAGAAAACTCTTCAAAATTGTGGTAAAGATCCCTAGGTGTAGCTCTCCACAATTGACTGCTTCTGGCAGGATGGTGGTGGGAAAGAACTATTTTCTTTAAGGGGCTGGGCACTGGGAGTGTGACCATTCTCCAGGGTATATGGGTAACAAAGTGAACCCAATACAAATTGTGTTTTGTTTGTTTGTTTGTTTGTTTGGGGTGGGGGGTGGGGTTCACAAGGGTTGGGGATGGACCTGGGACAACAGGGAAGTGAGTGGGATCAGGGAGCATTATGTGAAATTCCCAAATAACCAATAAAAATATTACGTTGGGCGAAAAAGTTGTGGGCTGGCGAGATGGCTCCGTGGGTAAAGGTACTTGCTGCCAAGCATGACCACCTGTGTTTGATTTCTGACTGACATGGTAGAAGGAACAAGTGGACTTCCCAAGGTTTGTGTCTGGTCTCCGTGTAAGTACTATGCTATACATGTGGAACACACACACACACACACACACACACACACACGCACATACACACACACACACACACACACACACACACACACACACACACACACACTTATTTTTTTTAAATGAAAGTTGTTTAGTACGAAAGCTGGAGCTAAAGCTGATGCCCCTGGCGACTGTTTTGAATCTGACACAGCTGATCCTAGGGTTTTCCTTTTGATAATAATCAATGGGACTATTTTCTTTATAGAATGTGGCTACAAAGCACAAGACTTCCTCTATTAAAGAAAATGATGTTTATCTTTCTGTTCTCCATGGGAACAGGGATCCATCCGGCTTATCTTAAAATGTATTTGTACCAATATCTTTGGCATGAGTTCTGACGAATGAGAAAGGATTTTAAAATTGCCACAAAGAGGGCAGAGAACCTCTCGTTTCTATTCTATGGATTCGTTTCATGGTGCTAATAAAGTAAGGGTGACATCAAACTTCAATTCAGCAAAGACAAATGACAGCAAGGTACCAACAGTGAGAGTTTGTGTCCAGTTATTTCTCCTCTGGGGATTTGCTTATCTTGTAACAAAATAACTAGACAGAAAGGAGGTTGGGAAAAGAATACAGCCTTGCTGTCGTTCATTTTAGCTTTAGGATTTAGAAATTAAAACCAATCAACAGTGATACTGTCCTGTGATTCGAGTATAATACAAGCACCAGGACTGGAGGTCCGTACAGATTACAAGAAGAAATCTGAAGACGTTCTGACCTGGGAATAGAGAGAGTCATGGGCTAAGTAGATGGAGAGAGGGAGGGAAGAGAGAGAGAGAGAGAGAGAGAGAGAGACTGACTATTTAAATACTTCATCACTCCTTGAAATGTGTTAACCCAGATTATATGAGTTTCATGCCAGTTCCAAGTTCAGCTAAAAGAAAAAACATTTTTTTCTGGGCCAGCAAGATGGCTCAGTGGACAAAGATACTTGCTGCCTAGCTTGATGACCTGTGTTTTATTCCCAGAACCTACATAGTTGAAGAAGAGAACTGACTCTTACAAATTGTCCTCTCCACATGTGCACAGTGGCAGGTACCCCCTCCCACATCACACATAAATATGCACTGAATCAATATTCAATCATTCGATCAATCAATATAAGAAGAAAGCAATTCCTTAGCCAAATAACTTTGGGAATATTCATCCTGGCTCCTCGTGAGTCATAAAGTACATTAACAAAGGCAGAGGAATATTATATTCAACTGGAGTTTTCTAAACTTATTTTGCTAGGGCATTCTTGTATTTCCTATGAAAAACATTTTCCCAAGCAGCAGTAAGTCAAGTGTTGGTCATTTCCTAAGCAAAGCTTCACACCTGGTTCCACGTCACAGGCCAAAGACCTTGTCTTCACTAAACACCAGCTTCTGGCGGATTAAAATAAACACACCCAGCCTCTGGGGCTTCTCTCATTAATACAGTTGGTTCCAGAAAAGTCTGGATTCCTTCTTGTTGTCTATAGGCCATAGGCCTCCTATATTCATGGTGGAAATTAACCAGTTATTACAGAGAACTACCACCAAGAGGCACTTACCTTTACTTAACACTGTGAACCTGGGTTATAAATGTAGGTTTTCTCGCTCTAAGATAAAAGGGAAACATTTTCTATAACTGTAACATTTTTCCTGTAAATGGTAACATTTGAAGTTATTATTCATCTATTTATATATGATGGGTGTTTTTATAGAGAAAAACAGTAGTTAAGAAAAGACAATATCGATCCTCACACTTCCTCTATGCAGGTTATCTATTTCATATCCCAGTGGGACTATAACCCAAGTCTGGTTATCAGCTTTTCATGATCTGACAAGTGAGATTTACAGACATTAGCAAACACGCCTTATGTGTGGGAGAGTCAGAATTTGAAACCAGGTCTCTTAGACTTCAAATTCCATAATTTTTCTACTATTCCATGAGTTGGAGGACACAAACTATTGGAAGAGGGAGAAGACAGATTTGCCATTCACTAAATATGTAATGCTGCTCAATGTTTATATATGTATATATATGTGTATATATATGTATGTATATATATATATGTTCTAGCAGTCACATTTTAAAAGAATGATGTAAATTCAAATTAATTATGTTATTGACTATCTAAAATATTCTCATGCCAGCATGTAATCAATATTTTTAAGATCACTAATGGGATACTTTGCCATCTTCTTTTTGTAAGACATACCAAACACTGTTATAAATTCTATGCTTACTGTTTAGACTTGTTACATGTCAAGTATTCAGAAGCCACATATGAACACTGGCTTTCACATTGAACACAGCCTTAGCCCATATATTCTCTTCTTTGGTAGGGTAGAAACGACAGCAAGAGGCTGTTCTGATTTCACTTCAGCTGTACACCTTGAGTTATCTAGGGGTGGAGGGTGGGGCTTGTGTAAACAGCAATCCTCAGAAGAGTTCAAGGGCTCAGATCAGAATAAGTGATTACAGATGGGATGACAGGTGCCAATTAGAGAGGAACGAGGAAGGGGTCACGGAACAAGAGTAGGTCAGTGGACAGCTTTTATGAGTTGGTCATCTCTCCTTCCACATCAGGTCCTAGGGATCAAATTCAGGCTTGGCACCAAGTACGTTACCAACTGAACCATCTCACCAGCCCTTGGTTCCAGATTCTTGGTGTTTGTCAAAGTTGTTGAATTGGTGAGAAATTGACTACAGCCACAACACAGAATGAACACAAATACAACATAAATGATATCTGCCAAAGCGTGTTGCTATCATTTTTGAGGATGTAAGAGCCATTTTAGTCTTCATTTAGCAAGATTTGGGTCTTAATTGTGGCTAGGTATGGGGAGCAGATGTGCGTCATGCCTATTGCCAACTCGGAAGGCGACTGCTTCACTTATGAGAAAGAAGAGAAAGAAGACCATTTGTAAAAACTATTGTGCATCCTATCCTCTTCCTGAGGGGATTGGGATGAGGACATAAAGTCATATGATAGATGAATCCCAGGCTACTCGGGAGTGTCTACCTCTGAGCTTATAGCCCTCTAATCTAGAGACTGCCCTGTACTCCAAGGGAAGATACAGGATGGGCCATCAGGGTCCTTGAGGAACACCATTTCAATAGAGGATACAACCCAGGTTGGTTGCTTGAACACAGCATGAGCAGCTTGGGTGTGACAACAGTACTGTTTTGGAGCAGAGCCTGTGGGTTAAAACCTCTCACTTTTGTGTTGCTATCATAAAACATCATAGCCAAGGAAACTTATAGAAGAAATCATTTCATTTGAGCTCACAGTTTTAAAGGGTTAGATTCCATGAACATGACAGCAAGCAGGTACGGTATTGGATAGCTGAGAGCTCACATCATGAAGCAGAAAGACATAATTGGGAATGACATGGGCCATTGCCATTTTGGAACTCCAAAGCCCACGCCCAATCCTTCCCAAAAAGTTCCACCAGGGACCAAGCATTCAAAAATAAGCGCCTATGGGGGTCAATCTCATTCCAACCACCATACCTTTCCACCACAGAGAGCTGCTCCTGATGAAACGGCTGTAAACTCAGAGAACTGAACCCACCGGAAGTTGGATGGGCAGTATGGCTGCCTGTGCCTGACATTCCATTTGACTTCATGTTGGGAGTGGAGACAGAGGAGTTAGGTCTATGAGCAGACTCGGGGTCATCAGGAGACCCAGAAGTGGCACTGCCACTGCCTGGCCGGCTTCAGGACATCAGCTCAAGTGACTCTTAGATAGAAGTAGTCACTCCAAAGATGTTAAGCATCCTTGGTAGCCATCTATGATCACTACTTTGTACTTTGGGTACATCGCTTACACACACTCATTCTTGAAGCAAGTGTAAGAGTGAAAAACCCCCGAAGTATTACAGATGGGCTAACCCCTCAATGTTTTGGTCAAAAATAAGAAAATGATTACATGTTCTTTAATACTGTGGATTACCCTCAGGTGTCCTATAGATTATCTGTGCATTTAAAAGACAGGGTACCTGTGACTGTGAGACACTATCTTGGAACAAAGCTGGTCTCTGAGGAAAGCATGGACAATACAGATACAAGACAATCCTGAAAGGGAAACATAGGAGAAGGACCAAGAGAGGGACCATAAGAAGCCCAGCTCTCTTTTAAATTCTCTTTTTACCTCTCCGTGTCCCCATTGGTTCTTGAGAAGAATGTCGTTTAATTTCCGTGTTTGTCGGTTTTATGAAATTGCTGGCTTTTGTTTCTAGTTTTTGTATCATCACAGTCATTACCACTTCGATCTTTTCTTCTTAAAGATTTTATTTTTGATTATGCGTATATGCATGTGTCTGAGGTGCCTGTGAGTGCAGTGCCTGCAGTGGCCAGAAGAGGGCGATGGATTCCCTGGAGCTGGAGTTACAGGTGCTTGTAAGCTACCTGACCTGGAAGCTGGGAAGCGAACCTGGGTGCTCTGTAGGAGCAGCATTGGCTCTAACCACTGAGCCATCTCTGCCGCTCCCACTTCAGTCCTCTTAAATTTGTAAAGACTTGTGCTTGACATATGATCTATTCTGGAATATATTTCCTCTGTGTTTGTTGGATAAATACTTTGTGTATATAAAAAGAAAACAGAGAAACACCTTCACCCTAGCTCCCAGGCGCTGGCAGGTTGTAAAGTGTTTCTGTGGAAGGACTGCTGTCAGATTGTCAACACTCACCCTGGGAATTAAGCCTTTGGCAAACATTAACAGTCCAAGGTACTAGGGTTGACTTCTGCCAATAGATACATGGGAAACTTTTGCTATGGGGCAAATAATGACAAGACACATTTACACAAAACAAAACAAAACAAAAACCCACTGCGAATGTATTTGCATCCTGAGTTTGTGGAGCAAAGAGTTTATCGTGTTGATGTAACATTCTTATTTTCTGAAGCACTCAAGACAGAATTCAGTCTCCTTATGTCGCTACAGACCAGATACTCGTGGCCTTGCTTTTTAAACAACTCAAATAAGATAGTCTTAGGACAAAAGATGGGGAAAGCCACACACCCTCTGGCTGCCATCCTTTGCAAATAGGAGTCCAGACAAGCATCACTGAGTTTGTCTGACATTTACCAAATTCCTACATAAATAACCATTACCTGGGAAACGTGAGCATCTGGGGAATAAATAAGATTTAATAGGTTCAGACGGATAAGGTGGTCCAATCCGGCTGACTTTGTCTTGAAATGAGATGAGGTTCCCGTCTAGGAGCTGCGAGGGTGTAAATATGTGCTAAACGTGGCACTGAAAGCCTGTTAGACACAGCGCTGGGCTTCGCAGAGGTGCGAGGGGAAAAACATTTGCTTGGTGCACAACCGTAGAACATTTTAACACTCTGTCTTTGCAGATGAAATACCGACATCCCTCACGGTCTAAAGCCTCCCTGTGTTCTTTACTATTCAGTTCTGCTCAGAAAAAATGATGTGCAGTAATTTTAAGACAGACCCGTTGCTGGAAGAGGTCAGGCTGGAAAAATTAGCTGCTCAGGGGTGCCAAAGTTCTTATTAAGGAGACAAAGTGCTACGCAGACAGAGTCAAAGACATGCTTCAAGATAGAGGGGAGTGCTCGGAGCAGGTTGGTAAAGAGACCCTGAAAGTGGTTTTCTGATTGGAAAATGACCATTATGAGCTTCCATACTGCTGGACCGATGGCATTTAGGATGATAAATCTTTCTCTGTGGCAATGCTGAGTTCAAACCAAGACATCTTGTGGAATTAAAGGAGGTGTACCATGTGTGCTCATTTGCATGGGAGAGAGAGAGAGAGAGAGAGAGAGAGAGAGAGAGAGAGAGAGAGAGAGAGAGAGAGAGAGAGAGAAGTAATTGGAGGAGGAGGGGAGATAGGGTTGTTATGGCTATTTTCAACTTCCTGTGATGAAAATACCTGACAGTAACAGTAACTTGCTGAAGGAAAGATTTAATTTGGCTCATGGTTTCCTAGGGGTTTTAGTCTATCATGGTAAGGCAGGCAGTGTGCAGTAGGTCTGTCCTTGGAGGTAGGAGTGTGAGGACATGCCTATTTACTGAACCACTGGCATTTAGGTTGATAAATCTTTCTCTATGGCAATGTAGAAAGGGACCAGGGACCCAGGGACAAGGAAGAATGCACAGAAAGGAGGGCCTGGCCAAACTTCAAATACCTGCCCCAAGACACCTACTTCTGCCTGCCAGGTCCCACCTACTAAGGGCTCCACAGCCTTCAAAATAGTGCTTGATGCTGGCAACCAAATGTTCCAAGGTTGAGCCTGTGAGGGACACTTCAGATTTGAGCTGTAAGGAGGGGATTGGTGATTAGAAGGCCTATGGCAGAATGGGTTGTCCATCTTCTTCTGAGATGTTTTCAGGGCCTGCTGATAGTCATGGCTAGCAATTCGTAGCGGCTCCCTGCCCTATCTCTACAGAGTCCAGTGAAGCTTGAGCTCTGAACCTGTTTCCAGGTTCAGAACATTGTTACATGAGTGCTTTCCAGGCACTGGAAAGTGATTTGCCTCACAAACAGGGATAGCAACAGTCCCTGCTTTTAAATTCTCTGGTATCCCAAGATTTACCAGATAATGGCTGGGCTCCTCTAGTGGCCTGATGTGGAGACTGGGTAATACACTAACTCAGGGGTTGAGGCCTTATGTTTCAAAGTCAAAGCTGTCAGCAGCAGGACTCTCCTGACAAGATAGGGCATACCATAGACTGAGTAGTAGATATGGAAAGATTCATTCTAATGAGAGATGTGGGAAGCAGAAGAGAGAAACCTGGAAATAATTCTCTGTGGGAGGGTGACTGGGTGGGGCCAGACAAAAGCCTGTGTGCTTCAGCATGTTTAAACACTGGCTCCTGTGTTTCAGCGAGAGATGGATGCCATCTGTGTTTGGTTGGTTGATGGGCTGAGACCCATCAATTTCAATATCCCTAGATCACGGCAAAATCATTTAGAAGCGCCTCTGACTGATGGGCTATTCTTTTTCTCTTCCATCATCACAGCATGTAGACTCTGTGCTTGCCATAATTAACTAACTTAGCATTAATAGCAAACTTCAATGATGTATATCAGCCCTCAGACACATCAAGATGAAGGAGGGAAAGAGAACTAAAAATTTTTTTTCTTGCTTAACTCACAATCCCCTCAGGAAATCAGAAGCTAAGAAAACTTCCAGCAATGAAATTAAAAACTATTCCCTTAGTGGAGTACTCCAAATAATAAGGAACAAGAGTGGCTGTGACTTCACTGTAAGAGACTTTGATGTTGCTTCAGAACTGAAACCGTTAGCACACAATAGGCCTTCAATAAATTTTAAAGAGAGAGGGAGGAGGGCAGAGAAGTAGGAGGCAAAGGGACAAGAGAAGATGGCTGTCTCAAGTTATTCCTAGCTTTTGAGAAAGCCAGAATCATAGAATGCACACACACACACACACACACACACACACACACACACACACACACAAAGAAAGACACACACATGAACACAGAGAGACACACACACATGAACACACAGAGACACACAGACACATATACACACACAGACACACATACAGACTCACATAGACACACACAGAGACACACATGCACACACACAGACACACACATGCACACAGACTCACACATAGATACACAAACACATACACAGACACACACACATACAGACACACACACACACACAGTTTGTTTCTTTTTTCTTTCTTTCTTTTAAATGCCAAGAAGGCTGCATCTACCAGCAAGCTGATACTATGTTAAACAAATGCTTTCTTTTCCAACATAACAATTTATGATGCAACTATTTAGAAAATCTGCTTGCCAACCCAGCTGTTGGTTGCACTCTGACCCAGTAACTGCACTACAGGTGCAGACCCGATGAAAATGTGTGTGTGTGTGTGTGTGTGTGTGTGTGTGTGTGTGTGTGTGTATGTGTGTTAAGACGAGGTAAGAATGTGATAATAAACCAAAACTGAATAGAGAGTAAACACTCATCAGTGGTAGAACAGATAAAAATAAATTATGCTATGTATACACATGAGATTTGTGTGAGATGTAGACAATGAGTGAGAGATATAGAAGAACCCCATAACTAAGCCAATGAAAACTTGAAACTATATTCATCATACAACTCCATAGGTACAAAATCAGGCCAATCACCCAATGGGATTAAAAGCTAGAAGAGCTTCCTCTAGAGGTAGGAGTCATGAAAGCAGGGACACTGGATGCTGGTCATGTCTTCCTTGATTTGGGCTCTGCTCACCTGAGCTGGACATTGATGGCGCATCTTTTCATGTATTATACCATAAATCAAATGACTAGAAGGAAGAGGAGGAAGTAACTGGTATCTGGTATCAGCATGGGTTCCGTCTCCCTGGCATGAGTACTGTACATCCTTAGCTCTGTGGCCCTTGTCTTTTAAGTCTGCCGTTCCATATCACAATTGTTCTACATTGACATCTTCACAGCAAGAAAAAAAAGGCACTTCACTTTCAACAGATTTTTTTTTCTTCAAAATCCTCTCCCTTTCCCAGTGCAGCAATCACTCACTGTATTTTGATAGTCCCGACTGTTGCTACTCATAATTGGAGGGGAGCCATACCATACATGGAGAGCCAAGGAAGATGGCGTTCGGGGACCTTTTGTAACTCAACAAGTGTCTGTTAACCAGGCCAAAGAACTCAGATTTGTAAGTCAGGACTATGTGTTGTTTCTTCTCTCCAGGTCCAAATGCAAGGGCAGAGCATAGAAAGCTACGTTCAAGACATACTTTTGAGGTTAACACAACTGATTGCCGAATGGTTTGAGCTGATGGACCAGGCTCACTCAAAGTGACAACTGAGAGTGGAGTCTGAGCTTGAGGGTGACCCATAATGATGGGGTACCTTCACCAGTTATGATAACTTCTCTTTATTGAATGAGGAGTGAGATTCTGGGTGACTCATCTTGTCAGGATCTGTGTATCCGTGTAAGTCAGACTTCTGACCATAAAAACTAGTGCGGGGTTTAACTAAAAGCAGTTTTTTTGTTGTTGTTGTTTTGTTTTGATTTTAATCTGGATATTGTGCGAACTACATTCCTAACCAGGTCAAGTATTCACATAAAACCTAGTGAACTAATGACAAGTGGCTTAAAAATCAGGAATGTTGTAATGGGTAGGAGGAGTCGGGTAGTAGGTGGGCGGAGTTGGGCAGAAGGTGGGCGGAGTATGGCAGTATGTAGGAGGAGTCTGGCAGTAGGTGGGAGGAGTCTGGCAGTAGGTGGGAGGGGTCAGGTAGTAGGTGGGAGGAGTCGGGTAGTAGATGGAAGGAGTAGGGCATTGCAAATAACAGAAAGGGTTCAATCTTGGATTTGGAGACAGTAATTCAAATTGCTGAGCTAAAAAGCCAAGTAGAAATAATCTTTTCTATCAGACCCAGACTGTCCACCAAGATGAACTCTTATTGCCTAAGCGAATCTATAACATATGGATTTTCCTTTTCATTCAATTCCCTTTCCCTCAGAGGCTTTAGCTTGCAAAGCTGGTGCCACAGTCCACTTTTTCGACATTTTATCTACGTGGTAATGAATGTATCAGGTACTTTTTCCAGGGCTGTAATAAAATACCCTGACAGAAGCCAACGTAAGGGAGAAAGGCTTTATTTACTGTTAGAAGGTACAGTTCATCACGGTGGGGGTGTCATGGTGACAGGAACCTGAGGCAGCTGGTCACACCACATCCAACGTTAGGAAGTAGGGAGTGATAGAGGTACTGGTGCTCAGCTCACGTTCTCCTTTTAATTCAGCCTAGAGTCGTGGCCATAGAGTGATGTTATACTTCTCATCACAGTTAGCCCAACCTTGCATCTATGCATGCCCAGAAGCTTGTTGCCTATGGGATTCTAGGTTGTGCCAAGTTGACAGCCAATCAGTGTTGACCATCAGAGTACTTTTCCCTTAATGGATGGAGCAGTTATGGGGCGTGGACTCTCTTTTTCTTTGCTTCCTTTCCTTCTCTCATTATTCCATAGGATGGAATAATGTATGGAATCATTGGTTGTCCGATCATCTAGCCTGGTTGGTTGGATGAATGAATTTCTTTTTATGATATTAGAATGTTTGCATTCTAGATGATTTAGATGGAACATTTACATGCTCTCATGGTTCACGGGGACACTATGGTTAACGCCATGGACTGTGGCGTAGTTGTATCCAATTAATCTACTCAGTTTGATCCCTGTGGCGGTGGCACATTCCTTACTACCAGCCCCAATGTTCTGGGTTCCCGAATGAAACACACACACATTCACACACACACACACACACACACACACACACACACACACACACACACACACAGTCTTTATATTTTGATACACCTAAAACACCTGGAGGGCTAGGCTACTTCCTAACCTCCATGTGGCTAATCCACCTCCCTCTGATAGTCCCAAGTGTCTTACTTGCGGGACACTGCAAACAGGTTTTGGGGGAACATAATTAGCATGGGGATACTAGCAGCTACACTGTGGTCTCTACGTCATAGTTGGGAAACCCCAGAAGTTGCGAGAGACCAGGCAAGTTTGTTATGCAACTTGAACCTTCCTACGCTACTTTATCTTTGATAAATCTGGCTTGTTAAATAACAGGGAATTTATTTTCATGATATTGAGTTGTTTGTGTTGAACAACCTAGCGAAAAGTTTAAGCAGCCCAGGACAGGGGAACCGGCAGAAGCATGTATGTGTGTGTGTGTGTGTGTGTGTGTGTGTGTGTGTGTATGCATGTGTGCATGTGTGCATGTGTTTGTGCACTTAATTTTTTATTGTGGTAAGTATACATTTTTTAATAATTTAATAATAATATTAAATGTCAAATGTTGCATGAGCTACATTCACAATGCTATGTTTACATCACATCTGTCTTCTTATAAAGTTGTCATCATCCTGCCCAGAGATTCTCACAGTAGTAGGTAGTGACTCTCCATGACCCTTTCATTCCAGCTCTGATAAGTCCCTCTCAGTCCTAGTGAATTTGTCTGGTGTAGACATTTTATATAGTTGGAATTATCCTGTTTCTGCCTTTTGTATCTGGTTTATCTCACTGAGTATAATGTCTTTACGACTTCCATGGTATATCTGATTGCCCAGATAATGTATGTCTAAAATTATTCCTTCTTACAGTTGAATAATATTGCACTGTGTACACACATTACAATTTGTCTATGCATCCATCTCTGGGTGGACATTTGAGCCATTTTTAAATGTTTACTTATTTTATACATGCAGGTGTTCTGCCTATATCTGTGTCTGTATAGCATGACATGCCTGTGGGTCTGCGAAGCTCAAAAGAGGGCATCAGGTCCCCTGGAACTGGAGTTACAGATAGTTGTGAGCTGCCGGGTGGGTGCTGGGAATTCAACCCAGACAGTTTGAAAGAAGAGCAAGTGCTTTTAACCCCTGAGCCGTCTCTCTAGTCTGCTTTTAACCCCTGAGCCGTCTCTCTAGTCTGCTTTTAACCACTGAGCCGTCTCTCTAGTCTGCTTTTAACCACTGAGCCGTCTCTCTAGTCTGCTTTTGAACCATTGCTACTTTGGGGCAGTTATGAATATTATCACCATGAATACTAGTGTGTCTGAATATTTGACTCTGTCTCCAGTTTTCTGGGATGTATGTCAGCTGTAGAACTGTAGGGTCAGAGGACAGTGCTTTCAGGGACTACTGAACCGTTTCCCACACTGCCTCACCACTTTACGTCTCCTCTAGCAACGCGTAAGGGATCCAGTTCCTCCGAGGACAAGATCTTTCAAGCATTCGCACTTCCTCACATTTTATGATTCTGAGAGGATGTGACTGGCACATCTTTGGGGAATGTATTAGTTCCTTTACATGGTGTTGTGACAAACAGCTGACATTGGTGGCTTTAAGGAAGGGCTTATTTGACTCATTCTAAGCAAACATCCCTGCTTGGAGGGAAACTCACGGCAACCAGAGGAAAAGAAGGCAGCTGGTCGCATTGTATATGTAATCAGAAAGCACTAGGAGGGATGCTCATATTCAGTCTGGGATCCCACCCATCCCACGGATGCTGTTGCCCATGTTCAAGGGCAGTCTTCTCTCTTCAGCTAAACTTTGCTGGTGTTTCATAGACACGCCCAGAAGTGTTGCTGTGGTGATTCTAAATCCAGTCAAATCAATAAAATGAACTATTATGAACAGGTTGCTCCAGGGGGTAGGGAGTAGTAACGTGGAAGTATATCATGTGACACAGAGGGTGGGATGACATCATATGGAAGCGGAACCGTGTTAACTGAGCAGCTAATGCTGCAGGTTTGTAAATATTGATCCCTGGTCTCTAAAATGGGATGCATATAATACCGAGTGCTTGTTAAGGTTGATTATGAGAATGAATGCATGGAAAGTTCTTCGTAAGTACTTTACACTCCAAAAGCCAACAACTGCAGTAGCTACAGGGGCGCGAGCAGATTGCTTTGCAGGCAAGCACAGCCTTTCTCTGTCACATATCAAGGGCGCCTAGCTTTCTATTACAAAGTGAACCGCTGTTGTAGATTTCTAAGTCTTGAATTTATCCAAAGCAATTTTTGAACCTATTTCTATTTTCAGGCTGTGTCGCCTTCAGGGGTGACATGTTTCATTTCTTTACTGCCTGCTTTGTCGAGTAGTAATTTGTTGTATTTGTCCTAAACCCACCCCCTTTCCAGCCTGAGACAGCTTCTTGGTTCTACTTCAGCAACCTCGGAGACCTTCACCACAAGGACCTATTCACGTTCCTGAGTCTGAGTGAATGGAACATTTGTTCGGGCTCTGGGCTTTCTTCGGGGTTGCTTTCCAAATCACGTAGTTCCCTGTATCCGTGCGCTTTATTAAAGCGTCAGCGCCAAAAGTTGACTTCACAGCTTCCCCGTGAGCTGCTGCCTGGTGTGACAAGGCTGAGTTGTTGTGTGACTGTTTGGGGATGGGCACAATGCCACCACCAACTACAGGCCTTATTCCCACAACCTTTCACCTGTCACAGGTGATACGAATGCTGGCTGGCCGTCTCAATAAAACGACAAGCTGCTTTATTTAACCCCCTCTGGAGTTGCTCTGATCATGAGCCAGAATTAGGAGGGCGAGTGTCTATGGGTTCGTAATTTAGTTAACATATGTTTTCTCTCTATGTGTGTGTGTGTTCGCATGTACAAGTTGAGGCCAGAAGTTGGTGCTTGGCTAGCATACCTTTCTCATCCCTTTATTCCTTTTGATAAAAAATGTAATTAGGAACGTCTGAAAAGAAATTTTCCTCTCTATAAAACTGATTTAGGCTCTTTCTTAGGTTCTGCCAACTGAGATAATCATATTAGCCCAAACTCTGATGTTATTGTGATGTGATCCACACACGTGACAATTGAGTATCTTCTTCCTATAGAGTCAACTCCCAATTATCTGCACACATGCAGGGGTGCGGTGGTGCAGTTAATTCAAAACCGCAAATAATACAAATGCCATTTCTGCTTGGCTTGAGAATACATTATGTAAATGTGGGGGAGCAAATTTACCTTCTTTATTACATTTTGCTTGGGTTCATATTAAAAAATTGTTTGCATTCTCCATGATAGTATATGTGTCTACAGGGAGAGAGGGACAAAGAATGGCATCCCCCGAGTTCAAGAGCATCAGAGTAATTTAACATTCAAAGGAGCCTTGGGATCACCATGCAAATTCCTCCTTCATTTTCTGAGAGGGGGTAACCAAGGTACAGAGGAGAGGTTGTGTGACCTCTAGGAGATCCAGAGTAAACACGAGACAGGTAAGATCAGCTCCAGTCTCAGATCCCCTTTTTCCAAAGACAGAAAAACAGTGCTGATTAGATGCTCAACTGGGCATGTTGGCCTTGTCAGGAAAATCTTGCTATTTCCTCCACAGGGTGAAGCCACATCTACTGCAACTTTGGAAGGCACAGAGCTTCCCAAGCAGGCTGCTTCTGCACACTCCACATCCTCATGGACTGATATGCCTGTTTCTCCAAAGTGGTCCTGCTGTTGGGTTTGAAATCCTTGCCAGCTCCAAGAGCTCTCAAAGATGTCCACCTGAGTTCTGTGCTTGGGGCCAAGGATTTTTTTGGGAGTCCATAAACACAGAGATTGAGGAATACGGTAGGGGGCACATATAGGAACAATGCTTTGAGTCAGGTATACCAGCAACACGGCAAACTGTTGAGTGACCTGGGCGAGTTTCAATGACCTTGAAGTAACAGCTAAAAATGCAAAAGTGGAGAGAAAGCTCACCACTGTGGGCAGTATGGTAGTGAGGTTGGAAGGATGTCAGATGCAAGATCAGCAGACCAGTAATCACCAGTTCTGGGACTAGAAGGAACTGGGAGACTACAGGGGACAGTATACTCAGCGGCTGCATTCTGTATCAACTTCTAGACCAGACTTGGATGAGTCAAGGGTCATTGGCAGATAGTGGCTTTTTGTAGCATGGAGCTGGTTAAAAGTTCCTTGAGGTTTCTTGTGTGAGCAGGTATTCCCAGTTTTCTGTACCATCCTGCAGCAATGCAATGAAGGTGTTAGACTACCAAAGGAACAAAGAAGCTAGCAAGGCATTGGAAGTTGAGACCATAACTCAAATATAGGGAAGCAGCTCTAGGAAGGCATTCGGGAAGGGTTTGCTCCAGGTGTCTGAATTTATTCACCTACTCGCCTTCCCTGCGTATTCTTGTTTCTATCAAAAGGAAGGCAATGATTTATGTTTGAATGTAGCTACTTAATGGAGAAAAGATGTCCTTTCTTAATCTGAGGCTGTGTTTTATTAATGCTTGTTAATTATTTGTGGGCAAAGCCTCTTTCTCTGTTGATAGCAAATTCTAGTCCATACTGCAGGGCTTATCAATACTTAATTACTTTAATAGAACAATTCGGTTGTTGGTTACCAATAGTCACACTTCAGAATACAACTCTAGTTTATGACATGATAACATGGATAGACTTAACTTGCCTAAAATGAGAGCATTCTGTTGTTTCCAGAGCTCAGAGACATGAACTGACTTGCCCCCACACAGGGTAACTGAAACTTAAAGCTCCCATTCTTATCATTCTTTTCCAAGTTGTGTGGCCCTCTCTCCAAAATCCTGGGAAGAAAGATCATATAGCTTATAATAAGGAAAAGAATTGACAAGAAAAGGGAAAGTTAAATTCAACCTTGGAGTTCAGCAAAATGATTGGAGGGCACAGCAATGTCCCAATGCACATGTGGTCCAGGGCTAGGGAGATGCTCAGTTGGTAGAATGCTTGCCTAGCATACATGAAAATCTGGGTTGGATCCTTAGCACTGAGTAAACACAGCAAAGTTACATACAGGAATATCAGAAATTCAATGTCATGGTTGATTTTGTAGAGTTCCAGGCCACCCTGAGCTGCTTAAGACTGTCTCAAAAAACAAACAACCAAAAAAGAATGTATGATTCAGGTTATATATGAGTCTAGATTGAGGATGTTTGACAGCCCAGAAGATTTTGAACAGGTAAGTGCTTGCATAAGTTAGCTTAAGGAGTGTTAATTAGTAAGCATCCCAAAATGCAAATTCTTGAACCCTTCTTAGGACCCTGAATCAGAAACCCTGACAATAGACATAGCTTTGACAAGTCCTTCAGTGTGATGAATATTGAAGTTCAAATCCCCTGGTGCAGACCAGAGAAACAGCACACTTTTCCTGGAAAGGATCAACAGATAGTAAAACTCTAGGCTTAGAGGGACAGACAAGCTCCAGTAAGGTTTGTCAGCTCCCTTGGAGCAGTGTCAAAGCGGCTGAGGCTGGGTACCAATACAACTACTTGGACTGATGAGGGCTCACATAGCTAACAAGACTAACACACAACAGTATTGTGAATTTATGGGATAAATTTTTGTAAGTAAAATTGATCTTTCAAAGTATGATGCGGTGGTTAGTTCTAATTGTCTACACAACCAGAAAGCAGGGATGGGTCTCCCTGTTCACTTAACACAGTATTTGTTTTTAGCTTGATCCCTGTTGCCTGCCTTCCTCTGGGTTGGTGCTCCTGACTCTAATAGTCTGGTTTAATCTCTGCTTGGTACAGGATAGAGAAAGGATGGTCAACCTGCTGTTCTGGATGGTGTGGAGCTCTGGCAATAGCTCTCTTTCCTTAGGAATGTAGACTTGCAATTATTCCTCCTTTTGACTCCTTCCTTAATCCCATTTTCTGCCATTTCCTGCCTTACAAATTCTGCTTGACCAATAATACAGGCTTCCTCCATTCTGCTACATGATTTCAACTTCTTCATTCATTTTGTGTGTGTGTGTGTGTGTGTGTGTGTGTGTGTGCGTGAGTGTGTGTATGTGTGTGTGTGTGTGTGTGTGTGTGTGTGTGTGTGTGAATTTCCTAATTTGTCGGTGGTGAAATCTGTATTCAGTTGCTCATTAGTGTTCTTGATTTGGGGTGATCTCTATGAATACAAAAGAGGTAGAAAAAAATCCTCCTCTCGCCATCTTGAAGTTGGAAATCTCTGGTAGTACCTTTACTTGAACATTCTAAAATTATCCTCCATGAACTTTATACCACTTAATAAGTAACATTTTTATAAGTATTCCTTATATTGTTGCTATATTAGTTTTGCTTTTGTTGCTGAATACTGTTTATATTTTGTCTTTCACTTTTGAGATTATAATATAATTATTCTATTTCCCTCTTCCATTTCCTCCACCCAAGCCATACCATGTACTCCCCTTCTTACTCATGGCCTCTTTTTCATTAACTGTTGTTACATGCATATATGCAAATATATGTAACATATATAACTTATAGATAACATACTGGTTTTTAAATTTTAATGAACATGGAGATGGCACAATTTTAGCTATGTATTTTGCCAATGGCACTGAGATCTTATTGAATATAAATTTAGTCACTTATGTAATGGACATCCTTGTATATAACCATCTACAGACAAATGATTATAACTCCCATTTTGGAAATTACCTTGAAGGGCTCACCTTTCTGACACCATCAGTAGTACTGTATTTATAGTGAGAGATTGCACACAGGTAGGGTTGTTCATGCAAATAAAAGGCCCAGGGAAGTAGAAGAGCTCTGAACCCTGTACCATTCTTCCCAGTTTATTTTTAAAGAATTTCCTTCCAGGAAGCCAGCAGAGGTGACAGAAAGAGGGTAGGAGACTCATCCTGCATTATGCTTTCCCCTCAGGTCCCTGACTTCTCAGCTCTCAGATTTACACAGCATGTGTCCTCTAAGCCATTCAAGGTGCTATATAATCTCTTTGACAGAAAAGATCTCATAAACATCATAACATCCCAGCTGTCAGACACCACGCTAAAAGAAAAAACCTGTGACCCAGGAGTTAATCCAAATCTCTGGGCAGCAGTCACTGAAGACTGTGGAAGGAGATGCTTAAAAGAGAAAGTTCTGATTAAAAAGTTATCTGTCCTTATTTTGAGAAATGGGAAGGGATTGGACTTCTGGTTAAATGATCAATTCTCCTCCATTGAGGATTCTTGTCTATCTAGAAGCACAGAGATAAAGTGCCAAGAACATTAATGTAAGGAACTTGCCACATTTCAGCAAACTGTATATCCTGAGTGATGGAAGTACTTTACTCAAGTGTGTAAGCATCCTGCCTCTTTCCTAGATATTAAGCTCATGTGGTAGCTTTTCTAACTAGTTCATTACTTGCTTTTATTAGTGGCTCGACTGAGTTGTAATCTCAATTTAAAGAAGATGAATTGAATAAATAAAGAAGAATCTTTTTAAAAATTATTTATTTTTTTAATTTTATGTGCATTGGCATTTTGCCTGCATGTATATATGTGTGTGAAGGTTTCAGAATTCCTGAAGCAGGAAGTGGTGAGCTACCATGTGCTTTCTGGGAACAGAACCCCAGTTCTTTTAACCTCTGAGATCAGCCAGTACTTTTAACCTCTGAGCCATCTCTCTAGCCACTGAAGAAGAATCTTCTTCTTTTTTTAATTTTTTAAGTCCTAATAACTATGCTGGTCTTTTAAAGGCTATTCACCCCAAAACTGTAAATAGGCCATTAATGTTCTAAAATGTTTAGAAAGCAAACATTGAGAGTGGCTTCCTTCAAAGTTGAACTTATAGTCCTGAGTCTACCTCTTTTCTCCTTGATATGAGATAAGAAGATAGAACTACCTTCTGCCAGACTTTCTAAATGTAAGACTGAGAGGTTTACCCACACAGTTTACATTTCTAAACATAAATTTTAGGTACAATAATGAATGCCCAACATCTTTGGGTTTCAACATCCTAATGCATTTCTACCTACTTAAATGGCATCTAGCAATTTCATCAATAAGAATTTCTTCTGTTCTTGTCACTTGACAAGGAAACAACACCCTGAGAAACTAAAACTACAATAGCTTCTATCAATCGAGAACCTTGGGAAATCAGAAATTACAATAAAACCCTCTGCATTAAATAACTCATCGAGTTAGTAATTATTAAAAATTCTGATGTTGTAGAAAATAAGTGAGTTTTTACTCACTGATCATGGAGGAGTCAAGCGGGTGCCTACTTAGAGCCTTCACCACTATGTGCTAGCATATTTGGTGCAAAAAAGTACTCTGTGTGCTGCCAAAGAAGAAACATAAACACCAACCCAGCTACAAAGCCTTTGATCAACAATGGTGTCCTGTCTGCAAGATATGCTACTAAAATGGTGACACAAAGCTATGGGAGTAACCAAGCAATATCTGACTTAAGTCCCACTCCATGAGATTGAACCTGGACCCAACACTGCTTGGGTAACCAAGACTTAGAGACTAGATATCCCAGGGACCTAAGGTTAAACCAAATACTATTGTTCTACCAGAAGAACATAGCAATAAAATGACTCCTAATGACATTTTTTTTTATACTCAGCTCAGAGCCTTGCTCGGCCATCATCAGAGAAGCTTCTTCCTACAGCAGATAGGAGCAAATACTGAGAGATCCCCAGCCAGACAATATATAGAGAATGAGAGACCTTGGAACACTCCATCAAATCGCCCCTGTCACAGCTCAGGAGACAGACAGAATCTAAGAGTCAGAGATGAAGGAAGTCCTCTATCTAAATCAACATGATCAATGCACATAGGAACTCACAGAGACTGAGGCAGCATGCACAGGGACTGCTTGGGTCTACACCAGATGGGGTCCTAGAGCAAAAAAGGAGAAGTGGACACATGTTCCCATCCCTAACCCAGAGCTATCTCCAATTGATAACCATTTGCAAATGAAAATAATTTTCTCTAAGGGAGACTCACTGGGGAAATTAACTACTCTTAAGGGTAGACTTCATGTTCAGCAGTAGATGGACAACAGAAAACTCAAGGACATCTTTAGAGGTTCCTTGGCTCATAATGTTGTGTCAGAATTTTTTAAATCATTTTTTTCAATTTAATTTAATCTATATATTTTTCCTCTCTTCTTACCCTACAGTTTTGGATTATATATTATGGCTTCCAGCTTCATGTTTTTATGGGATTTCAAAGTATGCAAACAAGTGGGTCTCTATGTGTAGATCTCTTTTTTGTGCCCTTTCTTGGGCTCTTTTCCTTTTGCTTGTTTGTCTCGTGCTATTCTGATGTATTAGTTTTTGTTTTATCTTATTTTATTAATATTCCTTAGAAGCCTGGTTTTTTTTTCTAAAGAGAGACAGAAAGGGGGTGGATATGGATGAGAGAAGAGGCATGGAGTAACTGGTAAGAGTAGGGGAGTGGGAAATGAAGTGGAAATTTCTGGTTTCTTTGAAGACACAGTTGTGTCATGTGAGATATTTCTGGAAGTTGTCTTATGAGAGGATGTTTTGTTGAGGCAGATACTTAAGAGGGCATGTAATTTTGGAGAAGAATAGAACCCAACAAACAGTGGATGACGCTCTTGCATTGGTTCACCTTGCAATGTTTCGCTGGTCTTCATTGACCTTCACTTCATAGAAATGCATCAAAGAACTTCTCTTGTTATTAATGGCTGCTTCTTGCTGTTTTTTTGGACTTGTGCCAATTCTGTGAGCCTCACAGTTCCTTCTAGATCTAGTCACTGCTACTGATTTGTGTTTAGTGTTTTGGACTGGCCTTCTATATCCTGACAATGAAGATTGGAATCTCCCCAAAGAACTACTTCTAAACAGGTCCCCATCACCCTTGTCCTATTAACCATCTTTCTCCCCTATCTTTGGTCAGTGGACTAGAAGGAAGGTTTAAGCATTTAAGAACCTTTATTAAAGTACGTTTTGAAAAATCTAATTCTACAGGAAAATGGTAATCTGGATCTATTAAATAAGAAAAATCTATTTTTGGTAAGAGGGAGAAAAGAAGTGAATTTTTAATAAATTAAATTTGAGAATTCATTTACATGCTCTACGTTATAGGTCTGGGTGAAGGCGACTTCAGATTTATTGGGAAATTCACAGGGTACAGCTGTTGGCAAAGTAGACAGGAACATGTTTGTTTCTCTGGAGATAAAAGAAGTGGCCACTCAAGGATGTGCCAATATCTCCTTGTCAGCCGGTTTCTGTATGGGGTGGGCTGAATCTTTGTATTTGATCCCCCAATGAATTAAAGTGTTTGTCCTCTTTGGACCTTGGGCTCTTCCTATTTTTCTTTTAGACTTAAACTGCCTGAAGTTTCAGGGTAAATTATTCCAAATCTGGTAGTTCTCTATTTCATAATTAAATAGATCAATTTGGCAGACATTCAATTAGTAATCTATAGTTAGTAGCTAATCCTGGTCCATGAGACTAGCTATTGGTTAGATTTGATTTATCGGCTGCTTATGAAGCATTTGTGTACCCTGTCAAGAATATGAAATTGTCAAAGCTTGCTATAAGTTATTTGAAGGTGGGGACTGTGTCTATTTGTATTAGTGCACTCTGTGGCCTCCTGTATGCTAAGGAAAGAACTTAACAAGCAGGAATCCAGTGGTTATTGCTGATGTTTTTGCTGTGTGCCGATTGTGTCTGGAGCAAATCATGAAATTTGGGTTGGTCTGTTAAAGATAAATTCCTATTGTGTCAAGACTCTCAGTTGGGAAAATTGCCTTTAGTTCAGTCAGTATTTAACTACTTTTCCCCTCCATCTGACATGAATATGTAAAGGACAAAAAGGCCACCAACAGATCCTAGGCTTGTGATTAGGTATTAATAGACAGTGTGGACAGACTGAAATCCTCCAAAATCCCCCAATTTCATTGACATAGCAATGAGACAAGACTGAAAAATATATGATTATAACTAGCCCTTGGTGAATCTTTTCCACATCGTTGGGAAGAAGTAGAATAGCTCATAAAGAAGAATGACTTCCCTATGTGCCAAAGGGCTTAACAAAGAATTAAGGCTATCTCTGCTTTGTAGCTGAAGTAATAGAATAAAAGGAGATGTGTCTTCCTATATTAAACGTATATATTCCTGAGTATTGTCTGCCAAAATGACTTGGTGAATCCATGGAGTGAAATACACTCAATTTTCACATGGGTACACTAAACAAAGCTGAAGGCGTTTCTACAACTGCTTTGAAGGGAATGGAAAACATCAGGATGAAAAAGTGCTCTTGACGTATGGTTATATCAGCCCTAAATTGTATCACAGCTGTTTCTGGCACCATTAGACAGAGCACTGGGTAATTTATAGGAGTCATTTTTAACAATTTGATTGTTGGTATATATCCACTGAATTGATTGGTTGCAGAGACAGATTCTTATTTTTATAATAGCAATAACCTCCTTTGCACATTACTGCTCAATTTATTCCTGATGCTACCATTACCAACCAGTAGTTATCAATTTATATTGGAAAAATATGTTCTTATTCCTTAATTATCTGTTTAATTGTAGGGAAACTAGTGTCCTATTGAGCTTTGATTTGCCAATAGCAGAGAGCCTGCCAGATTCAATGGGAATCTGGAAATTTGGCTTCTAGTGATGTGGTGGTTTGAATAAGAATGGCCCCCATAAGCTCATATATTTGAATACTTAGTCACCAGGGAGCAGAAATATTTGAAAGGATTAGAAGGATTAGGAGATGTAGCCTTATTGGAGAAAGTGTGTCACTAGTAGTGGGCTTTGAGGTTTCAAATGCCTGTGCCAAGCCCAGAGTATCTCTCTTGGCCTGTAGATCAGGATGTAGCTTTCAGCTATTCCTCCAGTGAGTGCCTTCATGCCACCATTCTTGCTTCCATGATGAAAAAAAAAAGACTAAGCCTCTAAAACTGTGAGGAAGCCCCCAATTAAATGCTTTCTTTTATAAGCTTTTCTTAGTCATCGTGTCACAGTAATAGAACACTAAGACAGGTGAGCTCTGTACAACTTCATGAGATTGACCACTTTGACTCAGTGTATATATGAAGGCATTCATATCCTGATACAAGAACATCCAGGCTCTTCCATATACCAACTCAAGTCTATGCAAGCCTCAAATCTCTGTCCCTTCTGGTCTAATTTTGCCAACTCTAATCATCAACAATAGTGATGATACCCTCCATCAACTCTCTGCTGGGCTCTATGGGCCTTTCTGGAAAGTGGCTGGTTAGATGTCTGATTCTGATATGCAGGCCCAGTGGGCATCTACCACAATTACTGTGTTCTTGGGCACTATAACAAGGTTTTGGAAAGGGACAAATGGACACTAGTAAAAACAATACATTAGGACAAAATACTCTGGGGGCTGGAGAGATGGCTCAATGGTTAAGAGCAATTGTTGCTCTTACAGAGGATGAGGGTTCTATTTCAAACATCTACAATCATTTCTAACTTCAGTTCCTAGGGATCCAATACCTTCTGACATCCATGGACACCAAGTCTGTACGTGATACACAGATGTACATGCAGGGAAAACACATACAAAAAAAGATGACTATATATGTGGCACCCATCCACAAAAGATTGAGATTTGCATATACCTTTTGTTTAAAAAACAACAACAACCAACCAAACAAGCAAACAAAAACAAATAAACAGGCTTTTTGTGTATTTGCCCATTGTGGGGTTCTCAGTAAGTTATATCTGTTATAGGCCTTACTAGAGGAGGGTCCATCTTCCTTTCTGCCAGCCAGTTTCTTTCATATTCACATACATACTTCTATGCCTTGATCCTGACCCTCCTCTCTTGTCACAGACAGATCTGTCCACATTTGGGGCCAGCTCCTTGGAGTAACTATGTAAGTATCATTGCTGAACATGACTTGGCTCAGTTCTCTACATTTGATTCTTTTCTTCCCCACCCAGACAACATTGATGGGTATACAGTTATGTACATGAAATGAGCAAGCTGAAAAAATACAGTTTGTGCCCTTAAACATACATCTATGTTTAGCCACTCTCTTTGTTGTCATTTTTTCTTTATTACTACAAAACACACATAAAGTTGAGTTTACTATTTTAGCCACTTTTAAATATATGTGTCAGGATTAATAAGGGCATGTAAGGATTTGGGTAGGAATGTTCCCCATAGGCTTATATGTTTAAATGCATGGTCATTAGAGAATGCCAAAACTTGAGAGGGAGTAGGAGGTGCGGCCTTATTGGATTAGGTGTGGTCTTGTTGGAATAGGTGTGGCCTTGTTGGAAAAGGTGAGGTCTTATTGGAGGAAGGTGTGTTACTGAGGGTGGGCTTTAGTATTTCAAAAGCTTAAGCCAGGCCGAGTGTCTTTCTCTTCCTGCTGCCTTCGGATCTGGATATAAAACTCTGGAGCTACCTTTCCAGTACCATGTCTCCCTGAATGCTGCCATGCTTCCCTCCATGGTGACAATGGTCTAAACCTCCGAGACTAGCCCCAATGAAATGTTGTCCTTTATAAGACTTGCCTTGCTCATGGTGTCTCTTCACAGCAATAGAAGATTGACTAAGGTAGTATACCTCATCACTACCCACATCCAGAATACTTTTATCTTCAAAAACTTAAGCTCTCTACCTAGTAAATAATATCCCCCTCCCCATTACCCTTTACTTCAGCCTCTGAGAACTAAAATCCTACTCTCTGTGCCCCTGCATTTGACATCTTTAGGTATCACATAAATTATGTAACATTTGCTCTTTTGTGTCTGACTTATTTGAATTATCACAGCCTCAGCAAAGCTCAAACACTGTAGTGTAAGGTCAGAATTTCCTTTTTAAGGTTGACTAAAATCCCGCTGTATGTATGTATCACAGTTTGCTTGCCTGTTCATCTATTGGTGGACAGTTGGATTCCTTCCACATTTCGGCTATTGTAAAAACTGCCACTGAGAATGTCTGCTGGAGTTACTATATTTCAGCTCTTTTGGTCTTTACTCCCTCTTCAGAAGTGTTTGTCATCTCCTTGACTATGTTATCCTACCTTAATCCTTTTCTTGTTGCTGTAGCCAAATATCTGCCAAGAAACAACTCAAAATAATTTAGTCTCATAATTTGAAGGTATGGTGCAACACAGGAGTGGAAATTAGGAATGGCTGGAGGTTATGGACACAGAAGCATAAAGCTACTTGCTCACATTTGGGCAGGTCAGAAAGCAGAACACAGGAAGTAGGAAGTTGGGCTGGGCTGGGCTATCCTCCCGAAGGCCCATTCTCAGTGACCCAGTTCCTCTAGCTAGGTTCCACCTAAACGTTCCACAACTTCTCCCCTAAAAAGTACCATTGGGCAAGTAAGATTACTCAATGAGTGTGGGGGTGCTTGTCACAAACCTGTGACTGAGTTCAAACCCCAGAATTCTTATGGCGAAAGGTGACAAGTGGCGCCCAGAAGAATGCCATCAACTTGGGGCTAAAAGTTCAGTACATGAACCTGTGGGGAGCTTTTCCCGCTCAAACTATAACATCCGTTAGCCAAAGCTTCGTTATCTCTGCAGCTCACAGCCCCACCGAAGACTCATTGGTGCTTCCACAGCTCCTCTTTTCTTTACCCTATGAATTCACTTCTGCATCTCTTTCTTCAACTCACAAATTCTGTTTTATTTCTCAAGTTTCTTCCCTCTGTCCTTTCTTTCCTCTTTCTGTCTCTTTCTTCCTTAATTGAAGTGCTGGGCATTGAACCCAGGGCTATACATGTTCGGTAATTGTCCTGCCCCTGAGCTACATCCCAATCTGAATATATTCCTGTGGTAGGACAGAGATAGAACGCAATACTAGAATCTTACAGGTGGGATATTCCCACCATTTCTCAATGATGTCTGTAGACTTAAGTGAGCACCAAGCCTTTCTCAGTTAAAACTAATAGATTCCAATTTCTACATAGCAGTGCTACATTCTGAGCGCACAATAGCCATTGTAGTAGTTACCCTCCTTGCTTCTACCAAAAACCGATCAAAGCCCTTTAAGGAAGGAAGACTGTGCTTCAGCTTACAGTTAGAGAGGAAGTTCATGGTGGCAGGAAAGCCTGCAGCAGGAGCATGAAGCTGCTGCTCATATTGTAGGCACAGTCAGGAAGAAGAAGAGACAAACGAATGCTGCAGTTTAGCTTACTATTCATTCCATCAAAATGTGTTACCGACAGCTAGGGTGGCTCCTCCCACTTCAGTTAACCTCTTCTAGATACTCTCTCCTTCATGATTCTACGTTCGGTCAAGTTGGCAATATTAACATGCTCATCCATCCCTGACTTTGGGACACAAAGGTTGACCAAAGCATCATGGTCAAAGGTCAAATCTAGAACTATATACCATTAGCACTTTGGTCCAAGGATGTCAGCTTTATCTTATCAGATGCAAGGTCAGGTAAAGACATCCTTCTCTTCTCAGGAGGACTGTTTGCTGGGGACAGAACTCGTTCTGGGGATTGTCATTTAACCTTTTGTAAATTATGGGGTTTTTTTTGTTGTTGTTGTTTTTAATTGTTGTTTTCATCGTGACCATCAATATAGATAGCTCCCATTTGGTGAAGGCTTACTTTACATAAAATGCAATATCAATCAGGATACACTTTGGAACCAAACTGCCAATTCAAAAAAAGCAAGTTTACCTCTTACTAAGGTTTGAACCTCTCTATTCTTCAATTTCCTCAACAAAGAAGGAAAAATAATGGTGTGTAACAACATGCTTATAAGAATATAATGGCTGACAAAGAGCATTTAGAGCCAAACAACTAGATGCATAGGCAGTGGGTGGTAAGTGCTGACTAGTTATTATTTCATCACCTGGACCAGGAAACTAAGACTGAACAGTTTAAGAAACTTGTTCAAGGCTAGGTGTATTGATGCTGATGTTTTATTATCTCTTCGAAAATTTATAGATACTACATTATCCGTAGAAGAAGAAACTGACCAATCTGTATTTGGACTTCTTATGTAAATTACAAATATCACTCTATCCCAAGATATATTTTGTGCTAACTAGTCTACTACTAGGTTGCAAAGAGTAGATAACAAAGCTAAATACAATTTCTGCCTCTAATTTTTACTGACCTAAGGCAAGTAGATATCGAAATTGATAATATCTCCCATGTACAAACACACAGAAGGCGTGGGCATTCCTTATCTCCCTCTGTGCTAAATATCTATTCTCCACACTCCAGTCACTGGAAAGCAGACTATTAATCCTTTCTCCTATCTCCCCACCCTCATCACTCTCCACAAATTGGTACATGAGAGATAGTGAATGTGGATGGCAATTCACAGAGCGGGAAATGATCTCCACAAGTCTGCCTGATGCAAGGAACTGACCATTTCCCAAGGGGAAGGACTGAATGGGCCCAGCCCAAGTGCATTTCAAAGTCACAGCAGCAACAGCATTCTTATAATATAGACCATTTCCAAATGACCTTTAAGAGACTTGTTTTATTTCTTAGGGATTTACTCAAATGAAAAGCAGAATCACCTCCACTTATTTATTTATTTATTTATTTATTTACATTATGTAGGCCTGCTTTGCCTGACACTGGCTATGTAGAAGAGGCAGACCTCAAACTCACAGTTATCTGCCTGCCTCTGCATCCATAAGACTTAGATGACAGATGTATACCAGAATGCTTGGCCCCCACCCCTACTGCATGAAGTCAAGGTCATACTGTGGTTGACATTCACTGGTAATATTTGCTGTTAAATACGGTCCATCTGATTGCTGTGGAGGTAATAGAGACACTTCCTGAATGTTATATAGTTTTAAATTGAAGTATCACCCTGCTTAACTGTGGATGAGCCTCTATAAACAATGTAAGCTCTTCTGTAAACAACAATATCATGTAATGTGGGAATTATGGGATACACGTGAACTTCTCAGGTGGTTATTATTGTGGGACATGGGTCTAGATGCACTATAAAAAGTTTTGGGTTTTTTTACAGTAAACAGGGTATTTTATATCAAGTATCTTTTAATAAGTATAGTTTTTGAGTCTGTAAGACAGGGTGAATATGTGTATTGAGGAAAGAATTGGTGAAAGTTTTCTAGGAAAGATGAGGGAGTAACTATTTTAGGATTGAGACAAATGGTCACTGACAACAATACTCAAATCTGCCATCAAGGAAGGAATGGATACACAACTGTATATAAATGAGCTAATATAGCCACATGCTTGTAAAGCCTTATAGAGAAAAATAGTTTATGGGATAGATTTCTCCATCAGAACCATCAGGATTTATCAGGATTTGGAGGCACCATACTAGGTTCTGTGCTGGGCATGTTTTATATATATGTATGTATGTGTATATATATATTCTCTTGGCTGCTCAGATCACTGAATATCAAGACCATCTAGTTGAGGTAAATGAGTTAAGTTATATGCACATCAATAAGTGGATTTCTTTTCAAGATAGGATCAAATTTTGCTAACCAGTCAGGAATAGCAAATAAAGCTGATTCCAGAGTTTCTGCAACAGCATTCAATGCTAGAAGACCAAAGCAGAAACATGATCAGAGTTTTAAGAGAATGTGTTAACCATGAACATGATGTCATTCAACAGGCCTGAGTGCAGAGCCATCTCAGCACATGATGGTGGCAAAGAGCAGAGCCCCATGGGCACCACTGAGAAAACTGGCACAATTCTGCATTCAGATAAAGCATAATGAAGAATTTAGAAATGGGCATCCCCAAATAAAGGACTCCAAGTGAACATAAAACACACCTGAGTATGGCGTCTACAATATTCAAAGTAACTACATTGTTATAAAAACAATAAGTCAACTAACACAAATCAAGAGATAGAGGAAGAAAAATTGGCTGAAGTGTGGGACTTCAAGTGCCTAAAACAGAAGTGTAACAATCGTAATCACCTTCTGTAGTAACTATTCCTGGTTGTCAACTTAATTATATCTGGAATGAACTCTGACCTTGATCTTGGCTTGGAGATCTTGAAGCATAGTGGCTGTGAATCCCAGAAGATTAAGACAGGAAGATCTCTGAGTTCAAGGTCATCTGAGACAAAGCAAGTCCCAGATCCAGGTGTGGTGGCCCACACCCTTAATTTGGGCCACACCTTCTGCTGGAGACCTACATAAGGACATTGGAAGAAGAAAGATTCACTCTCTCTCTTCTTTGCTTGCTTGCCTTGTGGGACTGAGCAACTGCTAGATCCTTGAACTTCCCTTCACAGCTGCTGCTGACCATTGTTGGGAGTTGGACTATTGACTGTAAGTCATCAACAAATTCCCTTACTATATGAAGACTACCCATAAGTTTTGTGCCTCTAGAGAACCCTGACTAATACACCTTAGCTTTAGAGAGCTCCTTAGGAACTGTGCCTGTTGAAATGAAGAACTTCTCCTTAAATGTCAATAATGGCCAGGCTATGAAGACCCACGCTTTTACTCTCAACCAGAGATCTCTAAGAATTCTTTGCCTTCCTAGTCTACAGAGTGAGTTCCAAGACAGCCAGAGCTATACAGTGAAACCCTGTCTCAAAAAAGCAAACAAACAAAAAGTCAATAATTGTTTTGTTTTATGTCTTAGAATAAACAGAGTCAAGCTTAATTTTTAAATTTAAAATAGCATTTATAGAGTGGATGCATTTAAAATTACGTTCCATTTTTTTTACAGTTTCACATTTTCATTTTTCAGTACATTTTTATTTGTGTATATGTGTGTTGAAACAGGATTATGTATTTGTTAGTGTGAGCATGTGTATGCATGGAGGTCAGAGGTCAACATCAGGTGTTTTTCCTCAATTTCTGACTTTAAAATTCAGTTTGTAAAAATGCCTCAGATAGCTAACAGTTTTTTATGCTATTCTTTTTTTGGCATGTTCTTTTATTGAAAAAGGAAATAAAAACATTTTATGATAAAATTGAAGATTTACATGGAAAATATTTCTGATAAAATTGAAGAAATATATAGAAAAACACGTTAAAATTGACAATTTTCATGGAAAACAAAGAGTAAAATGGTAGACATAAAAAACATTGCTAAATTAATTGAAAAAGGAAGCAGAAACATTTTATATAGAATTGAAGATTTACATGGAAAATATTTCTGATAAAATTGAAGAACTATATAGAAAAATATGCTGAAATTGAGGAGTATCATGGAAAATTATACAGATAAAATGGTAGGCATAAAAGTGATTCTAAGTTGATTGAAAGTGGAATTATAAACATTTTCAGGTAAAATTGAAGATTTACATGGAAAATATTTCCGATAAAATTCAAGAAATATATATAAAAACACATTAAAATTGACCATTTCATGGAAAATTATACAGATAAAATGGTAGACATAAAAAAACCTTTCTAAATTAATTGAAGGTGGAATTAAAAACATTTTGTGATAAAATCAGAGATTTACATTAAAAACATTTCTGATAAAATAGAAGAAATATATAGAAAAACAGGTTAAAATTGAAGATTATCATAAAAATAATGCAAATAAAGTGGTAGACATAGAAAAATACTAAATTAATTGAAAGAGGAATTACAAACATTTTCTGATAAAATTGAAGATTTACATGAAAAATATTTCGGTTAGTCTATGTCTTTTTATTGGGGAATTGAGTCCTCTGATGTTAAGAGATATTAAGGAATAGTGATTGTTGCTTCCTGTTCTTTTTGAAGTTATGTTTGTGTGGTTATTTTCTTTTGGGTTGGTTGGAAGAAGATTACTTTCTTTCTTTTTCAAGGGTGTAGTTTTCCTCCTTGTGTTGGTGTTTTCCATCTATTATCCTTTGTAGCACTAGATTTGTGGGAAGATATTGTGTAAATTTGGTTTTATCATGGAATATCTTGGTTTCTCAATCTACGGTGATTGAGTGTTTTGCTGGGTATAGTAGTCTAGGATGGCATTTGTGTTCTCTTAGGGTCTCTATGAGATCTGCCCAGGATCTTCTAGCTTTCATCATCTCTGGTGAGAAGTCTGGTGTAATTCTGATAGGTCTGCCTTTATAAGTTACTTCCCCTTTTCCCCTTACTGCTTTTAATATTCTTTCTTTGTTTAGTACATTTGGTGTTTTAATTATAATGTGCTGGGAGGACTTTCTGGTCTGGTCCAGTCTGTTTGGAGTTCTGTAGACTTCTTGTATGTTCATGGGCATCTCTTTCTTTAGTTTAGGGAAATTTTCTTCTATAATTTTGTTGAAGATATTTACTGGCCCTTTAAGTTGGAAATCTTCACTCTCTTCTATACCTATAATCCTTAGGTTTGGTCTTTTCATTGTGTCCTGGATTTCCTGGATGTTTTGGCTCAGGAGCTTTTTGCATTTTGCATTTTCTTTGACTGTTGAGTCAATGTTTTCTATGTTATCTTCAGCACCTGAGATTCTTTCTTCTATCTCTTGTATTCTGTTGTTGATGCTTGCATCTATGACTCCTGATTTCTTTCCAAGATTTTCTATCTCCAGAGTTGTCTCCCTTTGTGATTTCTTCATTGCTTCTACTTCCACTTTCAGATCCTAGATGGTTTTGTTCAGTTCCTTCACTTGATTGTTTGTGTTTTCCCGTAATTCTTTAAGGGATTTTTATGTTTCCTCTTTAAGGGCTTCTGCCTGTTGACCCATGTCCTCCTGTATTTCTTTAAGGGAGTTATTTAAGTCCTTCTTGAAACCCTCTATCAGCATCATGATATATGATTTTAAATCCTACTCTTCTTTTTTACGGTGTGCTGGGGCATCCAGGACTTGCTGTGGTGGGAGAACTGGGTTCTGATGTTGCCAAGTAGCCTTGGTTTCTGTTGGTAGGTTTCTTGCGCTTGCCTTTCCCCATCTGGTTATCTCTGGTATTAGTTGGTCTTGCTGTCTCTGGCTGGAGCTTGTCCCTCCTATGGGCCTGTAAGCCTGTGTCTGTACTCCTGGGAGACTAACTCTCTTCTGGCAGGGTTTGTGCACAGAAGGTTGTGGAGCCGCCTGGCCCCATGGTGCAAAAGGCAGCCTGAAGACCTCTGTCCCAGCTGCTTTACTGATTGCCAGCCCTTTGTGCTCCCAGCTGTTCCCCTCCAGAGAAAAGGTGGAGACCTCACTTCCGTGCTCAGAAGTGAAAATGCTGCTGGGAGATCACTCTCTCCTGGCAGGCGGTGCACAGAAGGCTGTGGGGCCGCCTGGCTCCCTGGTGCACTTTCATGCTATTCTTAATAAAGGATTTCAGACAAGAGTGGGGACAGAGTAGTCTGGCCATAGACAATAAAGGATTTTTGAATGGAGAAATTTGGGTTGTTTCTATATTGTCTATCACAAGCAAGTAATAATTTTTTATAAGATAGAGTGATTTCTTTTTAAAGAAAAGAACTTAAAAAGTAGAATGGCTAAAAGTAGCTCTTCTTGGTGATGACTCAGTTGATGACATCCCCTGGTTCACTGATACAGCCAAATAATTTTAAAGAAACCAATGTGGATTTGTAAAATTAAAATACATTGTTAGAGGATGATAGAAAGAACAAGGCAAGACAATTACCAATGCCAGTACTGAAAATATTTCAAATACAACTCACAGAAACATTAGCAACCTAGAATTCAAGATTGACCTTGAAAACAACTTCAAGGGCACGGTAGAACAAGAGACCAGAATTAACTGAGCAGAGAGCACGTGGGAAACAGGGAAGTCAAACCCTGATTCTCAGTGGATTTTTCCAAAATTAGTAATTATTTCTCAAAATCACAAGTCAGTAATTCCAGAACTCAGAAGCTGAATGCTGTGAATTTGGAGCTAGTCTAAATGAGTTCAAAGGCAGCCTGGTCTACAGAGAGCGACTTTGTCTCCAAAAACACAAACAAAGGGTCACACCTTACAATAAATGCAATTTCTGTTATTTTTATAAATAAACTGAGATTCAGTTAAGAAATCATAGAACTGCTAATGGCAGAGCCAGGGTTTGAAAGCAAGTCTGTTTGGCCTCCAAGGCTTTTCTTTTACAGCTGTTGAGCACTGTGTAAGTTTGGTTAGAAGAGGAGAATGGGTTGCTATAGGAACAGAGAGAATAGAAGTGAGAGAGCCACTTTCTGTGACACATTTGCCCATAACCCCTCTTCTGAGAGCATTCCTTAATCACAGTATGCGTGAACGTGGAATATTCTCCTGGTCTTGCCATCTCAGCCATTGCAAATGGACCTGAGTGGACAACCAGAGGACAGCACAAATCAAACTTGAACTATATTAGGCTACTAGTACTCTTTTCTCCTCCAAAACCTAAGATAATTAAAATGAGCTCAGATAGCCATATTTGTCCAGAACACATGGAGAGTCAGGGAGGAGTGAGGCTGAATGGACACTGAGTACGGAGTGAGCAAAGATGAAGGTGGGGAGCCACATGGCACCATAGAGAGAAAGGGTCACAGTGTGAGGGAAGAGTTGATGTTATACAGCGGTGTTCTGCCAGCCATAGCTATACTTTTACAACTGTTAAAGTGTAGGTAAGTTTCTGTTATTGCTAGTAAAAATGGTGCTAACTGAGAAGGAAGTTATGGATTTAGTCACACTGAAGAAGGCTTGATGAATGTCTGAAAACCAATGAGTTACCTGATGTTGTAAGGCACTGGGCTTGCCTATCTATTAGATACCAGATAGGTCACTTGCCTATTGGAAGACCCTCACACTATTTAATAAAGTAATAGTCTCCAGGGCCAGTGAGATGGTTGATTAATGAACTTGCAGCGTAAGTCTAGCCACCTGAGTTAGATCCCTCAGAACCCACATAAAGGCAGGAAAGAATGGATCCATGACCCCTCTGCTCAGATGTCTTCCTTGTTCTCTGATGGAACTAGGAGAAACTCAGAGCATGCCTTTCCCCACCCCCACCCCCAGGGCCAGGGCTGGAACCCAAGGCTCATACATACTAGACAAGTGCTTTTCTACTGAGCTACATCCCAGGCCCTTGATTTCTCCAGACAGGATTTCACTGTGTGATTCGAGGTGGTCTTGATCTCACCATATAGCCCACAAATGGTCTTGAACTTTCCATACTCTTGCTTCTACATTTTAGGCTCTGCATTACAATCAAATATGAACTTTTATTGTAGAAGGATACACCAGCATGCAGCTAGAGAGAGGGAGGTTATGGGGTCTGGAAGCCTTCCTCTCTGTAACCCCTTTTCCAGAAAGGGGACCAATAAGAGTTCCCAACCAACTTTGAAACTGATGCCCCAGAGCTTGTTGGCTGCTGTGAGTTGTACATTGACTTGGGTTTAGAGAACATAAGGTTTCTTGTGACTGCCAGTCTTGGAGGGAACGATTTGAGGTAGGGAGGATCAAATTGTGGCGTCAAACCTTTGTAGTAAAGAGTTGACTAAGACTTTGGATCAGTCATTCATTGTCACAGCTCTCTGGTGGTTTCCTATCTATAAATCTGTTAATGAGAGGAGGGATGATAATAAGATCCTAAGTTTAAGCTCCTTGTAAGTCACTTGGCATTTGTCTTAGTTAGGGTTTTACTGATATGAACAAACACAATGACCAAGGCAACTCTTCAAAGACATTTCATTGGGACTAGCTTACAGGTTCAGAGGTTCAGTTCATTACCATCAAGGTGGGAGAGGGCAGTATCTAGGAAGATGTGCAGCTGGGGGAGATGAGAGTTCTACATCTTGTTCTGAAGGCAAACAGAAGACTGGCTTTGAGGCAGCTAGGAGAAAGGTCTCAAAGCTTACCTCCACAGTGACACACTTTCTCCAACAAGGTCACACCTACTCCAACAAGGCCACACCTCCTAATAGTGCCACTCCCTGGGCCAAGCATATTCAAAACACCACAGCATTATTTTGAGTTTTGAGTTGAAGCAAGAGATATACAGTCTTATACTTTATCGTCTGTGTTCTCTCTCTCTCTCTCTCTCTCTCTCTCTCTCTCTCTCTCTGTGTGTGTGTGTGTGCCTGCATAAATGTATACATGGATATGGGTGTACATGGACATACATTCATGAGGAGACCAGAGGCCACTATGTAGTATCTTCTCCTACCAATATCCACATTACCTTTTAAGACCTAATCCTTCTCTGGATCTGGAACTCACTGATTTGACTAGAATTGCTGACTAGCAAGCCCAGCGATTCTCCTGTCTCTGACTCCCTAGGTCTGGGATTATTGGTGTACACCACCATACCCAGCTTTTGACATGAGTTCTGAGGATGAAACTTGGGTCCTTGTGCTTATGTGAGAAGCACATGATTTCCTGACTGAAACATCTCCCCACCCCTAATTGCTTTAATTTATTTGATATCATAACTCATCCTACGCTATGTTGGAGTGTGTGGTGGTTTGAATAAAAATTACCCCTATAAGTCCATAGGGAGCAGCACTATTTGGAGATGTGGCCTTGTTAGAGTAGGTGTGGCTTTGTTGGAAAAAGTATGTCACTAGGGCTCTGAGGTCTCAGAAGCTCAATCAGACCTAGAGGCTCACAGTTCTCTTTCTGTTGCCTGTGCATCAAGATGTAGAACTCCCAGCCCCTTCTTCAGAACCATATCTGTCTGCATGCCTCCATGCTTCCTGCCATGATGGTGATGAACTAAACCTCTGAAATGTAAGCCAGACCTAATTAAATGTTTTCCTTCATAAGAGTTGCTGTGGTCATCGTGTCTCTCAATAAAACTCTACCTAAGACATTGGGTAAAAAAATATTGGCTTGTTTTAGAGACTAGCAGTCACAATTGTGAAAGGAGAGAAACTTTAGAGACACAGCCCGTGAATGAAGGGGTGAGGCTAGGAAAGCTAACCTGGTTGCAGTCAATGTGCTTTATGCTCAGGTCCTTTGTGCTTGTCACATCTCTGCTTCAAACATGTTTCCTCTTTACTTTGTCACCTAAACTAAGATAGAGGGACATCCTCATCCCAAAAATTTGGGATATTTTCCTTTGTCAGGTCCTTTCACGAACACCATGGTGGTAGAGTCTTTTGGTAAGGACTTGTAATTCAATGCAGTAGGTGAACTTAGCTCTCAGATGGAGTGTGACACCAAGGCTCTCTCATGGTGCATTTTTGCCCTCAGCTAGCAGTTCCCACACATGAGATCACAGTCTCTGAGTACCAAGCATCCAGTGTCCAAGCTGATGTGTGCAACTTTGCTGATGTAAATTTAAATGCTACGATACATTACAAAGTGCTATGTGTCACCCCAGGTTGTATTCGCCTCTATCATGGTTTAGGCTGATGGGCTGCAGCATAACAGGATGTGGCAAGCTGGGAGATGTATAACACAGTGCTACGTGTCCTGCCTGCAAAGAAAGTTCTCAACGAGAACAGCACATCACTGCAGAACGCACCGCTCTCCACCAATCCCACATCTGCCAGAGGTCTAGAGAGCCAGCTCTGTTAGGTAATGGACTCTCTCAGCACCTTAGAAGCCATTGTTCAGTTCTAACTTACATTCTTTCAGCAACTGTTTTCAAAAACCCAGTTCTATCATTGATTTCTTTCAAAACACGGATGTGAAGACCTTTGGTGTTTCAGCTGCCAATGAATCTTGCTCAGATCGACCCAGCTGCGGTGGCAGTGGCATGTTCCTCGCTATTAGCCCCAATGTTCTGGGTTCCTGAATGACACACACACACACACACACACACACACACACACACACACACACACACTGCCTTCTATTTTAATGTCTTAAATAGCTCAATGGCTGCGCTACTCCCAAACCTCCAAATTGCTAACCCCTCTCCCCTCTGATATTTCCAACTCATCCCTTATTAAAATCTTTATTCTATCTTGGCTGCCTTAGACCCAGTCGGGGGCAGGGAGGAGGGGGTTGGAACCACCCTTTCCTAACTCTTACATGTTGGCTGTCTCTCTGTCCTGAACTTCTTTGGCCTGGTCTTTCTCCTTTCCTGGCATGGTGGTTCTAAATTCTTCTTGCTCTCCTGCTTCCCTTGCAAGCGAATCCTAAAGTCCCGCCTCTGTCTCTCTGCCCAGCCATTGGTCACCGACAACTTTATTTACCAATCAAAACCAGCTGGGGGCAGGGACCCTCAGCGTCTCACTTGCAGATCCTTGTGCAATTTTGGGAACCCAATTAACATAATACGAGGGTAAAACCAAAGCCACAACACATCAGCTTCAACCTAAAGTCATCTCAGTCAGTCATCTCACGAGATGGGCCTGGGATTTTGTGCCTGTGGTTAGAAGAGAGGTTGTTTGAGATCTGGGCGTTTTCCTTGACTTTTGAAGGCTCTCATGAGGGCACTGTACTACACAGCTGCTGCATAAGGACAAGATGCCAAGGAGCTTTCACAGGCGGTTAGCCCAGAAGGTACCTTCTTATAAATGAGGAAAGGCCAATACTCTTTTCCCCAGCTGCCTGTGAAGCTCCACATTCTGACAGTATCTAATTACTATGTAGGGCAATCTGTTCCTGGTTGTTTGACGAGATTGATAACCAGTTTCTTCCCGGATTTCCTTGGTCATTGTACCTCTTTCTTGCTCATTGCCATTCTCTTGAGCATGCCTGCTTCCATTTGGTTCCCCTTCAGGAAAAAGTATACAGAAAAAGAAAGAGATATGTAAACTTCCATGCTGTCTAAAAAAGTCTCCTAGTCACCAAGGGAAAGACCAGAGGGTGTATATCCATGCCAGGACAAGAAGGCTATGGGTTCTAATAGGTAGTAGCTGCCAAATCACTAAATAAAGAAATGGTTGGCGTTTATAAACAATGGCGTTTTTTAGTCAGGTATGGAGGTACGTGCTTGGAATTCCAGTACTCATAGATGGAGACAAAAGGATCTCAGATTCATGGCCAGTCTGAGCTACATAGGAGAAACCTTGTCACAAAAGGCCAAAAACTAAGGATATAGCTAAATAGCAGACAGTTTGCTTACCATGAGATAGTACCTGGAACATATCCCTTAGCACACTGGGAAAATACTTTCTCTATTACAAAAGTAATGTTTATTAAAGAAAAATGAAATTCTTAAAGTAAAAAACTAGTCTAAGACTACCAGCAAATGAGAGCCACTGTGTATTTTTCAACCTCTGTAGTAGACAGAGGTGTGGATTAAATACTTTGAGATTGTGTATACATGTATAAAAATCCATGCCCTTCTTCCTTACTTAATGTAATGTTGACATTTCTCAGTGAATTGTGTTATAACGTATTAGCATAAGAATGACTGGTTTGGAGGGGAGTTAAAAAGTCCTAATACGGCCAAATCATAGGCATATTATCTTGCTTTGAAATCTTTTTGGGAACTTTCAAGCCAGTGCAAATAATTCATTATTTTCCACGAAAAGATACAAGTTCATTAAAGGAACTAGCATGAACTAACAGCCTAAGGGCTATTCTTATTTTTGTCACCAAGTCACCTAGACATTAAATTTCCATTTTCAGTTGTTTCCAACTATATGAGATGAACTTGAAATTATACAGATTGTTAATATCTTGTTGAAATATTACAAGGCACCCAGAGTAAGTTGCCAGTCTTCTTCGCATGTATGCTTCATTATCTTTGCCTTTCACCAAAGCAGGTTGTTTTAGTACATTTTCTCTTACTACAACAAAATACTTGAGGCTGTAAGCTAAGTTACCTCATAGTAGTAGATGGTATCACATGGTGGGAGTATGTGGGAAGAAAAGATCCTTTCACTAGACAAGGAGCCAAAGAAGATAGGAAGCAGCCACATTGCTGCTGCTGCTGCTTCTTCTTCTTCTTCTTCTTCTTCTTCTTCTTCTTCTTCTTCTTCTTCTTCTTCTTCCTCCTCCTCCTCCTCCTCCTCCTCCTCCTCCTCCTCCTCCTCCTCTCTTCTTCTTCTTCTTCTTCTTCTTCTTCTTCTTCTTCTTCTTCTTCTCCTTCTTCTTCTCTTCCTCCTCGTCCTCCTCCTCTTTCTCAATCCTCCTTTGAGAAGCAACTCAGTGATACTACAACACTTAACTCAGTCCTTTCTAAGTACATTCCTCTGGTGACCTGAGGGTCTTCTATCAGATGCCCTCTATTAAAGGTCCTACCACCTCAATACTGCTGCCTTGGGGACCAAGCCTTCAGCACACAAATCCTTGGGGACCGTCTTAGGTTTACTACTGCTGTGATAAAACACCACGACCAAAAACAAGCTGGGGAGGAAAGGGTTCACATTTCCAGATTGCTGTTCATCATCAAATGAAGTCAAGACAGGAACCCAAACAGGGCAGGAACCTAGAGGCAGGAGCTGAAGCAAAGGCCATGAAAAGGTGTTGTTTACTGGATTGCTCCCCATGGCTTTTTCAACCTGCTTTCTTATTGCATCCAAGACTACCAGCCTAGGGATGGACACACCCACAATGGGCTGGACCCTTCCCCATCAATATATAATTAAGAAAATGCTCTACAGCTTGACTTGCAGTGGCATTTTCCCAACTGAGGTTCCCTCCTTTCAAATAACTCTAGTTTGTGTGTCAAGTTGGCATAAGATCAGTCAGCACAGGGACAGACCACAAACAGCCACAGTATGTGCCTCTTTCTGTATGTCATGCACATTCTGTCTACTGGTCAGAAAAGAAGATGTCCGTAAGCCTGGAGGCTCATCCCTGTGATCCCATTTACTAGAGAGGCTGGGGTATGAGGAACACAAGTTCAAGGCCAGCCTAGACAACTTAGTGAAATCCCCATCTCAAAACACAAAGTAAAACAACAATGGCAATCAGGGCTGGGGCATAGCACAGTGGTAACACACTTGTCCAGTAATCTGTGATGTCCTAGGTTCAACTGCCAGCATCCTGAAAACCAAACCAAATGACAATAATGACACATGATTCTAATCCAGCACTGGGAAGGCAGAGACAGGCAAGTTCCCTGGCCAGTCACCCTAGCCCAATCAGGGAGGCTGAGTTCCCAATGTGAGACCGTATCCACAATAACCAAGTGGACAGCAACTGAGAAACAGCACCTAGAGCTAACTTTTGGCCTCCACATGCACACACAGTTGCATACACATAAACACACACACACACACACACACACACACACACACACACACACACACACTCACACAGAGGGATGTGGGTTTCCCATGATCTGGAGCAGACATGAGTGGTGAGTGATGAGGAAAAATACTGCCTCCTTTTCCATTTACTAAATTCATCTTTAATTCCCCAAAAGTTTTTAAGGGGAGCTTGGGACTAAGTGTAAAGGTTTTTTGTAAACTTTCTCACTGCAGTAGTCATCAGTCTCATGTGGCTATTTAATCTTAAATTGATTGAAATGGAGCACGTGTGTGTGTGTGTGTGTGTGTGTGTGTTTTCCCATGCATATATATGTCCATGGGAGCCAGAGTAGGACATTAGTATCTCCTTACTGCTCTCTGCTTTGATACCCTGAGGTGAGGCTCTCTCACTGAACCAGAAGCTTGCTATTTCAGCTCAGCTGGCTAACCAGTGAGCTCCCAGAATCCATCTCTGTCTCCCTGTGCCAAGGATCCAGGGACATACAACCATGCACAGTATTTTATTTGGGAGCTAGGGATTTAAAATCAGGGCCCATGCTTCCAAAGCAAGTGCTTGAGTACTCACTGAGCCCTCTCCCAAGTCTCAGAGACAAAACACTATTAAAAACTCATTTCCCCAGTCTCATTAGCTATATTTTAAGTACAAAATGGCACATATGTCTGCACTGGAAACTGGTGTGCTGAAGAACATTCTGCACATTCTTGCCTGAAATTCTTTGGATGGGGAATAGTCACACCTCTAAGATTCTGCAGCTTCTGCCAGAACTTAGTCAAAGGACACGCTTCCTTGATGGCTACTGATTTCTTGTTTGTGTGATTTTACATTCTATATTATAATGCATACATTTTCCCTTTGATGTAAAAAAATAGCTTTAATAGAAAGCATTGACTAAAATGGACAATCTGGGAGGTTGTTGTGTGTCCGCTGTGGCTTTTCACGGTGCAGCTGGAAGAATATGGCTTTTAGAGCACCGGGAATGTCGCTCACCTCTGACTGTCACCGGTGACAAGCTGACCTGCCTTGCCACCACCTGTAGAGACAAATGCCTTCTGGAATGAACTGAGAGTGATGGGCGTGCCAGTTTCCTCTAGGACCTCCATCTGCACACTTCAAGGCTTGTGAAACATGGAGAAAGAGAGGGTCAGTTCATCGGGTTTTGTCATTTTTTTTTTTGTCTATGCCGTGACACCTTGTGTGAGCTGAATTGAAGCAGATTGAATTTGTTAACCAGATAAGGCAGTAGTTCTCAACCTGTGGGTCCAGACCCATCTTGGGGTTGAACGACCCTTTCCCACGGGCCACCTAAGACTATCAGAAAACAACAGACATCCACATTTCAATTCGTAATGGTAGCAAAATTATGAAGTGGCAACAAAAATAACTTGATGGCTCAAGATCAGCACAACATGACTACAGGACAGTAAGACAACCATATTCAGATCCTGGGAGTCCCTGCTTCCCCGGGAGCTGTCTTTCAGCCCAGTTCTGAAATTTTGTTTCTCTCAGTCAGAAGTTTTCAAAGTCATTTGACAAACTTAGGCTGAAAAAAAAAAAGACAAAAAAACAAAACAAAACAAATAAATAAAGAAAAACCCTATGGGGCTGGAGAGCTCTTATGTTGGAAGTTGTAGATTCTCTGCAGTACTAAAATGTTGGAAAGAATTCGATCAAATATCCATGTCATCTCCTCCCATTTCAGAATGTAACGCAAAGGCATTTGCGGTTAAAAATCCCTCATTCAGTATTGAGGTCTGTTTCTTCTTTGTACTCAGAAGAGATAGGAGTAGTTAACTTCTGTTCTTGAACAAAGCATGAAAACTCCTCACAATTTTGAAAGTCTTTATAAATGTAATGCACAGGCTTTCGCCTACACCAAATCCACTCTTCCCCCCCCCCATACACACACACACACACACACACACACACACACACACATACACAAACACACACACACACCTCCCTCTTTGGTGCTTTGTTTTTAAAACTTAAATCACTCTTCCTTGCTAGTTTCCAGAACATTTCTAATTCATCCATGCCCATCTGAGAGGAGATGAGGAGATATGCTGGACAAAGCAAGGTCCTAAGCAGTTTTACAGAGTTCCAAGCAACTAAAACTGCATCGTGGCCATCTCATTTCAACTGGCCTGCTGGTTTCCTTCTAACCTGAGGCCCAACACCTGCTTTCTTCTTGCCCTCGCCAGTAATCATAACCCTCTATTAAGACTCCCTCGGCATTCAGCTGTTACAGATATATCATCTATAGGAATTGTTATTGCAAATATTTGTTTCAATTAATTAGCAATGGCCTTCCAATGAAGCCCGGCTGCATCTCTCTTTTGTAACCATGTGGTAGCACTAGCCCTGGGGTGATGCACAGCCCAGCAACATTCCTTAATGATCCTCTTAATTACACAGTTGGGGTAACCATTCTGTCTAAAAAATCTGCTTCGTAATTACAAAATCACCAGCCCAGCCAGCCGTGTTGACCCATCAATCGCTTCCATTCCACTGTGTCCTGAAAATGTGTTCTGTCTCCTCTCCAAATGACAGGCAAGCTTTGGAAGCTGGTGAGTGTGGGATGCAGCTGCCCTGGTTACGACAAGGTCTCGGCCTCTCTCTGCCTAGGGCTGCTCAACTTCTGGCCTTCTTCCTCTGCCTCCCACAATCTTTTCCTCCACAATAGCCTCAGAAGCACAAGGGAGTTCCCTCTTTCAAATCCATCAACATAAAGCTTGTTTGTAGTAATTTAGCAAAGCCTGAAAAAGTAATTATGGCCCCTCAGGTTGACTGGCCCAGTTTCTTGGATGCAGAGTCTGCTATTGAAATTGTCACTCAACTTTTCCCCCTTTTGCTAGCCGGATTGGGTTCTCAGCTCCAAAGACAATATATGTTTTTTTGTTAGTGTGTGTATTACATCGAGAGTGATGATTTATGGGTAAAAAGGTCTCCACTATCATACATTGGAGCCCCTAGGATGTTAGTTTCCAGTCCAGTGAGTGGAAACTCAACACTTAAATGTTAGCAAATGATGAAGCTGTTAAGACCCCCATTTCTCTGCTACGTCACGTATACATACCTCAAAGGCTGGTTAATCTGTTGTGATTGTGAGTCCCCATGAAGATCTTGGGAATCATGTCACATATGTTCAGTTTAAGAGTCGCTTAATAAAGATCCTCTTTTATTTCACCTAACCCTTGTTTATGAATGAGAACTCCAGGTACCTTGGGCATTCTTTTTTACTTATTCTTCCTATATTGTGAAAATATTGCAGTTCCTGGTGTTTATTGTGAACTGGTGTCCCTCAAGCCCTGGATATAGTGGATCCTGAGAACCTGTACCACAGCCACTACCTTCTATTATGGACAAATTGCCTTAGTAGCAAAAGAAATAGGTTGGGAGTCTATCTTTGTGTGTATGTGTTGCTACGTGGTTAGAATTAAAAAGGAGGTCTTAGGGTAACAGGAACCCTCATTCATTGCTTGTGGGAATGCGAACAGGTTTAATCACTTTGGAATACAGTTTTTCAGTCTCTTACAAAGTCTAAATAGATTTTTATGCAACCTAGGAATCATACTGGTATTTATCCTGTTGACTTGAAGCTTATGTTCACACAGAAACTTGCATACAGAGTTAGTGGCAGCTTTATGCATAGTTATCAAAAACTGAATCAGCCAAGATGTCCTTCAATAGGTGAATGGATAAACAAGCTAGGTACACCCAGAGTCTGGAATATTATTCAGTGATCTTTTTTAAAAATTAGCTATCAAACCACAAAATATATGAAGGAAATTTAAAGTTTCTGTGTGGAAAAAGCCAGTTACAGTGATAATCATGATTATTAATTTGATGGATCTAGGATTACTATGGAATCAGATTTCTGGGCATGTCTGTGAGTGAGTTTCTAGAATAGGTACATTGAGGCAGGAAGACTCTCTGTAAATGTGGATAACACCATTCTAGGGGCTGAAATCTAGGGTTGAATCAAAAGGATAAAATGAGCTGAACACCAGCACGCATCTCACTCAGCTCCCTGACTTCAGATACAGTGTGACCTCTGTTCACACTTCATCTCACTCAGCTCCCTGACTGCAGATACAATGTGACCTCTGTTCAAACTCCATCGCACTCTCCTTCCTGACTGCAGATACACTGTGACCACTATTTCACATCCCCAACCTACCAGGTTGGACTGGACCTTGGAACTGTGAGCCAAAATAAACCTTTCCTTTCTCACTTTGCTTTTGGCACAATAAGGAGAAAAGAAACTAACACACAGCTTTAAGCTTTAATATTTTGCGATTCCAATTATTCAATGTTCTAGAAAAAGCAAAACAATACAGTCAGTAAGAAACTGGCCAGTGGAGATCAATAGACTGGCTGTCCTGGAACAGCCTCAGGAGCCCCAGACTGAGAGCATGCTCAGTGTGGCTTATTTTTAAGGGGCAATGAAAACCTTCTGTGCTTTCTGTGCTGTCCTTTGGGTGTTTGGGAGTGTCTCTTGAAGCCAAGGTTGATGATTTTGAGTACAAGGAAGATGGGTACAGTATGATGAAATGACTTCGCTGAGTCTGAGGATGGCGTTACAGACTAAGTGATGATGAGTAAGTCTCAGTAAGTTCTTGTCTCTGAGGATGAGAAGACTGTGGAGTTGGAAAGGCTGGGTAAGAGCCAAGGAGGAGATTTTGAAGATTGAGGCAATCAGGAGGGAGATACTGAGAGTGAGCCAGATGATGATGATGAAGAATTTGAGGGTTTGAAGACAAATCATATACTTTGTATTCTAGCAAAAATAAAGACCCAGAAACAATTGTTGATATTCCTACACACCTGTAGAACAGTGAAAGGAGTTATTATCTAGAAATGTTGATGGTTATTTAGGGTCGCTGCATAACAATAGAACACTTTCCTATCTTAAGTCTAAGTGGCTTAGCTGCAGTAGCTGACCTGCCTGTCTGAGTTCCTTTGAGGCCAGAAACTGTTTAGCAGCTCATCATAAAACAGCAGGGGATAAGTGAAAGGATTTCTTGCTGGTGTTGCTTTCTCTGGTGAGTCAGCCAGAAACCTCTCTGGCTCAGCTGGTTAACTCTTTGTGAACCAGAGAGGAAGAAATGGAAAAAATTAAGACGCTGTATCCAGGTAAATATGCACAGACATACACTTTTAAACATTTATACATCCACACTCTGACCAGGCCCGATCATCTGTCATAATCAACTCCACAAGTATTCATGCATGCATACACATATACACTTATACCCTACAAGCAAACTTATAGATAAACAGACATACACTTTTGGGCAAATGGATGGATAGATGGATGGACAGATGGATGGAGCAAAGCTTCCCAAGCCAAACCATTCAACCAACAACCAACAACTTTCTTTTTTCTGGTCTTTTATACCTTAGACAAAAAGTTCTTTAGAAAATTATCTCAAAAATGAAATGTTACTTAAAATTGGAGTTACACAAGGATGTTGATATTAAGTTCAAAGCAGTGTTTCATTATAATATACTCATTAAAATTTCAAAGCAACAGTTTTTACATGGCCTTGCTTTATCATAGTGTGCACCTGTGACTTTATCTTTGGCCTAAATGTTTTTGCTTGAACACAAATTTGTCCCAAGTCTATTTCTCTTTTTAGTATAATTATGAAATCTCATTGTACTTCTTATTATGTAGCATTTACTTACTATTTTGAGGAACAGGTACACTCCATTTTTGATTCTAATTTTATTACATCTTTCTAGCAACTAAGACCATCTCTAAAAACTTTCCTCCTAAAATTATTTGAATCAAATCAGGAGTTCTATAGAATTATTATCTATTTGTCTACATCATCACTATAAGATAGTACATCTTCATAGGTATGCAGCTATCTACTCAAAAGTGTGGGCTAATATCTAGTGATTGTTATATATGTTTAATAATAGCAGGAAAAACACATTAATAGCAGGAATTTCTCCTAAAATGGATTTCTCTTGGACCTTGCGTACTGGAGCCAGACTCATCTCAGGAAGATCACCTGCTAGTTATTAGCTTCTCCTATGATGGCTCCTGACACACAAATATCTATGGGAATTGCACAATACGCGTTGCTTGATGGTTGTTTTATCATTTGTGTCCACACTAAGTTGTGGAAAGGGTATACTCTAGAACACTGGGTGTAATGATCTTCAGAGACTTAGAACATGGTTCAGAGCAGATTTGTGTGTGGGAGGTGCTGGTAACAGCACTATAGGAGGAAATCTATGGGTGTTGGGATACTCCATGTCCATGGAAGATTTTAGAAGCAGGACTGAACTCTCTAAATTAAGAATAGAAATTATTATAATGAGAAAGTTGGCAAATAATTTTATTCCTTTTTAGGGCAAGAGTAGAAAACCAGAGAGTAGAAAGTAAGAACAGTCTGGGGATTCATTCATTCTCGAATGCCTGTATTGCTTGGCTATGACGTAGTGTTGACTTGTTATCTAAGGCCAGCATACTCTCTCTGAGAGGCCTTTGCGGGTTCTCTCTCTCTCTCTCTCTCTCTCTCTCTCTCTCTCTCTCTCTCTGTTTCGCACACACACAGACACACAAACATGCGCAGGCACACGCACATGCACACGCACGCATGCATGCACACATTCACACACATTTACACACCTTCTCTCATTCACTCTTTCCCTCTGTTTGTCCTTCCCCCCACCTCATTCATTCCCTCTCCCTTGCTTGCTCACTCTCTCATTCTCTCTCACTCGCTCATTCTCTACCTCCCCCAGACTTTCTATAACTATTCTCTGCTCTTGCTACTCAGGGCCTAAGCTGGTAACTACTGCCATCATGGGTACTCGGCCATCCCACCATCCCTTGCTGACTTATTTTAACACTTCCCATACCTTTATGAGCAGAACTTTCATTAAAGTCATCCCATTTTCCCCACTTGCTCATGTCTTCTGTGTCAGCTCAGGTCCAGTTCAGGACCTCAGGGCCTTTGTGATGGTTAATAATCTTTGTTATTGGATTTGAAATCACTGTTGAAACGATTTCTGGCTGTGTCTATGAGAGTGGGTCCAGGAGATTAAATTGAAGAAAGAAGACTTACCCTGAATATGGGTGGTGCCATCAATGGACTGGGGTCCCAAACAAGATAAAAAAGGAGAAATGAAGCTGAACACCAGTATTTAGCTCTCTGCCCCCTAACGCAGATGCACTGTGGCAGCTGCCTCACAGTCCTGTCACAACACCCTGTCCGAAGTGATGGGCTGTACTTCCAATCTGCTCAAGTGTTTTGTCTCAGTGAGACAAGGAACTAAAACAACCTTTAAAAAGTGGCAGCCAACGCTCACTTCCACCTTTGATCTGCCCATACAGCTCTGTGTGCTCACTGACCTATGAGCTACCATGCTTGTGAAAGAGAGTCAAGAGAAGCTTGCCTCCCAGGGACATGCTTGGAACCCACACCAACTGCCTCAGTTCTGTAGACTTGGCTGAAGCAGATGGAGAGGGAGGGTTACTGATTTCTCAGTGTAGGCTAATGACGGCCACCATTTGTAGTATTTACCAGGATCTTGGTGTGAAAAACAGGAGGAGTCTAGACATAGACTTACCCCACCTCTCTCTGAAAGAATTGCCAGCAATAGCAAAAATAAAGTAAAGCTAAATATTGCAATAACACCATTTTTATAATCTCATCTCCCCATTATAGCAGTAATTCAATATCCACAGTGTTCCATGTTTCATAGTAAGCCCTTATTCCATGTATTCCTTTTGTAATTAAAAGGCTCTAAAAGACAACATTTTAGTGTTAAACATGCTTATTATAGAAAAATCTGAAAAAAATTTAAAAATTAAAGGAGAAAATGAAAAGGATGCAACATCCTGGGAACAGCAAGGCAGGCTGTAGGAACCTGAACATCCTGAACTTTAAATGGCGGCTCCATCGCTTTGAGCTCTAACCTTGCACCAGTCACTTAGCAACTCCGAGCCTCGTTTGTCACAGCTAGAAAACAGAGACACCAATGCCTCTGGCCGCATGTGGCAAGACTTAGAGGTAACATATGCAAGACCTTCAGTACGATGCCTCATACAGGGAATGTATGACTGAGGCAGGTCTAGATTTGAATCTCTGCTTTGTCAGTGTCAAACTGCTTACAGGTTGGAAAAGACAGAGAAGTCTCTCCCTAATAAAACAGGGGCAGAAAGACAGTCACCTCTTTTCTAGTATGAGGCAGCCTAGTTGGGGACAAAGCAGCTCTTGTACAATGAGCGGCACACAACAGGTGCATGCTGCTTTGAAGCCATGGCCTTCATCTTTCTAATTGTTTTATATCTGGGTCATCAACTGTGGTCATCTGAGGAAGGGCGTCAATGCCAACGTGACCCGATCTTCCGTGGGAGACATTTTGTATTCAGTGAGACTGGAGGGGCTAACTTTGTCTCATTCAGCATCCCCTAGATGATGCCTTCAGAGAGGTGTTTGTTTAGCTGAAATCTATTAAAATGTAGCAGCAATAGTTCAGGGACTCCCGAAAGGCACAGGGCTGTGACCCTTCCCAACCCTAGCACTCCGGGACTGAGAAATCTTGCTGCCAATAAACAGTAGTTGTGAGCATAAATTGAAATAAAAAACACAATTTGGAAGAACTGAGAGAGTAGAGGGAAAACAGGGGTGACATAGGAGGGATGCTGAGACAGACAGACATCCCTCTCTCCCTTCTTGCCATGTGCCAAGGTTTGCCAGCTTTTCATTTGCTTTATTTATGTTTGCTTGATTAAGAAAATGATGAAAAAATCATATTTTGTTCCTATGAACACTCTTCTAGGCACTTGACAAATACTGCACTTGTTAAAACAAGCACGTCTATAAGTACAGCCATCCAGCACGTGTGTGGGCCAGTGTGGATCAAGCCTTCTGCATGCAGAGATGTATCAGAGCTTCTTGGTCCCTCTCCATGTGTTCTGCAGTGTGTTCTATGATAGTGTTTCTGGAACTAAACATGTGGCACTTATTCATTGACTCTTTTAAGAAAACTGTATGGTGTAATGGCATATGCACGTCCCGTCCTGCCCGGGCTGGCATTCTGACAGGAAGAGTTCAACAGTGAGTACTAACATTATGATTATTCTAGGCTGCAGCATTCAGCATGAGTATTTCATCTGATATCTTCTCCAGAAACAAGTTTCAATGGTGGGAGGGGGACAAAGGTCCAGCGACTTCTTTCTGGGGTACCAGATTACCCATGGGTGTGACAGAAGAAGACTCAGACAGGAAGCAGGTGCCTAGAAGGCTCCTTTCTGTTCATAGTCCCTCCCTGAAATGGCCATTGATGTGTGTGGGTTATCCTTCTCTTCCCAAGTTACCACGCTTCCCTGGGAGCTCCCATGGGGCACACATGTACCCACACAGTCACAAAGCTTAATCCATGGATCAGAGCATCGCTGAGCCCAAAGGCCATGCTGTTACGGGGTTTCTTATCTCTTCATTGCCTGCAGAGGCTGTTTCAGCATGCCGTGGGGTATCCGGGGATGATAAATTTTCTTAGGAAAATCATATTAAAGTTCAATTTGTTAAACCAGTCTCCTGATCTTATCAATGGTGGGCAGTTGTTCTAGCACCAGAACTAGGAAGTGATAAATCCTTTAGGCTGAGTCTGCAGATGGTTATCCTTTCAGTGTGGATGAAATCAATGGGGAAGTCATCTAAGGGAATGTCCTCAAAGCTTATAGAATAGCAGCTAGTAATATTGCTTGATCAGATTATAATCATGCATTATTTTCCCCTGGAATGTGTATATATGTGTGTGTGAATGATTTCAATAACAAAGCTTTCAAGTTTCAACTGGTTGGAACAGTCCTCTTCTGACAGAATCAGCAGAAACTCCTGTTACCCATAATCCTGTTCTCCACACACAAATTCAGATGGCTAACCATTGCCAAATGTTTCCTGAAGAATTCTCGAAATGAGGCTGGAAGAGGGCAGTTTTATGCTACTGGCCATGGACTCAGACCCACAAATAAAGTGTTTATCAGAGGGCCTGGGGCACAGAGAAAGATAATCCAGCAGACAGAGGGATACCACATGGAGGAAGCACCTGTCTCCATGACACTTCATGGAGAGATGACCATGAGGCTCAGCAGGTGAGTGCCTTTCTGGAAGCAAGTAGGGAATGCCCTTTGCTCCTCTTGGTTAGCTAAGAATGTACTTTGTGCTGGGCACCGTGCCCAGCAATGACAGTAAGGTGCTTGGAGAAAGCATTCTTTGTTTTGCAGTGCTCAATATTTAGGTCAAGGCCCAGCAATCTGCCCTGATTATTTCTTTACATCCCAACAATTATTTAATCACTGAATTGGTGCAAAAGAGTATTCTGTGGTTTGTGAAAATGGTATGAATTTCAGAGTCCAACCCATTGTTAAAGCCTTGGTAGAGCATAGCCTTGATCATACGTTTCTATACCACAAGTAACCCATGGTTACTTGTTTACTACAGTATACCAAAGATGAGTCATGGCTGCAAAGCCTGACTAGCCATTGTCTAGCCCTAAAATGAACAAGTTGACCAATGATGGTCTAGGGGTACAGGCAGGAGGAGCTATTTAAAATGCTGGACAGTAATAAGTACAGCTCATAGTATTCTCAATATGTGGATGCAGACAATAGAGACATTAACCAGTCATTAGCAAATACTACTACTGTCATTACAAGGAGGTTGAATGAGCCATGGGGCGGGGGAGGGGGGAATCCCTTGAAAGGAATTGAAGGTGGGGCTGGTAGTGGCTAATATTCTGTATGACCCAATAGACCCATCAAATGAGTGAGAGACGCGGAGAAGTGAAGGAGAAGAGACGGAGTCAGGTTTGAATTTCATTAAAAACAAAGCTAGAGATTAACTTGAGTCCAGGGAGTTATTTAGGGGTATCTGAGAACCAGGAGTGGAATGTAAGGGAGGAAAACCAATAAAAAGTTAAGATATGTGTTAATGACTGGCGATTGCTGTGGGTGGCTGATCCTTACTCCCTGACCTTCTCTGATAAAGAGTGAAACAGGCCTTGGGGGTTGCTCTCTGTTCCTGCTGAGGCCTTGACTTGCTTAAGAACAATTCGCATATCAATAAATTTCCAAGAAGATGGAAGGAGAGACCCCTGGTCCTGGAAAGACTGGATGTAGGGGAATGCCAGGACAGAGAAGCGAGAGGGGGTTGAATAGGGAAAAGAGGGAGGGAAGGGGGCTTATGGGACTTTCGAGGAGGGAGGAAACGGGAAAGGGGAAATGATTTTGAATGTAAATAAAAAAAAACTTAGAAAATAAAATAGAATTAAAAAAAAAAAAAAAAAAGAATGGCTGAGCTTAGTAAGGCCTCTGTACTTCCAGGTCTCACCTGCAGGCGGCTTCTGAGTCCCTTCTGAGGGATGTTGAACAGGAGCTAGAGGAACGTGTGGGGAACTGTCCACCGCTGCTGTGCTGAAATCCTGGGCCTGGAGCATAGCGCAATGCCTACTATCATCTGCTGAAGAGCTGTCCAAGCTGCTGAGCTAGGACAGAGTTAAGCTTTGGCCCCAGGCTGTGGTTCATTCTGCTGTACTGACATCTCCTGCTGCTGGCTGCTCAGATTCCTGCCGGCTGAACTTCCCCTGGGAGTTCATGTGCTTCATGCTCTGGATGGAACACAGCCCTGTATTTGCAAGGCCTTAATACCAACTGGACTTAGCCTGCCTTGTCCTGGTAAGCCATAGATAACTCTTCAGACTAGAAAACGCTGCCCCTTTTAACTCAAACATTTGTGATTATAATGACCTTGCTTCAAGCTTTTAAGAGAACATATCGTATAGATATGATGGTGTTACTATTTTTTCTGCCATTTCTTCTCTCTAATGCAAAAGACTTTCCAAGTGTTAAATCACTGCCATGATGTTGCTTGCGTCTCCTCCAACCCCCAAGGCCTTGACATGCTTACAAATGGCTAGTGTACACTTAGCGCTTCTTGGCAGTGAGAACTTGTCTCCCTGGGTTCTGTGGGCTGACTTGGCTCCAGGATCTATGGCATCTTCCCACATCTTTGCTGGTCAATCTATGACCAGGAATTTTTCCTTGAAAATGAAATCAAATGAGGAAAGGAGCATGAAGAGAAGAAGACGTGGTGGACAGGAAAAGAGGGGAGGGATAGAATCAGAAGTAAGAGGTGGAGAGAGGAAGACAGGAGGACAAAAGGAGAAATAGAGAAGAAGGAGAGGACAAGGGATGCAGGGAGAGGAGGGGGGAGAGGATAAGAACAGAAAAATATGAGAAATAGAGAAAGAGGTGGAGAGGGATGAGAAGACAGAGGGCGAGAGATGGCAGCTGCAATGTGGACACTTGTAAGTCAGCCACATTGTTCCAAGACAGAGAAAGAAATTAATCTGCTTGGGTAGCAGATGGTAAGCATCTTCATGTTATAAGCACGTCTCTTTCCTGGGACCCTTAGAAAGGCCCTTGTAGTTCCAAGTATCCAACCCTGATTGTATTTGGTACTTATGCAACATCTGGAAAGAAAATAAGATTCTACTCCTTTTAAATATATGCCAGGCATCTCACCCTGTGAGAAAGCAGTTTTCATTGCAGAGAGAAATGGAGGAAATTGCAGGGAAAGGAGGAAACAAAAGGGGAGGAGAGAGCAGAGTGGGGAGTCATCTCAGGATGCTGTCCATACCCTGGGCTGTCAAAGATGATGAAGAGCATCAAGGGACCACCAACATCTGGATCCACCCCCCATTTGTTTAGGCTAGGTCAAAATGTCATGGCAAGATTATTTTGCTCAATTCCATCCTCACAACAGCAGAGCAAGGAGTTGGATATCACCCATTCTGCTTCTGGGGAAGCAGGAGTGAGACCCTTGTGTACCCTGATGGGAAGCTGGAGTGCATCCCTGAGTAGTGTGACTTCTACCTGTCTTTTGCTACTCCATCCCTCTACCTCCAGCACCATGGCTTTCTTTATGGAAATTATGGGTGTTTGTGCCGATTTTCTGCCATTTGGAGAAAAGATATTTTTTCTAAACAACTGAACCCCTCCAATTTTGTAACAAGCCCCCTCACTTTCCTGCTTGTAGTAGACATTGAAGAGTGGATGAATTTGCTTTCCTGAGAGAAAAGCATAGATCCAAGGCAGTGGTTAAACCTGCAGGCGCAGAGCTGACACTTAAACGACTTCTCTGCCATCGTTGTATGTGGAATCCGCAGTAAGCAACATGTCTTGTTTGCCAAGTGCTACAGCTTTCTTACATGACCTCCAGTTCTGAAAATCTAACAGTCTAAAACATGTGCCCTCCACCCCATCACACAAGCCAGTTTGTTATCCCTATTTCTCTTCAACAGATAAAAAGGCTCTAAGACAGACAAATGCCAAGGGACTTTTCTTGGGTTCTTATCAAAGTCAACAGAAGAATCAGTGTTTGGGGGTGTGACTATGGACTTCTTTCTTACTTACTTGTGAATTAACTAAACTACACTTTCCTAATCACGTGGAATTTAAAAACATTTTAAAACACTATTAAATTCAGCTTTTCTTTCCTTTCAGAGAGGAAGCAAGTCTGTAACATGTACTGTAATGTGTGTGGGGGGTAATACAAAGTACCGTTCAACTCCATCCTACCTAAGAAAATTTGAATATATCAGAAACTGGAGGGTCCCAAGCTGTTACATGGTGGTGACAGACATGAAGGTACCTTCACTCATCCTCCATGTGCTTTAGGTCTGTGCTCCGTCAGCTACCAATAGAGTGCTAACCCAAAGCTGACCTAACTTGAAAACAAAACCAGAGTACATTTTCAAATTTCAGTGAAGATTCATACTATATGTAAATAAATTCAAAGTTTTTTTTTTTTAAAAGGTGGAAGGAGCTTGGATTCACCGGAGCATGCTTATCAGAAAGAAGCATTGTCTTGATTTCCCTTGCTCAAATTGTGGAGCCTCTTCAAGAAGACTCTTAGATGACCGTGAAATTGGGACAGAGCCCGATTTAACTGGTCCAAGGAGAACAGAAAATGAACACTTGGATTGGGAAGGTCTCCGAGTTCAAGATATATTCAATGGTGGAGTTTGATTGGATTAGAAAGTGTCTAGGGTATTAATGAAACACACCTTTGGGTGAATCTGATTATTTCTAGTGAGAAATCAGGGTGAATTGAGAAGGGAAGTCCTACCCTGAATGTTAGTGGCCCCAATTCTTGGACTAAATAAAAAAGGAGGGAGGAGGAAGTTAGATTTTTTTTTTTGGCTTCTTAGTAGGCTTATGGATCAAGCTGCAAGCTCCCAGCGCCATACCTTCTCCATCTTAGTGGACTGTATTCCTCTGAACTATGAGACAAAATCAACCCTTACTTCCTTGGTTGCTTTTTTGTCAACTATTTGGCCACAGTGATGATCAGGCACCAATACAGAATGTGGGGTGATATCTTCCACCCAGGGAGACCTTTGGAGTATACCCAGATGGTGAATGATCATCAGCTTAACCATGAAAGTCAGTTTCACCTTCTCTGCCTGCCAATACCATACTCATCAGCCTACTCATCAAACCTGGAGTTTGAGAACTGTGGCAGGCTAGACTCCTGAGGAAGTCAGGGGTTTTACTGGGGTTCTCTTGGAATAGACATAAGAGAAATACAAGGAGTTTCTGATGTTAGAATTTGATAACATTGGTTTGTGATTCAGATCAATGGAATCTTAGCTAATTCTATAAGGAGCTATGAAGAACTGTCCAAATTGGGGTAAGAGTTGTGACATCTAAACTTCCCATTAATCAATTGTTAGATGCAGACCAATTTGGGAAGGGAGTGTGACCTTGGGCAGTATGACAGTCTTTAGCAACTTCCCAAAGGGCGCTGGCAAGCTGCCCATGGCTCCCAGCAGCTGGGCAGCAATTCCTTCACTCTGGATGACACATCACAGCATCCATCATCATGACACAAAGATAGAAGACATAATTCCAATAAAGAAACTGGAGTCAGACAAAGACTGCCTGGTGCCTTCAGCTCCTCAAAACCATCTTTTGGCAGTATACCTGCTATAAATAGCCAATAAGCTGTGGAAGATGCAAAGACATAAGCTGAGGTGTTGATGTACCAATATTGTTTCTGATGGCTGCATGCTCCTGAGTCTACTACAGAGGGCATGCTCACTCTCAACAGGGAGCCAGACACAGCGTCAAGTGTTGATTTGACGAGGAAGGGACCTGACCCACGGTAATGTGTCCTCGTTGTTGCTAAGAAACCTGTGTTTGCAGAGCTCAGACTGGTTTAACTCAAACTGCTCTGGAATATACGAAGCAACTGAAGGCAGATCCCCCAAGATTCCAACTATGTAACAAAAGCTGAGCAATCCTGGGATATTGGTCCCCATGTCATTCTTACTGGTGAGAGCTGACACAAGATGGGGTGTTGACCCCCATGTCATTCTTACAAAGATGAGGATTACTGAAAGTGTTTGAGTGAGTGTCTCTGAAAGTTTTCCCCTCACAGTGATTGGAGACCCAATACCATGGTTGCTCATGGACAGGGACTGATTCTAGAAATGGAAAACAAAAAGGAATCCTTATTACACTTGGATTTACTCGAGGATTTGAAACTTCTGTTCTACATGAAGAGACTTCCCATAAAGTGTTGGTTACAGCTGAAAAAGGTGGAGGACTGACCAGACATTTTCAGCAATGATCTTCTGAGTCATGAAGAATGAACTGGGTACACCACTGCAACCAACCCTGACAACATCCTTTATTGATTGGTATTGTCTTTATCTTAGAAGGTTGTTGCCTAAAACAGGTCCACATTTATTCCCTCCCAATTAATTCTCTCAACAGACACTTTTGAAGATCTGCTCTGGACTAAGCATTACATGAGAAGGTGCACCTAGTTACAAAGACAGATGCGGGATACTTTCCCTTGCAGAAGTCTCAGTAGACTTTATGGTGGTGATTCCTAGACTTGCCATGTCAAACTGCATAGTTCAGAAGATAATTGATGAAGATGACCAGCCAGCTCTCCACATTTGGACCTCATCATCAGCTGAGAGTTTAGAATGCCTTCAGGACATGCCCTAGTTGTAATAACTTTGCCTGGATTAAGTCTTTGTCACAGGAAACATCACCTTTACTACTACAGATATCATTCCCTCTTCACTATGTTTCCATCATGGATTCCTATGTGTGCAACAAATGAAGACATTGGATGGGACAGCGATTGAAAATTCAAGTATAAAATCAAATTGGCCCTGTGATGCTCAACCCAGCCTCTTTTGAGCATGTCTTCCAGATAATCATTAAGATCAACTTTAATAAAAGAGATGTTAAGGACTTTAGGGATGCCAGACATGAGTTCTAGTTTTTGTCTATGTCTTTGGGGGTGGCGTTTAGCTTGAAGTGCCGGAGGGTTTTTTGTTTGTTCGTTTTTCCCTTATGAAATAAATAAGCTCATGTTCCCCTAACTCAAGAATTGAAAGAGTTTCTGAATGAACTGCCAGATTAAAAACATGGGCTTAGTGTTCACATAGCTCATGAAAAGTATAATAAATTATAATCATTTTAAAGCACATATCTCTTTTCTGAAATATTAAAGAAGACCTAATCCTGGATATTCAGTGCTGGAACTGGGACAGGATTTAGGAATCCTGGACAAAGAGCATAGGAAGTTAGAGGTAACACAGAACAGATAGGGGGATAGGGTGTTGAGATTGTTCAGAACCTAATATAAGCAAAATATTTTTCCTCATTTTCTTTCATGATATTTCTTTCTAGGGTTTCTCTCCACTCTATTTCCACTGTGAATACTTCAGAGAAGTGCAGAGGGGACTCGTTCACTAATCAGCCTCTCCTGTTCTTGTCTTCCAGCCGCAGCAGAGGTCCTTATTTTGCTAGCCATGAGAGACTAGCTTTGGTGCCTGCAGTGGTTAATTCGCGAGACCTTGACAGTATCCAGAATCACCTAGGAGACAAGCCTCTGCTCACATCTGAGGAGTTTCTAGATTGGGTTGAGGTGGGAGGATCCATCCTGCATAGGGGTGGTGTTGTTCCACAGGCTGGGTTCCCAGAATGAATGGAAAGAGGCGAGTTGAACATTAGTGTCCGTCTCTCTCTGCTTCCTGAACATGGATGTAATGAGGCAGCTACCTCATGACTCCACTACCAGCACTTCCCCCACCAACATGGCTATGTCTTCTCACTGTGAACCAGAATAAGCCCTCCCTTCCTTAGGTTACTTTTCTTCAGGTATTTTGTCACAGCAGGAGGAAAGTAACTAACACAGTGTCTTAACTTTCCCCTGTGTGGGAAGGTGTCTCGTAAGCTTATTCTCTTGGCTACAGGAGTGAGTGAAATGTTAATGCCAATCCCACAGAACAAACACACCAGACTCCTTTGTGAACCTTGAAAAGTACCCATTATCTCATTGTTTCAAGTTTAAGAGATTTTTGACAACATTAAAATACTCCAGTCTGGCAGCCTTCCTCTCTGCACTGGTCCACAAATCCAGCACAAGCATACTGTACTTATTCCTCTAACTCCTGTCACATTATGCCATATGAAACAATTCAAAATTAAAATGACAAATTAACTGTTAACTGCTAAATAGTTAATGTCCAAAAAAAATCTGTTTAAAACTCATAAAAATCCAGGCAATAAATCTAAATACTAGACTAGGAAGTGTTATATTACCTATGATTTTTTATTTTTATTTTTTGCAGTATCTTCGTCTTGTCTTTATATCAAGAGTTTCCCAATTGGAAAATACACAGCAAATTTAGTGCAATAATTTATGAGCATGTTCTTATATCCCCATCCATTTTTCCTTCATTGTTGTCTCTTGGTGTTTGTAACAACATCAGTTTGTCATTGTGCAAAGATAAGTGATTTTTAATTTTTTTCTTCTGGTGTTGGCCTTTATCTAGTGGAGTATACTTGTGTCCAAATCACATTTCTTCTATTATCCTTGAGTAAAAACCCTCTAGTTTGACTTTTAAAAACTTAATTGATAAGTCTCCAAGACCAGGCTGGAGACTGGTTTGAGACTAGGGATAGGGAACTTTCATTTGCCTCCTAAACCAATAATTCACTCTACAAATCTAAGCTACTTTTATTTCTACTGAGATGGTTGGAAGAGTTGTAATACTTTTCCACAAGTCAGTGATCTTTGCTCATGTTAGAATCACTTCCTGTAATGTTCAACCCCTTTCCTTTTTGTGTATAGCCACACAGATTCAACGTAACAGATATTATGGTCTGAATGAGAAATATTCCCTGTAGACTCAGGCATTCAGACACTTGGCCCATAACCACTGATGCTGTTTGAGTAGACTGTGGAACCTTTGGGAGATGGAGCCTCAGGGAAGAAAGTGGCTCATTGGAGATCAGACCTTGAGGTTTATAACCTGGGTCCACTTCCTTTCTGGTCTCTGCTCCCTTATATTGGCTGGTTTTGTCTGTCAACTTGACACAGGCTGGAGTTATCACAGAGAAAGGAGCTTCAGTTGAGGACCTACCTCCATGAGATCCAGTTGTGGGGCATTTTCTCAATTAGTGATCAAGGTGGGAGGGCCCCTTGTGGGTTGTGCCATCTCTGGGCTGGTAGTCTTAGGTTCTATAAGAAAGCAAACTGAGCAAGCCAGGAGAAGCAAGCCAGTAAGAAACATCCCTCCATGGCCCCTGCATCAGCTCCTGCTTCCTGACCTGCTTGAGTTCCAGTCCTGACTTCCTTTGGTGATGAACAGCAGCGTGGAAGTGGAAGATGAATAAACCCTTTCCTCCCCAACTTGCTTCTTGGTCATGATGTTTGTGCAGGAATAGAAACCCTGACTAAGGCATCCCTGTTCCTTTAGGTACAAACAGGTGAGGCATTTCAGTCAGCTGCATGGTGTGAGGCACCAAAGAATTGCCTTTCCTTCCCTACCATGATGCATCATATGTTCTCAAATTGTTTGCCAAAATACATCTTTCCTTCGTATTTGATCACAGGGTCAAGACAAAGCAACAAAGCAACAGCACAACAATTGTGTACTGCACAACTCAGAGCACCTCTCCCAAGGACCACAATGTGATTGGTTATCAGACCCTAGCATTCCACCTCTGAAGGCCTTTCCTAGGCCTCTCAGTCCTCAGGCCCCAGTTCCTTGAGAGCTTTTGACTCTGTTCTTCTAAAAGGAGCATGTTTTGCTCTTGAAAGGATTCTCCTTAGAGAACCTTGAATGAGCTACCAAGAGAAACCAAGAAGGAGGCCTTTAGCACATGGGCAAACCTGAGTCTCCTCAGTGATGCCAAGTTACTCTTGGGAAAACTCCATTACTCTGGTTCAAGGAAGCCTTAACAGTGCCACAGGGACGCCCAAATGGATGCTCAAGAGCAACTAGCCCTGTTGTAGAAGAGAGATCATCTAGGGGTTTAGCTTGAGGCAGATGCCAGAATCCACTACCCAAAACATAGAGCCAGGGCCAGCAAGATGGCTGTTCTGGAAAGGGCGTTTGCCACTAAGCCTCATGATCTAATGTAGTCTCTGGTACCCACATGGTAGGAAATGAGAGCCGATCAGATTCCTGCAAGCTATCCTCTCACCTCCAAATGGTCACTGTGGCAAGTGAATACACACACACACACACACACACACACACACAGAGAGAGAGAGAGAGAGAGAGAGAGAGAGAGAGAGAGAGAGAGAGAGAGAGAGAGAGAGATTTAAATAAAATAAGTTGGAGCTTAAACCACAGGTATTTATTTCCAGCTTCAGGCATCTCTGAGATCTGTAAGGATCTAGGTTTAGTTGAGCTGGACCTAAACTTCACCTGGCTTCAAACAAGAGTCTGGAACTGTGAACTCCATGCTCAGCTTTAGACCATGTGGGATATGACCTGCCTCCTTGGCCATTATCTAGGATACCCTTACTAGGCCATCTCCCCATTATAGCTTCTGTCCTACATTCAGATCCATTAGGCAACCCAGGACAAAGTAACTATCATATGTCACCTGTGATATATGCTATATACAGTACTCCCCACTGACATTTCAGTGTGAAGGACAAGGAATAGGGTGTGTTCATTTTTCTACCCCCAAAAGTCATCACAATGATAAAAACAGTGGAAACCAAAAGGTATTTGTTAACAGCATCATGCACATAAAGCAAACAGTTTAAAATTTCCCCAGTTCATAAAAGCAGCATGACCATAGTATCATCTCCTTTCCGTGACCTTGTGTCCATATGTCTCTGCCTAGTAACCCAAACCTAGTTCCATGCAAAATGTGACAGAACTATAGATTATGAGCCTGTAATTTTTTTCTTCCCTTTGGAAAAGCTATGTGCTCAACAGAACTGCAAGTTTGTATCCGTAAATTACTTCTAAACATTATCTCAAGACACCTTAGTACTGCCTGACACAATTGGCTTCTCCCACTACACAATAGCCTGCTGTGTGGAAAAAAGTATGGGAAATGAGGGTAGAACATTGTAAAGGTCCTTTATGTAGGCTTATCTTAGGTGAGGATGTCTGTGGCTTCATTTGATCCCCTCAACCCCATTCTAGAGATACGAAGCTAAGGCTCTGAGGGGCAAGGGACGAAGACAGGACAGGACCTTAGAAATCGAATTTGATTCCAACCCAGCCACATATTGACTTCAGAGTCCACATTTTTTTTTCAATTCATGTCCCTTGGAAGAAGTCTGCCTGGGGGGCTGGTGAGATGGCTCAGCGGTCAAGAGGACTGAATGCTCTTCCGGGGTCATGAGTTCAAATCCCAGCAACCACATGGTGGCTCACAACCATCTGTAATGAGAAACAAATAAAAACCTATGGACTGGAGCGAGTGGAGGGTGGCGGGGGTGCAGAGCAAGATAAAGGGAAGGAGGAAGGAAAAAAAAGAGTCTGCCTTATAAGATAACTCGGTGAGATGACTGAGGAGTGAGGAGGCAGAGAGGCAAACGGTACCCTACACTGTAGGACCTACACACACCATGGCTTGGTGATGAAGGGACAGAGAGAGCTTTGTGTCTGCCTTTGATTTTCTCCAGCAGAAGGCAGATCCATATCTGACCCATTTATAGCTGTCTTCAACTTGCTAGCTCCATATTTGTGCCTGTATTTTACTCCTGGTCTATGTTATTTCTTGTTTGTGTTTTGTTTTGTTTTGTTTTTTGCAGTTGGGTATCAGCAATAGGCACCACATATACTTTTATTGATTTTTTTTTTTAGCTATCCCACTTGCTGAAAACTTTATAAATATATAATCAGTACATCTTGTCCAGGAGGTTATTGATCTGTGGCTTGGAACTACACTGTCCAATGTGATGGCCACTGGTCACATGTGACTATGTAAATGTTGATTAAATACAATGAAAAATTCAGTTCCTTCATTATACTCATCCCACATTTGCAGGTTTCAATAGTCACATATAGCTGGCAGCTTCCTTGCTGGACAAAGTGCATAGAGACTCTGTCCACTGTCACAGGACATTTCATGAGGCAGCACGAACTTAGAGCATGGGCTTTGGTACAAGACAGACTTGGGCCATGAGGAGTACAGCCATGGGGAAGTAACTAATTACCATCTGTAGAGTAGAAATAACAGTTCTTCCTGTCTTGGCTTCGGTTTCCCAGGAAGCAGAATGGGAGACAGAGGCTGTTTATTGAAGAGAACCATTGGGAAGAACAGCAGTAAGGATAGGGTGTGTGAAGTAGGGGGAGGGGGAGCCCACATGTGAGTGAGTATACTTTAGAGCTGTCTGATCCTGCAAGACTGTCAGAAAAGCTGTGTTCATGCATCCCAGAATCTGTGGTCTGGGAGTAGAGGGGAAGGGAAACATCCATTTCTTAGTGTCGGCTTCCCTTTCCTTGCTTTCCTGGTGGGAGTGATTCAGAGACGCCTTTCTAAAGGTCTCAGCTTTAACTGCCTTGCCGGGCATTGGCATTGCTCCGGCTGGATTCCATAAGGTGTGCGCATGCGCCTCCCTACTCACTGTGTGCACGTGCTCCTCCCCACTCTGAGGTACTCAGGGTCAGTTACTCTTGCTAGTGTGACTCACTTTTCATTTCTTGTCCTTCAGCAGGAGGATTCTAAAGTGATCAAGTGGTAGAGATGGCTTCATGTTTTCAATGACTGAAGATTTTGCTGTTCGTGAACTATCCACAACCACCATGAGTGCTAGTGGTTGGAGAAAGAGCCTGCATACCTTGTTGGAGTCTAGGTATAGGCTACATTTTTGGGTAAAATGTCGCAACCTAGAGGATTATTGCCCCTGAGATGGACATTTACTAGGTATATTACTCCCCAAAGACATGCTATTAATCTGAGCAACAGCATACATGGTTAAACTAGATTAGGTTGTGGTCATGTGTTCATTGTTAAATCTCTCAGTCATTACAATGGACCTGTCCTTGATGATGGTGTTGTACTATGTACCATGCTAAGCAACTGGGCACCCAACAGCTCAGTAATGATGACTGTCAGAGGTACTCTATAATAGAAAAACAAACATGTGTCTGGAGAAATTCACATTTTGTTAGGGGCAAATAATCTGCTTCCTCTAGGGCAGTGGTTCTCAACCTGTGGGTTGTGACCCACTTGGAGGGGGGGGTCACATATCATATACCCTGCATTTTATATATGTGTATATATATATATATATATATATATATAGAGAGAGAGAGAGAGAGAGAGAGAGAGAGAGACTTGTGACAGTAGCAAAGTGAAATCATTTTATGTCTGGAGATCACCACAACATGAGGAATTTACTATATTAAAGGTCCGCAGCATTAGGAAGGTTGAGAACCATTGCACTAAAAGGATTTGACATAGTTAGCCTGCCATTGAGTGTCTGCCTGGAGTACATATCAAGGATTCAAGGTCAGTTCTGGACATTGGTAAGTTAGGTGTTCACTAATGCCATTCACCTTTGATGAGAAGACCCACAAATCGTCTCATCTTTCCTACTATGGCAACTGTTTATAAATGTATAATGCCACCTCCTTAAGAAGCTTAGGAAAGAAGCAGACTGACATCTATTCTAAGTCACCCTGTCCACCTACCTGGCTGGTAAGACCTTCCTCTGCAAGAACAGTTCTCAGATGGGCATAGGTCTGAGAGTCAAGGATGGGCAGGCTTATTCTCACTTCTAGGTGTCTGTCCTCATGCCCGTTCACCAGAAGTTATTTTCTTATACCTTATATTCTCAACACTCTCAAGCTGCTCATGGGCTGCCAAGGCATTTTCTATGCTCAGGACTCTGCTAACTCATAGCTTACAACGCCTTTCCTTCCACAAGAAACAGAATGATTAAGTGGGTTGTGGGAATTTTTTCTTATCAATATTGTCCTCTATTAAAATCTATTTTTTGACAAATGCTAATATTTAATGAACTTTGTCTATGAAGATGTTGTTTCTCTTAGCCGGGTGTGAGGCTCCCACCCCATAACGACACTGCTGTGACTAGAGGCAAGATGATGGCACAGCTGGAGTAGGTGACTCTGGGGCAGAGTCAACAGGTCACACATGTGCATGGTACACCTGCTCTCACATGACCCCGTGCTCTCTGTAACACTTAGGGGATGGTGCTGTGTGAACTGACATCATGGTCTGAAGGTTCTGGTTGCAGTGAGTACAGAATGGTCATTTAGGGTCTCATGGTCACTTCATGCCCCAGGTGTTTGTTATAACTGGGCTGGGAGGTGGAGTAACATCACAGAGGGTATTTATCAAAAAGCCAGTAATTCTCTGCTTTAGAGGTCATGGTCCTGCTCCAGAAATCAACAATAATCCTCATGTAAGGGCTTGTCAGAAACTGCATTTTTATCTACCAGAAATCTCCTCAGGAAAATTGAGCCTGACAGATCATGTGGCCCAAGTACAAAGAGGTTTGTCCCCAAACCTAGGTTTGTTACTGACTTCCTTTTCTGTTTAGAACTGAATTGATCAGCTTTTTGTCACTATGAAAAAAATATCCAAGGTATTTAAGTTATAAAGAGAAAAGGTGTATTCTACCTTAAAGTTTGGAGTCTTTGGTCTAATTAGTCCCTATAGTTCTGGACATGTAGCAAGGCAGTAAGTATATAATAGTGGCGTAGTCTGGTGAAGCAAATTCCTCACTTCATGTCCAGGAAGTGAAAAAGAAATAGAAAAAATTCTGGGGTCCCATATTCCTCTCTTAAGATGTTCTTCTAGCAGCCCAGGGTCTTCCTATAAGGTCCCACTTCACAGTTCCAACACCTCCCAAGAGTACCACGCTTAGTTCTAAGCTTTGAATACATGGGAGACATCCAAGATCCGAAATGTATATCAAGATTACATTTGAAAATGGAGACCTTTCTGAACACATGATAAAGTGGATCAAATGCATAGTGTGTTCCTTTCAACCAAAGATTCAGCAAACACTGTGCCTTCTATATTACAGATGTTCTGAGGGGATAAAAATCATATGGGTATGCTCCAAGACAGTACAGACTTTACACCTTCTACAACTTCCACCACCAACTGCATACCTACAGGAGACAAAGAGGAGCACAGAGATATAATTTCCAATCCAATCTGTATGGGAAACGGCCCAGTTCCTGTCATAAACAAATTCCAAGAGTAAAAGAAAATTTCAAAGAGATGGAAGGAGAATTTGTAATGGAGAGGAGAAAATTATATTGTGTATGTGTGCATATATGCATGTGTATGTGTGTGTACATATGTGTGTGTACATATGTGTATGTGTGTGTGCATGTGAGCAAGTGAGAGAGAGATCGAGAAATGGAGAGAAAGAGAGAGAGAAAGAAAGAGAGTGAGAGAGCAAGTGTGTTTGAATGAGCCACATCACACATGTGGAAATTAGAGAACAACTTATAGGAACTTATAGGAATTGATTCTCTCCTTCCACTATGTGGGTCCTGGGGATCAAACTTAAATCATCAGGCTCCAAATCAAGGGTCTTTACCCATTGAGTTATCTTGATGACACAAAGACTTTAAAAACAGATTTCAATGCATAAGTTGTAGCCATATGTTCCAATGGCCTCCTTTAAAATGTTGATACATTAAAACAACTGTAAATTTGAAAGATTGACTATGTGGTATATTAAGGGACGATTTAGTATTTTTAGATGTGATAATAATAAGACATATCTCAAAAAGCTTTATCTTTTAAACATTGTAGTGGTCTGTGTGAGAGTGGCTCCACAAGCTCATGTATTTGAACACTCTGATCCCAGTTGGTAGAACTGTTAGGAAGGATGAGGAGGTGTGGCCTTGTTGGGGAAGGTGTGTCATTGCGTGGTAGGCTTTGAGGTAACAAAAGATCATTCCATTGGCAGTATATGTGTGTGTTCCTCTCTGCCTCCAACCTGAGGATCAAACTGGAAGCTCTCAGTTGTTCCTACTGCCATGCCATGGATTTGTGACTCTCTGAAGCCATAAGTCCTAAATTAAACGTTTTCTTTTATTGACTGCATTGATCATGGGGTTTTATCACCACAATAGACAAGTGACTAAGACAATGATACATATATAATATTTATTAATAAAAATATATGATATCTGGGATTTATTTCAAAATGATATGGGAAAGGAAAGAAGTGAAATTCTGCTTGAAAACTATTGGCCATGAGTTGATCATTGTTGAAACTAGGTAAAAGACACATAGCCTGCTTATTATTATTACTTTGCCTGCTGTGCATGCAAATGCATGCGTGTGTGTGTGTGTATGTGCGCACATGCGCATGAGTGTGTGTGTGTGTTTAAGCTTTTTTACAACAAACAATTTTAGTTTATTAATTAAAATCTTTGTTAGTGCTTGCTCTGTGAGCTACTGTTAGGGTATCTCTCTGGAGACTGTCTCACTTGCAAGAACATGCACAATACTGACTGCCCTGCTTTAGTTTTTGCTGCTGTGATAAAGAAAATAATCAAAAGCAACTTGAGAAGGAAAATGGGTTGCTTCAGCTTACAACTGATGTCTACCATGGAAGGAAGACAGGGCAAGGTGGGAACCTGGAAATGAATGAAGCAGAAGCTATGAGGGAGTGCTGCTTACTGGCTTGTTTTTCGTTGCTTGTTCAACCTGCTTTTTTACATAACTCAGAACCACCTGCCCAGGTTAGCAATACTGCAGTAGGTCAGGCCCTCTTATCTCAGTCTTTAATCAAGAAAATGTCCCTAAAGACTTGCCTACATGCCAATCTTTCCAGATGATACCAACTTGTGTCAAATTGAAAAAACAAAAAACCAAAACCAATAACCAGCCAAGACATTGAACGTCCCTTTCGCACCCAATCCCATAGAATGCTATTTTTAACATTATGCTAGAATAGCTACATGACCATGAAGCTACATTCTATTGAGTCGGGGAACAGGAAAGTTAATATACCCCTAGGGCAAGACAATGAAGACATCTGTGTTTGTCTCATGTCAAATCAGGCTGATTCTGATCATCCCCACACTGATCTGGAAGGAGAAGAAGACATTTACCAGATCAATAGCCATGTACAGAGAGAGCTAGAGACTGTTATGATCGACTTCCATCAAGACAGGACAGCTGGCAGGCAGCTGCGCTCGGGGCCGCCACCTGAGTAAATTTATGACTGTCACGCACTGTGCTCTCTCTTGTTGCAGTTGTTATTGTTTACAGCAGCCAGACTGATGAACGGAATGGAATCATTATGGGGACCACAAACCCAGCATCATTTAAGCTTTTAATGGGAGCATTCGTCTCCGCAGTTCCTTCTAATGCACACTCTACGATCTTGATCAGAAGTACGAGGCAAAGGTAATGAAGAGAGCTTGTACCTCATCCTTCCATCACTGAATCTCTCTGCAGGTCAGAGACCTATGTGTGATGATTCTCCCAAGCCTTGAATATACATACCCAAATGACGTATGTGGTAGATTTCATAGAACCATCCTCTTTCTATGGCTTCAAAACAGATCAAAGGCACCAAATAAGAAGTAGGAACTAAAAGCAGACCTTCTTTCTGGAGAGCATCTGTATGAATCTGTCTGGGGTCTACAGGCCTGGACACTTCAGTACCTGCTAGACCAGCAAAGCTGAAATGGTGGATGGGAAGTAGTGTTTAGTGGCATACACCATGTCCAAATACTGTTTGGGGGATTAAATGTGAAAACCTTGTAAAGGCACACTGGACATTATTATGTATTAAAAAACAGTTAGCTACTTTGTTACTATTATTATTACCCCAAGGACTATATATATATATATATATATATATATATATTATTTATGGGAAGATCAAGGTTCAGATAGCTTTAATTATTACACACCACCTCTCGTCATCCCTAGAATCTTATTGCTTACTGGCCCCATAAGGCATGTAGGAATAATTAAAACAACAGTAGTAATTGCAGTTTTACCTCTCTACCAGAATCTTGGATGATCATAAGAATTTTTTTTTAGTTCATCCCTACCCCCATCGCTAATTAAAATTTCCCTAGTTGTTGTGTTGGATGCCTCTCATTTCTGATTTCTCTTTTCAGCAGCCCATTGTGACTGCATATAGCACCTAATTCTGAGCTATTCCTAATTCTGAATCTTGATGTATTACCAGAAATGATGTCCGATCAAGTTCATGAGAAATAGGAAAAATAAAAAGTGGTCAACTGAAAAGAAAGCAAATATGGAATGAGAAAAAAATAAACACAGGAGGCTAGGAATTTAGTCCAGAGGTAGAACGTTTGCTTAGAGTGTACAAAGCCCTGGGTTCAAGACCAGTTCTGCAAAATAAATAAATAAAATAGAATTGGCACAGTAGATACAAATCTAAGTAATTGTTTAGTAAAAATGGACTAATTCTTTAAAATATAAGGACTTTAAAACTAGATCTAAATGATACAAATATTTACAAATGATGGTGTGTACTTACTGTTCTAGAGGCAGGGGGATCTACAGGTATGGAGCCTAAAGATGAGGTAGACTAAGGTCTCATGCAACAGCCAACTTTATTCAGAACATCAGGCAATTTATACTCTGAGAGTTAAGAAGAATCACATGAGTCAACAGTCACAAGGACAAAGTGCACATGGCCAAACCACATTTTTCTGTAGAGTCTTTTAAACAAACAATAGCCAGTTGTAATGAATAATCTGAAGTAAACTCCTGGGAAGGGCACAAAAGCACATTCCAAGAACAATTCCATATCTTTGAAGAAAGTGAGCTCATACGACTCTTGTCTTGTTTTCTTGCAATTTTCTCACATGAGCTCAGAATTCCCTTTGAATGATTCTAGTTGTGGACCATGTTTTGATGGTGACTCTCACCCTTAATCCCAGTACTTGGGAGGCAAAGGCAGGTAGATCTCTGTAAGTCTGAGTCTAGCCTGTCTACAGAATGAGTTTCAGGATGAACAGGGGCTACACAGAAAAACCCTATCTCACAAAACAAACAAACAAACAAAATCATGCATACAATTAGAGAGTATAGAAAGATTAAAACCTGTTTGAGAAGATAGCTCAGTCCGTGAAGTATTCACCTTGCAAGTATGAGGATCTAATTCGATCCCTAGAACCCATGTTAAAATGGCAGATATGGTAGCTTGTCTTCGGAACACTTGCACTGGGAAGAAGGAAGGGAATAAGGCAGGAGGATCTCTGGGCTCAATGGCCAGTCAGCTAGCTATCTAGTCTAGTCTAAATGGTAAGGTTCAGGCAAAAGATGGACCCTGTCTCAGGGCAGATAAATGATGCTCCTGAGGATGACACCTAAGGTTGTATCCTGGCCTCCACAGGTATTCAAACATATGCACATGTGCACCCACTGTGAATGCACCCACACAAATCTATTATGTTCAACAGGAACACACATGCACCATATGCACATTTATAACTTTTTTTATTGATTCTTTGTGAATTTCACATCATGCACCCCAATCCCAGTCATCTCCCCATTCCTTCATATCTCACTTATGCTCTCGAAACTTCTCCTCCAAAATAAAATAAAATAAAATAAAATAAAATAAGATCTTGTCATGGAAGTTGTAGTTGTAGTGTGTCACAGAGTCTCACACAGTATACCCTTTGTTCACACCTCTTTACTTGCAAATATTCATTGCAATGAATCATTGGTTTGTTTCCAGGCCTCTGGCTTCTGCTACACTATCTATTCTGGAGTCTCACCAGAACTCCTCTCAGATATTTTATTTTTGTTCCTTGTCACGGAGATCCTGCAGCTTTGGATCTGAAGGCAATGAGAGGTGTGGGTAGGAGGTGGGTTGGGAGATTTCTCCCTCACTCAAGACACCCGACAGTAGACAAGGGGTGAGACCAGTTTTCCCTCAAGGGCTAGCTCACTCTCTCCCCTGCTGGCAGGGTTAGCTTTACTGTGCTGCCCTGGTGAGGGATGGGGCCAGCTCTCCTGGCCCTCAGATATCCACATGGTCTTCGGTGGCAGCCCAGACCACGGACATCCACTTGGCCTTTGGTAGTAACACAGACGTCAACACAGACCCCAACTGCAGCAGGACTCCAGACTCAGACATGGCCATGGTTGTCCACCTAGGCCAGGACCTCACCATGGCCTCCTCATACTTGCCTGTTCCTTGAATTTCTGGGAATTTCTGGTTTCATTGGAGACTCAGTAGTGTCACATGATATTTTTCTAGAAATTGTCTTATGAGAGGATGATTTGCTGATAACAGACACGTGGTGTTTTTCTGGAAATAGCCTGGTGAAAGGGTTTGTGATATTTTGCTGGAGCAGACACTTGAAAGGAAGGTGATGTTTAGAAAGAGTATAACTCAACAGACAATAGACAACACTCCAGCATTGGTTCATCTTGCAACTCTTTGCTGGTTATTGTTGAACTTCACTGATGCTGGTCTTCACTGATGACACCAATGTATTGGTTCACCTTACTTTCTTCACTGATCTTCACTTGCTGTGACTTTGTAGAAAGAAATTCATCAAAGAACTTCTGATGGTATTCTGGCTGCTTCTTGCCATTTCCACAGACTGGTATTGATCATGTAAGCCTCACAGTTTCTTCTGGATCTAGCTGCTGCTAATGATTTATGTTTGGTGTTTGCCAAATGGACTAGACTTCCACTGATGATTTGTGTTTGGTGTTTGCCAGTGGACTGGACTGCTGATAACAAAGATTGGAATCACCCCAAAGAACTATTTCTAAACAGGTCTACAACACAACCCCGTTTCCTATTAACCTTTCTTTTCCTCTAGCTCTGGTGGTTGGTGGACTAGAATGGAGGTTGAAGCATTAAAGAATCATAATAAAAGTAGGCTTTGAAAAATCACCACTGTTGAGTCTCCAGTTTCACCTTTTTTCACAATGTATGAAACCTTCAGCTTTGCTTTCTCTTTTAACTCTCCACTGAATACAGCATCTTTTCCATCCTTCCATCACCCAGCCATCCATTGTATGGTACCTGGGACAGGCGCTTGGGTGTCTCTCTTCCAACCACCCCTGCTGGCATGGCCAGGGTCATGTGCACATATTTTTAAAAGCAAAAATATAGAAGTCTGCTTCCAAACAAGATGAACCAATCATAGACTTCTGATATAGACAGTCAAAAATAAAGTTGAAACAGCTGCTTTTGTGTTCATGGATGACAGAGAATGGTTATTTATGACAAATGCGAAACAAGGAGGTGGGGTGTGCAGCTGCCTAACTTAGTATCTCATGAGCTCCCAGTTTGTTTGTGAGGGACCTGAGGTCAGTGATGTTCCAGGTAGAGGAAACAGAGCTCAGAGTCTAGGGAGATAAAGATGACTCCAGTCTACACAACAGGCACAATGCTGGGAAGGGCAGTTCTAAAACAGCTCTGGAGCTCTCTAGAACATACTTGACTATCCAGCAGATTACCAACCAGAACAGGCATCTGCAGAAACTACCTGAGACTACCTGAGAAAAACAAGACGACAGCATGTGGCTCTCACAGTGAATGAGACTATGGTACACCTCCCAAGCCCATGTCGAATATAAACCTGAACTAGAGATAACTGGATAGAGAGCTTAGAAAGAGATGCCTTCATTAATGAGGTATCTTTGGTGGTGACTGACTAAAAACTATTCTTTTTTAAAGTAAATTATTTTATTTGTTTACATTCACAAAGTTGTCCCCCTTTCCTAGTACTCCCTCCCCAAGTTCTTCATCCCATCCCTTTCTCCCCATCACAGACCTATGAGAAAGGTCTTCCCTAACCTGTCCACCCATCCCCACCTCATCCCCACCAGCATCTCTCTTCCTGGGGGCACCAAGTTTCCACAGGATTAAGCACAACCTTTCCCACTGAGGCCAGAAAAGGCAGTCCTCTGCTACACATGTGCCCCAGGCCCTGGAGAAGCCCATGTGTACTCCTGGGTTGATGGCTTCATTTCTGGGAGCTCTGAGGGGTTCTGAGTAGTTGACACTGTTGTTTTTCCTATTGGGTTACAATCCCCTTCACGTCCTTTAGTCCCTCTCCTAACTCTTCCAAAGGGGCCCGGACCTCAATCTAATGGTTGGATGTAAGTATCTGCATTTGTCTTAGTCAGCTGCTGGTAGAGCCTCTCAGAGGACAGCCATGCCAGTCTCCTGTCTACAAGCTCAATATGGCATCAGCAATAGTTTCAGGGTTTGGTGTGCTCTCATGAGATGAATCCCAACTTGGGTGTGTCACTACATGGCCTTTCTTTCAGTCTCTGCTCCATTTTTGTCCCTGCATTTCCTTCAGACAGGAACAATTCTGGTTCAAACACTTTGAAGATAGGTGGGTGGTCCCCTGCTTCGGATGGGGGCCATGTCTATCTACTGGAGATGATCTCTTCAGGTTCCCTCTCCCTACCGTTGGGCATTTCGGCTAATGTCATCCCCACTGAGTCCTGGTAGCTTCTCGTCTCCTAGGTCTCTGGGACATTCTAGAGGTTCCCCTTGCCTCCTACTCCTCACTGCTGCATATTTCGATTCATTCTCCTTGCCTTCTAGGTTTCTCTCCTTTTTCCCTCCATACCTGATCATGTGACTAAATAGTATTCTAATCCTATTGAATAAATATAAAGCAAGAGCAGAAAGGTCAATTTTTCTTACCTAAAAAGAAAATCTCAAAAATATTTACAGCATAAATTATACAAAATAATTTAGCTTGCCAGCAAGGTAAAATTCACAATATCAGGTACCTAATTTAAAATTACCAGGTGTGAAAAGAAACAGGAAAGAGGATATAGAATAAGGACCAAAAGTATCTATAACTTGAAACTGATGATTGATTGAGATAATAAAATTAGCAATGATATTAAAGCAAATAATATAAATATATTTAACATATTTAATTTTAAGAAAGGTGTGTGTGTGTGTGTGTGTGTGTGTGTATTGTATGTATGCCCACATGCTTGTGGTTACCTGTAGAGGTCAGAGGAGAGCATCAGATTTTTTGGATTTATGGATTGTTATGAGCCACTCAATGTGGTTGCTAGGAATCAATCCCCAGTCTTCTACAAGAGTAGCAGGCACTCTTAGCTTCTTGAGCCATCTCTCTAGCTCCTATCCCACATATTTTAAAATACAGGTTGAGATCTTAAAAAGATACCTTAAAAATAAAAAATCAAATAGAACTCCTGGGTAGGAAAATTACAGTGTGTCAGATTAAAGACAAAGTAGATAGATTAACACAGACTGGACGTCACAGAAGAAAAGATTAGGGAACTCAAAGGCAGGCTAAAAGCAAAGGAAAGTGCTCAAGAGAAACAGAATAGTTTAGTAGAAGGAACGTCAGTGAACTGTGAATACTTGAAGCAACCTCAGATATATAAAGTAGATCCCTGAAGGAAGAGGCAGGTAGAAAGCACATGAGGGTTCTATGCCGAGGAATTTAAAGACGCTCTTGTGAGGTTGATGGCATATTCATGGACTGGTAAAGTAACCTTTATGCCAGATAGCTTTATACCAACTTGACACAAGCTAGAGTCATCTGAAAGGAGTGAACCTCAATTGAGAAAATGCTTCCATAAGATCTAGCTGTAAACAGACAAGCCTGTAGGGCTTTTTCTTAATTAGTGACTGATGGTGAGAGCTTAGCCCATTGTGGGTGGTGTCATCCCTGGGCTGACAGTCCTGAGTTCTATAAGAAACTCAGGAGGATGAGCAAACCACGAGGAGTGAGCCAGTAAGGAGTGCTCCTCCACGGCCTCTGCATCAGCTCCTGCATTCAGGTTCCTGCCATGTGTTTAGTTCCTGTCCTGACTTCCTTCAGTGATGAACTGTGTTATGGAAGTGTAAGTTGAGTAAATCCTTTTCTCCCCAGGTTGCTTTGGTCATGGTGTTTCATCACAGCAAATAGGAACCCTGAGACAACTTTTTTCCTTCCCAAGTCATAGTAGGTCTTTCCAACATCCTCTGGAAAAGGCCCATACTTTGTAAGTCCACACATGTGAGAAAATGCTCTGGTGCCTTAGTTCTTAGTACAGCAAGAATGACCCATCTGCAATTTCAGGACATTTAAACATACTGGGGACTTCAGGAGGCAGAGCTTCCAAAATCCAGCTGGGGTTCTTTTGGTGACCTCTTATCTAATACCTTCTTGAGACTGCTCAGGATCCCATGACTGATCTCACAGCTCTCAGTTGATTAAGGCAATCTGCCATCTCAGGGTTGTAAGACACTTTGTTTTAACTGAGGCTCAGCCATGAAAGCTGGGTTCAGGGCTTTACAATAGCTTGCCAGTCTATGCAAAGGGGAACAAAGCCTTTTGTTTGTCCTTCAGGATCCCTTTCTCCCAGCTCTACTGTTCATGTTTATCTTTTTCCTAACATTTTCATACAGTACGGCCCAAAGCTAGAGCCAACCTATCAGTAGATAAATAATAAATGGGCTATGTAGACATAATGATGAAAGAAATGCTGGCATGTGCCAAACGGGTGAACTTTGAGAACATTATGCTAAGTCAGGCACAAAAGGCCACATAGCACATGAGTTGATCTATATGAAATGTCTACAGTAGGCAACTTCACAGAGGTAGCAACCAAATTAATGACTGCCGGAGTCTGTGGGCAGGAGGAGAATAGGAATGACTGCTAATGGGTGCATGCTTGCCTTTAGAGACTGATGGAAATGTTCTGAAATTACACAGTGGTGATGGATGAACAACCTTATGAATATACTGAAAACGGCTAAATTGTACACTTCAAAAGGGTGAATTTTTTGCTATGTAAATTAGACTTCCATTTTTAAAGGTGGGGAAAAAAGATGGCAATTAATAAGATAGCATTTTGGAAAATCTAGCTTAAAAAAAAAGCTTTAAAAAAATCGAGATGGTCCTAGAAGCTTTAGAGAAATGGAATCAGTGATCAAAAGCATTCTCTTATGAAATATGGAGATGGAGGTCATAGGGTGGAAAGTTGCAGTGATGTCGGTTAAGTTAGTTAAGAGATCTAATGGGAAGTTAGTTTAACTTTATGCTGGTTAACTAATATCGTTAACATTGTATTGCATATTGGAAATGTGCTCAGGGTGGATATTATGTGTGATGATTAGCTTGAGTAATTAATTAATTAATTCACTGTGTATATCACACTATCATACTGCATACTTTACTTTTATTTATATTTTTTTTTCTGAGACAGTATCTTTCTATATTTCCTAGACTGACTTCAAACATGTGATCCTCCTTCCTCAGCCTCCTGGGATTACAGATGTGTACTACTATACCCAAATTTCATTGTATACTTTGAATATACAACAATGTCTGTGTAAATGTCCCTCTTGGAAAATTCCAGGTAGAAGAAATGTCTATGACAGACTTTCAGAGGTTAGACGTGCTAACCTCTTAACTGAGTCTAGCTTAGGCCAACCTGGAAACCACTGTTGAGGAAAGGAAATTTATAGGATAATGTCAGTCATGTACATTAGTACAACAACCATAAACAAGACCTTGGCCAAGCCGACTCAATTATACAGAGATGGACAATACATTATAACTAGGTAGGATGCTGCCCTGCCTTTTTCTGCCAGGAAAATCTCTCCAATGAAGTTACCTTTAGATGACTTTCATAGGTACTATTTCTTGCACATCTTGAATTCCATGAGCTAGAGAAAAATTTTCTCTTATGCCTCCATTTGCTCTCTGCAGACAATAATCAAAATGCAAGCAGTGAATCTGGTTAGGGATCGCAGAAACATTGATAGGGGAGAGAGACCGTGAAATAAGAACAGGAAGGGATACCTATAAGCCTAAAGTACATTATTATGAAGGTAACCATGTATGGTAGTGCACACTTGTTATCATAGCACTTAGGAAGCTGAAGCAGGACCATTGCTGTGAGATCAAGGCTAATTCGTGTGATAGCAAGAAAGACCCTATTGCAAACCAACAAACAAAATGTTATAAACAAATGAATTAGGGAGCCTCGATTGCTATCCTGTCATGAAACCCTTAGAGATAAAAACACATGACTCAAATGTATTGACTGCAAAGGGCAGGTACCAGTTCCTGTCCATCATCGATTGGGGGCTGCCCCTCTGGTTCAGAGATGAGGAGGAATTTGTTTCTAGTATGTTCTATGTGGAACTTGGGAGCCAGAGAGCTCTTGAAGACAGTGGAAAGCAGAGAGGAATCTTGAAGATAGATGTGTGGGCACTGGTGGGAGGAAGCTAAGAAGTGAGGAGAGAGCCACAGTGAGGGGACAGTAGGTGAGGACATGTGGCGATGAGAAATACCATGGTCCTTTCGAAAGGAATCCCGGCTCTTCCTTTTATGCCCCTTTTGTATGTCAGCAGAAGATGGGCCAATAATGGTCACAATAGTCTTTGTAAGTCTCTCTGCTTGACTTGTACATATTCATGACCCAGCAGTGCAGTTAGAATCCAAGAGTGTTTTGCACTAATGAGTTGGAGAACCTGAGCCCAACTCTGAGACAGCCAGAGTAACACTCTTACATTCTATCACAAATTTCACCTTTCTTTGTCTTCTCCTGTTTTCATCTTAGATACCAGGCAAATCTTTAGGCTATGAAAACAGAATCTAGTAAATATGTACACATAAATGTGTATATTACAGAGATATGCTGGTAAATGAGGTGTTATTTATAGACTTGAGAGCAGTAGTAGTTTAAATATCTTTGGAAACTACTAGAGAATTAGTGATATTTGAGGCATATGGCACAGGCTCTTGGTTATTTCTCAAAGGGTAGAACAATTTTAGAGAGAAAGGAAGTCTTCTAAATGTTGAAGTTGCTTATGATCTGTGCTCTGCAAACTTCCCGTCTGTGCACGAGCTCTCTGCCCCGGGAAGCTTGAGTCCTCCTTACAGTCCTCCCACCTACCCGACTAAGTACTTCAGAAAAACCCTCCACCGAGTCCAAAACCAGAAAGATGGAGAGATCATGTTCACAATCTGTTCAAGTACCAGAGACGAGAACAGCCCAATCCTCCAGAAGTGTGGGGCAAAACCAAGGCTGCCATCTCCAACTAAGGGCTCACATGGTCCGTATACAGATCTTAGTTTTTAGGACTCAGCCATGGATTTTTTTTTCATTGCAGTGTTTCTCAAATACAACTGTCTATTCTTTGTTCTTCCCTTTATTTTTTTTTAGACAATTTCCTGCTTCTACCTTGTAAATTCTGAGATTACAGGCATGTACCAACATGACCAGGTTTATGTAGTATTTGGGATGGAAGTAGAGCATCCGTGAATAGGACACAGATAATCGCCTATTGAGCTACAGCCTCCCTTCCTGCTTGCTTAGATAGAAGTTTCCCAGGGTCTGTGTAAATTGGAGATGTTTTGAAGAACTTATCAAGTGATTCCATTGTTATGTGGGCAGTGTCAAATGTAGCTGTGCAGTCCTAGATGGTAGAAGCCATTCACTCAGTATGCTCTCTTAATGCAATGAAGGGATGTGGAAAACAGAATATATAAATAGGAGTATGGGAATGTCACAAACCAGTGATATGGTCATTTATTAGCATGTCAAGCATTATGAAGGTAACTGTCTATGTTATTCTGTGTGAATGACAGTGTAGTAGATTCTCTTGGACCAGCCTCACCCTACACCCATGAGCAATGCACTGTGCTATAAGGTTGCTGTGCCGTTAGTTTATAGGAATTTTTCAGCCCTGCTACGGCCTTATGGGAATGCTGTGGGACATATATCTTTTTGTTGCTTGCAGTATTATGTAATGTTTGGATTTCTGGGAGTTTCTCCTGCCTTGTGAATGTCTATCTATCCTGTATTCTGTATACAATCAGAGTTCAAAATACCACTTCATTATTTTCTTTCTTGTACCATTACTGTGATTCTAAATTTTGATCCAAAGCCCTATGCTAGCTTCTCAAAGTCTAGCTCTTCCCTATCTGTCTGGAGTACTCTGTCCCTAAGTTCAACATGCATCCTGTGCCTTCCCCTAGCTAGTTTACTCTGTTGCCCAAAGTCATGTTCCTTGTTTTGTTGTTGAAATCACACTGTGTATGCACTGACGGCTCCCCTCAGCCCACCCCAACCTATTCAAGTATTAATGAGATTAGATGTATAGAAAAATATAGTCTCTTTCTGATATGGTCAGTCATCCTCACATATTAATACACCCCAAGCCTCACTGATTGCAACCTGGGGCCCCCTAGTCCTGAGTCCTCAGTGTTAGAGAGGCAGAAAGGAAACCTGGTCTCAAATTTTAACCCACAAGTTTCTTAAACCAGTCTCTCAGGCCGCTCTTTTCCATTACTTTTAAATTCCATCTTAACTTTTCTTATAATGTCCACCATATATGAAATTATCTTATTCATGTACTATGAATGTCCATGTATCCCTACTTTACTGCTAAATTGTACTGGGTCCTGTCTTATCTAACACCATACCCCTCAGCGCTTTGCAAGTCCATGGCATTGATCAGAAAAGTAGAGTTGAAGAATGAATAAATGAAGCCTTCTTACACAGGGTCAGCTCATGTGGGGTTTTCACTCTCCTGCTATCTCCCTATCACAACTTTGACTTCTAGCGATAATTATTTACTATACCAATGTTCCCAAACTGTATCCACTTACACATACATCTTATCTCTGCACCTACACACAGTTCTAGTGGGTGAAAGTCAAAATTTAAATACGGAGATCACTAGTTTTAGACTATGACAGAACTAGATTCAACTCCCACTTGGAAGCTAGGTGAATTTTAACAAGTTATTCTTTCTGAACTTCAAGGAAAAAAAAAGGGAAAGAGACAGTCTATTCCTTAGAGAGTTGCTGGGAAGATTTAATGAGATATTTGTGTCAAGTGTTTGTTAAATATCTTAGACATAATAAATCATTAAGCTAAGATACTTTTAATTTCAAAAATACCTTTAGTAAGCATGGTGCTTATTGTATATAACATACATATTTTTAAAGATGTATTTTATTTTAAATTATGCATGTATATATATATATATATATATATATATATATATATATAGTGTATGGAGGGAGGTATATTACATGAACACAAGTGCCCACAGAGGCCAGAAAAGGATATCAGCTCCTGAAGAGCTAGAATTACAGGAGGCTTTGAGCCATCCAGTGTAGGTATGGGACTAGAACTCAGGTCCTCTTCAAAATCAATATATAGACTTAACCACTGAGCAACCTCTCTGACCTATGTATATATTACTTAAATATATTTTAAGGTATATTGTAAACTATATATTATTCAACTATAATGTAGTTAACACTTTTATTACATTCATTGTGTATGTGTGTATGTGTATGTATACACATGCCATACCATGTGTGTGGGGGTCAGAGGACAACTTGCTAGAATTGATTCTCTCCTTCCACCCTTGGGGGTTTAGGGGATCAAACTAAGGTCATTAGATTTGGCAGCAAGTGCCTTGACTCTCTTAGCCATTTCACTGACCTTATTACTATAACTTAAAAAAAATAGCTGCCATATGACCACTATTCTTTTAACATCTTATCATTTTCTCATCCATTATTAACTAAAGGATATAAAGCAATGCAACATGGATACATTGTATGTGCTCACTGTAAGTATGACTAGAGTGTTTATTTCCTGCTTGAAGATTACAGTTATGCAATATATTTTTACCCATCTGTGCCATCTTCCACTCTACTCCTTCTTGGAGGTATAGGTGTTTTAGGAATATTTGCTGCATTTAGTGAAAATGATAGTTTATTCATACTGCAGACATCCAACCCAAAGCTGATAAGATCCTGCCTGATGGTCAAAGCCAGGAGAAGACCACGATGTTTCCAGATCAAGCAGAAAAGATTTTTATCAATTTTTGCAATGCAATGACAAAACTGGAGATAAATTCTTTCCCCATAAGATCTCAGAGAAAGAAAACTCTGAAAGACATCAAACACGAGTGGAGACTCTATTCCATGTAGAAGGTATCCAGCCAGTGAAGGTTTCCAGGCTGAAAAGGCATGGTGTGGAGGGAACTGTTAGACACCCAGGCATCAGAATCTGGGAAACTGGACTTGCCACCCATAGTGGTAGCTCTGAACATATCCAGCACAAAACAAGAGTCAGAAAAGCCAGCAACCACATGTGGTAGCTATGAAGCAGCTGTATAACATGTCACAAGGCCTCTTTTGATTTTTCACTGTCAAATGGCCAGATTGGAACATTGCTCTCCCAGAGTCCAGTGTTTCTTCACTGAGGTCCTGTATCTGCATGGTTTAAAATTCCATTTGCCTCCATGCATAAACACAGTGTCTAGTAGCTTAGAACATGTTTCTCTTGCCTCACAGTTTCTAAGGATGACAAACTCAGGCCAGCCTGGGCTGGGTGTGATGGCTTGAGTCTCAAAGTGCTCCTGTCAAGGTGAGGTTATTGTCATCTCAAGGTTAACAGAGACATAATCTACCTCCAAGCTTAGTCCAGTAGCTATGGTAGCCTTGGGTCCTTGCTGGTCGTTGTCTGAAGACAACAGGTTTTCTTGTTTCTATTTTTAAGTTGGCAAATGAAACAATAGCTTGCACTACATTCCACACACATGTCATTATGTTTTCCTCGTACTCACTCCCACGAAGCCTCTCCACTGATTCGTTTCCTCACTCAAAATAATCTTTCTTGGGCTGTCATCTTACACACACACACACACACACACACACACACACACACAAAAACACGAACAAATTCGGATTCTACATATGAACAACATGATAGTTGTCTCTCCCAGTTCCCCCATTATTGTTGTATCTCTCCCCCTTCCTTTGAACCTCTGTCTCTCTCTCTCTGTCTCTCTGTCTCTGTCTCTGTCTCTCTCTCTCTCTCTCTCTCTCTCTCTCTCTCTCTCTCTTTCCTCATATATTCCTCTCTACTTTTGTAGAGACATCCATTCCTTGCCATCTGGACTTCTCCATAGAGATGATCCCAACAGGAAAACTGGCTGACTTAAAGAAGAGAAGGGATGAGAGCAGATGGGGAAAGCAAAGGTGGGAGAAGGAGAATAGTAGGGAGGGAAAGGGAGGGAAGGGGAATTGAGGAGAGGGCAGGAAAAGGGAGGAGAGAGAAGGGGAGGGAAGGGAAGAAGAGGCCAGGGTAGAAGCCTTTTCTCTAAGATAATCTTAGAGACTTTCCTTCACACCTGCTTTATTCTTAGAAATGAGTGAATGGATTGAACCCCACTCTGGTAGATGACATTATACTAGATTTTGAATTTCAAAATCCCCACTATGAAAGCAGAAACGGAAGCAAAGCTGGATAGAGATATAAGACAGGAAGGGATTGCCTGGTCTCACCCAGGATGGTCAACTCTTTCTAGTTTGCCAGAGATTCTTGTTTGCGACTCTGAAAATCTTACTTGCCAAGAAATGCCCATCTCCGGCACGCTGGGATGGTTGATTACCATCTGGGCGTTCTGGTTGCAGCCAGGTCTCTCCAGTGAGAGCTCTGTCCATGCTGCGGGGGGCTCTATTGAGGAAGAATTGTTTCCATCAGCAGAGCCTCAAACAAGGGACTCATGCCACCCAAGGACTGGTATCTGTGCTGAGCTGGGTCACACATGACTTGTTGATGAGCAGTGTGTTCCTCACATGGCAGCCTCTGCCTCCCTGGGAAGACCACCTTACAGCACCAGGATACAGTTTATTATGTCGTGCAGGGCATTGTTGCTAATGTCATTTTGGCAGGGCGGGTGGATATTGGCATGTTGTCCTGCAGAGAGGGCACCATGCCATTGTGACAGATGGATTCATGTGTTGGCATGTTGTGGGATCAACAGGTCTAGCAAATATGAAAGCAACAGCCTAGAAAGGGATGTTGAAACCCAAGCTGAATCCTAGGACATTTGGGGGTCTTGTGCAGAGAGTGCTGAGTGTTTAAAGTTTTGAGATGATTTTTTTTGAAGATGAGACCAAGTATTAACTTCTTTCTGAAAGGCTGTGCAAAAGAATTTGGCATCAAACAAAAGTTCTACCACCATTGGGGTTTTTTTGTGGGTTTTGTTTTGTTTTGTTTTGTTTTGTTTTTCTCTTTATCTTAATGGCAACAAATGCCCAGACATAAGTTGATCTCCTTGCCCTGAACACAATGTATCTATGTTGATCTGAAAGAGGCAAGAGGAACAATTCCTCCAGATCTGGTTCTCTCTCTTTTGTCTTCTTATGCATGCCCGTGACTATATCTGGTACCAAGCTAATAGAAAACTCATTGAATAAAATCTCCTTTAAGAAACATTTTTTATGAAAAAAAAAAAAGACATATTACTACCTTTTTACTTTCACCTACGAGTCAGCCTAGTTCCACTGGAATGTAATTCAGTTTACTACTGTGACTATGACTCCCTATCCTTTCCTGAGAAACCTTGAGGGGAAAAAAAATACTCTCAGTAAAGAAAATTTACACCAGAAATAGTGAAGGGATGCTTTCTTAGAAAGAAGACAGGCACGGGGTGGGGGGGGAGGGGGGCGGGAATTGGGCAAGCAGTGCATGGGCTGAGATGACGTGCCCGTAGTCCTTGATGTGTTCCTATTTCCAGAGACTCTGGAAGTTGATTTCACTTGAGTCACTATGCAGGGTGGGGTGGTGGCAGAGACAATGTTTCCAAATAGAACCTCCATACGAAACAATGTGATTTCTTTGGGAGTAACAATTATCCTCTCTAACGAAACAATGTGATTTCTTTGCGGGTAACAATTATCCACTACTGCTTTCTCTCCACCCTGCAGAGGAGGCGACACTACTCCATGTAGATCAGGAAAGGACGGAGAGATGCGATAGTTTGAATAGGAATGGCCCCATAGACTCACATGTTTGAATGTTCGGCCCATAGGGAGTGTCACTATTAGGAGGTCTTGCTGGAGGAAGTGTGTCACTGCGAGGACAGGTTTTGAAGTCTCAGAAACTCAATCCAGTTCTCTCTCTGCTGACTGCAGATCAAGATGTAGATCTCTCAGCTCCTTCTCCAGCAGTCTGACTGTGTGCTGACATGCTTCCTGCTATGACAATAATGAACTAAACCCCTGAACTGTAAGCCAGCCCCAAGGAACCAATTAAATGTTTTTCTTTGTAAGAGTTGCTGTGGTCCTGCTGTCTCGTCACAGCAATAGGAACCTGGCTAAGATGTGAACCATGTGAACACCTAGTCAGAATTTCTTCCTCTCTCTCTCTCTCTCTCTCTCTCTCTCTCTCTCTCTCTCTCTCTCTCTCTCTCTCTCTCTCTCTCTCTCAAAGCAGAGGGGCTGGTTTTCAAGATAGAGGGTTTCCATGTAGCCCTGGCTGTCCTGGAACTCTTTCCACAGACCAGACTGGCCTTGAACTCAGAGATCTGCTTGTCCTGCCTCCTGAGCACTGGGATTAAAGGCATATACCACCATGGCCTAGAGATTATTTGTTTTAAGATGAGGTCTCACTACATAGACAAAGCTGGGATGAATCTCAAAACACAGCCCCAGCTGTCCTTACCATATAAGGTTCCTGCTTTATTCTCCTCTAAAGTATTGAAATTACAGTTATGTACCACTGTGTCCAACGTTAGCCAGTATCTTAGCTCTTGACCCAGAAGGCTAGAGTAAAGCCTTGCTTGGCATTCAGTGCTTCAGCACCTCCACCCACACACTTAACACCCACTTAAAAAAAAACCTTTAATTTCATGTGACAGTGGAGGAACATCTGCTGTCTTTAGTACTTTTCTCTCCTAAGGAAGATGGATGCCCAAGGAAGTTCTTTGTGATGATGTAATTTGAAGAAGCTTGAAAAAGCACAGCCCTAGAGTGCATTCAACATGTCAGATAGGCCACTGGTTACTGGGAAGAAATTCCAGGGGCTTTTTACAAAATTTTGGTGACTTAACTGTTAGGTCAGTGTTCTTATCTGTCTCTCCATGGAAATTGGTAAAGTATAAGCAACCAATCAGTGCTTTTAAAGGGTTATTTTATTTCTAGTTTTTAAATTGCAAGTTTGTGTGTGTGTGTGTGTGTTTGTGTATGTGTGTGTGTGCATGTATGTGAGTGTGCATGTGTGTGTTTTTGTATGTGTGTGTGCATGTATGTGAGTGTGCATTTGTGTGTGTGTTTGTGCGCGTGTGTGTGTGTGTTATATGTGAACGGGTATACATTTCACAGCACATACAAGAATGTCAAAGGCCAGCTCTGTGGAGTTGGTTCTCTCTTTTCACCTTCATGTGGGTTCTGAGGATCACAATCAGACTGCCAAGTTTACATAAGAAGTGTCTTTACCCTGTCTGCTGAGCCACATCACTGGTCCATTAGAATTTGAGTTATTGATAGCTTGTTGTGTTATTGGTGATGGGGGATGTAATAAATCACTAATGTAACCTCAAAAAAGGCACCAGGAGCCAGCACAAAGACCCCCACACAGAGGCAACTAACCTCTTCCCCATGGTAAGAAGTTATCTTCATGGCTGAGACATGAGACACAGACATTGAAACATGAAACACAAAATGGACATGACAGCCACAGGGCACTCCAGAAATGGGGACTGTCTTAGTTAGGGTTTCCATTGCTGTGAAGAGACACCATGACCAAGGTGTCTTTGCAACTCTTATAAAGGCAAACATTTCATTGAGCCTGGCTTTCAGTTTCAGAGGTTTAGTCCATTCTCATTATGGAGGGAAGCATGGCAGTGTGCAGGCAGATTTGGTGCTGGAGGAGCCGGGAATTCTACATCTTCATCAAAAGGCAGACAGGAAGAGATTGGATCCACACTGGGCAGAGCTTGTGCATAGGAGAACTCAAAGCCCACCCCCATAGTGACACACTTCCTCCAACAAGGTTTTACCAACTCCAACAAGGCTGCACTTCCTAACAGTGCCATTCCCATGAGCCAAGCATTCAAACACATTAGTCTATATGACCCACACTTAATCTAACCACCACAGGGACATTCATTTATTTATGATAGGGAGTCATTTAGGATGGAGACAACCCTTGGATGCTCCAGCTCAAGAGTACATCTATATCAGTTACTTTTCTTCTGTAATAAGATACCTAAAAAAAATCAATTTAAGGGAAAAAGTGCTTAGCTTACAGTTTGAGGGGATACAGTTCATAATGGAAAAACTGTTTCAACCACAGGATCAGGAGGTTACATTACATCTGTAGTCAGGAAGCAGAGAGTGAAAATGCTGGTGCTCAACTTGCTTCCTTTTTATGCAGCCCAAGATCTGATACATACACCCTTAGGGTGTTGCTACTTTAATTAACATCCTTTAAATAACCCTTCACAAATAGGCCCATAAACTTGTGTCTTAGGTGACTTTAAGCAGTGGTTCTCAACCTTCCTAATGCTGCAACCCTTTAATACAGTTCCTCATGTTGTGATGACCTCCCAACCATAAAATTACTTCGTTGCTACTTTATAACTGTAATTTTGATACTGTTGTGAATCATAATGTAAATATCTGATATGCAGAGAATCTGATGTGTGACCCCCGTGAAAGGGTTGTTCAACCCCCAAAGGGTTTGAGACCCACATGTTGAGATGTGCTGTTCTAGATCCTGTCGAGATGGTAATTAGCACCTAGATAAGATGGCATTGTGAAAGTTTGTCTTTGTATAGCATCCCCTGGGGAAGCTCTGATAGAAGAGTAGGAGGCCTATCAGAAGTCTTTCCAGCATGAGCAGTGGTATCAGTGTCCCTGCATGAGGACTTGGGTGGCCTTTCAACCCTTTCCCCCATGTTCTCTGATCCTTTTCCTAATGGCATACCGACTATAGATGAGAAAAGATGGTACTCTCCCTCACCTTATCCTTGTTAGGCCTTCATGGGCCCTGATATGTTACTTCTTGACCAGTATTTGATACGAAAACTTAAAGCTCAGTAGTGTTAACCTGCAATTCCAAATCAATCAACTTCGACACATTCACAGCAGAAACATGATAGGAGCTTTCACAAACCAAGTGTGGTGGTACACACTGTCATCTTAGCCCTCGGGATCTAGACACAGAAGGAGCAGGAGTTCAAGGTCATCCTTAGCTACATAATAATTTCAGTACCAGACAGGACTGGGTGAGATTCTGTCTTCCAAAAAGTCTTTGTACCAGGGTCTTATGGAGGAATAATCTATTGTATTGCTGGCAATTGACCAGTGTGCTACTCTGGGGGCGGGGCAGGATTCAGAAAGAGCTGGCAGCAAGGAATACACATTCAGAGTCAACGATCCGTTCTGTACCAGTTCCCCACTGCCGATAGCTTGGCCCTGAAGGGATGATGCCCAGAAAAGAGAAGGCAGACTCAGCATTAGCTTGCTGCTCCTGTCTGTCCCCCATGGCCTGAGGCCAGCTCTGAGTACCAGAGGGGAATCGGACTCCCAAATGCCAGCCCAGCATCTGTGCTGTCTGCAGCCAAGCCCTGCACTCCTTCCCCCTGCTTTTTTGACTCATTGCAGGAATCTCATTACGAACTCATTTCATCTCTCCGGGGAGTGAGCTGATGAAAGACACTGTTAAAATTGTGTTTCAGTGTCTTGAACCTATTTAAAGCACACTGCTGGGAGGTTATTATCATTTCTGTCATTAAAAGTGGAAACAATGCTAACAACAATCTTTTTTTTTTTTATTGAGCACTCAAACCACAAACATCTCTTGAGTAAGTGTGATGGATCCCATGCATTGCCGGGGCACTATGGGACCTTCACAGCAGCTCATTGCTTTGTCCTTGTCTCAAGGAATGTACGGCATACTTGGAAACCCAGGCAAATTTTTAACTAACTCTGACAGAGCTGGAAAGTTCCAACGAGAGACACTAGGGACACAAAAGACCTAGAGTCTAACTGTGAGCTTCCCATCTACTTGCTCTGGGTATTTGCAACAGGATGTGTATGTAACCTTAGTGTTCTCACTGGCAGAGTGGAAGTTTGGTCTTCTATGAACTATTCCACAAATATTGAGCAGATGTGAGTCAGGTCTTGGATATAGTTATAGGAGTAAAGTAATATACGTTGTAGCAGAAGTGGCAGTAAGTTCATATATAGTTACAATTGCATGCAGGTCACAAATATGGAAGAAATGTATTTGTCCAGTGTTTTCATGCATTCTCTCCACACCTACTATGGGCAATGTAATCTTAGTGAACAAAATAGACGAAAACCATCTACTTTTTTTATTAGATATTTGCTTTATTTACATTTCAAATGGTATTCCCATTACCCCTCTGAAAATCCCCTATCCCATCCCTCCTCCCCCTGTTCACCCCCACCCCCAATTTCCTAACTTGCATTCCCCTATTTTGGGGAATTGAGCCTTCACAGCACCCATGGTCTCTCCTCTCCTTGATGTCTGATATGGCCATCTTCTGCTCCATATGAAGCTGGAGCCATGGGTCCCTCCATGTGAACTCTTTGGTTGGTGGTTTAGCCCCTGGGAGCTCTGGGGGTACTGATTCGTACATATTTTTGTTCCACCTGCAGGGCTGCAAACCTCTTCAGCTCCTTGGGTCCTTTCTCTAGACCCTCCATTGGGAACCCTATGTTCATTCTATTGATTGGCTGTGAGCCATGGGTATTTTGATCCATTTTCCAATAAGGATCAAAGTATCCACACTTTGGTCTTCCTTATTCTTGAGCTTCATGTGGTCTGTGAGTTGTGGGATTGCAAGCTGGTAAAACCACTCTGGAAATCAGTCTGGCGATTCCTCAGAAAATTGGACATAGCACTACCTGAGGACCCAGCTATACCCATCTTGGGCATATACCCAGAAGATGCCCCAACGTGTAATAAGGACACATGCTCCACTATGTTCATAGCATCTTTATTTATAATAACCAGAATCTGGAAAGAACCCAGATGTCCTTCAACAGAGGAATGGATACAGAAAATGTGGTACATTTACACAATGGAATACTACTCAGCTATTAAAAGCAATGAATTCATGAAATTCTTAGGCAAATGGATGGAGGTAGAAACTATCATCCTGAGCGAGGTAACCCAATCACAAAAGAACACACATGGTATGCACTCATTGATAAATAGATATTAGACCATGTACTGGCTGGTTTTGTGTGTTTTCCTTGACCCAGGCTGGAGTTATCACAGAGAAAGGAGCTTCAGTTGGGGAAGTGCCTCCATGAGATCCAACTGTGGAGCATTTTCTCAATTAGTGATTAAGTGGGGAGGGCCCCTTGTGGGTGGTACCATCTCTGGGCTGGTAGTCTTGGGTTCTATAAGAGAGCAAGCTGGGCAAGCCAGGGGAAGCAAGCCAGTAAGAAACATTCCTCCAGGACCTCTGCATCAGCTCCTGCTTCCTGACCTGCTTGAGTTCCAGTCCTGATTTCCTTTGGTGATGAACAGCAGTGTGGAAGTGTGAGCCGAATAAACCCTTTCCTCCCCAACTTGCTTCTTGGTCATGATGTTTGTGCAAGAATAGAAATCCTGACTAAGACAGCCCAAAAGCTCAGAGAACCATCTACTTTAATGAAAGGAAAAGACAGAAATAAAGTTAAAAACAAATGGGGAGGGGACTGGGGAGATGGCTTGGTGGGTAAAATACTTGCCATGTAAGTGTGGAGACCTGTGTGGATCTCCAGAACTCACTTAAAACTGGGTGTGGCAGCATAGGTCTGTTGTCCCAGCACTTCTACAGTGGGATGGAAGGTAGAGACACAGTTCCAGCAAGCTGGTGGGCCAAATAGCCTGGTGTATTCAGCAAAGATCAACAAGAAAACCTGTTTCAAACCAGGTAGAAGATGGTGATTGAGGCCAAGCCTGTCCTCTGAACTTCACACGTGTGCGGTGGCACAGGTACACTTGCTCACAGACATACACACACTGTCGTGTGTGAACATATACCCCTCATATACACATCATGTACACAGGAAGTGATCTGTTGTTGCTATTGTTGTTGTTATTGTTATTGTTGTTTTGGTATTGATACAGGGTCTTTATGTAGCTCTGGCTCTCATGGAACTCATTATATAGACTAAGCTGGTCTTGAACTCACAGAGATCTGCCAGCCTCTGCTTCCCAAGGCATGTCCCACCATACCTAGCTACAAAGTGACATTTTAACTAATTAATTAGTAAATTAATAAGGAATTAGGGAACTAGATCAGTTGGTAAAGTGCTTGCCATGCAATCATGAGCACCTGAGTTTGAGGTTCAGCGCCAGCTTAAGAAGCCGGCATGGTGGCACATGAGAACTATCCCAGATGCTAGAGGTAAAGACAGGGAAATTCCTGAGCTTTCTGGACAGCCAGCCTACACTAATTTCCACTTTCAGGCCAGTGAGAGACCCTGTGTCAAAAATAGAGCTTATGTGCCATGCACAGGGCCGGAATCCAATCCCTAGCTTAGTAAGTGAACACATAAATATTATGTGCATGTGAGAAGGGCTCTGAGAACAAGGCAATACAATACAGGGGTGGAATGGATAAGCAGGCAAGGAGAGACGTGAGGAAAGGCTGGACAGAAACCAAGAAGCTCATCGCTGTATGAATTTTGGCTTCTTAAAAAAAAAGGAATGTTATGGGAATATGTTTTCGTTTTAATCCCAGGTGTGAGATACGGGACCATTTCAGATTGTCCACAGCAGCTGCTTATGATTTGTCCCATGCTCTGGCAGGGGTGTGATTCTGCCAGCTGAAGATAGTTTACATTAGGAATTCTGGGAACTCTTGAGAGGATATAAAAATGCCAGAGCCCCTAGAGGCTGTAGTGGCTAATGTTGTCCCTTCCTGCTGCTGTGGCTGATCCCTGCTGCTACTGGGTTCTTGTTGCTACCATTCCTAGATTGCTGGATTACTGTTTGTTGCTGGTTGCTGGTTGGAGATACCCTGATGACAAAGTGAAAGTGCCCCAAGGAATTTGACTTCCCTATTCAGCAGGAAGTAGTATGAAGAGATCTATGTCCCCTTTCCTCTCTAACCTTTTCCCCCTACCTAGTGTTGGGAGATTAAAAGAGATTGTGGTTGAAGATATTTACTGGATATGATAATATACTTAAGTGACCCAAAGAACTCCACCAGAGAACTCCTACAGCTGATTAACAACTTCAGCAAAGTGACCGGATATAAAATCAACTCAAGCAAGTCAGTAGCCTTCCTATACTCAAAGGATAAGCAGGCTGAGAAAGAAGTAAGAGAAATGATACCCTTCACGATAGCCACAAACAATATAAAGTATCCTGGTGTGCCTCTAACCAAACAAATGAAAGAGTTGTATGACAAGAACTTCAAGTCTCTGAAGAAAGAAATTGAAAAAGACCTCAGAAGATGGAAAAATCTTCCATGCTCATGGATTGGCAGGATTAATATAGTAAAAATGACCATCTTGCAAAAAGCAATATACAGATTCAATGCAATTCCCATCAAAATTCCAACTCAACTCTTCATAGAGTTAGAAAGAGCAATTCAAAAATACATCTGGAATAACAGAAAACCCAGGATAGCTAAAACTATTCTCAAGAGTAAAAGAACTTCTGGGGGAATCAGTTTCCCAGACCTCAAGCTGTACTACAGAGCAATAGTGTTAAAAACTGCATGGTATTGGTACAGTGACAGGCAGGTTGATCAATGGAACAGAATTGAAGACTCAGAAATGAATCCACACTCCTATGGTCACTTGATCTTTGACAAAGGAGCTAAAACCATCCAGTGGAAACAAGACAGTCTTTTCAACAAATGGTGCTGGTTCTACTGGAGGTCAGCATGCAGAAGAATGCAAATCAATCCATGCTTATCTCCTTGTACTAAGCTCAATTCCAAGTGTATCAAGGACCTCCACATAAAACTAGACACACTGAAACTAATAGAAAAGAAACTAGGGAAAAGCCTTGAACATATCGGCACAGGGGAAAATTTCCTGAACAGAACACCAATAGCTTATGCTTTAAGATCAAGAATTGACAAATGGGTCCTCATAAAATTGCAAAGTTTCTGTAAAGCAAAGGACACTGTCAAAAGGACAAAGCGGCAACCAACAAACTGGGAAAAGATCTTTACCAACCCTACATCCGACAGAGAGCTAATATCCAATATATACAAAGAATTCAAGAAGTTAGACTCCAGAGAGCCAAATAACCCTAATAAAAATGGGGTACAGGGCTAAACAAAGAGTTCTCACCTGAAGAATATCAAATGGCTGAGAAACACCTAAAGAAATGTTCAACATCCTTAGTCATTAGGGAAATGCAAATCAAAACAACCCTGAGATTCCATCTCACACCAGTCAGAATGGCTAAGATCAAAAACACAGGAGACAGCAGTTGTTGGCGAGGATGTGGAGAAAGAGGAACACTCCTCCACTGCTGGTGGGATTGCAAACTGGTACAACCACTCTGGAAAGCAGTCTGGCGGTTCCTCAGAAAACTGGGCATGACACTCCCAGAGGATCCTGTTATACCACTCCTGTGCATATACCCAGAGGACTTCCTGGAATGCAATAAGGACACATGCTATGTTCATAGCAGCCTTATTTATAATAGCCAGAAGCTGGAAAGAACCCAGAAGTCCCTCAATGGAGGAATGGATTCAGAAGATGTGGTATATTTACACAATGGAATACTACTCTGCAATTAAAAACAATGAATTCACGAAATTCCTAGGCAAATGGTCAGAACTTGAAAATATCATCCTTAGTGAGGTAACCCAATCACAAAAGAACACACATGGTATGCAGTCACTGATAAGGGGATATTAACCCAGAAACTCGGAATACCCAAGACACAATTCACATATCAATTGATTTCCAAGAAGACAGAAGGAGAGACCCCTGGTCCTGGAAAGACTGGATGTAGGGAATACCAGGTCAGAGAAGCGAGAATGGGGAACAGGGGGAGGGAAGAGGGCTTATGGGACTTTCGGGGAGGGAGGAACCAGGAAAGGGGAAATCATTGGGAATGTAAGTTTAAAAAAATATAGAAAAAAACAAACAAACAAAAAAAGAAGATTAAAAAAAAAGAGAGATTGTGGTAAAGTGTAGTAGGTTAAAGAACCCAATAAAGTATCCAAAAAAGTATGGTTACAGCTGATCCTGCAGATTGCAGGAGTCTCAGTTTGTTTTTCTCAACTTGACATAAACTGAAGTCATTTGGGAACCTCAACCAAGAAAGAAATCCATCAGATAGCCTGTAGGCAAGTATGTAGAACATTTTCTTAATTAATGATTGATGTGGGAGGACCTAGTCCACTGTGGGAGTGCTAGCCCTGGGCAGGTGGTCTGTGACGCTACAAGAAAGCAGGCTGAGAGGAACCTGTAAGAGCTAGTCAGTAAGCAGCATTCCCCAATGGTTTCTGCTTCACTTCTGGCCTCCAGGTTTCAGCTCGGACTTCAGTGATGGAGAATAACTGTTAAATTAAAATAAACCCTTCCTTCCCCAAATTGCTTCAGTTCGCGGTGTTATCACAGCGATAGAAACCTAACTAAGCCAGCTGGGCCGAACTTTCCCAAGCAGAGTTCAGCAAGGCTCTGGGATGGTGGGGCTTGAACAGTTAGAGGAATGTGGGGAAGGCCAGCATGGCCGGAGCAAAGTGGACAAAGGCAGAGGAGTGGGTGAGGCAGCGGGGGATATGTGTGGGGAATGCATGGCGGGTTGTGTTCTACTCTGTAGGATCCCAGGCTACTGCCTCTTCACTCTGTGTGACTTGGGAGCCATGAAGAGTGCCAAGTGAGAGGGTATGGTGGTCTGAATAACGTTGGCCTCATTGATTTGTGTGTTTGAATGCTTGGCCTTAGAAAGTAGCACAATTAGGAGATATGGCCTTATTGGAAAAGGTGTGGCCTTGTCAGAGGAAGTGTGCCACTGTGTAGGTGGACTTTTCAGCTTCCTATGCTCAGAATCTGCCCAGCGTGGAATTTCAGTATCCACTTGTTTGCCTTCAGAAGACAGTCCCCTTCTGCAGCCTTCATCAGCTCAAGATGTAGAACTCTTGCTCCCCCAGCACCATGCACACTGCCATGCTTCTCACCATGATGATAGTGGACTGAACCTCTGAAACTGTAAGCCAACCCCAATTAAATGTTTTCCTTTATAAGAGTTGCCTTGGTTATGGTGACCCTTCATAGCATAGCAATGAGACCCTAACCAAAACAGAAGGTATGCTGTAAGTCTATCGCCCCAGGAGACCATGAACTGAATATAGTGGAGTATTTCAAACACTGTGGTCATGTTGCTGCTTTTCAAATCTGAAAGCATTCCCTCTTGCAGTAGTGTAGGGAATGGACAGGTATCTGAAGACTGGAAGGATGAGAAGAATTCTCTCTGAGTGGCCCTGGGAAAAGTGAGGCAGGAAAAATGAAAATAGTATTAAAGGAAGGAAAGAAAGACAAATTGACATCAACCACAGTCACAAAATCAAAGCAATTGTAATAGGGAGAAACAAAGTGGCTGCTGGTTTGGATTTAAGCACCTAGAAGAGGACCCTGATCCCTGGGAGAAAATGATGGTATTGATCACAGTCCATGAATCCATAGCTCAGGATGGGGCAGGGGCTGTGGGATGAGAGGTAACCTACTGGGTTGCAGACATAGGATGGTGGGCTGCTGGAACTGAGTGTCCCTTTGCATCTTTGACAGACATTAGAGGTATTTGTCGACATCTATGGAGGTCACTCTCCTTCTGGGTTCAAGAAGCCACATTCTTGAGCCATGTGAATGATTTATAGAGATCACTGGGGTTGAAAATGAAAAGGACACGTGACACTTCTGGGTCAGGTGTTTTGGTACACTGAGCAGTTCCTGATGTATTATTCTTTGCCTTGAATCACATCAGCTAAGAAAGGAGACAGGTTCCAAATGGTGTCCCCAGGAGATGTTGGAGATTCTGCCTATCTAGGTCTCCATTCTGGGATGAATGGTGCCTCTCCTACAACCACACTCAAATGTTAAAGTTCTGACTCCAGTACCACAGAACTCATTGTGGAACAAGAGCCTTTGAAGATCTGACTAATGTCCTTATAAGAAGGAAATTTGTACACAGACGCACTAAGAGCGCTATGAGGGCACAGGGAGAACACCCCATCAACAAGTCAATAAAGAGGCCTTTGTGCAGCTACCCATGCTAATTGTCTTGGGTTTCTAATGCCTCAAGAACTGTGAGAAAGTAAACTGCTGTTTAAACTACACAGGTTGTGGTACTTTACTGTAGTGCCCCAAGCTGAGAGACAGGATAAAATAGGAGAAACCCACCTGTCTTAGTTAGGCTTTTACTGCTATGAACAGATGTCATGACCACAGCAATTCTTTTTTTTTTTTTTTTTTTTTTTTAATTTAATTTTATTTTATTTTTTTAATTTACATTCCAAATCACTTCCCCTTTCCCGTTTCCTCCCTCCCCGAAAGTCCCATAAGCCCCCTTCCCTCCCTCTTTTCTCCGTTCAACCCCCTCTCATTACTCTGTCCTGGCGTTCCCCTACATCCAGTCTTTCCAGGACCAGGGGTCTCTCCTTCCATCTTTTTAGAAATCTATTGATATGCTGATTGTGTCTAGGGTATTCTGAGATTCTGGGTCAATATCCCCTTATCAGTGACTTCATACCATGTGTGATCTTTTGTGATTGGGTTACCTCACTAAGGATGATATTTTCAAGTTCTGACCATTTGCCTAGGAATTTCGTGAATTCATTGTTTTTAATTGCAGAGTAGTATTCCATTGTGTAAATATACCACATCTTCTGAATCCATTCCTCCGTTGAGGGACATCTGGGTTCTTTCCAGCTTCTGGCTATTATAAATAAGGCTGCTATGAACATAGTGGAGCATGTGTCCTTATTGCATGCAGGTAAAGTCTCTGGGTATATGCCCAGGAGTGGTATAGCCGGATCCTCCGGAAGTGTCATGCCCAGTTTTCTGAGGAGCCGCCAGACTGCTTTCCAGAGTGGTTGTACCAGCCTGCAATTCCACCAGCAGTGGAGGAGTGTTCCTCTTTCTCCACATCCTCGCCAACAACTGCTGTCTCCTGTGTTTTTGATCTTAGCCATCCTGACTGGTGTGAGATGGAATCTCAGGGTTGTTTTGATTTGCATTTCCCTAATGACTAAGGATGATGAACATCTCTTTAGGTGCTTCTCAGCCATTAGATATTCTTCAGGTGAGAACTCTTTGTGGAGCTCTGTACCCCATTTTTTAATAGGGTTACTTGCCTCTCTGGAGTTTAACTTCTTGAGTTCTTTGTATATCTTGGATATTAGCCCTCTGTCGGATGTAAGGTTGGTAAAGATCATTTCCCAGTTAGTTGGTTGCCGCTTTGTCTTTTTGACGGTGTCTTTTGCCTTGCAAAAACTTTGTAATTTAATGAGGTCCCATTTGTCTATTCTTGATCTTAGAGTATAAGCTATTGGAGTTCTGTTCAGGAAATTCTCCCCTGTGCCCATATGTTCAAGGTTCTTCCCTAGTTTCCCTTCTATTAGTTTCAGTGTGTCTGGTTTTATGTGGAGATCTTTGATCCACTTAGAATTGAGCTTAGTGCAAGGAGATAAGGATGGGTCAATTTGCATTCTTCTGCATGTTGACCTCCAGCTGAGCCAGCACCATTTGTTGAAAAGGCTATCTTTTTTCCACTGGATGGTTTTAGCTCCTTTGTCAAAGATCAAGTGACCATAGGAGTGTGGATTCATTTCTGGGTCTTCAATTCTGTTCCATTGATCTACATGTCTGTTACTGTACCAATACCATGCAGTTTTTAACACTATTGCTCTGTAGTACAGCTTGAGGTCCGGGATACTGATTCCCCCAGAGGTTCTTTTACTCTTGAGAATAGTTTTAGCTATTCTGGGTTTTCTGTTATTCCAGATGAATTTTTGAATTGCTCTTTCTAACTCTATGAAGAATTGAGTTGGGATTTTGATGGGGATTGCATTGAATCTGTGTATTACTTTTGGTAAGATGCTCATTTTTACTATATTAATCCTGCCAATCCATGAGCATGGCAGATTTTTCCATCTTCCGAGGTCTTCTTCAATTTCTTTCTTCAGAGACTTGAAGTTCTTGTCATACAGATCTTTCACTTGTTTGGTTAGCGTCACGCCAAGATACTTAATATGGTTTGTGGCTATCGTAAAGGGTATTATTTCTCTTACTTCTTTCTCAGCCTGCTTATCCTTTGAGTATAGGAAGGCTTCTGACTTGCTTGAGTTGATTTTATATCCGGCCACTTTGCTGAAGTCGTTTATCAGCTGTAGGAGTTCTCTGGTGGAGTTCTTTGGGTCGCTTATGTATACTATCATATCGTCTGCAAATAGTGATAGTTTGACTTCTTCCTTTCCAATTTGTATCCCTTTGACCTCTTTTTCTTGTCTAATTGCTCTAGCTAGAACTTCAAGTACTATATTGAAAAGATATGGAGAGAGAGGGCAGCCTTGTCTAGTCCCTGATTTTAGTGGGATTGCTTCAAGTTTCTCTCCGTTTAGATTGATGCTGGCTACTGGTTTGCTGTAAATTGCTTTTACTATGTTTAGATATGGGCCTTGAATTCCTGATCTTTCCAAGACCTTTAGCATGAAAGGATGCTGAATTTTGTCAAATGCTTTCTCAGCATCTAATGAGATGACCATGTGGTTTTTTTCTTTGAGATTGTTTATGTAGTGGATTACATTGATGGATTTCCTTATATTGAACCATCCCTGCATCCCTGGGATGAAGCCTACTTGATCGTGGTGAATGATCGTTTTGATGTGTTCTTGGATTCGGTTGGCAAGAATTTTATTGAGTATTTTTGCATCGATATTCATAAGAGAGATTGGCCTGAGATTCTCTTTCTTTGTCGGATCTTTGTGTGCTTTTGGTATTAGTGTAATTGTGGCTTCATAGAACGAGTTGGGTAGTGTTCCTTCTGTTTCTATTTTGTGGAACAGTTTGAAGAGTATTGGTGTTAGGTCTTCTTTGAAGGTCTGATAGAATTCTGCACTGAAACCATCTGGACCTGTGCTTTTTTTGGTTGGAAGACTTCCAATGACAACTTCTATTTCTTCAGGGGTTATAGGACGGTTTAGATGGTCTATTTGATCCTGATTTAATTTTGGTACTTGGTATCTGTCAAGGAAATTGTCCATTTCCTCAAGATTTTCTAGTTGTGTTGAATACAGGTTTTTGTAGTAGGATCTGATGATTTTTTGAATTTCCTCAGTTTCTGTTGTTATCTCTCCCTTTTCGTTTCTGATTTTATTAATTTGGATACTATCTCTGTGCCCTCTGGTTAGTCTGGCTAAGGGCTTATCTATCTTGTTGATTTTCTCAAAGAACCAACTCCTCGTTTTGTTGATTCTTTGTATGGTTTTATTTGTTTCTACTTGATTGATTTCAGCCCTGAGTTTGATGATTTCCTGCCTTCTACTCCTCTTTGGTGTATTTGCTTCTTTTTGTTCCAGGGCTTTCAGGTGTGCCATTAAGCTGTTAGTGTATGCTGTCTCCCGTTTCTTTTTGGCGGCACTCAGGGCTATGAATTTTCGTCTTAGCACTGCTTTCATTGTGTCCCATAAGTTAGGGTATGTTGTGCCTTCATTTTCATTAACTTTCAAAAAGTCTTTGATTTCTTTCTTTATTTCCACCTTGACCAAGTTATCATTGAGTAGAGCATTGTTCAGCCTCCATGTGTACGTGGGTTTTCTTTTGTTTTTGTTGCCATTGAAGACCACCCTTATTCCATAGTGATCTGATAGGAGGCATGGGATTATTTCTATCTTCTTGTATCTGTTGAGGTCTGATTTGTGACCAATTATATGGTCAATTTTGGAGAAGGTACCATGAGGAGCTGAGAAGAAGGTGTATTCTTTAGCTCTAGGATGAAATGTTCTATATATATCAGTTAGTTCCATTTGGTCCAAGGCTTCAATTAGATTCACTGTGTCCCTGTTTAGTTTCTGCTTTCCTGAACGATCCATTTCAGAGAGCGGGGTGTTGAAGTCACCCACTATTATTGTGTGCGGTGCGATGTGTGCTTTGAGTTTTAGTAAAGTTTCTTTTACGAATGAGGGTGCCCTTGCATTTGGAGCATAGATATTCAGGATTGAGAGTTCTTGATGGTGGATTTTTCCCTTGATCAGTATGTAGTGTCCTTCTGTGTCTTTTTTGATGACTTTGGGTTGAAAATCAATTTTATCCGATATTAGGATGGCTACTCCACCTCGTTTCTTGGGGCCATTTGCTTGTAAAATTGTTTTCCAGCCTTTTACTCTGAGGTAGTGTTTGTCTTTGACACTGAGGTGCGTTTCCTGCATGCAGCAAAAAGCTGGGTCCTGTTTACGTATCCAGTCTGCTAGTCTATGTCTTTTAATTGGGGAATTGAGACCATTGATATTAAGAGAGATTAAGGCATAGTGATTATTGCCATCTGCCATTCTTGACGCTATCTTTATGTTTGAGTGGTTATCTACTTTTGGGTTTGATTCAAGAAGGTTATTATCTCATTTTTTCCAGGGTGTTGTTTCTCTCCCTGTATTGGAGGTTTCCACCTATTATCCGTTGCAGGGCTGGATTTGTGGAAAGATATTGTGAAAATTTGGTTTTATCATGGAATATCTTGGTCTCTCCATCTATGGTGATTGAGAGTTTTGCTGGGTATAGTAGTCTAGGCTGGCATTTGTGCTGTCTTAGTGTCTGCATGAGATCTGCCCAGGATCTTCTGGCTTTCATAGTCTCTGGTGAGAAGTCTGATGTGATTCGGATAGGTCTTCCTTTGTATGTTACTTGGCCCTTTTCTCTTACTGCATTTAGTATTCTTTCTTTGTTTAGAACATTCGGTGTTTTGATTATTATGTGACGGGAGGTATTTCTGTTCTGGTCCAGTCTGTTTGGAGTTCTGTAGGCTTCTTGTATGTTCATCGGCATCTCTCTCTTTAAGTTAGGGAAGTTTTCCTCCATAATTTTGTTGAAGATGTTTACTGGCCCTTTAAGTTGCAAATCTTCACTCTCATCTATACCTATAATCCTTAGGTTTGGTCTTCTCATTGTGTCCTGGATTTCCTGGATGTTTTGGGTTACGCGTTTTTTGCATTTTGCATTTTCTTTGACTGTTGAGTCGATGCTTTCTATGGAATCTTCAGCACCTGAGATTCTTTCTTCCATCTCTTGTATTCTATTGTTGATGTTTGCATCTATGACTCCTGATTTCTTCCCAAGGTTTTCTATCTCCAAAGTTGTCTCCCTTTGTGATTTCTTAGTTGTTTCTACTTCCTTTTTTAGTTCCTGGATGGATTTGCTGAGATCCTTCACTTGTTTGTTTGTATTTTCCTGTATTTCTTTAAGGTATTTTTGCATTACCTCTTTCAGGATTTCTTCCTGATGACCCACGTTCTCCTGCATTTCTCTGAGCGATTTTTGTGTTTCCTCCTCATGGGATTCCATCTGTTGATCAATCGTCTCCTGCATTTCTTTAAGCAGTTCTCGTGTTTCCTTTGTAAGGGCATCTAACCGTTGATTCATTTCTTTAAGCAATTTTTGTGTTGCCTCCTTATGGGCATCCGTCTGTTGACCCATATTCTTCTGCATTTCTTTATGCAAATTTTGTGATTCCTTTGTGAGTGCATCTACCCGTTGATTCATCTCGTTAAGCGATTTTTGTGTTGTCTCCTTGTGCGCCTCCATCTTTTGATCCATGTTCTCCCGCATTTCTCTAAGCGATTTTTGTGTTTCCTTTGTAAGGGCTTCTAACCGTTGATTCATGGTCTCCTGTAACTCTTTATGAGATTTATTTGTGTCCTTCTTGTGATCCTCTAATAGCATCATGAGAAGTGATTTTAAATCCAGATCTTGTCTTTCGGGTGTGGTGGGGTATCCAGGACTTGCTGCTGTTGGAGAGTTGGGTTCGGATGGTCCCACATTACTTTGATTACTGTTAGTAACATTCCTACGTTTGCCTTTTGCCATCTGGATACCTCTGGTGTTAGTTGGTCCTGCTGCCACTGGCTGTTGGTTGGACCTCCTGTGAGCCTGCAAAGCTATTTCTGCCCCCCCTGGATTACCAGGATTCCCCTGGCACCGATTTCTGGGGCCTGCCTGCTCCTGAGTGACTTTGGAGCCCTAATGTGCTTTGCCCCAAGTGATCTTATATTGGGGAGGCCTTGCACATCTAAAGGCTCAGCCTAGTGGATTCCTGGAGCAGAGGTCGCCAAAGGGAGGCTGGCAGGCTCCTGCCCTTTGCAGGGGTGTGTGATCTCTCCTAGGGGGAGAGGGGGCGTCCCTCTGCCAGGCAGAAGTCCCACAGCAGATCTGGCGCGCTGGTCACTGCAGATCAGCCCAGCACCTGGGAGCAGGTTACACACAAGCTGCCTGAACCCGAAGCGATATTATGCCTGTCTGTCTCTGAGCCTGGTGGTCCCAACTACCTGGTCACTGGAGCAGAGATGGCGGAGGGCACTCTCCGTGGCGCTGCTCACCCTGTGGTCACGATGGCCCGCCGATCTGGCACCCAGACGACCACAGCGCCAACCCGCCCTCGGGCACAGAAGGAAGCCCCAACAGGCCGTGTCCCAAGTGATGTTATATTGGGGGGAGAGCCTGGGTACCGGTCTCTCCAGCGCAGTCCGCGGGAACAGAGGTCGCGGAAGGGAAGCTGGCGGGCTCCCTCCCTGCGCGGGGTCCCTCCACCAGGCAGAAGGTCCCACCGCGGAACTGGTGCGCTGGTTACTGCAGATCAGCCCAGCACCTGGGAGCAGGTTACACCCAAGCTGCCTGAAACCGAAGCGATATTATGCCTGTCTGTCTCTGAGCCTGGCGGTCCCAACTACCTGGTCACTGGAGCAAAGATGGCGGAGGGCAGTCTCCGTGGCGCCGCTCACCCTGTGGTCACGATGGCCCGCCGATCTGGCGCCCAGACGACTACAGCGCCAACCCGCCCTCGGGCACAGACGGAAGCCCCAACAGGCCGTGTCCCAAGTGATGTTATATCGGGGGGGAGAGCCTGGGTACCGGTCTCTCCAGCGCAGTCCGCGGGAACAGAGGTCGCGGAAGGGAAGCTGGCGGGCTCCCTCCCTGCGCGGGGTCCCACAGCAATTCTTATAAGGACAACATTTAGTTGGGGCTAGCTTAAATGTTCAGAGGTTCAGTCCATTATCATCAAGGTAGAAGCATGGCAGCATCCAGGCAAGCATGGTGCAGGAGGAGCTAAGAGTTCTACATCTTTATCAGAAAGTTTCTAGGAGAAAACTGACTTCCAGGCAGCTAGGGATGAGGGTCTTAAAGCCCACACTCTCAGTGACACACCTACTTCAACAAGGCCACACCTCCTAATAGTACCACTCCCTGGGCCAAGCCTATTCACACTACCACATTACCCCTATCCCTTTCTGATGGTTCATCTTGTATTTTGACGTGGGAAAGGGTTAGTTAATTAGAAACAATAATCTTTTCATTTCTTTATGTGGTGTATAAATTATCCTACTGTTGATATAGAACTTACAACGGCACACTGGGTGCTATGTGAACTTATGGGTGTGCTCTGGTTGCTGTCGATAGGGCAGCATTGGGAGAGCTGCATCATTTTATTAGGGCTTCACTCTGAACACATTGTTGCAAATAATTTCCTTTGAGTAGATGAGTCTTAATCTTCTAAAATGCTTTTTGAAGGGCAATCTGAAAAAAAAATCTAAATAGACTACTTGAAAAAAATCCTAGATAGAGATAAGTGGAAATATTAAGTTGTTAGGTTATTTGCTATAGTTCTTTTTATAACAAGGGAAATTTAAAAATAATCTCAATGTCAAAAAATGAAGGATTCATTTTTAAAAATTATAGTCCATCCACATAATGGAGCAGTGTGTGGCCACTAAAGATAATGTTTAGGGTTTTTTTTTTCTCTCCCTTATTGAAGGAGAAATTCACATAATACAAATTATTTTAAAGTATTCCACCTGATAGCATTTAGCACATTTATAATTTGTGCAAGTGATACCACAATCTCTTCTGAACACAGTTTCATCACTAAAGGAAACCCATATCCATTAAACAGTTGCAACCTATTTGTCCCCTTCTTCAGATCCTAATTGTCACCCATTTGCTTTCTGTCTCAGTAAGCTTACTGCTCTAAATAAGGCATAGAAACTGTGCAATCTGACAGCTTCTTTCAATTACCTTAGTGTTTTTAGGTATATTCATAGTGTGGCTTGTATCAGTCCATCTTTTTTTTTTATTGATAAGAAATATTCTAGAAATATACCACAATTTGTTTATCCATTCACCTTTTGATGGAATTTGGGTTATCAGCCTCTTTTGATTAAATATTTTGGATATAAACATGTACCCAGGGGTCTGTTATTAACTTGTGTACATGTATGTATGTATGTATGTATGTATGAATGTATATAGCATATATGTACACAAGTACATATAGTTCCATAATGCTGGGATTACAAATGTTGGCCACCAAGCCACCATGCCCAGTTTATGAGGTACAGGAGTTTGAACCTCAGGCCTTTTGCATGTGAGAAAAGCTGTCTACCAACTGAGTCACATCCCCAGCTCACTACTCACATTTCATACAAGGCTAATATGTTTGATCTTCCCAAGCTTTTCCTCCCGTCCCAAGCAATTCTGTCTCCCTTTTTACAGATAATTGTGTAGAATCTTCTCCTCGTCCTCAGCATCCACCAGCAGTTTTGAACTCCTCAATGTACTGCTCACCAAAGGACCTTCTGTCACAGCACCCCAAACCCTTTACACACGTCCTAGAAATGAAGGTGGCAGTGGGTAACAATAGCAAGAACTCTGTGTGCGTGTGTGTGCATGTGCGTGTGCATGCATGCGTGTGTGTGTGTGTGTGTGTAACATTCAGGAAAAAATCTTGGAAAAATATGGCCCCTATTAGAAGTAATTGTCTCTCGGCAGTGCTATTAGAGGTCATTTTAATTTTCTTATTTTTGCTTATTTGTGTTTTATTCAATAAACACATATTGATTTTGAAATGAGGAAATGTTATTTAAAAATAGATCACCATGTTGAAACATCGACTGGAAATGATCTCTTTCTTTTTTTTTTTTTTTTTTTTTTAATTTAATTTTATTTTATTTTTTTAATTTACATTCCAAATCACTTCCCCTTTCCCGTTTCCTCCCTCCCCGAAAGTCCCATAAGCCCCCTTCCCTCCCTCTTTTCTCCGTTCAACCCCCTCTCATTACTCTGTCCTGGCGTTCCCCTACATCCAGTCTTTCCAGGACCAGGGGTCTCTCCTTCCATCTTTTTAGAAATCTATTGATATGCTGATTGTGTCTAGGGTATTCTGAGATTCTGGGTCAATATCCCCTTATCAGTGACTTCATACCATGTGTGATCTTTTGTGATTGGGTTACCTCACTAAGGATGATATTTTCAAGTTCTGACCATTTGCCTAGGAATTTCGTGAATTCATTGTTTTTAATTGCAGAGTAGTATTCCATTGTGTAAATATACCACATCTTCTGAATCCATTCCTCCGTTGAGGGACATCTGGGTTCTTTCCAGCTTCTGGCTATTATAAATAAGGCTGCTATGAATATAGTGGAGCATGTGTCCTTATTGCATGCAGGTAAAGTCTCTGGGTATATGCCCAGGAGTGGTATAGCCGGATCCTCCGGAAGTGTCATGCCCAGTTTTCTGAGGAGCCGCCAGACTGCTTTCCAGAGTGGTTGTACCAGCCTGCAATTCCACCAGCAGTGGAGGAGTGTTCCTCTTTCTCCACATCCTCGCCAACAACTGCTGTCTCCTGTGTTTTTGATCTTAGCCATCCTGACTGGTGTGAGATGGAATCTCAGGGTTGTTTTGATTTGCATTTCCCTAATGACTAAGGATGATGAACATCTCTTTAGGTGCTTCTCAGCCATTAGATATTCTTCAGGTGAGAACTCTTTGTGGAGCTCTGTACCCCATTTTTTAATAGGGTTACTTGCCTCTCTGGAGTTTAACTTCTTGAGTTCTTTGTATATCTTGGATATTAGCCCTCTGTCGGATGTAAGGTTGGTAAAGATCATTTCCCAGTTAGTTGGTTGCCGCTTTGTCTTTTTGACGGTGTCTTTTGCCTTGCAAAAACTTTGTAATTTAATGAGGTCCCATTTGTCTATTCTTGATCTTAGAGTATAAGCTATTGGAGTTCTGTTCAGGAAATTCTCCCCTGTGCCCATATGTTCAAGGTTCTTCCCTAGTTTCCCTTCTATTAGTTTCAGTGTGTCTGGTTTTATGTGGAGATCTTTGATCCACTTAGAATTGAGCTTAGTGCAAGGAGATAAGGATGGGTCAATTTGCATTCTTCTGCATGTTGACCTCCAGCTGAGCCAGCACCATTTGTTGAAAAGGCTATCTTTTTTCCACTGGATGGTTTTAGCTCCTTTGTCAAAGATCAAGTGACCATAGGAGTGTGGATTCATTTCTGGGTCTTCAATTCTGTTCCATTGATCTACATGTCTGTTACTGTACCAATACCATGCAGTTTTTAACACTATTGCTCTGTAGTACAGCTTGAGGTCCGGGATACTGATTCCCCCAGAGGTTCTTTTACTCTTGAGAATAGTTTTAGCTATTCTGGGTTTTCTGTTATTCCAGATGAATTTTTGAATTGCTCTTTCTAACTCTATGAAGAATTGAGTTGGGATTTTGATGGGGATTGCATTGAATCTGTGTATTACTTTTGGTAAGATGCTCATTTTTACTATATTAATCCTGCCAATCCATGAGCATGGCAGATTTTTCCATCTTCCGAGGTCTTCTTCAATTTCTTTCTTCAGAGACTTGAAGTTCTTGTCATACAGATCTTTCACTTGTTTGGTTAGCGTCACGCCAAGATACTTAATATGGTTTGTGGCTATCGTAAAGGGTATTATTTCTCTTACTTCTTTCTCAGCCTGCTTATCCTTTGAGTATAGGAAGGCTTCTGACTTGCTTGAGTTGATTTTATATCCGGCCACTTTGCTGAAGTCGTTTATCAGCTGTAGGAGTTCTCTGGTGGAGTTCTTTGGGTCGCTTATGTATACTATCATATCGTCTGCAAATAGTGATAGTTTGACTTCTTCCTTTCCAATTTGTATCCCTTTGACCTCTTTTTCTTGTCTAATTGCTCTAGCTAGAACTTCAAGTACTATATTGAAAAGATATGGAGAGAGAGGGCAGCCTTGTCTAGTCCCTGATTTTAGTGGGATTGCTTCAAGTTTCTCTCCGTTTAGATTGATGCTGGCTACTGGTTTGCTGTAAATTGCTTTTACTATGTTTAGATATGGGCCTTGAATTCCTGATCTTTCCAAGACCTTTAGCATGAAAGGATGCTGAATTTTGTCAAATGCTTTCTCAGCATCTAATGAGATGACCATGTGGTTTTTTTCTTTGAGATTGTTTATGTAGTGGATTACATTGATGGATTTCCTTATATTGAACCATCCCTGCATCCCTGGGATGAAGCCTACTTGATCGTGGTGAATGATCGTTTTGATGTGTTCTTGGATTCGGTTGGCAAGAATTTTATTGAGTATTTTTGCATCGATATTCATAAGAGAGATTGGCCTGAGATTCTCTTTCTTTGTCGGATCTTTGTGTGCTTTTGGTATTAGTGTAATTGTGGCTTCATAGAACGAGTTGGGTAGTGTTCCTTCTGTTTCTATTTTGTGGAACAGTTTGAAGAGTATTGGTGTTAGGTCTTCTTTGAAGGTCTGATAGAATTCTGCACTGAAACCATCTGGACCTGTGCTTTTTTTGGTTGGAAGACTTCCAATGACAACTTCTATTTCTTCAGGGGTTATAGGACGGTTTAGATGGTCTATTTGATCCTGATTTAATTTTGGTACTTGGTATCTGTCAAGGAAATTGTCCATTTCCTCAAGATTTTCTAGTTGTGTTGAATACAGGTTTTTGTAGTAGGATCTGATGATTTTTTGAATTTCCTCAGTTTCTGTTGTTATCTCTCCCTTTTCGTTTCTGATTTTATTAATTTGGATACTATCTCTGTGCCCTCTGGTTAGTCTGGCTAAGGGCTTATCTATCTTGTTGATTTTCTCAAAGAACCAACTCCTCGTTTTGTTGATTCTTTGTATGGTTTTATTTGTTTCTACTTGATTGATTTCAGCCCTGAGTTTGATGATTTCCTGCCTTCTACTCCTCTTTGGTGTATTTGCTTCTTTTTGTTCCAGGGCTTTCAGGTGTGCCATTAAGCTGTTAGTGTATGCTGTCTCCCGTTTCTTTTTGGCGGCACTCAGGGCTATGAATTTTCGTCTTAGCACTGCTTTCATTGTGTCCCATAAGTTAGGGTATGTTGTGCCTTCATTTTCATTAACTTTCAAAAAGTCTTTGATTTCTTTCTTTATTTCCACCTTGACCAAGTTATCATTGAGTAGAGCATTGTTCAGCCTCCATGTGTACGTGGGTTTTCTTTTGTTTTTGTTGCCATTGAAGACCACCCTTATTCCATAGTGATCTGATAGGAGGCATGGGATTATTTCTATCTTCTTGTATCTGTTGAGGTCTGATTTGTGACCAATTATATGGTCAATTTTGGAGAAGGTACCATGAGGAGCTGAGAAGAAGGTGTATTCTTTAGCTCTAGGATGAAATGTTCTATATATATCAGTTAGTTCCATTTGGTCCAAGGCTTCAATTAGATTCACTGTGTCCCTGTTTAGTTTCTGCTTTCCTGAACGATCCATTTCAGAGAGCGGGGTGTTGAAGTCACCCACTATTATTGTGTGCGGTGCGATGTGTGCTTTGAGTTTTAGTAAAGTTTCTTTTACGAATGAGGGTGCCCTTGCATTTGGAGCATAGATATTCAGGATTGAGAGTTCTTGATGGTGGATTTTTCCCTTGATCAGTATGTAGTGTCCTTCTGTGTCTTTTTTGATGACTTTGGGTTGAAAATCAATTTTATCCGATATTAGGATGGCTACTCCACCTCGTTTCTTGGGGCCATTTGCTTGTAAAATTGTTTTCCAGCCTTTTACTCTGAGGTAGTGTTTGTCTTTGACACTGAGGTGCGTTTCCTGCATGCAGCAAAAAGCTGGGTCCTGTTTACGTATCCAGTCTGCTAGTCTATGTCTTTTAATTGGGGAATTGAGACCATTGATATTAAGAGAGATTAAGGCATAGTGATTATTGCCATCTGCCATTCTTGACGCTATCTTTATGTTTGAGTGGTTATCTACTTTTGGGTTTGATTCAAGAAGGTTATTATCTCATTTTTTCCAGGGTGTTGTTTCTCTCCCTGTATTGGAGGTTTCCACCTATTATCCGTTGCAGGGCTGGATTTGTGGAAAGATATTGTGAAAATTTGGTTTTATCATGGAATATCTTGGTCTCTCCATCTATGGTGATTGAGAGTTTTGCTGGGTATAGTAGTCTAGGCTGGCATTTGTGCTGTCTTAGTGTCTGCATGAGATCTGCCCAGGATCTTCTGGCTTTCATAGTCTCTGGTGAGAAGTCTGATGTGATTCGGATAGGTCTTCCTTTGTATGTTACTTGGCCCTTTTCTCTTACTGCATTTAGTATTCTTTCTTTGTTTAGAACATTCGGTGTTTTGATTATTATGTGACGGGAGGTATTTCTGTTCTGGTCCAGTCTGTTTGGAGTTCTGTAGGCTTCTTGTATGTTCATCGGCATCTCTCTCTTTAAGTTAGGGAAGTTTTCCTCCATAATTTTGTTGAAGATGTTTACTGGCCCTTTAAGTTGCAAATCTTCACTCTCATCTATACCTATAATCCTTAGGTTTGGTCTTCTCATTGTGTCCTGGATTTCCTGGATGTTTTGGGTTACGCGTTTTTTGCATTTTGCATTTTCTTTGACTGTTGAGTCGATGCTTTCTATGGAATCTTCAGCACCTGAGATTCTTTCTTCCATCTCTTGTATTCTATTGTTGATGTTTGCATCTATGACTCCTGATTTCTTCCCAAGGTTTTCTATCTCCAAAGTTGTCTCCCTTTGTGATTTCTTAGTTGTTTCTACTTCCTTTTTTAGTTCCTGGATGGATTTGCTGAGATCCTTCACTTGTTTGTTTGTATTTTCCTGTATTTCTTTAAGGTATTTTTGCATTACCTCTTTCAGGATTTCTTCCTGATGACCCACGTTCTCCTGCATTTCTCTGAGCGATTTTTGTGTTTCCTCCTCATGGGATTCCATCTGTTGATCAATCGTCTCCTGCATTTCTTTAAGCAGTTCTCGTGTTTCCTTTGTAAGGGCATCTAACCGTTGATTCATTTCTTTAAGCAATTTTTGTGTTGCCTCCTTATGGGCATCCGTCTGTTGACCCATATTCTTCTGCATTTCTTTATGCAAATTTTGTGATTCCTTTGTGAGTGCATCTACCCGTTGATTCATCTCGTTAAGCGATTTTTGTGTTGTCTCCTTGTGCGCCTCCATCTTTTGATCCATGTTCTCCCGCATTTCTCTAAGCGATTTTTGTGTTTCCTTTGTAAGGGCTTCTAACCGTTGATTCATGGTCTCCTGTAACTCTTTATGAGATTTATTTGTGTCCTTCTTGTGATCCTCTAATAGCATCATGAGAAGTGATTTTAAATCCAGATCTTGTCTTTCGGGTGTGGTGGGGTATCCAGGACTTGCTGCTGTTGGAGAGTTGGGTTCGGATGGTCCCACATTACTTTGATTACTGTTAGTAACATTCCTACGTTTGCCTTTTGCCATCTGGATACCTCTGGTGTTAGTTGGTCCTGCTGCCACTGGCTGTTGGTTGGACCTCCTGTGAGCCTGCAAAGCTATTTCTGCCCCCCCTGGATTACCAGGATTCCCCTGGCACCGATTTCTGGGGCCTGCCTGCTCCTGAGTGACTTTGGAGCCCTAATGTGCTTTGCCCCAAGTGATCTTATATTGGGGAGGCCTTGCACATCTAAAGGCTCAGCCTAGTGGATTCCTGGAGCAGAGGTCGCCAAAGGGAGGCTGGCAGGCTCCTGCCCTTTGCAGGGGTGTGTGATCTCTCCTAGGGGGAGAGGGGGCGTCCCTCTGCCAGGCAGAAGTCCCACAGCAGATCTGGCGCGCTGGTCACTGCAGATCAGCCCAGCACCTGGGAGCAGGTTACACACAAGCTGCCTGAACCCGAAGCGATATTATGCCTGTCTGTCTCTGAGCCTGGTGGTCCCAACTACCTGGTCACTGGAGCAGAGATGGCGGAGGGCACTCTCCGTGGCGCTGCTCACCCTGTGGTCACGATGGCCCGCCGATCTGGCACCCAGACGACCACAGCGCCAACCCGCCCTCGGGCACAGAAGGAAGCCCCAACAGGCCGTGTCCCAAGTGATGTTATATTGGGGGGAGAGCCTGGGTACCGGTCTCTCCAGCGCAGTCCGCGGGAACAGAGGTCGCGGAAGGGAAGCTGGCGGGCTCCCTCCCTGCGCGGGGTCCCTCCACCAGGCAGAAGGTCCCACCGCGGAACTGGCGCGCTGGTTACTGCAGATCAGCCCAGCACCTGGGAGCAGGTTACACCCAAGCTGCCTGAAACCGAAGCGATATTATGCCTGTCTGTCTCTGAGCCTGGCGGTCCCAACTACCTGGTCACTGGAGCAAAGATGGCGGAGGGCAGTCTCCGTGGCGCCGCTCACCCTGTGGTCACGATGGCCCGCCGATCTGGCGCCCAGACGACTACAGCGCCAACCCGCCCTCGGGCACAGACGGAAGCCCCAACAGGCCGTGTCCCAAGTGATGTTATATCGGGGGGGAGAGCCTGGGTACCGGTCTCTCCAGCGCAGTCCGCGGGAACAGAGGTCGCGGAAGGGAAGCTGGCGGGCTCCCTCCCTGCGCGGGGTCCCACAGCAATTCTTATAAGGACAACATTTAGTTGGGGCTAGCTTAAATGTTCAGAGGTTCAGTCCATTATCATCAAGGTAGAAGCATGGCAGCATCCAGGCAAGCATGGTGCAGGAGGAGCTAAGAGTTCTACATCTTTATCAGAAAGTTTCTAGGAGAAAACTGACTTCCAGGCAGCTAGGGATGAGGGTCTTAAAGCCCACACTCTCAGTGACACACCTACTTCAACAAGGCCACACCTCCTAATAGTACCACTCCCTGGGCCAAGCCTATTCACACTACCACATTACCCCTATCCCTTTCTGATGGTTCATCTTGTATTTTGACGTGGGAAAGGGTTAGTTAATTAGAAACAATAATCTTTTCATTTCTTTATGTGGTGTATAAATTATCCTACTGTTGATATAGAACTTACAACGGCACACTGGGTGCTATGTGAACTTATGGGTGTGCTCTGGTTGCTGTCGATAGGGCAGCATTGGGAGAGCTGCATCATTTTATTAGGGCTTCACTCTGAACACATTGTTGCAAATAATTTCCTTTGAGTAGATGAGTCTTAATCTTCTAAAATGCTTTTTGAAGGGCAATCTGAAAAAAAAATCTAAATAGACTACTTGAAAAAAATCCTAGATAGAGATAAGTGGAAATATTAAGTTGTTAGGTTATTTGCTATAGTTCTTTTTATAACAAGGGAAATTTAAAAATAATCTCAATGTCAAAAAATGAAGGATTCATTTTTAAAAATTATAGTCCATCCACATAATGGAGCAGTGTGTGGCCACTAAAGATAATGTTTAGGGTTTTTTTTTTCTCTCCCTTATTGAAGGAGAAATTCACATAATACAAATTATTTTAAAGTATTCCACCTGATAGCATTTAGCACATTTATAATTTGTGCAAGTGATACCACAATCTCTTCTGAACACAGTTTCATCACTAAAGGAAACCCATATCCATTAAACAGTTGCAACCTATTTGTCCCCTTCTTCAGATCCTAATTGTCACCCATTTGCTTTCTGTCTCAGTAAGCTTACTGCTCTAAATAAGGCATAGAAACTGTGCAATCTGACAGCTTCTTTCAATTACCTTAGTGTTTTTAGGTATATTCATAGTGTGGCTTGTATCAGTCCATCTTTTTTTTTTATTGATAAGAAATATTCTAGAAATATACCACAATTTGTTTATCCATTCACCTTTTGATGGAATTTGGGTTATCAGCCTCTTTTGATTAAATATTTTGGATATAAACATGTACCCAGGGGTCTGTTATTAACTTGTGTACATGTATGTATGTATGTATGTATGTATGAATGTATATAGCATATATGTACACAAGTACATATAGTTCCATAATGCTGGGATTACAAATGTTGGCCACCAAGCCACCATGCCCAGTTTATGAGGTACAGGAGTTTGAACCTCAGGCCTTTTGCATGTGAGAAAAGCTGTCTACCAACTGAGTCACATCCCCAGCTCACTACTCACATTTCATACAAGGCTAATATGTTTGATCTTCCCAAGCTTTTCCTCCCGTCCCAAGCAATTCTGTCTCCCTTTTTACAGATAATTGTGTAGAATCTTCTCCTCGTCCTCAGCATCCACCAGCAGTTTTGAACTCCTCAATGTACTGCTCACCAAAGGACCTTCTGTCACAGCACCCCAAACCCTTTACACACGTCCTAGAAATGAAGGTGGCAGTGGGTAACAATAGCAAGAACTCTGTGTGCGTGTGTGTGCATGTGCGTGTGCATGCATGCGTGTGTGTGTGTGTGTGTGTAACATTCAGGAAAAAATCTTGGAAAAATATGGCCCCTATTAGAAGTAATTGTCTCTCGGCAGTGCTATTAGAGGTCATTTTAATTTTCTTATTTTTGCTTATTTGTGTTTTATTCAATAAACACATATTGATTTTGAAATGAGGAAATGTTATTTAAAAATAGATCACCATGTTGAAACATCGACTGGAAATGATCTCTTTCTTTAAAACCTACTAAAGGGCTCATTTCTGCCACACAGACTCCAAAATCGGAGTGAAGCAAAGATTTTCATGGCCCTTGTACAAAGATGAAATGCAAATTTGTAGACTATTCCATATTTTCAAGCATACTGAAATGATACAGAGTAAATTAATTTAAAGACAAATTTTAAGTGGGGTAGGGCTGAAGAGATGGCTCAAGGATTAAGAACAGGTAATGTTCTCTTCCAGAGAACCTGGTTCAAGCCCCAGCATCTGCACTGGAGTAGCTCAGTGCCTTGTCTGACCTCTATGAGCAATGCATTCATGTGTATACTCTGCCCCTCCCACTCATACACATAATTAAAAATAAAAATAAATATTATAAAAGGGAACTTAGAAGAACAAAAGAATAGGAAATGAAGAAAGAATAAATGAATTTTAAGATGGTTTAGTAAGTGGCAGGAAGACAGAGATCTGATGTACAGTTAGCAAAGAAGACCACTCCAATTTCCCCCAGGAGTGGAAGAGCTGTTCTACCCCCACGGAGCCTGGAAAGCTCTGAATGAAAAATAATATTAACCCTAGGAGTCTTTACCTCACTCAAATTATAAATCAAATGTGATAATAGGGTAAAGATATTTTCAGACATGCAGCCACTCTGGGAACAGACCCAGCCAGTGCGTAAAGACAATGGAGGGCATGTGCCCCAAGAATAGGATAATAACTCAAAGGAAGAAGAGAAGGGTCATGGGAAAAGTCAGCCTCCCTTAAGGGAACAGTGAAGGGAATTCCCCTGGAGGGAATGATGGGAGAGTTTGTGCAGGACAGGGATCCAGGACACAAAGCTCCAAGAGAAACTGGGGCTGAACTGTTTGAGATGGGAGGGTGTAAGGAACAAACTGGAGTCATCGCTGCTCGACATTTGAAAGCTAGTGAGACGCCCACACACAGGAGGTCATAGTGTGGGGCCGGGTTATGGAACTAGCCCCCAGGAGAGTAACCTAAAATGTCAAATGGAGTCATCCTTGCTAAAATCCCATGTCACCAACGGGAAACTTGGATGTTCTTGGTACTTTCAAGAAATCAGGAGAAAGATAACAGCCCCATTTCCCACGCAACAGGACAGTTTCAATCAGCATGTTGCCAATATGAAATACGTGTTTAATCCTTGCCTCTTAATCCTTACATAGACTTGGAGCCGCTCACCATTAACCCATCAGTTATTTTTCTATTCTTTTCTCCCTCCCTGTCAAGGAAAGTAAGTTTGAGGTGATGGGCTACCTTTCAGTTCTTCATTTTGGCTTTCTTCAGTCAAATGTCTTCTATAATACTTAGTCTACTCTATGGAGTGATTATCTAATTAGAGATGAAAAGAAGGTCACTTAAGACCACTAAGCTAAGTTGTTGTTTGTGTGTCCTTTAACACTACTAATGAGAAGTTTCTAGAAAATGAGACAAATCGGTTTCACAGGCAGCAAGTACATCACGGTGACCTGTAAATTGTTTAGCTCGATAAGAATTTGAATTTGTATATGCATTCTCTACCTCTTCATCAAAGCTCTTACATGTGCCTGTTATTGTACTTGCAATGGTGGACAGGACTGATTAAATCCTTTCTTTTATGGGTTTGACATTGTAGTTGTATACAGGAGGTAAAATTATCAAATTGGTGGGGTTTTTCATGTTTTTATTTTATAAGATGAACCATCCAACTTCTTGGATGTCATGTTTTCCTTTGTAGTAGTATATAAAATAACATTTATTCTTGCTATTTCAATATTTTGTATGTATGGGTATTTTGCATACATGTATATCTGTGCACCATGTTCGTCCAGTGTGGTGGTGGCCAGAACAGGACATCTGATCCCCTGGAACTGGAGTTACAGATGGTTGTGAGCTGCCACATGGGTCCTGGGAACCAAACCTGGGTCTTCTAGAAGAGACACCAGTGCTTTTAACCACTAAGCCATATCCCCGTCCCCATAATTCTTACTCTTGGTGACAATCTGCAACTTGATGAACTATGGTTGCTTATAAATCATAATAGTCACAGGAATATGGAAAGCATCAAGTGTTGAACCAAAAGTCCTGGCATCGAAATGGTGGGAGTCAGGATGAATAACAGCAAAGAAGGAATAACAGGCTCTCTGCCATGGTTGGGTGCCAATAGACAGTGCAAAAAAATCTAAATGCCAGTATGTGCTACTCGAATCAATAAGATACATACTAAGAGAATTACAAGAGGGTATGGAGAAGGCTCTGGCAGGGGCCTGATGCTCATCAGTTAAAAACCTTTTATACCTTCTTGATTCTTAAGTATGAAAATGATGACAGCTTGTCTTGGGTTGTATTTCCTAAAATCATAGGCCAAAGCAGGGCTATAGGCGCATGTGTTTTCTCAAAGGAAGACTCCTCAGGAAAAATCTCAAAAGAAGCAAGAATAGCATGAGGAGAGGGAGCTGAGCAGAATTGTGGCCTCAGACAAAGCCTGACGTCCTATTCACAGGGCAGTTCCAGGCCATGACTTACTCTGCTCAGTTGTTCCATCTTGGAGTGAACTGTACGAGTCTACACATGACTCCTGGCAGGATCTGACTTCCCAGGCATTGGAGGGTGAAGGTGCCTTCTCAGCCAAGGCTACTCTCTATGAAAATCATTCACCACCACTTGCAGCACTGTGGGACAATGACTGGGGACCTAACATCAAGAGCAGCTAATCACCATGCTATAACTCTTCAAGGTCAATATGGTATGTGTCAAGGCTCTATTGGTCACAAGACAACAGCCACCCTGATTCAGCTAAGGGCAAAAACAAGCTAGGGAAGGGTTTTAGTGATTCGAATCATTAAAGATCAGACTTGGTTGTGTACAGGGTTCGTCTATCTTTCCTTCTCTGGTAAACTGATTTATTGTGCCAGTAATGATGACATCTCATTACCAAGAGGTTCCTCCTATTGATTTAGTAACCCCCATAGAAAGAGAAGGCTTCTTATGACACAGACAGAAATGTCCCAGAGAAGTTGTAGGTGTACCTACATCACCTGCCTTATCTTGACCCAACCCTTCCAGGCCTGGGAGGCAACAGGAAGTCCACCAGAGCTTCTGTCTGTGGTGTTGGGCATGGATAAGTACCCCAGCTTAGCATAAAGGGCTTCTTGTAACAAAGAGGGATTTAACTAGCCCCAGAGAAGGGAAATCACGTGTGCAACATTCCCAGTGAGCATCCTCTAGCTTCCATTTTCCTAATTCTCCTTATTCTCTCTGTGGCCAGACCTTTAATTATCAGAGGGGAGGGAAGCCTACATCTTTATCCACTCCAGTAGGAATGATATCAAGTATCTTAACCTTGGATGCCATTTTTATGAAGCCAAGGGAACTGATAGGAAGTGAGATTTGTAGTTCACTTAGTCAGCTCCATTCTGTTTTATGAAGAGGGAGTCTAAGGAGAGAAAAGGGCTAGCTGAAGGGCAGTGTGGAAGTAAAAACCCTTTTGACCCAATGATAAGACAATAAATCCCTTAGCTGTGAAGTCCTAAATGGAGATGTGATAGGCTTTTTCAGTATTCTACCACCCTGATTATTGTTATTCACTGAGGGAGACTGGGGGCTGGCTGGGAGAGGCTGGGGGCTGGCTGAAGGGGACTGGGGGCTGGCTGAGGGAGGCTGGGGGTTGGCTGAGGGAGGTTGGGGGCTGGTTGAGGGAGGCTGGGGGCTGGTTGAGGGAGGCTGGGGCTGGCTGAGGGAGGCTGGGGGCTGCCTGAGGGGGACTGGGGACTGGCTGAGGGAGGCTGGGGGCTGGCTGAGGGAGGTTGGGGACTGACTGAGGGAGGCTGGGGGCTGCCTGAAGGGGACTGGCTGAGGGAGGCTGGGGGCTGGCTGAGGGAGGCTGGGGGCTGGTTGAGGGAGGTTGGGGGCTGGTTGAGGGAGGCTGGGGGCTGGCTGAGGGAGGCTGGGGGCTGGTTGAGGGAGGCTGGGGGCTGGTTGAGGGAGGTTGGGGGCTGGTTGAGGGAGGCTGGGGGGCTCGCTGAGGGAGGCGGGGGCTGCCTGAAGGGGACTGGGGACTGGCTGAGAGGGACTGGGGGCTGACTGAGGGAGGCAGGGGCTGCCTGAAGGGGACTGGGGACTGGCTGAGAGGGACTGGGGCTGGCTGAGGGAGGCTGGGGCTGGCTGAGGGAGGCTGGGGGCTGGCTGAGGGAGGCTGGGGCTGGCTGAGGGAGGCTGGGGCTGGCTGGATGAAATGCAGCATGTGTTGCTGCAGGTTAGTGAAACAGTCTTGTGCCTTTTTAAAAAGTTTAGCTTTAAACTATGCTCTCATCAGTTAGAGGATGCCATTTCAGCAGTGAACACTAAGTCACTTTTTCCACAACAGACTTTATGTTTTCAATTTGAGTTGATATATTTCTTTGTTCAGAATCCTCAAGCTACCTTTAGAGGATGAACGTTGTATCTTTGCAAGAGTTAGACTGTGACTTAGAATTTGCACACCATCTTGCTCTCTGCCCACCTTTCTCATCTCAGGCCTGGATATTGTGGGATGCTCAGATGGAAGGAAACAAAGTCGACTCTGAGAGTCAAGTGACAGGTACGTTTCAAATGCTGCAGGGAGGCAGCTTCTAACCTAAGAAGGCAGTCATGGAAGACCTACTGATCCACCGGAGCAGCAGTGTGGAATATGGGCCCTTGAGATGGAATCTCCTGGGATTTTACTTTGAAAGGTAAATGCTAGGCTGTAAGCAGGACCTTATTAATTACAACTCTGGGTGTGGGGCCAAGGGATACCTGACTGAGAAGTATTCCTGGCAATTGTGGTACCCACAGCTATTACAGAAAACCACTAGACTAAGAGTGTCTAGTCTTTGGTATATTATCTGCATTTGTGACTTAAATTTTAGGCTACTTGGTAAAACTCATTTTCTCTAAGGACAGATGAAGAAATTAGTAATCAGTTGTGATTTTATTCTTCATTACATGATGACATTGTACAGAGAGGGCCAGGAACCCTTAACCTGAGATTGGAGGTGAGTGTTTTTAACAAGAGAATGTATTATTTGATCAGAAAAAAAGACAGAAAAGAAAAACTCCACAAGGTTGAATTTTGAAGGATAAAATAAGTGACATAATTGAGGAGAACTTTTTAAAAAGTATGTCTCCACAAACACTGAGTATATTTAAGGTATTGCCAGAGGGTTTAAATTCTCTGCAGGTCAACACTCCAAGAATGTGTAATTGTGTTACAGATTTAGCTCCATCCCCAAGCGGAGCCACAACAAAGAAACATTCACATCAGAGGTGGCTGCTGGGATGTCAATCTTTGTCACCTTGACTGGCTTTAGAAGCACCTAGTAGACACACTTTTGATTGTGTCTTCGAGTGCATTTCAAGAATGAGAACGCAGAAGACCCATCCTGAGTATGAATGACATCATCCCGTGGGGAGGGGGCTGGGCTGAATTAAACAGGAAGTGAGCTGAGCACCATCAATCCTTACTCTGCAATCCTCCTCATGTTCTTACCCCCTCCCCCCGCAATGGCTGATGGTAGCCATGAGCCTCGTGGTAGTCTCAAACTGTGAACCCCAAACTAACTCTCCTTCCTTTCATGTTTCTAAAGGCTATCTGATCAGAGCAATGAGAAAAGGAACTAATACACCTGTACACAGGTGTTACCTGCACAGGAAGACTCCCAATTATCTCACAAGTGGGCACTGCCCTTTTGGAAAGTGTGTTTTATTTGCATTTGTGATGTTATATCATTTTGAGCTTTCCGTCAATATCTTTTTAAGACTTGAATTCTTTTTAGAGAAAACTATCTTGGGGGGCTGGGGTATGAATTGTACCACTTCTGCCCCACTAACTCTTGCAAATGTAAGACTCATTCACTCAGTCACCAGGACTAGAGTTACAAAGAGAAGGCAAGACACAGTCAAGGCAAAAGACAATATTCTCAGATTTATAAGCCAGCCAGATCCTTCTTGTCTGCTGTTTATTTTATTAAAGATAAGACAGTCTGCAATAGCACACAGCTCAGATGAGTGTTATTTAAGTAAGGGCAAGTTCTGCAATCTAGCTATATTTCAGTTGAACACTCAGGATTAGGGACGTGGCTCATTCTAGCACCATGTTTTGTCTGTGTGTCTAGCATGACCCTTACAAATGCCCAGCAGCTGCCCCTAGAGAGTCTAGAGCACAAGTTCATCCTTCATTCTCTTCTAAGGTCCCAAGCTGCTCATCACCTTAGCTAGTGGCCTACTAAAAGAGCCTGTGGCTGTCAGACCAGACAAGCCTGGGGAATGTTTGTCATACATTCTGAAGAAATATATTATACTTTCTCAACAAGCTATTCAGGATTCATTAGCTACTGGTGATATAGCTTTTATTTTTATTAAGATTTCTTTCTTTTTCTTCTTTCTTTCTTTCTTTCTTTTTTTGTCTGGGCGGTAGTGATACACACCTTTACTCCCAGCACTTGGGAGGCAGAGGCAGGTGGATCTCTGTGAGTTTGAGGCTAGCCTGGTTTACAGAACAAATTCCAGGACAAACAGGGCTACACAGAAAAACCTTGTCTCAGAAAACAAAACAGAACAAACAAACAAAAAGGTTTCTTTTTTAGTTTAGTTTATTGTGTGAGCATTTTGCCTAAGTGTATCCTATGCACTATGTGCATGCCTGGTGCCTGCAGTGTTCTGGAAGATTCCCTAAAGCTGAAATTATGAAGGATTGTGAGCAACTATTGTGGGTACTGAAAAATGAACCCAGGTCTCTTGAAAGAGCAGTGAGTGCTCTTAACTGCTGAGCCATTGCTACAGCCCCTGGATGATATAATTTTTTTAAAAAAGAAAAAAGCACAAAGCTTGTCCTACTCAAATGAAAACTTATCACTTGAGTATTTTATATTCTTGGAAGTCACAGTCAGGGCTGTCTGATGCTTAGATTTGATATATGGTCCATAATTCTAAGACATTGTGGGCCACAGATTACCTGGTACTGTGCATAAAAAAAGAAAGAAAAAATCCAAGTGGAATTTCCCCACACTGTCCCTTCCTCTAGCACCCAGGTAAGGACCAAGAAAGAGACTTGAGAGAATGGTAGCGCCTGTCCTCTGTATCTTTCATCTCCTATTTATTCACTGAATGCTTTGCTCATTTTAGACCTTTAAGCTGGGCATAGTGACTCACCTCTGTAACCCCAGCATTTAAGAGTCTGAAGCAGGAGGACTTCTGTGAATGAAAGGCCAGTGTGAGCTGCGTGAGTTATTTGGTAAGTTTTGAGTGAGACCCTGTGGAGAGAAAGAGTGGGGGAAGAAAAGGAAGAGAGCTAGAGAGCAAGGGATTGAGCGAGTGAGCAAGCAAGAGAGAAAGAGAGCAAGACAGAGAAAAGAGAGAAGAGGGGAGAAAGAACGAGAGAAAGGAAGAAAGAAAAAAGGAAGGAGGGAGGGAAGGAAGGAAGGAAGGAAGGAAGGAGTGGCTTGGGCTATCATTCAGTGGTAGAATGCTTGAATAACAGACTTGAGGTCCTGGGTTTGGTCCTAAGTGTGTGAGCTAGCTCTAACACACACACACACACACACACACACACACACACGAGGGAATACAGCTCTGACTGGCTGTCTTTCTCAAGGTGTCAACTTTTGGAATAAAGCCACCATAATGTAGGAAAGCCTGGGGCACACAGCCCAGCCTTGCTATCCTTGGCTAGTAGATAGAAAAGGGAGGAGACTTCAGATGCCTCTCTGATCTTGACAGAATCCTTGGTATGCTGAGTGGATCCAAGAAGAGCTATCTTAGATATGCTCACCCAAATGGCAATTTAAGAGCTGAATGGGTGCTACATTGTTTGAAGTTATGGGATTATAATTGTGTTATGTACATATTCAATAAGAAAGTATGTACAGCCCAAAACCAAAATCCCCACTTTATTACCTCATATGTGTCACTATCTCTTCAAAAATAACCAACTCAAGAAATCCATTGTTCCAGACAATTTTTGGTATCTTTATACTGCATGTGTCAAACCTTATATTTACTCCAGTGCTTCTTATGAAACTATTGACTTGAGCAATGCACTGGTATTTTGTGTTTTCAATTCTGAGTGAGGAATGTGATATTTTTTCCAGGCCACTGGGTGCCCTGTCTGGGAGAATGATCCTCCCAGGCACTAATAAACTGCTGCAACAAAGTTTCTCTGTGACTTCCTGGCTTAAATACAGTATTGATTCTGCTCTGACACTGTAGGGTGCAGCCGTGGTGGCTCACTTTGACTCCACTCGAGATAAGCTCCTCTTCCTAAAGGCCAGAGTCATCTGAAGTCTCACTCATTTCCCTGGACTGGGGGACAATGCTAGCTGGGGCTGTCTTCTTGAACACATGCAGATGTCATTAGTCTGTGCCCTGGACACACTCATGGCATTGTGGCTGAGTTCCAAAAGCCAGAGAAGACTATGCTCCTCCCTCCTTCCCTCCCTCCCTTCCTCTTCCTTCTTTCTTGCCTTCCTTCTACCCCTCTATTTCCATTCCTGTCTTTCCTCCCTCCCTTCTTGGCATGCAGGGGATTGAACCTAGGACCTCAATCATGGTTATGCCACTGAGTCATATTCCCAGCCCTCTGGATGGCTTTTTCATGTCCCAGCCTCTCAGGAGTCACAAAGTCTCTCTTTCCTCTGGAACATTCTATATAACAAAGCTCAATAAAGCTCCACCATGTTCAAGGGAGAAGACTTCTGTTCACTGACTTGGATAAAGCTCACTAAGAACAAATGGGGTAGAACTAACATATAGGGCTACAGCTTCATTTTATTTCGTGTTGTTTGAAACAAGTTCTTGTTAGGTAGCCGAGGCTGGCTGCTAACTCTCAATCCTCCTGCCTCTGTCTCTCAAGTCCTGCAGGTGGGTGCCAGCAGACTAGGTTCCAGGCTTTTTATTTGTTTGTTTGACATAGTCACGATGTAAAAGCGGGGCTGTGACTGAGTCCTAAATTGGTGGTTCCATAGCCTGTGAGGAGACAGTGACTGAGAATACAGTGGACTAAGATTATCTGGGATTGCAGGGCAGAAGAGAGGACTGGGCAGGAAGTTCATCTCTGAGTTCTCCTTGCCCTGTTCCCGGCTACCCTGGTATTTATCATTCTGTAGGAAGGCTACTGGCATTTGTTGGGGGCATTTTCTTGGTAATGGATCCCTCTTTGTGAGCACACTAGCAATGCTGTCAAGGAGAGGGCAGCAGTGGCGAGAGTGATAAGGGTCATCGTCACCCGAGATTAACTATAAATTCCTAATGTGTGCCGTTAAGGCATGTTTCTGCCTCCCATACGAGAGGCAGGCAGAGCGGTAATCCACGGTAGAGGAAACAGGAGCTGCTGTGGAGAGAAATGAGCTGGTGCCTTCTGTCTTTGTGACTCCCTGTCCTTGCTTCCAGCTCGCTGCCTAAAGTTTACTGATGGTTTCCTTCAGGGATCATTAAAAGTGATTTGTGAGCCGGCAAGGCTTCTATTTGCCATGCTCTGGTTTTGTTTCAGCATGGAACTCGGGAAGGGTGTCTGGAATAAGGCTTCTCAACCAGGAAACCTTCTATTGCAGGAGGGGCTGCCACGGTCCGTCGGTGACGGATGGATGGTGCAGGACCCGAGTGGTAAGATTCAGCTCCCTGGGAATCTCATAAGGTGGAAGTCATGGTCCACGAGGCAGATTCTTCCCTCCTCCTGCGGGGCTGCTCCAATGCAGAGGGCAGCAAGTGCACAAGCCTTTGAGCAGCCTACATTCAGGGCCAATGTTGCTTGTAGCAGGGCTGCCTTGGATGACCGAGCAGTGCACGAAATCTTTAGCCCAGTTTCTTTCTTGTTCCCCCCACCCCCATTGCTGAAATAAGCTTGCCTTGGCGTCCTTGCGACGCTCCCTTTCCCCTTGGGAGGTGTTTTATTTACAAATAGATAGAGAACTTGGACTTTGCATATGTATGGACTAAGTTTCTATGCATGAAACACATGCCAGACCCCAAGCCGCTGTCTTTCTCGACACACCAGCCTCTCTTTGGACCAGTTCTCCATTCTGGATATACACATCCAGCTTACCAAGAAAGACTGTATCCCTCTAATCCTCGATGGGTGAAATCAGAGTGTCCACCACCCGGTTGCTTCCCCTCTCCCACCCCCACAGCTGTCACAGTAAAATATGGCTGTTCAGCACCTCCTTAATCCTTGGAGTGGTGCTGGTCCTCATGTGTATTGGGGGAGGGGCTTTATGTTATTCAACAGGAACAAGTTCTGATGCTCTGTGTCGCCTAATCCGATCACCAAACTGCTGTCTCACTCAGAAGAACATTCCAGTTCCGGTCATGTGAAGCAGGTGCCAGCTATACTGGCCTGATGGTCAACTTCACTGGGTGATACTATCTAGTTATTCAAACATTCACCAAGGTATTGCTGTGGAGGCATCATACAAATGTAGCTCAAGTCAAGGACTTCTTGGGAAACAAAGATTTTTGCTTCAAGAAATCCACATCTGCTGGTGCAGGTCTATAATCGCAGCCATGGTCAAGGCGAGACTGGTCTGCAGAGTGAGCTCAAGGTCAGTTGGATAACTTAGTGGGACCCTGTCTCAAATACTGAAAGTAAGAAAAAGGCTTGGGGTTTGGTTTGGCGGTAGAGCATTTACCTAGCCGGTGTGAGGCCCTGTGTTCGATCCTTAGTAGCAGCTCCCGAGGCAGAGGTGAAAGCTTAGGTTTCTGATTTGCCATCTCCCACAGTTACACAAACCAATTCCTTGAAATAAACATTTGTATCTGTCCATGGTAGCAGGCACATAACGATGTATGTCTATCATATTTATGCATAGATCTGTGCCTATTTCTGTATCTATATCTATACATTTATTTCTATATCTATCACCCATGTCTCTCTGTCTACTAACTCTGTGTTCCAGAAGAACCCTGGTGTTGCCACTGGTACCTACTAACAGAAAATGATTTGAAACCATTGTGACCCACGGCCTCTGTAATCTGCCTGGGTATGGTAATGGAGAGACGGGCAGAGCCTGTTGCTGAGGAGTGCCCAGACCTATGAGTAAGCTGAGAAATGAAGGGACTCTATTTTCATCATTTTATCTATTAAACTTCCAAACTTCTTTTAACTGACCAAAAAATACTCTTCTGACCTCTTTGTAATAGTCAAGAGGTTATCCTTAGTTTACAGTTTCAGAGTAGACAGGCTAGGTCTTATCCCTTTTCTAAAGATGAGGAGATCTACAAACAGAAATAAATTCAACAGACAAGGTCTCAGTTTAGGCTCCACTTCACTGATAACAAAACTGAGATTATAAATTGTTGTCTGACTCCATCACTCGACTGGTTCTTCATAACAGAGAGCATACTTCGGTCACATTAGCTTTTCCTCTATTATTTTTTAGACAGGTTCTCATGTAGTTCAGGCTAGCCTTGAGCTTACTGTACAGTTCATGAACTTCTGATCTTCCTGCCTATACCCCCTACATTCTACAGTTACAGATGCGTGCCACCATGCCTGGGCTAAAGTTTCGTACTTCATTGATAAAGGCTAGGAACCCAATATGGGCTGAGTATAAAGTCTAATGAGACTCAGGCCCTGCCTCCAAGAAGCTCATAGTGTATGGGGTTGAGGTGGAGTTGTGGGGAGGTGGGTCACTGAATGTGACCCTCAACTTTCTTGTCACTACTGGAAGGTGGGCAGTTCACGCAAGGCATTCTATAGATGTTACTTCTGCCTACCTTGCCCTGCTTTCTCACAGGTCATTGCTGACCAGAATCAGATTGTTCCAAATGCAGTAGCTCTATATGTCAGCGAATCCTTGACATCTCAGTGCTGTCAGTGAACAGGGTGGTGTAATTGCAAGGTAACAGCTTTCTTTGTATACACAGGCCGACTGTTACTCCTAAGAAAGGGCTGGCTCCCCTGCCTTGAGTGGGAGGAAGTCCAGTAGAAATTTAACCTCAGGAAAAAGAAGGTATTTCAAATTTCTGCAGGATCATGGTCTCCCCAGCCTTGCCATATTTCCCTCCCTGCTTTGTCCTCTGATTTCATATTCATTTAAACAGATATTTAAAAGCAGGAAGGATTTTCAACAGATACAAGGGTGGGGGAGATTTGGGGCAAGTATTTAGAAAGACTTAAATTAGATAACAATTATAACAATTAAGAACAAATTTGAAGGATTATCAGTTAAAGTAGATATAAAATAGTTTGAAAGAAAAAGCCATAAAAAATAAACCAAATTACAATGGATCGTTATAAAATCAATTACATTAAGTATACATTTTAAAGATTAATCGGTAAGAAAGTAGAGGTTAAATAATACTAAGTTTAAAAGTGATAATTAAAGTGTATTTTAGCAACGATGAAGAACATGGATTTACATATGAAGAAATCTAAGTAATAATGTATGTGGAAAAAATGTTCAATCTCACTAATAATAAGATGGATGCAAATTGATGAACTATTGATTTTTACTTATCAAGCTGTAACACTTAGAAAATGATAGTATCAAGCAGCAATCACCTCATGTCCCACATATGGAATGTAGATTATTTCAGCAAATAGGCAACACCCAAGAGATGTCACAGTATATAGTCTTTTCCCCTGAAATTTCATTACTAGGGATTTATGCTTAAGAGATAGCTACAGATATGCACAGTGAGGTACATGTAGAATTTTCAAGTCAGTGAGATGACTTAGTAGGTATGGACTCCTGCTGCCAAGCCTGACTGCATTCCATCCCCAGAACTTAATGGGTGGAAGGAGGGAACAGACTCCCACAAGTTGTCTCCTGACCTCACATGGACACTATGACATATGTGCCACAGCTTTCGAGTAAGTGAATAAATATAATAAAAAATTTAATCAGACTATCGTTGATAATCTGCTTTAAAAAATTAGGGTTTCTATTTATAAATTTCAGTAAAATTCTAAAATCCAGAAAGTAGGACATTTGATAGATGAATGAAAATATTACACAAAAGCATATCATGTAATTATATAGCTAAAAACTATTGTAAAACAATATTTTATCATACAGAAATGAGGTCTACAATAAGCAAAAGCTCAGAAGGTTAAATAAGAGTATATACTTTATGACCCCATTTATCTTGAAGATTAAAAAGAATGTATTTTTATATTTAAAATATATTAGCAATAAATAGATATGGATAGTTAGTATTACAGATAGTTTTTATTGTTAATGTTTTATTTATCTACATTTACTATAACAGACACATGTTATTTTAATAAACAGAAGCTACTTATGAAAGACTAAGGAAAATAGGATAACAGTTTACAAATAATCCCAAATTAAGGAGTTAAAAATAGAATTGATGTAGGTAATATAACTATCTGAAACATAAACAAAATAAAATATGAGATTAGAAATACAATAGTGCATTTGAAATCAAGAAGAAATAAGCATGGCTGGGAAAACAAAGCCACTGCCGCACTTTTTAGTAAATGTCAGATGTTATCTACGTCAATTCCTTAACTAAAATACTTAACATCCCTGCAGTAAGGAATTCCCTCACTTAGATGTTTCAATGAATAATATGGGGAAAGGGGAGCTAAGCCAAAGTTATCTTTGTTTTTAGCAGCCTCCACATTCAGAATCCATTCCTCTTTGAGAAGCCTCCTCCTCACAGTCATGTCTTGAGAATAAATGGTATGTTCTGCCACTTACCAGATGTCAGGAAGTAACACTGAGAAATAGCTCCTCTGGTTCCAACTCATTCTACATAGTTCCTGTCTATGTTCAGGGTCCTAAGGTTCTCCCCATCCCCCATTCAGTTCCCACATCCTACCCTGGCATTCAGTGGGACCAGGAAAATAGAGGGACCCTGGTCTTGTGCAATGAATGACAACCCTATGGTAAATGTCAGTAATTTGGCAAGCAGAAGGTAGAGTGGTTGATCATACTTTGCTTTGTGTGGCAACTTATAGCAGAGAAGACACAGGCCTAGGATCAAGCTGTTTCAGTCTCCAATTTATTGCTGTATTCTTTCCTTTTAGTGCTTTTCTTAATGCAGACTTCTTAGGTGATCAAATGCCCGAGACTATATTCTCTTACCAGTGCAATGCGTATCTATCTCAGAAGCTTTTCCAGAAAGGCACATTGCACTCCTAGAAGAATCAGGAGAGATGTTCAATAGGTTTATGTTCTGAGCCTTACTCCCATCCTTGGGTGGAGTTGAGGATGGGGTAATAAATAAAAATTTTATTTTTAAAGTATGTTGCCAAGGACCAGTCTTGGCCTGAAGGCTTGGAGAAGGGTTTGAGGAAGGTGTATTTGGGATCAGTGGAAGAAACAAGTTGAAGTCAATCATGGGTACAAACTGACAGCTAGCTCTGTGTATACTTTGAGCTGGCTCTTCAGTCAGCTGTGTAGAGAACTTAGCTCTTACAGATTAAAGCCCAATCTTTTATTTACTTATCAATTCAATTATTTACCCAGGTTCCCTTTTGATTATCGTATGAATTAGCATTTTATGACCTTAGCCCCTTGATTCCTAGAGACAGCAATTATATTTTTTTAACATAGCAAATGAATTCAGAGATCTGCCTGCCATTGTAAGCACAAGCAATAAGCCTAGCTGGGTGGGCGACCACTCTGAGATCATCATTCCCAACATGCCTGGAACTAAATTCAGTCTGTCCCTGACTGACATTGAACTCAGGAATCTGCCTGCCTATGTATCTTTCTGACAAGCTGCCTTTGTTTTTTAGGTCCGTGAAGCCCCTGATATGATTCATATTTCATCCAATTTTGCATAATTGACAAATTATACATTCTTGAACTCATGTTTTCAGAGTTTTTTCCCACAGCCTTAAGGGCGGTCTGGAAGGTCACAGCATTTACCATTTTGCTGAGGACATTAGACATACCCTTGCCTCGCAGACACATGCTGTTTCTAATTATCATGCAATCATTAACCTTGGCAGGGAGAATATTTTCCAAAGGAGAAACATAAGGTAAATTAGGAGCATTATTATACAAATAAGCCTTACACCTAGCAAGAATCAGCAGTTGTTGTGACCCATGCCCTGCTGGCTCTGCTCCAGGGACAGGAACTATGTCATACAGTCCCTTCTACAGCAGCAGTGCAACTCAGCATTATGTGTGTGTGTGTGTGTGTGTGTGTGTGTGTGTGTGTGTTGGGGGGTGCATACCCTGCCACAAACCTATGTGCACACTTGCCCACGTATGTGAATGCAGGTGCCCAGGGACGCCAGCAGAGAACTATAGATCTTTTGAGATGGAATTACACACTGTTGTGACCTGCTCATTCTAGTACTAAGAACTAAACTTGGGTCCCTTGGAAGAGCCACAAACACTATTAAACATTGGGTCTTCTCTTTACCCTCTTCAAAATATTTTCAATAACTGCTTCTTTGGATCCATAAATGTGAAACCTGAAAACATAAGGGTAACTCTATTTACTCTTGGACAGTCATATGGTCCTGGCATTATAACATGGATGACCAACTGTTAAATAACCAGGCTGACAATTGAATGCAAGTTCAGTTCTGTAATGTTTGCCTTCCATGGTGACTGAGCTATTCCCATGCTCATCGATTTCAAATTGCCAAGATACTGTATCCAAATCATCTAAATCAGCTAGGTGTCACTGGGTGTAGGCTCTGACTCCAGCATGCCTTTGCTTCAAGTTTCTCTGTGACATTTCCTTCAATTTCGGATGATTTGGGACATGTCTGTCCCATGGATCCTCTTTTCCATCTTCTGATTCTCTCTTTTCATAGGCAAATGACTCTAATAGACCTAGAATGTTCTTGTTAATTATAAAGTACCATGAATCTCAACTTTCCAGTAGAGGATTCAATCATCCCCTAAGGCATGTTCTCCCAAGCAGATCTCTCTGTCTCGCTTTCTCTCTACTTCTAAATTTTAAAAAAAATCATTAATTGAAGTATTGTTTACGTCTTATTCATGGACAAGTGAATGAATCTTTACATGAGTACACTGTAGCTGTCTTCAGATGCACCAGAAGAGGGCATCATATCCCATTACAGATGGTTGTGAGTCAACATGTGCTTGCTGCGAATTGAACTCAGTCCTCTTAACCACTGAGCCAAGAGTGAACGAATCTTAAATATAGAGCTTAATAAATTTTTACAGATATGTACATGATTCAGGAGAAACACAGCTAGTGACTAGAACCTCTCTGATATAGCAGAAGCTTCCCTGGTGCTCCTGCTAGATGAGCTCCATTCACAGAGTTAAATACTTTCTGATGTCTTTTACTGTCAGGTGTGTGTGTGTGTGTGTGTGTGTGTGTGTGTGTGTGTGTGTGTGTGCACGCGTGCGTGTGCGTGTGTGTGTGTGTGTGTGTGTGTGTGCATGTGTGTGTATGCCACACTACTTATGTGGAAGTCAGGAGTGAATCTCTTACCATCATGTATGTGGGTAAGTGGAATCAAACTCAGGTTGTCAGTCTTGACAGCAAGCACTTTTATGGGCTGAGCTAGCTCACTGCCCTAATAAGCTATGGTTTCAATGTTCTTTCCCCCTCCCCATGTGGTTGTGATTGATCCCACACCCTTGGTCAATGCGATCAAGCTCTTTGGCCCATGAGCTCCTCTTGTAGGCTTTGTTCTCTTCTTAACAGGATGTGCATGGCTTTATGCAGCATGTATTGTTTTGTATTTCCCTCCATTGGCTCAGCAGTATTCCTATGATATTTAGCTATATTAAATCTAACAGTAGTTGTGTGCTTTGTGTTGCTTTGTTTTGTTTCCACTGCAGTCAAGCCTTTCTTTGTTCAAATATACCACCATTGCCATTCTCAAATCAATGAGCTCTTGCATCGTTTCCTGCCTCGGGGTTTGAGTGAATGATGGATGGTCCTCTATGTCAGTATTTTTCGAGCTGTGGGTCTTGAGCCCCTTTGGGGGGAGTCAAAGGACTCTTTCAAAGGGGTTGCCTAAGACCATCCTGCATACCAGATATTTACATTACAATTCATAATAGTAGTAACATTACAGTTATGAATTCTCCACGAAAATAATTTTATGGCTGGGGGGTCACTTCGACATGAGGAATTGTATTAAAGCAGCATTCGGAAGGTTCGGAACCACTGCTCTATATGTCTTTGGTAGAGTTACGTTCTTGCATCTGTTATGCATAGTCCTGAAATGGGACTGCATATGATTAGTTGATGATTTGTGCAAAGCCTCTGGAATTCCCACTGGGGAGGGACCTGACTTTATGCTGGACCTGTCACTCCTGTAGCTATGGCCTTTATAGCACCTCACAACCATATACCATTGCCATCCCCTATAGGCTTAGATTTTTAAAAACCTACTTTTAATAAGGATTCTCAAATGCTTCATTCACTCCCCCTCTACCCCACCATGCAAGGGTAGGGGAAGAAAGATGGTAAATAGGACAAGGAGATGTGGACCTGTTTAGGAGTAGTACTTTGGGGCGACTCCAATCTCCATTTGTCAGGATACCGGTAGACCAGTTCAGTAGCGTCAGGACACCAAACACAAATCAGCATCGGTGGCATGATCCAGCAGAAACAGGCAGGCCTCTGCCAGGTCAGCACAGGAGAGCGGGAGTGACCAGAGCCAGCCGTGGTATCAGACGTTCTTCCCATGCCTCTCTCAACGATGTGAGTGAAGATGAGCGAAGACACAGACCAAGCTAGCAAGGCTAGCTATGCAAGCTCCCCATCACTGTCCACTGAGTCCTGTTTATACTCTCTCCTAACATCATGGGTCCTCCCATGGGTCTTGCCTCAGCAAAACACCATGTGAGTCTGCATCACATGACATATCCAGAAACTCCCACTTCAATCTTCATATAATAACTTAATTGTCTTGGTTCCAGTGGCTGCTGCAGTGCCCTATACAGGCCTCAGAATCCCAGCAGGTGAGGCTCCTGAGGGCAGTTTCCATCAGGGAGGAATTGAAAGTGTAGACTGAACAGCTCTGATGTCACCAGGCATCCTTGACTCACTGAGCAACTCAGTTATTTTCTCTGGGTGTGAGCTCAATCATCTGCAAAATAAAATGAAGGCCGGGGACTGGGGAGACATTGTTCAGCATTATGAGTGCATACTGCTCTTGTGGAGGACCCAAGTTCAGTCCCCATGCTGGGCTGTTTACAGCTGCCTGAAGTTCCAGCACTAGGGGGTCCGACTCCTTCTTCTGGTCTCTTTGGGCACTTGAATTCATGTACATCTCCCCATGTGTATGTATGATTAAAAGTAAAATTTTTAAAAAAATGAAAAATTTGAAAAAAGAGATCAGATGTTTGTAAAGGTCATTTCCACTTCAAATCCCATGAGCTCCATCACGAGAATACACTGTCCAATCTCCTAGTCTGGGCTAAAGGTTGGGATTCTTCTCTCAGTTTGTTTGTCAAATTATAGCATCTAGAGTATTGACAGTTGGGGTAAAGAGTTTGCTTTGGAATGTGGAAGCAAAACTGAGTTGGCACTGGAAGATCAGCAATGTGCTCACCGTGGATGGTCCTGAGGTGGGATGGCAGTGAAACAAGCATCCTGGGCTGGGTACCAGCATCTTAGTGTGCACGGCTGCCATTTCTACAGTATTAGCATCAGTAAACATGCATTTCTCTGCCTGTCCAACCTCTCAGCAGAAGGGCTCGTATAACCTTGATGCATTTCAAGCATTTGTTATTTGGAAGTAAAGAGGCTAACAGCCTGCATTTCAGAAATCTCTCAAGTTCCATGACAGGTAGATGTTGTTAAAGGGTTAGGAGAAGGTCCCTGTGCTCTCAAGTAAAAATGGCTTGAAAATTCATCAAGGCCAGAGGAGCCATTCAGGAGAGATGACAGATGGAATGTTTGTGCTTGTTTAAGGGGCAGGGATGAGAGATGAGTCTCTTCTGACTTATGCTCAGCTCGTCAGAGATGATCACTCTAATCCTGTGCAAAGGAAGTCAGAGGGCCTTGGGACCTTGGCAGGGCTCGAGTTTGAAAGAGATGGGAGCTAGGCAGGGTTTGTTTCTCCCTGTCTGTGCTCACTTCTCCCCATCAACCCCTCCCTCCACTTTCTTACCCCAACACTCAATATTCCAGCCACTATAATTTGATGAGTGTACAGAGAAGAGAAAAGAAATGAGATGTCAGGGAAAACCTATAAAAATGAAAAAGGCCTAGTTAAGGAGTATCCTGGCAGTGACACAAAGTGGCTGCTTAGAAACTGGCTATAAACTGTGTGAGGGCTTTGCTCTAGAATAAACTTTATGCCAGGCATACCAGGAAATTGTGGGGCATTGTCAAGAGTATGGCCCATGTGCAGAATTTATTTTAGCTATATAGTGTTAGATGGTGTCTGTTAGGCAGAATAGTCACCAGGGCTCACCCTATTGGAAGACAAGGGCACAGCATATAGAGTTTATTATGAGCCAGACATTAATAGCGAAGGTTCTTGTCTACTGGAAGCTGGAGATGGACAGAGAGATTCTTGAGAAGTGAGGGACTGCTTTCTCATGATTTTACTCAATATATGGGTAGCTCAGTGGAGACTGTGGTTTGTGCTGTTACTGATACGTTGCATGCTGAAAGCCGTATCTTTATCCTGCACTTGGTAATGCCACTTACTTATTGAGACTTGTTTTATGCTATTTTGAGTTTGTAATCTCCTTAAATGTACTACTTAAAATTCTTATATTCCAAATATGTCACAGGAGCACATGTGCATTCGCACACACACAAATGCTCACATGCAGGGAGAACGACTGTTTAGAATTTCTCTGTTTTCATACGGTTTTCTGTATAATAATAGGTGGGAGGAGTTTGGAAGCTGGGGCCCTGTGACAGCCTGTCAAACATGTCCTAGTCCATAGTTTCAGCATGTGCTCATCTTGATTGAATGCACCCGTTGTAGCTCTTTCCAGTGATTTTAATTGGCTAGCTATAACTATGGCAACTATATGGCCTAGATTTTCTAGCATCATCCTGGTTTCAAGGACTGTGTTTAATTGTCTCTCTAAGTACATGACTAATGCCAGGGCAACTGCTTCAATTTCTAGCTCAGAAAGAAAGATTGGTATATCTACATTCGATTTCAGGCCGGACCATCGATTCCAAGTGCTCTGCTGTGGGGCTTCAGTGCTCCTTAAGAGCTATGAGAGGGCCCTTGTAGCCTGATGAAGAACACACTCATTAGCTCTGCTGGCCAGGGACCAGGACCTGGGCTGCCTACATCGTCAGGCATTGTTCTTTCACCTTTGCCTCTGTGTCGCCCTATACTCCTGGCCCAGAGATTAGGGACAGTTAAGGGATTTGTAAGGGAGCAGCTGAAGAGAAGATTTTGCTTTTAACAATTTATGCTTGAAAGTTGGGGATTCACAAAACAGAGCATATACTATACACTTTCTTCCCACTGGAAACTCTTGCATCCCAGTGGAATGGTTTAAAAGTCTAGGCAGCTGTTTTCCACCCCTACCTCCCTACCCCCAGGGGAAAGGGTGATGGGAAACAATCTCTTCCCACGCCCCCTCTCTCTCCATCCTTCCTTGTTTCTCTCCCCTGATTCTCTTTTCCTCCTCCTTTTCTTTCCTTCTCCTTCCTTTTTCTCCCTCCCGCCATTGTCTCTTCCCTCCCTCCTTTTCTTTCTGTGCCTCCTTCCCTCCCTTCCTTCTCCTTCCCTCCTTCCCTCTCTCCTCCTTCTTTTCTTCCTTCCATCCTCTCTTCTTCCCCCTCCTCCCTTCCTGAGCCCCCCTTCCTCTTCTCTCTTTCTCCCCAGGTTTGATGTGATAGAAAAGTAAGAGATGACACAGAATAAGGAGTTGGAGCACTACTTTTTTAGTGGCTGTTTTAGTTAGGATTCTCTAGAACATTTCTCAACTTTCCTAATGCTGCAACCCTTTAATACAGTTCTTTATGTCATGTTGCCTCACAACCATCACATTGTTTTTACTGTTACTTTATAACTGTAATTTTGCCGCTATTATGAATTGTAATGTAAATATCTGATATGTAGGATATCTGATATGGAACCCCCAAAGGGGTCGTAACCCAGAGGTTGATAAATGCTTCTCTAGAAGAACATAAGCTATGACAAACCTACAACAAAGGCTATTTCATAGATTGGCTTACACAGTGTGGTCTGGGTAGTCCAACAACAGCTGTCTGTATACAGGTGGAACAAAGAACTACATAGCTGCTCAGTCACAAGGACGTCTCAGCCCTCCTAGCCTGACACTGCTACTGGTCTTCACTGGTCTATAGTGGAAAGAAGAAGCTGGACTCAAGTGTCAGCAAATATGGCCACAGCAGTGCCAGCAACAGAATGGAAGCACATGACAGCAAGGAGGAAAGGTGACCCGGAAGAAATCACTAGCTGTTCCCTCTGACCTCCTCATATCTGGGCATCTTCTAGAAGGTGCTCCCCACACTAGAGGAATGCTTTTGCCCTTCCTTCCCCCAGAAATATTCTCATTGACCCACCCAGAGTGTGTCTCTTACTTGATGACAGATGCAATCAAGTTGACAACCAAGTTTAACTATCACAGTGGCTAAGATCTGTGAGGAACTAAGCTCCCTGGATCCTGCCTATGCTACAGAGGACAGTGCTGTTCTCTGCCACCCTTCCTTAGGATTCCCATTTCTGGGGTGGAGGCTGAGGCGAGTCCTGGGTTGCCCTGCTGATATTTGGGTAGACTCATGCTTAGGAAGCCTCTTTGGTAAAGCTATTGTTATGCCAGGAGCAGGAGGGCAAGCAGGAGCCTAGTTAAGACCGGCCATTATAAAGAACTTCTAAGAAGTTCTAAGAAACTCTGGAAACCTCTGGAGGCATGAGTATCTTGAGTTGTGGGACTAAGCTGTAACTCACTTCATGCTGGTCTCCCTGTAGACTTTTATTCCACTAGCCAGAGATCCTCATTTATTAAAAACTATTTTTATATATTCTTTAAATTATTTTACATCTATACAGTCTATTTTGATCATATTTATCTCCTATTCTCCACCTTTAGCTACACCTTTCAGATCCTCCCACACGATTTCTTCAAATTTCATGTCCTCTTTTTAAAAATAATTCTTTTTGAAAAAAAAATAGTATAACACACTGAGTCCAGTTAGGGCTGTCATTATTCACACAGCTGAGAGGCTATCCAGTGAACTGTGGACAACATACCTGGGGCCACTCATCCGAGGAAAAAGGACTCTTCCTTCCCTAGAAGCAATCACTTGCCAATAACTCCTTATCTAGGTCCTCAGGAGCTAGGATTTTGACTGATTTGACTGATTTGATATTGTGCACCTGACTACATCTGTAATACACAGCAGCAGGAGAGGGAGGGAGGGAGGGAGGGAGGGAGGGAGAGAGAGAGAGAGAGACAGAGAGAGAGAGAGAGAAAGAGAGAGAGAGAGAGAGAGAGAGAGAGAGAGAGAGAGAGAGAGAGAGAGAGAGCCTGAATGGGTACATAGGGAGGCCAGCATTTGATATCACGATGTCTTCCTCAGTAGCTTCTCTACCTTAGGTTTTGAGACAAGGTCTCTTCCCTGAATCTGCACCTCATCCTTTCAGCTGAACTGGGCCACCTAAGGAGCCCCAGGAACTGCACCACAGTGCTTCACCTCTCTCCTAGCTTCTTATGTGGGTGCTGGGGATTTGAACTCGGGTCCTTATGGTTACAGCCAGGTCCTTTCTCAGCAAACTCCTTTTGATGCTGAGACTAGAACTTTGTCCACGCTAGACAAATGCTCTGCCACTGTTCTCTGTCTCAAGTCCCACCTTTTTATTAAAAATATTTCACATTTGACTTCATTGAATGCTAAATAAATTTCTGTCCTTCTTTATTAATGTGTAACTTGCACGTCCAAAAGGATTATTTTAAATGCACAAAACAGTCAGTTTTGGTGTACTGGTAGAGCTGTAGAACAATCACCATGAACTAATTTTAACCTGTTTCTATCAACAACTCTGCAATGAAACGTTGTACCAATTCAAACTTGATCTTCCACTCAACCTCCCAGGCCCCTAAACTGAATCTACTTTTGTTATTCAAAGATTTGTTTAGTCTGCACACTTCACTTAAATGGGATCACATAATATATAGTCTTTCTGTGTCTGGGGTTTTTCTTGGGAAGAGTTAAAAATACATATATTGTGTATGTATGTATGTATGTATGTATGTATGCATGCATGTGTTCCAAGTATATGCCCGGTGCCTGCAGAGCTCAAAAGAGTGGTCGTTTCCTTGAGAACTGGAGTAGCCAGCAGTTGTGAGCTGTCACATGGGTTCTAGGAACTGAACGTGAGCATCTAGGACTCTTAACTACCGAGCCTTCTCTCTAGCTCCTGGCATAATGTTTCATGTTATGACATAATATTGCTGTTCTCCCATATTGTAGCCTATCCCTTTTTATTATTCAAAAGTATTCCATTATCTGAAAATGCTGAGTCATGTTTATCGATTTATCAAGAAGTGGACATTTGAGCTATTTTTGATGCTATTCCTGATGGATTTTTTTTTTATCTTCATTTCATTTTTGGCTTGCTAGTTGCAGTGTATACAGATATGCAGGAAGTTTTTTGAACTTATATTCTGAAACCTTGCTGAACTTTAAAAAATTACTTTTTTTTTTAGTAGATTCTTTGAGATCTTTCTACTCATAAGGTCATGTCACGTGTGACAGAGGCAGTTTTACTTCTTTCCATCTGGATGTTTTTATTTGGCTTATGGTTCCTGTGTCACCTCTCTCTGGTCTGCTGTGATGTTTCCCCATTCAGACTCATTACCCAAGCTGCTCTGCTTTTCCTCTTGTACGCTGTGAATTTCACATTGAAACTTGAGGACTCGATGCCAAAAAGAGAGAAAAGGGAGAGAGAATCTAAGTGGTTCAAGTTTGAGTTTTGTTTTTCATTCGAGCCAACTTTTCCATTCTCCCTCTGTCTTAGTCAGGGTTTCTATTCCTGCACAAACATCATGACCAAGAAGCAAGCTGGGGAGGAAAGGGTTTATTCAGCTTACAGTTCCAAGTTGCTGTTTATCACCAAAGGAAGTCAGGACTGGAACTCAAGCAGGTCAGGAAGCAGGAGCTGATGCAGAGGACATGGAGGGATGTTTCTTATTGGCTTGCTTCCCCTGGCTTGCTCAGCCTGCTCTCTTATAGAACCGAAGATTATCAGCCCAGAGGGGGTACCACCCACAAGGGGCCTTCCCCACTTAATCACTAATTGAGAAAAATGCCCCACAGTTGGATCTCATGGAGGTACTTCCCCAACTAAAGCTTCTTTCCCAGTGATAACACCAGCCTGTGTCAAATTGACACACAAAAGCAGTCAGTACTCCCTCCTACATTTCTGGCCTTAAAATGCTGCCTTTGGAGTCGATGGCCATGAAGAAGCTATAGCCAGAGAGAAGAGGAGAACTTTGATTCTTAATAGTTCAGGAAGAGATGGTAAGAACTGTAGGCCTTGGAAATATAGGGCTTGGGGTGAATGGTATTGTCACTGTGGGTATCCCCAACTCCCCTATAAGATGTATTAACTTTTTTTTTTTTAAAAGAAGATTTCTTGAGTGTTGCTTGAAATACATTAGGACTTTTAGACTTTTTGGCAGTAAAGTACCACACTAGAAACTTTCCAAAACAGATCATCTCGACTTTTTCTAATGCTGCTATAATTCCTTCATGAATCGATTACTTACTTTCCTTTGCCTAATCATCCTGTAATCTAACTTATGTAAGTAAATAGGAGGCACAAACTTGGGAAGCAGTGTTCTGTCTGCATCTTTGTGTAAATAATTTTTCCTGTGTATTTTCACACATAGATGTGAAAGTCCTATATTAAAAGTTGCATTTCACACAGACTGATAAATACCTAAGTCATAAGATAGGAACATAAGAAAATGTAGTTTTGGCCCCTTAAAAGATTAAATGACAAAATGGTAAGTTTAGTTGTTAGAGGTTTGTGAATTGGAATATAAAAGTTTCTTGTTTAGGGGAGTGCATCTTCCATATCTAGCTTTAAGAGCCTGTATCTACTTAACCGACCCAAGATTCTAGAGTAAAGTGCAAAACAAGCTGATTGGCTGAACAAACTTGCTTGACAGTAGATCAGTAAGAGGCCTTCAGGTCCGACAAGACTACAACTCCCAGAATGCTTCGTTCACTTTATAGCGTAGGGAGTGAGACCTGTCACAGCATTTACAGGGCCAGATCGAGACTACAATTCCCATTATTCTCAGAGGCTCCGGAAGCCCTGATAAGCACCACCTGTTGCCATAGCGTCCGGGTCCGGTCTAGCCAATCCTAGTGCACCTCCCGATAAGAGGCGGGCAGCTTGCCTCTCCGACTAACCCGAGGCTCCCTACTTCTCGCACGTGACCGGAGGAGGTGGGCTTTTGGGACCGGCGCCTTCTCCTTGCATTTTGGGGTCGTGGCCTTGCTCCTGCCCGGCCAGGGAAGCGTCCCGGGCTTTCACGCGCAAGTGTGCGCGTGGGTCCTGACGTGCTCATAGGTCCACGCTCAGACTCTGCCGGGACAGAAGCAGGAGCCATGGGCGGGACCGCTAGCACCCGCCGGGTCACCTTCGAGGCGGACGAGAACGAGAACATCACGGTGGTGAAGGGCATCCGGGTGAGTGCCGTGGGCGGGAGGAGGGCAGCCCTTGAACTCGGATCCCAACGCAGAGACGTGCCTGGGACAGCTGCACCTGCTTTCTAAGCTCTCGGCCCGCCCTGCTGTCCCGCTAGAAGTCTGGGTCTCTGGGAAGAAGCTCGTAGTTTCAAGACTCGGAATCTCCATTCAGAAAAAGTTCTTGGTTGTGTGCCAGGCGCCGTGCACTGTGCTCGGGTGGTAGTGCCGGGTCACCGCAAACGTCCTTGCTCACTAGTTGCAGGACTTTATTGAAACTTTTGCTTCACTGTGCCGGTCTGTGTGCCTCCTGTACAGGACCCGAGCCATCCTTTTCCACGCACATTTCTCTCTCAGGAGTGAATTGGTGTTTTAAGGATTACTCTTATTTGCCTCTGTTAGTCCCTGCCCCTCTTCTGGTATCACCCCTTCTCCCAACACATACATATCATTCCTGTCCCTGCTGGCTAATTTCTGACTTCTGGCTCTTTCCCTTCCACCTGATATCGTTTTCCCAGGCACCTCCGCTGTGGTTTGTTGGCCCAAGTTTTGAACCTGGCCCAGTTACTACAGGCCTACAACTGCCAGCCTGGTAGAGGCGGAGGTCAGTTTGCAGTCTTTCAAGGTTGTACTAAGACAGTAAGGTCTAAGGGATTCGTTGTAGAGACTTCTTAAATGCCCTCTGCGTGTACTTAACACATGAACTGAAAACTTGAATTTCCTCTAGGGTGTTAGTATACACACTAACAACTGTAATCTCCTTTGCCCCTGAATTTGGAGCTTCATGGTTTGGGAAGTACACTTATTTGTACCTAGTAAATAAAGCACTATGGCTTCAGAAGGTTTTAGAGTCCTTCATATTTTGTGTCTACTGTTTTTACACAACTACTCTTAATCAATTATGTAAGAGTTATAAGGAAATAAAACTTTAAAAACATTTCAACTGTTTGAAAAACTTTTCCTTTGAAATTTGCTACTTTGAAAACAACTTATTAAAGTTTTCTTGATTAGAAACTCCAGACTGCTGAACTGAGTTTTTGGATCTGTGACCAGCAATTCTCACTATATTGTATAACTCTTTGCCTCTTGTGGCTTAGTTGGTACTTTTTGTAGTAAGATAAAAACTACAGCAAACTTGAGTTTTATACAGAGATAGAGGGGAAAAAGGAAAAGAAAGTCGATAAAAGGCTTGAATGTTCCACACTAGAGAGTGAAAACTTAAAAAAAAACAAAAAAAAAAAAAAACAAAAAAAAAACAAAGAAAGTAAATTTCAGGTGAGAAGATTTTGTTTAGAAAAATGCATTAAGTTCATCTCCTCATGTTTCATCACAGACAGGCCACTGCTACAAATTGAAAGAGTTTGGACACAGCATAGAGATTTAGATACAATATCAGATAGGGTAGAGTGATATGTATAGGGCAGTAGGGATATGCATTCCATTCAAGTGGTGAGATTGTTTTAAAGAACTTTTGTAAACTTAAAAAAAAAAAAAGCCTCAGCCACACAACTTGACATAAGCTTCCTTTTTCAGATACATTTTATTTCTGTTGTTGCAGTCCAGGCACAGGCAGGCTCACTTTGATTTGAATGCAGCTCCTCTTTAAACGCCCTTGGCTCCTTTGCTTCTGGTCTTTTCAAGGATTGCCTATAATCTCCTCCGGTGTTATTTGGTTTTCTTGTTCTTCAGATTGGTAGAACTGAGGACATCTCTCAGATCTCTACTTTTCCTAGCTCAGAAGTCGCATGGGCTTCTTAACACTGTCAGATTTTTTTTTTTTTGAGAATAAAATATAGCCTGTTGCAGCTTTTCCCAAAACTGGTATGCTGTTGAATTGGGAGGACTTTAGAGCCATTTTGGGTTCCTTGAGGTCATGGACAGGAGAAAGCCAACTTGGAGTTAAGCTGACATTTTTAATTAGCCTGTGATTCTGGACAAGTCACTTCTCGGATGACACATCCTTATTCCTAAAGTGGAATGTTACCACTTTCTTTGGTTAGGGTAAGAGGATAAGGTATGTAAAATACCTGTTGATTATCATTATTACTATTATTATTTGAGGTGCTGGGAATTGAACTTAGGCCCTCACATGTGCTAGACAAGCACTGTACCATTGATCTATATATTTCCAAGCTGCTTTGTAGATTTATAAATAAGCAGTCATTATTATTATGATAGGGTTCCTTTCACATTTAAAATTGCAAAGTTCTTTGTGCGTTGAAATCCAACAAAACTGGGCTCAGATCTTTGTAGGATTTAGTATAGCTTATGGCATGGACAAGTCACTTTTGCTTGCATTTCCCTCTCTGGTGTTTCATTGTAACTGCATGTTAGTGAGAATGTGACTATGTGTGTGTGTGTACCTAGTCCTGTGTCTGGGCTTGGAGCTCCTCAGGAGACCTGAAGCTTAAACCCAGAATAACTAAACGGAGCATATGAGAGACCCTTCTCAGTGGCCTGCGTGTGCTGAGATCATTATTCCCTGCCTGAGCCTTGTCAGTTTCTTTGCGCTGCTCTTGATGCTCTCCCTGGCTTTGATTCCCAGGCATGGCAGCAGCATTCTTAGCTGGAAAGCAAGGCTTCGTCTTTAGGCAGTTGCTAAAACATGGACAGGTGAGGCCCAAACTTCAGTTTCGGATTTTATGGGTTAATGAAACTTGGCTGAAGAAGCCTTTTCCAATTTTGATCAATTTTATAATGTTTAGGGTCATCACTTGAGAAAATTAAGATTATACCGGGAATTCAGTACTCACTGCTGGGAACCTAGTTTGTGTTCTGCCCCACCGATGAGGAGAGCAATTTCATCTTCAGTTATCTTAATAAGAAAGAATAGCACTTAGTGAGCAACAGAAGACTCACTAAGTAGGCTGAATTTGTTGATAGATCATGAATATCCATATTTTTCTTGCCGAGGTGCTTATGACTTGTACTTAAAGGACCTACAACTTGAAACTGTCAAGTTTCAAGTTTCTTCTTGTTGGCAGGCACTACTTTTTTTTTTAATATGGTATTGTATATGCTCTCTCTTTTTTCCCTTATTTTGAGCTGTTGCTAGTATTTTTTTGCCCTCTGTAAAACAGCCTGTGTTCTTACACCTGGTTTCAATTTTGCATATGGAACTGCTCATATGGACGGAATGAAGGATTACCCTCTTGCCTTGCACTCTCTCTAAGTCTTGAATAAATTTTCTAGCGATAGAAAAACACACACTTTGATTACTCACATTACATGTGCTTAATAGGATTTTTGTGTCCACCTGCTGTGCCTGGTTAGGAAGTGTGCTCAGAACCCGGCCTTTCATAATTTTATCTAAAACATCAGAGCTGTGAGTGAACTCTTTCAGAGCAAATGTCAACTTCAATGAGTATCATTTTCAAAGTTATACTTATCACAGTTTCTGGCATAATGAATCTCTGCAGCTGGCCTTGAAGCTGCAAACTGACATTCACAGGAGTCACTCAGAGTGCCATGCACACCTTCATGCAACACACCTTGTACTTTGGCAGTTGAGAGTCCCTAATTGAAGAGATTTCTTAATGTGGGATGCTGTAGAGGGTCTTCAGTGTTAGTGAGGGTTATGCATTTATTTGGCTAGCCATAGGGACTGTGAGTGATTTAGTTAGCTGATATAGAACTGGTTCCTTTCAACTGTAGGGTCTGTAAATGTCTTGGGCCATCTTAAGCTTTCCTAGTATTCAGAACATAGTAGCAAGCTACATGTGAACTGAAAAGGAAATGTGTTTTCCCTGCCATCCCATTTCATCTCTTTTGTTTATGGGAGTCATGCCTTAAAAAGGTAGCAGGGAACTAGTGCTCACAGAAAATGACCTGTTCCTTTGTGGAGGGAAGATCAAGAGAGAAATTGCATCGGTATTCTTTAAATCAATTTGATAAGAAACATGTAAAGACTGTTAGGGGCTGAAGTTGTGAACTGTTCTGTGTCATGTGACTCCCACATCTGCCACCTCAAAGATAACTTGAGCTTTCCTCTCTGAGGGCAGAGGACTTTATATTTGTTCCTCTTACTCAGCCTCCTGTGTCTGAAAAAATACTGAGTTCTGGATTGGTGGGTGGTACGTTTGTGTAAATTTTGGATAAGACCAGCACAGTGGTTGGGAAGAATTAAGCGGGTTGACTAGCTGATATATATGACGCTCTTTGAAGGCCACGGTGTGAGTCAACTCGTGGCCAAGCTCTACCTGCTTAAGTGCCTTTGAATAGGGTAGGTAGACAAAGCCAGCTCGTTCTGTCAATAGACCTGCTTGTCTGAACGCCCCTTATTGTAATTGTGGTTCTTTAGATACATAGGCCACTGTGAATTTTATAGATATGGACTCTGCCTTCAACAATACAGTGAGCACACAGTTTTGTGTACATCGAATTAATACATGGACTCCAAAGTTCAGAGGCCTCTGGGTATAGCTCGTAGCATCAGTAAGTGTGTAGAGGCGGTGTTACTTCACATTTAGTATTTGTCTGGATAGAGATTCCAGAGGCACAAGGTAGGTAAGTGTAGCAGATGGGTCAGCAAATGGGAAAAGGCTCTTCTAACGGTAGTGCCCTCTTAAAGGACAAATGTTTCCTGGAGAATTTCCTCTTATTGAGGTTGCTTGTTCAGCTCTTACTGAAACTTATGTTGTACTTTTGATTTCCCGCCTCTACCCAACTTTGGGTTGGTTTTCATCACAGAGAAGAGCTCAGCTGTTTTGCAGCTACAGGTTGTGTGTATCACTTTGGTCAGCATCTTCTAACTTGTGTGCTGCCTCACGAGTGAGTGTTCAGGTGAGACCTGAGTTGACAGGTGAGCCTGTAGAGCATGGCTGCTGTGTTTGTGTAACCTGGGACAGCTGATAGTGTTTGAGTTCAGGAGGGTTGTAGCCTCAGGCTACCAGTGCACCTCCAAGGCCCGAGAATTCAGCTGTAGAAGAAGAAAGGAAGGGTGCCCCTGAATATGCAGGGTTATCAGCTCTGTACGGTGCTTATCAGGGATTCTTTGGATGACATGTACATATATATGCTTGACTACATGTGACCATAACCTACCCTGAGAAATGTGTGGTTGGTGTTAGAATAGCATTAAGGAGCAAATATGGATGCATCAGAGAAACCACAAAACCAACAAAAGGGTAACAAATACTTACTGCTGGGTTGAGAGACATATTCTGTTTCTGTGTCCCAAAAAGCATAGGGAGAGAAAACCCAATACCTTACACCAGTGATTCTCAACCCAGGTTGAGTGACCCTGTCACAGGGGTCACCTAAGATCATTAGAAAACATAGATATTTACATTATGATTTATAATAATATCAAAATTACGATTATGAAGTAGCTACGAAAGTAATTTTATGATTGGGGGTTACCACAACATGAGGAACTGTATTAAAGGGTAGCAGTATTAGGAAGGTTCAGAAGCTCAGTCTCACATCTACTAGGACCTATTCAGATGCTCGTAAGAACTTCAGACCTCATCCTCAGCCCCATGGAGAAGGAGCTCCATGTTAAGTTTAGGCTCAGGTGATAAGAATGAACTAGAAGAGACAGAAGTCTGTGGCTGTCGTTATATGAATAACTGCCAGGTAGTTTATGGTATACTGTAGTCCTCACATACCACAATGGCCAAAACTTCGACTTCCCAGACGGGGGAAGTGAGGTGGCTGTCCTCCTTCCTGAGCCAGCTGTTTCTGTTTGAAGGGCAGCGCTTTGAGGCTGCTTTAGGGATTGAAAGGACTTTTTGTAGTTGCTATAGAAAATAGTATACATTTTGAAGGGAAAGTAGATGGTGTATTTAAATATACAGATTAGTGTTTATAGCTAACACTTGAGTTTTGGCTAATGTTGCTGACCAGTTCTTTTTATGATTTTGGGTTGAAATTTAGAAATGTAAATTAAAATGTAAAAGTTACTGCATGTATAAATTATATAAACTGATGAACTTTATATAATGGCTTATGGAAATGAAAATATATAATATTACCATTCTTTTAGTTGGTGAGGATCAAACCCAGGGCCTTATGTCTGCTAGGCAAGTGTTCTACCATTGAGCTCTGGTCCCAACAGTACAGAGTTATATAGAATATATTGTAACATTAATACATTGTTATGAAATATATGGTATGTATGAATTAAACGTATTATGTATCACTTAATGTAATAATGTCATTTAAAATAACCCTAAGCTTCAGAAATGAAGGCCCATTTCCTCTTATGAGAGGGAATGGTGTGCTTTTATTGTATATAGGAAGACTGATGGGTTATGTTGCTTCAAGAGCATGTGACTAGAGGTTGGGGCAGCCAGTGCTGGGCTTTGCGCACCCTGTAACTGGATGTTACTCAGAGTCACCCGGGAGTGGGGAGGATTAGAGTCAAGGATTGTTAACAAAGCTTTTTTCAGCTTTGTAGATGAATTTCAAAAGTATATCTAGCAGCTGCTGTTAGAAAACATGAAGCCATACTTGGGGCACATGCCTCTCTTCCCAGTCATGGGAATTGAAGGCAGAGAAGGGTCAGGAGTTCAGGATCATTCTTAGCTACTTAGTGAGTTGAGGCTAACCTGTGCCGCTTCAGACACTGTCTCAAAAAAGAAGGCAAAACATAAGCAAAGTAGGCACACAAAACAGTAAAAAAACAAACAAAAACTCCAAAACAATAACAACAACTTCTCCCTCCCAATGTGTGTGTGTGTGTGTGTGTGTGTGTGTGTGTGTGTGTGTGTGTGTGTGTGTTGTAGCTAGGGCTGCTGGGCATGTAGCTCTGAGGTAGGCTTGGAGGTTCATGGTTCAACCCCTAGAATCACAAAACCAAGAAAAAAATGTAGCTAGCCCAGGTTGCAGGAGACAAAGCCTGTTGGTATTCCCTTTTCTCCTTTGACTGGTGGTCTGAGAGAGGAGATAGCCTTTTTCTCCAGGGAGCCCAGTTCCTGAGCAGCATCCTCCCTTCCTGATCTCACTTCTGTAATTTGGGCCCTGAGGCAGAAGTACCTGTTAAGGTATAGATGGCTCACACAAGTGTCCCAGGCATCTTGAGTTAGTACTTGGAGTATGGGATATTTGCTGAATGAGTGAATCAGTGATCTCCAGGAGCTCAGTGTTGTGGAAAGGCAGACACGGGGTTGGGGCAGGGGGATGCGACTCTGTCGATGGACTGTTTGCATTAAGTGTAGTGGGCACAAGGAACCATAGTTCTGCTAGACAGACATACATGGTTGGATGGAATGAAGAATTAATTTGGTGAGTGATTGCTTTTAGATGTTCAAATCAGATCTTGAAACCCCATAGTAAGGGGTCTAGAGGGAAGGCAACAGTAGCAGAAATAACAGTATAGCTACCTGTGAGTGTGACGTGTAAAGGGAGAAACCAGAAGTTAAGCTTGGGAATTAGCCAGTGAGACATGAGACAAGGGAAGAAGTGTTAACAATTTGTTTGATATTTTGGGCTTGAGGAAGTCATGGCTAAGAGAATAAGAAGTGTTAAAGACAGGCCCTTTCTGATTTGGGGTCCTGGGAGGAACAGTGGTATTAGCTAGGTAAAAGGAAAGCGGAGGAAGACAGTTTGTTTGCACACACTGGGTATGAGGTGTTTCTGTCTGCCCCAGAGTAGGTATCTAGTGAGTAATTAAATATGTTCATTCCTGGCTCTCAGGATGCTGGGTTTTGGAATTCATGAATTTATCAACAACAGTTAAAAAGGGCTTGGCTGAATGTGGTAGACAAATGTCTGTTATCCTGCACTAGGGAAACCGAGGCAGGAAATGAAATGCAGAATTAATTTGGTGAGTGATTGCTTTTGGATGTTTAGATCTGAAGATATTTGCTAGGAATACAATGAGCACATGGATGATAACAAGAGTAAGGGTAAAGAACTGAGTCAGAGTCCTGAAGCCCCAAGGCCAGGCAGCAGAGGCAAAAGAGACTTGGTTAGAGCCCTCCGAAATGTGTGCAGTGAGCAGTCAGAAAGACACTGGATTCTGAAAGAGGACAGTAATGAGGAGGTGGAATTAAGTGTGAGAGGGAAACCATAAAGATAAGGTGCTTTGCAGATATATATTAGTTTTTATAAATATGAGTGTAACGGATTACCACTAATGCCTTTTAACAGAGTGCTTATGTAGTTATGCTGAGAGTAAAGGCCAGATAGCGATAGCTGAGGACGTGGAGTTAGAAGAACCTCAGTATGCAGGAGCGTTACTCTGTCACTTGAGCCCAAAGCCGCAGGTCCTCAGTGACCTAGGTTTTGCTTCCTTGTCTTACCAGCTATTGAGTGTGATGCTGAAGAGGGATATTTGATATTGACCTTGAAACTTGGACTTGCTGAGTTGGAACAGCTTCACTGCTGGGAGACTGTGTCATCTGGGGCCTGGTGTTTGTCTGCAGTACTTTTTTTCACTTGTATAGTAGAGCTGATGTAAATATTTACTGCACAGGCTTGCTACGGCCTGCATGAGTGAAGCACTAGAGTAGTGATGATGTGTAACATGCACAAAGCCCATGCTAGCAGTTTTGCATCCTAAATACCTTGTAGACAATTTATTTTTTAAGACAAATCTTTCTGTACAGTCCAGACTGCCCTTGAACTCTTTTTCCTCTGTTATTTACCTCCATGGTGCTGGATTTCAGGCATGTGATTCCATGCAAGGCCTTTAGTATCTTTTGAATGTGTTACCTATTGTATTACCAAAATAATACCCCTCCCAAAAACTTCATTGTAGGATAATTTACATGTCTGGAAAGTAGACTGTTAGGTAGTTCTTAGAATAAGCACTATGTTATATTGTAACCTTTTTAGGACATTTTTCTAATCTGAGTAAGATCTTGAGATCTTTTCAGTTTATCCTTACTTCTACCTCACCCTAGGTAACTTATTGATGCTTTATTTATAGAATTGCCTTTTCTGGGGGTTTCATATAAATAGACTAAACACAGCCAAAAGTGGCAACCTATATCTGTAATCCCAGCACTTGGGAGGTAGGTGCAAGAGGCTTGAGGCTAACCTGGGCTACATAGTGAGACACTTTTCTCAAAAAGAAGTAATTTTGTAATATGTGGTCTTTGGCGTTTGGTCATTTCCATTTAGTTTTATGATTTTTTTTGGGTTCATGCATATCATATTCTAGCTCTTACTGGAATGTAATTCCTCTTTATTACTGAACTGTATTCTATTCTGCGAATACATAATGCTTTGTTTATCCATTCACCAGTAAATAGCCATTTGTTTGTTTCTACTCCTGCTATTGTGAATGATGCCTCTATGCACATTTTTGTGCAAGACTTTGTGTGGACATATGCTTAATAGCTTCTTAATTGGTCCTGTAGTCTCCTCCAGGGGTCCTTCTTCTGTTCTTATCCTGCTTCAATCTGTTGTCTACACTGTAGCCAGAGTGATCTCTGAAATGTAAATCTGATTATGTTATTACCCTGCTGAATATCCTCAGTGCCCCTGACACTTAGTTTTTACTAAGCTCAAACTTTGTTTCCTAAGTGTTTTAGGATTAGAAATATCCACCTTTTTCTATATCCTCACTTTCACTATGCTTGATCACTCACTCACTCACTCACTCACTCACTCACTCACTCACTCACTCACGTATAGTGATCATTAGTTGTCTAATGATTGTATTTTTCATGCCTATTGAGTCTGGGGATATAGTGATAGGACATCAAAACCTTTGCTCTTTTGTCATCTCTTTCTGTAGTGGGAAAGGAACAAACAATGTCAGCATTGGTAAGCACTATCAAGGAAATACAAAAGGATAATGAGCAGTGACCATGGACCTGGGACTCAAATGTGCAGGCTGGAGTGTTCCCGGAGCCTCTGGCCTGTTGCCAGTTGCCTACTTGATTTCTCTACTTGGCCGTCTAGTGGTGGCAACCCCATTTCTACACCTAATGTGGTTCTTTGCCCCATTCTTTCTCTTCCTGAGTTCTGTTCCCCCTTCCCCTGTGCCTCTTCTTTGCTTCTCTACCCAAGCCCCATACCCTCAGCCTGGCTGGATGCCTCACCCTTTTTGTGTCTCCAGACTTCACTACAGCTGGCAGTACTCTTCATGGCGAACTTAAATGACTTGCCTCTCTATCCCACTTCTCTCGCTGCGGCTTGATGTTTCGAATTCTCCAAGTCTAGCCTAGTTTTGGCACAGAGTTAGTGCCTAATAAAAGCTGTTGAAAGCAATTGTGCATTCTTAGCCTTGAACACTTGAACAGGAGGGAGGGAGGTAGGAAGGAAAGGAGGAAGCAGAGGAGGGGGGGGAGAGAGAGAGAGAGAGAAGGGAGGAACACATACATACATACATATGCGTACATATGTAGTTACTAAATATTTACTGAATGAATACTGAAGGAGTTTTGGTGCCTGATTTTTTTCTGAGATTATAATTTAGTGCACAGCACAAACCAAGAAACATTTGTCAAGCACTTAGTAGTACAGTGTAGTGCTGTGGGCGTGGCCTGGAATGGGACTGCCTTTGCTTGTGTGAGTCTAGTTGAGCAGGCCGTTCGCTCTGCAGATTGATGCAGATGGGGATTGCTTGGGTGGCAGTGCACTGTCTCATCTCTGTCTCATCACTCATTCTCATGTCCCTTTTCAGCTTTCAGAAAATGTGATCGACCGGATGAAAGAGTCCTCTCCATCTGGCTCTAAGTCTCAGCGATATTCCAGTGTTTATGGTGCTTCAGGTATGGTGGCATTCTTATTTTAGGGTTTTCATTAAAAATAACACCTAAGTAGGGAAGTTGACTCAGTAGTCAAGCTCTTTGTGTTTCGGTATTTGGATGTTCAGCTTTTAGGGTGAATGTTTAGGGTGAATGTTTAGGTTTCCTTTAAAATGCTTAGCTCTACTTTCAAGCTTGTGAACTTTTGTTTTTCTCATCCAGCTCCTAACCCCTTTGCTGACCTGTGTGCTTATCCAACAAGTATTTACTGGGCACTTGGCTGAGTGTCCAGCACTTCTTTTTTTCTCATCTGTAGACAGACCCAGCTCGTGTTTGCCAGGCAAGTGCTCTACTGCTGGGCTACATCCCTAGTGCTTTCCCACTGTTCCTGATACTGCCCACCTGAGTAATGACCAGGCATGCTGCTGATTGTGAAATGACAAGGACAATGTGGGAGTGATTACTTTCGGATGAAGAGTTCTTGGAGGTGCTCATTTGGTTGTAGGCTATACAAGTGAGAAAGATGAGCTGTTGTGCACATGCCACGGGGGTTGGGGCAGTTGTGGCTCAACTGACCATTAAGTTGGCAACATAATTTGATCTTCTGATACCAGGCACAATCAGGAACACCTTAGTAGGAGTGCTGAGCCATCTTCATGTTTAGTTACCAAGATGAAAGGCAGGCACATATCCACCTTAAGCACATATCTATAAGCCCATTTATTCTTCTACAGACCTGCTGTTTTGCCCCATCTTTTCCAGGAAAAAGCAGATAGTCAATCCCTGAAACGGAGCTGCATTTTTCTTTTTCTTTTTTTCCTTACTCTCTACATTCAGCCAATATCCGATCTTGTCAACAGCCTGTCTAAAATGTATGTGAACGTATCCTTTCTGGCCCATCTCTACTGCTATGGTGCAGATAACTGTCATCTCTTACGATCTCTGCACATAGCCCACGCTGTGCTGTTTACATAGCAGCTTTCATGGTTTCATGAGAAATGTGAATCAGTTCATGCCGCGACTCAGGTGCCTCTCTGTGGGAGGTGATGTGGTGTGACCTGAGATGCACTGTGACCGGCTTCTGTGTGACCAGCTTCTTTTGTCCTTTTCAGAATTTTGTCCTCGCTAACCTCTTACCCGCTTGCCCTGTTTACTCACTCTGGAAACTCGTAGACCTCTTTCCTTATCTGTTCATGGGGAAGTTCCCAGCTCCTAGGGTAATTGCTTTTCAGTGCATGCTGATTATCTACTGTTGAATTAAATTAGGAAAACGTCTATTACATATTTTGAAAGTAACTACTTTTGATCATTTTAGGATCTAATTTTATAAATCCAGGCAACAGTTACCAAATGCCTGCATTACAAATAATGAAACTTTTTGACTTGTTTCAAAGAACTTAGACTTTGTGCAGATGTAATGAAATGCCTATAAGACTGTAAGGAAGGTAGAACTAGACCTCAAAGAAACAACAAACCCTAGAAGATGTTGAAATTAATGTTAAATATTTTGGTTTAGGAGTAAATTTTGATTTACACATATTTCTGAATTTGGAACTTATTTTAAAATTGGATTGGTTCTGCTTTCTTAAGGCAGACACTGATGAAATGGTGAGTAAGAAATGATACTTTAAAGGAATGGTGCTAAATCTTTTATCTCTTACCTGATCTTATTCCTGAAAGCCTCCAAGAAAGGAACTGTTACTAATGTACTTTATGCGGAAGGAAACTGAGGCACAGCGTGAGTAGGTATTTTCCTCACAGTCACCCTGAGCTGAGCGTCGAACTCATCCATGTGACTTGCGTGCATCCACTCTAGTTTATGACAGTTTGCACGACCCCTGCTTCTTTTGTAGAAGAGATGTGAGGGAAACTTCTAGGAAGGCAGGGACTGCCCTAGATGTTCTGCTAGGCTTAGGAGAGAACCTTCTGTTTCTGAGTGTTTCTACAAGCTTCCGTACTGAGTCCTATTCTATAATGAGCTGAAGGAAAGAAAATGTTTTCCTTTTGGAATTGGCTTAAAAAGAAAAAAAGAAATTAATTTGTGTGTGTGTGTGTGTACGCTGTGTGTCAGAGCGTGGAGGTCAGAGGATAATGTGGGATTGATTCTATCCTACCTCCTTTACTTGATTCTGGCGATCAAACGCAGGTTGCCAGGCTTGCAGGGCAAGCACCTGCTGAACCGCTTGTCCCTGGGGTTGGTTTCTTACACTGAGACACTGAGGCCGGCCTGCTGACTTCTCTGAGTGCCTGTGCCATCTGTGACCCAAGAGCCAGGCATGGATGGTGGGATAAGCTTGGCTTTCTTGAGGAATCTCAAGTCTGTTCCTGTCCCAGGTTTGACATGGCAGTGGACTGTGGCCCATGCTCAGCTGTGACCATCCTGGGCACTGAAGTCATTAAAGTACTACCTTATGATCAGACTAGACTTGTTTTCACTAAAGAGTAGCCACTAGTTACCTTTGACCATTAAAATTACATAAAAACTAATGAAAAGGAAATACAACGGAACTGTGTTTCTCAGGTACACTCATTGATGGCTTCTGGCCTGCAGGAACCTCTGCTGTGGTTCGAGCCTGGGCCTCACCTGTTCCAGGCATTTCGAGTTTCATCAAGTGCTGTAATGATGTAATGGAGGATGTGTGGCCAGATGCTTCTGTATGTTGGCGGCTTGTGACTCTCTGTCCCTTCCACATACTCAACCTAGGACTATCAGTAATAGAAACTCTAAGAACAGTCTGTGGAGGTGTGGTATCTTTTCAACAGTCTGATACACAGCTTCCCAACAGGTGTGCTAAGAGGAAGCTGGAGCTGTTGGCTCCTCATGCTTGGAGCAGCTGGATCACTTGTCTGGTAGCGTGATAGGAAAAAAGATGTAGAAAGGGTCACCGTAACCTAAGCCGAGAGGAGAGCGAACACTGCCATGGTATTTCGAAGTGATCTTGCCTTTAGGTAAAGAAAACAACTAGACTGTTATTGTGTAAATTAACAAACATTCATTCCTAAAATTAAAAAAAAATGTTGATAAAAGTTCTAGCCTCAAAATTTATGTTTTCTTCAAAGTGTCTCTCATTGGGGTTTTAGTCAGTGCTCAGTAATAGAGTTCTTATAATTCATAATTCAGATGTGTTGTGAAACAGTTTTTCAAGTCTACAAAAGTATATTGATGAAAATGTCACCAGCTTTTTTACATTTTTCAGTGTCAAGTAAATTATATAATAAATGTGACCTGAATTTTTAATGTTTATTAAAATGCTTTCTTTCTCTCAGGATTTTTTTTATACTAACCCTAGGCTATTCATATGTGTGGATATAGGGCAGCGTATTTGATGGACTGAGAGCAGTAGGATTTCTGAGTATAAAAGCTAAGATTTGTCATATACACATATATAAATATAAATATAAATAAAAATATAAATATGTGTGTCTATATCTATATATAACTGGAGAATATAATTTATACTCCATAAAAGTAATTTTTTTAAGGCTGAAACTTTTTTCCTTTCTTTCTTTCTTTCTTTCTTTCTTTCTTTCTTTCTTTCATTTTTTGGAGAATCCTTGAACGAGATCAATGACTCATTTCAATAAGTATTTGCATGTAAAGCTATTTGGGCAAAATAATATACTGTGTGACACACAGCAGATTGCAACGCCACTGTAATAAATGAATGTGCTCTAAAGAACTTAACTGTGTCCTTTCTGCCTGGAGTTCTGTGCAGCAGATCACAACTGTGTTGACTTGCTTTTACACTAGCTAATCCTTTCTTCTCCCACTGCCACGGTGTGTAGTTCCTTACCTTTTAGAAACATCTTGCATCTCTTGATTTTAAAAATCATTGTTCATTATTGGCCTTTCTCCCCTTTATCTTGATCTTTCAGTTTTGCTGGCTTGTGGTGAGGTCAGACCTCTCATGTTTGATCCTATCCACCCCTAAGAAACTGTTTCCAGATCAATATGAGAAAATCAGGCAGGAAATGGTATTAGGAAGCTGTTTATTGGTTTCCTAAGTCACTGACAACCTGATGAAAATGATAAATCCAGGAAAAAAACTAAAGACAAATGAGCTCATTCTTATTATTATCTTCACCGTGCAAGTTTCTCTGTAAATTTCTTGTCATTGTGAAAAATAGGAAAGATTTCCCGATTTGTGTTAAGTGTATTGCTGAGATCCCTAAGTATTTGGCAGCCTTAACAAACTGCAGGAAACCAATTTGAGCAGGAAATAGCACAGCCCAAACTAAGCAGCCAATTTAGGGAAACAGATTCATCTATATGTTATATGTATTTTTCTCCCAGATATGGCCCCTCTAGTTATTTTAAGCAGCTCTTTAAGGCTCATTTAGACACAACACTGTAGGGAAAGTTCAAAGTCAACCAGTTTTGTTTATTGTTTTGACTGGAGTTTTCACATCTGAGTGAAGGTGCAGTCAGTGTCTTAGGTCTCCATCACTTGTGTGTGAAACTTTGTGCAAGCCACTATCCTGATCTATAGGTTTTGCATTACTGTAATGGATAATTTGCCCGGAGGTTCCAAAGCATTAAGTCTAGTCTCTAATGAGTACAGCCTGCTCCTAAAAGATCAGTAGGCAGTCCATGTTTAATGAGTGATGAAGAAAACTCATACCTGTAAACAGGTATTGGTATGGCAGTGATCTTGGACTTCAAAGACCAATTTGGTCAAATCATAGTTGACATGATGGTGCTGTGTAGGGTTTCTGAGGAAGTAAACCAATATGCAAATGACATGAGAGTGTGCACCCAAGTCTGGAAGGTGCATAGGAAAGAGAGAAGCAGGGCAGAAGCGTGACTTGCCATGAAGGCATGTGGACTTGAGGCAGACCTCCAGGAAAAAGGGATCTGAGGGCTCTTAATGTGGCAGATACTCCTGTAGAGTCAGTGCATAGACAGATTTATTCTGATGAGGTTTGGGGTCTAACCAGTAGGTATAGGTTGGAGAAGTTTAGGAGTTTCATTTCATCCTCTGTGGTCCTGGCCAACTACTCAGGAGTTCCATCTAATTTTAAGATACAAGATTAGGACATTGCTTTAGTTGCTTCCTCCTTCATGTACTTCCAGATGTTAATAATAAAGCTTTTTTATTTATTAAATGGTTTTTATGGTTAAAAATAAAGTGATTCTTTTCATTGTTATTTTTATATTTAACAAAGAAACCAGGGTGGCAAGAATATGTATATTCTACCATTGTGTAAAATAAGACCATTTTCCTATTTAGTGAAAAAAATAGGCATTTTTTTTTTTGTTCCTTATTTGGCACTGTGAGGAACAAGAAAAATAACAAAAATGTTGTCCTCAGCTGTGTAAAGCCATGAGGGCTTTAACCTGTGGCACTACAGGTTTTAACAGATGAGTTTTGAGCAGGTGAAGTGAGATGGGTTTACGATGGAGTGGTTTGAATGAAAGTGGTCCCCATAGACTCCTGTGTTTGAATGCTTAGTCCTTAGTTGTGGACCAGTTTAGAAAGATTAGGAGGTGTGGCTTTATAGAAGGAGGTGTGTTGCTGGGGATGGGCATTGAGGTTTCAAAAGACTAAACCAGGCCAAGTCTCACTTGTTTTCACTGCCTGCAACTGTGGATCAGATGTGAGCTCTCAGCTTCTGCTCCAACTTCCTGCTTGCTTGCTGCAGTGCTCCTTGGAGTAATGGTTGTGTACTAACCCTCTGAAACTCTAAGCAAACGCCCACTTAAATGCTTTCTTACATAAGTTGGTTTCTTGGCAGGATAAGGAAAGGGTGAGTTGAAAACCAGACGGAGAAGGGAAACTGTTTTATGGACCTTGTAGATGTGGACTTGGGACCTGGTGACCTGATAATAAAGCTGTATGGCTGGGTAGTGATGATCCTGGCTTCAGTCCTCATCTCCTCGTCTGGCCCATGTGCCTTGGTGTCATCTGATTCATTACTCTTGGCTTTGCATTTTCTTTTAAGAAACCAGCAAAAGCTTAAAATAAATTTATCTGAACATAAAAGCAAAACATAAGCCTTTTTATGCAGCAGCCAATCCCTGGCTAGGATGTTTATTTATTTAGGACAGTCTGAAGACAGTGCAAGAGGGTTCCCACACACGACAGCTACAGTGCCATACATAGGGAAGGAATTATAGAGTAAAGCTTAGTACTTTCTGGAATGTTGCTCAGTCACACTTTGCAGTAGTTCCCTGCCTAGGGATCTCCTGTTAGTGTGTTAACTGCTGGTTCTGCTGCTGCTTAGTAAAGTTTCAGAGGTTTCTACTTAGAGACCACCTCTGTGTAATGTACTGCGCATAAGTGCCTAGAGGTGGCCTGGAGACCAGTGGCTCAGAAAGTCCCTGTTTGTGGCTGGCTTGCTGAGGAGCAGCAGCAGCATGGGGTGCCTGTATGTGAGGACTGAGCTGGAGTAATGGCAGGAGCCACAGTTCCTGTGATCTGGACTTTAGTTAGCTACTTGCCATGCGTCTACACATTCAAGGACTAGAGGAAAAAGAAGCTATTTTTGTCACAGTAGATTTTGGATACTAAGTCTACAGTGATTTTAAGAATGGATTGTGTTTTCTCAGAACTGTTTGTGGGTAAATCATGGAAATCATTAGAGGCAAAAACTGTAAAGTAGGAATTTGTAATTCTGTGTCAAGATTTATAAAATGCAAGACATTGTCTATATAAATTACTCTTTTGGAGTATAGAGAATAAAGACATACCAATATATAGAAATACTATCTGACAAATTTTATATGCCAGTTGTAAAATAAATGCCTAATTAACAATCTTATGGCATTTCTTGGAATTTGACAGATTTTATAGGGCATCATTGGAATGGCCCAGATCTCTTAAAATAAATGCCCAAAGGGAGTTTCAAATGTACATTTTTCTATTGCATGTGGAAATATTCAAAATCAATCCATTGACTTTCTAGCTGTCAGCCAAATAATAGGTTATTGTTGTTGATGATGTTTTTCTTTTAAGAAATATTTTAGAAATAAGGTGATGTCTGACAGAGTACCTTATTTCTTCCTGTTCCCTTTCCTATCTCCCTGTCCATTTGGCTCTTCCTGAAGTGCTCTGTATTAGGCCATGTCCCCGCTACTTGGGAGCAATAACTGTTTTAAGTTTTCTTTTAAACTTGTTCTATCCCTAGAGCTACTTGACACTTTGTTGACAGCTGTCACAGTACTGGAGGGTCTTGCAAGGCCTTGGGAGCATACTTGAGACAATTTCGTTGAGTGAGTGGATAGTTGGAATATGTGCTCTAATTAGCTGGCAGCCAATGATAGGAGCCTGAAATTACTTGGTTGCAGGTAACATTGATAACACTTTGGTTACTATAAAGATGGAAGGTGAAGGAGCGTTTTGTCGTGTGTGTGTGTGTGTGTGTGTGTGTGTGTGTGTGTGTGTGTATGTGTGTTGTAGTGAAGTACATGGTCTCTTGAAACCAGACTGCACTCAGGGTGGTGGTGGCACTTCCCAGCTCTATCACTCTGGGAGTAGCGCTGCTCTTGCTCTAGGCTTACTTCACTGTCATTGCTATATTGAGGACATCATGAGTTTCCCCTCTGAGTTTGGTTAGAAGCTCCACAGCTTTCATCTAGGTTGTCTGCTTTCTAATGTTAGCTTCTATGGTTTCTTCCATCATGGTGCCACTGCCTTAGTCTGGGCCAATCATTTCTCCCTGCTTGGCTCAAACCATCTTGTGCTTGTGGTCTCCACCTTCAGCCTTGCATTTCCTAGTCTGTTCTCACTGTAACCCTAGTAATCTTTCATTGTGATGAAACCAATTAGGCCATTCTTTGCTTGAAGATGTGGGAGGCTCCTCCTTCCTCTTAGGAGGAAGTCTAAGTCTCCTACAACCATCATGGTCCTGTAACTCTCTGTGGCCTGGGTTGGTTTTTTCTGTCCTCTCCCAGACCCTCCTCTGTCATGCCTAACTTCTTTTCGTGTAGCCAGAATTGAAGCTCCGAGTGCCCCTGAACTTGTCCCTTTGAGCGCATGGACTGTGTCTGTTCTGTCTCAGCACTACTACTCCCCCATCTGTGTAGCCCATCCACACTCCACTTTACTCTTCACCCAAGTTTATCAGGAGGACTCCTATGTACTGTTTTAGATTCCTTCCCAGAAACCACCTTGTGAGTGATCCCAGGCCGGTAGCCTGGGTCCTGTGTGGATCCACAGCCCCTGTTATACTTCTCCTGCGTGCAGCATCTCAGGTGCAGTTCCCTAATTGTACTTTGATAAGTCTCTTCCAGAGAGGAATTGTTTTCTTCTCTGTTCTCTCAGGGCCTCCTTGAGGGCACTTGCTTCTGGGCTTCCCTGGCTTCAGTTTTGACAGTCTGTTTGCCAAGTGGGGATAGCAGTTGTAGAACTGTGTTTACTGTAGGTAAACACTGATGTATTGATCCTGTCCTTAGGGTAAAAGTCATAGAAGAAAGAAAGCCTCTGAGGGTCAGCATGGTTCCTTAGAAGCCACTAACTCATCTTCCCAGACTAGATGACCAAACTGATGAGTTTTAAAACACCTCCTTTTGGTTCACAAATTTGACTTGTCCTTGTCAGATGTGCTTCATGGTATTGCAGGTGTACACTTGCTTGCCTCCTTTACCCACTATGTGGTTAAAAGCCTTTGAGAGCAGAGACTTCACTGCTCATCTCCTGTTCTCTCAGCCACAGAACTGCAATGCCAGCTGCTCAGTAGCAGTTTGTAGAGTGAACTGGCTGAAACAAGTCGGAAAGTGAAGCCTGATGTGTAGCTCTATGTGCTAGCGAGAGTCAAGGAGGAAAGGGGCCTTTCCTTTGGATTGGTTCTGATGGGAATGGATGTGAGGATCTTGCCTGTGCTTGGGATGATACCCACGTTCTTCCAGTTTTAGGTCTCAGCTGTGCAGATCCAAGGACTCCCTGTTGAAAGAGCTGCTTGGAATACTGTCTTAAGAAAGTATGACTTGGGGCAGTGCCAAGAGTGGAGCCTGATGTGGAGAGTCGGGCCTCATCATTAGTTATTGATTTAGCTTGGAAAGGAAATAATGATAAGCCCAGACTTGCCAGAGTGGGAAAGGGGCTGGAGCAGGGTCTTGGCTTTGGGTCGTTGTGCTCTCAGCTCCTACTGCACTCTACTTTTCTTCTTCATAGCTGCTTTGCTGCTGGGATTTTGGCTTAGGTTGGTGTCTTAGTTAGGATTTCCATTCCAAGAGACACGGTGACCTCGGCAACTCTTATAAAGGAAAACATTTAATTGGGACTGGCTTACAGTTTGAGAGGTTCAGTCTATTGTGATGGAAAATGTAGAGATGTGCAGGCAGACCTGGTGCCAGAGGAGGAGCTGAAAGTTCTACATCTTGATCCAAAGTTTGCAGGAAACTGAGCCATACTGGATGCAGATTGATCACAGGAGACCTCAAGCCTGCCCCCACAGTGACACTTCCTCCACCAAGGCTGAACCTCCTAATAGTGCCACTCCCTGTAGGACAAGCATTCAACTACATGAGTCTATGGGACTATAACTATTCAAACCACCATAGTTAGCTTAGTGTGTCTGGGCCTAGAGTTCAGTAGCCTTGCCCATTTTCTCTGTTAGGACTAGGTCCTCATGTTTTCTTGGGACTTTGGAACCCTTGGAAGTTAAGTTTCCTTATACCATACCTTCTTGTAGGGCTTTCCCTCAGTTTCTGGTAAAGTGTTTATAATTCTTTTCCTGGAAGGATAGATTATCTGTCCCCTCTCTTGAAACCCCTAAGGTAGGTAGCTTTCTGAGACCTTGGGCTTCTGGTGTCCTGATGGATAGTTGGAAGGAAGGTCTACTGCTTTTTGTCACCTTAGACCAATGTGTAGGAGTTAGGGAGACTGACTTCCATGTGTATTCGAACAGATAAATATCTAAATGCTAAATAAAGAAGTAACCCAAGGGCTAGAGAGATGACTCAGTGGTTAGGAGCACTGGCTTCTCTTTCAGAGATTCTGAGTTCAATTTCTAGCAACCATGTGGTGGATCATAACCATCTGTAATGGGATCTAATGCTCTTTTCTGGAGTGTCATTGACAGCATACTCAAAGTAAAAGGAAACAACAACAACAACAACAACAGCAAAACAGGAATTGAGAAAAAACATTGAAAATACTAGAAGAGGGCTGTAGAGATGGCTCAGCGGTTAAGAGCACCGACAGCTCTTCCAGAGGTCCTGAGTTCAATTCCCAGCAACCACATGGTGGCTCACAACTATCTATAATGGGATCTGAGGCCCTCTTCTGGTGTGTCTGAAGACAGTGACAGTGTATTCACATACATAAAATAAATAAATAAATCTTTAGGAAAATACTAAAAGAAAGAAAGAAAGAACCCCAAACCCAAAGGGTTTCTTCCCATCTTGTGTCCTTGCCACATGTTGGACCTCTGGATTGGTCTTGCTCAGCATTTTCTTTGAGTAGGTACATTTAATTTATCAGATGTAATTAGTCTTGCTGTTGACATAATGGCTATGTAATGACTTTAAAAAAATAAGATAAAATATTGATTACTGTAAGCTGTTGTTTTTCAGGATAGACCAGAGGAATGATCCAGAAATCAATTACTGTGTTCAGGATCATTTTGATTTAAATCAAAAGTATTAAAGCAGAATTTGATTCAGCAACTCCTAAAATATTTTCATTGTTTTGTCATATCAGCTAGGTTATAGATGCTGAATCTTGTCTGATGATTCACACCGATTTATTTATTTATTTATTTTTTGTTTGTTTTGTTTTTCCGAGATAGGTTACTATGAAGCCCTTGCTAGCCTCAAAACTTGTAATGTATAGCTGGTCCTGAACTCTTAATCCTTCTGCCTTAATCTCCCAAGTGTTGGGATTAAAGTCATAAATAGCCAGGTCTAGCTTTAAGCAGATTATAACAAAATAGCATTGCTTTAGTGGACTGGTCTCACCAGCCCTCACATATTCCCTGTGGGTCTTGGCTAGGCTCTGTGCGTACACTGTGCCATTGTGATGGTAGTACTGTCCATGCAAGCAAAGTGACACTGGCCCGGCAGCTTTCATGTAATTATGTGGGACAACATAGACATACCAAGTACAGTTTAATGGAACATGCTCACTTCTCTGGAAATCCCATGGGATTGAAGCCATGAGCTGCATTTGTAATATCTTTTAAAGACTTTGCTAAAAATGTTACTTTAATATTCTATCTCGGAAAGTTTTTAGCATGATTATTATAAGAGTTTGGGAAATCCTCTTTCTATGATTATTCTTTGACCTTTGGCATACTTTATTAGTTTTTTAATAAAAAAAAGAAAAACAGTATATAATTAAAAATACTTTTATGAAGCCTGATAAGCATATACATAATGAATTACTTTCTCTAATTATTTTTTCCTGTGCTATTAAACTTGATATCTCTACTGACATAGCCTTTGTTTAATATCTTTTTGCAAAAAATGGCAGAGAAAAACTTTTAAAAATGGATTTTTAAAAACTGCTCAGTTTAATTGCTCATTAAGGTTTATAGGACTTTGAACTGAAATTTTTTGAGGATATATTATGTTTTGATTGAAAACTATCCTATTCTTTCTAGTCAGGTGACGTTGAGCTGTCAAAGACCTCCTGGATATTCAGACCTTTAGCATCTTTTCTGATGTACCTCCAGGGTAACTAGTCTCAGGTGCAAAGGCCCATAGATGGAATCCTCACCTGAGTTGCTGGTCGTCATGAAATGGTTTTGTGTCTCAAAGATAGGACCACTGAGGAAAGGAGCCCAAACCTTCCAATGGGAAACAAAAGACAGTAGTTGAATCACCTCTGAAGAGAGGAGTGTGGTGTGTTGAGTGTTCAGAGGGCTTCTGCTACTTAATAGTCTTAATAGTTGTGTGAGCTTGGGCAGGTTGTCTCATTTTCCCCCAGGGTAAAATGGAGAGGCTAATGCCATTTTCACATGGTTGTCATAGAGACTAAATGGCATAATGTGCAGTTGTTGAAATATAGCAGGAGATCAATAGAAGGCTCTTTCCCTCTTTGTTACACAACAGCCAAGGCTGCAGCTTCACTGCCCCCCCTTACCGGCTGTAGGTTGACCCTATAGTGAATGGCTTCTCCTGCCTACCCCTTTACTTTTCACTGGGCTTTCTTACCCTGTGCCAGCAAATCCTTTTTGTACTGGCAGTGTCAGATACTGTGGTAAATGCTGGCCTTTAGAGTTGATCAGAGTGGAGCACTGCAGTCTGAGTCAGATGGGAAAACAGGACCAGTCAAGGACTAACACTTCCTGGAGAAGGCAGAGTATAAACTTCCTGAGAGAAGTGGCCATGTTGACTTTGAATAGCTAAGGACGATTAGGCGTTTGCAGTCAGACATGTTGATTTTGGTGGTAGAGGATAGAGGTGAGCCAGAGGGATATTTCCAGGGTGCAGAAATAGTAGGAACTGTGGCTTGATGATTTCTCAGATTTGTAACTATTTATGTTGTTTTTGTTTTGAAATGCAGATACTTAATGGGAGTGGCAGGTACAAGTAGTACCTTCAGTGTGCAGTAAAGCTAGGGAGTATGGAATTGCTCCTGTAGGAAATGCTGCTGTCCTCACATCTTTAGATCCAGAGAGCGAGGGAGGGGGGAAGGGAGGGACAGAGGTGAGAAAGAGAGAGAGAGAAACACCACACAGACACACACATACATATAGAGACAGACCGAGAGACACACAGACAGAGAGGCATAGCGACAAGTGAGAGAGACAGAGAGGCGGAGAAGAACATGACCATACTTTGAAGGTTGCTTTATTGGAATGTTTCTTGATTCTATTTGTCGTCTAAATTTATGGTGTCTTATGTCTTTGTTGGGAATTCTATGGTTATGATAAAACAGCATGACCATAAGCAACTTGGGGAGGAAAGGGTTTATTTCATTTCACAGTGTGTAGTCCATCATCCAGGGAAGTTAGGGTAGAAACTCAAGGCAGGAGCTGATGCAGAGACCATTGAGGATGCAGCTTGTGCTCCTTGGCTTGCACAGCCTGCTTTCTAATACCCCCGATGACACCCATCTAGTGGTAACACACCAGTAACAGAATGTGCCCTCCCATATCAATCATTAATCAAAATATCTCACAGGCCATTCTGGTGGGAACTTTTTTCTTAGTTGAGGTTTGTTTCTTCTTCACAAATGAGTTTTGCTTGCTTTAAGCTGATATAAAATCTAGCCAACACAAGTATTTTGCATGATCTTTATTTTTTGGGAAGTCAATCTTTTCTACTAATATATATGGCTATGCTCATATTTTTACTGGGCATGAAGGTCCTGGAGGTACATTCTTGACCTCTTGGTTTGCTGTGATGACTTGTATATCTGCTTCACTTGTAGATGGCATTCAAAAACCAGGTCAGTGGGAAGAATGAATGGAATTCCTCATTAACGGATCCCAAACTGGACGTCAATTGTTATTATTGTGGTGCTATTATTTTACAGGGTTGGAGTCTGAACCCAAGATCTTATGCATGCTAGGCAAGAAATCGAAGTCTATATTTATTATTATTAAAAATAATTAGATTAGACCTCATAGAATGAGCTTTGGAGTATTACCAACCCTCCTGAGATCCTGATGTCTGTTGAGTCCTTGCCTTGACTTACTCTGTCATAGTGATTACTCTGTTATAGGTGGGCTGTAGTATTTTTTTAGTACTAGCAGAGTGGCATTGTTGGGTATGTTTGATCAGTGTATTTTTATTTTTCAAGTGTTGTGGTTAATGCATGTGTTATCTTACAGAGACATGCTGTTGACAGTAGAAGTTTCTTTTTCTGTCACCTTCAGAATAAGGTAGCAGGTATACTTTTTTAGGTAGTTGATTGAGTCTTCTCATTTTTAGACACTATACTTTTTAAAGTATTTCATTCTACAGCATTTATGAAGCCATGATTAATAAAACATGTGTCCTCAGGTAAACTGTTTAATGTGGTTTTCCTTTTTCTAATACATTGTAGGGACTGGTAGTTTCTGTTTCGATGGAACAGCAGGAGCACCTATGCTGGTTTGCTCACTCGTGCAAAATTTAGCCTTCTTGAAAAATGAACAAAGATCATAGCCAAAAGATATTCATCTTGCAATCTATCCACAAGAAATTACGAATGAATTCATCATCAAATAACTTAAATAAAGCAGTTCTTTCCTGTTATTCTATCACAAGAGTGATCCTTCAGGACATTTGCCATTATTATGTGTACATTTTTCTTCTTCATATGATTGCCAACTCTCTTGAAAAGTAGGAGGCTTTAGATTAATGTCTTGGGGCAGCTGATGTCTATTTGGCCCTGATTTAGCGGTAGTGAAGTGGGTGTTTCTCACTGTAGATCTGATTGTCACGGGTTTCTCCAGAGACTGTAATGGCCAGTCTATTATATTTGGATTCTTCCAGCTTACCCTGCAAGTAGATGAGTTTTGCTGAGTGTTTAGCCTGGGCTTGAATCAGTGACTCCAGGACATGTGAGAGGACTCATGGGGTAAACGGAAGCGTAGGCTGTGGTATTTGGTGGAGCATTCTCTCAGTTGTCTCAGGCCCCTTGACCCGACTCACTCCTAAGGCTTTCTCACAGGTACCTATTAAGGCATTAATTACCTAGCCCTTTGCTTGGAAGAAAGGAGCATGGAGAGGTATATATAATGAGGACCCGAGGTGTCTGAGGCTGGATCTTTAGTTCTGCTCCTCATTCTGTGTGTCATATCCAGAAGAGACAGGTTGGTCAAGGGACTCCGGATGCATTTCCTCAAAGAACAAAAGCAGAATAATGTTAGAATAATTCTCTAGGGTTATAGTGCATTTGTAGGGTAACTTGAGAACTCAAATACCATTTCCGTTTTTAATAATGAATGTAGCAAATGGCATACTAAGGCGAAGTGTCTTCTTAAAGCTTGCAGTCAGGGCTAGCTCACATTTTCTCTGTGCTGTGGGAAGACTTGGAATGCCTATTTTGGATTCCAACATTTGGGTACAGATGTGTACATGCACACAAATGTACAGGTGTATTTGTTACCAAAGAAATGACCTGCTGATCACAGAGGACTTAAAATCTGACTCTTAGCAATTGAGTACTTACTGAGGTACAAAGACAGTTTGTTCTGGGCTGGGGTAGGTGAACTGGGAAGTGAGGAGTTGATCTGATGGACTTTTATTAACAGACATTTTGGTTTTCTTTTGTTTATGTTTTCACTTTTTCGGTTTACTTCTAGAGTTTTAATATAGTAGTACCTTTCACCTCATTAAACAGGTAAGAGGGAGGACTTTATACGTATGTAGGAACTATTTTTACAGAGTCAGACCACTTTCCAAGGAGAGGCCAGAGCCTGTGTATTGAGTGGCTAGCAGAGGTTCGGCCATGCATTGCTGTGGGGAGCTTGGACATTGTGTTCAGTCTTGAGTCCCTGTGGGTTTTGTTTCTGTAAAGTAGAGCAGTGGCGCCGAGCCCTCTCATGCCGGAACACTGAAGTGTGCTGTTTGCTTGCCGAGGGGCTGCTGCCCCCCTACCTCTGATGGGTGAACTGCTTTCCCTTGAGTACGTTTGCTTCTCCAGATCAGGTGCTGGGGTGACTGTCAGGACTGCGATTTCTTGCATCTTGATCTGTCTAGGTAAGAACTGTTTCTTCATTGAATCCTAATAACACAGCTGTGTTTTTAAATGAATGAGTTTTCAACTATGCATGTTTATTATTAGTCATCTATAGTTATAATAGATACTTCTTAATATATGTCTATGAACCTTTATTAAATGAGGACTTGTTAAAATTTGCCCTCAGTCTGAAGTACATTTTTATCTCTGAGTATTCATTTATATGTATTATATATTCACACATTTTATATACATATGTGATATGTATGCCTGATTTTAAAAATAAAAAATGTAAATAGTAAAATGATCAAAGTACACACATGCATTTTAAAAGATCAGCTATTTGAAGAATCAGTTTTTCCTCCCAATTTGAATGTTGTGCTTAGAATAATTTGGCCAGTAGAAAAATGCTTTTGGCAGCTTCTAGGCATAAAAAAGTCACTCCAGTCACACCAGTGCAGGGTGTGGTAGTCTTTAGGATCTCTGAGTTCAAGGCCAGCCTGGTCTCAGAGTGAGTTCCAGCCAAGCCAAGGCTAAATAGAATAACACTGTCTTAAAAAACTTATATAAAAAAAGTCACTCAAATGCACATTTATTTTTCCTCTTGATTCCTGGGTTAAGAAATGACATGTTAGATTATGGCACCTCGTGCGTGTGTGTTTATACCACCTACTGGACCTGGCACATGTTATACACTGTATAAAAACCAGATTAAGTGAAATTGAAAACTAAATGTTAAGCACGTCATGTCTCATTAGAAAAAGAATAGTTAAGGCATACCTATGCTATTTGATTCTTGAGGGTAAACATTAAAATTCACTTTGATTTAAAATTGCTAACCCTACACTTTTTAATTATTTGTGTTTCTTAAGACTCTAGTCAGTTCTGTGCCTCATGCTTCCCTAAAGGTAAAATGGTGATATTGGGGCTTGGCATTTTTTTTTTTTATTAGAAAGTCTTTATCTTCTGTACTCCAGCTCCTCTCAGGCAGTTTTTTTAATGAGGGTGACTGGATGTCATGGGAGTTTCTCTTCTCTATCCCTGATGACTGGTAGATAGGGCAGAGACAGACCCTGAAGTAGAATGCCAAAGAGGGCCACCATGGCCTGCTTGCTGCACAACCCGTGAACTGAAAAGGTTTGTTTATTGGTGTGGTGTCCTTGCGTTGTGTGCCCTCACCCCCACCCTGTCAGTTGTCAGGTCCAACAGCGTAGGGATATTGTGCTTGCTTCCGTCCTTACCTAAAATCCACCTCAGGTGACACTGGAAAGCATTTCCTTCCCTTAGTTTGGGAATAGTTGAACTATTTTTTACATTCTGTTCAATCTGTCTGTCTGCCTCACCTGTAGCTCCATATACTAGTGACTCAGGTGGGGTTGACGGGAGGCCTGCACATCTACCCTCGCACTACACTCCCCATGCTCTACAGCCCACAGGAAGTGTGTGGCCTTGCATTGATCAGGTGCTTACTGGCGCACAGCTGAAGACTTGGAGGCTTCATGTTGCTGGGACTTTTCCTACTCAGGGAGCAGGGTGAAGGTTGTGTGTGTCTCCATTAGTTCATCCTCCTGGATTCCCCCTGACAGTGGCCCTGTAAAATCTCATGGTGGACATCTCTCCTTCTACTCTAACCACATCCTTATTGGTTCTCTTTATAATTATTACCCACATGCAACAGTCTTGTACCTACTGCAGATAGCTTGCAAAGACTGTCAGTTTTTCTTGTACTATTTTGCTTCTTATAATGTGGGAAAAGATGAGCTTCTAGTATTTGAGAGCAGTAAAGTTTAACGTACTTGCCATGATTTAGATAGGGCTGTGAGTGTGTCACTAGGGGCTTAATGTGTTGGATGGAATTTGTCACTATGTGGTGATGTGGAAGGGAGACTAGCATGTTTAAGGGTTAGCACCTGGTGGGAAGTAGTTCCATCCTTGAAGGTGTGGCCATGGAAGGAATGGAAGTAATTCTCATAGGACTCTGCCTGTTCTGTCCTTGGGTCAGTGATGGTGAGCATGTTTCCACACAACACCTCTGAAGTGGCAGCTCTTTTTCCTGACACACATTCCAGCAGACAATGGACTACATTTCTCAACACTTCTAGAAATGTTTGCTTTCTCATAATAGTACAATCTTCACAACCTCTTCAGTAATTTTATACCATTTGCAATTTATGTCACATTATTACTGATTTTAGGTGTAAAACCTGATTTTGGCTGGGCATTGTGCGTACACTGTTAATTCCAGCACTCAGGAGATAGACAAGTTGATCTCTGAGGTTAAGACCAAACTAGTCTACACAGCAAGTTCCAGGTCAGGTAAGGCTAAATAGTGAGATGAGACCCTGTCTTTAAGAAAATAAAATAACAGCTGATTTTACATCAATGATACTAAGACTGTGATATATTTACCATGTGCCAATGTGCATTTACTATGAGAAATAATGAAAAGTGACATTTATGTTTGTCTGGAGACCAACAGTAGACTAAAGAGGATTGGCTCTAGGATCCCATGGGTGCTTAAATTCATTTGCATATCACACACATGTCCTCCTATATACACTTAAGTCATCTGTCTGTCAATCTGTTAATTTATGTGTCACACAATGCGAATGGAGGACACATACGAACAGTGTCATTCTGTACTACTGACAGAAAGGACAGGCCTGTGTATAGTCAGCACATGGACAGATTTTTTTTCCCAAATATTTTCAATACAGAGGGCTAACTGTACTTTAAAACACAGATGAACTTGGATTACCTGTTTTGGCATTAAAAAATAGACAAAATTGTCATGACCTAATTCTTAGAATTCTTGAATTGTACACGTAAGGAAATTAACCAGTTTAATTTAGTCCTTGATATGAGGGCAGTGTTGGATACTGCAAGTATTTTTCAGTGTAAGGTGACTCTTACTCCCAGTGAGTACCCACAATGCAAAGCTGAGCTCACTGCACCAGTCTGCATGCACTGCTAAGCATTAAGACGGAAGTGAGCCCCAAGTGCTGCGAGTTCTCACCAGCGGAGTGCGCAGCTCTGGATGATAATTTTCAGAGCCATCACCCCTTTATAATGCTCATTAGCCTGCTTTGCGCCATCAGTGTCCCATATGCTTCCAGACTCTTCTAATCAGTAATCCATGATGAGCATAAATTAAACTATATGACTACAAATAAAAAAATGTTAAACTACATAAATGCCTATCACCACGGCAGCAATAGAGGGGCTGAAGCCACTCTGTCTGATCTCCACCAGCAATCACAGAACTCAGCAGACACACAAAGAAAATACTTCAGTAACTGCTCTGCTAGCTGATTTGCTAGTAGAAATTAAAATGCCCTCCATTAGTGATTTTAACAGCATGTGTTCTGTAAAACAATGTCATTTAAGTTCCCTGTTGGGAATACCAGCCTAAATAGACTAGTATTCTTTCAAACATTCCCTATAGAATAAATGCTCATTTTTCAGATTTTATAAGTTCCCTGATAAGAGTACAGGGAAGCAAGGTTAACAGAAAAAATAATCATCAAAAATGAAGTCAACATAAAAGAAGTACTAGAAGAAAAGAGAATACTATGTATTTTTTTGTGACTACAGTGGAATATACATAGGTACTTCACAAGTCTGGAGATTGAAGGGCACAATACTGTGCATCAACTCAGCTCAGGTAAGGACCTCATGGTGGAAATACATACAAGACAAACAGATCCTATGACATCAGGAAGCCAGAGCCAGCTAGGGAAGGGTCAGGCTTGCTCTTCTGTAACAATGGGTGATGTGTGCATCTTGCCTGTTCCAGAGGTATTTCAGAGTTATTTGTAATGATGATTGTTACCTGACAGGGATGCTAAGCTGCTGACCTCCTGCTGAAGTGTGATTTGAATGGTTGTTTGGAGGCAGCTGGTGCGGGAGGCACCTGGAGAGGATGCTCTCTTGGCTTTAAGCCTATTGGAATCTGTTCCATGCAGTAGGAGAGATAACACAGCAATGGTGTTTGTGGTACTTATAGAGGAACCCTGAACAGGATTATAAATACAGTTTGACTTACCCTCAAAGGATTTTTGTATTGGGATCTTGGTCTCTATAGTATGATGGTGTGGAGGGGTGGTGGGACCTTTAATTGGTGGAGTCAGAGGTCCTTAGGCCATTGGGAAACTGCTCTGGGAAGAGATTAAATATGTGTTATGGGATCTCAGAGTTCTCTGTTTCCAGTTGTGAGGTGTGACCTCTTCCCAGTTATGAGCCTGCCATTGTGATACCATCTACCTCCTAGGCCCCTGCAGGGCTCCTTTGGGCCACCCAGTTTTGGATTTTTCAGCTTCCAAAACTGAACTAACCAAACCTCTTTTCTTTGCAAAGTTAGCCTGCCTGAGGTGTTTCATTATAGCAATGAAAAATGGACTAATATAGATAGTTTGAGAGAACCTTGAAAATAATATGACAGGGTGATTAAGAGAAGCATTTTTAAGATTATAAAAATATAACTATTGCTCATTTAAAATATGTATTCCAACTAAGCTTGCTATTAAGAGAAATGTTTAAGTGGGTTATAGCTCTCCATTTACATCTTTTATAAAATTGGACATGCTATATTGGAAAAAAGGGCCCCTGGATATAATTTGCATTTCTTAAGAATGTGGTAAATCTGTCATTGCACGCATGCTTTGAGTAATTATTTTCTTACAGAACTTTATGTTAAACTCTGAAAACATTACCGCCCCTGTCCCCTCTAGTGTATTCATATTTTACCTGACTTTATTCAGAGCAGACTGCCTTAGACCGAAGCTGATGTTTATTTTTCAGTTGATAGTTGGAATTCTCTTGGGGACTCTTACCATATCAATGGAAGCATTGAATTAGTGTAGGTGTTTGTTTTGGACTTTGGTGATCCTCAGAGTTGAGCAGCAGACCCTAGACATCAGAAGTGAGTTATTGACGGCACAGCCTACATAGGGTGGTCCCAAATCATGCTCAGATTTGTGTGTGTGACGAGTGGGTGGAGAAAGGAAAGAGTGAAGATGTGTCACAGTCCTAAGATTTCAAATTCTACTGAATGAAGTTACAATAAAGGAAAACTTGTGAATAAAGAAGATTTTCACTGGCCTCATGCTGCTGTATGAGAAGAGAGGAGTAAAAAAAAAACAGAGTACTTGATTCAGCTACTCAAATTTGTAGCATTTTTTCTGGTAATTTTCTTACTTAGAGTTAGCTTGCCCACAAACTGTGGAGAATTTAGTGAACTGATAGTCTGGGAGAATGCTTAACAGAAAATATGTGATGGGTATAGCCTAGAAGAATTACTGAATTAGGAAAGGCAACTGAGTCAGAGTGATGTGTAATATGTAAATTCCTGAGTGAACTTTGAGGGTTGTTTGTATAGGATCTTGGATAATTGGTGGTTAGTGTTGTTTGTCACCTCTGACAGAGATTGACCTCTGGGCATGCCTGTGAGGGATGATCTTGATTAGGGTAATTGATGTGGGAAGACCCATCCTAACTGGGTGAGATCCTTCCCTGGGCAGGGATCCTGGACTGTGTAAAAGGACAAAGTGCTAGCATTCTGATTCCTGACTGGCCATGATGAGGGCAGCTCCCTCAGGCTCCTGCTGTTGTGACTTCACCACTATGATAGATTGTAACCTCAAACTGTGAGCCAGAGTAAACCCTTTCTCCCTTCAGTTGGTTTTGTCGGGATATTTTATTACAGGAACAGGAAAAGAAACTAAGATGTATAATGTATATTTATAGGAGTTAAAATGTAATATAATCAAGTGTTGATATCAATCAGGTGATAAATTTTCTCAACAGTCCTATTGCACGGGGGCTATACGTGTTTTCTCTGGTAAGGAACCAGTCACAGGCAGGCTATGCTCTGTGGTTTCAGAATTACTTTAGCTGAATGGAGCAGTCTGATTCCTGACCTTCATTCCAGAAATAATAAAATGGCTTTCACGTGTGTTGAATAATAAGGCACCTTACTCATTTTCCAGTTTTCTCTTACACATGCTGGGTAGAGCTAGTAGTAAAGGAGAGAAATTGCTGAGGCCAGAATAGGCTTCTGCTCATGGGTCTCTTCCAGCTGAAGTACACCAGGTGTGCCTAAAGATTCATTTAGCTGTTCCTCTTTCCTAGTCACATATATTTGAGACTCTTATTAGTTGTCTAGGTCAAGAAAGGGAGGAGTAGGACTTTGAATTTTCCTTATCGTAGCAGGATGTATGAGGGAGTATACACTCTGGAGACCAGAGTGGCACTGGGCAAAAACTAATCAGGTACTGTTTCCTACCAGCATTGTATGTACTTGACTCCTTACTGCAGCTTAGTCTCCTTGTGCCTTATGCCCTGCACGCCTTAGGCCTATTTCCCTCACTGCATGGTCCAGAGTAGAGTCCAGCTATGGCCAGGCCTGGGTTGTGTTGGAGCTGTGGGTACTATATCCTTGTTCATTCTGTTTCCTGGAGCCTGGTCAGCAAGCTGTTGTCAAATGCAGGTGAAGCAGTCTGTTTTGAACATTGTGTGCCCAACCAAAAGTACGGACTAAAGGACAGCACCTCACACTGTTTGACAACACTGAGAAACACTTGTTTCATTGTAGAGTAGAGTAAAGTTGGAAGATTTTGGTTAGAGAGACGTCATTTTTCACATTTAAATTTCTGTTTGGATTTTTGTTTTTCCTGCTGTATCATCATGACATTTCCAGTTTATATCCAAAGTCATATAAAAAGTGTCTGGTGGAAGAGCCTCTGTTGCTGTAAGCAATGAGTAGTTTAGTCTGATTTTCCTTTAAATTCAAGTAAATCAGATGAAGATTAAAACCAAGATAAAGCTATTATCTTTTATTGTGTCTTGTCATTTGTCATTGCTATCCTGTCTGAAAAAACTTGTGGAAAGCAATGATTTGTTTTTGAGATATCATTCCCACAAATAGGTATTCAGAATCTTTTCATTTTAACTAGTTGATTACAGTGTGCATGTGTGTGTGTGTGTGTGTGTACGTGTACTAAGCTACATGAAGTTTGGTATGGTAAATAATAACTTTCACTAGAGACACTCTAGGCTGTGAACCCCTGTGAGGAGTTGTCAGGTTCCATTTTCAGGAAGTAAAGCTAAATTTTGATGCTACTAAGTGTAAATCCAGTCAGCACGTAAAGTACACTGTTTTATTTTGCTAGTGGCTACAAAAATTGTAAGGATGAATATAATATAATTTAAATTTATAGTAAAGTTTTATTTATATATTCATTTTAAGCATATGTCTATGTAGAATAAAGAACAAGTCTGTGTGCTTGTTTCACAGTCAAAGCAGACTTGTTTTTGGGGGTGGGAGGAGAAAGTTCTCAGTATATATCCCTCACTTGCAGTATAGTTCAGGCTGGCCTAGAAGTCAAAGAGCTCTGCTTGCCTCTGCCTCCTACATACTCCAATTAAAGGTTTGTGTGTGCCATCACACCTGGTCAAAATGGGCAACTTATAGAAGGTTTAGAACACCCCAATGTGAGGACTTTTCTGTTAGCACTCTTTACTGTACAGAAAGATCTCCATAGAGATTTGCACTGTTACATTGTGGGATATTTGTTGTGATATACTGAAGATACAGTCTGGTTTTCTTTTGTTCCTTTATCTGACTGGCTTAACCTCAGCTGATTGCTTAAGTCAGTGACTGAGAATTTTCACCAGCTCTCCTTGGTAACATGCATCATTCATTATACAGTGAAGATTGGTATTATCAATCAAAATATCTAAGTAGAAGACAAAAATAAAATGCTACCTGAAAATCTAGAGTAAAAAGAGACCATCTTTTGCTTTCAAGAGCCCTCCATTTTCTGCCTATGTTTAATATAGCCATTGAATGCCCTCTTTCAATGCTTGACTCTCATCATTTTCAATTATAGAGGAACGCTTCAGCAAATAGCCATTTATGTGTATTTCTAGATAGCAGTTGAGAGAGACTGTATGTTGTGTGTTGTCAACTTGGGCTCCCCAGAAATCGTAAGAAGAAAAACCAAACCAACCAAGCGAAATCATACCAAACTAAGCCAAATGAAACTAAACCAAACCAAACCAAGCCAAGCCAAACCATTTGGTAATTTTGTTTTCTTGGATTCTGTGATAGTCACTTTTAGGCACTTAAGTCTATCAACTATCTTTATGAGTACAAATATGGTTTGAATTTCTCTCAGTTAAACTGATGGAATTTGTGTATTTGATGCTCATGATTGAATCAATAAAGACTTTTTAAAGTTCATCTTCCACTTTAAATTTTTTAATGTTTTAAGTTTATAAACTTAATCTAAAAATTATAGATAAATAACAATGTTACACATGTACTTTTTTTTTTAAGACATAAGATCTTATTGGTAGATTGTTTAGGCTGGGCTCCAGTTTTAGCTCAAATGACCTACTTGTTTCAGCCTTTGGCATAAACCTAATAAGGTGTTTTCATAATTTTGCCTATTTTAAAAATGTTTATTTATTTATTATTTATATGTATGTGAGCGAGCCTGTATGAGTCTAATATGTACTGTGTTCATGTTGGAGCTCATGGATGGAGGCCAAAAACAGTTGTGAGATCCCTTGGAACTGGAGTTTTACCACATGAGTGCTAGGAACTGAACCTGATTCGTCTGCAAGGACAGTAAATACTCCTAACTGCTGAGCCATCTCTCCGTTTCCATTGGCCAATTAATGTGTTGTTTAAATATAATATGAACCATCATGAAAGTACAAATGTATTTTTGGATCAAGTATATAGGGAGAAAGGAAGATGATTTTTTTTCTCAGCATATGGATAATCCCTAGCATATATATGTTTTTGTGATGGTTTGTGCACTTGTAAGTGGTAGACACATACAAAAAAAAAAAAAAATGAAGACTAAGCAGTTTGTTCAGCCCAGTGTCTTGACCACCTCAATGATTTGTGAACATTGTTTTGTATGTATAAAGCATGCTTCTTAACAGTAGCATAGTGTTTTATTATGTGTTGTACTGTTGTAGCTGACCATGTCTCTGTGTGGTGGTGCTCAATTTGCTCAGGGATTTTTTTCATCATTTTGTGTGTAAAGTATATAGAGGCTTACTTCGTTGTGTAGATCTTGGTCTTTGTCATCAGCCTTCATGTTCCCTAGAGAGATATCTAATAGGCACTTAGGTTGGCCATGAAAATGAAATTTTAGAAAATGATTGATCAATTTTATTTTACCTTTCATCTCCTTATCTTTCATCATCATCTATGACTTTAGCATTGTTCAAAGGCAATGAAAGAGACTGACATTAATTCTTATTACTGTCAAATCAAATTCATTTTCAATAAATAAGTGAGCATTGGCTATTAGAAACTACAATATTAATGTAATTGAACCTGGTGCCTAAATCCCCATCTAAGACACATCACAAATTCTTTTTAAATAATCTTTTCTATGGATTTAAAAAATTTACCATTCATAGCATGTTGGCATTCTAAAAAATGCATGGTTCAAAACAGCCTTCTGTGAAAATACTGTACTGGCTTAATGTAATAAAATACAAGGCCAGTCAGGACTTTTAAAGTCAAATGCCAGAGGTTCTTCAGTCAGAGAGTTTTATTGTTAGTGTGGTGATGTTTATCGTTGACCTGTGAATACACACTACATTCCTCTTCAAGATAAATCTTCCTGGTAATGTATAGATAAATTACGTTACAAATGATAGCACCAGGCGAATCCATTGTTCTCTAAAACTGTTTCTTCCATTGGAATGAATCTGGTGTACTTCTTGCGAAGTTCATGTTTTTCAGCCTGTTCAAGCTGCTGTCAAAACTGATGTGAATCTGTGTTTTATTTCATACATCCCCAGCAAGCCCAACACTGGCATTACTACAGAGTATTTTACTTATTTACCCTCTTATAATTTTGCAGTCACGTTTCAGCTGCACCTGAGTGTTAAGTCTGAGTATCTTATCTATTTTTTTTACAGACTTTAATGATTTATATGTTATGCATTATTAAATTAACTTCTTCCTGTTAATTTCTCTATAAGCTATGAAACTGATATAAAATATGTTAAAACTATCAAGAAGTGTTAAAACATGTAGTTTACAATTTGTCACAAAATTGGAGGAAATTTGTTTACTTATTCTAACAGGATGGGGGATGGGTCATGGGATGAGAGCTGGAAAAACTGTAAGAAACCCTCCTTAGTGGAAATCTCAAATGACTTAGTAAATTATTTTATGAAATTATCATGTATGTTGGAAATTATTATTTGTAGAGAATCAGTTAATATTCTAATTATTAGTGAAGTTCCCATAGGACTTGACCTGATAACACTCAAAGACTGGATCCGATTGCCAAAATTGCTTGAGAAGAATTCTAAATGCTTTCTTTTCAAATTTCCTATGTTTGAATGATACTCATTCTTGCCGTCTTAATACCATCTATTATAGGTAGTCTTATGTGCTACCAGGAAGGCTAATTATTTTAGGTGTTTAGAGAAACAATTTCAAAAGGAAATCTCTAATTATTAGCAGTTATTTTAGGTGAGTAATGATAGCTTCCTTTCTCGTTTTCTTTGAATATCAAATAGTATGGCTTCATTGAAGGGTTTGGTGTGAATTCTGATATTATCATCTGTGATGCATTTAACTTTAGTTGGCCAATGTTTATTTGATATGGCTAATTTTGACGGAAAGTATGTGGATGGAACGAAATCAATCTGTGAATGTTCTGAGAATGTCTGTGGTTGGAACTGAAAGCATTGCAGCAGCCTGGTGCATCTCCCTGGCTCCTTGCATTCTTGTGATACCTTCACAGCTACCAGGGCCTGTCTTAGGCTGCAATTGTCCCTGTCTTTTCCATTTCCATTGAATTACTAATGGTACCATTGCCCCTTTAGGGTACAGCTTGTGGTATATCAGGAAAGAAACAAATGACAATTTGATTAGTTAGTAGTAGTTATACTGTAAGAGAATTCAAAATAATCAGTGAGTGGAATCAGGCAATTTTTTTTTTAAGTATGGAGATAGAGGAAGCAGAAAGATTATGTTGGGGTCCTGCCCGCGGCTACTTTCGAACCGGGTACCTGGAAAGAAAGCTGGGGATATATGGGAAGGCAGCAAAGAGAAACATGAAGCCAAGACTAGATTCCTGTTCAAGGTTCAAAGTTTAATGGAGGTCTCCAAATATATATAGGCGGGGGTGGGGGGTCGGTCCTTGGAGAACAAAGGGCTTCACCTTGGTCTGAGTGCTCCACTCTAAGTGGAGCAGGATTGTGGCTAGCACAGGAATTCCAGCTCACAGGATTGGGGGGAGGGCATATTGGGGTGGATATCTTAGTGTCATCTCCCATTTTATATTTCCATATTTGATTTTTTTTTTTGACAGGGTTTCTCCGTGTAGCCCTGGTTGTCCTGGAACTCACTCTGTAGACCAGGCTGGCCTTAAACTCAGAAATCCACCTGCCTCTGCCTCCCAAGTGCTAGGATTAAAGGCGTGAGCCACCACTGCCCAGCTCATATTTGAAGTTTTATTTTATGTGTATGGGTTTTTTACCTTTATGTATTTGTCTGCACACCATGTGCATACTTGATGCCTTTGGAGGCCCGTGAGGTATGGAAGCTGCAGAAGTTGGAGTTAAAGGTGGTTGTGAACTACTCTGTGGGTACTGGGCTCAAACTTGCTTTCTCTGCAAGAGCAAACGTGCTCGCTCCTCTTATCCACTGAGCTAGCTCTCCACCCTTACCTATATTTTTATTAGAATATTTATTGGCTACTAGTGACTGTGCAAACCATAAGAATCCCTGTATTTTATATATGATGAGGTGGGTACTTTAGTTGAGAGCAGTGGTTCTTGGTGACAGCACTGTGGTATATAAGGTGTGAGTTGTGACAGTGGGGATGGTGCTCAGTGGCAGTACTTGGGAGTAGTTCTTAAAGAACTGTGTGCCCTCAGCTTCTGATTGTCCCATCAGAAGTTCATGCCATTCAAAAACCTCTTTACCCAAACTGGAGCCTAGTTGTTTAATATGTAAACAAAGTATTTTTATATGGTTTTAAAGTAGCCTGCATTTTCCAGAAATACAATTTACATGTAGCTCTAGCTATTGCTTTTGCCATTGTGCTGATCTAACACATCAACTCGAGAGTCACATGATTTCCTTACATCTTTTGGAATATCTGTAATTGAATGTTTACGTAGTGAGATCTCATTGTTTTATTATGTTTGTTCCTTTTTCTTAAAAAAAAATTATACTATGGGCATTACATTGCTTAAAATTTTGTGTTGGATTCTTACCTATTTTTCTTCAGGATCAGAGTCATAATAGCAACTGTTGGGCCTAGGAAACAGGACAGGGGTTGGACTGAGGGCAGTGGCAGAGCACTTAACTTTGAATTCATAAGACTCTGGTTCAATCCCAACACAAAACAAACAAACAAACACAAGACTGCACTGGGCAGAGGTGGCAGTTTTCATTACTTTATAACATTCCCTTTTCCTTTTTTTCCTTTTCTTTTTTGAGTCAGTGTTTCATGGAGCTTAGACTGACCTCAAACTTGCTATATAACTGAGGACGATCTTGAACTTTGGATCCTGCTACTCCCGCTGTGTGCTAGGATTTAATGCGTCATCCTCAGTTTGATTTTATGTGGTGCTGCGGTTTGGGACTCATGACTTCCTATGTAGCGGTTCTACCAATTGAGCCACATCCTTAGTCTTTTGTTATTTATTCCATATAGTCCTTGCAGTTCTATAGGATTGACACTCCTAAACATTGTACAACGCCTGAAGTTACACAAAAGAAACGTCTGTTAGCAGTAAGAAGAAATTCCACATCTTTCCTCCATCTCACATTGAGGAGATTTGTGGGTCATTATGAATCTCACCATAATAAATGGCTTTTCTTTTACTATGATCATCTTTTCAGTCTGCTTTTACTGTGGATAACTTATTTTACTTTTAGGAAAAGGCCAACTACATTCTTACTTTAAGGGAAAGACCATGCTTTGGTCTTGAAACCCCTCTATAGTCTCATGCTTTAGAGACAGATCAGCTGTCTCTGCTGATCCACTGCTCTTCCACGATGCTTCAAAGAGAGATCTTGTTGCTTTCTTAAAGATTATAACTGCTTACGAATACATTGCAATGGTGTTTTCTGAATGTTAAGTGGAGATTTGTTACTTTAGATGAAGGAAAAAACAACAGAGCCGTAGTTATTATAATCTGACCTTGAGAGGCTGATCTAATGATCAGAATCTGAATTAAATAGAAAATAGAAATAGAGATATTGTACTGTGGCTTAATGAAACATACACTAATATGCTGCCTTGGCATTTTAATATAGTTGAACTATCACAAATAAAGGAAAAATTAAGTGGGAGTGTAAAATGTAAATTTCTTTTAAAAACAAAACCTTTCCAGGAGACACCATTGTGCTGGTTTTGCTCTCTTGCAGTGGTCCAGCACCTAGAGCCTGGACTCTTGTTTTCTTCCTTACGGGAGGGATTGTAGTTAAGATGAGATTAGTTGACTTTCTCCATGGTATAAAATGTTGGAAGACGAATTTTATTTATAGACTTTTGGGGCTTTTGCTTTCTTTGAACTTTGATTGCCTACAAACAAATGTAAACAGTCCCTTAGAAAATAGTGTTGGACAGAATTTAAAGAGTTGAGTAGTAGTTCAGTGGAATTCAAGAATTTAACAAATGTGTAATAGATAATGAGGGTTAAGTGCAAACATACTAGTTCCTAACAGTAGGATGATTTATGATGTTAAGTACTGGATGGGGTTTGTTTTTCTATTTACCAAAGCAGTTTATTGAAGTAAGGGCATTGTCTTCGTTAAATTTTGTTTTAGCATGTGATGATGGGCTTGTCCATTCTGTTTCACTGCTATCAAATAGTCTTTAAGAAATAGTGCTATGAAGCCTGCACCAGGACAGTCATTATGAAGATGGACTGTAGTGTGTAAATGCTGATTGGCCTGTGCTGTAATACTTAAAGCAGTGTAGTCTCAATAAGTACATATATTACTCCTCTAAATTTATTTTGAGAAATAATAACTAGCATTCAACAGTATCTTATAGTTGAATAATATATTATTAATTATGTCTGCCTTTCAAAGATGCACAGATTTCCATTATTTGAAAAATTATCTTTTATTTATATTTGCCCACCCTTTCTTGTTTCCTTTCTAAAGTTGTTGCCCAGAAGCCTATAATAGCTGCCTCTGTAACTCTCCTCTCACTCATTCCTAATGCACACATGACCCGATTTCCACACACTCAGAATGAGAGGTGATTTGCAAACCACACTGCCAGGTTTTCCTCAAATGCCCAAGGTAGACATTAATTCACTGAGCTTGGACTTGGCCTCACAGTCTTTCTCAGCATCACACTCCAGGTGGCTGCTGCCAGTCGATGGGAATTGCATGGGATGCAGTCTGTTTATTGTTTCAACATGTGCTATCTTGGTTCTTATTCTTTTGTCCCATTCTTCTTTGTCTCTAAGGATGCCTTTCACTCCTCTGTCAGTGAATTTTAAGTCTGCTCCTTAGTTTTTTACCCTTCTCTTACATGTTTGCCCCCATCCTGGGAGAATTCTGAGTTCAGATCTGCAATAACCATTCTCAGACCTGCATTTTCACCCAAGTCTAATGTAAGATCTGAGTTTCAGGTCCAGATACCTAATTGCCTACAGCTCCGTGTAGTAGTGCTTGTTCCATTACTTTTGGTTGAATGTGTCTGAAACCGAGCTCATTATCTTTGTTTCTCCAAGGATCTCTCCTCTTTATTTAATTGACCATCATGGGTATTAATTCCTTGGCTGCCTGTGCCTCTGCCATCTTTCTCTTTCATCTCACCATCTCAGGCCATGTGTTTTTTCATGGAGAAAGGTCTTGTATCTTAGACCCTCCTCACCCTCACTGCTAGTCTCCACTGCCAGTGGCTGTCCACCTTCATTCATACCCCAGGACCAGGGTGCACATCGTTGGGCCCCATCCGGTGAGGCCTTGCTTCTAATAGTAGGTTCTAATAGTCCCCGGCGGTGCTGCTGTGTGGGGCTCCTCGTTGAGAACCACTCAGTGTCTTATACTTCCTCTTCCTTTGTCAGATAAAAATGCCTGCTCGCACTTTGTGCCTTCTGTTATTTGCAGGTTTTACATCTGAAGCCCGGCCTCTGAGCATTCCTTTCACAGGTTCCCGCCTAGTGTCCGGAGCTCCCACAGTTCAGCATACCCTTCTGTTTTTACTTCTTCCAAACAGGTTTTGTTTTCCTTCTTCCGTTTGTATTACTTTAGGACTTGCTCAGGTCCCACCTCCTCATTGATAGTGTTCCTTGGGATGTTTGCTGTCCAGGAAAGCCCAGCAACACATTAACCCTATTAATCACCAATCCCTAATGGTAAGAGCCTAGTTTATGTCTTCATCTCTTAAACCTGAGCATGGGATTGAGCTGAAATAGATGTACTATGTGGGGAATTTATTTCCCTAGTTTAGATAAACCTAGTGGCCCTTGATTTGGGGGAGGGGAGTGAGATCAACTAATGTTAACTCCATCAGTGAACAGGAAACAGGGCACAAACATTGAAACAGAAAGGTTTTAGCCAGTACAGTATTACAGTATTACCTGCCCTCCTTAGTGAATAGGAAGGTGTTGATGGTTTTGGAGAGTTCTGGATTTTCCGTAAGGGAGGGTTCAGGAACAGAAACCTGATATGGATAGTTGGCATGGTGGGATTTGTTTGAAAGTATTTTGAGAGAGAGCCATAGTCTTCTCCACACAACACCTGTGTGCCTTGATTTTCATTGAGATGAATGTTCAATTCCACAAACCAGTCTGGAGAGATGTGTGCCTGCAATTTTGTTTCCTGTTTGTTCTCTCTCTCTCTCTTCTCATCTTAAATCTTATATAGATTTTGCTGGTTTGGTACCTGAGAGATAATTTCTGTGAATGAATGACATGTCACTTTAAGTAGAACAACTGGCAGCATGTGGTTGCCGGTGATAGACCACTTTGTTCCTTTATGTTCATTCAGCGAGCTTTCTAGAGCACACGGAGGCTCAAGCTGGAATTCAGTCCATCTGTCTTCTGTTTAACATGGTTACAGAGGATGGAAAGATACTGGAAACTTGATGGTTTGAGTTCTTATTTTATAGGTGCCACAGCTGTGGCCTGAAGCAATGTAAGACTCTGAGCAAAGTCAAAGCTAAGGAAAGCTATGAGCAGACTTTGATTTCTAGCTTGCTCTTGTTCTGAAGAAGTAAACTGGAGATTATTTGAATTAAATGGAAACAGCGTTTGTGTGGTTTTTATACTTCATTTGGGATTGGGGAGTTAATGCTGGTTAATTTATATTTGTATCCCCAGTGAACAAAATATATCCATTTTTGAAACAAACAAAAATTAAGCTATGCATCAAAAAACAATATCCAGGGGTAATTATTATTTTTTAATTTAAATTATAGATCTTATTTTCCTAGAGGCTTTGTGAGATCTTGCAACTATTATTCAGGATATTAAGACATGAAATACTAGATGTATCTGCTTCTCAATACTGGTTTTACAAATTATCTGCTTATGAATGTGAAAACTGTAGGCTATGAATTACAAACTTATCTATTGCTATTCAGTTTCTGCAGCCCAGTATCGATGTGTAGTTTCACAAAGAATGGAATGTGAATCTGGTTTGTGAATGCTTATCGTGAGGGAAACAATGAAATGGGGATTATTTGCATATTATGCCATCCAAACTAGAAGCTTACAAAGGTGTATAAGTCCTTCTGAAGAAACGACACTACAAAATAGACTATTAACTTGGCACCTAAATGTTTAGGTTGCCAAACTCTTTGTAACACTGTGTCTTCTGATACAGTATTTTTGATTATGAATGTGCAGTTAGGAACTATCTTCATTAACCTTAATGTGTTAGTAGGTGCAGTTACCCTGTTGGGCATGTAGACAGGTTGCAGATTTTTGAAGCAATTTTAAGATTTCCTGTAACGGGACATTGCATTGTGATGTTAATTGTTGCCAGAACATACTATTTTTGGATGTGTATTTTTGTGTGTTTAAATAAGTTTGTCTTCCAGGTAGAATGTGTGACAAATGACAAACTGTTACATATTTATTTACCCCTGAGATGAATCCTAGTCATCAAAGCCTGTACCTGTTAGGAGATGTGGCAAAGGACAAGATTTATGTTGTAGCACATGCCAGGGCTGTTTAGCTGTGATATTCTGTGTTGTACTTCATTGGTTGCATGGATGCTTCCATTAGTGCTTTTAAAAATAAGTTCTCTTCATATTAATGAATTTATTGCCATCTTACAATTAATGAGTGTTTCCGTGGAGCTGGAAATGTAATTTGAGTGTGTGTATCTTTTGCTGCAGGCTGTAGCTCAAGTGTCTAAATCCATAGAAGGCAGAATCCTCTAAAAATCTGCTTGTGTTAAACGGTAACACATTTCCTCCATGAGTACGGCTTCATAGCTTCTCTCAGAGTTTACCACAGAAAATAATAGATTTTTTTTATGACTGGACATGGTGTTTATCTGTAAACTAAAGCCCCAAAGGGAGATTAAGTAGAGGGGTGATCCCAAAGGAACTGGTGTTTTCTAAATAGCAAGTTATAGTTTTTATTAAGCAATTCATTAGAGAATAAGAATTATTGTTTCCCCCTTACTTCCTCAACACCCCCCACCCCCACCCCCCAAAAAAAAAAAATCAAGCCGGGCAGTGGTGTCAAGAGGCAGGCAGATCCCTATGAGTTGAGGCCAGCCTGGTCTACAAAACAAGTTCTAGGACAGCCAGAGCTATACAGAGAAACCCTGCCTCACTCCCCCAAACCCCAAAAGAAATACTGTAACTGATGTGCAAGGGTTAGGTAAAGAAACCATAAAGATGGGAGAAGTTGCATAGGAAGGTGGCTTGTCCCTTGAGATATGAATGAGATGATTCTGTAAATCTGGAATTGTGTTTTCCCGTAGATGATGAGTGTTTAAGGCCTTCCGGGTTTCTGTTCACAGCTCAGGGATTTGTTGAAAAAGTTCCTCATTGCTGGTCCCTGTGTCATCAGTGCGTCTGTGACAGAGTCAGCCAGGAGCCACTGAGTGACCATGGGCCTTTAGTCAGTGATGGCCTTGACTTAGGGAGGGTGAGTCTGGAACTGAGTCAGCTGCTAGGACAGCTAGCTGGAGGAGATGACAAGGCCAGAACTGAGCTTGTTTCGAAATTCTTCAAGGTCTCACCGAATATAATGAAACTTAGCAACCAGTCAAAATTGTACTAATGTTACTGCTTTGCCCCCAGCCAATCAATTAGAGCTTACCTAATCCTTCTGGAAAATTTTCCTAGCCCTGCTTAAAGGGTATCTCTGAGCCCCTCGAGTTGTTGACATTTTGATGAATGGTTGATTTCTGCATTATTGGTAATTGCTGCAGAATAAATTGTCTTTGCCTTTGCATATTATTTGAGTTTGGGGTCTTCCCTCAGCTATTCTTGGACCCCAACACCAGATGATATAGAAGAGCTGAAGTGAATGTGTGCTCTATTTCTCTGAGGGGTGTCACCATGGTACTCACAGTTCCAAAGACTACTCAGAATTGAGTATGATAAGGTTAGCCATTTTGGAGCTTCTTACTTGGTCTTAAACACATATTTATAGTTTAGATATTTAGATGAGAGAATTACAGGATTTCCAAAAAAATTATTCGAACTATCCAAAACTTTTTTTTTGTTAAAACAAGTGAGCAAATAAAAATTTGTTAGGAATCATGAGCTGTTTTTAATCAAGAATTATTTTCATGTAAAAGGTTTAAGGTCACACTTGATATAACCAAACAGCAGCAGTTCTTAGCTTTTTTTTTTTTTTTACATTTTATGTTGTGTCCTGTTTTCTATAATTATTTGACAGAACATGTTAGTGTTCATAAAAACTTATTCAGTATAGAGAACTTCCAGTGATTTTTGAGACTGTTCCAAGGTATGGAGTGCATGTATTTGAAGAAAACATCTTTAAGCCATAATGTTCTAAAGGGAATGTGTGTATGCATGTGAAAGCCACACGACATTCTAAAGGGAACAAGTGTATGCTTGGGAAAGCCACAGGGCCAGTAGTACTCACTGAGCTTGAAACAGCATGTGCAGATTTCCGTGGCAAGTCTCCTTTAAATGGCCTGCGCAGTTCTCAGACTTCTCTTCTCTCAAACCTTACCAGTTCCTAAAGGTCTGCTTGGGAACTCCCAGCACTAATGGGTGAAGTTGCCTTTCCTTCCTCAGCTTTTCAGAACAGCTGGTCCTGAAACCCTGACCTTTTAGATTAATAACAGTTGTAGTTGAGAAAATGTTCAGATCTGGAGCGTTGGAGAAGTTTCCAGAAAGGCCATTTTAAATAGTGGGCTCTGAGTGCTGTACTTTTTTCTCCTGGGTGCTTGGATCTGACTTATCAGAAGAAATACATTGTTGCTTTCTGTATTCTATTGATTTAAAAACAAATAACACGAAGCTTAGGTTTGCTCAGCAGCCATTACCACACTGCTCATTTTCTGCCTGTGCTTTGATCTGCTACTGCAGATTCTAAATTCTCTATGCTAGGTCCTGAGTTATCTTTTGTCATTTTAAAATCTGGATGCTAGCTTAGGTAATTACTTTTCCTGTTGTGACCTTGAGACCAAAAGTTATGAGTTTTTTCCTCCCATTTCTTGGAAATAGCTAGGGCATTATATAGCCATGTTTTGTTCCTTTTACCTACCAGAAGGGCTGTTACCCAACCCATCACTTGGGCATGCCTTCTAGAGCTTTCTTGCCCTTTTTCTTTTTCTTTTTTTTCCCCCCTGTTGGTACTTTCCTGTTTGCATTTCCCCCACCGCTTGTGGCCTGCCTATTTTATGCTACCTTTAATCCATTTGCTCTTGCTTCTAGCCTTACCACAGGCCTTGGGGGCTCCCTAGGATAGGCAAAGAGTATTGGGAAAGAAATGACCACCCTCCAGTCTGCATTCCCTCCCCTCTCCACAGCACTGTGCCTGTAGTCTTATCTGCATGACCTTTTTGTCATCTACCCACCTGGTTGCCATTCGGTAATGCCGTTTCCTCTTTGTCCCAGGTGATCACATCACTGCTCACTTGGGCCTTTTCCTGGTAGGGAGCTCCAGTGTCACAGACAGGAAATGAGCTCCAGGATGTGTCATTGCACTAAGTGAAAGGAGCCAGATGCAGAAAGACATGCTGCCCGCTCTAGGACTCCCTTACTGTGGAAGCTGAGAAGTTGGGCCCACAGATGCAGAGAGCGCATCTGTGACAGCAGGACAGGAAGATGCTGGGTGTAGGTTGCTGACTTTCAGCTCTGGGCAGACAGAATATGCAGCATGGTGACGTTATATTACATATTTTTATTTTGTACTTGAGATTTGATAAGACCCAACAATACACCAATGATAAACTCTGGTGGCTAATGCAGTAATTTGATTATAGTAGTCATTACATAATTTGTATGATATTAAATAATCACATTGAGTATATACTTTTCTTTTTTGCCTGTTAGACCCCAATAATTTGGAAAAATAACCTAATAAACCAAAAAGACATGAGACTTTTCTCACCTTACATGGAAAACTGATCTCAGTGACTTGTATTTAGGCTTAACCTACTGAGGTCTTCCAGAGTCCTTGTTTTATTTGATTAGTTGAGTGTTGATAGAGAATCCTAGTGAACTTTATCTGAGAAAAAGTATTCTACTGTGATTTGAACTCAGGTGTGGCTGCATCTCTAGATTGACAACGTGTTGCTTACCCTGGTCTGCCAGACTTCATGATAGGTTTTGATCAGGTATGTGTGTTTCTGGTGGAGCTATGTCCAACCTGAGAGGATTGTCTCACATTGAGAGCTTTTCTTAGAAGCTGGCTATGTTGATTCCCTGTATGGTGCATAGTTTAGAGCTGCCGGTCTGTCAGGTTCCCCCTTGGATGAGAAGTCAGAAGTGAGAGATTAATTATTTGCTTGTCCAAAGTCTAGCTTATAGAAAGACAGACTTAGTCAGACTCCCTTATGAGCTTTTGCTGCTTGCAGTTTCTCTGTTATTTTGATTATTTAAAAACCATAAGAAAAACACAACCTTGAGATTTACCCCGATGCAAGAGTCATTGTCTGTTGTAACATAATTTTCTGGTTTGCATGTCATCTTCGACCTTTTAAAAATCAAGACTGTCTTTTTCATGACATCACTCCAAAAGAGGTAGAAACAGCCTAGTGTTGGCAGAGACCCACCTCAGAAGAAAACTTTTCTTTCTTCAGCCGCGTGGCACCTGGCTTTTCGGGCATATAGAGTTAGCCAGGACACCACTGTCCCCTCTCTGTGTCCATGTTTTATATTACTTACTCCTTACTGGGATTATTTATCATTTAAAGTGAGCAGTTCAATTGTTTTTAGTTTAGTTATAGAATTGTATGCAACCGTCAAGTATTATAATTTATAACAATTTCAGTCTTATAAATTAAGGCAGCAGGATTGTGAATTTGAGGCCAGCTTGGCCAAGGTAGTAATGATCTGTTTTTAAAAAACTCAAGAGGAACTACTATGCACCACCGTACCCCAAACACATAAACCACACCAAACCAAACCAACCAGCCAACCAAACATATGGACAAAAGACACCAAAAGGTGTGTGTGTACACACATTCACACATATCACCATCCCCAAGAGCAGTGGAGAAGATAACCTGATATCTTTCTCTTTCTTCACTTTCTCCATCCAGGCAACCTCCACATACTAGCATTCCTGGGCATAGTAAAGCTCGAAGCATATAATCTACAACACTATATAACCCTTTGTCTCTGAGTTCCTCCCCATACATCTTTGCTGTAGCATGTACCCAGACTTCATTCCTTTTTATATAATTACATGAATGGATGTGCCATATTTTGGTTAGCTGATATGTATTTAGATCGTCTCCCCTTTGGGCTATTTTAAATAATGATATTACACATTTTCATAAACAAGTTTTTGTTTGAGTAAATGCTTTCATACGCAAATACGTTCTCTTGAACGTATACAGTACCTGAGAGCTCAACTCTTGGATCACATTTAGCACTTTGGGAAACCGCCAATTTGTTTGTCCTGGCAGAGGTGTTATTTACGCTCCCTAGTGATGCCATTTATGGCCCTACCAGTAAAGTGTGAGGGTTGGCTTTCTCTCTTCACCACTTCTCACTCTTTGCCTTTTTGATTGCAGCGAATCTGTGTACCATTGTATATCAAATGGCGTTTCATTGTGGTTTTGGCTTGCATATTCGCAATGTCTGACGTTGAACAGTTTTCGGTATGCTTTTCGCCTTTTGCTTATCTTCTTTTGAACAATACCTATTTATATTCTTTATTGGTTTTTTTTTATTTTATTTTTTTAATTTACATTCCAAATCACTTCCCCTTTCCCGTTTCCTCCCTCCCCGAAAGTCCCATAAGCCCCCTTCCCTCCCTCTTTTCTCCATTCAACCCCCTCTCGTTACTCTGTCCTGGCGTTCCCCTACATCCAGTCTTTCCAGGACCAGGGTTCTCTCTTTCCATCTTCTTAGAAATCTATTGATATGCGGATTGTGTCTAGGGTATTCCGAGATTCTGGGTCAATATCCCCTTATCAGTGACTGCATACATGTGTGTTCTTTTGTGATTGGGTTACCTCACTAAGGATGATATTTTCAAGATCTGACCATTTGCCTAGGAATTTCGTGAATTCATTGTTTTTAATTGCAGAGTAGTATTCCATTGTGTAGATATACCACATCTTCTGAATCCATTCCTCCGTTGAGGGACATCTGGGTTCTTTCCAGCTTCTGGCTATTATAAATAAGGCTGCTACGAACATAGTGGAGCATGTGTCCTTATTGCATGCAGGTAAAGTCTCTGGGTATATGCCCAGGAGTGGTATAGCCGGATCCTCCGGGAGTGTCATGCCCAGTTTTCTGAGGAACCGCCAGACTGCTTTCCAGAGTGGTTGTACCAGCCTGCAATTCCACCAGCAGTGGAGGAGTGTTCCTCTTTCTCCACATCCTCGCCAACAACTGCTGTCTCCTGTGTTTTTGATCTTAGCCATCCTGACTGGTGTGAGATGGAATCTCAGGGTTGTTTTGATTTGCATTTCCCTAATGACTAAGGATGATGAACATCTCTTTAGGTGCTTCTCAGCCTTTAGATATTCTTCAGGTGAGAACTCTTTGTGTAGCTCTGTACCCCATTTTTTAATAGGGTTACTTGCCTCTCTGGAGTTTAACTTCTTGAGTTCTTTGTATATATTGGATATTAGCCCTCTGTCGGATGTAAGGTTGGTAAAGATCATTTCCCAGTTAGTTGGTTGCCGCTTTGTCTTTTTGACAGTGTCTTTTGCCTTGCAAAAACTTTGTAATTTAATGAGGTCCCATTTGTCTATTCTTGATCTTAGAGCATAAGCTATTGGAGTTCTGTTCAGGAAATTCTCCCCTGTGCCCATATGTTCAAGGTTCTTCCCTAGTTTCCCTTCTATTAGTTTCAGTGTGTCTGGTTTTATGTGGCGATCTTTGATCCACTTAGAATTGAGCTTAGTGCAAGGAGATAAGGATGGGTCAATTTGCATTCTTCTGCATGTTGACCTCCAGCTGAGCCAGCACCATTTGTTGAAAAGGCTATCTTTTTTCCACTGGATGGTTTTAGCTCCTTTGTCAAAGATCAAGTGACCATAGGAGTGTGGATTCATTTCTGGGTCTTCAATTCTGTTCCATTGATCTACATGTCTGTTACTGTACCAATACCATGCAGTTTTTAACACTATTGCTCTGTAGTACAGCTTGAGGTCCGGGATACTGATTCCCCCAAAGGTTCTTTTACTCTTGAGAATAGTTTTAGCTATTCTGGGTTTTCTGTTATTCCAGATGAAGTTTTGAATTGCTCTTTCTAACTCTATGAAGAATTGAGTTGGGATTTTGATGGGGATTGCATTGAATCTGTGTATTACTTTTGGTAAGATGCTCATTTTTACTATATTAATCCTGCCAATCCATGAGCATGGCAGATTTTTCCATCTTCTGAGGTCTTCTTCAATTTCTTTCTTCAGAGACTTGAAGTTCTTGTCATACAGATCTTTCACTTGTTTGGTTAGAGTCACGCCAAGATACTTAATATGGTTTGTGGCTATCGTGAAGGGTATTATTTCTCTTACTTCTTTCTCAGCCTGCTTATCCTTTGAGTATAGGAAGGCTTCTGACTTGCTTGAGTTGATTTTATATCCGGCCACTTTGCTGAAGTCGTTTATCAGCTGTAGGAGTTCTCTGGTGGAGTTCTTTGGGTCGCTTATGTATACTATCATATCGTCTGCAAATAGTGATAGTTTGACTTCTTCCTTTCCAATTTGTATCCCTTTGACCTCTTTTTGTTGTCTAATTGCTCTAGCTAGAACTTCAAGTACTATATTGAAAAGATATGGAGAGAGAGGGCAGCCTTGTCTAGTCCCTGATTTTAGTGGGATTGCTTCAAGTTTCTCTCCATTTAGATTGATGCTGGCTACCAGTTTGCTGTAAATTGCTTTTACTATGTTTAGATATGGGCCTTGAATTCCTGATCTTTCCAAGACCTTTAGCATGAAAGGATGCTGAATTTTGTCAAATGCTTTCTCAGCATCTAATGAGATGACCATGTGGTTTTTTTCTTTGAGATTGTTTATGTAGTGGATTACATTGATGGATTTCCTTATATTGAACCATCCCTGCATCCCTGGGATGAAGCCTACTTGATCGTGGTGAATGATCGTTTTGATGTGTTCTTGGATTCGGTTGGCAAGAATTTTATTGAGTATTTTTGCATCGATATTCATAAGAGAGATTGGCCTGAGATTCTCTTTCTTTGTCGGATCTTTGTGTGCTTTTGGTATTAGTGTAATTGTGGCTTCATAGAACGAGTTGGGTAGTGTTCCTTCTGTTTCTATTTTGTGGAACAGTTTGAAGAGTATTGGTGTTAGGTCTTCTTTGAAGGTCTGATAGAATTCTGCACTAAAACCATCTGGACCTGTGCTTTTTTTGGTTGGAAGACTTCCAATGACAACTTCTATTTCTTCAGGGGTTATAGGACGGTTTAGATGGTCTATTTGATCCTGATTTAATTTTGGTACTTGGTATCTGTCAAGGAAATTGTCCATTTCCTCATGATTTTCTAGTTGTGTTGAATACAGGTTTTTGTAGTAGGATCTGATGATTTTTTGAATTTCCTCAGTTTCTGTTGTTATCTCTCCCTTTTCGTTTCTGATTTTATTAATTTGGATACTATCTCTGTGCTCTCTGGTTAGTTTGGCTAAGGGCTTATCTATCTTGTTGATTTTCTCAAAGAACCAACTCCTTGTTTTGTTGATTCTTTGTATGGTTTTATTTGTTTCTACTTGATTGATTTCAGCCCTGAGTTTGATGATTTCCTGCCTTCTACTCCTCTTTGGTGTATTTGCTTCTTTTTGTTCCAGGGCTTTCAGGTGTGCCATTAAGCTGTTAGTGTATGCTTTCTCCTGTTTCTTTTTGGCGGCACTCAGGGCTATGAATTTTCCTCTTAGAACTGCTTTGATTGTGTCCCATAAATTAGGGTATGTTGTGCCTTCATTTTCATTATCTTTCAAAAAGTCTTTGATTTCTTTCTTTATTTCCACCTTGACCAAGTTATCATTGAGTAGAACATTGTTCAGCCTCCATGTGTACGTGGGTTTTCTTTTGTTTTTGTTGCCATTGAAGACCACCCTTATTCCATAGTGATCTGATAGGAGGCATGGGATTATTTCTATCTTCTTGTATCTGTTGAGGTCTGATTTGTGACCAATTATATGGTCAATTTTGGAGAAGGTACCATGAGGAGCTGAGAAGAAGGTGTATTCTTTAGCTCTAGGATGAAATGTTCTATATATATCAGTTAGTTCCATTTGGTCCAAGGCTTCAATTAGATTCACTGTGTCCCTGTTTAGTTTCTGCTTTCCTGAATGATCCATTTCAGAGAGCGGGGTGTTGAAGTCACCCACTATTATTGTGTGCGGTGCGATGTGTGCTTTGAGTTTTAGTAAAGTTTCTTTTACGAATGAGGGTGCCCTTGCATTTGGAGCATAGATATTCAGAATTGAGAGTTCTTGATGGTGGATTTTTCCCTTGATCAGTATGTAGTGTCCTTCTGTGTCTTTTTTGATGACTTTAGGTTGAAAATCAATTTTATCCGATATTAGGATGGCTACTCCACCTCGTTTCTTGGGGCCATTTGCTTGTAAAATTGTTTTCCAACCTTTTACTCTGAGGTAGTGTTTGTCTTTGACACTGAGGTGCGTTTCCTGCATGCAGCAAAATGCTGGGTCCTGTTTACGTATCCAGTCTGCTAGTCTATGTCTTTTAATTGGGGAATTGAGACCATTGATATTAAGAGAGATTAAGGCATAGTGATTATTGCCATCTGCCATTCTTGACGCTATCTTTATGTTTGAGTGGTTATCTACTTTTGGGTTTGATTCAAGAAGGTTATTATCTCATTTTTTCCAGGGTGTTGTTTCTCTCCCTGTATTGGAGGTTTCCACCTATTATCCGTTGCAGGGCTGGATTTGTGGAAAGATATTGTGAAAATTTGGTTTTATCATGGAATATCTTGGTCTCTCCATCTATGGTGATTGAGAGTTTTGCTGGGTATAGTAGTCTAGGCTGGCATTTGTGCTGTCTTAGTGTCTGCATGAGATCTGCCCAGGATCTTCTGGCTTTCATAGTGTCTGGTAAGAAGTCTGATGTGATTCGGATAGGTCTTCCTTTGTATGTTACTTGGCCCTTTTCTCTTACTGCTTTTAGTATTCTTTCTTTGTTTAGAACATTCGGTGTTTTGATTATTATGTGACGGGAGGTATTTCTGTTCTGGTCCAGTCTGTTTGGAGTTCTGTAGGCTTCTTGTATGTTCATCGGCATCTCTCTCTTTAAATTAGGGAAGTTTTCCTCCATAATTTTGTTGAAGATGTTTACTGGCCCTTTAAGTTGCAAATCTTCACTCTCATCTATACCTATAATCCTTAGGTTTGGTCTTCTCATTGTGTCCTGGATTTCCTGGATGTTTTGGGTTACACGTTTTTTGCATTTTGCATTTTCTTTGACTGTTGAGTCGATGCTTTCTATGGAATCTTCAGCACCTGAGATTCTTTCTTCCATCTCTTGTATTCTATTGTTGATGTTTGCATCTATGACTCCTGATTTCTTCCCAAGGTTTTCTATCTCCAAAGTCGTCTCCCTTTGTGATTTCTTAGTTGTTTCTACTTCCTTTTTTAGTTCCTGGATGGATTTGCTGAGATCCTTCACTTGTTTGTTTGTATTTTCCTGTATTTCTTTAAGGTATTTTTGCATTGCCTCTTTCAGGATTTCTTCCTGATGACCCACGTTCTCCTGCATTTCTCTGAGTGATTTTTGTGTTTCTTCCTCATGGGAATCCATCTGTTGATCCATTGTCTCCTGCATTTCTTTAAGCAGTTCTCGTGTTTCCTTTGTAAGGGCATCTAACCGTTGATTCATTTCTTTAAGCAATTTTTGTGTTGCCTCCTTATGGGCATCCGTCTGTTGACCCATATTCTTCTGCATTTCTTTATGCCAATTTTGTGATTCCTTTGTGAGTGCATCTACCCGTTGATTCATCTCGTTAAGCAATTTTTGTGTTGTCTCCTTGTGCACCTCCATCTTTTGATCCATGTTCTCCCGCATTTCTCTAAGCGATTTTTGTGTTTCCTTTGTAAGGGCTTCTAACCGTTGATTCATGGTCTCCTGTAACTCTTTATGAGATTTATTTGTGTCCTTCTTGTGATCCTCTAATAGCATCATGAGAAGTGATTTTAAATCCAGATCTTGTCTTTCGGGTGTGGTGGGGTATCCAGGATTTGCTGCTGTTGGAGAGTTGGGTTCGGATGGTCCCACATTACTTTGATTTCTGTTAGTAACATTCCTACGTTTGCCTTTTGCCATCTGGATACCTCTGATGTTAGTTGGTCCTGCTGCCACTGGCTGTTGGTTGGACCTCCTGTGAGCCTGCAAAGCTATTTCTGCCCCCCCTGGATTGCCAGGATTCCCCTGGCACCGATTTCTGGGGCCTGCCTGCTCCTGAGTGACTTTGGAGCCCTAATGTGCCTTGCCCCAAGTGATCTTATATTGGGGAGGCCTTGCACATCCAAAGGCTCAGCCTAGTGGATTCCTGGAGCAGAGGTCGCCAAAGGGAGGCTGGTAGGCTCCTGCCCTGTGCAGGGGTGAATGATCTCTCCTGGGGGGGGGAGGGGGCGTCCCTCTGCCAGGCAGAAGTCCCACAGCAGAGCTAGCACGCTGGTTACTGCAGATCTGCCCAGCACTTTGGAGCTGTACACACAAGCCGCCCGAGATCCAAGCGATATGCCTGTCTGTCTCAGAACCTGGCTGTCCCAACTTCCCAGTCACTGGAGCAAAGATGGCGGAGTGCAATCTGCACACTCTCAGTGGCGCCGCTCACCCTGCAGACTTGATGGCCTGCCGATCTGGCACCCAGATGACCGCAGCTCTGACCCGTTCTCCGGCACAGACGGAAGCCCCAACAGGCCGTGTCCCAAGTGATGTTATATTGGGGATAGGGAGCTTGGGGTACCTGTCTCTTCAGCGCAGTCTGAGGGAACAGAGGTCGCGGAAGGAAAGCTGGTAGGCTCCCTTTATTGGTTTTTATTGGTGTTATATTTTCTCATTTGCCTATGAGCTGTTTATATCTTATAGTCTCTAGCTACAAGTCTCCTTGTAAGCTCTGATTGGCTAAGTCCCCACCCTCATTCTGTGACTCCTCTCTTTACTCCTTGATGATGTGCTTTGATGCTGCCATTGCTTCCATACTGAGTCTATAACTGAGGGGAAGCCCTCAAACCTTTTATGTGCCATCATGGATGGTTATTGCTTAGAGTCAGTGTCTATTTTTAAAAATTTTGTTTCATATTGTAAGTAAGTTTTTGCATATGTCCAATATAAGGTACATACCTCTTATGTCTGGCTCACCAAATAATGTATACAGATTGTCTGGTGTTCCATCTAAGAAGTGGAACTATTAGGAATAACATTAGGTCCTCTGTTTTCTTAAATCCTCCTAATGGTTTTGGTGCTTTCTGGTAATAATTTTAGTTAGTAGTTTTCTAATGAGGAAGAGATGGTTTTTACTTATTTCTTATGGAAAGCTCTTAAAGTAGTCTGTAAAACTTGTCCATTATTTACTGTTATAGCTGTAAGAATCTTTACAAGACATATTGTATACAGTCTTTTAATTGGAAAGGCCAGATGTTGCCAATGAAGTCTCCAGGTACTTAGGAAGCTCCAGCTGTGTGCTCAGTTGTTTCTCTCCAGTTGTTGGCACTTGAATTTGAGTGACACATATCCCAGAAATATGGTTTCTAAATACCCATTAATCATAAATACCCTTTTCATAAATTATGGAAGAATATAAATACAAATATTCCATGCTCTGTAAAAAATGTTTGTGTTAATTATTTAATTATTGAATTGAGAAGCTTTTAGCATCACTTTCATCCCTAAAGTACTTGACAGTCTGACCTCCTTTTACAGATATTGTCAGACTTTAATGTTAGGACATCATTTTAAAGACCTTCACTTAATGGCCTAGACCCCACTTGGGCAGTAAGCAGTTCCTTGAGTTTATTATAAATTTTGGTAGGTGTGGAAATTTCTAAGTCACCAGGGGACTCTTGATTCAGTTACTCTCGAAGTGCACTAATTGGCCCTGTCTGCAGTGCTCAGGGAGTTCCGAGGAGACACTGACCACCCGGCACAATTTTGTCCATTGAGATGCAGCTTAGCTGTCTCTTCTTGTTTTCGTTTTAGCAAGCCACCTGTTTTATCTTCTTCTACTTTTGTATTAATTGTAGTTTCTGATGAAGAATTGAAAAGAAGAGTAGCTGAGGAGCTGGCACTGGAGCAAGCCAGGCAGGAGTCAGAGCACCAGAGACGGTGAGTCAGCCCCTGGGTCCTCAGGACATTGGCCTGGTCTGCGAGACGCAGCAGCCTGAGGGAGATTTATTTATTTTATGTGGATGAATGCCTTGCTTGCATGTAGGTCTGTGCACTTTCTGTGTTCCTGGTACCTGTCGAGTTCACAACAGAGCATTGGATTCTCTGGAAGTGAAAGTAGAGACAGTTGTGAGAGTCACCATGTGGGTTCTCTGCAAGAACAGCAAATGCTCTTAACTGATGATTTAAAACAAAACAAACAAAACCAATAATAACAAAATTACTTTTCTTTGTATGGCAGAGCTCTAAATATGCTGAACATAGACACTTGGCTCTTTGCTTTGGGATTGTGGTTGCTAGAGCCCTGAATTGTTCATGTCTTTAAAGAATTATTGTTGTCTGAGATTTAATTTTTTCACCTTTGGAAATTAGTTTCTGAGGATTTCCTAGGAATATCTAAATCTCTAAGTGAATATGTTTAAGATTAAAAATTCAATTTCCCATTACTCTATATTAAAATAGATACTATTACCGGTAGTGATGAATATCTTATGTCACACATAAGGCTTGAATTAACAAATAACACTAATTAGTAATGTACCAACTTAAAAAAATTGAGATGTCATAGAAATTGCATAGTTAATAATGAGAGTCTTATATAATTCTGTCTTGTACCACTTTTTCATATTTTGTTCTAGACTTTTTCATATGTAGATACTCCCATTTTGTTTTTGCCAATATTAACACTATAAAAAAAGTAATAGGTAAAAAAAAATGCTCATTGAAGTAATAAGAGTTAAGACCTGGAAGCAGTTCAGTATTGTTCTGGTGGAAGTTAAACATGAGTCATGTACAGGCCTTCAGTGGGACAGTAGACAGTCATATAGATCCATGTAGATCCATGAGTGCTTTTTCAAATAATTTGCAAGAGTCATAGGCTGGTGGGAGCTGAGGAGAGAAGCAGTATGTATAAAACCACAGATAATACATATACATGCGTTTATTTTGAGGTGTTACATTTTAAAGATCTAAAGTGTATAAATAGAAATGTGCAAATACATTTTAACCCAAGATAAAGCATCAAGCGCTTCGCTTCCTACTTGTGCAGGTTCTGAGAGCTGCATAGAGCATAGACCACTGCGGTCATGTGGTATCTTTCCACTGCAAGCAGGAGGTACCTGCCTAGACAGAGAAGGAGCTTAGAATCTGTCTGTAATTCACTTGACAAAGTAGTAGAAGGAAGCTTTGGATTGGATTGGAGTCCTCATTGGTTATAGGACCTTCAACATAGATTTGAATTTTTTTGTCCTTCATGTCCCAGCTGATGAGTTTGAATTCGCAGTGTATCCATACAATATACAGAAAAAGAATATAAGCTGTCATTACGTCCATCATTTTTTAAGGAAGTAGATAAAGTGTTATCACTTAAAATGTTGAGATATAATTTAACACTTCCAGAAGATTGTGTGTGAGTCTTTATAGTGACTTCCTATGAAATACTTTATAATAATTATTTAATTACTTTAGGTTGATGGAGTGTATATGATTAGTGAAGTTTAAATAGTAAAAAAATCCACATCAGTTTCATTAAGAAGTAAAAGCAGCATGTTATGATAGCATTTTTTTTTATATCTTGAAATTATATTTTCTTTAATTAAATTTTATTTTCATAAGGGGGGGCAAATTCATGTTTACTTTGCTGACTGTATTTCAGGAATTCTTTGTTACCACATGGTGCAGGCTTTTTCTTTGAGTAATTCACCATGTTAGTATGTATGCCTTTCCCTTCATAGTTTGACTCCCATGTGCTTTACCCTAGCCATGAAAGGAAAGGGGCCGATGATGAGATGAATGAACGGGAGTGTGAGGGCCCCATCCATACCTCATATGGAAAGATGAATGAATGAGAGTGTGAGGACCCCTCCATACCTCATATGGAAAGATGAATGAGTGGGAGTGTGAGGGCCCCTCCATACCTCAGGTGGGATGGGGTTGGCACCTAGCTGTAACCTGGACAAATGACTATTGATAAAGGGTTTATTTTCTGTCACCTTTTCAGAGAGCAGAGGGTAGAACAGTTGTTACATTATTATTTTTTCTTAAAAAAAAATGTTTTGTTTGAAGCTTTCTTTACAACAACCCCACAGCTGTCAAATCTTGGCCAAAAACGTGTGTTCTATATGACACTTGGACGAATCAATAGTTTTTCCCACCTTCTTTCTTCTTTTACTTCACCAGAGGAGAGACTTTAGCACAAACGTTAAGAAAGCTTTCCCTTCAGTCTTCTAAAGCAGCATCTTCGAGTGACAGTGCATTTATGCATTGGCGTGCCTGTTGACAGACTTTGAGTAAAGGCTTGTAAGCGTTTCTTCAGAATGGTTCTTCATGCTCTTATATTGTCACCTGCACAAGTCTTGATGGTCAAGTTTTTCTTTTCCCTCAAATGCACACAGAACTGTCTACTAGTTCTCAAGCGTTTGAGATCTAAACAAAGATACAGACAAATATACTTCAAATACATATGCTTGAGGACATTGAAATTAATTTCCATAGTGATTTTTTCTTTATAGAATTATGATAACTCCATATACTAATTGATGCAAAGTATTGAATGTTCTAATGACATGCAAGAATTGAATGTTCTAATGACATGTGCAAGTATTGAATGTTCTAATGACATGTGCACACTGTAACGTTCAACCATGTTGTGCTCTGCTCTCTTCTTAAGTGTTCCCTATTTCTGTGAGATGAAAATGGTCAACTCTTTTTTAAGTGCAACCTTTTCCTTGAGCAAATTCTAAAGCTCATTCAAAACCAGAGATAAATACATGAGTACCCACTTGTGTCTGTGCTCTGTCAGGTGCTGAGTGGTGACGAGAAGCAGGAAAGGCTTACAGGCTGGTGAACTTTGCAGCAGAGTTGTCTTCTGTCAGGACAGCTTAACTCAGAACCTTATTTCAGGGAAATTTCTTTGGACCAAAAGATCAAATCTTAACTGTGGTTAGCTTAGGAAGCCTCATAGTTCAAAAAGGAAGACAGAAGAACGACTAGCTAGGGAAAATTGGAACTGGCTAAGACTGCAGGATAAAGGAAGCCATTTCTCAGCAGGAGATACAGAGGAGGGCTCTCTAAAGGGAAGTGAGTGGTAGAATCTCCCTGAATTGAAGATGCCATTGATTTCAAGATGTACCACTGAGAAAAGAAAATGGCAGCAGATTCTGATACAGTGTTTCATCTCTTAGAATTTCTTATGAAAATAACTCATTAAGACTAATTTTGAGCCGGGCGGTGGTGGCGCACGCCTTTAATCCTAGCACTTGGGAGGCAGAGGCAGGCGGATTTCTGAGGTCGAGGCCAGCCTGGTCTACAGAGCGAGTTCCAGGACAGCCAGGGCTATACAGAGAAACCCTGTCTCGAAAAAAAAAAAAAAAAGACTAATTTTGAAAAAAAAATGCTGTCTGTGTGTTCATAACAAAATAAACTGGTTAAAGTGGTGGTTTTCAGTGGGGGTAATTTTAGTCCCCAGGGGACAGTTGACAATGTTTAGAGACATTTTTGGCTGTCACGCTTGCCAAATCTTATCTAGTAGATGGTGCCCAAGATGCTGCCAGAGATCATGAATTTATAAGACAGGCTTGTTGCTACCTTCTGTCCCCAGCAAAAAGCACTGCCTGGCTAAAATGCCAGCTGTGCCAACAGTGAGGTCCCAGGGCTCAAGTTTCTTTCAAGCCTTTGCACACTAGGCTTCACTCATTCGATTCACTTGCTCAGTCGTGATGTCCCGGTTTTCCCACATAGTATCATATTCACTATCTTCGAAACCTTGGCGACATAGCATTCCTTAAAGGATTACTCCACTGCCACTTCTGGGATTTTTCCAAGCTGCTGACACCACTTCTGTAATTTTGATGCTCTGTGCAGGCGATGACACCCGAGGCAGGACTGGCTTCTGCAGTCAGGAGGTACTTCAGGCATGTGAAAGTGTGGAAAACTGTGTTGGTAAAGTGAGCCCATCTGTGCGCCAGACCATGCGACCCATCAGATTGTATGGCGCCTTGGCAGCCTTGCCCTGCCTTCCTCTCAGCGCAGATGCCCTTTCTCTGCTGTTCTGACTAGTCATGGCACGCACATTTAAACAAAGTCATGTAGCTGAAGAGATTTCTTCTGGCCACTCGGAATTTACCCCACTCCTTTCAGGCTCTGTTCCTTTCTGCTGGCTTTCTACTGGCTTCATGCTGGCTCCCGTGAGACGTTTCGTGTTGGCGCCGTGCTGACAGCAGGGCTGAGTACAAGTTTTGCAGCAACCTGTGTTATATTCTAATTAAAAACCAAAACCAAACAACCGCATCTGTGCATGGACTTTCCATTCGCTGTATGGGATCTGTGGGACACTGGGACGGTTTTCTGAGCATGCTCCCACATTACAGATTATGAGCTTCCGTGCTTAACTTCTTTTGTCTAATTTGCTCATTAAAACATCTAATAGATGGAACAGTTACTTGGTCTGCTGCTGAGGGTCTAGAGGAGCCAGCCTGTTTTTACTGGGACAGTCTGTTTTGTGTGTAGGCTGAAGTTGGCCATACTGCTTTGGCAGCTACATCAGGCCAATGTCACAAGGATCCATACACTATGCTACAGTTCGAACATAGTCTTTTTAAAAATGTGATTTGCTTCTCCCCTTGTCCTGCCTCCAAAAGCCAATCTCTGACAGCAAGAAAAATGTGACTACTTCTGACCTTTGACCCTTGGCATTCGAATTTCACCTCTTTACCTATAAAGGCAAGTGAGAGTGTTTTAGTTTTAATAACCTTTCTTCAGTAAATCAAGAAGGAAAAAGGAATAGCCATCCAGTTGTGTAGCTAGCTATCTGTCAGCTGAGAGAGTTTCCATCTGCTATTTTTAAATGGATTAGATACATTGAGTCTTAATTTAGTTAAATAAATTAATCATAAATTTTATCAGCTGTCTCCTTGAAAGCATAGCATAATTCACTTATTTTTCCCATTGATAGTGGTATAAATGCCAGAAATAGGATTTAAAACATTCTTGTATCTCTTAGTTCATTGTGATAGTGAAACTCATGGTAATGTTATTTTCTGTCTAAATCCATAATGTTTAATATGTTTTTAACTTTATTATTAGATACATTCAGCCTTTGGAGGAAAAAGGTAAACTATGGGGGAGGGAAGAGTTGGCCAGACAGTTTTGTGCATTATGGCCATGCTTAAACCATGTAAGTAGTCATGTATTGCAGTATTGTGTCTCTAACCTAGAGAATGCTCACAGATACAACAACTGTCTTTCTGGAAGAGACAGTGCCAGGGCTTGAGTATGGTTTGTCCCCCATGTGTTCCCGTGCTGGAGACTTGGCTTCTGATGTTGTAAGGTAGGAGGTGATAGATGCTTTGAGAGGGACCTAGAAAAATATATGTGCATAGGGTGGGGCAGCAAGGAGGTACTGCCCCTCATAACTTTCAGAATGGCTAAGGTAGTCTCATAGGACCCCTGATGACTTGCAGGAGTGACCTCACTGTTTCATGTATGTTCTTTCTGAGACTGTCAGTAGTAGCTTTAGTGGAGTGAAGTTAAGTTGGGTGCTGTGGCCTTGCATTTCCAGAACTATGAGCCAACATTGCATCTTTTCTTAATAAAGTGGGCTTGCCTCAGATATTTTTTTTATATTAGTGAAAAGTTACTAATATTAATGCATGTGGTTGAGTATTGCATGTTTATATCTTATATTAAAATAGAACAAAAATTAAATTGTATCTTTATAATTTGACATTACCCAATGACTACAAATTTTTATTTTAATTTAGTGTAATATTCATACTCTTTCTATTGTACACAAGTTAGGATTATAAAAACTACAACTTCAACTTATATGCAGTTTATAGATATGTAGTAAGTTAAAGACAAGAAGAAGTTCTGTTGAGGACTGTTGAGGACTGTTGAGGACTAGTACTTCTCAAGAGCTGTCATAAAAAGAGTTTGGCTGTAACCTTAAGCAGTCAGTCTGTAGCAAGTAGCTTTTCATGTTATTCACACTGGCATGGACAGATGAGTTTTGAGTTTACAGGTATTTGAAGGAACAGTTGTTACTATCCAGTGGCTCGGTATAGCAGCCGTTGTGCTGTGTCCCCTGCGTTTGGCCGCTCTGAGGATGTAGATGATTTGTTAGCCACGGGAACCCCCTTTGTGCACAGTTCCGAATCCTCCTGGGCCTAGAAGCTGCTTCTGTAGATCACTGCTCTTCTCAGTCTCATCATTACCTGGTTCTTCCTTCCCAGCCTTGCTGTATGTTTATCCTGACACATTTCAACTTCCACTCCGCTCAAGGGAGGTACCACTTTCCGAGTCGTAGGTGCTCCTGTCCCAGTGTCAGGGAGTCTGAGAGAAGGACTCGCACGGACTGCTCATGTTCTAGCTGTTGGGATCTAGGCCAGTCGCCCTTGCCATCTTTTCTCTTCAGTGACACTCTTGGTTTTAACAGACACTGCCTTTCCACAGTTACAGACGGGTAGCTAGTTCACTCTTGAGCTTTATACATATCTCTTCATTTTGTCCAAACTCCGTTTCTCTTCTGTTGCTGCTCAGCTGCTGAGGAATCCTGCTCTGAACCCCATTTCAGAAGCTGTTTTCACATGACAAGAATCTCGAAGCCAGAAAGCCGAAGCCAATCAAGCATGCCATCACAATGTGTAACTTTCTTACTTGTGATTGCAGCCCGTGATGCTCAACCACGTATTATTCAGATGTTTCTCTTGACAGTAATTACAGCATTTTCTCTTATGTAGCATAGTGCATGAAGTAATTTTTGCTGAAACTGGTTTCTCTTTGGAAGTGTCTCGGAAATCATCTCTCTGCGTTCTATTGTCGTTCATGTCGAAGCTTCTCCATTACCTGGAACAGTTCAGGTTTTCCTTTTTTGGGTGGGAGAGGGAGTAGTAAGGTACTCTATTTCTTACTTATTTCTTCTCTGTGAATGCTTACCTAAAGCTTTGTTACTTTTATCAAAATTGGTGGATGAGGTAGCGCAGCAGAGCCAGGTGAGAGCTGGCCTTCATCCAGCTCACTCAGGTCATTGCTGAGGTGATGGTAGCCCATTGCTTCTTGTCATTTAAAAACATACTTAGAGGAAATCCGGTGCGCAGTCGATGCAGGCCGATGCAGGCTGACGCAGTCTGATGCAGGCCGACGCAGTCCAACGTAGGCCGATGCAGGCTGACGCAGTCTGACGCAGTCGATGCAGGCCGATGCAGGCTGACGCAGGCCGATGCAGGCCGACGCAGGCTGGCTGTAGCTAGTGAGGTGAGCTCTACTCTTTACCCTCAGTCCTTCTTTCTACAGAATGAGGCTTCTTCATCTTTGCAGGTCTGGTGCTTTACAGTATGAAGAACAAATATGTTCCTATCCAAAGAGCATTTGCTGGTAGACTCATCCCTCTTTAGTTTTAGAAGGTGGTTGAGCTATAGCCTGATGTCTGTTTCTTTACGTCTAGAAGTCCATCTTTGCAGGCCGTAGTTCACATAAGCTGGGCCTAGCTCTGCGGATTGATCTCAGTTCTGGGCCATCTGTTGGGCCTGTTGATGATACTGGGTTAGAAGTGTCAAAAAGTTTGACATCTTTAGCTGTTTATCCTGGAGAGATGTTCAGAGTGGGCCACCACTTCCTCCTTTCCTCTCCTGATCTTTTTTTGTGAGCTGAAAAGGATCCGGTGACAGAGCTGCAAGCCACATGCCATTTTCATCTTACCTTAGGCTTACATTTCTAAACACTGGCTTCTTTTCCTGGTTTAAGTAGTGTCTGCTTCCCTCATCTCATCCCTGTCTAGACTGTAAGTCACTATTCTGTGCTGGGTTGTGTTGATTCCTTTAGTAAGGGTGGCAATTTGAATTTCTTGTTAGTTCTTTAACCTAATACTGTGACTGTTTTCTAAATAGCTTCGTGGAAAATATGCCGAAGGAGCCAGTCCCCTGCTTTGTGAGCTTGAGAGATCAGGATGTACTTCTGGCCAGTGAGGTGCTCATGTATGCCCAGTAGTGCCGTGTGTGGAGAGCAACTCATGCACCTGTATGGAGGGGAGGGGCCACTTCTCCTCAAGAGGCAGGACTGTGGGACCTTTATTTTCACCAGCAATAGGCAAGCAGAAATCATCTTGCATTTTATTTCTCCTTTATATTCATCCTTAGACTTTGGGGAGACCCCCCCAAAAAAAGACCCAGGAAATGTGGAGAACGGCTTGCTTTTTTGCGTTGGGTGATGCTTGCTTCGTCGGACTTGGGCTTATGGTACTTGTCTCTACTGTGTGCTTGCCCTTCATGTCAAAGCTGTCACCAAAGTTAGCTGCTGGGGCAATTTGCCTTTGAATTGAGAATATTGAATCCCTCCATTGAAGTATGTGTAGCTTCCATGAGAACAATTTATTAGTTATATACTATTTACAGTTGCTTCCTTCTACATAAACTATCTAGAGCCTCCAGGCTTCAGCTATTTCATTTGGAGAGTTTTTCAATTTGCCTCATTAAAATGGTTTTAGTGCGATTTTAGTGTCAAGTATAAAGTAGAAAAATGAAAGTTAGCCATGTAAATATTCCAACTAACAAGTTAAAATCAGGTTCCAACATGAATTCTCAAAACATATCGTTTACAGTTCCCATTGCCTAGCTCCCATTTTGTGAATGCTGATTCTATCAAAACAAAAGTCTCTTAAAAACCAAGAATTTACATTTCGTTGTCTCCCTAGTGGGGTTGATGGATTAAAACCAAACCACATCAAAACAGTACCAAAAAAAAAGTCACTGAAACCACCAATTTAATGTGAGAAATGTCTATTAATTAAAAAACCATTATCTAACTGAGTTTTTGTGACTCTTTTATTATTTCTGTAGAACCAAATTGCTTTGACTAAGAAAGGTCATTTCTCAAAGTACTGAAAACATAGATAATATTGGATTGTGGAAAAACTACCAAAGAAATATGCCTCATCTTCACTGCCATGTTCTTCTCCCATAAAACTACTCACAAGTCTTATCCCAGGGATGATGTAGTCTGTGTTTAAAGGAAACAAGCGTGACATTATATAACCAGCTATTCTTCCTACTCAGTCTATAGAGATCTCAAATAGATTTTAATTTGGATAATAAACACTATTTAAGAATAGGTTCCCAGACAGACATGGCAGTCGATACCTGCCTATGAACTTTGTACTGGAGGCATGTGGACTACAAATTCAAGGCTAGGTCGTACACAGTGAGGCTGCATTTCTGAACAAACAGGCAAGCCAGACACTCGCTATTCATGTGGATTAGTGCTCACAGTTTGAGACACTGTTTATCCAAACACTTCATATACCTGTTAATGGCTTTGTCCTTGTATTCCTGTAGGCTGATTCTGACTGGCTGGTCTCCGCCCTTTGTGGATGAAATGACTAAGGCATAGAGTTTACTTGCTCAATAGACAAGTGAGCTGTAGCCCATCCTTATTCCACTGGGTTGTATTGTAGATACTGGTTGACTTCCAGTCCCACAGGGATGCTTCCCTTGATGTTTCTGTTTCCATGTTCCACCTGTGGGCTTCCTCTGAGGAGGTTTTATACTGTGCAGGATTTAGCATGGTCACCTCTGGTGATTATAGAGCTCAAGAACTAAGAGTTTTAGTTCTAAAAGATTTGTAACGAGGAGGACTTTTTCAGTGTTTTTGTTTTTTTAATTCACATGACTATATTTTGAAATGAAACTGTCAAAATACTGTCATAAATATATCTGTCAACTATGCAATTCTGTTTTTGTAGAATTAAAGAAGCCCTTATCCAAGTGAGTCTTTGTAACTTTAGGTTTGTCTTAGCAAGCTCTTTCTTCCAGCTGATGAAAATATGAATAATGTTAGTTTAACAGAAAGCATTTGATTACTAATTACTCTTGATTCCTTTTCCCTGCTTTATGTCCTTGTATCTTATTAATTAACTGAGCCCGGAACTGTGCGCCTTCCAGTACAGGACAGTCTGCCTCTCACCATTTTCATCCTGTCTGCTTCTCACTGTGTGGGGATTTTATTCTCTTTCCTCATAGGACTTTGAAGTTGCTACAGCAAATAGGGTCCTGCCATTGAGTGGTAGAGCTTAGCCATGTTGCTTTTACACGCACAACTACCTTTCATAAAGAACTGTCCTCATGAGGGCAGCATTAGTGCTCAGGCAGAGAAGTGCTGCTCTAAGGCTTCGCCATTTCTTATTTTCATGGTCACTTTAGGGAGTCACTTGATCCTGTTTCTCTTCTTCCCTCCCTTCTCCATCCCTCCCCTCCTACCCCCTTCCCTTTCTTCTCCCTCTTTCTCTACAAAATAGTTTTTAAAATGTAGTTTTAATCTTGTTTGTGTCTTTGATTAAAACATTTCTAATGGCTTTTTAATTAGCATCTGCCTCAAGTCTGAGCCCTTTCCTTTGGTGTTTTGGCTCAGCTTGCTTTCATCCAGTGGCTTCTCTGCCCTCTCCTTGAACACTCCAGCCAAGTCTGATGCCGGTCTTGTGTGTGCCCACAGCTCACTGCTCAGAACACGTAGATCCTGTGTTTCTCATGGTGGGCTCCCTCTTAGTCTCAACTGCACAGAGGCTTGAACCGTCACTGTCTGAAGCACCGTCTCAGCACTTGTCTTTCTGCCCTCCTCCTTAGGCTACCCCAGTTTTTGCTTTACGTTCTTTGCAACACTGTACCTGTTTATTGTGTATGTGGGCAAAACTCATCATCTGTCACTTAGTAGATATCAAAAAATATTTGCTAAATTACAGTGATACTTTGCTATGGCTAACTTTGCTGTTTGTTGTAAGTTTGCTGGCCAGCAGACTGGGCTCTGGGCTTACAGACTGTGCATGGCTCTTATGTGAGTCCTGGGGATCTAAATTCAGGCCTTCATGCTTGACAGCAATAGCAGGCACTTCACACATGAGACATTTTCCAGCTTGTTTTGTTTCATTCTTTCAGAAAACACTTTATATAAGTGAAAACTTAATAGAATGAGAATAACTTCTTCCTTCCCCCTTTATGACTTAAGTTTTGTCCTCAAGCCTATTCAAACTCTGTAACTCTGTGTAAAACATACAGTGTACTATGTGCACGACTGTATCAAAGCATGCATTCTGCAAGGTTTTGAAGCATCTCAAGTTGAGCGGCGTCAGGAGCTGTCTTTCTAGCTGGGCACATAGTTCTAATTCCTCCCTGTGAGCCTGCTCTCCTCTCAGCACGGCAGCTTTTCAGGTTGAGAGGAACTTGGGTTTGTATTGCAAATCTGCATTTTTGGCTGCTTTGCTGAAAGTTTTTGCTACAGCTTGGAAGATGGTGTCTTTCTTGGTCATACTGCTCTCCTCAGCCCCTCTGGCTTCTGGACTCTGTCCCTCCAAGGCTCCAGGGAGGGCAGTGCCCACCCACCATGGCCCTGTGTGACTTGATGGCTGTGCTGTGTATGCTCCATGCCCTTTGTATTTGTCCCCAGCTCTCTCCCATGAAGTCCCCTGGTTATGTCTGTGGGAGGGAGCTGATTTTGTTTTCTTTTTCTTTTCATTTCCCAGCAGCTTGTCACAGGAGTGACTCACACCCAGTAAACTCAGCCTTAGATAGCTTTCTGCAGGCAGGAACAACAAATTCACCAGTCAGGGAACAAAGTGAAAGAAAAATGAAGAACAATATTAGAAAAGAACCCTTTGGGAAGCTGAACAAAAAATGTTATATTAAAATCAATACTGGGGCCTGACCTTTTGTGGTACTGTATATTTTAAAGCCTCCTATTGATTCTCTTTTAATAACATGTTTATTCTACTTTACTGACACAAGCCTAGAGAGACTGTAAATGGGGAAGATCATATTCTTTATTATGGTGGTCATTTAAATTTCTCTCTGGCATTTTTTGATGGTTTCATGGAGTTATCTGCATATATTTAGCACATTCTGAGTTTTGAAAGACTCAGAGGCTATGAAGTACTTTTCTTTTTGTTAAAAGTAACCTCAGCACCACAATGACAGATGTGTATATAACCCTCACTACAAACTAGGAAACTTTTTCTTACCTTTTGCATGTGTTTAAAAGTCTGAAATAACTCATTTTGCTTGAATTGAACCTCTATCTTACAAATCCATTGATTTCCGTCCCCCTTCCCCTCCCCCTGCAGGCCTCAAACATATGGTGACAGTTGTATGTATAGAGACAGCTGTCATTTTGGTTTTTTTTGTTTGCTTGTTTCTCTGTGTAGCCCTTGGGTGTCTTGGAACTTAATCTGTGAACCAGGCTGGCCTTGAACTCATAGACATCAGCCTATGTTTACCTCCAGTGCTGGGATTAAAAGGGTGTGCCACCACCACCTGGCAAGACAGCCTTCATTTACTGTATGATGAGTGACAAAACGTCAAAGGATGTGAAATTTCCTGAGTTGGCCATTTGATCATTCACACGTTGTTTCCATGATGTGGAGTGATGTATGCTCCGCCCAGGAAGGTGGCCTCTCCAGGAGGTTGTCCAGTCTTCCTTTGGTGGCCATTTGTTATCTTCCTCCTATTTTATTTTTTTCTATTAGGTAAACAAACAATCTAAACAGTGGGAATTAATTTTCTTCCCTCATTGGAATGATTGCTCTTCCGCATACAGATACTGAGGCCGAACCAGTATAGCAGTAAGGACTCACTCCTGGAGAGGTTCTCTGGCAAATGGCAAATTAAAGGGGACTGACTTACCCTGTGGAACATCATGTTGATAGTCTTAGAAAGAAAGAGGATGCTTGGATCTGACTCCTAGATTTAATGCAACAGTCCTGTTTGTGGCATCTTTGATACAGGCTGAGAACCCATATAGCAGTTCCAGGAAGGCAGTATTGGAGTAGAGGCCATTTGGAAAATATAAGTAAATGAATATAAGTAAATGAAACTAAAGCTAACTCAAAAGGTTAGAGTTCATGAATTATAACATGGGGTCCTGGAGAGGTTCAGCCATGTAGCAAGGAAAGCCCCTGGGGGATCCAGAGAACAGCAGATCACCCCGCGTCCCCCAGCCCCTTTCATGGAGGACCCTAGAATCAGTAGCAACTATTGTGTTCCTGTAGCCTTTCTTCCTACTGCCTAGCCTTAGTCATTGCTTCCGTAGTCCAATTCTACTTGCTAGGGTAACAAGAATCAAGAATCCTGAAGGTTAAAGCTCAAACAAAACCAAGAGTTATAACTTCACAGTCCAGCCTAGAGGTCAGATTATCTGAGCCCTGGGTTGTGATGTGAGTTCAGATGGACACCAAGAACAAGGAGACAGTATCTACAGACCCTGGAGGAGTTGGTGGGCCCTCCTGCAGTCTGCTTTTACATGCTCCCTCGTCTAGACCTGCCATGAAGTCTTGATTGTGGCTCTATCTGCTCAGTTGTTCTATCTCTATAGCACCCAATAATATCTATAAATCACACTAAAAGTTCTAGGGCACATCATGGGGTGAGGTCTTTTATCTAATTGCAAAAATAGTGCACACCATATAAAATATTTGAGAAACCTAAAATCTCTTATAATACCACTGTTTACACAAAACTTCTATAAACATTCGGCCTGTAGGCCTCCGTGTACAGTGGAAAAGTCACTGAAGTTGTATACTAATCACTTTTTATGAGCTGATCTTAAGATAGATCATTAATGTGTTGTCAGTACACAACTTGGTGACAGTTTTAGATGTTCAGGCTTCTAAATAAGTGGCTCATAGTGTTTCTGTTATAATATATGAACCATATAACCATTAAATTTATACATACATCCAAGGAGACTTGTGTATAGCTGGTGAGAGACAGTAAGTAGGTAATAGGTGTGACACCAGATATGGCTGGTAAGACTCCATTTGTGTCAGAGTGAGCTCAGTATTTTTAATATCACCTCAGCAGATCTGACCTGATGTAAGGTAGTTAACTGATCAACACCATGCATGTCCTGTCTGCAAATGTGAGATTCTTCATTATGAACAAGTGCCATAGATATAAGCCAGTTTGAGAAGTAGTGAGTTCTATGTAGCCAACATGGTGTTTACTGGGGAAAGTTTTATTTGATCATTCGTTCATCTTTTGAGGGATAACATGTTTGTCTTTTGCTCATTATAGAGATTAAAGCAAATGGCATTTAGATTTGAAATGACATGAACGACCTATAAAATGGGTGACTGAAGTGAGCTCTCACGTAGAGCTGAGAACATGTGAAAACACTTGCAGCAAGTGTGAGAACAGTTTGCATCCTCTGTACCCATGGTAACTCTGGACAGGAAGAGCAGTGTACCTGTAAGTCCCATTGCTTATGACGCTGATATGGGATTCCCCCAGAGCAAACTGGCTAGGCAGACTAGCCTTATGGTGAGCTCTGAGCTCAATTGAAAGACCCTGCATCAATAAATAAGGTGTAGAATGATCAAGGAAAACACCTGATTTTAAATTTGGTTTCCACATGCATGTATACACATGAGCACTTACAGATACCTTCATATATGTGCAGCTGTGTGAGCCACGACTCTCAGAAATGTATACCCATACATATTTGAATGCCCATATATATGTATGTATATATATATATATACCATGTATACATCCACGTATTCATAAAAAGAAAAAAGTTACATAGTTTAGATTATCGTCTGTTTTTTGTTTCTTGATTCCCTACACTGACCTGACTTTTAAGTTCTTTTTGTAATTAGCATAGCATAGTTCTTTTAAAAAGTGTCTGTTGGACTGGAGGGATGGCTCAGTGGTTAAGCGCACTGACTGCTCTTCCAAAGGTCCTGAGTTCAAATCCCAGCAACCACACGGTGGCTCACAACCATCCGTAACGAGATCTGACGCCTTCTTCTTGTGTGTCTGAAGACAGCTACCAATGTACTTACATATAATAAGTAAATAAATCTTTAAAAGAAAAGACAGCTTCTCTTAAAAAGTGTCTGTTGGATTATCTGGTAAATAAAATAAATATTTTTACTGGTGTGTTTTTGTTGTTGTTGTTGTTGGAGTTGCCCAGGATTGCCCTCAGCTCTTAGGTTGCCTTCCTTTGGCTTTTGCACCTCCTAGTAGCAGGGATTATAGGCTCATGTCATGACCCCGGCCATGGACTGTGGCTCATTCCAAAAGGATAGCTACTGCACACTCAAGTCCTGTTCCTTGTCCATGGTCATCCTGAAGTGAGGGCGAGCCTAGAGAGGCTGTGTCCCTCACACTTAAACTTCAATGATACCCAGTGCTGCGACACAGAAGTGGTTAGAGATTTTTTCCCTTTCCTTTTTACATTAGCAAAACAAAACAATCTCCAAAGCAAATTCAACCCAGAACTGGGAATCAGAGGAGACATGGGTTCTAGGCCTGTCTTCTCTACTTAATAACTGAGTATTGATGGACCAATTCTTTAGCTTATTGTTCTCATATTTAAAAAATGGAATCAGGTATTAGGGTACTACTTTCTTCTTATAAAGTATTGTATTCAAATTTCATCAGACATATAATTAAATAAACCATTTTTAGTATCAGAGAATAATGATTACTCTTGCCATAACTAGTTTTTTACCAAAACTGTTACATACTCTTGTTATTACATATGACAGGAGAAGTTTGATATGCATGTTAAAATTCACTCTGCAGTTTGACCCATCATGGAGAACAGAGTTCATGTTCATGTTATACTTAGCCAAGATAAAAAGCCTTTATTTGAAAGTTTTCTTCCTTGCGATGTTAGGTCCATCCTTCCTCCCTCTCTCCAGCAAGCCCTGCTGAGTGCACAGGAGACACAGCTGATTTGTTTGGGTATCTGAACTCCTGTCTTCATACTGTGCAGCAAGGGCACTGCCACGGGGGCATCTCTTCATCCCCAGCTTACATTGTCTTAAGTTTTCTTTTTCACCCCTGTTTCTTGGCCCGGGTTTAGAATCATATTACTCTTTCTAGTTACTTGTCCTTTCTAAATGCCAATTAAAAAAATACTTATTGTTCCTTACTTTAAAAAATACTTACTTTTTGAAACTATAATTACATCATTTACCCTTTCTCTTTTGTCCTCTAAATATTCCCTTTTCATTTCTCTTTCAAATTCATAGCTTCTGTTTTCATTGATTGTAGTTATATGCATACGTGTACATGTTTAAGGAATCTTTCAGGATTCTTAGAATGGACCTTCTAACGGTCCCATGATGATACCATCAGTTTTATAAAAGGTTCTGGTTAAATCGACTTATAAAAATCATGCCATATGTTCCTATTCAGTCTAGGGTAACCCTGTTCAGCCTGTATTTATCTCAGCAGGTATATTTGTAGTAGTAAAAAAGGTGAACTAGAGAGCTGTCAGTCAAAGATGGCAGATGACTTTAAGAGCATGAGCTAAAGCATTAAACCTCAGCAGGGTAAGGACACAGACTATGTAAATTTGAACCTGACAACTATAAATTAGGGTGCAGAAAACAATAAAACCTATCTTTACAGACTTACAGTCTTACAGTTCCTTACTTAAAAGAAAAAAATACTTACGGTGCCTTTTCACTGCCAAATACAAGGGACAGTGGCAGGATTAACCTCAGTTTTTACATTTTGAGTTTTATATGTCTCGTAAGGAAAGTGTCAGTTGTGGTACTTGCCATTCCTAACTGCTTTTAAAATCTAGGCATTTGTCTTACGTTCTCATGGGGATGCCCCAAACTCAGAGAGGTTAATTTGCCATGGGAAGCCCATTTTTAAAGCAAATAGGTCTCTAGCTATTTTAAGTGTATGTTTGCCAACTGTGCACTTTGCTAGCCCAGTGAACATGCGTTGTAAGGGAATTTTTAAGAATAGTAGGAATTCATTTGGTATTGGATAACCAGTTGGTGTGCTCTTCCCTGGGGAAGATGTTTCTCCCCCTCTCAGCATTCCTGAGTTGCTTGTGGTTCTTGGAGTAGAGTTGAGGTCTCAGCATGTGTGTTACTGTCCTCACTCATCTTATTTGTAGTCAGTCATGCTGGGGAGGCTTTATGAGTATAGCTTTTGACATTCATAGATTAGTGAAAAACAGGAAGAGACCTTGAGTTTGAAAGAATACAAGGAGGTGTATGTATGGGAAGGTTAGGAGGGAAGAAAGGGGAGAGGGAAATGGTGTGATTATATTATAATCTCAAAAAACAAAACAAATAATTAAAAAAGATTAGTGGGAGTATTTTTTTAAAATTAATTTATTTATTTCTTTATTTACATCCTGACTATGGTTTCCCCTAATGGGAGTCTTTTGCAAACTGTCAGAAACATTTAGCTTACTCTAGGTAAATCATAATGATTAATTTAACTTACATATGCATCTGTGTGTCTCAGTTTTGTTTTTGCATTTAGTTTTTTTGTAAGCTATTCAGGTTGACCTCATTGGTCTTGCAGATCATTTTCTACCCTATTTCCTTGCCAAAATACTGCACCTCCTGTAGCTCAAATGCACGCTTCCTTTTCAGTAGCATGGGCGCCTCATTCATCCTGGAGACTGATGGCTGTGCAGCAGCCTCAGCCATGTTCATCTTTATTCTTGCTCAGCCGCTTGTTAGAGGACTGGAGAGTTAATATCACTGCAGCACTGGCTGCTGATGGGGTTGTCCACAGGGCTCCAGGAGACGGCCATTGCTGTGTGACAGTAAAGGGTTCTGTAGCTTGAAAGGGAGAAGAATTGGTAAATGTGTCTGTTTAAATTATGCACCCATTCTGAGTTAATTCTATTAAGTCAAGTAGAAATGAATTAGAAATTGAGCAGAGTTGAACCCTGTCATGATGTTTTTAAGTGAGTGGGTTTTGGTGGTGCCTAGCTTTTTTCCATTTGTCTGTGGAGAACACTCTTTGCTCATTGTATGCTCTACAGATGAAATTAGTTGTAGCACTAGGAAAGCCAAATTATCATGCATTTCTGCAATTACAATCTTGTCAGATTCACCAAAACACCGAGCCAAAGCCAGTGTCTTAGTGTTGGAGAGATCTGCTTTGTGTGTGAGCTCAGTGTGTTAGTCCTGTAAATCTTGAGTAGGTGACTCTTTGCTGCCTCCTTTTCCTCAGGGGAAGAACTTGTTTGCAAATGTAGGTTAAATAAGATAAGGTGATGTGCATGGATGGCACTCAGCCTCACTCTCTGCCATGCAGAGTGCTGATTGTTACTGAGTCTTTTCTCTCTGACCTGAAGAACAGTTGGATGTGACAGTCCAGAGTTTCTAGGGCTGGGGTTCCAGCTTTTTATGTGTTACTAATTCTGAGCTCACATAGCAGATTCCTCACCACGTGAGGGAGGGGCATGATCGGCTAGCCAGTCTTGAGGTTCTGTTCAAGGTTGGATTAAAGGTTGCATGCTGGCTTTCCCTGATCCATTCCTTCCGAGAATCGCTCACAGCTGGACAACTTATGTGTTCTCTTTGCTTCTGCCCTTTCAGTTCCTAAGGGCAGAGGAGGTCTCTGTAGGTGGAATGCCCGTCCTGCAAACTCAGTGGAGCTAGTTGACTCTCCTTGTCCTTAGCTGGACCCAGTTCTAGTTCTCAAGGTACCTTAGTATCATTTATAACTCAGTAAAACTTAACTTAGCTGTTTGTTGGACACTTATTCCTGTTTCTCCATAAAAACCTTAACTTTGGTATTGGTGCTAAATGGTTGATCATCGTGCATTTCCATTCTTGGCTTTTCTTGCTCAGAAAATGATTATAGCGGGTTGGTGCTCAGGTTCGGTCTCTGCTGCTGTGGTGTGGGGCTGCATGGGGAGGAGCTGCCACTGTGTTTGGCTGTTTGTAGTATGGCACTCTAAAGGACATCCAGGTGGGGAACAGGACCTGCCAGCTCTGCTGCTGTAGGTCCTGCGATGAAAACAGTACTGCATAGCACACAGGTAGTTAAGCTTGAGGATGGAATCCTCACTTAAGAGGTAGAGGCAGGAGGATTAGTAAGGAGCTAGGTTCTCCTCAACTGCATAGTGAGTTGGAGGCTAGTTTGAGCTTTATGAGTCCCTGTCTGCCTCATCACTACCATATTTATGTGCATAAGGTGAATAGAATGCAAGGGTTGAGGCCATCAGGGAGCAAGCTAAACAGGGACTCTACAGAGATTTCTAGTGAATAAAATGCTGTCTGAAGCTATATATTTTTTATTTTTCTGTTTTTATTGTTTTGAGAATTTCATACTTGAGTACTGTACTTACATTATTTCTCCCCTTTAATACCTTCGGTGTCTCCTTCATGGTCTGTTTTCCTTTAATTCTCTCTTTCTCCCTGTCTGTCTCTGTCTGTCTCTGTCTCTCTCTGTTTCTCTCTGTCTCTGTCTCTCTGTCTCTGTCTCTCTGTCTCTGTCTCTCGGTCTCTCTCTCTCTCTCTCTGTGTGTGTGTGTATGTGTGTGTATACGTACTTATGTAAAAACAACCTGCCAAGTCCATTTAATGCACTTGGTGTTGGGTAAGTAAGTAGGGCTCATCCCTGGGAAGACTGGTTTTCTTTCTCTCAGCAATCATTGCCTGTAGGTCTTCCTCTGGGGAGGGGGTGGAGCTTTGTGAGATCTCCTGGTCATCTTGTCCTGTCTGCTGGTGTGCTCCTTGCTCAGGCCTTGTTTAGGCAGCCATATTGTTGGGGTTTCACAGGGGCAGTTTCCTTTTTTTAGGTAGAAGATACAGTGTTGCTGCAGATGCCTTGGTCTTATGGTTCTTAAAATCTTTCCTTCTCCTTTTCCTCCTGAGCCTTAGCTGTAGATGTATCAGTTGGGTCTGGACTTCCCACAATCTGTTTTGTCTACATTTTGACCAGTTGTGGCTTTCTGTAATGGTCTATGTCTGCTGCAAAAGAAGCTTCTCTTATAAGGCGTGGAGCTGCACTGCCTGTGGGTATAAATGTTTAGAGTGCAGTTAGACCATAGGCTGATATGGTAATGTGGCCGTAGTCTGTTCTCTTAAAGGTCCTATGATTGCACCAACTGTGAGTAGTTGGGAGCTATTCCCTGGGTAGCTCGTGTAACACCTTCCAGTATTATGAAAGCTAGTCCTCAGGGAGAAGGCCTCCAGGTCATGTCCATCTCTAGTCCTCCATGTCCTGTGCTTGGAATGTATGGTGTCTTTAGCAGTAGGGATTCACCTTTAAATTCTGGGAGGCAGCCAAGGGCAGCAGCCTGTCTTGTTTTGTGAGTCTCTTGACTATCCTGATCAACACCTTGAATGGAGGTTCTCATGCCTGGTACTGGGGTTTATTGGATAGTCTATTGTACTTCAGAGTCATTACCACCTCAAGTGGCATAACTTTAAGTTTCTCCCTCTCCCCCCATGCAATTTTTGTTAAAACTCCCTGACTCCCTGTGGCTTTTTCAAACACCTTAGTGTCATCTGTCTTCCCTCCTTTCCTTTCCCCCAGTATTGGCTTCTCTCCCCTCCCCAGTTAAAGCTCCATCCAGTTTTCCATCTCCCTTCTTTGCAATTGTGTCTGGCCATTTTCCTCCCTAGAGACACTTTAATCCCTTCTTGTGGTCCCATTTTCCTTTCCTGGTTTCTGTGGTGATTCCTAGTTATATACTCACTTCTGAAGATTCCAAGCTAGGAACCACAAATACGAGAGAGCACATGGCGTCTGTCTTCCTGGGTCTGTGTTACCTCACTCAGTACAGTATTTTCTAGTTCCATCCATGTACCTGCAATTTCATGATTTAATTTTTCTTAACTTTTAATAAAGATCTAATAATGAGCAACTGTAATGGATGAGGTAGAAACTGATGAGTGTTTTATGAAGTTTAGGAAGAAAAATTTCTAATATATACCCAGGCATATGATTGACTTGCAGTCTCGAGGCATGTGCTGGCAGTGCCTCAAGATTTTGCTAAGACTTGCTTGAAGAGCAGTATTCTGATTTAAGGTGTCTGTAAGTATAACTCAATGAGTTTCAAAGTTATGGCATAAAAACATTTTAAAATCTGTAACAGTTTATTACATTGCTCTTATGTTGGAATGACAATATATTTTCTAAATTAGGCTAAAGAATATGTTAGAAATAAATTCGAATAGATTCTTTTCATTTTTCTAATCGGCTTTTAGAAAATGGAAAATCGCATATGTAGTTTGCATTTTATTCCTATTAGTACTACCCTTATATGTTGAACTTAAAATGCAAGTTAATTTCATAAAAATAATATCACAGAAACAAAATAGCTTTTGTACAGTACCTCTTTCTATTTCCTCGTGATAACCGTAATTTTCTGTTTCTTCCAGCCATTTTCCAAGTATTTTGTTCTTCTGTAGTATATGGTAGAGAATCATCATAAAGGATGCTAGATTTGGGAGAGATTTCAGGGGCTGGGGATTGCTTAGTGGATAAAACATTTACCATGTAGGTGTGGGGTCTAGAGTTTGATTCCCAGAACCCACATAAAGCCTAGGAGCCTGTTGGCCCCTTCTGTAACCCTAGCCCTAAGGAGGAGATGATGGGGGTAGGGGAGGGGGGATTGAGGGTGCAAGGGGGGGAAGTGCTGGCCATATAGACTAGCCACAAAGATGAGGTCTGGGTTCAGTGAGAGACTCTGCTGCAGGAAATAAGATGGAGAGGGATCAAAGAAGACGTTCAACATCATCCTTGGATTGCCACATGCTTGCATTCCCATGCGCACCATACACATGTGCACACACGTATTCAGAGAAAAAAAGATTTTGGCTTGGAGAGGAAAAAATGTAGTATGTAAATACTTATGCCTATTTTGTCTGTTGTTCATACTAGAACAGTCCGTTCACTAAATCTGTGTATTTACAGAGGCACCACCGACCCAATGTGAACATCTAGCCTGGTGCTTGGGAGATATTGATTAGTTCCATTGGGCTTGTACACAAGTTCCTTCAGTGATAACAGAGACTTACACTGAATGTGGTGCTAATTAATGTTTCATACATGATCAAGACTTTTGTCAAAAAAATGTTTACATTTTTGCAACATAAAGTTTGAAGTACTTTTTTTGGTCTGTATTTTGACCAATTATTGATATATTTGCAGATCTGGTTAAAGTGAAATAGACTGAATTTAACTAACAGTACCGCTACTGTCATGATATAAAGGAAGGAATGATAGTGTAATTGTGGCAGTCAGTTTCTTTTAGTAGAATGGTCTGTGCTCTATCCTAAGTGTGGCAAAACTGAGTAGCAGAGCAGCATCTCCCACAGCTTGTCTTTTTCTGATCCCAAAGTTATTTTGTAAACTACCTAGAGAGTATTTAACTTGCACATTTGTCCTTATTGTCCTCCATTATTGTAAAATGAAGTGACACAATGTAGGCGCTGCCTTTGCCCTCACACTCTGTGTGTCGCGCCTCATAGCTGTCACTGTGAGGGCAAAGGCTTTCTGCAGCACCCCCATGGAACCTTGTAGGTGCTCAGCAAATGGTATATCGGCACTTCTTCATTTCTGTTATGTTGTGGCTTGTATAAACTGTTACTACTTTCACCTTCAAGTGTGAAAGCTATTGGCTCATGAGGTTGTATTGCTAAATCCAGGTAGGTTATGTGTTATGATTATTGACAAGGCCATTATGAAGTAAAAATGGAGATAAGTATTGGATTTATCTTCCAGGTCCCGTTTTATTTTTAAACTCAGAATAATCTCTGCAGTCTGTTTAGGAATATTTAAAAAGTCCCCTTCATAGCTCTGTTGTTTCAGATATTCCTTCACCCATTGCAGTAAACCATGTTTTTGTTCTTAAGCTTACTTTAAAAATATACTGTTGTTTGCAGATGAGTGTAGATCACCCATTCGTTGGTTTAGATTGACATATTGAACCAGTTTTGTTTAGTGGTACTTTAGATTACGTGCTTTTCTTCATAGAAGATGTGAAGACAAGCCATTTGATCTGAACTTGGTACTTTATTACACTTTCACACATTTTAAAAAAGAGGAATAATCAGATTGACATGTTGCCACAACTGAAAGACTTTTTCTAGAATGTGTTTTTCTGTAGCCTACCCAGTACTGTTTCTGCAGTCATCCCCCCCCCCCACCTCTTGGCACAGATATGTGAGCTCTTAGTAATTTAAAAATTCTGATAAATGACACTTGATAAATGGCACGATCCTGTGAATATTGATAAGTACTAGAAATTCAGTTGGTAAAGCTTCAATTCCACTCCTGAGACCCTATTTCTGAGTTTAGGTTAAAGGTTTGCCTGACTTCTGTAGTCTCCTTCTCATGTCTCCTGATAACTATGGTGATTTCAAACTACATTTTTCTTCTGCATCAAATCCAGGCAGCACTCTTCATCATTAAATATTAAACCTTATATTCAAGAACATTATTCACTCATTAATATTGCATCGCAGCCTAAACTGCATTGTTCAAAACATTTTAGGATGTTGTGCAAGTCTGTCAAAATATATTAACAAACTTAGTCATGTTGAACTGAACAAAATATGACAAAGTGTTTGCATCACAAGCGTGTCGTAGGTTTTTATACGACCCAAGCATTTTGTGTTGAGGTACTTGGAAATTACTGTGAAGATAAGTGGATTGCAGCAGAAGCCAGATGGAATGAATATTCATCTTTCCTGTAACATCTGCTATACACCTTTTTTTTTTTTTTTGGTTTTTCGAGACAGGGTTTCTCTGTGTAGCCCTGGCTGTCCTGGAACTCACTCAGTAGACCAGGCTGGCCTCGAACTCAGAAATCCGCCTGCCTCTGCCTCCCAAGTGCTGGGATTAAAGGCGTGCGCCACCACCGCCCGGCCTGCTATACATCTTAATGAAATGTATACTTATTTTTAATTTTTTCTTCCTTGATAATTATTTATTTATTTAGCAGATTATTTTAACTGGGACATACATATGCGTTGGTACCATTCTAGCTGGGTGTAAGACGAGAGTCTCATACGCAGGGACCACTTTTGAAATCTCCAGAGTGCTTATCATCTGCACAGAGTCGAAACAGGGTAGGCCTCCTTTGAACTGTGAACAAACCAAGGGACTTCTGATAGTCAGCAGAGCAAGGATGTGGCTGAGTTTAAGCCTTAGTCCTTGTGACAGAATTTGTCCTGGATTGCTGAGAACACATCTGGTTTCTTGCTCTTCTTTGTACTGTTAGTCATGGTGAGAAGCCATAAGATCCTTCTTCTGAAGGGAATGATGGGAACATTTTTGTATCTAAAATCTCTCCCTCTCCCATTGTTACTAAATGAACATTTCCCATTGCTTTAAAGAAAATTCCAGTGCTGAAAAGTGAGACTATTTATAATTGACGAGGGGTGTGAGTGTGTTATTTTCATGGATGTGCTTTGGTGGTACTAAGCTTATGAGTTTTATCTGAAATGTGATTATATTGATTATATTATTCTTTAGTGATTATTAACATTTAATGGGAGAGGTCATTATGAGAAAAGGGGTTGCTTGTGAAATATCCAGCATTTTTTGATGAAATGTCAGTTATGTGATGTGGATCAAAATTAAAACAGGCAGCCAGTGGGCTCATCTTGAACACCTACAGCTGTTATCTCAAAAAGGGTAGAAATGGATATTGTGAAGTAAATAATGAAGGTGGCATAGTGGATTCCTGCTGGGCCTGAGCTAAATTATTCATTTTGTTAGTTTAGCTAACATGATTCGTGCTGCGTGGGATTGGAGTACTATGTCAATGACTAATATTGCATAATTAAAAAGGCTCAGTTCCTCAGGCCTGGAATGTAGTGGAAATTTAGAAATGATTGTTAACATCAGGGAAACACACTTTTATTTGTATAAGTAGAGGGTGTTTACTTAGTCATTTTGAAGTTTTTCAGATGTTAAGTGTGTGTGACACATAGGCAGTGTGCCCCAAGATACTGTTAGTGCAGCTGATCTCCGTCCCATCCTGTGGTTGGTTACACGCCACTGTGTCTTCTTCCGGAAGGGGCTGCTGCATAGCAAATGGTGCATTTCAGAGGCCTGGTGAGCACAATCTTTCTCATGACAACATGACCATTCTTTTTCTTCTTTAGTGAGGGCATTTTGGAAGAGTCTTTAGTTACTTAGTGTAGGGTACTACATATGCACTAATCTCTTCAAAGGCAACTTCAGCATTAATTTATTACATTCTCAATTTTGATCATTGTTGGGGGGATAAACACGAATGTAAACTGCTTTTAGTTTTTGTGTAATGGTTCACACTATATGTTATAGACAAAGTAATTTGACTATTCTTTTTGTTTTGCGCTTTTTCTTTTTCTTAGTGGGATTTTTACATATAGGATTGTATTGTGGAATAGCTCTTTTTAACAGCAATCTCAGCCTTAGGCATCTATGAATGAAAAAGGGAGGGAAGCACATTATTGTGACCTGTTACCATGTGATGTCAATCACTTTGCTTGCCTCTGCGGTTGCATGAGGGCAGAGTGAAAGTCCAGAGCACAGGACAATGCCCTGCGAAAATGCATGTGGTTAGAAGGCTTTAGTTAGGGCCAAGAACAGCTAGCTGAGGCTGATCTTGGAATCAGAACCAAGCGTGCCCTGGGAGGGTCCTGTTGGAGCACTGGGTTTCATACAGTCAAGATCATGACACAGTGAGCATCTTGTCATGTGTTTTGAGTCATAAATCTTCAGTGTGCATTCTCTATGTGTTTACCTATGTAATTTTGAGGCATTTGTTTAACTTTCCAGCTTTGTTTTCTTTGGGTTTGAATTGGGAGTGCAGCTCCCCTGAGGGATTTTTATGAGACATAAATGAAATTGTGTATGCAAATCTGTTAAAATATGTGGCATCAGAGGGTTCTTCATAAGTAGCAGCTACTATATTAGTAGACAGTGTTATACATGTAAAAATGTACATAATATATATGACTTACAAGTTAAAAATCACCCATGCTACAGAGAACAGAGTGAACAGAGTAGGGGGTGAAAGGACCACATAGGTCTGGCATCTTTTGTTAGAATGCATTTAAATCTTGTTTTGAGAGACGCTCAGAGCAGAACCTGGATGGTAAGTCCTGTCTCCTGCAGGAATCCCTGATTCCCTGTCTGCCGGCTGCAATCTATACATTAGACTTTAAAACCAAAACCATAGCAAAACAAAACTTGATGTCTACTATAATTCAGGCATCTTCTTTTTCTATAAAGTCTTTGATGTGAATTCTGTACAATAATTTTTAATTCTTGAAATACATTTATAATTGAACTTTTGAGTCAGAGATAGAAATGTCAAGTGAGGATTTAGTATAATTCTTGTGCCTGACAATACTGTGTTGTAAAATAAGATTTGTTAAGAGGTTAAACTATATATTAATTGCACAGGCAACATTGGTATTATTAATAATAATGGAGGAGTTAGAGAGATGGCTCAGTGGTCATGAAGATGTACTGCTCTTACAGAAGACCCACGTTTGGTTCCCTGCACAATACCTGTAACTATAACTGCAGGGGATCTGACCCCTCTGCAGGCACCTGCCGCAAATGCACTTATCCACAGATAGGCACATGCACACAATTAAAGCTAAATCTAAGATAATTAGGAATGGAAGTCTTTTGGAAGATGACAGTTATGCTAATGGCCAGGATGGTAGTATGGCTTCATGGGTATTTACTTATTTCCAAACTTATAGAATTGTATATATTAAATAATGTGCAGCTTTTTGTGTCAATCACACATTAAGTGTCATGGAGAAAGAGAAATCCTGGTGAGGGAATGAACTGGAGTTATCCTCAAGAGGCAGTAGGAACAGTTGTAAGGAATTTCACTTCTTGCTTTTTATCTTGGCATACTTCTACCATCTCATTTCATGTTTAAGGCGAAAATTAAAATGAAATCCAGTACATGACTTGGTGTGGCGTTCAGATCAATGCATTTTTATTAGAATTTGCTTTATTTTTTTTAAACATGGTTTCAGAGGTACTATTAGAAATAAAGCATCTGCCAAGGAACGACTTGTTGACTGATGGATAGTGCCTGGGAAGCCTGAAAATTGACTGCTGTGGAGCAGTAGTAGGTGTGCTTCCTCTGTGTGCCAAGGTGACTTTTACTAGATGGGACAGTTGGCTTAGGGCTCGATAGGCCTCGTCAGCACTTCTCATTTTTCCAGAGAGTGCAAAGTTAAACATTTGAGGCTATCTTTTCTTCAGAGAAGACCGATGTGGATTAGAGGTGCGTGTTTAACTAGTGAATCATAGGATTGCATTGTGCCTGATGATACAAATTTGATTCTTAAGAGGTTGCTTATCCTTTGTTGAAGGGGATTCAGAATTAGTTTTGCAGTGTGTGTTCCTTTGGAGAGGGTTTGTCCTGTTTTCTTACACAGCTTCATTAGACTTAAGGCTTTCAGCTGATACCTTCCTTTCCTCACTTGGTTGTCCTGGATCCTTTGATGTACCATGCTGCTGCCCCGTCCCTGTGGAACATTACCTTTGTGTGATTGTGGTCTACAGTTTACTTATTTGTGTATACAATGACTTCACAGTGCATGTAATATATGGGACCTATGCTAGACCACAAGTTTCTTTTTAAAAAAGTGTAGCTAATCAAGAAAAGATGATTTACAAATATTATTTTCATAAGCATTAGTTTTCAGTTTAGCCTACCCCCATTGCCAGATCAACTCATACATCTTTATTGTTGTTCTATTTTGTTTGATTCAGGGTTTCATTATGTAGTCCAGGCTACATATGTATGTATTCTCCAGTACTCTGTCCTCTTGCTTCTGCCTCTGCCTTCCACTTTTGGAATCACGGGCCACCTACACTCTAACTTTTAATTTATTAACCTTATTTTAAAGTTCTTTAAGTTACTCTCAAAATGTAATGCTATGAGTAAGACCTTTAAAAATGGAGAGGTCCATAGCGCTGTGTAGGAGACCTGTCACCTCTTGTTGCTTATTGTTGATCTGTTTCTTTTTCCCCTTTCTGTTCCTAATTTCCAATTACTTTTTTTTTTCAAAAAGCCTAATAGTGGGTGTGAGGCAGTGGATTGGTTTTGGTGTAGCATAATAATACACAGAGGTGGACCCAGTTTCAATCATGCTCATAAGAGTATGTTTGGGGTCCCTCTCTGTCAACTAGTTTAGGTGGGTGTGGTGTGGGGAGATGGAATGTGGAGACTTTCTCAGCTGCAGGTCTGTTGGCTGCTCACATACCACTGGCCACCCAAGCACATGTTTCTTGGCTCTTCAGGTATTTCTAGTGAAGGTGGTACAGAGGTGGGTCTCAACCCAGATGAAATAGCAGATGGAAAGGAGAAGCCTACTTGTCACAGACAGAAGGGGACAATGGAGAACACTACTCAGAAAAGGCAGCTTCTTGCAGGAGGTCTTCACAGTAGCTCACAGGCCACTGTTTGTACATTGGTACTTGTTGACACTTGATTATGAGATGCCACCAGCTTTAAGATGTATCTTGATTTCTTACGTGCATATTGTGTGTGATAAGATAGCTGAAGTTCTAGAAGAAGACAAAGGAAGAGTTGGAGGAGAGGTGATAACTGGTAGGTAGAATCTGTGGAGACAAAGCATACTGATTATTTTTACAGAGAAATTTGATGTAACGATTATTCATAAGGCGTTGAATAGTCAAAACAAAAGAAACAAAATTCACCAATCCTAAAGCAATTCTGTTTACCAGAGATACAAAGTGAGCCACCTATCCACCTGTATAGTTAATTTCCTCGTAACTGTTTAAATTATAAATAAATCTCTAGAAATGATTCTATTTTTTAATGTATCTCAATATGTAATCAATATATTTATGGAAGAGGCATGTTATATCCTATTCTTCCATGTCAAGTCTTTGGAATCTGGTGTAGAATGTATATTCACTGCATCTTAATTTGAACTATTCTGGACTCACTGGCCTTGTCAGAGGACTATATGCAAGGTACCTGGCATGAAGAGGTCCCCACCTCAGCCTTGGGAACAATGGAAGGAGGTGGAGTTTCTGAAGTGGGGGTACCTTCTGGTTGGTGGCCATGTCTGAGGTGGTAGAAGGTCTGTGATTTGAGGAGGGTGCCAGTGGGTGGGACTAATGACACTAGAATGGCACTCAAGAAGCTTGGTCCTTCGAGGCTGAATAAACTGGTCTCTGCATCCAGCTGTGTGGTGGGATAGGAGCAAAGCCACCAGGCAGGTCTTTCTTCAGCCTTGCAATTGCCCTCTGTCTCCCTAATAGAAAGTCTATCAGCACCTACCAGCAAAGCACTAACAGTTCAGAAAGTCCCCGAGTATGCTAAGCACCCAACACAGTAGTTCTTCTTGGAAGAATAGTAAGAAAAGGATGAAAGCAGAGACCCCTATCTAGAGGAAGAGAAGCACCTTATTCTTGATATTGAAGACAGACCCTTGAGGGCCTATAGTGGAGAAGATGTAGAAACTGCATTTGAAAGCTCTCAACTCTTAATAGAAGAATAGGTAGGGAAGGAAAATAGCCAGTTTGCTGACACCTGCTTTGCCAGGCAGAACTGAGCAAGTCTAGTACCTACCTGCCTTTGTAAACTGTAGTGAAAACACTACTAGTGTTGAGAGTGGAGGCTGGTGAAGACCAGAGCAGAACAGCAAAGGGGCTTGTTGCTGTCAGGTGGATGATAGCCTGATGGAACCAGGAAACAGGAGACAGAAAAGGAGACAGCAAACAATGCAGTGTAGAAGAAAACAGGTTATTTCAGTTATCATGATAGAGATTATGGCTGAGCATTTCCCATTTAGAGACCAAGGCTGCTACATTGTGTTGACCCCTGTGTGTGGCATGCAGAGACAGGAACACGTGTGCTCACAAACACACACTAGCTATGTATTTATACTGAATGCTGTTAAGACACAGTAATTTGTTCCAATCCTAATAAATGTTAAAAATTAATGGGTTAGCAAAGCTACCAAACGAACAAGAAGATAAGAGAAAAGGTAGAATCAAATGTTCTTAGAGTGAAACAAAAGAAGCAACCCAGTGACCTCAGGAGCACGGCAATTTATAAACAACAGTCATTAGCCTTTTGGTGTCTGTCACTTAACTCAGTCTGTGAATCACAAGGCTAGGAATCCAAAGAGTGATTGAGAAAGGAGGGAAAGGGGTTTGTGCAGCTGTCCCTTCCCTATGGATGTTTGCTCTGAGCTGGCTGGAGGAATGTGCGATGCTTTGATCTTGAGCATCTCCCACCAAGAAGGATGGATGCGCGGACTGTTCGAGTTTGCGGTCCACTCATTCCATCTGCCAGCTCTGTGTCCCTGAGGCTCCTGCCGCTGGAGGATGAGAGGTGTGCTTCAGTTCAAGCTGGAGGTCTTTCAAACAGAAATGAAGGGAGGATTGACTGTGGTCCCAAGACTTAGTGGTGGCATGCTTTCACATCATACTTGCCCTGGCAAAAATATGTGTTTTGTAAAAAAATAAAGAGAAGTACAAACAGTGAAAAAGGCAGATGTGTGTTTCATACACACAGTGTAGTTAGTGTCTCCGAGAGCTTAGTATGCTCTTTATCAGAAGCCACCAGCGTTGTTCTGGATGCTGCCATTTCATTGTCATCTGCCCACTGTTTACACTGCCCGTCTGTGTTGTAGCCATACCGGAGGGCTTGATGTTTATCTAGTGAGGACTGTGATAGGAAAGTGAAATTCCCAGAGATGGTTGTATTTGCCCTGGTTCCCATTCTCCAGCATCAGCACACACCCAGTGAGGAAGCTGCAGCAGGCAAGATGCAAGGGGAGGGGCATCATGCAGGAAGCAAGCCGCTTAATAGAGCTGATTAATAGGAGCAGGTTGTATGTTTCTTCTCACATCTTCCAGAGCACAGGACTTTAGAAGTCTTGATTCTGGACAGTTTAATGCTGTCTTTATCTGCTCTGCAATTATCCATCTGTATTTTGACTATTATGACAATCAGTGTACACTTTAAGATAAAATCATGATCATGGCTTAAGATGCCTGTAAATAAATATTCACTTTAGCTAGAAAAAGAAGTGGCTCTGGGTCACTCTAGTACAGCAGTTCCCATGTGACCTTTAAATACAATTCCTCATGTTGTGGTGAGCCCCAGCCATAACATTATTTCTTTGCTACTTTATAATTATAATTTTCTACTGTTAGGAATTGTAATGTAAATATCTAATATGCAGGATATCTGATATGTGAACCCAAAGGGGTCACGACCCACTTGTTGAGAACCACTGCTCTAGTAGAAGAAAAAAGGGCTTTGGGTTGTGATGGACATTCATCTTGTATAGGAGCTTGACTGTGAATGGTGAGGGAAGATACATGCAGGGGCTGGGCCCTGTGTTTGGTGACAATATCTTGTGCCCTAACTGCTGAACACTTTGTAAATATAAATGCAAATATCGTGCTTCTCAGCACAGTAGATATTTGAATTTGAGAAGCTCCCAGGAGCTGCAGAGCAGGTGGCTCTTTCTTCCCAAATGAAAACTGAAATAGGAAGTTCAGGTAACATAATACATCCTGTATTATGGGAGGCAGTCATCTGGAAGGGAGGCATGGGATGTGCTTAGAGGGTGGTCACAGAGAACTTCAGTTACAGGTGTCAGCTTCTAGTTTGGGGTAGAGTTTCCTGTTTTTCGTTTCGTTTCTTTTCTTTTCTTTTCTTTTCTTTTCTTTTCTTTTCTTTCTTTCTTTCTTTTTTTTGGCATCGTTTTGGAGCTATGTTGGCAAATGTCCAACTTTGACAATACTTTGTGCAAGTTAAAATAAAATTACTTAAAAAAAAGAATATTCTTGTGAAAAGTAAAGTGTACTAGTCAGCCTTTCATTGTACTCCAGGAGCCTGAGGTCACAGCTAGTAAGACTCACAGCTTTGGAGGTTCCAGCCCATGACTGGTTAGCCTTGTTGCTTTGGGAGACAGCACAGTGTGATGGGATTGTGACCAATAAGAGCTATATACTAGTCTTGAGCCAGGAAGGCAGAGAGAGGGAAGAAGTGGCATGTCCTACTCCCCATTTGAGGACATGTTCCACAGTGATCTCAGGGACTGTCACTAAGTTCTGCCTCTTGGAGTTTCTGCCAACTAGGAACATACTGTGGAGACTTAAGCTTTTATTCTAAGGGCCTTTGGAAGACATGTAAGATCCAACTTTAACAGAAAGAAACTTGGATTGTTCAAGTCAGAGTGGTGTTTGAAATAATACATCAAGACAGAGGACCGGATAGATGTCTTCTTGGTTCCTCTAGAACTAGGTCTCAGTGCTGTTAGACTTATCAGTTGGTTTTTAAGATTGTCTCTGACTCTCTCTCTCTCTCTCTCTCTCTCTCTCCTTCTCTCTCTCTCTCCCCTTCTCTCTCCCCTTCTCTCTCTCTCTCTCTCTCTCTCTCACACACACACACACACACACTTACTCACTCTCACTGTAACTTTTGGTTTGATACAGTTTCTTCTTTCATTGGAAACATGACATCTGTTCAGGGTTGTCATGAAAATTGAAAGGCTTGCATCTACAAATATGCTCTGTACCAACACAAGCTAAGCAGGATAAAATGCCACTTCTGTCTGTCACACATGCAGATACTGTGTATGAACTTAGCAGAGCTATATTAATGTACATTCATCAACATGTATGTGTTTTGGGATATTAATCCATTCATATTTCCTTCCAGAATCTGAAATGCTTCGAGTTTAATGCTAAGCTTGCTGTATAATTTTTATATTTGTAAAGTCTTATAAATGGAAAATTGTGTGCTTGTTCTGTCATTATTTTTAATAGTCTAATAATTAGTTCATTGAACTACCTAGCTCAGCTTTTCTGTCTAGAAGTGGATGGTGAACAGAATTTTCAGTGCTATTTCAGCATGTTCTAACAAAATATGATACATTAAAATGAAATTTATCATTGCTATTAAAAGTGACCTGTGGGGTTGCCGTCATGCATTTCTGTGCTTCAGTTTTTGGAGTCAGCCACATTGCAGTGTTTTGTAGATCTTGTCTGTGTGTAATGGTCGGAGTTCAATTTTAGATAAGTCATTCAGTCATTTTATCTCTAACAATTGCATTTTCCCACTTATTCTCACCCATTATCTGAGGCTCTTATCTGCTTTCTCCAGAAGTAGAATGGCATTATATATTAAATTATAAAGTAATTTGCTAAGCTGGAGTTGTATAGGATTACTTAGTGTCTACCTGTATACAACAAGTTTGACTATTTGAGAATGACCAAATGATCAGCATTCAGTGGTATTAAGAGTCAGACCACATTGGGCAATCAGTGACATATATTTGATGTTGGGAAAAAAACATAAAAGAGTGTGTCTTAAAGTAACTCAACCATGGGGAAGTGCTATAATGCAAACTAACTTCAATTGGAAGCTTGTGTGCACCTCCTCTCCCCCTAACCTAGGATCTCAGCTTGGTAGGCAGCTGAGGTCTGTTCTAACCTTGTCTGCTTCTTGTTTTGAGCAAAGTCTCTCTAAATTCAAAGCCTGACTTTGAACTTCTTTTCTGTGACCCAAGCAAGGCCTTGAGCCTCTACACCTCAGTGGCTGGAACTACAGGTACATACCCACTTTCCGGGAGGGAGATAGCTTTTCAGGGTGTTTAAGTAAATCAGGTCATATGTTTCTTTTCTCTGGTGTATTCCTTGATTTTTTTGTTTTGTACAAAACGGAGGGAGTAATGCCTCTTTCATGGAGCATGATGGAGTTTGTTATATAAAAAGTGCCTTCCACTTCCTTAAAACCTTTAACTTCTACAGAAGGCAGTAAAGCTGGGTGATTTTTTTTTTTCTTTTACCCTAGTATCATGTTATAGAGAACTGGATTTTATACCAATTGTGTGAGTTGAATGTAATGAGTAATTTTTTTGGTCTTACTTAAAACGGACATACAATAATATTCATTATAAGAGATTTCACTGGTGTTTAGAAACTAATTTTGCTGCTATATCTTAAGTCTCTCACCTGATTGAGAATATGCAAAGGAAAGAGCTAAGTCACTGGGACTTGAGGTGTAGGGCAGCACCAACTGGTATTTGTTTCATTAAGCTCAGGCAAGCTATCCAATTACTTAATGCAAATAGGAAAAGTTTACACTAAACTCCTACTTCTTTGCTGAAAACTCTAGAGAATTCAAATGAGGAGAGATATGTATTTAAAAGAAGGAAATTTAAATGAAACTTAAATCAGGGGCTTAATGTAGAATAATATTAGACCAGGAGATCTGAAGTAATAAGTGAGAAATGCCAGTAAATAAAAGGGGGCTGTGTTTGCTCAGATGCTTGTTCTGTTTAGTTTTGTTTTGAGATAATTCTTAAATCATCAGAGACCCAAGTTATAAAGAAAGCCTCATTTTATCCCACAAACGGGCGAGTAACGTGCTGCCTTTCCTTGACTCTGAGAGTTTGTGGCACAACAGTGCTTCTCACCTTACAGTTCCACCTGTGCCTTGGTGTTCCCAGAGGTCCTGTTGGATTGTCTCCCTGGGGAAGGGGTGGGCAGAGAAGAGGTTGTGGGACAGCCGCCTTTCTAGTGGTCACTGAATTGTAGTGTGTGTGTGTGTGTGTGTGTTGTGGGGTGGTAGGGAGGCGATACAAGACAAGGGGACTAGAGAACATGCTCCACAGAGAAGTGGGAGCTTCTAAACATATTAGTAGCTTTTCTTTGTAAAGTGTTGTACTTTTTGGCATGATTTAAATATGAAAGAGGACATTTATCTGAGGAAGGAAAAGGTGTCAGTGAAAGGTATTGGTGGAAGGTTTGAGAAAGGGCCCACAGAAATTAAACTCTCCCAATATGGTGCCATTACTTCTAAAGGCATACCATTTATCTGAAATTCCACCTTTTAAAATAATTTGAAATAATACAGTCTTTGCAGAGGTGATTTTAAACTTGTGTGACATTCTGAAGGCTGTCACAGAGCTCCAACTGAAGGACATTCTTTCTGAGTGTTTGTCAGCCCCTTGATGTTCCCTGTGCCTCTGCCGCCTTCCGTCCTCCATCCCGGTGGCACTCTAGCAACTTCATTTCAAAAATACTGTAAACAAAAAATTATCACTTATGATTAAACTTCATGAAGGCAGAGCCGTGCCTCCCACTCCATTCTCAGGGTTCGGAGCACTCTCTCTCACGCAGTGACTATCGAATGAATTGATGAATTTACATTTACTTTTACTTACTTTTACATACTAGAACTCTCAGAATCCTAGGAGAAATTATCCACTAAATGAAAATTGTAATTTTGTAACATTTAGAGCAAATACCTTTCTTTCATTTATCCCCATTAAGATAAATGGAGAATAATATATTGAGACATGCAATGGAGAATAATATATTAAGGCACGGTGGTGTTTGCAAGCATTTACCTGTATGGGATCCCCTTTGACTTTAAAGCTGAGAAAATGGATCTTTGTTAGATGACACCACCCGAGTGTTCGTAGACCATGAGGACGAGCTCTGGGTCCCACAGCCAGCTGCCCTAAGTGTACAGAGTTGGCTTTCCTAAGTACTCGTTGCACAGCACAGGCATTCCCTATGCAGTTCTCATTGTAAGGAGAAGCAAAAATAAGACATTTATTAGAAAAGAAAGTGATTTTTCTTGTGGTTAGTTTGTACCAGTCTGTCTTGAATCTCTAAGTCAAAGAGTTAGCTGTCGATGTTCCCAGATGTTGGCCCCCTTCTCCGGCAGGCCATTTAGCGTAGTCTGGATGTGCCATGCATGTGCTGAGTGCAGTGCGTTGGTGGGACCTTTAGGGTGCAACTTGTTTTCTCAGCTGTTTCTTTTATCACCAGGTCCTTTGTTTTCTGTAGCTCTTGATTCATTTTTGTCTGTGGTGGGATGTGCCAGCCACTCATTCATTACCCAACCATTTAAGAAATGTTTGAGCATCTACTGTGGATCAGACAGCTGTAAGTACTGAGGATATAACAGCCACAGAAATAGATAGACCAAGCCTTACCATTTTTGAGCTTACAGGAAAGTTAGGATGAAGCCTGTGAAAAAAACAGGATTCCCCAGCCACAAACCCTTTGATCTACCATCTCTCCTGCCTGCAAGATGTTCTGGGGCCATGGAGGTACAGAACTTGTGGGAGTGGCCAATCAGTGAATGACTGGTCTAAATTGAGATACATTCCACTAAAGGGAAGCCAATGACTAACACTGTCTTTATGACCAGGAAAAGGAGGCTCAGAGACCTATGTTAGGAAAAAGGATCAATGAAGTGATTCCTAGTGATATTCTGCGGTACTCAGATCAGTACCTAGCCCAGTCTTCATCAGAGAGGCTTCCTCTGGCAGCTGATGGGAGCAGATGCACAGACCCACAGCAAAACATAAGGTGGACAGGCCAAATTAGAGATCGCCATCAGGTCTCAACTCTTGGAGCTTGGGGAACCCCAAGGAAGAAGAAGAGGAAGAATTGTAGAAGCCAGAGGGGTTGAGGACCCCAGGAGAACACAGCCCACAGAATCCACTAAGCAGGGCTCATAGGGGTGTACAGAGACTGAAGTGGCTCTCTGCAAATATGCTATGGTTGTTAGCTTGGTCTTTATGTGAGACTCCTAACAATGGGAGCCAGGGGATCCCTGACTCTTTTGCCTTCTCTTGGGAACCTTTTCCATCACTGGGCTTCCTTGCCCGGCCCTGCTATGAGGGTTTGTGTGTGGTCTTACTGTAACTTGTGCTGTGCTTGGTTGATATCCCTAGGAAGTCCTCTCTTTTCTTGAGGGAAACAGAAGTGGAACTGGGGGTTTGGGGAGAGAGGGGGTAACTAGGAGAAGTGTAGGAGGGGAGCTGTGGTTAGGATGTATTGTATGAGAGAATAACAACACCAACAGCAAACACAAAGAAAAAAAGAAGAGCAGGACACCATAGTCAGCAGGTGCGTAAGCTTTTGGTTCTAGAAGTTCTTGAAGAGAATCTAAAGAATCAAGCAAAATTTCCTCTTGGCAAAAAGAAAAGGAAGGAAGGGAGGGAGGGAGGGCGGGCGGGCGGGATTGTGACAACACCAGAGGCCAAATCTGCCATGTGCAGATAGGTTTCCTTCATATAAGAGCATTCTGCTTTCATGTGTCCTGACCCCACATTACTATTACTACTTTGAGTTACTGACATTTGTCACACTGTGCTAAATGCTTTGTTTATGTTAAAGGTAGGCGTTCACACCAGTCTTCGTAGCAGAACTTAGGGCAGTGAGCTGCTACTGCACCAAACAGTAATGCAGTGCCTGGGCTTGGACCCCAACACCCTACCCTGTGCTTATTTGTCTTCATACGCTGCAAGGTGATAGGCCTCGTTTTCTTAAATATTGAAGACTTTTATATGCTAATATTGTTGCTTCTTTGCTTTCATTTCCAGTAGTTTTTGATCCTGTGGGTTAAACAGTTATATCTTCATTAGTAATTAAACTTGTGCTGTATATGAGTATATCCAACTAGAAAAAAATATTTTTTTATTAAAATTGGCTACACTAAACAGAATGATAAAATGTAGTTGTGTAGATTCAGAGTCTATGTTCATGAATGAATATCACTTTTGAATATAAAGTACATGGATGTATGTGTGCACATGTGAAATGCCTAGCCCACTTCTGGCATGTAGCATATGATCCCTACGTGATAATAAATAATGCTGTTCTTTTATTTTAGTTGTCACCTAACATGTTAAACAGGCAACTTTTAAAAACATGTGGCAATGTTCCCATTAAAGTGGTTCAAATGCATAGTTTGTAATCTGGCTCGACAACCTTAGCAGTTATCAGTGTCTTTATGTGGACTACTCCATTTTGGTGCTACTTCCCTTTGATATATCTCCAGGACGTATTTGTGTATCGAGCTGTGGCTTTCCAGCTGCAGAATGCATCAGAATCACCTGAGGCAGGGGCAGCACTAAAAGGCATTTTGGTATCTAGGCATCATGATTTTGGATGCCTAGATATGAGGCGCTGCCTGGGAATTTGCATTCCAGAAACTCCTTAGATGCTCCTGCTGCTGTTTGGACCGTACTCTGAGCGCCTGATCTGGGGAGGCAGTAGGTTCTGAAATTATTACCCTCTGTGAGAGAGAGAGAGAGAGTCAGTGGCTGATGCTATGCTGTTGGGTTTATTAAATATTTTGGAGACTTTTGAATAAGCTTATATTTATTTCTGTTTTTTTTCTTCAAGAAACAACTTATATGTGTTTACCATCTAGGGAAAAGGCATAATTCTGGAATATACTTTATAAGATAATTTTATCTGTTATAACTTAATTCTAAGAATGCCAGGGTATCAGGATGGTTTGATGGTTTAAAATAGCCACAAGAATTTTATGTTCTCTACTTTTTTCAAGGGTCCTTTTGATAGGCTAGCACCAAGTAAAATTTAGCACTCATCATTCACACTCAGAAAATTTCACTCAGAATGATACCAACATAACAATTTCACCTCCTTTTAAAGCATAGCTTACATCTTTGGGGTATAGAGGTGTTATTCTTTCTAAAAAGAAAAGGCAATCAGAAAATCTTTGTCCTCGAGATTAGACTGAAATGATCTTTCATTCAGTGCTTCTGAGTGCCTTTCTGTGCAAGGCATTATGGCAAAATCCAGTGCCAAAGTCATTTATCATTATCATATACAATGAGGGTGTTTTAGTAGATTGTAACTTAATATGGATCTAATTGTGTGACGAGGCTGTGGATCACCTTAATGCAGTTGTAGACTTCATTGATAAAATTAGTAGTGTGCGGATCCTGGCACTGCCACTGTTGCCTTCTTGTTTCTCTAGAACATGTCTGGAGTGTAAGGTGTCCATTGGAGGTAGGGTAGGTGGAAGCAGTCATTCAGTAGCCTGGAGCCTGCTATTAAAGGCTTATTTTGTATATGTTGGAGATGCAGTGATAACACTGTGTGGAGAGACGACTTTGTGTTTCTGGCTAACCTCTGCTCTAGTGTGGGATTAGGAAACCTGGAATCTTGACACCTTGTCCTCTACTGTGTCGTCTGTGCCCAACTCACGTCACTAAGTAAATGACTCATTTCTGAGAGGAAGATGATGCTTAGCCTTCATCTGATTCTCATGAAGGTGATGAACTTTGTGCGTGTGTGCATGCATGTGCATGGAGAGGCCAGGATCTAGTTTAGCAGTAGCTTTCAGGAGGGCTAATATGGTTTCAGACTTTGAATTTATGGCTATATGTTTCTGCTTTTTTATTCAGGTTTTTTTTTTTTTTTTAATTTTTTTTATTTAACATAAAGTGATGCCAACCAGCAAAGCATTTTTTCTATCTTGGTTATTAAATAATCTAAAAATAATTTGTTGTTAAAATAATTTAAAAGAAAATATTATCTTTTTTGTCTTTTCAGCCTTAAGCAAGCAAGGGACCTAGAAAGAGAGAGGGCCGCAGCCAGTGAGCAGCTGACCAGAGCTATCCTTCGGGAAAGAATATCCAGTGAGGAGGAACGCACGAAGGCAAAGCATCTGGTAAGTCTCGTCGTCCTGGGAATTGCTGAGGTTGGGAAGCTAAGCCCTGTGTTCCAGCTTTTAGTGTTGGGAGCAGTAATGGTCCCTTGGCCAGGTTTTCTTGAGTTTTATATATTACAAGTAGCCGATTAGGGCTGACCCTGCAGGACGTTAAGGTAGGTTATTTTACAGGTATTGAAGTGTTGAAGGCACATGTGGCACCTGGGGAGATGTTGCTTGGTTGTTTTTCGTTCCTTGACTTTACTGTCTTTGCTGCACTGGGCATGGGCCTGGCCTTCTTTCTCTTCCTACTGGCCACTTTCAGATGCTTCCCTGGGAAAGTTCCAGAAAGGTAAGCTGAGCTTTTATCAGCCACTCTCTAGACCTTACAAAGAAAAAAAAACGTCTGGCTTGGAGAAGCATTTTAAAAGACAATGAGAACTTTTCTCAGTAAAATATTTTTTAATTTTAAAGACTATATACATACTTTCAAATAAAAGATAATTAACAAAATTTTAAAAGTCACCCACCCATACATCTTTTTCTGATATGATCATGGTTTACACTGGAGTGTGTTTCCCTGTAATTTTTTTTTTTTTTTAAAGATTTATTTATTTATTATATGTAAGTAAACTGTAGCTGTCTTCAGACACTCCAGAAGAGGGCATCAGATCTCATTGCGGATGGTTGTGAGCCACCATGTGGTTGCTGGGATTTGAACTCAGGACCTTCAGAAGAGCAGTCAGTGCTCTTAACCACTGAGCCATCTCTCCAGCCCTGTAATTTTTTTTTAAGTTTTCCTGTATATAACTGAATTTGAATAAATGATGTATGTATGCAAATCTATTGGTAGGTTACAGAACACTTTTCTGAAATGTAGTTTCTCATGATGATTAGTATCCTCTGTATCCTTACCACTTATTAAACACAGTTTCCATTGGCAACTAAAACTGCATCTCTTCTGGTTTAAGACTCTAGCCTAGACTGCTCAGTCTCTACTTTTCTTCCTAGAAATGTCAATGAAACTGTTCAGGGCCTTTAGTCCTTGCTAGAACACACTAGGACACCAGTGAGATGGAACACAAGGCCGTATCTGGAGGGCTTTGAACTTCAAAAATTCCTACCCTGTAAGTAACTGAGAACTGCTAAACCTAGATGAGAGAAAGGCCCACTTCTCCTCACTCCTCTAGTGGCTCTCTGTCTATCTAGACTGTCTGTTTATCTGTCTGTCTGTCTCAGCGTCGCACTTTCCTCACACATTACTATTAGGATGACTGACAGTTTGTTCTTTTCCTTTCTTTTTTAATGACTGACTTTAGTACTTATCCATGATGATGGGGCACAGTATAATAGGCTAGCCCATGTATACAGTCTGTCTGATCACATTGGCACAGTGTGTGCTGAGAAGCTCAGGATTCGCTGCTGGTTCTTTGTGAACTACATAAGAAATTGCTAACAGCTTTTTCTTTTCTTTCCTTTTTCTTTTTCATTTTTTTTAAACCTTTTATTCCTTTATTTGAAAAGTGAACCCATGACCAGGTGCAAAGAGAAGAATAAAAGGCAAAGTCATTTTATAAAGCTCTTTCTTAGTGACCAGTTTGAGGACCCAGGCTGAATGGGGAGGAAGGTGTTGCCAGAGTGGAGGTGATAGACCAGGAGGGGAATGAATGCCATGGGCTGACTGTGGCAGCAGTTGAACATACTTACCGCGTGGCACTCAGGGACGGCGGGTCAGAAGGGAAGCCAGTCAGTTTACAGGAGAAACAAAGGAATGAGCAGCTTGCTTGATTCTGTCTGCTGTCGTCTGACCTGAAGCATGTCTCGAGGAAGGAGAGAAAGTGTCAGGCCAGTTGTCTGAGGAGTCATTTCAGTCACAGTAAAGTCTCTCAATCTGGAGGCTAGAGAGGAGGAGAGGACAAGGTTAACGGTGCTCATGTTTTAGGAAGGTACTGGGGGCATTTCTGGTGAGCACTTTTTCTGCCCCCTTCTTGGTCCTTTGCACCTTATACCTTGGAACACTCTTCTCTCAATGGCTCTTTAACTGAATGTGGACCTACAGCCTTGTTTACTTAGTTTAAGAATTAACAAAAAGACTCCTTACATACACATGATGAAGCATGAACGATTTCACAGAAACTGTGAAAACTTGATCCTATAGAAGCCAGTGGCAGCTCACATGTGTGAAGTGGTTTGGATGGGACGGTATGCTCAGCCTTTGGTTTTTTTTTTTTGGTTTTTCAAGACAGGGTTTCTCTCTGTGTAGCCCTGGCTGTCCTGGAACTCACTCTGTAGACCAGGCTGGCCTCGAACTCAGAGATCCACCTGCCTCTGCCTCCCAAGTGCTGGGATTAAAGGCGTGCGCCACCACCGCCCGGCATGTTCAGCCTTTTGTTTGTCTCAATAACCTGTGTATTGCCTGTCTTCACAACTCACAAGGAAGATACTGAAGCGTATGTTCTGTTTGTAGCTTTCTTACTGACCGTGGAGTTGTGTGGCATAGATGGCCAGTTACAGCACTCACAGCTGCTGTATCTCACCATTCATCACAATGTTGGCTAAATCCAGTCCTCAGCGCACTTAGGGAGTGAGTAGGATTGATGCAGTGGTGACTCAGGGGGTCTTCTCCTGTTCACAGACACTTGAGTATTGTGTTCACAGAGGCATAACCACTACTGAGTAATTCTTGATGTGTTTACTACATTATTGTTGTTACTGTAGAAGACATACATATTCACTGGGTAAAGATCAGAAAATAAATCCAGTAATACATTAAAAATTAACACAAAAGTCATTATCCACAGGTAACTATTAATATTTATTTGTGTATATCTCCATGTGAATAATATGTATGCTTATATATTTGTCTATGTTTTTGTATATATGTGTATGCTTGTGTTGTGAATATCTTTGTGTGTTTTGGGGGTGAGGTTGTGTGTGAAGTCAGAGCTCAGCCTTGAGTGCTATTCCTCAGGTGTTTTTTACCTTTTCTTGAAGCGAGGTCTCTCACTGGGCTGGAACTGTCCAGTTAAGGTAGGCTAACTGGCCAGCAGCCCTTCAGAGCTACCTGTCAGCACCTCTCCAGAGCTGGGATTACTAGTGTGATCACCAGGCCTGGCTTTTACTTGTGGGTTCTAGGGAGTGAACTCAGTTCTTCCCTGCTTGTGACTTAACAGACAAGGTTATCTCCCAACCTAAAAATCTATTCTTTTAAACAATCATTTTTGTCCAGATCCTTATGGTTACATGGCAAGAACCTTACCAACCAGACTATCTCCTGACCTCAATATTTGGTTTTAAAAAATTCTTTTTGCTTTCTATTGAGTTTGTCTATGACATTAATAGATTGAGTTTGTCTAATACATTTATGTGTGAATGTTTTTTCCCAACAAATTACTTTTTATGGTCTTATAAAAATTTACACATTTATAAAATATTTAATTTGTATGGCAAAAATTTTAATAATATGTATGTGTTTGTATGTTCACTACTTAATGGCTGAGTATATTTCAATGAGTTCCCCCAAATTATTAGAATAAGATATAAAAGAAAATATAAAAAATTAGACGAGGATAAGTATTAGCTAGTAGTGCTGGCTGAAGGAAGGAAGACTGAGTTCAGAGCCAACCTGGGCCACATGAGAAAGTTCTGTGCCAACCTGGGCTATGTAGTAATATTGACTATCAAGAATAAAAGGATACCCTAAACTACTGTTTGAAAACCGTCACCTTGTGTTCATAGCTGTTCTTCGAATGTAAAGATATTCTCCTTGCCTTTCCCATCCTTGTGTTCTATAAAGGTTTTAAGATTTCAGATTTTACATCCTGCCACCTTTAGAAACAGAGTTCTTGTGAATTCTGTGCCTTCTGTATGTAGTCCCATGATCTTTTCTCTTGAGGAGGGCATCTTCAGAACCTAAGAGCTCCAGCATTGTTCTGCTGTGAGTGCTAGGTCCCTGTCACTGCATGCCTTTAGTCTGTGAGCCCTTGAACAATGGCCAGTATTGGTTTGTTTTGATATCTCTGGAACTCAAGTGTTACAGCTTATAGGAAAGTAAACTTCTGAGTTTTATGTGTTTGAATTAATTAGAAAATTTTTGTTCAGTCAAACTGATACGATAATGTGTATCTTTTCTCAAATATTTGAGGACACAGGTGTTTTCAATACTGGATTTTAAAGGGAATACACACACACACACATATGAATAAAATGAAAAATCTTTCTGGTGAGAAGATTTTATGCTAAACATGGTATTCATGTTTCAGATACACTGTATTCATGAGAATTAGAGTTAATTTTCCCATGCTTTTAGTGTATTTGTTTTGATTGCCATCTGTCACATATTCAAACTTATCACTAGTGATGTTTTATCAAGAAGTCTTAGGATCTAGACTTATATTTTTGTATCTGTCTACCTGTGTGTGTGTCTGTGTGTGTGTGTGTGTGTGTGTGTCTGTGTGTGTGTGTGTGTCTGTGTGTGTGTGTGTGTGTGTGTGTGTGTGTGTGTGTTGTTGTTCTTGTTGCTGGGACTTGAACCCATGGTGCTGCTGAGCCACATCCAAAACCTAGTTTTAGACTGTGGAGCATTTTGGATCTCACATTTATTTTCAGATATGCTTACCCTATGTTATGAGGCCTTGTCTCTACCTCTTATTGGTGACCACTTATTGGTGGTCAGCATTGGATTATGACTTCTTCGATATAAGCACCAGGCTTCCCGCCCAGTTGTTTCAGCTGCTACTATTATCGAAGCTCTTTGAAGAGCCGAGTCATGGTGGTTTTGTTGCTGAAATCTTGAAGTAGGTTCCAGTCAGAAGTTTCCTACTTGGAAGGCTTGTTTTAGCTGGTGAAACTTAAGCCTGGTCTAGAAAGGCTATTCCATTTCCTCTCTGTCCTGAATGACTGGTTCCAGAATTTTAATCAGCTTTTATCCAGTGGGTTGGGAGAGGCCACTCACTGGTGACTGTGCCTGTCGGAAATGTTCACACTGGTGGTAAATCCTTCCTGGAAGCAGAGAAAAGGAAGATTAGTGACAGGGTAGCACTGAGCCTCACGCAAGGTCAGCAGCTGGACATTCTGCTGTCCTTAAGATCTGTATTCCTAATCTCATATTTGCTGTATCATAGAATTCCTTTTGAAATTAAAACATACTAGGCTGATTTTTTACTTTACAACTATATTTCATTTCTTTCTAAAACTGCCAGTTAAAAATAGTGATTCAGTCTTTTTTCTGGCTTATTAAATTATTCTGGTTTAATGTTAGTCATTTCTTATTCACTACTGAGATGTTCAGTATTTTCTTTTTTAAAAAAAGATCTGAACTTTAAAATAAGCCTGAATTTACTTGTATAAGAGCATTTACTTAAGTATCTTGGATCATCTGCCCTAAATGTGACGCTGCTTTCTTTCTTCCCCCTTAGAATAGATGTTTTTATTTCCTGTTTCCTGTATGGAAATTAGTAGTGCTGAGGATGTGTGAGAAAGAGAAAGTCTTGTCCTCAGGAAGCCCTCCTGGAAGTGGCAGTGCCCTGCTTCATTTACTGCTTTCTCCTTGAGGGTTCTCTGTGTTTCTGTAGTGTTGGCAGTCATGGTGGAAGACCTTGGGTCTGACTGACATCTTCTTACATGATCCTCACTGGGCTTCGCTCATTTGTTTCTCTCCTGTGACCCCTGCCTTTTCTCTTCTGCTTGCTGCTTGGCTTCTTCACATCAGACTGTACCTTGTCTACATTCACTGTGTGTGTGTGTGTGTGTGTGTGTGTGTGTGTGTACATCTAGTAGTTTCTGCACATGAGAAAGAACATATAATTTGGGGAAACATATTAGTCTTTAAATTCAATCTTTTAAAGTTTATATATCTTACCAATTCATACTGCGTACAGTGCTGTGAGAATTTCTACTTTTGAGGTGGTAGGGATCTTTGCTGTGTCTGCATCTGTTTAATAGCTGCTTAGGTGCCTGTCTATGCCAGGGTCCAACAGACAGTAAGAAGCTGATACTGTTGACTGAATAACTGAATGTGCTAAAATCCCAGAAATAGAGGGGGAAAGAAGTGGATTTTCTAAGGAACAGGAGCCTGCTGAGGAATTGCCTTAAAGTTTGAGGAGTAGGGACTGTGTAGTGCCTTATGTTGTAGACATAAGCATACATAGGCGGGCATGGGGCACACAGATGTTGCTGAGGGGAAGCACAAAGCAAGAAGCGTGGTGGGACGAGGCAGCAATAGTCAGAGCTTAGGTTGTAGAGGGCACACATGCCTCCTAGGAACAGTGGACTAAATACCTGGGAAGGTTTGAGGCAGGGCAATGAAGTGATTAGAAACTTGTCTTCATACTTCAGTGATATGTGAGGGCAGAAGAGCAGGAGGACATGGGGGATGCATAGAGTCTGAGAGGCCGAACATTTATTTATTCAGTAGAGAGCAGGTGAGACCTGAGTTAGAGCATTGCTTAGGAGGATGCAGAGTAAGGCGCTTTAAGTTATAGTTGAGAAATAGCTTTAGTGGGAGTTTAGGTTTGAAGGTGAAGGAAGAGTCAGGACTAACTTTAGGGCTGTGAGTCTGTGACCGTGAGTAAGGATGCTAGATGGTGGAAGAAGAAAAGCACCTCCTGCAAGTCATCCTCTGACCTCTCCATGTGTGCTATGGGCACACAACTGCCTGCCTCTCTCTTCTCTCTTCTCTCTTCTCTCTTCTCTCTTCTCTCTTCTCCCTTCTCCCTTCTCCCTTCTCCCTTCTCCCTTCTCCCTTCCCTCTCCCTCCCTCCCTCCCCCCTTCCCCCCTCTCTCCCCCTCCCTCCCCCCTCCCTCCTTTCCTCCCCCTCCTTTCCTCCCCCCCCCAATAAGCAAGCAAAATTTAATAAAAAAAGACTATCAAGTCTTTGATGTCAGTAACTATGTATACTTTAAAAAAAAAAAAAGAATAACGGTTAACCTTGAGCTGTTCAGGGTCAGGTGTATACTGTTCAGTATAACTTCACTCAAAAATTAGGGAGGGTGCTAGTGTTAGTTATTGCTCTGTCTGTTTTTTGAGAGTACTTTGGTCTTTTTCTACATTTATCTCCATTTCCCATTTATTCAACTTGTACTGTGTATAAATAAGGCTCTCTTAATTTCAGATGTGAAAGGCAAATTAAGTTTGGCTATCCTTCTTCAGAGTCTTCATTGTAGGGGAGGTCAAAGGTCATTCTTATCTCCCCCCCTCCCCCCTTTTAACCTTATAATTTCTGGATGTTTAAAAACCTCACACTGTTTAGAAAAACAACACAAAAAATGGAGTGGGTGAATGCACAAATTTCGTTTCTGCACATTTATATGACTTTCACCAAAATGTCACTTTTCACCCCCAGTTTCATTTTTGTCTGAAATGCACCAGTGAAGCAATCAAGAAGAATTGATTAATTTTGTGCTGTGTGCTTTTCTAACTCTGCATATTCTCTGTGCTTCAAACTGTGACAGTTGAAATTTTATGGTAAAAGAGAAAAATGTTTTGAATTTGGGATATGGAGAAAAGTGACTCAATTAAAGAAAGTGGATAGGAATACCACGACTGTCCAAATGTGAGTCAGGGTCTGCCCCAGGCACGGAATGCAGCTCGAACTGTGGTCCCGACATCACCAAGGTTCTTGCTGTAAAGTTCTATGTCATAATAGCAATCACTTGATTAACCAGGTAGATGAAGTTCAGTGTAGCACTAGTTATCTTGGGTTCTCTTATTGCCCACCTAAAGATAATTAAGAAATTCTTCCCAAATTTTTTTGGTGTAATCTAGGTGTTTGTTTATCTCCTGGTTGTTCTCCTATGGTCATCCTCTCACCCTAGTTATTTAGATATGAGCAATGCACTAGTTTGCCTGAAATGAAGTTAATGATTTTGAGCTATTGAGACCTGTTTAAATATACAGTTCCCATCTTGTGTTTGATGGTTTTGAGGCTGAAGTTACAGATATTTCCCCCAGGGTTATTGGTAAGAATAGAATCTGGAATCCACCTACAAGTCCCCATCTTCCTAGGCCTTGCTCAGTTAATAGCTGACTGTGAACTTCAAAGGGCAGTCTCCTTGAAGAAGGTGAGCGCAGAGGCATGCTGTGTCCTTTTGCCTCCTGTGCATTTGAATTCAGCAGGCCAGCACAGTCTCCAAGACAAAGCATTCACATTCTGTTGTCTCCTTTTATGTTCTTTGTTAGCACATGTGGCCCAGCTTCCAGTGTGTTATGGTAGCATTATAATTGTCAGCCTGAATGCACACAACCCTATGAAGAAATTGTGGATCAGATGTTCTCTGGAGTGGCAGGCCGCTCCAGACCTCTTTGCTATTACTGTGTGAGAGGAGAAGATGTGTTTTAGCCTGCCAGCATACCCTTTATGTGAATCAAGAGTCCTAAAGTGGGTAAGACCACAGTTACAGATACATTGTATGCTTAAGCCTTATTCAGATGAATATATTTCTTAAATACATTGTTGAATCTCCTGCTTCTCCAGGTAGCTCCACCAACACAAAAAAAACCTATGATCTTAATATCAAATATCCTTGTGGAAATATTATATTGTGTTGATTGTATATTGAGGGTCTAAAGGTGGAGCATGGCAAAATGGCAGAGGAGATTACATGCCTGTCAGAGATGGGGAGCTTTCTACTGAACTCTATGTAGAGGTGACTTGTTCACTCAGACTACTATGATCTTGTTGACAAAGTGATTAGAGAAGGCAGCAAGGGTGTGTGTAATGGGGCTAAAGTTGCTAGGGCCACTTCTTAGAATACTGTCATCTTTTCATTTTAAATGCCCGTTTGAAAATTCATCAGGTAGCTTGAAAACGTTGGCTGAGGGCATCTCAGGACGATTGGTATCTTAAATGTTAGCCCTACTACAAATAGCTTATTGACATTCTATCACTTGGGTCGTTGTGGGTGTCCAGGTGAGATATGGAGAGCACTGAGCAAAAATCCATAGATAATGGTGGGCCAGAGGCCTGCTTATATTTCCATCTCTCGATAATGACTTAGCATTTATTGTTAATATATTTGCTGCATGGCCCGGTTGGAAATGAACTGTCATTAGTGCCTTAGAATTTTATTGAACTGACACCATAATCTTATTTCCTCTTCATGAGGCCAAGAAATATTGCCTTCAGTGTGTGCCTTAGCCAGTAACAAATCAGAAGTTTAACATAAGCATAATCAAGTCTGTCCGATCCCTACAGATCCCAAGTAAGGGTTTTGCCACGTGGGTTGAGCACCTCTGTGTGCAGCAGCAGCCTCTCCAGTGTTCTTTCACAGCAAGTCTCACAACCATCTGAGCATTGCTTTCACCCTCCCGTGGGAGGATCCATATTGGTGACTGTGATAGTCCATGTGAGGGAGAGCCACTGGTGTAAGGGATGCTTAAAGCCATTCTAGCTCTGTCTGTCATTTCTGCATCCTAAGTGGCACTGAGCGAGGCTTCCTTTGTTCTTTGTGATCTGAGTTGTGTGCCCTGTTGATGTGTGTAGGAATGGTTATTTTCTGGTTATGGAGAGAACAGGGTCATAGTATTTCCTTGTAATTCTAAAGACAAGCTCTGTTTTCCTCCATCGTCACTCTTCTCTTTCCTTCCTTTGCTAAGTATAATTTAAGGATGGCTTCTCCTGAAAATACCGAGGGGCAGAATTACCAAATGAAGTAAGGCCTTCATTCTCTGGAGAGCAGGAATCTGTTTACAGACTTGCAGTATTTATTACATACCTCATTTAGCCCATTTATCATTTTAATAGAAAAATGAGTCATTTTAGATGATTCTGAAATAATTTGAGGTAAGCTACATAGCCCTAGGCAGAATATGATTTACGGAGACAGAACCATGCTATTTTCAAGAACAATAATGGAATGGCCAGCACCAATAACTTATGATTATTTATGCTAGACTTAGGAGATGTCTTCATTGTCACAGAAATTTGTTGATTAAACATTTAGAGCTTTCTATCTAGTTTCCCCCCATTCTTTTATGACAGGTGGTTTCACCAAGTCCCATACCCTGCACAAAGATCCTTTGTTTCACATACAGACTTCAAGATTATCTTGCAATTAGTTAACATGGACAAAGATCACAGTCCATGTCATAGGCTAGTTTATTAGAGGAGTTTATAAGACTTTGACATTTGCACTTTGAAATTAAACATCTTCTGTTTAGAATTTCTTCATCCTACCATGTGCACCTAGTTTAAGTCCCTTTGGATTTAAACTTTAAATACCTTTCCTTTGGACTCATACTCGATTCACTGGGGCATAGCTAGTTGATCTTTGTGATCCTACCTGTAAATCTAGTTAGTACTGTAACATACACAGGTTATATTCATGGCCAAAATCATAGCCAAACAATCTGAGTTTGTTTTTGTTATTTATCATTTAATAGAAACTTTGAAATCCATTGTCTCACTTGGCATATTCTGTGGGAGATTATGTACCACACCTGTTGATAAAGTAAATATTCAAAGAAATGCTGAAATAAAAAAGTTACACAAAAGCAGACTCTAGGTTACAACTCAGGTCTCCCCAGCCTCCAGGCTTCTATTTTGGGCTCAGTTTCAATAATTGATTAATTTCAGGTAATTATTATTTTAACTTCTAGTGGAATTGATCTTTATATTAAAAAGGAATAGAATAATTGAGGAACAGGTAAGTGGTCAGAGCAGGAATTACTGCAGGCATGAATAAAATGTGTAAATAAAAGCAGTGTGTTGATGTACACGCAGAGGAAATACTGAGCTAGCACTGTGGCTACTTGGCTATAGGGCATATGGCTTTAACTCTGGGCCAGCCTGCATCTTGTCTCATCTTGGAGGACTATATTCATAACCACTGCACTAATTGAGATTTAGGATAATCTGTGTAACATCGAGGCATTAAGCTGTACACAATAGAAATAATGTAAAAACTTTAAATTTACAACTTCCAGTTTTAAATTTTAGTATTAAAAAAGTTACCTTATGTGAATCTTTACAGGAAGTCTTTAAGTGCTCTGTTTATTCTTACAGTCATTTAAGAATTTTCCTGACTATAAATCTCTTGGTGGGGTGCGCTATGCTTCAGAATAAGTCTATAGAGACAGACTATTGCTATTGTTGTCTATGGTGTGAAATCTTTGTAGAAGAAAGAGATGAGTCTCTTTTTTTGGTGACAGTATGATGATTTAGGGGAATAAAGTACTGTTACTGTAGTAGATTGTTTTTAAAAGTAATTGTATGTGTTAGCATACATTACTCATAGAATGGATTCTATTTTATGTTTTTTAAAAACATAGAATTTTATGAGAAATTTTAGAAGAAATACCAGAGCTTTGTCTTATAAACTGAAGCTCTGAATAGCTTGAAAAATGTTCCCATTGACTATTTTAGAAATGAGTTAACTTGAAAGAAAATGAAAGAAGCAAAATAAGAATGTCATTACAGAACCATTAATGTATCTTCCAATTGCCCTTTCTCATCCCAAGAAGAGTCTTGTTGAGAAATTAAAAGCTAAGGATATACATTGCTAGATAAGGTGTGCATGGCTGTATGTAATGTATGCGTATCTCTTAATGTGGTAAAAGTAAATGCATTGTAAGAAATAAGTAGGGGTCCAGGAGATAGCTGTTCACACACAAGGATCTGAGTTCAATCCTTACCACCCACATAAAAAGACAGACCCAATTGTTGAACGCTATATCCCCAGGACAGATCTTGTCTCAACAAGGTGGATGACTCTTGAAGAATAACACTGGAGGTTGACCTGGTCTCAACATCAGTTCACATCAGTGCACACTGCGCGCGCAGTGTGTGTGTGTGTGTGTGTGTGTGTGTGTGTGTGTGTGTGTGTGTGTGTGAGAGAGAGAGAGAGAGAGAGAGAGAGAGAGAGAGAGAGAGAAAATACACTTCTGCATCTGCCTAAACCATTAGAGTTTTAAAAACATTGGAACTTCCAGTACATACATAAACACACATGGAATTACACTTAAAATTAATTTTTAACCTTTCCTTGAGATAATTTCTTACACTAAAGCTATGACAGTGGTACAGCAAAGTCAACTTAGATTCATCTGTTTGGAGTCCTTTCTCATTCTTTCTTTGTATCTAATTATGAATATTAGACTCACACAAATCTGTATTTACATACTATGTGATGGTCGTGACATATGTTGTGCATAAACATGTGCATAGAATCACTTTGTGTGAGTTTCAGAGTCATACTTTTTAACCTTTAATTGTTCTGTTTTTACAAATTTGGTAACCAAGTACAGTTGTTGAAATTAAAGAAACTGAACAACTTTAACCCTCAATCCAGATTCTTGTTTTCTCAGTTCTCACCAGTGTTGCAGTTGCTCCTCCTTGTGGAGGGTGGTATATAACCGACTCACAGACCGCAGCTGCCCAGGATAGCCCCAGATCCCACTTTAAGTGTAATTTGCAAATAAGAGGACTAAGATGAAGATCCTTTGCCAATTTCAGTTCCTGAGCTGCTGCCGCCATTGGCAAGAATTTTAGAACAAATGATGAGCAGAGAAGGAGATGTGAAGGTCTCATGTCAACACGCAGGTTCATATTTACATCGAGTGCCAGTTGAGGCAAAATAAATGCTTTGGAAATTTTCTTTTTGTAAACCAAAAATGCTATTGCAGGCATCCAAGTTATATCATTAAGCACCATTAGAAAGTGAACTCCATTCTTACTTTTCTACAGAGGTTTTGAGTAGTAATTTCATCCGAAATAGCCTCCTCTCTGTCCCTCCCTTCCATGTTCTGCTCCATGTAATTTTAGGCAAATTGCTTCCTTTCCTTTCTGCCCTTTGTTTCCGTCTGCTTAAAATGAGGACAGAGTCCTTAATGTACTTCTTTCAAGTCTGTTACCTTGATGAATAAATACGTAAATACAGAGGTTCTTTGAGAATGCAGAGTTCTACGTATTTATAAATTGGCTTTTCCTAAAGTAATTTTATTTCATGAATAGGCTACCAGTTCCAGGAGTCACGTCTATTTTAATTTTCTTTAGTTATTAAAAAAGCCCATTTCAAAATAAGAAAAATAGTTAAAGTTGAAAACCTTTATTTTCTTGGTTAAATTGGATTTTTGTCATTGAAAACTTACTCTGATTAGTTGAAATGCTTTAGTCATGGGCTTAGGTATAGATGCTCTTAGCCACTGTGCAGACAGGGTCAGACAGAGTTTCTTTTTTGGAAAGAAGAGGGAGGGGTCTTTGGCTAATGTTTGTTTGCTTTGAATGAGGTCTCAATACCTTGTTAGCAAAATAATAGGTGTTTTAAGGAAAAAAAATAGATATTTTATGGTGTGAACAGTAGTTGGTCTAATTATACCTTAAAATGACTACAACGTGCCCTAAGTTTGCAGTAGTATGGGGACCTATTCTGTGATGCCAGCCACAATATGGGGAGCCTGAAAGGCATTATACCAAATGATGTAAGCCAGACACCGAAGGACAGTCACTGCCATTTTCTAGGTTGGGTCCCAGCACTGAATGCAGAAGTAGCAGTGGTCATTGCCAGAGTCTGGGATCAGGAAGATGAGGTGATAGTGCTCACTTGCAGTTATTCTATGAATTACTTCTGTGTATCCACTGTATAGCATAGAGCATACTTACTGTAATAACATAGTGTACACTGAATCTATACGGAGGTAACTGTAATATGACAGGCCTATAAATGAGTGTGATTATAGTAATCAGCTTACGGTCTATACATATGTCAGACCATTATGTTGTTCACCTGAAATATATGTTTTATTTGTCAAATATACCCCAATAAAGGTAGATGGAAAATAAAGACCATGGAGGAGAAAAAGAAATTGTGACTTAAATTTCTGTTATATGGTAGGTTAACCCTTTTGCTACCTCTATGCTCTACAGTTCATCTTTTTAAATTTTATTTTCTTTTTCATGTATTCAGCTCATTAACAATCATTTGTTAAGCTTTAATTGGCCATTGTATTGTCTGTCTTACCCATTTCTGACATTTCTTTCCATTTCTAGCTTTCCCTTGCCCATTTTAAATTTGCAACATATGGGCAGTGGCATCTTTAGAATGTTTCTTGTCATTTCCTGTCATGCATGGGTGACAGAATATATCGGTTTTTCAAACTTATAATTTTTTTAACCTCCTTATGGAACTCAATTTATTATAAAGAGACTGGCTCAGTTCCAACCTTGAAGGCATCAAAAAGAACAAGTTCTAAATACCATCATTTAGAATGCAGCATATTTAGCTGCTCTCCATCTTGTATGTCTCCATTTCCAGGACACAGCCATAGTAGCGCATATGCTTGGCATGTATGCTATAATATTGCTTCCCCCACCTCGCTTGTCTCTTGGGCGGGGGGGGAACCATATATAGTGAGCCATGGGAACAACTGGGCCCCGAGGGCAGCACAACAAAAGCAGACGTGTGAAGGTTTTGTCCTTGTAAATGACATGATACAAATGCATGTGATGGATTAAAATATATTCATCCTGACAGAAATCTTTTATTCGAATGGAAAAAACCCATCAATTCCAATCTCAACAAAGGTGGTTGTTTCGAGGGAGAGTGATTGCCAGGGTGGCACAGTTCTCAGGCTTGGGTCTTGATTCTAAGCTCTATGGTGGTTATAATCTTGTCTTGGCATGCTATGTTTCCAGAATATATCAGTTTTCATGATTCTTTGGCCTTTTCTCAAGATTTATGAACGAGGGGGTTAGCTTTTTTTGTCTGGCAAGTAGCAAAGCCTATTTGAGACTCTCTGATCAATAATTGTAAAATGACTAGAAATTGATCCACGCCAGTTGTAAATCCATTCATGCATTTCTATTAAAGTCTGTCACCAGAAGCTGTACAAAAGACCTCATCATTGAAGCTAGGACAGAAGCAAGTACTGGCCATGGTGTCTTATGGAATGCTCATACAGGGTTCACAGCAGTCTGAGATCACTTGTAGCATTCTGGTATAGCCTTACTGGGGAGCTAGAGCTTATTTTGCTTACAGGTGGAGCCATGATGAGATTTGACACGCATTCTTCTCCTTCAAGATAGATTGTCACTGAGCATGACTTTGCCCTCTTGCCCATTTAGGTCTCTTTCTTTTGGGTAGAATAAATTCAGGGAGTGCACAGGTGCTATGTTGGTTTTGTTTTTGATTTCTTTTAATTGATGTGCATTCCTGTGAGTGAGTGCCATGTTTGTGGGTGCTGGCTGGCAGAGGCTCAGAGAGGACGTCAGATCTTCTAAAGGTAGAGCTGCAGGTAATCGACATTCCTTTATAAGTTTTCATATACTGGGGAACATCTCCACTTCCTTTGGTAGAAGTCCATAATTTTTCATTTTGTTAGAATTCTAGATTAACCTAGTTTTAACCTGTGGTGGAGCCAAGTCCCTACCATCTTGGCCCACCTTGAGTAAAGTCTGCCCAACTGTTTTTATTATGTCTTTGGGTATATTGTTTACTTTTCTCATTGGTATGGTAAAATACCTTGAGAAGAGCAACTTAAGGGGAGGTTGTTTGAGGTTTCAGTTTATCATGGCTGGGAAGTCGCTGAAGCAGGAATGTGAGGTGGCAGGGCAATACCTGTACAGCTGCTGCTGCTGCTTTAAACAGCCCAGGATTCAAGCCCAGGGAATGGTCCTCCATTAGCGCTATTAATATATTATTATAATACAGTATGGTACATATTAATATATTAATATACATTAATTAAAGTTAGCCTAATCCTAGTAATCCTTTACAGATGTGCCTGGAGGCTTGTCTCCTGGATTATTCCAGATACTGTCAAATTGACAATCAGTATTAACTATCACAAGTGGAATAATGTAGTCACATGCTCAATATGGAAGAGGTGTCTTATTCAAAGTGTACTGAATTTAATGTTAATAATTTTTAATTTAATGTTAAAAACAAAAACAAAATATCCCAATTTTATAGCTGTAGTTATAACTGGTATTTAAACAAACATCTGGACAATATAGTTTAAACTGACTCAACACATTTGATGAGTTCTGATGTTCTGTACTTTGAAAAACTAGGACATACTTTGCCCTGCCTTTTGAATTATATGGAAAGCTGGACTGTGACAGTAGAGACAGGCATGCATAACAGTGACAGTCAGATGTGGGTAAGTGCTTTGTCCACAGTTGTGTAATTATTTGTTTGGGTAAGTGAGGAGAATATATTGAGGAATGGGCACCCCTTTCTTTATAGCTCCTGCTGTTCTGGAACTTACTATGTAGTCTTCCCTGTCCCTGAACTCAGAGTTCTGCCTGCCTCTGCTGCAATTATAGAGGTACACTGCCACTGCCACTGCCACACCCACTGCCACACCCACTCAGGGATAGTTTAACCACTTAAACTTGTTGGTGATGCACCTGGACAATGACAAAATTTGGGAACATTTGCTTCTGTTGGGCTCTGCCCATAGTTCTTGTAGAACAGGGCCTTTGCTGGCTTTTTTTGTAGTTGTATGCATTTGTATGACTTTCTCCATGCCTTCCAGCCCAGCGACAAAAGCCTCCTTGTGGTGCACTGTACACCTCCATTCCAGAGGAATTTGTGGACAGCCTAGGGCAAGCAGCAGTGTGTTGTAGTATATGTAATCTATGGAAAAAGTCAGGGCCAAGTGGGCTTCACTCTGCTGGAAAGCATAGGTAAGTTTACTCCTGTCCCCAGCGGCCGTCACTGCTACTATCCTGCTGGCTTCTCTGGGTGGGATATTGTAGACTGTAAGGGTGGGGTGCCTTGAACACTTAGGCTTATTCTCCAGGGCAGCCCTGGAAGGGGTATGGTGACATTGTATTGACATTGCCACTTCCTCTACTCTTTCACCCCCTCCCTTCTCACTGTGCTTGGACAACCCCTAGCCTGTCTCTGAAGGATTTGGATCTACCACTCACAGTTCCACACAAAGTTATAGGGCCAAAGAAAAAATAATAATAAAGCTTATTCCTCTTCAAATGCAGATGACACAGTGTTGCTTTGTCTAATTCGTTCAGTCAGATAGCACTGTGCTAACTCATTGGTTTTATGCTGCTTCTGCCAGATGCTTGTCACAAGCAGAAGAGCGTAGTTCTGAGGAGTTCAGTATTTATGCTGCATAGGATCATATACCACAAATGATTACCATTATCTTTCATGAACATAATGTGTGTGCAAGCTCCTCTTGTCAACTCTCCACCCCTAGCATAACCTTCAGCCAGCTTGTACCCCTTTGCCTACCCGTTCCAGCTCTCAGCCTTTAATTTCATCTTTTAGGTCAAAGCATAGCATAGGCACTTCCCTAAAGCCTTCCTGATTTCCAAAATCAGATCATAGCCTTCAGTGTATTCTCAGAAACCACTGATCATAATTTTCTCATGACTAAGGTAATGATATAAGTTATCCAGAGTGAGAGGGTAAGAGGAGGCTCTTAATCATTATGAGGATACACATAGAAACAGGGATATTCTGGGCAAGCCAGAAAATACCTTATCTGTGTCCTTTCCTCCTTGTTTGTTTGATCAAGTGTACGTTCTTTCTTACTTTGACAAGTGAATTTGTTGCTGAGATGGGATAAACAGAAAAGGCAAATGTTGTTTATACTTGTATTTCAGTACTCAATTTGCACTCAGTAGGTGCTCTTTATTGTTTACTGGATAGAAATTTTGGTGTTCCTGTAAGGGCCAGAGCTTGAGAGTTGTCTTCCCTATGACCCCTGAGGTAGCTAGCAGATCAAAAATGGTTGGTAGGAGCTGGGGAAATGCAACTGAGAAGTTCTTTGGTTGCCCCCTAGACCAAATTTTGGGATAATGGTGATTTGTACCCATTCTGTGCATTTATGGGTAAGCATTTATGGTTGTGCATTTATGGGTAAACAGATAAGATGTCAAGTCTGTTCTGTGAAATAGAACATGCGATACGGGAGCCCTAGTCTAGATGGTGTGGAAGGTGTTAGAACTGTGTTTCTGAATACAGGAACGTCACTGCGAATGGAAGCAGTTCCTTACAGGTGATAGGTGACAGGCCCAGAATCAGTATGCTGTGCTTGGTATCTTCAGAGTCTTGGTTAAATCTGACTGCTCTTGGCAATCTATTAAAATACGTAACATTTGAGAAGGTTATGATCACTTAGGAAGGCTATTAGAAATTATGTAGTATGGACTTCCTACAGCTCTTTTTATGGAGTGTCACCAAGGAATTCCTGTGATGAAGGGGCCAGATGACATTAGTTCTTAGGCTTCTATAGATAAACGGAAGACTTGCCATTTAAACAGTCTGTTCGCTGGCCAGAGTAGGTAGCGAATGGGAAATGAAGTGAGGTGTTGAATGTAGTACTGAGCTTATTTCCACGTGCTTTTAAGGGCTGCATTGACTTCTTTACTTTCTAGACAGCTATAAGAAACCTCTTTGGAGCACATCAAAGGTCTTTTTAAAGATGCAGTATTTCACTGTCACCTCCCGTTCTCATTTTTTCTTTATTGCCAAGGGGCCAACAGCTATTGAGAAGGTGGACATTTAAAATCAAGAGTAATGAGCACCTGGTTTTATTGTAGTCTGTCGATAACTTGACTCCTTTGGCAGTTGTTAGTGCAGATTTTGAGCCTTGGGTATTGTAATACTTTTTATCAGGTACCCATGATCAGCAAGCCTCATACTGCCCAAGTTCATTGCATTTGCTATGAAAGTGAACGAGTCACTTATCCACCCATTGATGGCTGACATGAGTACTTTTCCCCTTACACTTAAGTGTTACCTTCCTGGATGGATTGCTTATTGCTGAATTCTGTGCTGTGCTTCCCTTCTTTCATGGATTGTACTAAAATCTTAGCCAACTTTTAGAGCTGTGAACTTGTACTTGCTTTGTGCTCTCCTCCAACTATGGATGCTGATACCAAAGGGAGCATTGTATGATTTGGGGGTGATGGGTTCAAGTTTTATCTAGTCAGTTGAGTCCCTTGTCAGCAATTGGGATTGTAGCTCAGTTGTAGAATATTTGCCCAGCATGAAAGAGGCCCCTGGGTTTAATACATTCTGACAAAAAGAACAAGATAAGACAAGACTAGACAAAAACAAGACAATATCATCTGCCGCGGCTAAAGTTGTAGGTCGGTGGTAGAGTGTGAGCCCAGGATGCGGTATGCAGCATTGGGGTGAGGGAGTGTGTGAAGTAAAAAACAATCTCTTTATGAGCTGTTAGGAAGTACATATGCACTAGTATTGAGTACAGGGTAGAGCTGGGCACATGGGCCTTTCATGGTCCTCCTGTAAGCAGCTGATTGTGGAGGGCATGAGAGAAGAGGCTACCCATCCACCTGTCTCTGATGCTTCTTGATGCAGCCTGTATTCAGGTCAGTCTTGGTGTTAGGATAGCAAGAACGTTTGTTTGGACCAAGGCTTTGGTGCCCATGAATGATTTTGAGTCTCCTCTATGTAAAATGTGCATTAAGCTTGTTATATAGCAGCCATTGCTCATCATATCCTCACTCCCTTGTCACTTTCCCTTAGGGGCACAGAATTCTTATTCCATATAATGTTAGAGACTGGCCATAGGCGTCATACCTGGCTATGGTTTCTTCAGTTCAGGAATTGCTAATATTTAGATAGTTGTTGTACTTACCTTTAACACACAGACACACACCACATGCATGCACACACACACCCACCCACCCACACACACACACACACTCACACACACACACACACACACACACACACACACACCCTTAGTGTCCAGGATTATCAATCATCCATGAAATTAGAACTCCTTTTGCATATAGTTAGTGTCTTACAATGGAGGCCCACCAAGGAAGCATTTGGGGCTTTCTTCATCGTCTTTAAAGTGGTTTGATTCTAATCACGTTAAAATAATATTTCACTACTTCTGATTTTCCTAATTATCATGCACATAAACAGTGGGGATCATGACATTAGAATAAGCGAGCAGCTTATGATTTTTGCCTCAGAAAGAGAAACCTTGCTGTTTTCCTCCCTCCCTTGAGCTACACAGCAGAAATAAATGAGCAAGTCCAGAGTACTTTATGATAGATAGTTAATGGTGCTGCGCCTCTGCCATCAGGCTTGTTTCCACAGCATCTGTCACAATTCAGAGTCATTAGCATACCTTTAATGGTTTCTTTTCAAAATAATTTCTACTAGGGCATTTAGAATGCATCAAGGAAAAATATTGAGTTGTAGAGATGAGGAATTTCAAATGTAGACAAATGGATTTCATTCTCCCGTTGTAATTTTGATAAAACCCAAACCACCTAGCAACACACTACAAAGTATAATGCATTTCACAGCATTTAACGTACTACCTGGGAATTACTTTTTCAAGCATTCTAAATAGTTAATTAAAAAACTTTTGAAAATAAAAGTTTTAATTTAAAAATTAAAAAACAAATTGCTGTTTTTTGTTAAGGGATTAATCCCATGATATGCCTTATTCTGGCCAGTGTTTTTAGACAGCCTATCTCACTATGTTTTATAATCAGCCAGGAAATGATGGGATTCTCATAAGATTAAAAACTGGTTTTATACACACACACACACACACACACACACACACACACAACTAAGTGAATGAATACCAGTAGTGTGCAAAAAAAAAAAAGTATATCACTTTTGCATACTACTAGTAAATATCCAGTTAGTTGTGGGAAGTAAATCTATAATGAACAAATTAAGCTATATCTTTTTTCCTAAAATATCCAGTGAAGGGAAGTGTTTTCTTTTTAAAAATTGAATACATTTACAGTGATTATTTTAAATAAAAAATATTTTAAAGTACATTTAAATACAGAAACTAGCATGTACTTCTAGAATGCGTGTGTGTGTGTGTGTGTGTGTGTGTGTGTGTGTGTGTGTGTGTGTGCGCGCGCGCGCAAATTGTGTCTTCAAGAGAAGAACATTGTTCCATTTACTTAGCTGGCAAAGGATGGGCCAAGGCTGTTGTTTGGTATCTGTTTCTGTTTTTTAATTCCTTCTGTGTAACGTCTCTTTACCTGTTCCATGTTACCCTTACATGGTTTTTATAATGGCACTGATAAGATACTTCTCTTCCAATGCTCTTTTCACCCCTATAGAAAAGTTTTATTTTCCAGTATTTTTATTAGTGATTAGAAAGCAAGTAATATGACTTTTTAAAATTTCTCATTTAATTAGAGCCAAGGTCTGAATATTGGCTTTTATTATTTTCTTGAAACATTGACATTGTATGAAGCCATTTGTTTATTTTGTATATGTTATTTTTAAAAAGACAATTAAAAATTGATAATTCTAGGAGTTGGAAATGCTTTCCAGATTTTATGCATTTTTGCTCTCTGGAGCTGTCATTGTTTTCTTACTTTGGCAAAGCAGGGTAGGATCACAAGAAGAACTCATGACTCAAACATGTATAATGTCCTCTCTTCAGAGTTCAGGGAAGCGTAGTGTCTTATTCTTGTCTCAGGTGACAGGAGGGGCCAGGACAAGGGTAGAGGTTGACATGGCCCTGCTTCAGAGGTCGCTCATCACTCTGTGTCCCATTCTATGCACACCCAGCATCAAGGGAACTCAGAGAGGCTCTTTCTCTGGGAATTTAATTAGCTCCAATATAATGAGCTCGGCTAAAAACCAGAGACTTGGTTATTGATAAAAGTGGGAGCGATGTTATAGGGAGTTCGAGAACACCTAAATTCCAAATAGTCTTAGAAACCATTACTTGAGCATTCTGATGAGAAACCAGTTCTAAGAAGTATTTAGATATTTAATATTTCTTGACAACTCCTTTGCAATTGTATATCATATTGACTTTGATTACGTGTATTTGGAAACACCAAGAACTATTATTTTCCTTGATGTTGGTGCTAAAAAGTTGTCAGTACAATCTAGAATCCTTAAATAAATTTAGAAAAGGGCTGACAGACCAAATGAAATTTCAATTACAGTACTTGATTTCAGCATTTCCCTTACATTTGAATCTTTAAAGGAGAAGTGAAAAGCAACATTATCCTTGAGAAGTTCTCACCTCTAAGTAGCCGTTTTTAATTACAGAAAGTGTCTTCAAAATATGATTTGCATTGTAAGGTTCTGGCTGTGAGAATGTCGATTGTCAGTGGCATAATGAGAGAACAACATCTTAAATGAAAAACAAAACAAAACAAGATCACTATTTCTATATTATGTTGAGAGACTTGACCATAACTGACCATTACTTGGCCAACACTGGCCAATTTCCCATAGCAATATTGTATTGGCCTCTGGATTTGGGTGTTACTATTAGTCACATAAACACAGGACATCTTGTTCACGCCTGGAAAACTATGACCACAATTGTTAGGACTGTTTTATAATGAGCCCAGAGTATACAGTGTACTTCTTTTGTGAAGTCACTTCCTTGGGAAGTGACTGTCTTTATTTTTCTAAGACCTGCCTTTTCTCAGAGTCTAAGCTCCTCCTTGCCTTTTCTTCCCCGTCTCCCTTCTTAAAGGATTGCCTAGAAAGGCTGTTGCTTTGAATGCTTCTAAGGTTATAAATTTTCATCAACTGAGTCTAGATTTGACTTTTTGGAACAGCCAGAAGTCATCTGGAGTTGAGGCTGTGGGTGATAAAACTGTAATAACATTTTCTGTAAGACAGAAGTGGAGAGCAATGCGATCAGTTTTCAGGAGGTTTTTGGATGGATGACTAAGAAGAAAGTTCCTGAATAGGAAACCTCAGTTTGATATATGTGTTTACTTCAAAACGTTCCTACCATTTGATAATGGCATCTGGGCTTTGTATATCGCTTTCTCGTTTTTTATGTTTGTGCTGTTTCTTTGTCTTAGTAGCTGTGCCTTGCAACCTATTGTCTGTGGGATTGTTACCATTCCTTTATTTCATGATGATAGTCTTTTTGGAGATTCTAGTGATATCTGTGTATCACATTTGAAATGTAGCAATTAAAGTGACACAACACAGGAGAAAATGAAGTCTCACTTAATGTTCAGTTATATAAATTGGTTACTCCATAAGTTTTTCTCTTTTGTAGTTTAACATTTGAAAATTGGCAGTCAGATTCTAATCTTTACTTTAAATGTACTTATATAGCTCTATATTATCAAATAGCATCTGCCATATTTCATGCTATTATCAACCTATATATTGCTTCAAAAATATAGTCTTTCAACAGTAAACTGATAGTTTGCAGTTACTTAAAGCACTTGAATCTTCCAGTATTGTTTATATAAGACTTGCTGTTTAATTAGAGACCATTTTAAACTTAAAGAAATTCTGAGTTCCTAGCATATGTATTTCTCTTAGCTGTGTGCTACCTTAGTGGGTTTGGTGTTTGTTTTCTCTGTTCTTTTCTATTTTTTTTAGGCTAAAATTTGGCAACTTCTGTTTTACATTTCTTTTGGTTATCACAATTTTTATTTGTATCCTTGTGACTTCATGTATAACATATGAACAGAAAGTGGTTTACATTGTGTTTATTCTGGAGAAAGGGAGGAAGGAGAGAAGAATGGAGGGAACAAACAAAAAGTTGCACAAAATCTAGAGCATGTGGATCTAGAAGTACAGAAGTATCTAAGCTGATCAGAGGCACACCACTGTTTCTAGTTATTTGTGTTTTCCTGATTCATTTCATTCTGTTGTAAAAATTAATGAATTAATAAAATCATGCTTTCAGTATCACTTCTGCTTTCAATATCACATCTAATAAATTCAAGCATAGATGATAGTAATAATTAGCCAGGACTGCTGGGCGGTGGTGGCGCACGCCTTTAATCCCAGCACTTGGGAGGCAGAGGCAGGAGGATTTCTGAGTTCGAGGCCAGCCTGGTCTACAAAGTGAGTTCCAGGACAGCCAGGGCTACACAGAGAAACCCTGTCTCGAAAAACCAAAAACCAAAAAAAAAAAAAAAAGAGAGAATTTCTAATTAGCCAGGACTTTGGTGGGCTGTTTTATTAGAATATTTTGTTGTCTGCTTGTTTCTTGAAAAGCATATCTCCACAAAAATAATGGTTATTGGAAACTGGTTGTTGTGTCTATGAAAAGATAAAGGGGGGTATGTTCTTTGGAGGTGTGGTGAGGTATGGGGGAAGGGGGTGCCTTGGAGGGCCCATGCTGAGGCATCCCTTCCCTGTGAGGGACCAGCCACACAATAGTGGGGAGGGGAGTTAAGAGGGTAGTAGAGGCAGAGAAAGAGAAAGAGAGAGAAGTCGGGGCTGGCCATGAACACTTGGAGTGGGGGAGAGAATGGGGACAGAGAGGGAGAAGGGAAAGCAAGGGAGCAAGAGAGTGAGGAGGGGGCAAGGAGCCCCTTTCATAGTGGGTCAGACCTTCCTGGCTGTTGCCAGGTAACTGTGGGGTGGAGCTTAAACAGAATGCTAACACTAGAGTTTCAGCAGCTTAACTCCTGTTGTAAGACATGTATTACATGTCTTGAGCATGAGAAGTTTTTGTCTCTACCTAGCAAAATAAGAATTCCCATTCACATACATATTTCTGGTAGAAGAGACAACTGATAAAGCTCATTAGCTCATTGTTTCAGGGTAGAATAAACATCACAAAAAAAGAAAAATCAAAAGAAAACATTAAGTAGTTATAAATCTACATATATTTTCTATGAAATCTAAATGTGTCTTCTCATTAGAAATCTTACCTAAACGCATTATAGGTTACTCATTTCTTCACCTACCCAGTCTTTGGGATAAAATACTGTCAAGAGTGTTTTGTTTAAGAATAGGGTCAGGTTTGCAGTCCTGTCACCATGGAACGCATTTTGATACATCAACTTTTAGTCTGCCTTTGCATTTAATAAAATAGGTATATAAGAGTAATCGTTTGGGTAGGAATTTCCTCACACTAACATTCAGTGTTTGCTATTTCCAGTTAAATGCAGTCCCATATGAGAAGCAAGCCACTTCCAACCAGATCAGCCTTTTATTCAGAAGTCATAGGCCTAGCTTGAAGGAGGTTCCCACCCGACTAATGAAAACCAGTTCATTTTATTTAATTAGCATTTGTTGAGAGCCTCTTAATGTGCCAGCATGTTGGTACGTATATTCCTCGGTTCAGGTTTGTTACAAAGGTGTTGAAATAATCATAAATTTTTCTACTGCCTTTGAAGATTATAATTGCTAGCTAAAGATTTCTGATATATTGAATTATTTCCTAGTGGTTAACCGAGTGTATCTTTTTTTTTTTTTTTTTTTGGGTTTTTCGAGACAGGGTTTCTCTGTGTAGCCCTGGCTGTCCTGGAACTCACTCTGTAGACCAGGCTGGCCCTGAACTCAGAAATCCTCCTGCCCCTGCCTCCCAAGTGCTGGGATTAAAGGCGTGCGCCACCACCGCCTGGCTAACCGAGTGTATCTTATCAAGGCTATGTATAGTAATCATCACATACTTCTGTCGGATTTGATGTAATAATAATCTGTCTAGTCTTTATCCAGCTTATAATTATTAAATGGATGTTTGGACAGTATGTGCATACAGATGATTCTGTTTATCATTTTTAGTAAAAATGTTTACTGACCTATGTAAATCTGCACTCTGAAGATTGCCCTTTATAGGATTTTTAGTGTTTACAGCATAATTGCTAACTGGTATTTATGTAGATTATTTGAATAATCTCATGGGAAGTGGATAAAAGCACATTATGCCAGTTTTGTGGGTTTTTGTCCCCTCTCCAAAGTTGATTCAGAAAGTGTTATGTGCACTTTGTATGTCTGGCTCTAAGAGCCTGTCTTGCTGCTGAGTTTAAATATTTGCCTGCCTTTCTTTCTCTCTTTCTTTCTTTCCTTCCTTCCTTCCTTCCTTCCTTCCTTCCTTCCTTCCTTCCTTCCTTCCTTCCTTCCTTCCTTCTTTCTTTCTTTCTTTCTTTCTTTCTTTCTTTCTTTCTTTCTTTCTTTCTTTCTTTCTTTCTTTCCTAAGATAAATTGGGTTTTGCTTGCTGCCAGTCCTCCTTTCCTTCTTTTCTCACCCTTCCCTCCCTCCCTCCCTCCCTCCATCCCTCCTTCCCTCCCTTCTAAAACCTCCATGGCCTTACATGAGTACTGTACAGAGAAGCACTGCTGGCTTTCTGGCTAGTTCTTGAGTTTTCCTGTAATTCTCCCTTTTATTCTCTCCCATTCTATTATTTCCTGTTTATCATGTTTAAAGAAGTTAGAGTCATTTGATCATAATGAAATTATTTTAATTTTTAGTAGGTAGCAGGAGTTCATTTTATGTAGTTGGTGTGTGTGTGTGTGAGAGAGAGAGAGAGAGAGAGACAGACAGACAGACAGAGAGACAGACAGACAGACGGATGGACGGACGGGGGAGGGGAGAGATAAATTCTCTTATCACACCTCTAATTTTCATAATATACTTTTTGAAAAGTAACTTAAAGAATATTTTATATTTTTGCATTTATGTAGTCAGTTGTTTTAGTGTTGGGCAGTGTGAGCTTAAAATGAACTTTTGGAAACAGTCAAGTGGCGGTGATGATCTCTACCTCAGAGCAGGGTCTTGCAGTGCATTGCTTGGTTTGCTCTAGAGATGCTGCAGGTGCCAGGAGCTGAGGAGACGAAACCTCACAGGGGAAGTTTGGCAAGGAAGAAGATGGCAAAGCAGGGGAAAGAGGGGACCAACTGGCAGAACTACACAGCAAGAGACTTCTGCTGCAGTACCTGACTTTAAAATAAGTGCGATTTTTAAAATGTGGATATAAGGAGTGGGAGCAAAGGAACCTTATAGTAAACAATTCTAGAATAACATTCTACCAAAAAATTGTGAAAAATAATTGACATTTACATTTATATACAATTAAAATAAATCTTTATTATAGAAAATTTAGTAATGGATTTGAAATACCTCATATATAAATCCTATAATTTGTAGTGTGGTTCATATTTTCTATGTATGATTTGTTTTCGATGTACATATTTATGCTTGTGTAATATATGTGTGTGTGTATATATATATATGCACATATGTGATGGTTTATATGTATGTATTTTTAGGAATTAGATGGATAGGATGGAAGAGGTATAAATAATTTGGGCTCATAGTCTAATCCCAAAGTATTTTAAAGTCTTCTATTGTAGTAGTACATTGTGAATTTCTTTCTGTATTATTTATTCTCATGACATTTTTAAATGTGGGTATGTTGGATGTTTTGGATGTTTAACTACTACTTTCTCTTTTGGGATGTTCTGATAGTTTTTAATTTTTCAAATTTATTAAAATGTCAAAGAAATTAATGCTTCTGACCAGTAAAATTATTAGGTGAATTTGATACAACCACTTTTCATACAGACAAATATATAAATGCGTATTTACATATTTGTCTATAAAAACATTTGTCGGGGATGGGTAAGATTCTGCACAAAGCCTTACTGACCTAAGACAGGCATGCACCAAAAGGCTGTGTTTATTAATAAACACTAATAAGGCTATGTTTGCTCATTAATAAACTCTAATAAGGCCATGTTTGTTCAAATAACACAAGCAAGCTGCATGTGACCTTGAAGACAGGTAAGGAAGGCCTTTTTGTGAGAATGATCTAAGACAGCTCAGCCTTGTTTTTGAAATAAAAATGGGGAGATGTGGAGAGCCTTATTGGGGTGCCTTGCCACCTGACAGGAGCCTGACATTAGGCAAGGACAAGGGAGTAAGCTCAAACTGGAATCTGACATTAGGGCATGATAGGGAAGTTAAGTTTAGGCAAGAATCTGACCTTAAGCTATAATCGGGAAGTAGGTTAAAGCAGGAATTTTAATCTTAGGGTGGAACGAAAGAAGCAGGATTCAGGGAAGATTTTGGGCTTGGACAAGGAAGTAGGCTCAGGTATTTTGGTCATTCTTACACACCCTTGGGAACAACTGTCACTGGACTTTGCTTATTGCTTTGACTATTTTGTGTTTACTGTCTTGCTTGTTCCTCTTTGTACTACTATCAATCTTAATACCTGCATATAATTAAATTAGTATAAAAGTGGATTGGAAATTATTAAACCCTCCTTCAGTCTCAGAATTGACTGGGGTCATGCTGCAAAAAAAAAAAAAATTCTGTTGGTTTATAATCCTGTTAGCAGTGTGGGAGTATGCCCGATTCTTTACCCTCCTGTCAGGATTGGGTATTATAACTCAGTTGCATTTGTGGTTGTTATGAGAGACAATCATCACGTACTGATAACTTGAATTACTTATTCTTAATTTCATCTCTATCTAATCTAATCTAATCTAATCTAATCTAATCTAATCTAATCTATCACCTATCACTTATTTAATGGTTAAGGTTGGTTGTTGCTTGGTTTGGACAAGACAGGGTTTCTCTGTATAACAGCTCTGGCTATCCTGCAACTTCCTTTTTAGCCAGGCTGGCCTTGAAAGAGATCTGCTTGCCTCTCTCTCCCACGTGTTGGCATTAAAGGTGTATATGACCATACTCTGTCCCACTTTATTGTTTTTCAATATTTTTTATTAGCTGCCTACTCTTCCCATTTGTGGGTTTGACTTGATAGATGTCAAATGAGCCACATTTTTGCTTTTATTGTTTTTATATGTTTGGAAGGGTTTGTTTATAATTAAGGTTTACTTGATACTGTTTTATTTTCAGATTAAAATTTAGCTATTATTTTATTTTATGTGTATGGATGGTTTGTCTGCATGTATGTTGCACCACGTTAGTACAGTGGCCATGGAAGTCAGTAGTGGGCTTTGGATCTCCCAAACTGGAGTTGTACATGATTGTTGAGCCCCATGTGAGTGCTGGAAATAGTACCTGGTTCTCGGGAGAGCGGCCAGAGCTAGTAACTACCTGTGGAGCCCTCTCTAGCCCCATATATTGATATTTTAAAAAGTTTAATTTCTACTCCTTCCTGTGTTTATTTTAGCATATGGTGTCTCACTAGATATTTGTACAAAGTTTTTTCCAGCATCAGTCTTTTAAATAAATAATTTATCCATTCTTCTTATATTTGTCTTAATCATTTCACTTAATATAGACAATGTAGAATTAAGGTAGTTTCTAATTTTAAAATTCTGTTGAATTGGCATAGTTGCCTGCTCTTTGACCACTATTCCACTGTTATTTATTGTAGACTCACAGGTTTAAAAATATTTGTCAAGGCAATTCTACAAACAGAATTGCCTTACTGGTATGATTTATCTATTCAAAATGAACATTGTTCTTTCTTTGTTGATCATTTTAATACTCAAACCACTTGGTTTTCTTCTTAGATTTTGAGAGCCTTTTGGCAGTTTCTGGAGTGTATACACAAGTTAAAGTTTTTTATCTCCTAGTAATTAGATATACTGGTGATTATTCTTCATAGGATCTGTTCATACTTACCCCTCTTCCTTTTTTCTGGGGGTGGGATTGTTTGATGGAGTTCCCTTTCTCTTGGCCTTTACTATTGTGAATGGTTGGGTGTCTTGTAACCAGTGGAGTTCTGAAGCTGATCAGATATCTCCTTGTAGAGCATACATAGCATGGAGCTGTAGTTTGTATACCTGCAAAATACATTTAGTCAGTTCTTCCTGTTCCTGTGGTTTGCTGTTGAGAAGACATGTGTGGCAGCAGTTTGTCTCCTTGTGTGGCACTCATTGCTGTGCAGCTCCTCCTTGCCTCGACTGGTCTCTCATCGTACCATTTGCAGTTCTTTAGTGTTTGTGTGGCGATATCTCGTTTTAATATAGAAAGAGGAGAAACTGTCTGAAAATTCTTCTACCGTAGAAAGCCACAGGATTCAATAATGTAAAATTACAGTGGTTTCTTTAAAGTCTTCAGAGAATTGCAATTATTAATACCATGAGTAATTTTCTTTCTTCCTTAACTTACAGTTGTTAGAGAACAATTTAGAAAATTGATGCTTCTGTCAAAAGTCAGGATGGGTAGGATACATGCTCCATCTTGATATGACAACATTAAGAATCCCACAACTTGTACTAACCGTGGAAAAAAGGAATCTATTTTATACTCCATTAGACTGTTACACATCATAAATAATTTATAGTACTTCTAGTTCCTGTCTGTATCAAGTGATAAACTCGTTGCTGTACACTTTTTTTTTAATAGATGCAGTAGTATTCCACTTTCTGTTCCCTGCATTACTTTTTACTCCTTCTTCATTAGAGAAATATATTGGGCCTGGAAATTTCTAGTCAGTGACCATAGGACTGGAGTCCTCCTAGGAACCTTCAGAAGACCCTCCAGGAACCGTAGGCCCAGAATGTCTCGTTCCTTAATTTGACTACTAACTAGATTCCTTGGAGAATAGTTCAGCCTTTGTGTGCTCACTTTCCTTGTCTATCTAATAAACTTAGATGCTTCAAGGAACTGCTCTGAGGAGTCACAAGATCTGTCAATATCTTGTCCCCCCCCCCCGGTGGTGGTGGTGTGGGTCAAACTGAGACCTTCACACATGCCAGGCAAGTGGCCTACCGTTTTGAGATACCCCTCAGCCCCTGAAATCCTGCATTAAATTATTACTGCTGTGAGATCCCTCAGCTCCACCACAGTAGTGCAAAGACTGAGTAGATCTCGGAGGTCTTGTTCACAATCTCTTGTCCTGTACATGCATGACATACCCTGACTAGACTTCTTCCCTTATACATCATCAAATTACCCCAGATTTCCCTAGAGAACAATTGGAAAAGCAGCAAGGCAGGTGGAGTGTAAGCAGTTGTAGTTCTTCCTGTCTCCAGCTGTGTAAGGAACCCACTATTACCAACAAGTGTGAGGGCTGATTGCTGTCCTTGGGTTTCAGAGACACAGTTTGCCAAGAAGAGTATAAAACGATAAAGTTTGTGATGAGAGAGCCGGTTCTCAAATGTGTGCAGCAGAGTAGATGCTCACAGGTCCAAGCTTGGAGTGGTTGATAGTCTTAGTGGGGATATTTTGAAGAGGTCAGGAAAGCCTTGTTTGGAACTGAAGTGTGGTTATGCTGATCGGCTGGGAGGGTGTCCACCAGCTTGAAGATGGCTTGGGAATCCAGCACAGGTGTGGATGCCGAGGCAGTAACTGTAGCTCTAAGCATGAAGTCTAAGAAACAAGTGCCTTGTTCTATGTGCAGTCTTCAAGGATGACACAATTCTAAGAACTGCTCTTGTGTGTAGTTACCTTAGCTAATTCTTAGCTAAGAGGAAGTAGCATATTAAAGGAGAGAACTCTAGGAGCTATGGCCACTGTATCCTCTTTGTTACATTCAACACACAGAACCTAGCACTTGAGAGGTAGAACTGTAGCAGTGTATAAAAACATATATATGCATGCCCAGAGCAAGGCACAGAAGCACCTGCTTTGAAGTCTTTTGACAGGGCATTGGCCATTGGGAAGGTGGGGTTTTTTTTTTGCCTATAGTAGAGCTAGAATCTTGAATGCAGAGTCCTGGCCTGGGTCTAAGACTTCTCTTGCTTTCAATTCTTTTGAAAATACAAACTGACAGGGTGGTTGGTACAATATTTCTTCTGGTCTGCTTCTGAATAAAAATGAAATCTGTTCAATAAAGCACTTGCTTTTTACCTCATGCCCTCGTGGTAAGTCCCGTTGATACCTGTAGATTGTGTATATTTAAAATATTTATATATACACAATGTTTATATGCATGCATGCATACATATATTCATACACACATGTATATAACAAGGTCTCTTATTTTTCCCACACACCAAACTCTTATCCTGAAGTGAATTGTGTAGTCTGAGGTAGATGCTGTCACATGGAGAAAATGACTGCTAACGTCTGACCCAGAAGAGAAAGACAAATGAAAAGCACAGAAAGTGCTCCAGGCTTCGTTGACAGCTCTTCTAGTGATGGCCTTGGTTTCTCTGAAAAACAGAGTCCAAACATTCAGTACTCCAGCACTCAGCTTGTTCTCTGAGGAAGGACTTCCCTTACAGATGGCTACAGGTTTAATCAGGGACTTGGGGTACATGAAGGGAGCACCTCAGTTATATAGAAAATGTACTTAAATGGAGCACTCCCTTTCCAAGGGATGCCAGATAATTGAGTTATGCCTAAATCTTGAACTGTTAAACACACATGCACACAAGTCTCATTTCTCTGTGCTGAGAGGTGTTAAATGCTTGAAAACTCTAATTAAATAGCTGGGATCATGCTGCAGAACCACTGAACATTAGTCTCTCAGCCCTGAGTGCTAAAATTTAACCTGAGTAGCTGTGACTAATCTAGTCTTTGTAACACATTTGAGTTAAGAGTGTGTGTTCCTGCTCATGTACTTTCTCATTAGCACTGATATTGCTAATGGGAGTGACAGATGTATTTTGGCTTTGCTTTCTATCACTCAATGTTTTAGAGTACTAGCTCCTTAGAGGAGGTAATTTTCTCTCTGGTACATTTATGGACCTGATTGTTTAATAGCTATACTCAAAAGAGAGTATGTCTGTGAGGACTGTCTTAGTTGGTGGGCTCTTGGGAAAAGAAGTCTTGATTAATCATTTGAATCTTAAAAGAAACGATGGTGTGATTCAGGTGAGTAGGGATACCATATACTTATTTGTTCCCTTGTGTCTCAAGTATTTCTCCCTATTTGTCATGAATTTGGAAGAACCATTCCCAAGTTCCCGACTTTGCTTTCTTGCACTCTGGGTTTCCTTTCAGGTGATATTTCTATAGTGATAGTATTATAGAGAATAGTTAGTATACTTAGTACTACTGAGGTAGTAAGTAGTTTATCTGTATAGTCAGGTAAATTAGAACTTGCCAAGCTGGCTTGTGACTGCACCATTATTTCTGAATAAATTCAAAAATGGCCATCTCCAAGTTGGGAACTGTCTCTTCTCTTTTTAAGAAACAGTCTCCTGTGACCTTGAATCTCTCTTCCTTTTGCCTTACCTCTGGATTGCTGGGTCACTCCACAATGGCCTCTCTATGCAATGCTGGTGATTGAATCCAGGGCTTCAAGTATGCTGTGCAAGCATTCTACCAACTGAGGTGCACCTGCAGCCTGGTTTCTGTCTGGCTTGCAACGCTAGCCTTCCCCAACTGTGGACATGGGTATGTTAAGTCTTTTAAAATATAGAAGAAAAAGGACTTGGAAATCTAGAAACTAGGGTGTGAGTCTTGGTCTTACTAGTTTGAAGTCCTTGAGCAACTCATGAGTCTTCCCTGAGTCTGAGCATATCCAGCTGACAAGTGGAGAGTGATTAGCATCTAGCACATGTTCCTTACAGGAGACATGATGCTAGATCAAGATACACACATGGAAAGGATATGATGCAGATGCATAAGCATGCATCAGATACGGGAAGAGGAAGGGACTCATGTAAAAGATACAAGTATTTGATAATAACAACTGGCAAGATAAAACAATAGTTGTGTTTGACTATCCTCTGAAATATATATTTTCCTTAATTTGTTAGAGGCATTTTCTGGGATTTTCTTTTTAATTCCTGATATTTTATAGAACCAGTAATATGTTTTTATGTAATCCAGACTTTAGTCAATTAATTTTCTGAATGGCGGTATTCTTCTATGTGAAACACTGCAGTAATAAGGTTCTTTGAGAAGGCAGTGCACTTGGGCAAATGAATGATCAGTCGGTCCTTTTATGTCCCATAGTACTGCAATACCAGCTGCCATATTAAATCTCAATCAGTAACAATGTTCTCACTAATTAATATAGCTGATTTGTATAGTGAGTAAATTGCCATTTGTAATGTTGGGTTATATTAACTAACATAACTATTTGCCAACCACAAATAAGCATAAAGTTTTTTTTTTTAAAGCTTCTTTCTATCAGTAGTTTGAAGTAGGCACTGCTGCATGGTATTTCAGTCAGTGTGGAAAGACAGGTCATGACAATCAGGGATACATTTGTAATGCAGGCCAATTAAAAAAATACATGTAAGTATTATTACTTTACCAGGAGCCTTTAAAATATGGTTTATTTAAGGCATTTTACCCCATCCCCATATTATTAAGATATAATTGAGATTTGAAGTTAAAAAAATGCATGTAGTCAGTGTGGTACATGAATCATAGGTTTAAATTGCTTGTAATTTTAAAGGCACTTAGGGGAATTGTGAAATTCTCATAATGCATTCTTATGTTTGGAAAAGGTTAGAGGAACAATAGTCTAGTTATTTTAGGATTTCTGTCCTAAAAATAGTCCTAAGGTAGCCATATGTGAGCAAATCCATGTCTACTTCTTGTTAAACTGCTTTTTATGTTTTTCCATTTAAACCTCCTGTGTTTAGTGAGGTAGTTAAGTGGCGTATAGTTTCTGTAGAGGCCACAATCTTGTTCTTGTAAACTGTACAGCTGGAATAATGACGACAGCGTGAATGGTGCCAGTGCCTTTAGAAGGGAGTCAGTTAAATGGCACTTGGAATTTTGATGATTATTGCTTTGAAAAGCCTGAAAATCACAGGTCTTGGCTTTATAGTTTAATTACTTGCTTAACAATTGCAAGTGATTCACTAAATCAGAGGCTTCCAAACAAATAACATCAGTAACTCTGTCATGCCTGAACAACTCCAGTTTTCTTGACAGTGGCCACCAAACTGTGTTTAGCTAATATAAACTGTTAGTTTAGCAGCAAGCAGTAGGAGCCTTGAGCGGCCATTGACGAGGTGCCAGTAAACTGCGCACTTCGAGCAGTGGTGACACTGGTGTCAAGATAACTTCAGCATGCGTTATCAGAACCAGTTGGGGAAGCAAATGTAGTAATTATCCACATCCTTTTTGATATTGGATTTAATAATAATGAGAGCCATCCAGCTTTCTGGGGCTTCTAATTAATAATTGGTTCTTAAGAACACAGCATGTGGCTTCTCACAGTTTGAATGAGATTAGGAAAATAGGGCAAACTTAAGGTCCCATATACTTTCATGAACAAATTGAAAAGGCAGTGTAGAAGAAGAGCAAACGGGAGACTGAGACTCAGGTGTGCTGCTGTGAAAATTTAATTTGTGCCTTTATTGACCTGTGTGCTTCTTCCTTGCTGTGTCTTAACTTTGTGACATTTTTGTGCGTATACCTCGCTCTCATCCTGCCCTTTCTCACTGGTCTTTTATTTCAAATTGACTCTCCAGAGTCAGATGGCCTCCTAGGCCATTACGCACATGTCAGCTACACCCTTGCTCTGTAATGTAATGGTAAAATATGTCTGGTCCTGAACTTACACTGCTCTGTCATGGTGGGAAAATTGTATGCATGCATTCAGTAGAAAATGCACGTTGAATAGTGAGTTTTGAACTTTTCCAGACCAAAGATCTGATGCTCTTAGTGTATGGGCTAAGGACAATGAGACTTGACTTAGCCCCAGTGATCAGGAGGGGAGGTGACTCATGGACTGTTATGTATGCTGGTGTGTTGAGTGTGCTCACTTTCAACTCATAAAGGATTTATTAGCATGTAACCTCACTAGCCAAGCAGCAGCATTAATGGAAAATGAGCAGTTCAGACCTTCGTCTAAGGGAACAATAGCAGCGAGTGCTTATTAGGGATAACTCCTGCCACAGAGTATACAAAGAAATATTGTAGCCATTGTTCCTGCGTGAACTTGTCATTGTATGGTACCTGCAAATGGGACCTCATTAAATTACAAAGTTTTTGCAAGGCAAAAGACACTGTCAAAAAGACAAAGCGGCAACCAACTAACTGGGAAATGATTTTTACCAACCGTACATCTGACAGAGGGCTAATATCCAATATATACAAAGAACTCAAGAAGTTAAACTCCAGAGAGGCAAGTAACCCTATTAAAAAAAGGGGTACAGAGCTAAACAAAGAGTTCTCACCTGAAGAATATCTAATGGCTGAGAAGCACCTAAAGAGATGTTCATTATCCTTAGTCATTAGGGAAATGCAAATCAAAACGACCCTGAGATTCCATCTCACACCAGTCAGAATGGCTAAGATCAAAAACACAGGAGACAGCAGTTGTTGGCGAGGATGTGGAGAAAGAGGAACACTCCTCCACTGCTGGTGGGATTGCAAACTGGTACAACCACTCTGGAAAGCTGTCTGGCGGTTCCTCAGAAAACTGGGCATGACACTCCCGGAGGATCCGGCTATACCACTCCTGGGCATATACCCAGAGACTTTACCTGCATGCAATAAAGACACATGCTCCACTATGTTCATAGCAGCCTTATTTATAATAGCCAGAAGCTGGAAAGAACCCAGATGTCCCTCAACGGAAGAATGGATTCAGAAGATGTGGTATATTTACACAATGGAATACTACTCTGCAATTAAAAACAATGAATTCACGAAATTCCTAGGCAAATGGTCAGAACTTGAAAATATCATCCTTAGTGAGGTAACCCAATCACAAAAGAACACACATGGTATGCAGTCACTGATAAGGGGATATTGACCCAGAATCTCGGAATACCCTAGACACAATCCGCATATCAATAGATTTCTAAGAAGATGGAAGGAGAGACCCCTGGTCCTGGAAAGACTGGATGTAGGGGAATGCTGAGACAGAGAAGCGAGAGAGGGTTGAATGGGGAAAAGAGGGAGGGAAGGGGGCTTATGGGACTTTCGGGGAGGGAGGAAACGGGAAAGGGAAAATGATTTTGAATGTAAATAAAAAAAAACTTAGAAAATAAAAAAAAAATAAATAAATACTTTTGGAAAAAAAAAAGGAATGACTGAGAGAGTGGTTGAGCAGTTCATTCACAAGAACTGGTCAGTTTGGCGCCAGACCACTCCTTTGGGTTGTTATGCCATGCTGTTTCCTTTCTAAATATAACTTAGCATAATTGTGAATGTTACCTATTAATGTGTCAGTACTGTGTGAAGAATGATTCTTCTACTGCAGACACATTTTTATTTAGAAGTTTATGTTTCAAAGACTTTGATTATTTTAACATAATAGTACATGAAAGTTTTTTTAAGCTTGTATATATTTTCTTTTGAACAATTGTTTTCTACATTTGAATGAAGTCTGCAATTTAGTAGTCAGTGAAGTTTTGCTCATGTTCTGATTCACAATAATACATCTATACCATCACCCAGTACACAAAACTCATTAGTTCTTCTGTAGGAAATCCTTCTACTTGCAATTCATTATTTTATGTCCTCCTGTGTTTTCTCTTGTATTTATTCTATTTCATTATACCAGTATTATTAGTAAACTGCAATAATAGTTCATTAGTAGTTAACCAGCAGTTTGAAAAATCACCACAAACCAGTGCTGTGTGGTGGGGCTCACAGTGGCCAGTGAAGTCTGTGTCCCCTCTGACTATGGGGCCTCAGGCACGTGCTCTTCTAATTTTGTTAGCTCTGCCAGCAGGCCTTGTGAGCGATTGGATTCTGAGATTGGATCAATGTTTTCCCCAAGGCTGTGAGACTTTCTCCTTTGCTATTTCATCATGGTCCTTTGGGGATCTGTGGGAGTCAATGACATGACTGTACTCAGAACTTGCCTTCCCAGACGTTCCCTTGCTGAAGCTCTTCTGTGGCAGGGAGGCTAACAGCTGTAGAAAAACTGTCTCTTTCCAGTTATCTCTTTTCTGATTTGTCTCTTCTGTTGCTGGACATAGTACATAAATACATCTTATCTAGCAATGGAGAAGATGAAGAATGTCTCATCTTGTCATCATGTCCTGTTTCCCAGGTAGACCTTACCACAAGCCATGAGGATTTCTCTACTTGTCATTACCTAGAATAAGCTGATAGCAAAAACAGGATAACCTAACACTATCTTGGATTGAGGTGTCCCCGTCACCTAGTTTGTTCCTGAGTGAGCAGAGGCATGCTGAGTGCCTTCTCTGCTGGGTCTTTCAGGCTCCAGGATTATCAAGGTGAATGAGACACATAGGTTGCTATTCTATTTTGGCATATAATCTACTGGAAAAGATAGACAGGAAAGCGGATCGATATTTGGATAGGCACTAAGCATTAGAATGTGGAGATATATGAAGATATTTGTTGGATCTGGTGAACAAGTTGTAGACTGTTCTTTCTCTACCTTTTTATAACCCACCCCATGGATTGCTAACTCTACCACACCAGGTCCTCCAAAGAGATTCCAGAACTGTGACATGGGACAGATCTTTATTCTGCCAGTAGAGATCATCAGGTCCCAGTGTTACTCTCTATGCCTGAGGAGTCCACACAGGGGCAGCTGTCCTGTCCTGCCCATTAGGCAGCTCCCTTCTCTACCAGAGAACAGCCTCACCAGCCTAAAATTAGCTATCCCCCAGCTTCCTTCTGCAATGCTGCTCGTGTGGGCCATTCCTGTATGCCTGCCCCAGGGGCTGGTACAATCTTTTTTTTTTTTGCACAGACCTATGGGGCCTGTTTTCCTGGCCACCTCCCTCACCTTTGCTGTGGCCCTGTGAGTAATGACTTTCTCTGATATAAATGGCACAGGCATGGGGTTTTTATGCATCCTTTGGACCCAGGTATGGATGAGGGCTCTTAAAGGAAATCTTTGTCTATAGGTGTCACTCACAGCCAGTGAGGTCAACATCTCTGCAAACTCAGTTTGTTCCTTTAGGCAGCTAAGATTGGGATCCTCTATTCTTGTCAAAGCTGAGTTTTAGGCTCATAGACATTGTAGGGGATTCTCATGCTCAAGTCTGTTGGACACCACAGTTGTATTTGGAAATCCACACTTCCTGTTCATTTGTGCATGGCACATCAGGTACACCATTAGAAACTTCTGATAACACTTGGGCAGGACTGACTGCAGCAGAACAGTTAGTTACTAGAGATAAGTCAGAGTTCTACTTCCTGAGATAGGATCAGGTACCAGGAAAATTTGTTGTCATAGAGGTAGCTTAGTTGATAACATATAGTGACATTCTTTTTATATTTGAAAATTAACAGTTTAAGCCTTTTTAGATATATTTTTTTTTAATTTAATTTTATTTTATTTTTTTAATTTACATTCCAAATCACTTCCCCTTTCCCGTTTCCTCCCTCCCCGAAAGTCCCATAAGCCCCCTTCCCTCCCTCTTTTCTCCGTTCAACCCCCTCTCATTACTCTGTCCTGGCGTTCCCCTACATCCAGTCTTTCCAGGACCAGGGGTCTCTCCTTCCATCTTTTTAGAAATCTATTGATATGCTGATTGTGTCTAGGGTATTCTGAGATTCTGGGTCAATATCCCCTTATCAGTGACTTCATACCATGTGTGATCTTTTGTGATTGGGTTACCTCACTAAGGATGATATTTTCAAGTTCTGACCATTTGCCTAGGAATTTCGTGAATTCATTGTTTTTAATTGCAGAGTAGTATTCCATTGTGTAAATATACCACATCTTCTGAATCCATTCCTCCGTTGAGGGACATCTGGGTTCTTTCCAGCTTCTGGCTATTATAAATAAGGCTGCTATGAATATAGTGGAGCATGTGTCCTTATTGCATGCAGGTAAAGTCTCTGGGTATATGCCCAGGAGTGGTATAGCCGGATCCTCCGGAAGTGTCATGCCCAGTTTTCTGAGGAGCCGCCAGACTGCTTTCCAGAGTGGTTGTACCAGCCTGCAATTCCACCAGCAGTGGAGGAGTGTTCCTCTTTCTCCACATCCTCGCCAACAACTGCTGTCTCCTGTGTTTTTGATCTTAGCCATCCTGACTGGTGTGAGATGGAATCTCAGGGTTGTTTTGATTTGCATTTCCCTAATGACTAAGGATGATGAACATCTCTTTAGGTGCTTCTCAGCCATTAGATATTCTTCAGGTGAGAACTCTTTGTGTAGCTCTGTACCCCATTTTTTAATAGGGTTACTTGCCTCTCTGGAGTTTAACTTCTTGAGTTCTTTGTATATCTTGGATATTAGCCCTCTGTCGGATGTAAGGTTGGTAAAGATCATTTCCCAGTTAGTTGGTTGCCGCTTTGTCTTTTTGACGGTGTCTTTTGCCTTGCAAAAACTTTGTAATTTAATGAGGTCCCATTTGTCTATTCTTGATCTTAGAGTATAAGCTATTGGAGTTCTGTTCAGGAAATTCTCCCCTGTGCCCATATGTTCAAGGTTCTTCCCTAGTTTCCCTTCTATTAGTTTCAGTGTGTCTGGTTTTATGTGGAGATCTTTGATCCACTTAGAATTGAGCTTAGTGCAAGGAGATAAGGATGGGTCAATTTGCATTCTTCTGCATGTTGACCTCCAGCTGAGCCAGCACCATTTGTTGAAAAGGCTATCTTTTTTCCACTGGATGGTTTTAGCTCCTTTGTCAAAGATCAAGTGACCATAGGAGTGTGGATTCATTTCTGGGTCTTCAATTCTGTTCCATTGATCTACATGTCTGTTACTGTACCAATACCATGCAGTTTTTAACACTATTGCTCTGTAGTACAGCTTGAGGTCCGGGATACTGATTCCCCCAGAGGTTCTTTTACTCTTGAGAATAGTTTTAGCTATTCTGGGTTTTCTGTTATTCCAGATGAATTTTTGAATTTCTCTTTCTAACTCTATGAAGAATTGAGTTGGGATTTTGATGGCGATTGCATTGAATCTGTGTATTACTTTTGGTAAGATGCTCATTTTTACTATATTAATCCTGCCAATCCATGAGCATGGCAGATTTTTCCATCTTCTGAGGTCTTCTTCAATTTCTTTCTTCAGAGACTTGAAGTTCTTGTCATACAGATCTTTCACTTGTTTGGTTAGCGTCACGCCAAGATACTTAATATGGTTTGTGGCTATCGTAAAGGGTATTATTTCTCTTACTTCTTTCTCAGCCTGCTTATCCTTTGAGTATAGGAAGGCTTCTGACTTGCTTGAGTTGATTTTATATCCGGCCACTTTGCTGAAGTCGTTTATCAGCTGTAGGAGTTCTCTGGTGGAGTTCTTTGGGTCGCTTATGTATACTATCATATCGTCTGCAAATAGTGATAGTTTGACTTCTTCCTTTCCAATTTGTATCCCTTTGACCTCTTTTTCTTGTCTAATTGCTCTAGCTAGAACTTCAAGTACTATATTGAAAAGATATGGAGAGAGAGGGCAGCCTTGTCTAGTCCCTGATTTTAGTGGGATTGCTTCAAGTTTCTCTCCGTTTAGATTGATGCTGGCTACTGGTTTGCTGTAAATTGCTTTTACTATGTTTAGATATGGGCCTTGAATTCCTGATCTTTCCAAGACCTTTAGCATGAAAGGATGCTGAATTTTGTCAAATGCTTTCTCAGCATCTAATGAGATGACCATGTGGTTTTTTTCTTTGAGATTGTTTATGTAGTGGATTACATTGATGGATTTCCTTATATTGAACCATCCCTGCATCCCTGGGATGAAGCCTACTTGATCGTGGTGAATGATCGTTTTGATGTGTTCTTGGATTCGGTTGGCAAGAATTTTATTGAGTATTTTTGCATCGATATTCATAAGAGAGATTGGCCTGAGATTCTCTTTCTTTGTCGGATCTTTGTGTGCTTTTGGTATTAGTGTAATTGTGGCTTCATAGAACGAGTTGGGTAGTGTTCCTTCTGTTTCTATTTTGTGGAACAGTTTGAAGAGTATTGGTGTTAGGTCTTCTTTGAAGGTCTGATAGAATTCTGCACTAAAACCATCTGGACCTGTGCTTTTTTTGGTTGGAAGACTTCCAATGACAACTTCTATTTCTTCAGGGGTTATAGGACGGTTTAGATGGTCTATTTGATCCTGATTTAATTTTGGTACTTGGTATCTGTCAAGGAAATTGTCCATTTCCTCAAGATTTTCTAGTTGTGTTGAATACAGGTTTTTGTAGTAGGATCTGATGATTTTTTGAATTTCCTCAGTTTCTGTTGTTATCTCTCCCTTTTCGTTTCTGATTTTATTAATTTGGATACTATCTCTGTGCCCTCTGGTTAGTCTGGCTAAGGGCTTATCTATCTTGTTGATTTTCTCAAAGAACCAACTCCTCGTTTTGTTGATTCTTTGTATGGTTTTCTTTGTTTCTACTTGATTGATTTCAGCCCTGAGTTTGATGATTTCCTGCCTTCTACTCCTCTTTGGTGTATTTGCTTCTTTTTGTTCCAGGGCTTTCAGGTGTGCCATTAAGCTGTTAGTGTATGCTGTCTCCCGTTTCTTTTTGGCGGCACTCAGGGCTATGAATTTTCCTCTTAGCACTGCTTTCATTGTGTCCCATAAGTTAGGGTATGTTGTGCCTTCATTTTCATTAACTTTCAAAAAGTCTTTGATTTCTTTCTTTATTTCCACCTTGACCAAGTTATCATTGAGTAGAGCATTGTTCAGCCTCCATGTGTACGTGGGTTTTCTTTTGTTTTTGTTGCCATTGAAGACCACCCTTATTCCATAGTGATCTGATAGGAGGCATGGGATTATTTCTATCTTCTTGTATCTGTTGAGGTCTGATTTGTGACCAATTATATGGTCAATTTTGGAGAAGGTACCATGAGGAGCTGAGAAGAAGGTGTATTCTTTAGCTCTAGGATGAAATGTTCTATATATATCAGTTAGTTCCATTTGGTCCAAGGCTTCAATTAGATTCACTGTGTCCCTGTTTAGTTTCTGCTTTCCTGAACGATCCATTTCAGAGAGCGGGGTGTTGAAGTCACCCACTATTATTGTGTGCGGTGCGATGTGTGCTTTGAGTTTTAGTAAAGTTTCTTTTACGAATGAGGGTGCCCTTGCATTTGGAGCATAGATATTCAGGATTGAGAGTTCTTGATGGTGGATTTTTCCCTTGATCAGTATGTAGTGTCCTTCTGTGTCTTTTTTGATGACTTTGGGTTGAAAATCAATTTTATCCAATATTAGGATGGCTACTCCACCTCGTTTCTTGGGGCCATTTGCTTGTAAAATTGTTTTCCAGCCTTTTACTCTGAGGTAGTGTTTGTCTTTGACACTGAGGTGCGTTTCCTGCATGCAGCAAAATGCTGGGTCCTGTTTACGTATCCAGTCTGCTAGTCTATGTCTTTTAATTGGGGAATTGAGACCATTGATATTAAGAGAGATTAAGGCATAGTGATTATTGCCATCTGCCATTCTTGACGCTATCTTTATGTTTGAGTGGTTATCTACTTTTGGGTTTGATTCAAGAAGGTTATTATCTCATTTTTTCCAGGGTGTTGTTTCTCTCCCTGTATTGGAGGTTTCCACCTATTATCCGTTGCAGGGCTGGATTTGTGGAAAGATATTGTGAAAATTTGGTTTTATCATGGAATATCTTGGTCTCTCCATCTATGGTGATTGAGAGTTTTGCTGGGTATAGTAGTCTAGGCTGGCATTTGTGCTGTCTTAGTGTCTGCATGAGATCTGCCCAGGATCTTCTGGCTTTCATAGTCTCTGGTGAGAAGTCTGATGTGATTCGGATAGGTCTTCCTTTGTATGTTACTTGGCCCTTTTCTCTTACTGCATTTAGTATTCTTTCTTTGTTTAGAACATTCGGTGTTTTGATTATTATGTGACGGGAGGTATTTCTGTTCTGGTCCAGTCTGTTTGGAGTTCTGTAGGCTTCTTGTATGTTCATCGGCATCTCTCTCTTTAGGTTAGGGAAGTTTTCCTCCATAATTTTGTTGAAGATGTTTACTGGCCCTTTAAGTTGCAAATCTTCACTCTCATCTATACCTATAATCCTTAGGTTTGGTCTTCTCATTGTGTCCTGGATTTCCTGGATGTTTTGGGTTCCGCGTTTTTTGCATTTTGCATTTTCTTTGACTGTTGAGTCGATGCTTTCTATGGAATCTTCAGCACCTGAGATTCTTTCTTCCATCTCTTGTATTCTATTGTTGATGTTTGCATCTATGACTCCTGATTTCTTCCCAAGGTTTTCTATCTCCAAAGTTGTCTCCCTTTGTGATTTCTTAGTTGTTTCTACTTCCTTTTTTAGTTCCTGGATGGATTTGCTGAGATCCTTCACTTGTTTGTTTGTATTTTCCTGTATTTCTTTAAGGTATTTTTGCATTACCTCTTTCAGGATTTCTTCCTGATGACCCACGTTCTCCTGCATTTCTCTGAGCGATTTTTGTGTTTCCTCCTCATGGGATTCCATCTGTTGATCCATCGTCTCCTGCATTTCTTTAAGCAGTTCTCGTGTTTCCTTTGTAAGGGCATCTAACCGTTGATTCATTTCTTTAAGCAATTTTTGTGTTGCCTCCTTATGGGCATCCGTCTGTTGACCCATATTCTTCTGCATTTCTTTATGCAAATTTTGTGATTCCTTTGTGAGTGCATCTACCCGTTGATTCATCTCGTTAAGCGATTTTTGTGTTGTCTCCTTGTGCGCCTCCATCTTTTGATCCATGTTCTCCTGCATTTCTCTAAGCGATTTTTGTGTTTCCTTTGTAAGGGCTTCTAACCGTTGATTCATGGTCTCCTGTAACTCTTTATGAGATTTATTTGTGTCCTTCTTGTGATCCTCTAATAGCATCATGAGAAGTGATTTTAAATCCAGATCTTGTCTTTCGGGTGTGGTGGGGTATCCAGGACTTGCTGCTGGTCACTGGAGCAAAGATGGCGGAGGGCAGTCTCCGTGGCGCCGCTCACCCTGTGGTCACGATGGCCCGCCGATCTGGCACCCAGACGACCACAGCGCCAACCCGCCCTCGGGCACAGACGGAAGCCCCCTAGATATATTTTTATATAAATTTGACCAGAGTCTTTTGTAGGACTGGTTGGGTTTGAACCTAGGTTTTGAATCTGCATCAGAAAGCGATCCCTGCAGTCCAGAAGTTCTTCGTCAGCCTTGCTTTGGCCTTTAGCCTTTCAGCTAGCACACTGCTGAAGGGATCAGCCAGAGGCCTCAAAGGTGGATGAGCTAAATGGAATTAAGGGAGGTATTCAGAAGACAGCATCCGTGGTTATAGATGAAGGGAGTCAGTGCAAAGAAAGATATTTAAGGCCTTGGAGTTTATGAAGTCTGATAAGCCAGGACTATGAGTCATGATTTGGAAGAAGAGCTCAGGTGGGAAGAATTGAAAGGAGGTACCTAAAATTTTGTAGGATGTAGAAATGAGAAAAACGTAGCAGAAGGCTTATTGTGCAAATAATGAGGCTGATTTGAAATACAGTGCTTGCTGCACTTTGATATGTGTCTGCCTTTGACGTTAAGGCCAGGCCTGTGTGAGCTGGCTTAGCCCATGAATCCTGACCAAAAGGAACAGTCAGAGTCTGCAGCCTCAGCGCTGCTGTGTAGTAGCGATAGGCTCCTGGAGTTGCTCAGGCCAGCGAGCAGAACCTTCCAGGGCAGAAATGGCCGCCTCGCCTCGCTTTGTCTTTGTCTTAATGTCTGTATGTCTTTGACAGGGAACAATAAAATGGGCTGTTTGATCGCAGACTGACTCGCTTCTTTTCCGTGTCCCTCCCGCAATCCTCCTTTTTCATGTTGCATTATCCTAGGTGCTCTTCTCCTCTCCTTCCTGACCCTGAGTTCCATGTTCACAGCCCCTCTCACCCAGGCTGTGCTCTAATTGGCAAAGCTGTAACCTGGTAGCAGCAGTTCTGCATTGCCTCGTCCTAATTGGTATCAGGGGCTGCTAGTGAAGCACAGCCATGTTGGATTGATTGATAGATTTGCTGCTGCCTTTGCCAGGCTTCTGCTTGACCAACAGTTCTGTGTGGAGCTTTTGAAACTAAAAATTAATATGTTAAATCTATCCCATGGTATACTTAGTGCGTCTGAAATAAAATCAGCTGTTGACCATTAAGGAGTACTTTTGATGTTACCTGAGTTCCCCTGGGCTTGCAACTTGCAACTCCAAATTTTGTTCTATTTCTAACTCACAGCTGGTTGTTTTCTTGCTTTCCTAATGCAGAGTAAAGCTGCATTATGTTTCACACTGCCTGCTGCACAGTGGGTTTCTTCTTTTCAGAAATACCACAAGCACAGTGTTCGCTGTGTGTGTAGGGTAGGGGAACATAGACACATTGAAAATATTCCTTCAGAACTTGAAATCTCTAAGCTCATTTTACATTAGCCAGTGAGTGTGTATATCATTAGGGTGACTCCTAAGAAGAATTGATACAGCTTCCCTTTCAGAGGCTGTTTCATGTAACTGACATTTATATTGAAGGTATAACAGCATTTAGACATACAAGTATTATTTACAATTAGTTTACACAAATTACTGCCTGGAAGTTACAGAAGGCTACAAGAGAGTACATTTTAAAATCTCACTTTATTTAATACTTTGATTAGCACTGTGGATAGCCAGTAAAATGAAACAACCTTATAGCAAACTAGATAAATGACCTTACAGCTACTAGATATTACCAATGACTAAAACCTCTTTGGTGCTTTTGTCTTCCTGAGTTTATGTAGCAAAGTCCTTAGTTATTTATAAAGCCACATTTCTATTACAGCAAGATAAGTTGGTCAATCTTTCACCAATAATGGTTGTGCAAAGTATTCTGATAAAAGTACTATCTTGTGTGTGTTTGCATTGTGGGGATTTTTCAAAGAACCTTCATTTGGTCTTTTGGAAAGTCCAAAATCAATTATTATTTTTACATTTTATTGATGAGGAGGACCAAGAATCTAAAAGTTTTAACCTTTGAAAATCATGGCTGCCACATATGTGACCTAGTTAAGTCTTGAACAAGTCCTTGGGACTCTATGTCTAGATTATGGTAGTGACTCACCAAGATGATTTCACCATGATGCTTTACATCTCAAGTGGCCTTCCATAGGCCCATGTTGGACTGTTCAGTCACCTCAGATTTGGTGCGCTTCTGAAGGTCACGGAGCTCTTAGGCTGCTGGGCCTGCCTGATGGAAGTAGTATCTGTATTCCCTTCCCTTTTCCCCACTCTCTGCTTTCTGTTCTGCTGCTGTGTTAATACCCACCTAATTCCTGCTGCCATAGACAGAACTGCTCTACCCTTCCTGCCATTCCACAGGAGACCAGACTACTCTGAGACTGTGGGCTAAAAATCAATCTTTACTTGGTCACAGCAGCAGGGAAGTGACCGGTACACCTGCCTGCCACCTGTGCAGTAGCAGTGTGCTCTTGCTTTTGACCAGACAGGGGTGATGCAGGCCTCTTGGATTTTACATTTTGTTCAGAAGAATGATGTAGGTACAGGTCAAAAACATTTGAAGTGCTAAAGGGCTGCATGAGTAATTCATGCTATCGATGTAGCCTTGGCAGGCTTGAACGAGGAGAGAATCTGGCTTAGTATCTTAAAGAAGGTCTGATCTGGCATTTTAAAAAGGGGAGGATGTCAGGATTTGAAACATATTTGACATTTTGACTGAGAGAAAGCTGGAATTAAAGGTGTGGAGAGGGGAGACTATGGGTTCTCTTTCAGGTCGCTGAGTAACAGGGTTTAGGTGGATGTCCAGTGTAGGGTTTAAAGGAAGGTTTCTCACATCTCATAGGTTAAGAAGGTAGAGAGTGGGCAAGCTCACTCTGGTGGAAGTGCTGGTTAAATGGCAGGTGAGAAGAAAGGAAACTCTTAGAAAAGTAGCACAGCCATCCAGAGGAGACATTCCTGATCTGAAGACCTCATCATAATTCATACAGATCACAACCACAACGTTGCTGAGCTTCTGTTAAAGTTAATGGAGGTCGGGAAGGGAAAGAGAGCTACATCATACTGTGATATCTCTCCAACGTTGGAGACTGAAAAATCACCTTACAGTTTAAGATTGCTGTCACTTTTGGTTTGTTATCAGAAAACAAACAAGCATTTCCAAGAGTAGGTAATCCAAGTAGCTGTTGACTCTCTTGCCTACCTCTTTTATCAAGTAAGCTCAGCAACGTTCTGGGGGAATCATGGCTGGCTACCACTCGGCTATTGGAAATGTAGGTTAAGCTCTCTGCAGGTTAGACTGAGGCAGGCGCCCTCCTAGCTGTCAAGTATCTGCCCTTGACCACACGTGGAAGCTCAGTGTGCTCGCCTGCGCGCTCTTCCATCCTGTCTGTTAGCTCCGCTGCAGGCTGGTAGCCCATGTGAAGCTGTGACCAGCAGGTGCTCAGCTCTAGATTGGAAACATTGGTTACACATGGGAAGCATTGGTTTGGAGCTGAGAAGAAGGGCCAGGCATGGGGAGAGTTCCTGAACTCCTTTTGAAAGACACCAATCTGGGAATGAGAGAGAATGCCAAGGAATGCCAAGATGGTGAAGACATAAGTGGGGCAATGCTCTCTTCTGAGACTGTCCTGCATGACCGAGAGGAGGGTTATGAAAGTATTTATGGGGTGAGGTTTCTAGAGGTGGCCCATGGCCTGAGCACCAGTGAGAGGCTGCACCAGTGAGTTAGGCACAGTGCTTACTAGCTGTCTTTATGTAGTATACCTAGGGAAAGGCTGAGTGTTGCAATCACAGTATAGACTTGAATGATTAAAGAAGAGGAAAAGACAAAACACCGAGATGGTTAAAGTCGAGACTTCAAGCTTCTTTTTTTGTTTTTTTTTTTTTTTGAGAGAGCATAAAAAATTTATTATTATTATTATTATTATTATTTTCTATATTTATTTACATTCCAAATGATTTCCCCTTTCCTGGTTCCCCGCCTCCCCAAAAGTCCCATAAGCCCTCTTCCCTCCCCCTGTTCCTCATTTGCCTAAGAATTTCATGAATTCATTGTTTTTAATTGCTGAGTACTATTCCATTGTGTAAATATGTATGGAAAATATCTCTGATAAAATTGAAGAAATATATAGAAAAACACGTTAAGATTGACTATTTCATGGTAAAATTATACAGATAAAATGGTAGGCATAAAAATATTCCTAAGTTGATTGAAAGTGGAATCATAAACATTTTCTGATAAAATTGAAAATCTACAAGGAAAATATTTCTGATAAAACTCAAGAAATGTGTAGAAAAAAACACGTTAAAACTGACTATTTCATGAAAAATTATACAGATAAGATTGTAGGCATAAAAATATTACTAAATTGATTGAAAGTAGAAGTAAAAACATTTTCTGAAAAAATTGAAGATTTACATGGAAACTATCTCTGATAAAATTGAAGAAATTTATACAGATAAATTGGTAGGAATAAAAATATTCCTGAGTTGATTGAAAGTAGAATTATAATCATTTTCTGATAAAATTGAAGATTTACATGGAAAATATTTCTGATAAAATTGAAAAAATATATGGAAAAACATTAAAATTTAAAATTATGGAAAATTATACAAATAAAATGTAGGCATAAAAATTTTTCTAAGCCGGGCGGTGGTGGCGCACGCCTTTAATCCCAGCACTTGGGAGGCAGAGGCAGGAGGATTTCTGAGTTCGAGGCCAGCCTGGTCTACAAAGTGAGTTCCAGGACAGCCAAGGCTACACAGAGAAACCCTGTCTCGAAAAACCAAAAAAAAAAAAAAAAATTTCTAAGTTGATTGAAAGTGAAATTATAAACATTTTCTGATAAAATTGAAGATTTCCATGGACAATATCTCTGATAAAATTGAAGAAATATATAAAAACCATATTAAGATTGAGTATTTCATGGAAAAATTATACAGGTAAAATGGTAGGCATAAACATATTCCTAAATTTTTTGAAAGTGGAATTATAAACACTTTCTGATAAAATTGAAAATCTACAAGGGAAATATTTCTGATAAAATTCAAGAAATATATAGAAAAACATGTTAAAACTGACTATTACATGGAAAAATTATACAGATAAAATGGAAGGCATAAAAATGTTCCTAAGTTGATTGAAAGTAAAATTATAGACATTGTCTGATAAAATTGAAGATCCACATGGAAAATACTTCTGACAAAATTGAAGAAAAATACAGCAAAACATTAAAATTGAAGATTATCATGGACAATTATACCGACAAAATGATAGGTACAAAAACATTCCTAAATCGACTGAAAGTGGAAGTACAAACACCCCCCCCACCTGACGAAACTGAAGATCTACATGAAAAACGCCTCCAACAAAATCGAAGAAGTACACAGAAAAAAAATGTTAAAATTAAAGATTATCATGGAAAATAATACAGTCAAAATGGTAGACACAAAAGGCACAAACATTTTCTGATAAAATCGAAGATCCACATGAAAGACATCTCTGTTAGGCTATATTTTTTGTTGGGGAACTGAGTCTATTGACGTTATAGGATATTAAGGAATAGTGATTGTTGCTTCCTGTTATTTTTGATGTTCTTTTTATATTTGTGTGGTTACTTTCTTTTGGGTTTGGTGGAAAAAGATTACTTTCTTGCTTTTTCTAGGGTGTAGATTCCCTCCTCATGTTGGCGTTTTCCATCTATTATCCTTTGTAGGGCTGGATTTGTGGAAAGATATTGTGTAAATTTGGTTTTATCATGGAATATCTTGGTTTCTCAATCTATGGTAATTGAGAGTTTTGCTGGGTATAGTAGTTTGGGCTGGCATTTGTGTTCTCTTAGTGTCTGTATGAGATCTGCCCAGGATCTTCTGATTTCATCGTCTCAGGTGAGAAGTCTGGTATAATTCTGATAGGTCTGCCTTTATAGGTTACTTGACCTTTTTCTCTTACTGCTTTTAATATTCTTTCTTTGTTTAGTGCATTTGGTGTTTTGATTATTATGTGACAGGAGGACTTTCTGGTCTGGTCCAGTCTGTTTGGAGTTCTATAGGCTTCTTGTATGTTCATGGACATCTCTTTCTTTAGGTTAGGGAAGTTTTCTTCTATAATTTTGTTGAAGATATTTACTGGCCCTTTAAATTGGAAATCTTCACTCTCTTCTATACCTATAATCCTTAGGTTTGGTCTTCTCATTGTGTCCTGGATTTCCTGGATGTTTTGGCTCAGAAGCTTCTCGCATTTTACATTTTCTTTGACTGTTGAGTCAATGTTTTCTATGGTATCTTCAGCCCCTGAGATTCTTTCTTCTATCTCTTGTATTCTGTTGTTGATGCTTGCATCTATGACTCCTGAATTCTTTCCAAGATTTTCTATCTCCAGAGATGTCTCACTTTGTGATTTCTTTATTGTTTCTACTTCCATTTTTAGATCCTGGATGGTTTTGTTCAGTTCTTTCACTTGTTTGTTTGTGTTCTCCTGTAATTCTCTAAGGGATTTTTGAGTTTCCTCTTTAAGGGCCTCTACCTGTTCACCCATGCTCCCCTGTATTTCTTTCAGGGATTTTTGTGTTTCCTCTTTAAGGGCTTTTACCATTTAACCCATGTTCTCCTGTATTTCTTTAAGGGAGTTATTTATGTCCTTCTTGATGTCCTCTAACAGCATCATGAGAAGAGACTTTAAATGCAACTCTTGCTTTTCCAGTGTGCTGGGGCATCCGGGACTTGCTGTGGTGGGAGAACTGGGCTCTGATGTTGCCAAGTAGCCTTGGTTTGTGTTGGTAGGGTTCTTGCGCTTGCCTTTCGCCATCTGGTTATCTCTGGTGTTAGTTGGTCTTGTTGTCTCAGGCTGGAGCTTGCCCCTCTTATGGTCCTGTAAGCCTGTGTCTGTACTCCTGGGAGACCAACTCTCTTCTGACAGGGTCTGTGCACAGAAGGCTGTGGAGCTGTCTGGTTCCCTGCTGCAAATGGCGGCCGGAAGGGAGGACTCCTGTCCCAGTTGCTCCAATGATCATATGCCCAGTGTGCTTCTAGTTGTACCCCTCCAGAGAAAAGGTGGAGATCTCACCTCCGCACTCAGAAGTGAAATCGCTGCTGGGAGATCTCTCTCTCCTGGTGGGCTAAGCACAGAAGACTGTAGAGCTGCCTGGTTCCATGCTGTAGATGGCGGCTGGAAGGGAAGACCAACTTCAAGCTTCTAAGGTGATAAAGAATGTGAACCTTACAGAAGCAGTAGTTTGGGAAGGGTTTCTTTGAAAGAGGTCACTATGTTTGAGTATTGAGGAAAGAAGTCAATGATGATCGAAGGGCCAACTGTGCCTGACAGAGGTAGCAGGAGCTGATGGGGCAGATTCTCAGACTCTTAGAGGGAATTCAGTGGAAAAAGTATTGAGGGCATCAGGGTTAGACTTGAACATGAACAGAAACTGATCAGTTGTCTGTGCAGTAGAAGGGAGTGGTTAGAGAAGACAGTTTCATGCTGTAGATGGTGGGCGCACCATGGTGGAAGAGAGCTAATTTCTGAAGAGACTGGTAAATAAGAAGATACTGATTTAGTGTCACATGGTGGCAAGGACAGCCTGAGAATACAACATCTGGGTCTTTTGTTTATTGCTGAAGGCCTCCACCATGGATGAGGGCAAGACTATACATGGGGAATGTCCATGAGTATCCGTTTCAGAAGAATTAGGAACAGCAAAGAACGTCTGTCAGTCACAGTTTTGAGGCATAGGAATTTTCAATTTTTAAAAATGCAGGATTTTTTTTTGTTTGGTTTTTTGTTTTTTGTTTTGTTTTTTCGGAAAGTCTTTATCCATTTTGCTTGTCTAGAGGTTCTACCCAGTGTCTTTATGTGAGCTGCTCTATATGCTGTAGGGCACATACTTTGAATAGATGCCAATGTCAGAGAACTTGGAGGAGCAGAGTTTATTAAAAACAACTCACCACAGACAATACACACAAACCCATTCAAGTTAACAGCCACGGGAGCTGCTCCAATGGAGTAGACGTGGATCCATCTCCCAAATGCACCATTGAAAGTAATTTTATGGAAAACTATAAATTTCCTACATACTACAAAAGCAGCCACATCAGGCAGCTTTCGGCCACCTGCAACTTCATCTCCAAGGGATCTGACATTCTCTTCTAGCCTCTGTACTCATGTGCTCATACCCACATATACACATCATTTAAAATAAAATAAATCTCTTTAAAAGATGACAATAAGGCTATTGAGATGGCTTCTTAGTGCAGCCAGTTCTGACAGGTTGCTTCATGTGTGAAATTATCAAGCACAGGACTATTTTAAAAGTTCTTCTGTGAGTTACACTAACTAAACTAAATCTCACATCAGTATCTTGAAGGTATAACCAAGAAGGAGCATTGCTACTTATAAAAGAAGGCATTTTATTAAGTTCAGTTTTAACATTGAAAGCAACAGGTGGAGGGCCTCCTCCCTTCCACCCAGAGGTGAAACATAGTCATGTGGAGTGGATTTCAGAGCCAAGGGTGCAGCTTGATGCATGATGATCAGTCAGTAGCTTGTGTGTGCTCTGTATTTGGTCCTTTTGAAATTAGCCTTGCTTAAATGCAAAAGAGACCCCGGCTACCTGGTTCAGAAGTGAGAATCCCCTTTCCGCTGTATTCTTTCTTCCATCTCTTCTTATTCCCTTTCTGGTATTATCATCTCAAAAGTGTTGTGTTGTGTTTTGAGAATTTGTTTTTCTTCTTAAGCTCCTTCATCTTCTTCCTCCAAACGGAAAGAATTCAAAGAAAGAATCACCCTTTCATCCATTATCAATGATTTTTTTCATTTAAGTGTATCATTTTACTTTTGTTCCAATGGAGATCAAAGGTTTATCAGTTTATCCTGGTGTTCGCCTTCTTCTCAGTGCTGGACCTTAAAGAAATGGGATCAAGTTGAGTATGCTGGACCCTTAGATCTCTCTCCAGATATGTGATACTCGCATGGCTGAGCATAGCTGCCCGCCATGTCTATTCTTTTCCTTTCTTTGCTCTGCATTCCGAGAGAGAGAGAGAGAGAGAGAGAGAGAGAGAGAGAGAGAGAGAGAGAGAGAGAGAGAGAGAGAGAGTGTGCGCGCGATACAGAGATGGGGAGAGGGGAGGGGTGGTGGCGGTGGTGGAAGTGGTAGCAGCTGGAAAAGTGTTTCCTGAACAAAGCAATGCCTGTTTCAGAATCACACATCCTGTGTCTATATAATACTTAGTTCTGCTTACTTTAACTTTGGGGTTCTTCACATGCACCCCATGTTAAAATATTTGTCTTAGAATCTTGAATTAGTATTACATAGTAGTTTATGTTTTGTTGTTGTTTTGTTTTTAAAGAGGCTTAAAGAAAAATACACTGTAAATTCTTACTCTGACCACAAACATTCAAAATCCTAGTTGTGATGTTTTGGTAGAATGAGGTCAGAAAAGACCACATCTATCTGTATTTAAATACTAACCTGGCCTTTAGTGATAAAACATGGAATCATTCATGTCTATTTCTAATCTTAACCATTTCATCCACACAAAAGAGTGGGTCTGGACATAGAAATCTGTCTGTAAACACAGCCGTTATTTACTTAACTGTGTTGACATATTCCAACATATAAACCAACTAAAGCATCAACATAACTTTGAAAACATTTAATCTTACAAATACTATTTGTTTTGTAACAAAACAAAACAAATACCCAAAGATGATTTAAGATTCTGCGGATGCTCTTAGACCCTTAATCAGATTCTTACTATGAATCTTCTGACTGACTGCTGGATATCTGAAAGGTCTGTGCTTTCCTCTTGCTTGAGCACATTGTATTGATCATTGCAAAGTCCTACTCTGAATTATCTTTTAGTTTGGTTTTACTTACTGACCATATTTAGGCTGTCTGTAGGAATGGACTTGAGTGTTCACATGTCAGTTTCTCAGCATAATCGTCAATGGGACAGTGAGACAAAGCAATATTTTCTATACAGATGTTTCCTCATTATTGGCTAGCAGGATTTTTAAAAGCTAAAAGTAATTGCTTTGTTGGCAGATGACCTGTTCTTAACTGTAGAGTAGTTGTTCATAAGTAAAGCTAAAATAAGCTTGGGAACCTAAATTGTGGTTGAACCACAGGAGTGAATAAAAGTCCCTGAAATTGATCAATTCACTTGGATCGTGAACGTGGTAAGAATCCTGCTCAAGTGGAAAATTGCACTTGTGCATTCCAAAGTCAGAGTTTGCATTTGTTATGTTATATCCTTATTATTATTAGCTAGTTTTTTAGAGTAAGAGACGTAGAGATTTGGTACTGAAACCTCTTAGTTAAAGCAAACACTGTGGGGTTTGGATTGGATGTTGACTCACCTTAGCTGTTTGTGGCCAAGTGGGATATTACCCATTTTTAAGGTTGATATTCCTTCTGTTGTTTGAGATTTAAGTGTGGACCACCCATTTGATAATGACAACCAAAGGCATTCAGCATGCTGTCAGTGATATTACTAGGGAGAGGCCTCATTGAGTGCCTCCAAGTTGGTTGTTAAAACAGACAGAAGAGCCTTGACTCTTCCTCCCACTACAGCCCCGGGCCTTGTTCCTGTCAGACAACTGCAGTAGCCCTGAGTTTCTGCATTCTCAGCCCTTTCTCACTTTGTGACCTTGAACTCATTGTAGCTTAGGCGGTCCTTGAGTTTGTGGTCTCTTGCTTCAACCTCACAGGTAGTTGGGATGACAGCTTGCATGGCACCTGTCATTTGTCTGTATGTCTGTTCCAGACCCACTTAGTAACTTCTCACCTTGCGTCACTTCACACTGGACCTTGATACCTACCTGGAGTCATTAACTTCTTCAATTATCCTAATCAAGGTAATTCCCTCTAGGGGTTCTCAGAGGCTAGATAAAACTATATTTCATCAGTGTGGTATAAACTAACTATCTCCACTTTACCCTTTGTTAATGTGGTGGCCCACAAATACTTCACATCATATCTTGCTTTCAAGGTCTTTAAAAGTTTCAGCATGGATGGATTAATAGTTCAAAGTCCACATCTCATCTGTGATTTAAGTTAAGCTCTTAACTGAGCACGTATAAAATAGAAATGTGTCATAAACGTCCACCATACAGTGCACATTCCCTTTCCAAAATGGTAGAATTGCAACATAGCAAGGAATAATCTGACCAAAGCAGCCCCAGTATTCAGCAGGGCAAACACCAAATTTTGTATCTCCATGCCTGCCATTTGCAGCTCACAATGAAATTGCCCCGGCTTCAAGGATTTAGGTAGCCCCACCTTCCAACTATGCCATCTGTAAAACACACATTCTTTGTTTCATGCCCCTCTACTCCATGCCTGTAGCCTTCCTTGGCTAATGCCCCGTAGTCCTGGCATCTCCTTTGTAATTTAACAATCTTCACAGTTACACGCAGTGACCTCCTAGGGCCTCCATGCATTCATTGATTTTGGCCCAGCTATATATCACTTGGTTTCAGCTGCTCTTTGAAATCATGGAACAAGTCTTTATGATCCTGTCAATTTTGGATCTTCTATGCATTTGCTGCTATCAGAGGCTGGAGCCTGGTCCCCTTGGACCACAGCTGTGTTCTGATTATGGATGCTTGCTTCCTGAGACACTTGCTTTTGAGGAATAGGAAATCCCTTCAGTTAGGTAAACTTGTGTCTTAACAAGATGGAGCCTCTGAATGGTGGACTTTGCCCAATGCAGTGCAGAGGGTTTTTCTTCAGTGATAATGATCTATTCAATAATAAGGTTTACTTTTATCAACTACCATGTTCTCCTGAGATTCCTCTGACAAACAGGTTACCTCATTACCTTTAAATTCAGCTTTACCTAAGTTTTCAAGAAATAGGCAAAATACAGCTGGATCCTTAGGTAAAAGAACTCATTAGAGTTCTTGTTCCCCTCTGAAAGCTCACAAACCAGGCCTCCACTGTCCACACTTCTCTCAGCATGTTTTGTCTTCCAGGCTTCCATCAAAAAACCCAGTAAGCTGTGTTTACAACTTCCAAGAGCTTTTCTGTTTCAAATCCTAAAGCCTTTCATATTTGTACTATAAACCAATTCTGAATTCCATATGATCTCAGCTACTTTTCTGTTGCTGTGATAAATACACTGATAGAAGCAACTTAGGAGGGAAAAGGGGATGGTGTGTGTGTGTGTGTGTGTGTGTGTGTGTGTGTGTGTGTGTGTGTGTGTGTCTCATGGTTCAGAGTTAGAGTCCATCATACAGAGAAGTCATATGAAATATCATATAGCTGGTCATATTCTATCTACAGTAAGAAAGCAGACAACAGTTAATACTTATTTTTAATTAGTTTTCTTCTTTAAAAATAAAAAATCCAAGATCTTAGTCTAGGAAATAGTGCAACCCACAGTAGACAGGTTTCTCTAGATCAAGTATCCTTATCAAGAAAATTCTCCACAGGTATGCTCAGAAGGTATGTAATTTTGGTATCTATAGCATTTGCCTACCTGGTTAAGAGCAAGGGTTTTCTTTCTTTCTTTTTTTTTTTAAAGACATTGCCCCCAGTGGGGATACTGATGGGCAGGGACCTTTTTTCTTTTTTTTTTTTTTTGGTTTTTCGAGACAGGGTTTCTCTGTGTAGCCCTGGCTGTCCTGGAACTCACTTTGTAGACCAGGCTGGCCTTGAACTCAGAAATCCTCCTGCCTCTGCCTCCCAAGTGCTGGGATTAAAGGCGTGCGCCACCACCGCCCGGCTTTCTTTCTTTTGTATGTTCTTCATTAGCTTAAAAAAGCTAATCAAGTCTGGTGCAGATACACACACCACACAGGGCGATGCAAAACAAGCCAGCGTTTCTGTGCTTCCAAGTGCATTCTGGGAGTTCTTAGGCATTCATTTCTGCCAAACCTTCGTGACTTCTCTTGAACACAGATGTGGCATCGAAGGAAGGCTGTCTTGGGTTCTCTGAAACTCTAAATTCAGTATGTTAGGAAGTCTGGTGTGTTCTCTGAGGACATTAGGCTTCTCACTAGCCCTGTGTCTTCACTCCTGAGTGTTGGTGATAAGAAGCCTCCTTCAGGCCTCACAGGCTGCCCTGGGACCAGCTTCTAATGTAAAAACACATTCTGAATTCCAAAAAATTGTCTTGGAATTTAGTTTGGAAACATGATTTGTGTAGCGTAGCATCTCTTTTATTTGTTTCTGTGTGTGTGATGTAGGTGTGGTTTATTTCTGCTGTGTGTTTAGTAAGGTTTCAAGGCTTCTTTATTTGTTTATCTATAAATTGGGTTTTTGATGACACCTCCTCCAAGCGAGTGTTAGATTTATTTACTGTTTACTCTTTGGATGAGCCTTAATATACAGAGACTTGTACATTATTAGTCTCATTACTTTGGAAGAAAACTGTTTCAAGGAATGAGTACAGAAACTCGGCTTGGTACTTGGATCTTACTTGCTTTTATTACATTTCTTAAATGAAATTTCAGAGCCTGGAGGAATGTAGTGGTACATTTCAGGAATGTATAATTGGCTTGAATTCTTTAGGATGAAGAAATTTATAAAATTAGAGTATCATTTTGAGTATAGTTTAACTTTTTGCCTGTGTGTATAGAGAGACCCTCAAATTGTTTTAAAACTAGAGCCATAATTTACTCAGATGTAATAATAACAGCACTAGCTCACTGCTCAGCTGGTGTGGGTCACTGCTTTCTGTTCCTTGTTCTGAGTTTAATGACATTCCATGGATTTTGCCTCCCTGTGATAGTGATTTATCACAGAGAAACTGGGAATAATAGCTGGGAAATAGCCTCTCTCTGCAGTTGCTATTTTACCGTAAGTAATGCCGCCCCAGCCTATAAATGCATTGAGTGGGCAGAGAAGAAATGGTGCTGGAATTACCCACAGCCAAAGGAAGGAAATGGTGTGCTGATCACCCACGACCGAGCTCCGGAAGTCATGCAAAGTCATGGATTTGAAATGCTGTTTTCAGGTGCTTCCTGCCTGTAATCCAGCACTCCACAGAATGAGGCAGGAGAATCACAAGCTGGGGGATGCAGGGAAGTCACATCTTTAACAACTACAGTACCAACAAAAAAGTCACATACAAACAAACAAGATGCATTCATTGTAACCCAGCTGTTAGGCATAATTGAGATGGCTTTAAAAAGCTAAATCTGAAATAATCAAAGCAAAGATATCAAGCAGGTTTTATAATGTTCTCCACTGGAGATGTAGCAATCTTTAATTCTAAGTAAAACCAAAGTGCCCACCCCAAACTTGCATTGACTCAGCCATTTGTTGGCCTACACTACACACAAAAATTAATGTTCCTTGAAAACACACAAAAGCGTGTTGTTCACATCTTAGGACTCCATAGACAGAAGCAGACAGGAGGAAACAAGTATTGAAACGAGTCAGAAAGTATCATTTTACTTATGACTAGTTTATCTTATCCAACAAGAATAAGTTGAGAGAGCACAGTGTTTTTACTATGTATGTTTGGGAGTTCAAAAAACTAACACTGCATTAAAATCCCATTTCTCCGCTGCTGGGGCTGGGGTTTGGGGGGTTAGGTATGGTAGGAGAATTGCCTATCAGGGAAGCAGAATGTTGGTATATTGGGAGGACAAGTACCAAGGTTCAGCCACCTTTTCCTATAAAGGGTAGGGCAGTAATATTTGGCTTTGTGGCTACTTTGTTCTGTATTCTTGCTTTGATTTGTGTTGTTCTCTCACTATGCAGTCAGGTTGCAGTAGAATTTGACCTTCCCTTCATGTGCTGGGATTGCTTGGCATATGCCATCACGCCCTGCTTACCTCTTAGAATTCTCTTTCTTAATGTGCAAGATAAATCATTCTGATCATACTGGTAAACTATTATCCCCAAGAATCATTTTTATTTAGTGTACAAAATAGTGGTTTTCATTATGATAATTGTGCACCTCTCTATCCCTGTGCTTAAGCTCATGCTTTCTCTACACTGTTACTGTAATCTTTCCTGCACTTGTAGTGGTGAGCAGGCACAGACAGTACAGAATGAACTCATAGGACTGTAATAAAATCCTGTTCCAAAATGCAAGCTGTAGCTCTTGGATCATCGTTTGTTGACCCCAGCACTAGAGTGACAGTTTGTTCTTGTTCTCTGCTCATATATACACTGGCATTGTGAATCTCTCATTCTAGATAAAGGGATCTTTACAGGGACAGTGATGATACACATGGACACATGTGCATGCAGATACTCCCACCCTACCCCAACACAATAAAACATACTATTAGCTCTGTATTTTAAATAAAGAAATGGAATTTCATAAAATTTAGATGTACTCAGAAGAGTTCAGAGTTTCAATACATGGAAAAGATTCATTTTGCAGTAGGAGAGTTGGAAAATAAATCTTTTACTGCATAATACAGATATTTGGTTAAAGGAGAATGTTGAGGGGATTAGCTTCTCCTTGCATAGTGGAAGAATGATAGGGGGTTACAGCCTCTTGTAGCTTTAAAGGGTTTAATTTCATCAGGAGAGGCTGTTTCAAGACAGGAACTAGTTCTGGTGTCTTGATATCTTTTGTTTCATTCTATCTGTGGAATTGGATAGAACAGTTCCAGGTTCTTTCTGGGTTCACATAATAAGGCAGTCACTAAATGCAACATTCTATTGCTGTACATGATGCTTATCTTTCAAAACTAATTATGAATGGTAAACTTGGATTCGGCCTGTAACAGTTTAATATACTAACATTAGTTAGACATCTAGACTTTGCCATAGATAATTATAACTTCTTCATATATTTTTTATTGTTTTTTGTTTGATTGATTTTTTTCTTCCTTGAAAAAGTGGCAATGATGATATGAATTGATGTATTTTGGCAGAAGGAGGGGGCTTTACTATAAAATCTCTAGTTTCAAGTTTACATTCCTTCCTACTAAGTGATTTCTTTTTTTCTAATTCTCTGAAAGAACACTCAAGTGATAGGTACAGACAGCAGTAAAGCATTTGGGATAAAGAATACTAGGACAGATAGCAGATTTACAGACTTTAAGAGTAGATTTAGAAAATGTGAATTTTGCAGATAAATATTGTTTATCTAGATCATTGGGCAGTAATTAGAAAAATAGGCTATCAGTGTACTAGAAACAATTGGAAATCTACCTTCAGATGCGAGGTCATAGTGACCATTGGTACTTTCCTGTTGACTTGGAAGAAAAGGTGTAGTTTGTTTTCCATTCCAGAGAGTTAGGAGTCCATCCTGGTGGGGAATCACAGCAGCAAGTGGCAGGCATGGCAGCAGGAACAGGAAACTGAGAGCTCATGTCCTCACTGCAAGCACAAAGCAGAGAACCCCTGGGCTATAGGACAAGGCTTTTTACTCTCCAAACCTATCCCTGGTAACATGCTTCCTCTAGCAATGCCATACCTCCTAAACCTCCCACCTGCACCAGCCGGGGTCCAAAAATTCCAATTCCAAAGTCTTTAGAGGACATTTGTCATCTGAGTCACCACACCCATGACCACTCATACGCTTTAACTCTACACCCCTAAAGTGATAACCTTTTGTTCTTTTCCTTTTTTCTCACAAAGCACTACAGTCAATATGTACCATTTGTATTGCGTTCTTAGGACCCTGTGTTGCCACATTTACAAATTGAGTGTTGTACTCCCACAGGGCAATGACACTGAGTGGGGAAATGAGGGCAAAAAATGAACTTGATTCCTGGTTATGAGAAGGAAAGAGTGAGAGACAGAGAACAGCCTAAAAGGAAATATCGAATAGTTACCCACCTCACAGATTAGCCCCAACAACATCTAAGAATTCTTGGCCCGCTTCCATCCTCTGAGTGTTGGACATCTCTTAGGTGATGTTTTTTCCTAACCCTAGGAGTCCATCTTCCTAACCCATCTGGTCTATTTCCTAACCCATGAGTCCCACTGGTCTGCTGCTTCTGCTTTGTTTTCTTGCTGCTGTCTTCTAGCAATTACCCTCCGAAGCTCCTTGAGATGGGTAAATTCCCTTCTCTTTATTTTGGCTTTCCTCCCTACTGTTCTAAAGCAGTATATTCTACTATCTGCTGTGCATGTGGTAAAACCTGCCATGCTGATGTTTATGCAGAGCACGGACATCATTATTCTATAAACAATGTAGTATAAGTCTATTTGTATAGCATTTATATTGTAATAAAATAATTTGGGTATGATGGAACATCTACAAGAAGATGGGCATAGGTTATACACAAATACTCCCTTCATTTCAGGAATATGAACATCAGAGGAAGGCCACATGCCCAATCCCCTGTTGCAAGTGTGTACCATGGAAGAACAGTGCCAGAAGCACCTGTTGGCTTGCATGGCTGTTCACCTGTGTGCTTTCTGTGTGCGCTTGCTTGCTGGTGGGTCCCATCAATGTCACGGTTTTCACTCACTTTTCAGCCCATCTTAAAACCTTGCTTCCCTTTCCTTTGTCCCCAGACACCTGGCCTTACCCCACTGAAGGGCCTACTGCACAGATTCCTTGGTCCTTAGTTCTTTACTTGTGCAGCCTGGCACAGTATGGCAGAAGATCTCTGTTTCAGTGCGGAAGGACTTACCTTTAGTGAGTTTTCTCTTGGTAAACAGTGTAACTACCAGGGGTCCAATGCTGTTTGTTCTTTCACATACCCTTAACATTTCATTCTTTCTGATCCTTGTTTCTAAGGTGTTCTTCTTCTTGTGAATACTTTTCTGAGTCCACAGACATGCTTTACCCTCTCCTTTCTCCCAAGCTCCAGTTATCTTATCATGTGTGCATCAGGTACAACTTCAAAAAGTTATTAAGTATGGGGATGGGCTAGCATAGTCACAGAAATGGACTGAGTGTTCACTGTACTCTCATTTGCTTTTCGGAGCTCCCTTGCCTGTCCCCTTTGACGTGTCCTTGCACAACTAAGGTCTGGATGTCTGTTTACAGGAGCTTGCATCAGTGGCCTTTCTTAAAATTCTTGAGCTGTTGTAGCACATATGACCCCTTTTAGCATGGTGCCAGTATATGGCCCTACTTTTTACTTTGTAGACCTAGATTAGAGTGTTTGAGCTGTTACTTCGTTTAACTTCCCATTTTATAAATGAAGAAAGAAGACACAGTGAAAATGATTTGGCGACTATTCCCTAGCTGGTAGGTGTTACAACCAAAGTCTCAGCCGAGAGACTTGCCCTAATGGCCACATGTAATTCGCCCTTGAATTTTACTGTGAACTTTAGTGGTGATGATTTGTTTTAACCACTAGCAATTGTTTATCCAGGAGTAGAAAATGTGTCTTAGATCAGGTCCTTGGCCCAGACAATCTGTTCTAACAGGAAATTGCTTTCTTTGTGTTGTCACCATATCTTCCACATGATAGTTAATTTATACTTTTCCAAATAATGGCATTTATTTAGAGTCACGTAAACTTTTAAAGGGATTGAATCTGAAGGAAAGTGTCAGTGGCTGGCAATAGGTTATAAATGATGGGAACAGAAATTCTGAAGATAATTCCTGAGATGCTTCTTGGCAGAACATTGCGATGTGTGTTGGGGGCGGGGGGGGGGAGGTATGAATAGGACAGTTCTCTGGTTTGACTGATGGACTCAACGTTCTTTTTTAACTATGAGGGAACCCAAAAGATGAAAAATAAGGGAAGAAAAAAAGAGAATACAATTGGTAGAAATTGTTAACTAACTTAATTGCCTGTGAATAAGTTGTTTAGCTTGGGTTAGCTTATATTCAATTAATCACTCATTCTTAAGAGTTCTGTTGGGAAGTTGATGAAAGTCAAATTTTGACTTGTGGGACCTATGGAAATATAGAAAGTCTAGAAAAGAAATATGGAAAACCAAAAATTAGTATCTGTGAAGTCAGTCCAGTGTTCCCTAATTAGTGGGCTACAAAGCTAACCTGGAAATGTACCTCAAGACCTGTACAGAGCAACACACATCAAATCATCTACTTTCAAATCACTTTTTATTTCAGCTATAACAGATTTTTCACAGTACTTTTTTTTCAGAAGGAGACTATAATTTGAGACAAGAAGTTGGAAATCAATAACATAAAAAAACTTAGTTTTATAGTGGCTGGCGAACTGGATCAGCATTTCAAGCATGTGTGTTTCCTAGCACCCCTGTTAAACACCTCACAACCCCTTGTAACGCCAGCTCCAGAACTGACACCCTCCTGCCTTGTGTGCACCCACCGCCACACACAGATACAAGAAAAATATTTTTAGAAATCAGTTTAATAATTGCCATGTGAGAAAATTATACCTACAATCATTCTTTTATTGTCAATGCAAGAAATCAAGTAATTATCATACTTAGTTAGCAGTCCTAGTACTTCATAGGACATACTCTGTTGTGGCCCTGAGAAGATGACAGTCACCTTTGTTACAGGGTCTTGGTTCCCCTTCTGTTACACCGCTGATGGCTTTTTATTCTGCAGACCATTTTATGAATCTATAGTCACTATCTCCCATGGCATCCTTGCATCCTGATGGCTGTTTAATGCCATAGCCACTGGGTGAACCACTCTTTTCTCTCCTCAAATTTATCTGTATACAGTCTCCTCTGCTTTTGGCTCAAAGGTGACACTGAGAAGTGTGGAGTGGTTCCATGAGATTGCCAAGTCATCTCCAAGATACACCCTGGGCTGGTACTGATTCCCATCTTGCCTATGTCAGTCCTAATTCTCAGTGTAGCCTATCTTTTCTTCTTCCTCAGTATTGAGGTATTTGTTGGAATGTGAAGTGTGCTTCCTGAGGCTATCCAATCACTGCTCTCTACCCCATCTCCCCTAACTTTTCTCTTTCTCCACATCCTTCTGACCTCTGATCCTTTATAGCTGGGAATGACTTTTGCTTCCTTTTGAGCCTACTAATGATTATATCTGATTCATCATCCGCCTTTAGTCTCTGGCTTTCTGTTTCTTCTGTTTTGTTTCCCATCTTCCTGCATTACCCTTTTGACCTGTAGTATGACTGAAGGCAGGATAGTAATCCTACAAACTACCAGTCTGCCCCAGTTGGTGGGCTGTGCTTGTGAGTACTACTGTGTAGGACGGTGAGCACCACTCAGATCTGGGGAGAGGGCAGGGGTGGCCGAGCATCATCTCACTCAGATCTGGGGGAAGGGCATGGGTGGCCGAGCGTCATCTCCCGCCACGTCTGTGGTGCACCTCAATTGTTAACCCCTTTCCTCTCTTCAGTGTACAGCTCTATTCTGTTTGATAAAGTTAGAAGGTCCGGTTGTATTAGAGAATGGGATAGAAAGCCACTTGCACAGAGCTAGCTCTTGGCTCAAGGGATCACAGAGAAAATGGCACCTAGAAATATCTTGTATTGAATTGAGAAACAAATATACAGAGGGAACAATGCAAGAGATTTACCTATTCCTCTTTCATATTCCTGTCAAAAATCCAATTCTTAAAATCTTAAAAGTTCTTAAGTATAAGAAGGTTGGGACACAAAGAATAAGCATTCAGTTCTCAGGTATGTCAGGAACGTGGGAAGTGTCAAAATTCATAAAAGCTAGCGGAAGTCTGACCCCTGTTTCAGCCACCTCGAATACCTGTTATGCTCATCTAGGCCTGTGCTAGGCTGCCCTATAAGGAAAACAAGATGGGACCCTTGCTAGTAAGCATTCCACCACGTTTATTTTCACTGTTTATAGTTTGTAACTTATATAAAATTAATTGTTAATTTAATATAAAAATTTCATAGACAAGCCTGCTTCTGATTATTTTCTCATTCTTGTTCTGCCCTCAAGCAGTACAGGAACACAACAACTCATGACTAGGGTTTTCTATGTGTTTCTTAGTGAATTGAGTGTTGTAGAACAGGTGCTACGAAGAGTATTTAAAAGAAAGTGGCCGAGGGAACCTGCCTGTGGGATGTCACGGTTATATTAATAATGGAAAGTAATTGAGTTTTTAAGAGTCTTGAGCACTTATTCCTGAGTGACTTGGCTAATGCGCTTCACTTCCTTATCCCAGATATACTCTACCTCAAGCCTGTAATGGTAGCTTTAACAAGTTCTTTATTTTTAATTTCTATTTCTCTGTTACGTTGCATGCATTATTTTGAAAATTGCATTAACTGACATAATGAATATAAAGGACATTACAAACTTTGGAGAGTCATACAACTCTGATTTGTTTATTGGCTTTTATTATTAGAAATAGCTTTCCTCAGACTACTGAATTCAGGGATGTATCCTCTTAGGCCCATCTTTTATTTTGTTAAAGTGTTCCAGAGCCTAAAGGATCCTATCTGTCTACCCAAACGTGGAGAAAGTTTTATCAGAATCGAACCAGCAGAATGACGCCTTAACAGATCTGAAATAACAAGGAGGTTGAAGCGGAGATAAGAATCTGCCAACAGTGAGGACAGCAGGGCCACAGAGACTCAGTGTTGAACTCTATCACACCTTTAAAGAAACTAATTCCAGTGCTTTCAAACGATTGCTCTAACTGTTGCTCTAACGTTGAGTTCTATAGTCATTGAGTCTAGTTACTTTTGATGTGTGGGGTGTGTGTGTTAGTTGTTTTTGGTATTAAAAGAAAGTGGCCAAGGGAACCTGCCTATGGGGTGTCACGGTTATATTAATAATGAAAAGTAATTGAGTTTTTAAGAAGTCTTGAGTGACTTGGGTGTGTGTTAGTTGATATAAGGCAAGGAATGTTTCTAGACATAAAGTTTTTGTAGCTACCATTACCCTGATGACAAAAGTGAAAAAACCTACAGTTACAACAAGCTAGAGGCCAATTTTCTTATTGAACACAGGTGCAAAAACCCTCTAGAAGATACTTGCAAACCAGATTCACAACACATTAAAAAGGTCATGGTGCATGGTCTGTCTGGCTGTATTGTAGGGATACAGGGATGGTTCAGTGTATGTAAATTAATAGATACAATAACACATAACTAGAAGCAAAGACAATCATATGGTCATCTCAATAGATGGAGAAAAGCTCGTAGTTACTTTTTTAAACAATCAGTTCATTGTTAGCATATAAAATAATAAGTTGTATTTTGACATGGCCATACATGTACGTCATTGGACTTGGCTCATTCATGTTCCAGTTACCCTTGCATGCTCTACATGCTCTATGCCCCGCCACGACATCTGCTGGCTGCCTACTCACCAAATATTTGTCCTTGTATTTTTATATCATGCGTTCATGCAGATTTATGTGTGTGTAAGTGTAAATGATTCCTCATGTAAGAGAACACATGCACTGTTTTCTCTTTCTTTCTTGTCCCCCATTTTCTTTCCTTGATTTCTTCTTACCCCTCTTGCAAACAGATGTCCTCTTACTTTCATGCCCTCTGTTGGTCATAAAGCTCCCTTTATGATTTCCCTACTGGCATTGCATTTTCTTCTTGTTTTAATTCACCTTGCACAGGAAAATTGACTTTCCAAAAGCGCTGTTTTTATCTTGCTGATGTGTTTAAAAGCCTCACTCACTAGTTGCCTGAAGCCTACAGAAATAAGTCGGCTTCCTAGCCAAGTGGTGAAACCTTTATGCAGCATAGTTCCCACTCATTTTACTATGATTCCCCCTTCAGTTGACATACCTGCTGAGGCCGCCTTTCTTTCCTCCATTGTCCTCTGTTTATTGTCACCATTCTTAAGATGGCCTTTAACTGACATCTCTGATCATCTCAGTCCTGCTCATTCAGCTCTCAAGATCCAGTCCTGCTGATTAGCTCCTTCATGTTCCTGGAGCATCTATTCTCCTCACCATATGTAATCTTTTATGAATGGCTTTTGTGTAGATAACCTATATACTGATCCCCTCCCACTATTTTGTAAGTTCTTGAAAATAGCACTCATCTTCAGGAATGGATTCTTGATAGTTTTATAGCTTTGTGTGTAAATGGGAGCTTTAGCAAAGGGCCTTATGGTCATTGAATGAGATGTGGTGCACTAGTTATTTATTATGATCCACTTATCCAGCTTAATGTCTGAGGCTGGCACAGAAGGGGTTTTCATTGAATACTTGTTGAATAAATGAATAGGTATATTAAGTTTGTACTGTTTCTCAGATGGGTCAATTATTTTAGCATTTAGCTTTTTAAACATGTATATAGTATATTATTTATTTCTTTGGTGATTAAAAATAACATGTTCAGAATGCTCTCAAGTCTTTTATAGATTATCCCAATCTGTGTCATCTGCTTATAGTGTGTCTGTGTGCTTGCTTAGAGCAGAATGGAGGTGGCCAGGCCATTCTACCAACCACATTGGGAAAATTCTGCATCCAAAGGATTCCAGGAATTGTATTGACAATAGATCAGTGAGTGGTTTTATGTTGTATTTCATCTCTTGAGGATGCGGGTGATCTCAGGTGACAGAAAGCTCCACCAGGACAAAGGACAGCTTGTTGCTAAGACCAGCTCGGCAATCTTTTGCAGATTTCCCAGCCAGTCGTCAGCTCTTCCTTGATCATGTCATCATTACTGCTGGATTCATCTCACACCAGAGGAAAAGAAAAAAGGAAACAGAGAGGGGGGCTTAGGAAGGAATTCCTCCAGCGCCTAAACCAGGCTTGTCACACTGCAGGGGCACAGTGTCTGGTTTTAATAATTTCACATGTCATTAGTAGTAAAATATAAATGTATTTTTAAGAGTTTTATGAAAAATTTTTTTGTTAAAATCTCTCTCTCTCTCTCTCTCTCTCTCTCTCTCTGTGTGTGTGTGTGTGTGTGTGTGTGTGTGTGTGTGTGTGTGTGTGTGTGTGTCTGTGTCTGTGTGTGCACATTAGGGACCTAGACTGTTTGATATGTATGAAGTAATGTATTAGAGTTTTTAATTTGGTCTTTTTCTTATTCAGGGATAGTTTAAAGGAATGTTTGGTGGTATTTAGTATTTTAGCTTTAAAAGATGAGCCAATGTATTGTATATCCTATATCATATACCGATGTATTGTATATCCTATATCATATACCATTAGCTACATGCTCTTTCATACCCTAGGACCTTGATTTCTTGTTCTTGATCTATATGTTCCCTACATATAAAATGCTTTATCTATATGTTTGAATATTTTTGCAGAAGCCCTACCAGTGCTGCTTTAGCCCCGAGTGTGTGCCCTTAATGAGTGTGTTTAATAATGGCAATATGCATAACGTTTCACTTCCGTTTATTACTAATATCATTTTTACATAGGCTTTTCTTGTACTTGCTTTAGAAGCTTGAGGGTGGGGGCCACTTTCTTCTGTGCTTCCGTCTGACTGCTTAGCACCTGGCTGTGCAGATGTTAGGCACTTTCATGCATCTGATCAAATGATGGGCTAATGAAAATTACTCTCACAAATGGCAATCTATAATTAAGATGAGAGCTGGAACCATAAAGCAGACAGGATACTCCTGTCAGGCAGTTAATAATATTCCCACTTCCCAGCAGGCCAAACCTAATCAAAGTCCTGAGGTTGCTCCTTATTGTTGGATCCAAACCTAGAGAAGGTTCTGCCTGGGGAGCTTTAGTGGGAAGAGTCATAGAGTCTGTGTTCACTAAATGGTTCCTCTAACCGTAGATTTCCTACATAGCTCTTGTCTGCAATTGTTTCCTTAACTGATTGAATGAATGCATGTGTAAAATAAATATAAAAATATGGGCATCAAAAATTGTAATGTTTATATTGTTTCATATTCAATTTTTCTTGTGTAGATATGTTACTTAAGCTTTTTATGAATGGTTAAAGATACTGAGAATTTATGTTGATAAATACATTATGTGCATATAGATTTTTTATTTCTTTCAATTTGAATGTTTTTTGGATGATCATGTTACTTTAGGTCTGTTTTTAAAATTTATTTTTAATTGCACACATGCTTACATATGAATGCAGGTGCTTGCAAAGGCTAGTTGTGAGTTGTCTCACATGGGTTCTGGGAACCAAAGTTGGCATGTACTCTTAACCACTGAACCATCTTCTTTCCGGCACCAGTAGATCTTTACAGGTGGTACAAGTTGTTAAAAATATAAGGTGCCATTCCTGAATCTCTGGGCAGCAAATCTATAGTTAAAAGTACGTACAGTGTGTTAGAGGATTCTACATTTGAAAATGGTCCTCCTACCTCAGTACAGCTGGAATGTGAACAAAGCTCAGGGCTACATGAAGACACCCAGAGCAGAACAGCGACTTTGTAACTGCTTCATATGTCATACACCTCAAAGTTACTGCCTGGAAGTATCAAGGAAGGTAAATAGTCTTAAGGCAACACAAAGTAACTAGTATCTGCTGTAGATATAAGGTGCTTGACTCATTAACTTATTCTAGTGAGACTTGGCCACTGCTTTAACTGATGCCCTCTACGCTGGCATTAGTGATTCCTGTACTTTTTTTATTTGACTTTTTCACTGTTACCATATGAAGTCTTTAAAAATAAAAGTTAAGTTCAAATGGAGAGAGAGATGGAGAGGGAGGAGAGGGAGCAAAGCTAAGCCTGAGCCGTGATTCTGAAGGAGTGAGTTCAAGCTGAAGGCTGTTACTTCTCCTCTGTGAGCTCTGCACTGCAGCTGGCCCCTCTAGGGGACAGTAAAGCTGCGAGTCCCTCCTCACCCATCTTCATTGGGAACCAGGTGAGCTGATGTGCTTCTCCATCCTCTTGATGTGTCTGTTGGACTTTCCATGCATTCTGCCTTTCTACCCTTCCTTTCTAAGACTTCTTTCTTTCCACTCTGTTTAACCCTGAGATCATCATTGACTTTTTTTTTTTCAGTTCACTTATTTCTTCCCTATTTCTTTGGCGAGATAAACTAATGGCTTTTTATAAAAGCTAAAGATTTTTAAGAACTTCTCTCTTGTTATTGGGATGGGAAAAACTGCAGTTCTCTGAAGGCCTTCCTACTCTGATAATCTAATTAAGAGTGGTTGTTTTACTGAGGAACATTTTAGAAATATCTTTTACCCCCTAGAGAGTTTTCCAAATTCCCTTCTTAAATTTTTAAGTACTTAAGTTGTATTTGCTGCATGTATATGAGTAGTTGGCCTTCAGCTTGCACACACATGCCTAGTGCCTGTGGAGGTCAGAAGAAGGTGTCAGGTCCCCTGAAACAGAATCAACGATGATTGTGCGCTATCATGTGTGCGCTGGGAACCAAACCCACTGTAAGAGCACAGGCGTTCTTAACCACTAAGCCATCTCTCCAGCTCTTTCTAAATTCTGTTTTCTGTAGCAGAGTTACATCTTCGTTTTAAAATCAGCATATACGGGAAATGTTTTCTTTGGTTTGTGACTGCCCTTCAGAGTTCCTCATTGCTAACTCTCCTAAGTTATTAGGTCAGTAGGTGTTTTGGGTTGTTTTTTAAATTTGGCATTAGTTGGAATTGCTGCTGTCATCCAACTTCAGCCACTAGAGTTCCATTCTCTGAGAAGAGGCGTTCTCTCTATGAGGTTATGTTGGGAGTGAGTCAGATCCGGGGAAGAGCTGATGAGTAGCTTCCACCCGGCTTCCTCAGGGAGGTTTCCTGAGAGTGACATCAATTCTCCTTCTCCTTCAACCTGGGTAACTGAGTTTGCAATGTAATTCTTTTGTGCCCACCTCCAAACAGAGCCAGAGCTGAGGAAAGAGTCCAGTCCTCATTTTATATACAAATGAGTAAGTAAGGCCTTACTCATTTGTATATAAAAAATGAAAACTAGAATGATCTAGTTAGCAGATGTGAGTTGAACTCGACGTAGAAAAAAAAGTGCCCCCTTCCTTCCCAACCTTACCTATTTTACTCTCCCAGGTTGCAGCAAGCCAGGAAAGCAGCCCAGTTAATTTTGCAAGTCTCTGATTTAGCAGCACGAACCCACTCCCAGTACTAAGTCAGGCAGAGCAGGAGCATCCTGCATCCACACAGTGTCTGCCCCTGGCAAGATGTGCCACAGACATGTGGCTATTTCCAAATGTTGTTCAGTGTGTGCTTGTCAGGTCCTAACAGTTTGGCCACAGAACAGGCTCGTCTGTTGAGTTTCCCCTGTCCTAGCCATATTATAGATTCAAAATACACAACAGCAGACATGCTGTGGTAAATGGGAATGGTCGATATGGAGATCTAAGATGTATCTAGCCTAGTCCATGACAGACTGCAGCTCTACTTGCTGCATACCTTTCGTTTCTTTACTGCAGCACACACAGAACCTGTAGCTCAAATTATCCCACTGGTCTGTCATGTTGGATTTGCTCTGCCTGTCCTACATGCAAGGAAAGCCATTCTGAGAGACCAGTTAGGTACATACATGGTGCTCACCCTTAGTTTGCTGGTATCCCTTCTTTCTGAACAAAAGTTGACTCTCCATGACATCTTATTTAGTTACTTAGCAGCAGTTCAGAGTATGTGGCAGACATAAGCATATGCCCTTTGGCTCTGCTGTAAAGGGCAGGCAGCAGCCTGACCAGGGTCTCCTTGGTCTTTGCAGAATCTTCTTCCTTCCCTCTCCTGTTGTGGCATCAGACCTGCCCTATGACCTGAGGTGCTCAGCCTGCACCTGCTCATTCTTCTTTCCAGATGTTTCCCTATCACTTATCTCCTGTACTTTACTTTTCCCAGGGATTGTATCCCTGACACTTGAACTGGCACAATGTAGATGCTGTTTTGAAAATACTTCAAATACTGTATCAACTGCTGCAGAAAATCATACTAATCCTGTTTGTGCTGCAAAGTCCCAGAATAACCTGATACACTCGGCAAGTCATTTTTACATATTCTTCCTTTAACTTTAAACCAGTACTGAGTGATGTCACTCCAGAATGTTGGAAGATAAACTGCTGACAAGAGATAGGAGTTCCAGAACCAAATTACAATACCCAGATGACCCTGGTGTGTGTGTGTGTGTGTGTGTGTGTGTGTGTGTGTGTGTGTGTGTGTGTGTGTGTGTGTGTCTTCCTAGCTTCGTCTGTGAAACAGATTGCAAGAGCAGTTGACTAGCCAATTGTTCTCCTTAGTGTGAACATTAAATCTAAATTTAAATGGAACAAATGCAAGTTTATCCAGAGAAAAAGAATTCAGTAGTCTTATAGTAATTGTTTCTGTGTTGTTGTCCAATTTATTTGTCAGATCAGTCATACTGAATGTCGTGGCCCAGATAGTGCAGTTTAACTCGCTTCTCTTACAGAGTATCTGAGCTTTGTAATGTTCGGGGTAAAACAAGATTATATACAAATGCCTGGAAATAGACATTTATTCTTTACCATGGAATAATTGCACCTAATTCACACAACGCCAAATGCTTCAGGCTTCTTCACATTCTGTGCCACCTCAGCTCTAGTTTACTTAAGAGCCACCTGCTTTCCCTGTGATAGAAACGTGTGGTAGCTCTGATCTCTGCTGTGGCTGCAAATGGCAATGAGTGTCCCTTGCTGCTGCAAGCCTGTACATTTATGCATTAGCTTCTGTGTCCTTTCCTATGTAGTTCTCTTTCTGTTAGTTTTCATCTTTTAAGTTTTCAGTATTGATTATCTATCCAACAGATGGGGCAGCGGTTAGTAAGCTAGAACTCGGGGCCTGCCTTCAGCTTCTGAATTTGATTCACTGTGGTCTTTTAGACATGATATGTGTTCATTTTCTACCCATGACTTTCATGGACACACATAGAATAGCAAGAGCTAGCGAATATGTGAGAGTCCTGAAGCCCTAGCTGTCAATTTCACATTTCTTTTTTTTTTTTTTTTTTTTGGTTTTTCTTTTAAGTGTTGTTATTGTTGTGGTTGGTTTAGTTTTTTGCAACAGGATTTCTCTGTAGCCCTGACTGTCCTAGGTCTCACTCTGTAGACCAGGCTGGCCTTGAAATCAGAAGTCTACCTACATCTGCCTTATGAGTGCTGAGATTAAAGGCGTGTGGCACGCTGCTCAGCTGAGTCCATTTTGATTCAGCATTTATCTGGTGTTTCTTAGACACTGGGAATTGTTCACTGTTCTTGTTTTAAGTGGGTGCTAAGAGCACATCTCTAACTGTGCGGCCTGGACTGTCCTTTAGCTCCACGTTGAAATTCTTACTACTCTTTAACGTGAAATTTGCAAGTTATGGCGGAAGCACACTGTGCTTTGTTCTCAAGTGTGACTTGTAACACTTTTAGCAGAGAGCCTGCCATAGACAACGCTGCCCAGACAGAACAAGCTTAAACCAGTTCCAACTCATGTCAGCTGAATATCAGTCCTACCCGAATCAAACATGAGTTCATAGGCTTTCAAATCTTGTGTTTGATGACTGCTTTGAGATTTATTTTACATGGAATCATAGGGGTGTGGTTATGTCTCTCTTTAATTCTTCTAGCTCAGACATAATGGATCAAAATTTCTAGCTTGTTTTCTGATTGGGATAGGATTCATTCCATCCCTCATGTGTGGCCATTCTCAACAATTTTGTGCACTGTCTTTGCAGGTCAGCCCTGCTGTGAGGTTATGGTACAGCCAGTTCTCTGCCCAGTTTTCCAATACATATGGCTACTTACTGGCAGGCAGGTACAATGTTATTCATAGAACCCATTTTGTTAAATCAGTGATGTCCCAATTTGCTGTTCTTTGCAGAAATGGTTCCCTAGCGGGGAAAGAGCTGCTGATCATTGAGCTCAAACAACTACTAATCCTTAGAAGAGCTGTTCTCAACAGGGGACATTTGACCATGGCTGGAGAGAAATTTGGCCATGATCCTTTTGTGCTATGTAGGTCAGAGTCAGAGATGCTGGTGCATGTACTGTGATGCACAGGACAGCCTCCACAGCAATGAGTCACTTGGTCCACATGCCAGATATGTCCCAAGTAAGGATCTCTGTCTTCAGTCACTGACTTGATACAAGACTGGTTTAAACAGGTTCTGATATGCCATTCCTGTCATCCCTGAGCTGTTGAAGACATATAGCCTGTTAACATAGAAGGGAGAATCTTTATATAATATTGTAGCCTGCTTCCAACTATTTGACAACTTTCATTTACTAAGAACACCAACTGTGGGTTGGAGTATCAACAGTTGATAGTGCTCTTGTAGAGGACTGGAGTTTGGTTCCCAGCGTTCAGTTAACATGCCTCACAGCCGCCTGTTGCTCCTGCTCCAGAACACCTAACACTCTCCTGACACTTGCACGTGTGCACATGCGCACATACATACACATGAGTCAAAAATAAAGAACCTGTATCTAACATTTAGTATGTAATTAATTGGTGTATTCACTAATAAAATCCCACTCCCACCAGCCATTGCACAGTGTTACTGTGATCAAGACATGGCTGAATGACATTCTTGGCAGAAGCGTCCATTTAGCTTTGGGCTCCTACTAGAAAGATTTGTTTTCGTTCCTGATTGCAAGATGTTGGCACTCTATTGTTTTGTCCTTAGCCTGAGTAACAGATCCACATAATATGCTGTGACTTTGCCTATTCCTTTCAGAGTAGTGGCTACTCGATCCTCCATGCTGCTTCTGTGGGAAGTATTGACTTAGGCTGAGCCAAGGGTTTAGACAGAGGAGGAGAAAAGTCTTGCCTCATTCTTGCCCCAGAGAGTTGAGAGTTAAGCACAGTCATGGTGTGTGAGAAAACCCTTCAAAAGAAGACAAAGATTAAAAGAACCACTGAAAAGATGTTATGGAAGGTTTGCTTACCAAATGGTAATAAGTTTTGACTATAAAATTAAACTTAAGACAAGAGAGATGAATAGGTTAATCCCTCTCCCAATTAAAAAAAAAAACCACTAAGGAAATGCCCATAAATTTTAGATTTCAACTAGTGTTTAATTTATATTTTGTTAAGTACCGGGCTCTGGAAACTGGACTGAGAAGTGGAAATGTGTGAAGTGAACATTGCTGTCTAAACAGCCTGCCGTAGTCTGTCTCTTCTGGTCGTTTTATTTTTTTATTTACGGGATCACTGTCTTTGCATTTGCTTTGTTCTTCCCAGAGAATGAACAGCACTAAGAGCAGGGGATGTGTCCAGTTGCCTGTTGATAATATGTGATTACCACAGAAAAAGTAGAAATGGAGCAGAGGGGGTTCCTGAAACTCTACGAGGACAAGATAATCAAAAGAAACTGACTTGATGTAGTGCTGGGGGCTTGTTGGAGTTCTAGAATTCAGTTAAAGAATCTGTTAGATGTCCCCCACCACTGCCCACGAGGCTGTCTCTAATTGAGAGCTGCTAGAGTAGAAAACTCTGTTTTCTGTTAGCGGAGTGAATGGCGTCTCAACCACTCTCAGGGACGGCCCCATGTCAGGGGTAGTCAGCTAAGACAAACCACACTCCATGGTTGTTTGAGCTTTTTCTGTTGTTTTTGTTTGTTTGTTTGTTTGTTTTATGAAACAGGAAGAATATAAACTTGGGTGGGTAGGGAATGGAGGGGAAGAAATGATCAAACTTACTGTATGAAGATCTTAAAAAAGAATTCTGTTAGAAGCATAGGCTTTTATCTCATCTGTGTTCCATAGTAGACATCAGTTTTGTTGAACATCCTAAGCTCGGACTTACACATAGCTTATGATTTTGCCTCTTAGCAGTCACTCAAGAGAGTGACAGTATTGGCAGTAGGCTAGCCCATGTAATTTCATTGAGATGAGCTAATCTTGAAGGTCACCTTTGGGTGTGGTTTAAAAATTAAGTATAATACATGTCACTGGCCTGACACTCCCTCATGCTATCATGCTACCATAAACCTGACATAAAGGAATTAGGGAAGGGATAGGCATATTTTGGCCCACACTTTAGTGGTTTCGATCCATCACAGTAGGGATGTGTGGCTCTGCTGTCTTCCTTTTTTTCCTCAAGTTTCATTCTACCCGGACCCTGAACTGTACTGTCTACATTCAGGCCAGGTCATTCCTCATGTAATCATCTCTGGAGATGAATGTGGAGAAACAGAGATGTGCTTTGCTAGTCTCTTGTACCTTTCTCTCTAGTCAGGTTATCAGTAGGTATTAGCCATCAATTCTCTTACTAAAGGCCCCGTAAATGCTGGATAATTTCCCATTTTTAACAGGATTCCAGTGTGTACCTAGTCAAGTTCAGGTTACTCTGGCATTACTGCTGTTCCGTGATGATCTTCTATAGCTTCTGGTGCATTTTTGGAGTATGTGCCAAGTCATACCCTTTGATATTTGTTTCTCTCATATAATTTTATTGAGATTATACATACTGTGCTTCATATATAATTTTGACAAGGAATAATTTCATTACTGCTCTTATTTGCTCATCATTTTACATGAATCGTGAGGACAGATAGACCCACTTGGCACCGATTATCCCTGTCCTTGTGACTCCCAGATCACTATGCCTGTGTTTCACAAGGGTCAAAGACTTACAATAAAAGAAAATATAGTGCCAGGTGTTCCTGTTGAGAACTCTTTACAAAGGTTGCCTTTCTTAGCCCTACCAATGTCTGCACATAGGGGATCATCTTCAGAACACTGAGCACGCACCTGCTGTGCTTTCTGCTTTGAGCTCTCAATACCAACACTGGCATTCAAAGGCTTTCACATGCCCGTACTGTGACTAAGTCATTGTGACCTCATTGAGTTCCTAGTGCCATTATTTTGTGCCATCCCTGAACCATACCACTGCTAAGAGGGCATAGCGATGCCAAAAACTTTGAGCCATGAAGATTTTCCAAAGAATGCTCGTGGGAAGGTAAAGTTCCTATCAGCACAGTGTGTCCTGCCCATGTCCCTGCATTCTCATGTATTGACTTTAGAGTATCTTTTGTTGTGAAACATCTTCAAACTTTGTCTGAAAAAAGACAAATCTATTAAGATGTGTGTGCCTGCTAGCAGTTAATCTAATGACCAACACTGAGTTAAAACATCAAAGTATTTGCTTGGGGTCTTAAAACTTGATTTCCTTATTTTCTTTGATTCTCTTGATTATGGGAGACTAGATTTCCATAAAGATCCACTTTAGCATATTCTGTCATGTTTTGAAGCTCATTCATGTTGTACCACACCAAGCACAGTATGGGTACTAATAGTGTAGATTTCTTCTAGGAATAGCAAGCACCCTGGGGAAGGACTTCATATTCATCTTTCCCTCAAGAAATGATCCTACCTTAACAGCAAATAATGTTGTAATCCTCTTTGTTTTTATTTGTTCATTTGCAATGACTCTGTGACTGAACTTTTATTTCTTTGCAGTCAGTTTACTGCTTTCTCTTAAGCTAAGTGTGACTCTCCATCCTCAATAGCCATTAGCTTAGCCAGTGTATTCTCAGCTTATTTCAGTTTCAGGATTCATATCGTGTGACTTTTCCTCCCAGCATCCCATTAACTGTTTCAGAGCGATGTGCCCCTGAAGTTTGGCGGCCCTGTTCCTTGCTTAGTTATTCTCCCCAGTGGATCTCACGATATCGATCGTGTGTGCTGTCAGGGGAGATTTGTGATAGTTGCTTATAGTTTAATGCTGTCAGGACTTGGAGATGACTCCCTCTTAGGTCTGTAGAGTAGGCTTCCGATATTTGGTGTGTCACTTTACGTTCCAAAGCTGTTATGCCTCTGTTCATCCTTTATTTGGATAGAGAACAGCTCTTCAAAATCATCACGTTTGTTCCTTGTTCCTATGTCCACAATAAGACTCAACAGTACACTTGCAACATTAGTGTTTTTAGTGTTGCCTTCGTGTTTTTAAAATATCCTTATGGTACATACTCATTGCATTTTTTTTTTAGATAGATAGGACAATCTAAAAAAATTTTTTGCCATACTGTTATTTTAATAATCATGATGGAAAATCCACTTTGAATGGAAGGAAAAACAGGTATTAGTACATCAAGGGTTTAGGAAGTAATTTCTCTGCTCTCTATAGCTGTTCAAATTCAATTGAAATTTGAGGTTGTAAACTATCATTATTTAATACTTTACTCTTTAAAATTCTGTGTCAAGCTGGATGTTGTGGGGCATACCTTTAATCCCAGCACACCCGCCCCTTAAAGGACTGGCATGTTCTTTCCATTTTGTTTCAAATTATATTAGAAGATACTAGGGTTAATATTCTAATTAAAAGAATTATTTTGAAGAGTATGAACCATGTGGTGGTGACACACACCTTTAATCTCAGCAGTCAGGAGGCAGAGGCAGACAAATTGAGGATACCCTGGGCTACACAGAGAAACAAGAAATTCTAGATCAGTTAATGTATTCCTCTTATAGTTTAAGACACTCATATTTATATTAAGTTTTCGGGGATTACAGAAGTAAGAACTGCTCATTGTATATAATAAGGAATAGTCCAGGTAAGAAATGTAGCCCTCATTGTATATTGTGGCTACTGCTAGCATCACAGCATTCTTAATAATTCTTTGTGCATCTTTATAGCATGCAGTCAATTTAGTGTCCTTCTCTGCTCTCTCAGTCCTTTCTGATTTAAAGAACCATTTCCACTTACTATTGTGACTTATTCCCTACCACACACATTACACACACCGTTGATATTTTGATTATTTAAGTTATTTTCTAAAATGTCAGCTTTTTATAATTCCTAATGTCTGATCATGTGACTGGGTCAAAATCCCTGATTTTATTTTTTGCTAAAATCTGCGTAATTACTTTTCTATTGTTGGGCCTTATCTTATTTGTTTAAACTCTGTTGTTCTTCCTTTATTGTTGGTTTACATAATTCTTTTATGAATATCATATCTTAGATAAATGAACTTTTTAATTTTAATAGCTGCTACAGTTGAATGCTTGGAAGTAAAATTGTCTATCACTAAGAGTAATGGCATTTATGACATATCTGTTCTGGTTGCCTTTTGTTGCTGTGATTAAAACACTGACTGAAAGCAAGCTAGAGGAGGAAAGGGTTCATTTCATCTTACACTTCCAGGTCACAGTCCCTCGTTGAGAGAAGTCAGTGTAAGAACCTGAAGGCAGGCTCTTTGCCATTGACCTGAGCCAAGAAGCTACAGCAGAAGCCGTGGATAGAGGCTGCTTGCTGGCCCAGTCACAGGCTTATGCTAACCTAATTTCATATGTAGCCTCGGACCACTTGTAAAGGGTCGCTACAAGATGGTGCTGCCCACAGCAGGCTGGGCCCTCCCTATCAGTTAATAGTCAACACCTGCTCACAGGCCAATGTGATCTAGGCAGTTTCTTATCAAGGTTTGCCTCTCAGGTGACATACATACCACCCACACACATAAAAAGCTCTTGCTATCTCACCTCACAAACACCTTCATTTTGGCTCTTGGCTACAAAATATGTTTATTACCAATTATGAAAAATAAAATGCAAATTATTCCTAAAACTAGCATTGTGTTTCAATTTGTCTGGACATTTTCTAGAATATCCATTTTTCTTTCTATTTCAAATTTGGTTAAAATGTACCTGTTATTAATAGTCTTTTCCTCTCCCTTTTTAGTGTATGTATTATTTTTCTAGTGTATGTATTACTTAGGTATTGGATTACTTGGGGTTTTTTTTCCTTGTGACCCCCTAACAGCCTTGTGGTGTGTTCTTATGCTGCCGGAATTGCTAAGAAAGTCCTGGAATAGAGGAGTTTTGCATTTTTCTGGCTATGCACAATTTTAACACTTATTTTGTGTTGTCAAATAAATGCTAGAAATTGCTAGACCATTTATATATCTGACAAACAATATAGAAGGAAACCCTCCTGTATTTTTACCAATATTGATGATTATAATCTTACATTTTGCCAATTTGACAGATGAATAATACAATAATTTTTATTCATGTTCTTTGATTGTGTAGCTGTGTTGTTTTTCAAATGCTTATTATCTGTAAATAGATGTGAATCACCAGTCTCTATATTGTGTCACTTTGGCTTTTGTTAAGAAGGATAAAGCTTAGTATTTAAACTACGCGCCTCTATATTGGTGATGTCAACTTTCATAGTTATATCTAAAAAAAAGTTTTCATAGTTATATCTAAAAGGATTTTTGTCCTTTTTGTCATTGGCCTATTTGGAATAGGCCAATTAGAATGAATTCAGTCATTTTCCATTTTTACTTATTTATATTTTGAGCATTCATGTTGAATTTAGTTTGTTCTCTCTAAATGATAAGTTATATATATTTTTTCTCATGTAGCATCATCTGTCAAAAATTCTTTCTATATTTATTGTTTTCCTTTGAAATCCTAGTGTTTACTGTGTTTTACCAAGAAAATATAGATTATTTACTTGCATATAAATATCTTCCATATTTATAGGAAAATTGCATACATATCTAAATATCCATTTCTATCGATTGCTAAATATCTGTTTATTTTCAACATGCTGCAGGATGTTGAAGACAAAGTAAGTAACAACAACAAACCTACAGTGAGCAAATGGATTGATACAAACTAAACAGAACTCTGGCATAGAGTGAGCCAGGCAACACATGATCACTTTGCAAAAGAATCTGAAACATGTACAAAGATGGAAATGCCAAGATACATTGATTTCTTCTAGGTAGCAGCCAAACATCTATTTAACCTTCACTGACCACAAAAATGTTACTATAATAACTTTGTTAGTGTGAGGTAATCTTATAAAGAGAGATTGTTTCTGTTTCAGGAACAGAGATCAGTTTAGCATAATTCAGGATAACAACAATAGTTTTGAAAATGTGTGTTTGCATTTTAACTAACCTTGAGACATCCACAATTAAATATCTTTTGTTATTGAAGAATTGAATATTATTGCTTTTTTTAAAGTTTATAAAATATGATATTGTAAAATTAATGCTATGACTAGATGTCTTAATACTTTATTATACTTATTGTCTTTAAATTTTCAAATAAATAAACAAGACTGCTTAATAAAGTAGGCTGCTACTTCATGTATAGGGAAATGGAATAAATATATATAACTTCATACAGGTTGTACTGATCATTCAAGGGTTCTTGAATATAAGGTTTATATAGGCATTTATTTATTTGTTCAGGGTTAGCAAAAATTTATCTAATTCTAAGAATCAGACAGAAATTTCATTGTGCATATTAATTCTTAAAATTACTCTTTGAATGAGAAGTTAAATAAGACAGTCTGCTGTACAACTGTATTCTGACATTTCCAAATACATTTGGACAAAGTAGGACACAGCTGTTACAGTAAGAAAAACACAATACAGTTTCATACTTTACACACAAATGCAGCAATCATCATCATATTAATGTTTTCTACGGCAGAGACCTAGTAGACTGCAATGACCATCAGCTTTGTATGTTTCTGCCTAAGTTTTGCTTAGTACTTGCTGCTTTCACTTTCTCTCAATATAGTATACTCCTTGTGTCTTTTTTAGGCTCGGCAGCTGGAAGAGAAAGAACGAGTGATGCGGAAGCAGGATGCATTCTACAAAGAGCAGCTGGCCAGACTGGAGGAGAGGGTATGGCTATTTCTTGTTGCTGCTTCTTTTCTCTCACTCTATCTGTAGCTGCCCATATATTTGTTTAAAAATCCAACAAATTAGCACTAATGTTCCTTTTCCTAGTTAAGTGAAGTCATAATTAGACAGTGACCTAGTTAAAAAGGTAGGTCATTTGTCTCTGAGAACTTCATTTTGTGTAGTCATGTTCTTGGTTAGTTGGGTTTTCTGTACCCGAGAAATAATTCCCTCACAAAATTCACCGTATGTAATGTGTTTTAATCTGCATTGCCATACATTATTTATATTATATTATGTTATATTTGAATGCATTCCTGGATATGGTACTATCATTTATTTAGGATTTTAGTTATTGCTTAATCATCAGTTTCCTTTGGTTTATTTTTGAGACAATTGTCCCTGTCTTGAATTCACTACACATCTAAGGATGACTTTGAACTTCTGATCCTCCTTCCTACACCTTTGAGTGCTGGGATTTCATGTGTGTGCCAACATGCCTACCTGGCTTGATGTGATCCTGTTTTGAAGGATATGCTGTCAATGAAAAATTCATTTTACTGAATTTCAGCTTACAACTTAATGTCACCTTCAAGAATGAGAACAGGAGCTTTCTATATATCAGACTTAGAGGAGAGGTTTAGGAAGAGAGGAGGCATATGCCTGGTCAGCCTGGCTTTCAAAGTGGACCAAGGCACACTGGAGGGATCAGGACTGGTGGAATAGAAGACAGTGGACTCAAGAATGATGTTTGAACATCTTGTAAGAACCCCCTTCAGTAAAATCACTGTTTTGTTTAGGTTTACTTTATGTAGAAGCTATGGAATTTCAAAGTAATTTTTTCCTCTGTCTAAGACCCAAAGTTTCATTTGTTTAGAATATGACATTTGATCAGAAGTAGTAAAAAAGAGAAACGCACCATTAAATTCTGCTCAATCCATTCAATTTATATTGCAAACATGTTTCCTTCTCTCCTTCTATGTCATGGGAACTCAACACATCATTTGACCATGTGTTCTGCAGATAATCATTTATACCAAATGCAGTACTGTTCATATATATTTCCATGATTTGGAAAACTGCTTCCAGGAATAATAAAACTGTATGTGTGTGTATGTATGTATGTATATATATATATATATACACATACACATTCATACACACACACAGTAGATGTATAAGCTAAACATCTACTTTCATGAAACTTAAAGTTAGTAAAAAGTCAGTTATACATAGTGTATGGCAGCATAGATAATATGTAAAACAGTAAATTAGTAGGGAATAGTGACTCCCATGGCCAAGGTGTAAGCCTAGCATTGGATGGAGAAGAAAGATCTATATATTGAGATAGCAAGGGACAGGCCTTTAGTCTTAACAGAAGCAAGTCAGTGTCATTCCTAAGATAGAGGTGTACTGGGCACATATGGGAAGCAGAGTAGCCTGGTGGCATCATCAGTAAACAGGTGACTGTCTTGGGCGAGAGTTAAAGCAGGGGAGATTTGGTAAAAGATTAATTTAGAAGTGGGTGACAAGCGAGGCATAGTGAAACATGCCAGGAAGCAGCCTTTCGAGATAGATTCAGGAGGATCAAGAGCTCACCGTCATCCTCATCTGCACAGCAAATTTGAGATTACAATGGGATACATGAGAACCCTGTCCTGTTGGGGGTAGGAGGTGAAAAAGGAAGGGAATTGGATGGCCTTGACTGTAACTAGGGTACAAGCAGCCGAGCTGAATGTTTTCTCGTTATGCGTGTCAAAGGTAGAAACCAGATTTGATGATGGTTTAGAAAGAGGATAAAAGAAAGGCTCAGACATAATCTACATCTGGTCTTATAACTAGGAGGACAGATTTTTCTAACCAAGAGGAAAGATTATTCATGTTTCAGTGAAGAAAGATATGATTGGTAGAGTATATAGGAGTTTGGTTTGGGGATTATTTATCTAATAGACCTGATACAGAATGATTTAGAGGAAAAATCAGTGATGATGTCTCCTCAGTAAATATTTTAGCTCACATGGGCCCATTCTGTCTTCCTATCTCTCCCTCTGTAATGTGGAAATGAAAAGGAGGAAGGTTACCTTTTACATAATTTTCACATAAAAATTTAAAAAAAAACCAAGCATTTACATGTAGAAAGACCATTCATAGGATTTTCTCAGCCAGCAGGTGAGCCTGACATGTGTGAAGATCAGTCTGCAGAAGTGCCACTTAGAGGACCCCTTTGTGCATCATTCGTCTGTCCTTCACAGACTCTGTAAGGCAACTCCTACCCTCTCAACAAGTCACTGGCTTGTTAGAATAACCTAAATCAAGAATCTAAATAGCGCTTGGGTAATCTGCATAACATCCCAGGTTCAAGTAATACCCTTGCCAAAATAAAAGATGACACAGCAGCACTTTGAAAATTCACAAGAATTTATCAGATTGGGGTGTTTTCATCATAGAACATGTCCTTTTCATTGTGCATATGATTCTGATAACTGTAAGTCACTTTAATGTCAATCAACCTCCTCATGTCTTCTCCCAGTTCTGTAAAGCCTGGTTTTTGTTGATATTTCTAGAGGACCTGTGTCATTTTCCAGGTGGATTTCATCTATGATTACATAAAGACTATTCAGTCTGTCATTTTGTCAGTCAGGCATTTTATATTTTCCTATTGTTAATGATTGTGAAGGCACTTTGTATAAGCATTTCTATTAGGACTTCTGAACATACTTGGTGTTAAAAATATAAAAATGTGGAACTGGATGGTGCTTGGTAGAAGAACATGATAGGATGAGTATGTTTACAGTACAGTCCCGGTTGCTGTGGATTACATGTGGATTTGAACACACTTTTCATGTAATTGCATGAATCGATACCTTTGGGTCAATACTCAGTTACCAGTAAAGAATGTGACCACAGCAAGTCCTGTAGGGATCTGGGCGTGCAGCACTGTGATATGTGGAAGGCCTTATATTCTCGTGGACCACCAAAACAAGTTTTAGGATGTCATCCCAAAGATGTCACTATGGCAGGCTAGGCACTGTTAGCATGTGTGTCCTACCGTGCATGATTGCTATTTACTCCTTTAATTATCCATTTTGATGCAAAGTTCAGCAGTTATGAGCTGGCCAGTTTGAGCATGTGCAACACATTCTGTTCTGTAACACTGCCCCTTTGCTACTTGGTTTTATTTCAGTTAACTCAATCAGTTAGGTAATTGCCATGAGTCGAGTCTTCTCCTCCTCCCAGGTGTGTCCACCAGGGGTCTGAGATACTCTTCTTTCACTAATGTGTGAAGCTTAGCAAGTGTACTTTTCCCAGACCACAGTTTTATTATTATTCCTGGAAGCAGTTTTCCAAATCATGGCTATTGAAACTTTCACAGGTCCTCACTTCCCAGTAGTCAGAGGTCACAGACTTTTCAGTTAGTGTTGGGATAGATGAGACCATAAACTTGTAACTCTTGAGAGTGTTAAAACCTTGTGTGTGTAAATTTGTGGCCTGAAGGGAATTTGATGAGTATGACTCTTACTTAAGAGACCAGAAGAATATTAACTCCTGACTGACAGTTTGCCCAGAGGAAGCCCCGAGCAGTCTCTAGAGAAGACTGCCCAGTGTTCTTACAGAACTGGCTTAAGACCCTTGGGCAGTGTTTTCTGTTTTCACAATTTTATTGGCGTATAATTAACTAATTGACAAATCTATGCTGCTTCACACCTCTCTGTGATAACTGTACATTGTATAATAATTGTGATTGAATATGCATGTTATTAGACACATACTATATTTTGTCTCATTTTATCCTCACAATAATTGTATGAAGCTGCCCACTCTATGAATATCCTGAAGCTGAAAGCAACTTGCCCCAAGAATACAAATTCCAAAGAATACAAGAAAATATTGAACTAAACACTCAAAAATGTGTCATCTCCTCTTCAGGATTTGGCACTTTCAAAGGAACTTAGACAAAAGTGGAAGAAAGACTGTTTTCTGTACCTAGAACTTGCAATATGATGCAGTCCCCAAAGTTCCTTCACTGTCTGCATTTGGTGCTTTCCCTTTCAGTAAGGACTCACTCTATAGCCATTTGAGCAGTCAGACACCCTTGAGGTGTCTGTATACCTTTACTCTTGTGGGACAGTCAGGTCATTCTGACTCCTGGAAAGAAAACATATTTTTTTTTTTACTAAACAGTAAGATAATTTATTTGAAGTGGATTGTTGACACATTCCTACAGAAAATGCTTTTTTTTTTCCCCTGCCAGGAGTTTATTGGTTCTAAGGTTAAGTTGTCATCAGTTGGAGAACACAAAGGTTCTCCAGTTAGAGTCCTTCCAGGATGAAGGTCCCTGTATCCCTAGGACATCTTGAAAACCTGATCCCTTTGAGGGTTCCAGTGTCACGCATGTATAACTTTTTAATTTTTACAGTGAAGTTCAATTAATTCTTTTTGCTGAATCAACCTCTTTGTTCTTGGCTCCTTCAAGGATGATGGGGTTTGGCACAGTATACAGGGGAGATGTAAAAGCCCTGGTGGCCTTAGGAGCTGAGGGTGATCAGAGAGCTTAATGAGGTGTAGGCTCAGGACACAGATCAGCCTGGTCGTGTGGCACACATTACTTGTACTTGATAGACTCCAGGGTTTCAGTGGTGATATGTATACACTTTGTAGTGAGCCACCTAGAATTAACACAGAGGGGACTATATCAACGGGCAGAGACCAGGGAGGAAAACAGTGAAAAGTAAGTTACCATGAGGAAGAGAGCATATGACTGCCTGTCAGCTGGGGAGTTACTAATGAGCTGCTGAGATCATAGTTCCATCAAATGAGGATTGGTCTTTGAAGCCCCTCACTGTCAGTGGGTGACATGTCTTCTGCAGCATCAGAAAATGTTGGGCCCATCTATATTAATTAGTGATGGGATTTAATAACTTTTTGTCAGTTGATATTTTTACCGATGTTGCTTTGTGGAAACCTTGGAAGAAGGGGAAACATAACTGATAGTCTTAAGAAATGACAGCAGAGTAGGTTATTGTGAACCTGATGTACTGCATATGGGGAGACACTGTTATGTATTTTTACTAACAGATGAAGTCCACCATTGTAAAATATCCCACTAAGTGAAACCAGGGTAGCATGGGATAGAATCACTAAAATCTGAGATACAAAAATGTGAAAATCTTTTTGAAAGGGTGAGATATTAAATTGTCTTACTAGTCTTAAAACAAACAAACGAACACCCTACCTTTGCTGGTTCCCCCACTTAAGTACTTGAGAAGCAGTTGTGAGTGCTTTAGGTCAGTGGCTAACTCCCTGTGGCCATGCAATGTGAGTTGACAAACTCAACACAATAGTGAAAAGCAGAATTTTCTTCCAGCCAGGCCTGCACAGGTGAAGGTGGTTTGTACCTGGCACCCTGCAGCGATACTTTGATCCTTTGACACTTGGGAATTTTGTATTGGCTTCATAATACTCGTGGAAATCAGGGCTGGTTCCCATGGTTTCTGTAGTTACAGAACATTGTAGAAACAGATGAAGTTCTCTGGTTCACACATTTGCACATTGAAGGTACTCCAAGCCACTACTTGATTGTAATGTCATTGTGAGTGACAGATCCCAGCAAAGCGTTTGCAATGTGCTTTATACATTGAGAGTTACACTCTCTCAAATAAAAGCTCGTTTCAAGTAAAGTTTCAAATAAATGCATTTAGATATTATTAGGTAGGAAATTAACCCAGCCTGATTGCGCCATGTCTTTTGTTACTACAGCAGACACAGATGATTATAACTTAGATGTGAATGCTGAGCCATTTCACACTCTGACCTGTTTTCTTAAAGGAGGTTTATTATTACAGTTATTTTGAAAAGTAGCAAACAGTATGAGTTGATGTCACCACTACCCGTTTCTCTTTCTATTTCATTCTCTCAGGGGGAAATCAATACAGTTTAGTACATGTGGGGGTCTTATCCTTAATTCATTATTCTACAAATCCTCCGAGTACATTGGCTTTTCTGTTAACCTCTCTAAAATTTCTAACGGGAAATGTGGTTTGAGTAACCTTGAATTGCCTTTTTAATCTGGCTTTAGGGATATAAGACTTAGGGGTTTTTTTCCTAGGGTGAGCTTTTAAAGTGTATTCTGTTAAAAATGATCCCCTTAACTGGAGCCAGTTCTTCTATGTCTAACTTTAGAGGAAAGATTTGCAAATCATGGGATCAGCACTTAATTTGGGCTCTATTTACCATGTTAGCTGTCAAGAAGCATTAACCTTAAGGTAAGATGAGAACACGGCGTACAAAGCTGGGAGCTGATGGCACACAGTACACCAGGTATTAAATAGCATTATCCATCCTGCTTGCTACAGTAAATAGGATTCCACTATTATGATGTGTCAGGGCTTTGAGTAAAATCAAATTTACAAGACACTAGACTGCCTTCCTCTCCACTGAGCAGCTTCATTCGGGGACCTTGCTTTCATATTAATCCTGTTGGGAGGAAGTACTTGTAGCAATTGTGCATAGAAATTATAATTTAATGATCTCTTCCTCTCCTCTATTCAGACATTAGAATGGACCACTGTGCTCTGCAATGATAGCCACAGGGCTGTGCAAAAGAGACGATGGAGGGTGCAGCTTTAAAGACCAGTGTCCTCTCTGTAAGCACTTATAACGATCGTAGGTGTAAAGGTGCCATCAAGATGGGCCACCTGCTTTCTCGGCTCTCTGCATTGCCTTTGCCTTTGAAAGACTACAATGAAATAATCTGATTCTGTTTATCATGGTGGCTGTGAGAAATGACATGCCACTTGGATGTGTTGTAAAGATAAGGAAAAAAAATGTCTTGTGAAATTTGATGGGAAATTCCAGTTTAAAGATTCTGTACAATCTGTGGAGGCTCCGCAGGCATTTGTAGTTGAGAAAAATACTACTTTCTTTTTATTGGAATTATATTTGAGGGAGGAAGCAGAGGGTTATTGTCAGTATAGCAGCAAGGAAGCCATTTTGTTTCCTTTAAATGAAGCTGAAAAATGGGCTAAATATCTGAATTTTAAATATTTTTGAAATATCCAATTTTAAAATTAGTGATCTGCTTCTTGATATCTTATTTATAAATTTCAAATGTACTCCATTTAAGCAGTCCAGCCAATGCTTATTTCCTCACTTTGCTGACTGAAAAATTAAAATACATGAGCACTAAACTTTTTAAAGGAAATTGCAGGGCTTGTGGTAGAAAATGATCTGCAGTCCCAGTTTTATGTTCCAACCATGAGCCAGCTGTGCCTCTAGAAGAGATTACATTTCAGCATATTAGTTTCAGTTAGAAAGAAACATATGATTATTAAAATATTTGCAAATAATATTAGCTCTTTGCTTCACTGAAGAAGAAATGTCCATATCTGAATCTGGCATGTAAAGTAGGTTTACACTGTACTCTGCATTCGATGAAAGGAACCCAAATCTAATTTGTCCACCAAGACTGGGGCAGTCTTGCAATAACCCTATTTATTCTCAATCAGAATTTGGACACTAGACTGAATTCATTGACATTCGACATTTGTTCAAACCAAATATAGTCAACTCTATCAGTGATCTGGGCACTGTACATAGATACCATGGCATACACCTAGCTCACCAAGGCCAGGGGTATCAGGTACGGAATTTTTCATTCACAGTTGAGTCAAGGTGGCTGTGCCGGTCTATTATTTTTTAGAACCAAAGTGTTTTATAAAGGCTATTTGGCAACTTTGTCTTTTAAAGGTTAAAAAAATCATGGAATTATGAGGAGAATGTAATGGATAGAAAATATCTCCCTAGTTAACTTCTCAGATAAAGATCTATTGTCTGATGTACTGGGTTGCCTCAGATGACACTCTGAAAAGAAGTTTTAACCATGTAGCTTTCAAGAAGTCAGAAATTAGGCACTAGATAAATTTTGAAGATTAATGTTATTGACAAAGAATGGGGTTGGTTCCACAGCTAAATGATTCCAAGAGATGTTAGGGTTAAATGTGACAGATGTATTTGTTTTCCACAAGCACTCGGACCCCTTCCAGGATGAAGATGCTGCATGTGATGGTTCAGCATCACACTGGAGCCATGGGATCTTTTCTAGAAACAGCCGTTAATCTACTCTTGTAGGTTAATAGGATCTGTATGCACTGCATAATGCAAATATGCCATTTTGAGACCTTGATTGCATCCTAGCTTGTAAAGGCAGAAAGGATTCCATTCTTTTGTAGAATCTGATCTGAAGACGCCCAGAATCCTAATTGCATCTCTTTGCCCTGTTGCAGAAAGTGGGCACGTGAGGACCAGGCCTGGTTGAGCATGCTGAAGTGCCTATGGGAGTCTTAGCAAAACTGCGGTATATAACGTAAATAAGCTGCTCCTCTTCCTCCTCCTCCTCCTCTTTCTCCTCCTCCTTCTCTTCCTCCTTCTCCTTCACCTTCTCCTCCTCCTTCTGCTCCTCCTCCTCCTCCTTCACCTCCTCCTCCTCTCTTTCTTCCTTCCTTCTCCTCCTCCTTCTTCCTCCTCTTTTTTCCCCCTCCTCCTCTTTTTTCCTCTACTCATTGCTGATTCAAACTTGCATTCTCCAACACTCTCCAAAATTAGAAGCGATGAGTAGTCGGATTTAATCCATGTCAGAATTCAAAATCATGCCATAAACCCAAGAGATGGCCATCCTTCTCTGAAGACTTGAGTCTGTGGTTTTTGTTTTTATTTTTTTTTCCTTTCCTTTCATGAAGTGGATGAGGGTAATCTAATTGAATAGTACTTAGTTATCACATAGGTTTTTAAAATACTTCCATCAGTGGAGTGAGGTCCCAATCTGGGAGACAAGCAAATGACATATCAGCACCCATTCTTGATGGACCTCGAGTCACTGGGGGCCTTCAGAATGTTTGCAGGGCTTGCACGGTTCGGAAGGATGCTGTGATGTTTGCTGGTCTAGTGAAGGCTACTTTGTACTTGGAGGATAGATGAGATGGTCAAGGCCAGTAATCACATGCCCTGTAATTTAATTTGCCTCTATTAAAGTTCAGAAGTACAGCTCAGGGAACATGGCACAGCCCCGTCACTTTATGACCTGTAATGTTCTTGTGAGCTCTCTGAAAGTGGGCTCTGTCTGTTTTCAAGACCCGTGCTTGTTATTTGTTGAGTGGATTCAGAAAGTTTTCACTTTTGAAGCATTTTAGGTTTTGGTGTTGGTGTCAGTCTGTGCCATCCACTGGGTCTTCACAAAGCAGTAGGGCCTGAAGTAATTTAACATGGCACTCTGCTGTATCTCAGGGCTGGAGAGGAAAGGGGCCTCCTTGCCACTTTACCCAGCCAATTGTTGTTTTTATTGTTGAAACTCAGAGACTTAAAGTTGCCCCAGATTTTCTAGCTGTGCAACAGGCTCCTTATGGCAGACATCCTTTCCCTCTGGAGAGCACCGAGGGGACCCAAAGTTCCTGTGATGCAGACACCCTGCACCTCAAGGTGTCAATGAAGGTGAACAGGATATCTATTAGTTTTTCCTTTAGAACCACTAATGTAAAGTAACAGATTCTCAACTCCCTGTCCATGTCTACAATCTAAGCACCATAGACTTACTTTATAGTGGATCGTGTTTATCGCAAAGAAAAATTACACCACCTATGTACTAAGTTGTCATGAGCTGAATAGCCAGTTACTGTGCTATGGTACTCAGGGCGTAATGGCGGGGATGCTAAAAGAAAAGAGATGAAAATATGTCATCAAGATGAACATATAACCAGAACTGCAGTGAGTGTTTCTGTAGTCCAGGAAAAATAATGCATGGAGGTCTGTGGATTTGCTCTGCTCTTGTACGATTTGCTTGAAATTGTAGAAATTTGGCAGCCATATCTTGAACTACTTGTTAAAATTCAGTAGTGTATAATTAAAGACAGAGACTGCCAGTTTGCTGTTGGATAGACCAGACAATTACATTATGTCCCATTTAGACTTGACCCTAAACCCATTTTCCAAAAGATAATGCCAGGGAGACAAAAGGGCAAGTATTGTAGTTTGGAGGCTCAAGCTACATCAAGAACCAATTTCTAGAACTATCCATTGTTCTGTAGGCATTTGAGAGTAATTGTGCAGAAGAGGGTTGTGAATGAATATTACGTTAGGAGTGGCCAAGTGCAAGCAGTGGTAATGATGACATTCTGGGTTTCAAGCATCGCCAGACAACAAAATAATACTTGTGTTATTTTAAGCCTCTCCTGACAGAGAGTCAAAACCAATATGACCTGGATAATATGCCAGTGAATTGGAATGTTTTATTGACATGGAGTTTGCTGCTCTTAGGAACTTTCTCATCTAACAGAGAAGCTAGCCTGTTTGTAGACTGAGAAATGAACATGTAGATGCTGGAAAATTGGGTTTGTGCTGCTGGCAAAGGGAATGATGATGGTGTTTGCTTAATCATTGGTACTGCCCCATCAACTCAGCGCCAGGCATGTGCATGTGGTCCATTCAGGCTCTTAGGACTGGTTTGCATGGCAGCCCTCCCAGATTCTGCAGAGATGACCTAAAATAATGAGTATGCTAGATAGTGTTCTTTAGGTTTTATGAAAACCAAGCAAAATATAAAATCTCAATCAGCTTCGTTTGAGCAATGAGCAGGTGTGTATCTGTGAGTTGACGGCTCTGCGGTTTCAGTGATGTTTGAACTCAGCTGATTGGTTTTTATCAGCGCAAAGGCGCTCTTGCCGGTTTTGTCTACTTGTTGATTTTTGAATGTCACAATTCGATAAAGCCTTTATTTTCAAATACTTGTCCCCAGAGATTTCATAATTACATGAAATAGTTTAGAATAATCGCAGGTCTTAGAATCTTAGGGACATAAGCTTAAATGACCACAGAACTCATTGATACTTTGAGAACTCTTCACCACAAAGGACCTTAGGGTTAACAAAGTGCATCAAAGACCAGTAGCTATGGAGTCAAATGTCACTCTTCAGCTATTTTTTATTGGAAACATGTTTGACCCTTAGATTTCTTCTTGGTACAGTGGCCTTAATGATATACTGCCTTGTGCATATGGAAATGAAATAAGATATTTTATGAATTATATATACTAAGTGAAGATAAATATCAGCTACCATTATTGGCAGTAGCACCTAAGCTATTGAGAATTATATAGCTATTTGAGGTAGCTTTTGAGTGAAGAGTTTTAAAAAAAAGGATAGGGGATAAGGAATTGACTGAGAATGTGGGTTGAGTTCTGTTTGAAACATGCATTATTTCATTATGTTAGTATAGTATTTTGAATTTTTCAAAGGCATAAGCTGTTGAGCCTATTATGGAACTAATTTTATAATAAAATACAAATGTATTCAAGCATTCATACGTTCTTTCATGTTTTTCAAACCTCTTTCATGTGTATAGTTTTTGGTGTTAAAATGAGATGTCATTCATATGTATTTCCCTTCAAACTTGACAGATTGCCAATATGCAAGACCTGAGAATGTATGGCAGCCTGGGTTTTTTGGTCAGCCTCCAAACCATGTGAGCAGAAGCTAAGTTGTTTAATGTCAAACAAACAAACAAACAAACATACTTTTCTGACCAAGAGGTAGGAAAATAACAAGCAAAAAAAAACAAAACAACCAAAAAACACCCCTATACCCACACCTTAAAAACTAAAACAAAACAGAATCAGTGCTCTCCTCTTTGGTTAACTTGGTGCTTGCTGGAAGTTCTGTGGTGCTCAGTGTAGCCCCCATCCTGTGGGGTTAGTAACAAAGCCCCTCAAAGGGAAAGGACCTGGGTTCTACCAACTGCTTGTGGAGCCTGGGAATGCCAGCCAGGAGGAGGGTGTTCCTTGGAGGAAATGCTGCATTCCTGGCTTTCCAGTGATGCACTGTGCTCAGCTGCTGGTTTCTGGTTTCTAATATTCCTGCAGTAGCTTCTGATTTAAAGAATCGTCGCAGAACAAGGACTTTGTCAATGATGTTTGGGTCAATCATGCAGGGTTTTTTTTGTTGTTTGTTTTGTCAGCATAGTTTTTTATTAGAATTACATGAGAACATTGAGTCTGAAAAGTAAACAGGTACAGAAGGAGTTTATGTTTTCCCTTTTTCTTTTATTGGATATTTTCTTTATTTACATTTCAAATGTTATTTCCTTTCCTGGTTTATCCCCCTCCTGGAAATCCCCCATCCTCCGCCCTCCCCCTGCTTCTATGAGCATGTCCCCCCACCCACCCACCCACTCCTGCTTCCCCGCCCTTGATTCCCCTACACTGGCACATCTATTAAATCTTCATAGGACCAAGGACCTCTCCTCCCATTGATGCCTGACAAGGTTATGCTCTGCTACATATGCAGCTGGAACCATGTGTACTCCTTGGTTGGTGGCTTAGTCCCTGGGAGCTCTGGGGGTTCTGGTTGGTTGATATTGTTGTTCTTCTGGAGTTGCAAACCCCTTCAGCTCCTTCAGTCCTTTCTCTAGCTCCTCCATTGGGGACCCTGTGCTCAGTCCAATGGTTGGCTGCAAGCATCCCCCTCTGTATTTGTAAGACTCTGGCAGGGCCTCTCAAGAGACAGCTATATCAGGCTCTTTTCAGCCAGCATTTCTTGGTATTCACTGTAGTGTCAGGGTTTGGTGATTATTTATGGTATGACTCCCCAAAAGCTCCAAATACCCAAGATACAATTCACAGACCACATAAAGCTCAAGAAGGAAGACCAAGGTCTGCATCTCCTGATGGCCGCCACTTCCTCAGGATACTGTGCTTCAGTTAGAATATTCCTGATTAAAAGATCCTTCCTTGGAAAAATTAGATATATATTTTGGGCTGTATCCCTAGGAGGCAACGAGCATTTCTAAGGCTAAGGTTCAGGAGAATGACAGTGAGACGTTGATACTGTAAAGTGAATCCATGCAGAAAAATGTTGTAGACCAGATGCAGTGCTGGCATCTCATCACTTTGCATTAGTTATGCAAGACTCTGTTAAAATGCTCACCAGAGAGCAAAGTTACCAACTTTCTTTTCATTATTTGAACTAAGGACCTCAAATTTTGATAACGAGCTCAGGAAAACAAGTTAAAAAATAATTCACAAAAGGCATTGCGAGATTAGAGAATTATTGTTAGACTTAAATGAGGAGGGGCTGAGAGATGACTCAGCTCAGCAGTTAGCATTGGCTGCTTTCACAGGACGCACAGCTTCAGTTCCCAGCACGCACATCATGGTCCACAGCCACCTGGAACTCTCATTCCAGGGGACCCAGTGCCCTCTTTCTGTCCTTCTCAGATACAGCGCATACATGGTGCACATGTGTATATGAGAGAAAGAAAAATAATTAAATGACAGAGTACTCCAGCCTGGGAAACAAGCCATTCGTACTATGGTCATCTAAACATTAAATGTTTCTGCACAGACCTCTTGTAGCTTCTATATGAAATCTGAATTCATTTTTATCATTTCCCCACAGTTTCCTGTTGCTTTTGCTCTTTCTGAATGGGGAATACAAATCAAACCTAGATTAGCCCTCTGCAGCTATCTATCATTGCTGTAGATCTTGTGCTTAACATGATGCAAAGTGTACTGCAGGATACACTTGTTACATTGGAAGTAAAAGATTAAAACCAGTTTCTCAGTGTGGGTGAAGGTCTTTTAATTTTATTACATGGTGGAGTCAGGACAGGGATGTATGTGACCATTTTAAATTGTTTTTCTCATATTTTCCTGTACTACAAAATGTGATAAATCCTCCCTAAACCCACCACCTAGAAAATCACAGCACAGTTTAAAAAAATTTTTTTTATTGTAGCACATTTTATATAGCATATTTTCTGGATTCCCCATTATCTAAAGAAAATAATTTGTCTTTTGAGAAAATTACTTTTTATAAAGTTTATCCACACAGCAGAGCAGCAGGGTGTTGTCAGTAGTCTTTCTGCCTTATACTTCTTACCACTAATTCATCCCAATATAGAAAACTGTATGCTCATGGTTTTTTGAAAATTAATGAGATGATGGCTTTATTAAATATTTGGGAGTAGCTGTTTTTAAGTGAGTGAGGGGGGGGGGAGAGTTTCTCTCTCTTTTTCAGGTAACAAAATGAAAATCACAGACTATCCCTTCTTAAACCAACGTTCTGTGTTGCTCCGTCAGCTGTTTTGATTCCAGAATCACATATTCTCTAACTTCTTGGTCTCATTCAAGATTAGTTTCAAATAATTTGCTTAGCATTTTTCTAGACTCTAGAAGAAATCATTACTTTAACAGTATTTGAATTGATTTTTTTTTAAATTAATCTACAATACTGTTGTTGCTAACAATTTAGGACATTTGTCAATGTGGGGTGTTTTTGTTTTACTTGGTTTTGTTTTGTTTTTCAGTTTGCTTTGTCACCAGGAGCTAGCTGTTCAGCAGGCACATTCCTTTCATTTTATAGAATTTATATATATATATATATATATATATATATATATATATAACTACAATGCAGCAGGGTCTATTTTAGGCTCTGGCAATAAAACAAAGAGATACAAACTTCTTCCATAGAGTTGGCAAAAGGTTAATACAAAGACAGTGTACAACATACATATTTTAGGTTGGATGGTGGTAAGTTCTGGAAAGAAAAACAGTTAAGTCATTAGTGAACTGTGTGTTGGGGTATGCTGCTTTGTCAGGGACCATGTGAGCAAGCCAAGCATGCCAGCCCTGCGAGAAGCTCCCCAGACCCTCCCTCACAGGCCGCCTCAGGCCTTCACATGGTGTTTGCCACTCTTGTATCTCTGTCTCTTTGCCCTCCCTGCGGAAAGGGCCAGGTTTGCTTTTCAAGCACAGTAACTGGCTTGCCGGGTCCAGCAGACGGTGCTTTTTCTGGTCTGTACTCTGTGAGCAGATCACTTCTGTGTGGAGTTAGTTCAACGTGTGCCCTCATTTCAAGACTGACTCTAATCCCTTCTCTTCTAGAGGAATAGTAAATAAGCCCAGTGAGTCTGGTTGAATGATATTGAAGTGATGTTGAAGGGTTTTTTTCCTTTTCTTTTCCTTTTTTAATTCCTTATCTAGTAAAAATGCACCATAGTTTTTCCCTGTGTCTTTCTTCAAACCCAAATCAACATTGATAATCCTTCCTCGATATTTGAAATAGAGAATAACATTTATTGTGAGCTTACCATTTGCCAGTACTGCAGTACCGTGGTATTTCACATAACCTTTCCAGCTGCCCAGGGCTGATATTCTCATTTCATAGATAAATTCCGTGCACCGAGTAGGTCCTTCCTGAAGGTAGTTAAGTGGCAGAGCCAGGATCTTAAACCTCAGATCAGGCCTGTATTCTGATTCTTAAACCTCAGATCAGGCCTGTACTCTGATTCTTAAACCTCAGATCAGGCCTGTACTCTGATTCTTTGCAATGTTCAGGCTGAAGGAAAACTGGTAAAGGAGGTTGCATTAGATACAAAAAGAGATGTGGAGAGTCATTGATTTCATGTTCCCATGAAAGCTCAACAACCTGGGGATTAGGAAAGACACAGCATAATGTACTGCGCTTGAAAAGCTAACCTAACACTTTCCGCAGAGAGCGTAAAGTATATGAGAGTAGCAAATGGCTGTGGAGCAATAGAAAGGAAAGAGGTGATGATGGGGACCTGGGAAGCCTCTTCACAGGGGTGGCATCTTGGCTCGCTCATTTGGTCCCTGACTAAGCAGCACCCTCCAACACACACACGTTTCATTGATGACTCTTACTACTTTTCTTCTAAGCAGATGTCCCTCTAAGAGGGTCCACAGATCTGAAATGGCCAGTATGTGGCTATAGGTGGAGGTCTGTTTGAGACTTAAGCAAATGGTTGAAAGTTGAAGTTGGTAACTGAGTCTGGGAGAGTATGAATAACAGAACTGCTTATTGGAAAGGTAATGACTATTTGCCCATAAATCACAAATTGCATTTTTACCACTTTAAATCTGGAGTTTCTATAATAGCTAGCTAATGATGCCCATGAAATTGTTGGGCATCTAATAAGTCCACAGAGGAGTTTACAGCCATCCCATTACAACAATTCTCTTAGAGATAAATGCACCTCCCCACCCTCTGAAAAAAAAGTGAACTGCAAGCAAAGATCTGAAGCTGGTGAGTTATTTGGGAAGGAACACTAGTCTATCGAGGTTCCATTGTGTGGAGGGATATGTAAATGGGGGAGGTGGGAGCAAAAAGTGTTAACAGCATCTTCACCAAGTAAAGTCTCTACTTATCTGAATTTAATCATTGGTTGTGTTCAGCCTATGCATTCATTTACATTTAATTTGTAGACAGTAAAAATACATCTTCATCTTTAGGATTGTTGTGCTTTAAAAAATCATTTATTGACTTGCCAACCAAGTCTTTGTTTGGTGGTTAACCTCTTCCCCTTCTTTATGCCCCACCCCCACACCTTTTATAAAAATTGAAAAATGTGTGCAAAAGGACATCCCATAGTATTCTAATTAATAAAATTATTTTATTCTGAATATTATAGACATAAATCTAAAAAAAAAGAAAAGAAAAAAAAAACCCTTGAAACGTAAATTGAAGTAAGTTGTCTGCCCTTGATTTCCTCATCCCAAGCCTAAGGATCATAGTGCCAACTTGACAGCATAGAAAATGCATGTAGGTCTGGTACCCAGGAGACTGAGACCTACCTGCCTGGGCTGCATAGAGAGTCAGCTGTGGCGAGCCTCAGACAGATTGGATGAATGGGTGCGTGGAGAGATGGGTGGGTGGGTAGATAGATCTCACTGTAGTGCTTGGTCCCTGATCCTTTATCAGTGGATCTGAAATATTACTAGTGATACAGCTAGCACTCTGGGTAATTTTTGCATTAGTGGAAAACAGGCCATAAAGAATGGATCTTTTTGCTTTCCTTTTTCTGCAGTGCTTTACAGAAAGTAAAGTGAAAGAATTATCAAATAAGGCCATTTTCAGAAACATTTCTAGTTAAACAAGTGTGGGAAGTAAATTGAACAGTCTTATAGAATGGAATCTGTAGGAACTATGAACTTGTGAACTATCCCCAAAGAACACATGTTGCTTTTTATCCTGGCTAGTTATGTGAAAGATAATATAAGTCAGTAGTACCTTAGCATCTGAATAATTTTGATTCACAGGGTGGGAGGGGCATCCACTAGCTTTCTATTGGCACTGTGTTGAGAACAGAGAATGAATTAATCTTGGGGACATTTTCCTGGAGTTTCACAGCCTGCATGCAGTCATCAAATGGGCTGCTGTATCACTCTGTGCAGTTTGCTGATGAGAATGAAGACTTCCATGATGATGGAGGGCTTGTAGAGAAACCAAGGGCTCCAGGTGTACTTGAATTTATCAGCATTGATGTCTCGTTATCAATACTCAAGACAGCTTGATACCCAACACACACCACACATGTCTTCTCAGGTCAGATGTAAGGCTGTTTGGGAAAAATGAATAAATGAAGGTTGGTGAACTGAATGAACACTTGTAGAAAGATGCTACTGAAGATGCTTTATTATTAGCACTTACTGAAGATGGTTTATTATTACCACTTACTCTTATTCTCAGAATGATTTGCTGAGACAAGAGTATATTAAGTGCTAATGTATCAGGAAGAATGAACTTTGTTCTTTGTTCTGCTTCTTTGGAAAGAATCTCTGAGTAGGTTAGGTTGCCCTTGAGCATTTGAACCTCCCGAGAGCTGGGATTGCAAGTTTGTACCACCACTGCCAGCTCCGGTTTAAGGCTGGATTTCTCTACTGTACAGTCATCTTGAGAGTAAAAGATTAGAAATTGAATTTGCCTGGCACAGAAGTGGGTACTCGTGCTTAGTTGACCTGAGGACTGACCCCAGAAAGTTAGGGTGATAGTAAAGGATTGGGTGACCAGATCAGGGCTGGAATAGGCCAACTGCTGCAGGCTTGTCATGTTCATGGTTGATAGCCTCAGCAGAGCACACCACTGAATCATTGTATCTGCATTTTGTCAAAAATGAAGGATGAAGAATTAGGTATATTCAGGGAAAGGGAAGCCATGGGAAAGGAGGGAAAAGGAAATGGAGAAGAAAAGGACAGCGGGTGAAAGCTGTGCTGAGCTTAGATGCCCTGTCAGAATGGTGTGTGCTGCCGTAGGTGATCACATACACGTGTACCCATCCTGCCCTTGGGAAAGCACAGCATGCATCAGAAGGCAGTGACATATTTTGGTGACTGCGGGGCCACTTAGACTGTTGGACTTCCACATTTCTTTCCTTTCCCTCTACCCCAAGTCTTTCAGCATAGTGCATGCTTGAGACCCAAAGGGATTAGATAACTTGTCTTGGTCACACCAGTCACTCCGAGTTTAGGAAGTGAACCTCCATCAGGCTGTTCTTGGAAGTATGCTAGTCTCCTCATGACTATTTCAGCAAATGTAAATATGTCTTATCAGACGTGCTGCAGAAAAGATTTCTGTAGAAGGACTCTGTGACATACAAGGTTTCTTATTACTTAAAATTTAGTCTAGATTCATGGATTTGCTGAGAAATCTCTCTCTCTCTCTCTCTCTCTCTCTCTCTCTCTCTCTCTCTCTCTCTCTCTCTCTCTCTCTCTCTCCCTCCCTCCCTCCCTCCCTCCCTCCCTCCCTCCCTGTCTTCCTGTGTGTGTGTATGTATGTGTGTCTGTCTGTCTGTCTCTTCCCCTTCCCTTTCTTTTTCTCTCAACATGGACATCTAAGAGCATCATGAAGTATTTCCCATTTAAAGCAGCAATTAGCATTGCTTCTGAGAGCTTTATAGTGTCACATGTAAGCTGCATGTTTGAGTGCTTGTTTGTCAGCCACAGTGTTAGTTACATAGGAAATGGTAGCTTGGCAAAATTGCATTGCACCTCCTCCCTGAACCAGAGCTTAGGCAAGCATCTTGTTGCAGGGACCCTCATTTTCCTGCTGTCAAACTGACTGATATTTTAATTTTTCTACCCTGTAGAAAACTTCAGTCTCTTATCCAATAGATAAATGAGTGAACCCCCAGGAAATGCAGCAGAATGTTTCTGTTTGCCAATGCAATAAATGCAGAAGCTAATAAATGTCTCCTTCCATCAGGAGGAGGCGTGTAATGAGTAAATGATGAGAAAAAGAATTCAGGGAAACAAATGATCAATTCAATCTAAGATGACAAACAATTTCTTAATAAGTTGGCCTCTAGTTGGAAGGGGCTTTCACTAGGCAAGGAGAATGCCCATTGAAACTCAGCCGAGCTCGCAACCATTTCCATATCCCTGCTGATGGATTTGGTCTGGGTACATTTGGGTCACACTGAGCAATAAACTGAGATTTAAGCACAGCCTCATTATTGCACACTTTCTTTTGCTCTGTGATTTCTGCAAATGTGTGCTAGCAAAAGAAATCATTTTAGGACCTAATTCAGTGTTTACCCCAGGTTCCATTCATATCCTATATTTATCTTTTTAATAAAGGCTGTATTTCAAACGTACAGATCAAGTCTCTTTCTGGAGCAATGTGTTCATGCCACAGGTTTTCACAAGAACCCCTTCCCTGTGGGGCCTATGAGCTATTCTTTGTAAACCTCAGCTCCTCCCTAAGTCCCTGGTGTGTGCTTTTGTGGGGACTGACAATGCAGCAGGCTTTGTCCCTTGTGGTTGGATGCATTCTTGCTTACAAGCCTTGCTTGAAAGGTCTTGCATCCACTGTCAGCACAATGCATAGTGTAATTAAGATATAGTAAATGAGACAGGCCTTGGAAGGAGCGTTTCAGCCCACATGGAAGATGCGAGAGAATAACTTCATGCCAGAATGAAAGATCATTTGATGAGATGCATTTTGTTATCACCCTTTTGTGGGCTCCTTCTAAGAACATTTCTCAGAAGTCATATGGGAAAGATTGGCTACCACATCCCCGCCATTTTCAAAGACAGATTTTCATGAATATTTCTAGACTATCTGTCTTGCTTATTGTGTCCTCCATAATTATCTTTCTTTCTCCATTCTTGCCACCCTGTATGCTTTGTAATTATTTTTGCTTCCCTATCCTGCCCATTTTTTTTTTTAAAGAGATGACACATTCTGGTGTATTCAGTACGAATGAATGTATGTCTACAGTGAAGAGACTGTTAGGTGGTGGTCAAGTTTGGGATCATCATTCAGGAAAATGCTAATGAGCCATCAGATAGAGGCTAGACCGAGGTGATACCACAGGGCCCTTAGTGTACTTGGCAGCATATGAAATGCACTGTGGAGCTTCCAGATCCTGCACAGTACTTTCTGAGAGAGCTATTATATCTGAAAGCTAAGACTTTTCAATGTGCCTCTATTCACATGCATATTTCTATGCCATGTCTTTCAAAAGGCCTTTCCTTTGAAATACAAAAAGATAAACACAACTTTGAAATGGATAGGTGATCTCTTTGCTACTTTTAAAATCTTTCTACATTTCATATCTGCGATTTTAACCCTTAAATTAAGACTGACTTTTCTGTTCACCTGTGTAATTTAATACTTATTGATAAGCACTAAGAAAAAATATGTCATAGTTATTATTAACATCTGGATTTGTGCTCACATTCATGAAGGGAAATTAAAACTTGATAGACCATCTCCCTTGAGTCATTTGCTTAGATGTTACAACTAATTTTTGTGACTGTTAAAAAATAAATGAAAGACCTCCATAGTTAAAAGTATGAATTTGCCAAGAACTCAGTTAGGTTATCATCTATTGCTCTTTATTGAAGGAACTATAAATCATGAGTGATACAGCCTTCTAGTCTTAGGCCTGGAGTATTAGGAGCTGAGCTGATTTTGCTCATTTCTGTGAGCTATCAAGTGTGTAACCTTGGCTAAACTTAGGCATGCTAATCCTGACAGGGAATATGAAGAAGGTGCTCCTTGACCATGCTTCCGTATTGTAGTTTTTATCATGAAGTCAAGTAAAGGAAAAGGTGGATATTGAGGAGCCCAAAGCCTCTCTAGGTTCCTGGTAGATTTGACTCTATTCATTTGTAAAGGAGAAATTGTCAGTGTCCCATTCTTGGGATTCTTCATTTGAATGTTACATTTCAGGAGGTTGTAAGCATTGGCATTGTGACTACTGTAAAAAAAATCTCTTCCAGCACTACTGGTGATTTACACAGCAGAAGTTGAGTGTCTGTAAATATTTGAGCAAATGAAGAGTGAACTTTGGCCCACTTAACAGGTGGCAGAAGAATTTCAGAGACACCAAGAATAACGACATTTATAACTTTAATGTTATTCATAACTTCAGTTTAACCTGAGCCTTCCTTTTAAAACTTAATTCTGGCTGCATTTGTGCTCACTGTTGACTTTTGTTTGTGAGGAGAACTGGCACCATTTAGAGCATCATAATCCCTCTGTAACAATCCTTACTTATAAATCTGCTCACCAAGGGCTCAAACTGTAAGAACTTAAACAGTTCCTTTCCCTTTGACCCCCTTCAGGGAAAATAAAATACCCTAAACGCCCCTATCATCGCCTGGATGGGAATGGTCTTGTTTCAGCTGTCCTCTGTCATTGTGCTTTTTCAGTATTAGGTCCGTGATGAACTGATAATGGTACCTCAATCTTGTGTGCATCAGTGTTGATCCAGACATCTTTAGGGTGTAACTTCTGCATCAGCATTTATTATTGAAAGACGGTGCTACAAATTGTACTTGTTTATACTTTTCCTAACAAATAACCAAGGATCGCATTTGCACATATACTCACTGGCAATATATCTATGCTAAAAATGAGTTTGGATATGGGGAAATGGAAAGAAGTATGCATGTTTTGGGGATGGTTATGTGCATGTGCTTCTATTTTGCTAGATATACAACATACTACTGAGTCATAATCTAGCCAATCAGGACGTTTCTGTGTTTTAATTTATATAAAGTGTTTTACCTGCATGGAGGTCTGTGTACCAGATATGTGCAGTGCCCTCTAAAGCCCCCTAAAGAGGACATCAGGTTCCTGAGAGTTGAGTTACAGCTGGTTTTGAGATACCATGTGAGTGCTGGGAAAGTAACTAGCTAGGGACCTCTAGAAGAATAGTTAGTGCTTTTAACCACTGAGCCATTTTCTTTAAATGGTTTCAGTTAGGTAAAATTTGTTTAGAAACCAATAAAAATTCTTTTTTGTGTTGCCTTGGTTGGATTTTATAGTTTCTCTCCTAGTTTGACCTCATAACATACATTGAAGCTGCCAGTGACAGAAGTTGATTTGCAAAGGATAACTCTGCTCGTGCCAGTACCAGTTCCAAGACTGTGTTAAATAACAGTGCTAAGTAAAGGTCCTAAGTCTTTAGCGAGTATAGCTATTAAATGTGCACATTCAAAGGGTGAGCAGTGTGGCTCCTAATAGGTAGATGCACCTCACTCAAGTGATGCTGTTTGTGTGATGACGTCTCTGAAGCTCCACATGCTTTGCTGCTCTTCATCATGGAGCAGCTCCTCATTAAGCCACAGCATGCGAGTCTACTGAGGTCAGTTTGCATTCCCCTTCTTATTCTCTTATCAGCAAGCACACAGTTATGAGGCTCTCCCCCTTTAGGAGACCTGCCTATTTGCTGGGGGGGGGGGTTGGAAAGGTGTTTATTGTAAGCAAATGAAATTTCAGTCAATTGCAAGAGCTGCACAGCTGGTGTGAAGGAGCAGAGCCACCAGCTCTGTTATGGTTGTAAAAGAACTCGGAGGTTTACTTAATTTTCAGATAAATTCTCCATTAGTGGAATATCTGGATCAGAATGAGCTATTGAAATAGGCTTCTGGAGAATGCCGCTGTCTGTTAAAACCGTCTGGTAGAGTCACACAGTAGGAAGGGAAGTCATGTTCTGGGTGAAAGTGGGTAATGATGAGTTTTGCTATGTCTTCTAGAAGGCTTTAGGGCATGCCCACTGGATGCACTCATAGCTTCTCAGCCTAGATTCGAGGCCGATGAGCTTGGAGGTCTTCTGCTCTTTGAATTAAAGTCCTTAGAGTTTGTGTTCTGTTGTCTCTTTTTTTGTGGTCATTGACATCATATTTTCAGTTGTTCAAATGGATGTTGTTACAAAGCTGAAGAATACTGAGTTGGGTGACAAAATGTGCTATTTCCCAGGGCATTTGTATAAATGGCCCTCTTGAAGACTAGCAGGACTATAAAATTTGGAAGCCAGTTATGTTCATGACTATAATCGGCACCTTGTTTGCACCTACTGGCCTTTCTGCATGTCATCCTCCTTCCCTGTACCTCTCTTGTCCTGGTCAATATTAGCCCATCTACAATAGTGCTCATAATGTCTTATGTAAGTTCATGATTTTCTTAAGTCACATTTATAGCTTAGCTGCAAGTTAGACAGGTCTTTAACTAAGAATTATCATTTGAGGGGTAGAAGAGAAGGCTCAGAGGTTGAGTACTGACTGTTCTTCCAGAGAACCCTGGTTCAACTCCCAGCACATGGCAGCTTCCAGGAGAACTGATACCCACAAACAAATAAACATAAAAAAATCAATACACATTAAAAAAGCAAAAAGAATAATCAAGAATGATTATTTGAGGCTTTCTGTGCCCTGTTCACTTTGGCTCCATCTGCAAAGGCTTACACCAGCACTTGTGCTGAGCAAACATAGGAGAATCAATCCAGTTGTTAGAGTTACAGAGTTCCTGTTTGTGGGAGGTGAGAGGAGAGCAGCTAGGGTACTCTGGTGTTCAGGCTGTGATGTGCAGGCATTGGCAATATGACAGCTTCTTTATGAAGCTATCCGGTGTGTGTGGTTAAATGCACATGCAGCATCGCCTCGTTGAACACTTCCCAAAGAGACCTGTGACTTCAAGAGTGACTGCTGGATCACAGAGCCCTCGAGAGAATGAGAGGTACCCATGCTGGCAACACACAGTAATTTAAGAGTTACTCTCCAGGTCTTGCAATACATACTGGTAAATTCTCCTGATAACCCTTCTGATAACTGTGAAATTGCTTTGTCTCACCCTTGTAGAGAAACAGTGAGACACATAACTACAGCAAGAGCAGAAAGGTCTCAGGTGTGTGATTTCCAGGTCTGAAAGGTGAGTGGAAACGAGTGATGCTGTTCTCACAAGGAAGCAACAAGCAGAAAATAGGAAATCCTTCTATTGGCATCATGGGAAACGGGACCAGTTTCTCCGTGCTGTTTCATTTGTGTGCATCATGTCAGGGTGCTCACATCACAGCAGAGATCATAGGATAGCTCTCAGGAGTTGGTTTTCTCCTTTCCCAGTATGGGCCCTAGGAATTGAACTCAGGTTGTCAGACTTGGTGGCAAGTGTCTTTACCCAGAGCCATCTTTTTCTAGCTGACCCTGTGCTATCTAGACAACTTTCTTGCATGGTAAGACTTCCAGAGTAGTCCTTTACGACAATGCATACATTATGATTTGTCTTTTAAAAATTAGTAGGCTCATACTAAGACTTTGTTATAGGTATAGGTAGCTACTAAGAAGAAAACTTTATCCTCAAAGGGGTCATGGCTGTTGCTTTCAGAATCTCATTCTACTCATTTGCCTCTGTGTGTGTGTGTGTGTGTGTGTGTGTGTGTGTGTGTGTGTGTGTGTGTCTTTCACACACTGTTCTAGTATTATTCAAACTACCTTGTAGCTTCTGTTTGCTTTCCTTCATCCTCATTTCACAAGACTAGTAGATCACTTACTGCTGAAGAGGTCAGAACAAACTTCTAAGAGGAGAGAACTCGGAGGTACTCCTTGAGTTGTTGCACTAGAAAGCAAACAAAATAAAATTATAGCTGAGCCAGGAACTGAATATGAAGGGTTCCATACCAGAGAAATATAGGGCTTTGGAGGCTCATTAGACCAACTACTTCCAAGTAGTGGAAGCCTCCCTTTAGTGATCCAATAGACCAACAGTGCTTAACTAATTATATATTTATTTATTGGATTTTTAAATTTATGTCTCTCACCCACATTTTGCTATAAACTCTATGAAATGGAGCCACATCACCATAGTATGCCAAATTCCTGGCATTATGCCTGGCACAGACTTTGAGTGCTTATAGAACCATAGGTTCTATAAAAGAAACTGTAGGTGAGTATCTTAGTTAGGGCTTCTATTGCTGCTATGAAACACGGTGACTAAAGAGCAAGTTGGGGAGGAAATAGTTTATTTGGCTTACACTTCCACAGTACTGTTCACTATCAAAGTCAGGACAGGAACTCTAGCAGGGCAGGAACCTGGAGGCAGGAGCTGATATAGAGGCCATGGAGGTGTGCTGCTTACTGGCTTGCTTCCCTTGGCTTGCTCAGGCTGCTTTCTTATAAAACCCAGGATCTCCGGACCAGGGGTGACCCCAGCCACAATGAGCAGGCACTCCCCCATCAATAATTAAGAAAATATCTTACAGCTGGACCTTATGGAAACATTTTCTCCATAGGTTCCCTCCTATCCAATAACTGTAGCTTTTGTCAAGTAGGCGTTAAACTAGCCTGAAGTGTGGCAGTTAAATATTTGTTGCAGATGTCTGTTTGCCCAGAAAAAGAAACTGAGGTATAGGGTTATTTAGCTGAGGTTATCCTTGTGTGGTGCCAAGGCTGTCAGTGAACCTAGGATTAGTGTTTTAATTAGAAAATGTTATTCAAGGAAAACAAAACATGAGGCTCTAATTAGCAAAGTTTCTAAAGCTCCTGGAATAAAGTTAGAAGTTCTAGAAAAAGCCTGAATATTTCCATTTCTTCTGTGAATAACAGTAAAGATGGACTCAGAGGGTAATTACAAAAGCAGTTTATTAATTTTGCCAAGCTACCCCAGAGACAGGGAGTCTTTCATGAAATGTGGCTTTTTAAAGCTTGTAAGATTGAAAGCTAGATTTAAACATAGCTGTAATTTCTTTTTTAATTCTCCCTGCTCTTTGCTGGGCCAGGAGGCAGGCAGGAGGAGATGGACGTGGAAGGATGAGCAGACGCGAAGCTGCTGCCAGGAGGAAGGTCCTTCATGAGTGTCCTCATATGCTTTATTGAAGCCACCCATGGGGTGTATGAAAAGCAAACATCATGGGGCTTAAAGAAAGTCTGGCCTTGATTAGTTTGACTTCACATTTTATAATGATTTCGATCAGGGGGAAAAAAAAGGTGTGTTTTTTTTCATTTTTTTAATAAAATTCTAAATTTGAGGCATCTACAGGCTGGCTTGTAACCTCAGTGTCCCGAGAGCTCTGGACCTGCGTGTCTACTCCTGCTCCCCCACACACTTTCCTCACAAGGTCCGTTTGTAGGCCTAGATGGCTGTTGAGGCACCAACCTTCGAGTCTACATCGCAAACTGAAAAAGCAGGTTTGGGAGGAGAGAGAAGACCTCAGTTGAAACCAGTTCCTTTTAAAAGCGCTAGGCTGCAAGTCCCACCTGACAGTCCTACCTGGTGCAGGGAAGCCTGGAAGCTTAGTTTGAGCAATGTCATTACCAGCTTCCAGTCAAGATTATTGAAGGAGGGAAGAGATATAGTAGAATGCTGGTGAGTGCCCCACAGAGGGACCTTCATTTGTCTTCACTGTAGGTTAGAATAAGATTGTGAAACCAATAGAAAGTGCTAAGTTAGTCATAGTTACTGATCACCAGTGGTACTGACTTGAACTGAATAGGACTGAAAACAATGAGGATATACTTCAGGTATTCACAAATGCCTAGTAACAGAAACCTACCAGTACTGAGAATAAATGCCTGACCTCTGAGCTTCGTGCATATAAAGGACAAAAGGCATGTGAGGCTTTCTCATTTTTCAGGTAGGCACAGGGTTACAGTGATAATCTAGTGGAAATTCAGGCTCTTTGTATTATCTAGGGATCCAGGCATTGGTGGAGGAATGGTGGTATGGTTGACGTCCTCTCTCCGCCACAAGAAAAAACAGGCTCTCTGCCAATGACTGAACTGCATAATACTTCTGATAGTATCACACCTCGTTTTAATATGAAAGTGAGACTCTGTTTACACAGCCCAGCCCATTCCAGGGCACCTTTTAGAAACAGAATACTGTGTCTGATACACCAAGAATTTGAAGCCATGTTGGCCATTGGCACATTGTTGAAGTGTCTATTTCCTGTGTCCTGAGCAGTGGAACAAGGGGAGGCAGAGGCTAAAGGAAATTCTCGGGAGACCATGGGGAATCAGAGAAGGTGGTTTCAAAGGCCCATAAAGAGGTTCTTTATGATTCTGGGCCCATTACCTTGTGAAAAAGAACTTCAGATTCCTTCCACCATTCTTCTGCCTGCCTACAGAGTATGAGGCACATTGCAAGAAGTTTTATACCAACGGATGTCTCAGGGGAAAGGGGAAAATCTTTAGATAAACTGGACCATTCACAATTCCTTAAAATATATAGATCTCAAAATTCCTGTGGTAAAAGTATAGTGGTTCTACAAAGTCAGCCCCTTGATTCTGTAACATTCTATGAAGAGAAAAATCATGAAATCTGTGGTGGTGGATGCCTGCCACAAGCCCCTCACCAGCTCAGGTGTTTGAACACTTGGGTCCCCAGCTGGTGGCATTCTTCTGGTAGGTTGTAGAACCTTTTGGACATGTGAAATAGCTGACAGATAAAGTATTGTAAAGTTAAGGTAAAATGTACCCATTTGCATTCATGCCTGAGATCTCTCTGTCCTTTATCTCCTCAAGCTGCTCTGTTGGACATTGTCTCAGTTTTGAAAATCGCAACCAATGTAGTAGCTAGGGCTTCATGCCTAGAATTATGTCTGGGCTATGGTTAACACAGCTTTAAATTGGGTTCTTAAGTGCTGATTTTGTCTTGGGGATTCATGCCTAGCATCTGACTGATGTGTGTTTCCTGGGAATGTTGTAACAATGCTATAAATAAGACTTGTGAACCCAGTTTCTCAACAGCAGGCATGTTTTTTAACTGCCCCTGCTGTTTACGCACTCAGACCTTTATTTGAATTGGGTAGCCATTCAGGTGATACTTGTATTTAAGGAGTTGTAGAGACTTGTGGTTAGGGGTAGTTGAAGATTAGTTCAAAAGGAGGAGGGTTACACCTTCAGCCCAGTCAGTCACACCTGGACTAATTCCTGTCATCTCTTGCTTTGAAATGACAGCCCATGAGCAAACAGGAAGGCCGAGCTGTTCCTTGGAAAGTAGTCTCAGGCCACTAGAATCAGTTATACTTCAGCCATGGTGTGTTACATAGTGTGTAAGTGCGTCATCACCAGGAGCTAGCGAACCAGCTTGTGCTCTCGGCTTTTGGGCGTGCTCATTTCTCGTGTGCCACAGGTGGATCACGGTGCTTACGGAATGGAAGCAGATGCAAGAAAGCAGTGCAAGGAAGCTGCGTGTGCCCTGGGCCATTTAAAGATGGATACAGTCTTTTAAGACTTAGAGGAGTGTGTGTGTCTGTGTGTATGTTAATGTGGACATTAAAGTGGAGCCTCTGAAGTAGCAAAGAGGAGTGGATCACACATACAGGCACTCACATGTCAGCCAGCCCAGAGGAACTTGGTATGTGACTGTTGGGCTTGGTTCTCTTTTTCTTCCTTGGTATCAGGTGGTAAACACCCCATGCCCCTGTCGCCACCACCACCTAATATATTTTAAGAGAGATTGGAAAGGAACATTGAAATGGCCATGTGTAAAATCAGCCCACTGCTTTGTAGAGTCACCTGAGCTCTCTGGGAGGTTTGATAGATTGGCTCAGTGAAACCCATTACAGGTTCCTCTTCTCTTTACTCTGGAAGCAAGAGAACAAAACAAACAAACAAACAAACCCCTCAATTTCTGAGCCTCTTTCCAGCTAACATGGTGTATGGTTTATAATCTTGACCAAAATTGTGTAAGTGGGAATTTCTGAAAAAGGCCTCTGCTTCCCTCCCTGCCCCCCCTCACCCCTTTCCCCGTCTTCCTGACAATATAGGAAAAAATAAATAAATAAATAAACAAAAAACCGAGCACAGTAGCAATCTTCTGGTCCTGAAAAAAACTAACTGCCAAAGGAGGCTAGCAAGGTTAGGAGTAGAGAGAGGCAAAGACCTAATTAACTGATTATATACTTAGACAAGTACAGTAGCCCTGGGTTTCCAGTATCCAGACTTCATATTACATGGGAAATCAAATATCTTGCTTGCTTTAAGTTGTTGTTTACCTCTTCAACTCTTGACTCTGCTGTTACTGGAATTGAACCCAAGCTTAACCCGTTTTGAGACATTGAGGGACCTGGTACCCGCAGTCTTTGGCATCACATTTTATTTCCATTAGACCTGTTTCTGTCATACTGTGTTTTGAGTAAGAATAAAAATTGAAATACGGTTCAGATTTGATGATGATGTCGTGATATTGTTTCAGTATCATGTGTCATGTGTTTTGTTCAGTGCTCTTAATATAAAAGAAATAAATAGAACAATGCATGTATTTGTTACTTTTGTAGTCCTGTGCCCAATACCTAACAGATCACCTCAAGGTAAGAAAGGTTTATCTTGGCTCACAGTTTGGGCTTTCAGCCCATCATAGAAAGGAAAGCATGGTGGATCCTCTCAGTCCATAGTGGTGAGAGCATGATGTCAGAGCTGTGACAGATCAAAGAGGCAGAGTGATGATAGAGCTAGGGATCTGGGTATATCCTTCAGAACCTGGCTGTAAGCATATATTTTTCACAACTTTAATAAGGGTTCAACCTCCTCTCTAGCCCACCACCCACCAGAAGTAGTGGAAAAGAACAGTTAATAGGAAACAGGGGTTGTGGAGCTGTTTAGAAATTGTTCTTTGGGAATATTCCAATCTTTGTTCTCAGCAGTCCAGTCCCCTACCAAAACACCAACATCAATCAGCATCAGTAGTCCAGTCCATTCAGCAATCACCACTCATGAATCAGCAACAGCTGTTTGATCCAGAAATCTCAAGACTCTTCTAGTCAGCTGGAGTCTGCAGAAGCAGCAAGAAGCCACAGGAATCCCAGGAAAAGTTCTTTGGCAAGTTTCTCTCTATGAAGTCACCACAAGCTAAGTTCAGCAACACAGTGTAAGGCGAACCAATACATGTGTGTCTTCAGTGAAGAATAGCCAGGTGGAAGAAAGCAAACCAATGCTCGAGCTCCCACTGTCTGTGGGGTCATATTCATATCATTTCTAAATATCACACATCCTTTCACATGTCTGCTATAGCAAAACATCCATTCACCTATGTCTGCTTCAGGAAAACATTCATGTGTCTGCTTTAGTAAAACATCCTTTCACCTGTATGTCCCAGCAAAACATCATTTGACAAAACTGACTTTCCAAAGAAACCAGAAGGTTCCACTTCACCTAGCCCATAGTGAGCTACTTCTGTCAACTAGGTCCCCTCCTATCAGTTCTCAGCTTCCCTAAATCGCAACACTAGCTAAGGAATGAACATCAAAAGCAGGAGCCTGTGGGGAGTGTTTCGTACTCAGAACCTGAAGGGTACCCTTAAGGGCTGTAGAACCATGCTGTTGGTTCAGTGCCTTGTGTTCGTCTTGAGAGCACAGCGAAAGGGCATGAATTGGTAACTTTGGGGTATGACCATCTAACCCAAACACTGGCCTAAAATAACCACCATGTGTTCACCTTTGATTTTCCAACCCCCTTGGACTGGTCTCAGCTGGGCTCTCTCCTGCTGAGTACACTGAGGTTTCATGTGGCTAGGATGTTGTCTACTAGATGACTTTTATTCTACTCTGGTTTGAACTAGCATCTTGGCATGACCATGAGTCACTAGCCCAACCCAAACAAGAGCTGTGGGACATAGGTTCCAACTATTCCTACTAGAATCCCGAGGCAAGGGAATCAGAAGAAGAATGGTGACCACTTATACAACTTAGCAGAGAGCTCTGAAAGAACAGGTTAGGTAGAGCAACAGCTGCCTTAATGGGATTTGATCTCAGCTAAATAAATGACTCAGAAGTAAAGAGCAGTTGTTCTTCAAGCATGAGAACAAGAGTTCAGATTAGATCCCAGCTCCCATGTGGGGCAACACACACACACACACACACACACACACACACACACACACACACATACACACATTTTAAAAAGAAGTTTTAGGTGCTAGACAGATGATTTGGCAGTTAAAAACCTCAAATATTGTTGCAGAAGACTTGAGTTCCTATACCCATATCAAGAACCTCACAAAATGTATGTAACTCCAATTCCAGGTTATCCAACACTCTCTGGTCTCTGCTGACACTGTATTTATGTGCACATGCCCACACACACATGTACATACATAAAGTTAAAAACATACTTTTAAATTTAAAAAACTGCTTCTTGATTTCATATTTAAAATTCAGGGTAGGGTTTAGGGAGATAGCTCAGTGGTTAAGAGCACTAGGTGCTCTTCCATAGGATCTGGGTTCACTTCCCAGTACCCTATCTGGTGACTCACAACTATTGTAACTTCTGTTCCAGGGTTTCCAACTCCCATTCTTAGCCTCTGTGGGTACTAGGCATGAATGTGGTACATAGACATACACATAGGCAAAAGACTTGTACACATAAAATAAAAATATTTAAAATGCAGTGTAATGCCTTGATTTTTATTATACTTGATAAAAAATAATAGTCTTCAGGCATCAGTAGCATTGCCAACTTCTCATTCCTTAACATGGATATTAGTTCTAAGCTCATAAGAAAATGTTGCTTTTAAGAAGAGAGAAGTTGTATTTTAAAGTATTGGTGAACTTTCTTTAAACTAGCATTTTTTTTATAGACCATTTCATGGATTTTGCTTATGAAGAGGCTTCAGAATAAAAGGTCCATGAGCCAACTGTGGAATCATGATGGACAGCATTTCTTTTTTTTTTTTTTTAACTTTTATTTTTTTATTTTTTATATTTTTATTTACATTCAAAATCATTTCCCCTTTCCCCTTTACTCCCTTCCCGAAAGTTCCATAAGCCCCCTTCCCTCCCTCTTTTCCCCATTCAACCCCCTCTCACTTCTCTGTCTCAGCATTCCCCTACATCCAGTCTTTCCAGGACCAGGGGTCTCTCCTTCCATCTTCTTGGAAATCTATTGATATGCGTATTGTGTCTAGGGTATTCCGAGATTCTGGGTTAATATCCCCTTATCAGTGACTGCATACTATGTGTGTTCTTTTGTGATTGGGTTACCTCACTAAGGATGATATTTTCAAGTTCTGACCATTTGCCTAGGAATTTCTTATTCATAATACACAGTAAAAATAAACATATTAAACTACTTGGCTGTTTAATGAGTTAATTGCATTTTGTTTGGTGATAAGCTGAAAAGTTATTAGGGAGGAGTGAGTTTGTGTGTATGTATGTGTGTATGTGTATTTTGAGGCAAGATCTCAATCACCCAGTGCCCAGGCAGGTTTTGAATACATGGTCCTCCTGTCTACAGCCTCATGAGGGCTGTCATTACAGCATGGGGAACCACAGTAAGCTTGCTTTTTTCCCCTGGGCTATTTAGTAACATAGCCATCCACATTCCCAGCACTGCCCAGGCCTTGTCATCAGACTTCCCTGTTACCTTATAGTGTGCAGAGGAATGTAAGCCTCCTTGACTTAGTGCCTGCTTTACTTTTGTCCTTTAAAGTATTCTGATTGGGGGCTTTGTCTTGAGTAACTCGCAGAGTGTTTTTCATGGACTCTCCAAACCATCTTTCTGATTGTCATATGTCCCTGTTTACAGGCATGATGAACATGCTGTTGTTAAGTGATTTGTTCTGTTCCTCAAGGAACTAGGGTTTGGGGTCTGACTTTCAGGTCCTTCCTAACCACCATGCTGCACTGCTAAGAATTGTTGGTGGAAAATGTTCATGCTTAAAATGAAGCATGTTCTTAAAATTATGTACAGTAGAGCCTTTTCCCCACTCAGTTTGCTGCTTGGTTTCCAGTAATTGGTCCCCAGTGCCTTGGTTGGGAAAATGTTTTAATATTGAAACTAAAATTGCCTAGTGTTCCAATGATGTCTTGACCCCTGGGACATGTGACAGAAGCATATCCCTAATATAAAGACTTGTGTTATCGTTTTGGAGATAGTTCACCTTGGAGGAATACATTTTTCCTGATAAAGACAGACAGGGCTATATCTGGTTTTTGATGGTGCTAAAACATCTCAAAGATAATATCCTTCTAATCTGAATTTATAGAGTTTACCTTCTCAAAAAAAATTCTTGGTGGGAAACATTTATGCTTGTATGAATAAATGTTTTTGTGTCAAATAATTTTATCTAGAAAGAAATTAGTGAATCAAACATTTAATAGGTGATTTACCTGACACAAATCCATGCCACAAGCAGACAAATCATGTCAAGAATGTTTCTTGTGACTGGTAGGGCAGGAGGCTCCATGGACTGTTTTTGTATGGAGGTGTTCCTAGCTGTAGGTGCATGGCACTCACAGGCCTGGACTTCCTTTTCACAGAGCAGTGTTTTCCATTGAGACGCCGCCTTGCAAGGTCATGAGCACCTATTATTTTTTATTCTATAAAATTTGTTTAATCTTTGTTTTTATTTTTATTAACATGTAAGAGGTGATGAGTTTCATTGTGATGTTTTATGAATGCATATAACATATTTTTATTGTGATAAATAAAGAATGCTTTGAACATCCTTGCCAGAGGGCATGTTAACTTTCTCTGTATCTTTCAGCTTTACCATAAGAAAGCTGGTGGTTCCTTTTTAATCTTCCTGGATTCTCCACTACAAAATGAACACTTGGTGTATCAGCAACATTTGAGAGAATATTCACATACCTCCTTTAGAAACAAGGAATATGGATATTATTTATTTGAGTTCAGTTTCAACATTGTGAAATGATTGGGTAAAAATAGTCCATGTAGGTTTGTTCTGCCTCAGATTTACAGGTTAATCAAAGGACTTTGACATTAGAGGGCAACAATAGCATTAAAATATGAACAACTTGTACAGTAAGATGGTATCAAGTATAATGTAGTACTTTCTCAGGACACAAACACCAAGGGCAGATGTTCTCAGAACTACTGTGCTGGGTGAGAACAGTGTGTTGCTGCTAGGCAGTGTGAGAAGCTGGAATTCTTGGAGTAGTCTGGGGTTCAACCAGTCATCTGCAGACATTATCAGTAAAAAAGCTCACTTGGAATACCTTTGTAAAGATGGCTGCTTAATAAAGATGATTTGCCATCATTCTTTAAGAATGTTGATGATTTTTCACTGTTTCATTGTTCTAGCAACCCCATAGTTTACAATTTTAGGCAATGTTCAGCTAACATGTTAGAATGTAGCCTTGGTCCTTCTTAGAAAGGGGAACAAATGTGGAGACAGAGTGCAGAGCAGAGTCTGAAGGAAAGACCATCCAGAGACTGTCCCACCTGGAGATTCATCCCAGATACAGTCGTCAAACTCTGACACTATTGTGGATGCTAAGAAATGCATGCTGAAAGGAGCCTGCTATGGCTGTCTCCTGAGAGGCCCTGTCAGAGCCTTACAAATAGAGTCGGATGCTCATAGCCAACCATTGCACCGAGTGCAGGGTCCCCAATGGAGGAGTTAGAGAAAGAACTGATGGAGCTGAAGGGTTTTGCAGCCCATTGGAAGGACAACAATATCAACCAACCAGACACTCTCCCCCCGCCCCCGCCCCGAGCTCCCAAGGACTAAGCTACCAACCAAGGAGTACATGTGACTCCCAACTGCATATGTAGCAGAGGACGGCCTTGTCAGGCATCAAGGATAGGAGAGGTCCTTGATCCTATGAAGGTTAGATAGATGCCCCAGTGTAGGGAAGTCGAGGGCGGGGGTGGGGGGTGGGAGTGGGTGGGTGGAGTAACACCCTCATAGACACGGGGGGGGGGGGGAGGGCTTCCAGGAGAGGGGGAAACTGGGTAAGGGAATACCACTTGAAATGTAAATAAATTAAAAAAACATTTTTTTTTAAAATGTAGCTACCTCACTTCGGTCGTCAGAATGAGAATGGCCTCTGTTGGCTCATACATCTAGATGCTTGGTTCTCTTTTGGTGTCTGGGAAGGAGGTGTGTCATTGAGGGCTGGCTCTGAGGATCCAACAGTCCATGGCATGGCATGGCATTCCCAGTTCATATTCATATTAACAATACCCCCCCCCCAATGTTTGTGGCTAACTGTAGTGTAAATTCCTCATTTCTGCTCCAGCACCACGTCTGCTTGTAAGTTCACTGCCTTATGGTCACAAACTCTGCTACCTTCTGGAACCATGAGTGCCAAATTGAGTAGCTTTCTTTTATAAGCTTCCTTGGACCTGGTGTTTTGTCGTGGGAATAGAAAATAATTTAAGACCCTTACCCCAAACCCTATGATTCAGGTTACAGCTCCACAAGTGACTCTGAAGCAGAAAGTCCACAGGCCGTTTGTCTGGGGACTCCTGGGATAATAGGGAAGTATGTGGAGTTTCTTCCTAAAATCCTCTACCTCGAGTTGAGGTGGCTCCTGTGGGAACATCTGAAACTCTCCACTGCGTTCCCATTTTCTATTCCTTACAGGATCTGCTCTGCACATGCCCCCAGCCATGGTCAGCTTTTCCAGCGTCTGGCAGCAGGAGGAGGTTCCACGTGCGCAGTGCAGTCTGCATACTGCTTACTGTTTGCTGAAGGAGCAGGGACCATTGGATTTCCTGATGTGGGTTTATCCCTCCTGCTCTCAGCTATCCTGCTTTCCCTCCTCTTTTTACCTTCATCTTATATTCCATAATCACCCTGTGGGCAAGCTGTTCTTCCTCAAGAAGAGCTACCAGTGCTTTAGAGATTATTCCTTCAAAAGTCTTCTTCTAATCTGCTGCATGTTTTCTATTATTGAATTAAAAAAATGAGTTGAAACTTATATCATACCACTGGGATGTAGAGATGCAATAATGTCATTTAAAAACTACATGCATCAGCAGAGTACACCAGTCATTTTTGCAGACTAGACCTGTCAATGCATGCCGAAAGAGACGGACTAAAGCCTCCAGGCTTCTTGAGCACTTGATGAATTACAAAAAGAGCACACAGTAACTTTGCTATGGAAAAGCCCTGCAGACACTCCTTAATTCAGTGTTCAAGGCCAACACCAGTAGAAAGGTCTTCTGACTTGTAGCAAACAGAGAAGTGCAGGTTAGTTCTGTGGATCTCCTTCCCATCATGGATTCAGCCCAGTCAAGAGGAAACATCAGACAATCCCTACCATGAGGTTTATACAAAATATCTAACCACTGCCCTTCAATAATGCCAAGCTTATAGTAGACAAGAAAAACCAAAGTTACTGTCACAGGTTAGAGGAAGCTCAGCTGTGACAATGACTGTGGGGTCCAAGGCTCGCTCTAGGACAGAAAAGGAGTACACACAGGGAAATGCTAGTTGAGTCTAGAGTTCAGGGACTGGGGATACGGCCCAATTAGTAAAGTATTGTCATGCAAGCATAGTTTGGACCCTCAGCACTCAAATAAAAGGCCAAGCCCAGTGCTCTATAATATGATGGAGTATTGAAGAAAATCCTCACCATCCATCTCTGAGACTCTACAGGTGCAAACCACACACACACACACACACACACACACACACACACACACACACACACACACACTATGGTTTAATTAATATCTGCTACTACAACCACTAGTTACAAGTGCTGTGTCATTGTAAAAGTTATACTTGTGCTCACAGTGAGATGTGAGGTCCTGCTATTTTCTGCCCTTTAACTGACTCAAATTTTTCAGTAAAATCAGTAAACATATGGAAAAAACCACATTTGTTTGGTAAGTGTATGTAGTGGCTTAATTTGTAAGAATATATTAAAATTCCACTCAGCCTGTACCCCTTTCTCAAACATGTTTATGTTCTAGCAAATTATACCATTTATTCTTAATTAGCCCCTTTGTGGGTAGAAAAAAGCAATGCAGTTTTTTTTTTATATGTATGAAATATAAACAAGACTAGCTACATACTCTCATCTCATTTTAAGGATTAAACAGAGCTGTGAGCCGCACACCTTTGTGTACCTTTTTTTGTGGCATCCTGCCTTTCTGTCCCCTCCTTACTACCTGTACAATATTCCTTCCAACTGAAGATAATTAGCAATTTATTTTTCATTTTTCCAGACCACATAAATCATACTCTATAGCATATCTTCAACTTTTCTCCATATGTACTTAGCTCCTTTTCTCTGCTGTATACATTTCTAGCAGAATACCCAGTATTCATCCTTTCTCCCATGGCAAATAGATTGAGGATTTGGGTTTGGGTTTGAATGGATGGTAGATATTCTTGATATCTTTTCTGAGGCCAAAGTATGTCTTCTGCACTTTAGAAACAGTGTCCACACTTGTACTGTTACCTTCCATTGTAATTGGTTTTCTTTGATACTAGATTGAAAATTTCTCAAGGGTCTAATTTCCCTAAGTGAACATTATTGTGATAATGAGGATCTAGTGTTCATTGAATAAGTAAATATTTTAGTTAATTAAATGCTGCCTATATATCTCAAATATACTTAAGTGTTTATGTAGTGTTGCCTTCTTGGTACTTTTTATCAATAGAAAGATTTGTGCAGTGCAGGCAAGTAGCCACTGAGATAGAATTGTGGAGCCAAACTAAGACCTACAGCTTTGCAGTGAGAATTCTCTAGGAGGCCGCTGTGGCACCGCTGCTGCGTTTACCAGCACAGACTCTGTACCGGCATCGTTTCCCCCTGCCTTCCGCATCACCGAGGGGAAGGCCGTCCACTGATTTGTACCACAGCAGAAATTCTCACTCTTGTGCATTATCCCCATTAGAACACATTACTGTTTTTGATTTGTGCCCAAAGTGGAATTACATGTTAGTCCTCCCTGTGCCTACCTGCCCCAGTTATTTTATACGGATTTTTCTCTTACTCTACAAAACACTCACCAGGTTTCACAGCTCTCTTGCCATTGATTTCTTCAACAGCTTGTTTAGACATAAGTAGTGCTAATTATTGTCCATATTTTACAGGTTACAAATACTGAAGAAGTTGGGGAAGGTTAAAAGACTGACTCAAGTTCACAGGCTAAGATACACAACCAGAACTCAGCTCAGTCCTGTTCAGATGTTAAAGTTTTAGTATTGACCATAAAGGAACATATTAGTCAGGATGATATTGCGTCACCAGCATCAGTGACAGAATGACCACTTGGCAGCGGGGACAGCGCTCTGACTGCTATTAGTGGGAGATTGGCAGCTGCTTTTGTTGCTCCCTCTTGCTTAAGGCCAACAGTGCAAAAGAACACAAGGAAGTCTTACAAGTAAGGCACATGCAGAGATGCAGCTAACCAAAGCTACAGTATCTGGGAAGACAAATGGCTTTTTGATTGCTTTAGACCTACCGATGAATTAACACCTCTCCACATAGAGTGTGGCTGATCACTCAGATTGCACTTTTTAAGCTGCAGAGGCAGTGCACTTAGGATACTGTCTTCATGTCAGAAATGCACTTTTGTGCTTGAAAATGATAAAAAATTACAATCGATCCTTACAACTGTTCTGTTCATCTCTATTGATCAGGTGCAAGAAAGATAAATCGTAGCCCAAATAAGATTATAGTAAATGTTAGCATCATAGGGGACTGGCAGTTGATAGAGAGCATTCATCATCTCAAATGGTGACCTGTCCGTGGCTGCAGCCACCCCAGTCTGCTGTCTAATCACATACCTATTGATTTTATCTGCATCTTAGAAACCTGGATGTGACTGTCATTGGACAACCCGGATTGTTAAATGCAAAGAGGTCACCGGTGTGAGGAGGCTTTCATTTTCATTTTCTTACAAACCAACAATGATTTATTAAAAAATAAACTACCCAAGCTGTGGCTGTGAAGCCCGAGTGATTGGAGGGTGAGGCACACAATAGAGCCCTGCATTGTGTTGTGTTGCATCCTTCTGCACTGCCCAGTTCTTTGAGGGATATTTCATTGAGTCTGAGAGCTCATGGGTCATTTGGGCTGACCTTATAGTACACTGCTTTCAGAACAGCTAGCAGCTGGTCAGAATGGGACATTTTTAGTCCTGCTGTCCTGGGAAAAGCATTGGATTGTCACTGCAGCTTGGCTTGCATTGTTCATGAGCTCATATCATCTATGGTACAGCCTCTTTTGCTAAGATTACTAAGTCTGCCTTTTTATCATATTGATTGTTACAAATGCTGACATTCTTCTAGTCATGTGAAAGTGATAGAACACTTCTTTTTGTTGTGATTGTTCTATCAAAGATACCCCCACCCCCCCCCCACCCCCAGACAGGGTCTGAATCTCGCCATGTAGACCAGGCTTGCCTGGAGCTAACTGCTCTCTGCCACTGCTTCTTGAGTGTTGAGATTAAAGGCGTGTCCATCATACTTGGCCAAAAGCCATACTGAAAACAAAGTATTGTGCAAAGTAAATACTGCATTTGCATGTGAATGTGTGTAAATTTTGATCTTTGAACTTAAGAATCTTTTGATTTTACAGCCCTAGTTAACCAAGTAAGGTAGTGCTAAGCCATCCTTCGAAAACATATTAGGAATTTTCTCAGGTGATCCTGAGAATCTCAATATTTGTAACAATCAAAGTGAACAAAAAGGCAGACTTAGTAATCTTAGTAATTCTTCATTATGAATCAATAGTGTGAACATCTGTCATGTAATTATATATATATATATATGTATCAATGTCAATACTGCCATTTAAATTAGTGGCCTTCCAAGTTTTTAAGTACTGTGCCATTTAGCCACAAATTTCTCTACTTCTGATGTGCCTACAACAAGGCTGCTTCTGTTTTTTAAAATTGTGAGTCTTCAGGACGCTTGTCTTCTAGCATAGTTAAAATGTGTCAACTTTTTCCGCAGAGCTCAGAGTTCTACAAAGTCACCACAGAGGAGTATCAGAAAGCTGCTGGAGAGGTGGAGGCCAAGTTCAAGTGAGTTTCACCCTGCCCTGGCCTGTGATCCCATGAAAGCTTGGTTTCGTTGCTTTCTGCTGGGGAATACTCAAAAGTGTTGGGGGTGGTCAAGATACAGCCATGTAATCTGCTTTACTGGAGCATTTGATGAAAGATTGTTGCTACTCAGTCCATTTTCTGAACTAAGTGGAAAATAAAAGAAGGGGTAAGAGTTTTCAAATGAAGTCATAGATGGCATATAATGTTGTAATTGATACCTCTATTAATTGAAACATGGGAAATAATCACGTGTAGTAAAATGATGGCAGGTCCAAATTTGGATATCTTGCATTTGAACTATTTTTATTTCTTCACAAGTACCTTGAACACATTTAAATCATAGACTTTACCTTACCCTTGATTATGAAGGTGATGTTAAATTGCTGTGTCTATTCATCTTCTTGATATCTAAATGAATATTCTGTAATTGATGGATCAAAGTGTCCATGACCCATAGCCTTTTCTGTTCTCTTTACCGCCAGTTCTCATATTAGGTAAGAAGATATTTTATTGAGTATATAAAGGACTCTATTATATAACCACTTTTAGTAGCACGTGTACAAATTAGTGAAGAATAAAAGGTGTTGTGACAGATTTAGTTAAGAGATTACATTGAACTCTGTCCTCCTTCCTTGCACATGTTTATAAGCGTTTAATAAAATGATTAAACCTTAAGGTAGAATTATTAGTTTCTACTTCAATGCCATTTGTGTGGTAATGGATATTTGTGTTACTTAATGTTGATTAAAGTAAGATTTTTTTTTTAACGATGCTTTGAGATGTGTTTAAATAAATGTAAACTTTATATCTTCCTTAGCAAAAAAATCGAAAAACAAAAGCTAGGGGATAGAGAAGATCTCCCAACAGTGAGTCAAGTTCCACCAATCAGTTAATGCAGTTTATCTTTGAAGACAAAGTCTTGTGTGGCCCAGGCAGGGCTCAGACCTGGTACCATAGCAGGCCTTCAATTCCTTTGTCTCCCACCACACAAGTGCTGTGGTCAGGTGTGTGCCGCAGGTGTCGTTCTAGGAGACCAGGAAGCATAAAAGGACTAGGGGCATACAAGCGAACAAGGCCCTTGGTTTTATCCCTGGCACCACAGTAAACTAGGTCAACCTGGAATATATAAGATGCTGTTTCCAAAACAAAAAATTAAGATAAAAGGTTGGATATTGAACTAATATTGAAAAGTCGTACTGTACTTACTGTGGTTTTTGATATTGTAGTAGTTTATCTTTTCTCCTGATGGAATAACATTTCAAAAACCTTTTGTTTTCACACTTTGAAAACCTTTGACTTGGCATCCTGGACATTTCCTCATTATAAGATAATCACTATAAAAATAGCTAAAATTTAAGTTAGAAACTAATGCAGACTAGAGTGATCTATGAGTCTTCATAAAGAACATGGCCTTTGTCTTTGACTGGAGAAAGATATTGAGTAGGTGGAAGAGGAAGATGTCCAGAAAGAAAATATTCCTGCTTTGTTAGTAGGTGACAACTTTAGTGAAGATCAATGGCTCAAGAGATTAGCACAAGATAGAGCTGCAGAGGTCACAGGTCACCAGCTGCCAGGCTGAGGTTGAGTCTTCATTTAGTACAGAGTAAATGTAAGTGGGTTGAGCCTAAGAGTGCCCTGACTTCAGTACTTTGTAGGAATAGACATCTGATGTGGGTGTGAGGTTTAGCTGGACATGTAAGAAACAATCAAAAGTACTAGGTGGGCATTCTCAGCAGGTAAGTAGATTGGTGCAAACTGTTAAGATTGGATGTGAATTAATAACTGGCTAATAGATTGAGCTCCAGGTCTACAGAGTACTTGAGAGTGAAGTCCCCACCCAGTATTCAGGATTAGAGTTTTCAGAGTCCTTCATGGCCTGCAGATGGCCACTTTGTCATCGTGTGCTTTCACTTTGTTCTTATCTTCTAATCTTTTAAAAATATATAAGGACAGTAGTCAGACTAGACTAGAGCCCATTCTTATTTGTCCTACATTATCTTTAAAAAAAAAATGGATCAAGCTTTGTAGATCTGCCTGCCTCTCTCCCAAGTGTATGCTAGGATTAAAGATGTGCCCCCACAACCACCCCTTAGTTACCCCTTTAATGACCCTGAATGCAGTCATACTTTGACGTAGTAGGCATTAGGGTTTTAGCATATAAGTTAGAAGGTAAGGATGACACAGATGAATCATTCATTCCTTGGATAGAACAGGCAAAAGAACTGTGATTGTTAGTTAGGCAGGTTAGAAAACTGATAGGTTGATTCTTCTAGAGGAAATGCCTGGTTTGGGATGAGAAAAATGCCTCTTGAAGTGCTCCACTGAGCCACCCTGCCATGGGGTCTGCACTTGACGACTGGAAAGTAAGAGAGCCCATGGTCCACAGGAGTGTTTTGATGACTAACAAGAAAATGTAGGCCTGGAGGATAAATGTAATTATGAAAAGAACCCCAATAGCATCATTCTTTTACATTTTGATGTATTGCTTGTACAGTCCAGTTAGGATCTGGACTAACTGGTGACTTAGGCTTTGCCTCTGCCACCGACTGGTCCAGATTTGCATCAGGCTCCTCTAAAACTTCGGAACATTTCTTCTGGTGGAAATTGTTATTTATGGTGGGCTCCTCAGCTCTTATGATATCAGTGTGATAGGCCAAACACTGACCCATGAGACCTCAGGAAGTCTGTGTACTAGGGTATGCTCCCCCGCTTAGCAGTACGGGAGTAGATGGTATGTGTCTTAGGCCAGGTAACTCAGTATCAGCTCTGCATTCGGATCTCTCCAGACTGCCTATGCATCTGCTTCTTGGGCTAATTTTTTATTACCCTTTCCCAGCAATGAGTCATAACTGACTTTGGCTTAGTTCTCTTGAGACTTTGAGTGAATTCTTGATCCCTAGGGCAGTTTGGGAGCCTTCCTACACTTAGTTTTGTCAGCAGTGAGGGAAGTCTGTGGAATGTTCCCTTAGACTACCATTTTTCCAACTCCAGTGCCAACAAATGTTCAGGCTTCATTCACACCTTGAAGAGGCTTTAGGATTCATATTTTAGAGAGAAGCTCTTAGTATACCTGTGGTGTTGTTTTCTAGATACTGCCTGCTAGGCCGAACATCTCAGAGCTGTGACTATAAGAGGGGCTTCCTAGCTTCAAAGAATAAAAATTGCTTAGAAGAATCCTATGTCTCCTTAGAAGATTGACCATCTCAAAATGGCATGACCCTCCATCCATTCCAAAGCAGTGTACTATATTTTAGTGCATAACCGCTGTGCTGTATTGTATGGCTCCGTGATTCTGGCTGCTTCCTCTCTGTACACCTGTGTGGCACCTGTGAGCTTCTCTTTGAAGCTGTCTGACCATCTTGAACCTGAACTCAGCAGTCTCACTTAAGCAACAAACACAGAAGACTCTTCAGTCCTTTAGTTAATTCCGTTTGTTAGAAGATGATTGATTAGGATGTACCTTGGTTGGCTGCAGGAGTTGAATCCTTTTTAAATTGCCATTTTAAGGGCAATCTTATATTCCTAAGAAGGGGCTTGCATGAAGTCACCCAAGGTGGAAAGAAAGTGAAAATTATCTAAGATAGCACATGACTAATACCTTGATGTCAGCTTCTCCTGCCAAGACATTCTAGGGCCAGTTAAAATGCTAGCTTATGCTCTTAGCCTGCAAGCTAGAGTTGGACAGTAAACCATCTGGACATGTTAGAATTAGTGGGGCTTCTGTTTTTCTACTTCATCTACTTGATTTTCATTCCTAAAAACTCTGGTGTGACCCATCCCTGTTGTGTTTTACTGTTTGTGAGGAGAGCAGGTGGTCTCACTGGGGTGGGGCCTATACTGCATCGGAAAAGAAAAGATCAGCTTTTCAAATGAAGACCCTTTCAGAAACCCAGAGTTCTGTGGTAAAGAGAGCTAACTCCCCAGTATACTCTAAACATTGTTACCACTATTCTGGTGAGAATTACAGAATTTAAAGATAATACATACTATTTAATTTTTTCCTCATGTACTTTTCTTTTATAATAACTTTAAGTTTTTAGCTGTGAAACATAAATCCAGTGGTCAGTGAGATGGCTCAGTAAGTAAAGGCACTTGCTGCCAAGCCTCATGGTATTAAGCGGACTTACTCCTGCTCATTTGTTGTAGTGGGCTGCTGTTTACTGCCTGCAGTAGGAAGAAATTAAGATCATAGCTTGTGACCACTTGGTGTTTAGCATCCTGTTCCTCAGTATGACGGAAAATTGTGTTCTATATCGAGCCTTTTCTGTTTTATAGTTAATTAGAATATTACACTTACCAGTGTTACATCAGATTAGGTGTGTAGCTCAGAGGGTAGAGTACTTTGCCTAGTGTACCTGTCATGGGTTCAATCCTCAGTACTGAAAAGAACAAAAAAAAGATTGTATATGTGGTGCTTAGGGCAAGTCTAACACAAAATACATGCTCAATAAATGTTAGATTTTATCATTATATTAGAGTTATAAAACTAAGTACCAAAGGACTACACAAAATGTAGCTGGTTTTAGTGCACTCTAACAGAACAGTAGGAGAAATCAGGACTGAAAGGAGTCCATAGTCTACAGGATTCCAAGCACACATGGACGAGACAGTATAGCTCTAAAGATGTGTTTCAGCGAAGCAGTGAATGCTGCAGGGCCCGTTTTCAGTCGACATCAGAACCTCCTCTCCCTGGTGATTGGTGCTCACATATCGGCGTATAGAATGCAGAATGCTCCCATGTTTGTACACTGACTATTTAAAGCCAAGACCAAGCAAGTGTAAGTCGCATACCAAAGAAACAAACTACTCTACTGTAAAGACAGTGCAATGCTATAGTAAGCACTTTAGAATTGGCTGATATTTCCTTCCCAGGCTGCCCTTAAAATAATAAAGTAAACAATTTCTACCTTCCATAAAGGGGGGGGGGGAATGAGATGGGAAATTATTTGGGTCTTGGGCAGTATTTTTGGAAGGGCTGCATTGGAGTCTGAGCTTCCTAACTTAGCCTCAGTTTCTTTGAATGCTGAAACGTTGTAAAGCAACATGATTATGTGAGATTGCATATGAATACAGGTAATAAGAGCCAGCTGTGGTCCAGAGTACAGGAGGAACTGCACTTTTACCCATGAATGAAGTCATCGACCTGACTTGGAAAAAAGCTTGGACTAGCCTCAAAGTATTCAAGCTTAGCTAGCCTGGAGGAATAAAGTCGAGGTGGCTTTAGAGTATCTGTGGGCTGCTATGCAAAACTTGTGCAGATAAAATGGGCTTTGTAAGTATCTCTATCTACTGGAAGTGTTTCTTGTAAAATTCCTTTAACTTTAAAATGTCCTTGGGCTTTGGGGTTCCATTTGACAGTACTGTTTCTTCTAGAATGTTGGTGAGGCCTTGTGGGTCTGGTATCAGCAGCAAGTGCTTCTCCTGTTTGCTATCATAACAGTGTAGATCACATGCAGTTGTAAGCAATAGTGCTTAAAAGATCCTGCTTAATTGGCTGTAAAATAATTAAATAAGGTTTTGACTGATAAATTTATAATTCTAGTAGATGCCTAAGCCAGTGTGCCTAAATGCCTATGTGACTTCAATTTGGAAATATTAGATTAATAGGACTAATTGTACTGCAGGTACAGAATTTGCTCTGATTAATAGTCTTAAGTCTCTTCTAGAAGTTTAGTCAGGTAAATTTATTTTACCTACTTTTCCACCTAAACTTTTAATTAAAAGTGATTTCAGAACTTTGAGCCACTCAGTGGCACCTCGCTGCTTGTCCTAGGTGCTCTTAGATTGAGCTCTGGCAGCTTTACAGGACTCCAGCTGCCTTATTGAGTCACTCGTCTTATCAAAAGGACTCCACTATATGCCATTGCTGAGTATTGGTGCCTGCTGCTGACAAGCTCCCTACACGCTGTCCTTCATGCTTACTGATGTCTACTTAAAACCTGTGTTAGTGCTGTGTGAATAGACCTAACCTGCCAAATGTACAGGAAAAATCTTTTATCTATGATTCTCATTGATCATTTTGAAATGATCAAATGGTTTATCTCAGTCAGACACTAATTCACATTGATCAAATTCAAAATGACCCAGTTGACTTAGTATCTGCTGAACACAAATTGTATTAAAACAACATTATTTGGGCATGCTGCCTGTTCTAATGCAGGAGTGATGTTACAGAAGTTACATCATAGCTAGACTTATTGTGTTATAAAGATGTCTCCTTCATAATGAAAAGTTTATACAAGAAGAAAGAGTACATATTCCAGGAAAAATGGGGCTCCAGGCAAGAATTTGGGCTTTTACTCACTAATTAAATTCTGCATTTGTATTGGGCCTCAACCACTCCCCTCCACCTCCCACTCCTTTCTTTTTTAATTTGCAGGACTGTGAGCAGGAAATAGAGCAGCTGCAGTGGTGACATTTAATTCCCTATGGCCCTTGGAGCCAAGTAACATCTTGATTATTCAGTAAGAGAAATTGAAGAGGCAAAATTCTAGATAAAGTAAATATACCTGTGCCCTCTGCACGTGCCCTTCTTGGTTACAGTTGCCAGTTTAGAAGTTCAGGGTTATCTGTGGGTTTTGTTTTTTAAACATAAGCTCACCTGTATTGACCTCTGTAGTACTTTTGTACCCTGTGGAATGTGAGGAGAATCTCAATTCTTTTAAAGAAAAATGTTTATGGAGATATAACTTAGCCAGTAAGTACCTAGTGCTCTTGCAGAGTGCCTGGGTTGGGTCCTGGCACCCGTATCAGGCAGTCACAACTGTCTGTAACTCCAGGAAACCTCATGCCTTATTCTGGCCTGCAAAAGCACCAGTACTCATGTGGTACATATGAACTCATATGGGCAGACACACACATGCACATAAGAAGATAATATTATCTAAAAGAATATCCTTTTATACATGGCTCAGAGCAAAGGCTGTACATGGACTTGGTTGTTTAACATACTCAGTCCCAACAAATGACTTACTGTGTCTCTGATGTCTTCTAGTTCCCAACAATGAAATGTAAACTGTTACTGTCACCCTGTTATTTTAGGCCCTGAAGGTGAGAGGTTTAAAATGAAGAGAATAAAGTTGTTCTTTCCTTATGGGAAAAGATTATCATAATTTGTTTCTTTAAGTCTAATATGGCACTGGCTACCTTCAAGTGTGTTCTTGATGATGCCATCAGGAATGAGAAGAGTAGACCCAGCCCCCAAGCTATACTCTGAGTGGCTCATTTTCCTCTGAGTACCAAATTAATTCCAAGGAAAGAGAGATAGCTTTGAAGAGAGATACTAATGTTTGAGAATTTTTTTATATATAATGAGGATTTAGAAATGATTATGTTGGATGTTGGGGGCAGAGGACAATTCAGTTTTTTATGCTCCTTGGCCCCAGGATTTGAACCCTGCTAAGGTCCGTCTGGTTAGAAGTTTAAAGGTTATTTGTTAAGTTTTCAGTTCCTTAGGTTGGATCTTCATTGCTTAATCCACACACAATTTTTTTAAGATAACAAGCAAATGGTAAGATAGTTCCAACTCTTGGGACTTACTTAAATTTCCAATCGTGTTGTTAACCTACAGCTTTCTACTGAACTCATGGTGTCTTACAGGAAGAGGAAGAAAGCAGTGTTATTCATTCCCAAGAAAGGCAATACAAACTGCACCCATCTTCTGGACAGCTGCATCTGTCAGAACCACTGTGGAAATGCTCCTGTCCCTTCAGCATAGGTAGAAAAAAGTCACAAGTGTGACAAACATCAGTGATGCTGCAGCCAAGGTAGCTGTGGCCCAGAGCACCTGTCACATGGCAGTCACTTGCTGACATTCCTTGGGGGTCTTCTCGCCTTCACTGTTGGAATGAACAAAGCCACTCAGGATCCTAACCCTACAGAGTCTGTGGACTCTGTAAAGGAACAGATTGTTCTGTTTTCCCCTACAGAAACATTAGCATTGAACTTTCTTCCATAATCAATACAATCCATTAAGAATCTAGCATTCCTTACATGTTATATGAAATATTAATTGTACCCTGTTAGATAAATGGAGATTCTGCCAAAGTGATAGCTTGTTTCTTTCAATGTGTGTTAAGTGAGAACTTGGTGAATTTGAGGGCATTTGTTTATTGGTCCTTGCCTATTTGGGTAATTAACTATATAACTCATAGTTTGAAATAGTATAATATAAATAGTTTAAAAGTAATTCCTAAGTTTTTCATCTTGACACTAGCTACAGTTCATTTAGTTTGTAAAGGTACCAGGTAAAAAATGATCTCTTTAGGTTTTTTTTTTTTGGATGCTTTCAAAGATAAGAAAACATAATTTTTCTTAGTGCCCTCTGAGGCTTGCAGGAAGGCCAATTATAGTTAATTATTGTCTGACTGACCTGCCACATTATAACATGTCCAGGAACATTTCTGGAAGACAGATTTTAAATTCTACCAGTATATCAAGTTTGCGGAGTTAACCATCTTAAGTTTTTGTAATAAAAATGTATCAAGAGAAGTTGTCTGCCCATAAAAGTGGCAAGTTTTAAGATGTCTGATACTGTCCAGGTAGCTATATTGTGAGGTTTGTCTGTGTCTTATTACTGCAGAATTTGATAAATGTCTATTAGTTCTAACTTGCTTTTAAACAAGTAAGCTGTAGATGTAGCAGCCATCTCTGCTATGTATGAGTGAAAGCCATGTACAAAAATTGAAACCTAAACTTTCAGGATGATTATGCCTAAGCAGATAGTCTTACCCATTTGAATACGTAATAACCAAACCTGCCCACCTGGATGGCATCTTTCTATCCTGGCTCTTTTGCTTTTTCACAGCAAGTAAGAAAAATATAAAAATTGATAAACTAGATCCAAATTTAAGAGTTCTGCTTTAGAAACTTTCCTAAAACAGGGGAAAGTTTTTTAAACAGACACTTCAAAGGAAGATGTAAGAAAGTCCACTTAGCAAGTGAAAAGGATTTGACCATCATTAGTTGACAGGCAAATGCAAATTAAACCTCTCTGAAATGGTGAAAATCAAGGACCAACAGTATTGCATTGTCCACGGATATCAGTGAAACCAGAGGTCTCAGGGCTTTGCTGGAGGGTGGAGTAGGATAGTCCGACCACTTGAGAAAACTGTCAGTTGGTTTCTTATCAATTTAAACTGTGCTTACTCCGTAATCCATTTCCTGGAGGAGTTAAAGGACAAATCCACAAATAGTCTTACATGCCTGTCTGTAACACGGTAGTTCATTCATAGTAATCAAAAGCTAGAACATCTGTGTCCACAGAAGAATGGACAGTCAGACACTGTTGATGATCTGGGAGAACAGGGCTGTTGGGTCATGTGATCACTGGGTGAATCTCTGAAATAATATTTTACTGCTGTGTATGGTTCCATTTATACAAAGTTCAAAAATAAAATTAGACTGGTAGAAGTCTGAAAGTGGTTGGTGAGGACAGGAGACTTGATTGGAAAGGGGCACACAAATAGACCCAAGAGGCCCTAAAATGGCTCACTTAAGTTCATGGCGTTATGTAGGAGTTACACCCTGGCTCTTCTACCAGTAATTGGGCTTATTAGGATTCAGGCCTCTTACCCCCTTGCCTCACCTCAGGGATGCTGTTTTATTGTGTTTCTTTAGAAACAGAGAAATAGCTTATCTGTATCTGCCTTCTTTCTTTCTCCCCACCAACCCCTTATAACATTTGCCTCCTATACTCTGGATCTTTCAAGTACAGGGAAGCTTACTAATAATACTATTTATACAAGAAAGACCAAAGGCTGCTCTTATATAGTGGGGGGGTTGGTGTGTGTGTGTGTGTGTGTGTGTGTGTGTGTGTGTGTTTACTGCCATTTGGTAGAGAATTTGTCTATAGGTCTGGTTATTTTGTTGAAGGGATTTTTTTTTTTTGTTTTAGAATCCCATGCAATATATTTTGAACAATTCAGCCTCAACTTCTTTTGGACCCACTCCTTCCTCCCCACCCTTTCCAATTTCAGGTTTTCTATTTAAATATCAATAGATAGGTAGGTAAGTAGGTTGATAGACAGACAGACAGACAGATAGATACCCTTCCAAGTCCAGTTTGTGGTGCCCATGGGTGTAGGGACATACACTAAAGTATGGTTATCCCTTAAGGAAAGTGACTTTCCCTTTCCTAGAAGCCATCAACTGTCAATAGCTACTCAGTTAGGGGTAGGGGCTTGTGAGCTCCTCTATGCTGAAATATTGACTGATTTAATCTAATATAGGCAGCCATAGCTGCTGTGAGTTCATTAATGCAGGAGCCTTGACATACCCAGAAGACATTATCTTGCTTCTGTCCTCCTAGCCCTATGATTCTTATAGTCTTTCAACCCCTCTTCTGCAATAGTCTTGGAGCAGGAAGGGAGGTGTAGATGACTCCTGTTTTCTACACTTCATCAATTGTAAGTTTCTGTGTTTCCTTCTAGCTATTGTATGCAAAAGAAAAAGAAAAAAGAAAACTAATGTCTGGGAGCAGCATTTATCTATAGTCATAGAAATAACAGATTTAGAAAGCAATTCAATACTATGTCCTTTTAGCAAAATAACAGCAGTAGATTCACCCCTGGGACCTGTGAACCCCCTGTTCCCCAAAACCATGGGTCCTTAGCGAAATTTACAGCACCAAGCATTTGTTTCCTCCTGTGGAACATGCCTTAAATCCAATCATTAAGTGGTCAGTTATGCCCCTAACATTCATACCACTATGCAGCGGCAGGCACATCTTATCATGGTGATCATTACTATACTTCACAGGGTACACAGGTAGATAAGAAAGAAAGGAAGTTGATGACTTTATTCCCCACAGCAGCCTATAAAGTCCCTTCTGGACTACAAAAACGAGACAGCAATGAGGAAGCTTTCTGGCCTGTACCAATTTGATTTCTCAATTATGGTCTCTTTAGCAGTATAGTTTTACCATCAAGTCTGATGAGCAAACAAGAGCAGTGGCTCAGTGCATTGGTTTAGGGGTCTATGGGACACCTCAAGGGAGGTAACCCATACCTGGCACTGGGTTTTTATCTGGCAAACTATTGTTTCTGGAAAGAGCATTATCCTTCATATAGGGTATTTGTCTGTGTTTATGAACCTTATAGAATAGTAGATTTCCATATGGCTTTTCAGACATCCTTAGTGTTAGTTAACCTTCCCTATCCCTTCCACCCTACAACTCCACCCCTTTCCATACCTGAGCCTTCCTCCCTATTGTTCCCTTTCCCTACCTCATAGCACTTGGGTTCTGCCATTCCCTCTCTTCTAAGATCTTCCTTTCCACCCCCCAACAACAGTCCCTGTCTAGTCAGGGTTTCTATTGCTATGACAAAACACTGTGACCAAAAGCAAGCTGGGGAAGAATGGGTTTATTCTGCTTACACTTCCACAGCAGTGTTCATTAAAGGAAGTCAGGTTAGGAACTCAAACAGGGCAGGAACCTGGAGTCCAGAAACTGATGCAGAGGCCATGGAAGGGTGCTGCTTACTGGCTTGCTTCCCATGGCTTGCTCATCCTACTTGCTTATAGAACCCAGGACTACTATCCCAGGGATGGTACCCCCCACCATGAACTGAACCCTCCTCCATTGATCATTAATTGAGAAAATGCCTTATAGCTGGATCTTATGGACACATTTCCTCAACTGAGGCTTCTTCCTCTCTGATGATGCTAGCTTGTGTCAAGTTGACACACAGAACCAGCGAGTACAGTCCATTTCTAGTTTTCTGGATTCCAGAGGTGCTCCAAATTAAACACGTACATCTAAAGATTCAACACCAAGATCTATGTATGAATAAGAACATGGAGATGCTTATCTCTCTGGTCTGAGTTACCTCCCTCAATATGATATTCTCAGTTCTAACCATTTTAACTTCATATTTCAAATTTCTTTATATCTGTTTAAAATTCCATTGTGTAAGTGGATACCATTATTAATATTTATTCCTCAGATGATGGATATCTAGGCTGTTTCCACATTCTAGCTATTGTAAATAGCAAAGTTATAAACACAGGGTGAGCTTGTATCTCTGTAGTAGGAAATAATCCTTTGGGTATATATGCCCAGGAGAGGGGTGATCAGGTTGTATGGCAGAGCTATTTCTGGTTTTCTAAGGAACCTGATTTTCACAGTGGTTGTACCATTTTTCTTTCCTATCAACAGTACCCAAGGCTTCACTGTTCCCTATATTTTCACCAGCATTTGTTGTCTTTTGTTTTCTTTTTTAATGATTTATTTTTATTTAATGTGTATTGGGGTTTTGCCTGCATATACGTCTGTATGAGGGTGTCAGATCTGTTGGAACTGGAGTTACAGACAGTTGTAAGCTGCCTTGTGGGTGCTGGGAATTGTACCTAGGTCCTCTGGAAGAGTAGCCAGTGCTCTTAACCTCTGAGCCATTTCTCTCGAGTCCCCTTTTGTTTTCTTAATCTTAACCATTCTGATTGGGGTAAGAAAATCTAAAAGTCATTTTAGTTTGCATTTTTTGGTGGCTAAGGATGGTGAGCACCTTTTTATTTTAAAATATTTCTTCATTATTTATATTTCTTCTAAGAACTAGCTTCATTTTATAGCCCACTTCTGATATGTTTTGTTTCGTTTTGTTTTTAGACTATTGTGAATAGGATCATCTCTTATCTCTGTCCTGTCTTGGTGTCTAGGAGGGCTATTGACTTGGGTATGTTGATTGTTACCTGTCACTTTCCCGGAAATGTCTGTCAGCTCTAGGTCATTTCCTTGATGGTCTGGTTTCTAGATCTTTCAAGACACTAGTATACGATGTAAAACCCTAGGAACTTTTCCCTGGTCTGTAGGCTCCCTTCTCAGTCTTAGGTTTTCTTCACAATGTGGAAGCTTTAGCGTTCTTGAGGTGTTTGCTGCTTTATGTCCTGTGCAGCCAGAATTCTGTTCAGAAAGACCTTACCAGAGCTCATATCCCGAAATATAGATCCTACTTTTTTTTTCTAGAAGTTTGAGAATTTCAGTCTGACTTTAGGTGTTTGATCCACTTGGAATTGATTTGGGGTTGGAGGGGGTCTTTTTTCATTTCTCTGCGTGCATATATCCAGTTTTCCCTTTGTTAAAGATTCTGTCTTTTCTCTGATGTGTATTTTTGGCATCTGTCAAAATCCATATAGCTATTGTATGCACAAATATCTAGGTCTGCAGTTGTACTTGATCGATGTGTCTGTTTTGTGCCAGTACAATGACAGTCCTGTGGGATAACTTGGTATCAGGAATGGCGCGACCGCCAACAGCTTTTTTGTTGTTGTTCAGAATTGTTTGGGCTATCTGTGGGTTTTGTGCTTCTGTATGGATTTTAAGGGGTTGGGTTTTTTTGTTTGTTTGTTTTTAAATTTTTGTGGTGAATTACATCGTAATTTTGATGATGATTACTTTGAATCTTTAGATTACTATGGAAAGTAAGATGGCCATTTTTATATGTATCCTACCAGTCCCTGTGCTTGGGATGTCTTTCCGTTTGCTGGTGTCTTCAGTTCTTTTCTACGGAGGTTTAGCTCCTGTTATATATAGGTCTTTCAATTCCTTGATCAGGTGTATTCAAAGGCATGCCTGTGCTGGCTTGTTTCTTCAGTCTATTGTGAGTAGGGTTGGCTCTCTTATCTCTGTCCCGTCTTTGTTATCTAGGAGGGCAGCTGATTTGAGTGTGTTGATTTTGTCACCTGCAGTGTCTGTCAACTCTAGGAGTTTCCTGATAGAGTCTTTGGGTGTCTTGGAAGGGACACTGACTTCTTCCTCTTGAGGGGGATTTGAAACTAGTCCTTGTAAAAAAAACATTCATACTGTGAGCAGCACCGATACATTTTCATATAATAATTCCAGGCAGCAGTTGGTTCGTTTTCTTTACTGAGGCCTGGCAGGATGCTGGAAAACTTGTAAAAGCATGCGTCTTGGCCCTTCCCTGCATGTTGACAGAGAAGCACACATGCTCCCATGGTACAGGGCCGCCAAGCATCCCCAGCCATCCTCCACTTGCTCACATGGCTGCCTCAAGTTACTTTGTGTGTGTTTGTTTTCTTGGGCCTGGAGTTAGACTCCCGTTCTGTGTGAGAGAGTGTCCCGGCACTGGTAATCAGCTGCGTCCCCTGGAAACTGATAGATGTGCTCATTAAGGCGAGATTTTACTCTTGGCTCTGTTTTACAAGTCACCTCTGCTAGTGTTTCTGGATGAAGCTGGCAAAGAATTCTGTGTGGTGATATATCTGGCTTTATTCTCTTTCAATCACTGAAACTCCTTTTTACTATGTTCACTATGCTTTGTGGGGATCTTACAAGCACAAAGAAGTAAGCTATTTGCTAATTACAGTATTTACTAAAAAAGACTGGAGGCTGCTGTTGTATGTTGGTTTTTTTTTTTTTTTTTGGTTCTCTTATGCTTCTGTAACTACACAAATGCTTATTTTTGAGGCAGATCTTGGCATGGAGACTCTGAAGACCACCAGCCTGCTACTAGTGTGGATCTCAGCAAGGCTGCTGGGTGAGAGATGCATTCAGCAAGGTTTATGACTGGGAGTTTGAAGTTAGCCTACACCTGTTCTATGCTTCCAGGATGAAAAATGAGTTGCCAATTACTGTCGACATGTTCAGACACAACACTTCATATGGCAGAAGCCTGCTCAGCCTGCTATCTGCCGAGACCCCAGCTAGGAACCCATCAGGGCTGGGAAGGGGGTGTGTTGGCAAGGAGGAGAAGAGGAAAAGGGATCGCTCTCTGATCCCATCCCGTGTCCCTTGCTTATGTAAGCTGTGGGGAGTAGGTCAGTGCCTCTCACCCTTGTTTCCCCAGCAGAGCTCTTGAGCAAGATGAAGCAGTCAAAGCTGATGCCAGCACGTGGGTGCAGTCTCTGCAGGCTGCACACCCAGATGCTTGTGTTTTCTGCAATGGGCCTTGCTGATTCACATAACACCTCCATTCCAGCTCATTTGGTGCTGCCTTCATTCGCAGCTCTTCTTCTTGTGTGGCAGGTGTTTCTCCAACACAAAAGACACTAAAGCAAAAGAGAGTTTGAGTAGTGGCCTTCAGTCTGTCCTTCAGCCATCCTGGTTAGTTGGTAAAAAGCAGAAGCCAAATATTCTGTTGCTACTTAGATAGGTGAAGGTTTGAATTTGATGGCGGGGATTGCCAGTTTGGGTTATTTTTGAAGCTATAAGTTTGAAATACTGGATTTTTGCCAGAAGACCAATTTCATCTGTGCTATATCTTGGGAATTCTTGTCTATTAGTAAATTCTGACACCTGTCCCCATTGGCTCATCCTCCCCTAGTAAAGAGCTCTGTAATGTAGATCTCTTGTTTAAAGGTCTTCATAAGGCAGCTTTGCTTGGGGGAAAGAATCTCACCAAGAGTCCCTTTGAGGTGCTAATTTATTTGCACTGAAAGTCCAAAAGTTATGTTCCAGTCTCCAAACCCCAGAGGTCTTAGATATTTGCTCAAGAACAATTTTGATTACTGTACCTCATGCATGCCAAGTGGTTTTATATATTAGAATATAAGAAGTGTCCTAAAATTTTTAATATTAGCATGAAGGTACAAGCAAAACACTAAAGGAGAGGGGTGTCTGTGGAAGTGACTGGCATAGACTGTTTCTTCTCACTTTGACATGTCCTGAAGCAAACAGAGAGAACTTTTTTCCATGAGAAACTCAAATGCTAGAAGCAGTGGAGATCAGATGGCACAAGGGGCTGTAAAGGAACACTGGGCTTAGACTTTGAAGGGGTTTAAATTCGCATTTTCAAAGACAGAGTTGATAGGATATGTAAATGCAGCCAAAATTTCTACCTACTGGGGAGTGTTTTATCTGTCACCTATTCTTGGCGCCCCGTGATTCACTGCATAAGAACCATGCAGTTTTGATTGCTTGTTGTTGCTAGAATTTTCTGTCACATGTGTTAAACATGTATGTATTGTATGTATTTGTTATAATAATTCCAGTCACCATCTCGCTTAATCCAAACCTTTGTCCTTATGTGCCATGCATCCACAACCATAGCCACCACCACGAAACCAGACAGAATCAACATTTCTCTCTATCTTGCTCAGGGTCATATGACTAGGATACCCCTCTTAATGCTGTAACTTTGGTTCAATTAGTCTGTTTAAAAAGAAACTTCCCTCGAGTGAAGATACAGATGCAATTCTATTAATATAAAGTCATTGTAATCTATTACATCATTAATAACTATTGTAGTACTATATTAATATTCCAATCATAAAAACACATATTGTGTCATATTTTCTAAGTTCAAGGCCTTGTGTGAATGGAACAGGATACAGTATGATTCAAAATCTGGGAAAAGAGTTTAAGAAAGATTTGGTTCATGAGATGCTGTCTGGGGACATAGGGCCTTTGGAAAAGAAGGGGCCTGGCTTCTTATCCTGTTGAAATGGAGTATGTTAACCTGTTTATGTGCCCAGCTACCATCTTTCTAAATGATACCCCTAGGAATTCATGAACCAAATTCTACGTGCCATACAGAAAATATGTTGGGAGCAAATTCATAGCACATGTTCAGATCTGATTTTTCTGGAAAACCCGTCTTTTATTTATGTGTATAATGTATATAATACATTTGAACCCAACCAAATGTATTAAATGTGCTGACATTGTAGATTAATTTATGTTATTTCTGTATGAAAATACTAGATATTTCTTTTTAAAAGAAAAAAAGGAAATTTTTAAATTGATTACACTGTAAAAAGGCCAAGTAGGGCAGGGAGAATGCCTTCTGCAGGGTTACTCAGTGTTCCATAGAACGTAGCAGGGTACGTCTTCCTATTCTCGGATGATGAAGTTTCTTTTTGTTTAACTCTCTGGTATATAATTTGTACTGAGGGAAGGAGCAACTAGCCCTGGCATGCAGCTAGGATCATGGAGTAGGTGTTGGGCTCTTTGCAGCTTGGCACTATTCCTAACTGTTCTTGTTTCCATCATGATTTTCTGGGCATTCTGGGGATTTGTATGGAGGCAGACCAACCCAAAATATGTCCCAGTAACCCTCAAGATGGTAGGTAAACACAGTTGCTGCCAAGCCTCAGAACCTGAGTTAGACCCCGAGGTTCCACATAGCGGATGAAGAGCAAGGACTCATTCCTTGCAAGTTGTCCTCTCACCACCACACAAGCACCATGGCACTGTAGATGAGTACACACAAGCTGTGAGTTCAAAACAATAGACTACTGGAGGCTAGAGAGACAACTCAGATGTTAATAGTATCTGTTGCTCTTGCAGAAGACTCAGGCTCGGTGTTCAGTACCCACAGTGGCTTATAACCATTAATAACCAAGGATCTTTAAGTTCCAAGGGATCTGTTACCCCCTTCTGACCTCTACAGGCACCAGGCACACACTTGGTACACATACATGCAGGCAAGCAGAACATACTGAAAAGACAGACGGTCCAACCTCATCACTTGCACAGAGTGAGCAGAGACTAGGTCCATCCTGGAAAATTGGTTGACCTTATTGGAGGGGGAGGAGAGTGAGGAAAAGAAGTTAAGAATAATGCTAGTGTTTATAAGTATTTTCTCTTCTCGTTAAATTTTTGGTTTTCTTCCTTTTGATTTTCTTCCTGGAAACCTAGTCTAGAAGTGAAAAGGGTTAAATTAGTCATGACTTTTCTTTGGTTTTAAGTTAGTGAAGTTTGGGGATTTTTGGTTTTTTTGTTTTGTTTTGTTTTTTCCTCAACAAGGAAAATGTAACTTCCCTCTTTTTTTCTAAGTCACCTTAAAAGTCACCCTTAAAAGTATGTAAAGTATTTAGATAGTAATGCATCCACATTTATGAATGGAAGTCTTGATTGGCATAGCTACTATTTTAATTTTATCCAAAAATATGATATTGTTTTAACTTATATTTGATATAAAAACTCCACATGTCAACACAAATCCAACTAGTCTCTTTAAATATAACCATATAGTATTCAATAGTTTTAGTCTGATATAATTAGCACTTTTCCTATTAGTGGATACTCAGGTTCTTTGATTTCCCCACCCCCTAAGAAAAGGCTGCTTTGAAACAAACCCTCAAAACTGGTGTGTACTGTTTCTGTTACATAGATGGTTTCTTCCAGCTGTGTGGGTTTGGCTGCTTTACCCCTCTGTCTTCTTTTACTGATGTCAGAAGTGTCTGTAATACCACATGGTGATGATAGAAAGTTCATTGGGATAATGGAGTAAAAACCCCAGGTGGTAGAGGTGGCCCTACCTTGAATCACTCTCTGGGAATCTAGTAGAATGGAGTTGTTGGGGCCCAAGGTGTCTGCCATTCAGATTTAATCCCAGTGTTACCGTAAATCTGGACTTTCACGACAACAAGACAAACAAAAACTTGTTTTTTAAAGAAAAGCCCCTGGTTTTTGAAACTTTGTGGCCTTTTGACTTGTGTGTAGTGAAGCACTTCATATTGGCACATCCTTTGTGGGTTTTGCTTTGAGTTTGTAATTCCCTAGAGGTGAATTGAAAAGATTCGTTGTAGAACTTTTTCCATTAACTCTGGGGAAAACTACAGAGCAAAAAAAAAAAAAAAAAAAAATGTCCTTTGGGCAGAAACGTCAATCCATGCCTCTTTCTGAACATTTGGAAACTGAAGCTCCCAGAAGCCGATTTAATAGAAGGATTGAAAAGCAAAATGTATACACATCTTCACCTTTATAAGGGAGGAGAAGACAAGTGAAAAGTATATTCTCAGAACTTGGTGATGCAGAGAAAATAAGATGGTTGCTTCAGAGAACGCATGAGGCCTGGGGTCTTTAAAAGATGTGAGTGCTAAGCTCCTGAGATAGCCTGATCCATTCTTAGCAATGATACATGTTTTTGTACATTATGCCATGAAATTCTCCCTTTATGTGACAGTTTGTGCGAAAGGAGCTTAAGATCAGGGTTAGTAGGCTTTGCCATAGCAGCCATCTAGGAAGGAAATCCGTGTGCTTTCACTCCCAGAACTGGGTCTTCATGGCCTCTTTTTTTTTTTTAATGTATTAGGGCTTTTCTAATTTTCCATTCTGTAAGGTCATTATAGTCTTAACGAAATAATAAATGACCACTATAGATTTGTGCTGGATGTTTGTAGCTCCTCTTTATATTACACCCACAAGCTACTTGTCCTCGCCATGCTACAATAAGATGTGGTTGTCCTCCTCTGTACCGTGATGTCTGTAAGAGATGTGTGATGCAGGAGCAAATGAAGTCCTTGTGTTCTTGCTGCATCCTAGGCAGTCAGTTACTAGCTAGTCATTATCATCATCAGTACCGTGTTTCTGTCAAGTGAGTTTGGTGGGAAACTTTTTACTTGATGCACATATAGTCCAGTATCTTTTCCCTAGGGCATAATCCCTGAACAAATAAAAAACCACAACTGAGAATATACCATGATTCTAAAAGTGTATGTTTAAAGACATCTTTTTTGTCAAATCATTTGCCAACATTTAAAACACTACTCAGAATACTAATTACATTTTAGCATGCTAGGTGAGGACAGTCTAACTTGGTTAGACATGCTTCTGGAATGTTCAGCTCACATGACCACTGCTGTTCCTAGCTCATGAGAGAGTTTTCATCCAATACCTTGTCACACCTCCAGAATATGTGTCTTGTTAGAGATTGTGGGAAGGTTTAGGTTGGTGGCCCTTGAAATTTATTCCAGACTTATTTGCTTGGCACATGGTAATTTTTCCCAGGACTTAAACTCACCTTTGTGGTTAAACGTCTGGGTTAGCCCTTAAAAATCTGCTTGCCCCATGTTTGGTCACAGGAAGAATAAAAGATTGACAGTTGGAAAGAATCTCTGTCTGTGTAAGTGTGTGTGCCTGTGTGCTTACAGCAGTCTGATAGGAGGTTCGCTAGCCTCATCACAGGTATAGCCCTGTCTATGAAGAAAGCCTTTGGGAAAAACAGTCTGTTTCCCAGTTCTTGCAGCAGCTTTTAAGCATTTTTATATAGTAGTTCGATAAATCCTGTTTTCAAATGAAATCTTTATAAGTAGGCTGATAATGTGGTATTTTATTATTATAATTATAGTTTATACGCTCATGTACAACCTGTTTATTATAAAACAACAATGAAGCTTATTTTCATGACTATAGCATTTAATAGGTGGGGTGAGGATGGCGGCTCTGATCTTGTTTCAGCCTCAGTCCCCATATTGATGCATTTGGTGATGGTGTTGTGATAATCCTTATTTTGCTGGTAAGTAATGGCAAATGATCCCAGGTTGTCTTTTAACAGCTTGTCGCACAGTCACAAGATATTCATCCATCAGTCTGATCTATATGATTAAGACCAAAATAAGTTTCTGCTTCAAAGCTGAATAATTGACAGTATCTAATAAATCATAATATCGAGGTTGAGACAAACACCTCAAACTTATCATATTAAGGGGCAATATAAAATAATCTCTGATAACCCCTCAGCTTCATCCCTCCATCCTTCTTCCTGTACCTCAGCTCATCCTTTACAGTGTGCACCTTGCCCCTTGCCCTCCTGCAGCTCTGCCTTCTACCTGCACACATGGTGTGCACACTACAGCCTTCCCATTCTCCTGCCCATGAGCTGCCTTCTCAATCTGTCAGGACCTGCTGTGGGGGTTAATTTCTTTGTCTGCCCTGAGAGGCCCTCCACCCCTCCTTCCTTCCACACTGAAATGCCTTGTGCGCCATCAGTCTGCATAGTCCATGCACTGATTACACTCCAAGCTCTGCCACAGTTGCCACACCCCTGTTTTCTTTCTTGGCCCTGAGCCCCGGAAAGCATGTGCAGTGCATGGCTGGTTCAAGCCCCTCAGTGCAGCAGGTGCGCGATAGTGAGAACTGGGCTGTCACTCAGTTAATGCCAGTTTCCTCATGGACTGAATTGAGCTGTGCTTATACAGCCATGTTCGCAACCTCTGCTCTCAGAGTTTTCACCCTGGAAGAGGCCATAACATAGCCTGGAATTTACAGAAGAGAAAACTTACCTAAAAAGCTAAGTAAGGATCATTCCCCTAGCAGCTTCCAGGGCCCACTTGGAGGGTATGCATCCAGTTACAGCTTACAATCCTTGTTCCCAGGTGAACTGAGACCATCTATCTAAAGGGCAGGAAGTTATTCTCTTTGTATTTCTCTACCAGCAATACAGTGTGTTCTGTATTTGGGCAACACATGTTGACATGAACTCATTCAGCAAGTAGGGAGACCGTGATTGTGCTGACCTCTGTGCCAGCCTATTGGTTTGTCATCTCTCTCGGTGGTCTTCGCAGGACATTAATACACAGTTGATTTTTGTTAGCTATTAGTTAATTGCCAGACTTCATTGCCAGACATACCTGAGAAGCTGGGCTTTCCTGTGACAGTATCAAGAGGATCAGTAGGATAATTCGATCGATAGGATAGGTAGAATTTGAACTGAAGGTATTTCCAGTTTATGACAGGCTTTAATAAACAACTCTGAATTAGAAATTCCTTCAGTTCAGATTTCTGTAAAGTGTGAGTTTTTGTCAAGGAAAGATTAATGGGACTCGAAATTTCTTGACTTTTCCTGTTTTGAAGCCTGTTTTTGCTTTTGTTGATGTAGACAGATTTATATTTGAAAACCAAAGTATGTCTCATTAACATTTTCTAGTTGAACCTGAAAATGTAAAATTTTCAAGCCAGGTTGTTCTCTACCAAGAATGCCAATTAAATACTGTATACAGATTTTCTTCTTGCCCGCCTCCCTACCTTCTCCACAAGGTCTCTACTGTCTGCTCTACGAGTCTGTCTTAAAATTAAGATTTTCTGAACAAAGCACTAATGGAACCATGGAAAACTCCTGTGTACGTAAGGACAAGAGAGCCATTCCTCGTTCTGACTCAGCCAAAACTGTACTGACTGGCAAGTCCTTTATGCCACCCAAGTCGCTCCCTTGCATACATTAATAGCGTCCTCACTGCAGATGGAGTGGTTTCATTACACCAGGGACACATTTATTAAGATGGACAATGGCAAAGGTTCCACCATAACTTTTATTGTTGGGAAGCCACAGCAGCTAGCACACTCTGGTGAAAAGTTTCCCGCATGAAGAAGACAGCTCACCGTAGTGCTGCAGCAGTGTATTATCACACACGATAGCCAACTCTAGTGAGGCTCGTCAGCCAATTCACACCCATTCCCTGCTGTGTTTCGATCAAACCCTCTGAGCAGTACACGATCCTCCCAAAGGTCACCTGTTCACTTCTGCTTGGGGGTGGCAGGAGTCCCCCAGTCATGGGGGGGCTGGGGGTAGTCGTTATTTAAGTGCTGGACACAATTGTTTCATTATTTGTTCCGAGGGGACAGCCGTCGAGTAATTACACATGGTTTTGCCTCTAAATACAGGCCTGCTCTTTGCTCTAAATACAAACCCTTGAGTATGTATAGCATTTCTAAGTGGTAGCAGGTGACTTATCTGGAAAATGGCACCTGTATCTCCTTGCTCAATAAGACTTTCATCCCTGAGGAGCATAGTTACTTTCCAACTGTTTTTATCTTCAGTCTACCTTGTTATGCTAGAGTGCTTTTTATATGATTAAAACTTTCCTTCTCTTTGAAGTCCACGGTCTCACACCTTCTAGTCATATCTTGATGTGCATAACAGCCACTGTGTTTTCCTTTAAGTGAAGGTAATCCCAGGGGAAGGCTCTCAGCTGATCACATGTACAAAGACATTATAGTTAATGCTGGAAAGTAGAAACAGCTTAGGACAGCATCTTCACACAGACATTTTGTCATAGTTGAATCTACCTCCATTTTGACAATACATAGGTTTTGGTGGTGGTGGTGGTGGTGGTGGTGGTGGTGGTGGTGGTTGCTTGTTTGCTTGCTTGCTTCTTTTGAGGCTTTCTATGTCCTTTTCTGAAGTCAGTTCTTCTAGCAAGGTTCTACTCTCTCACACTTTCTATTAGCTCTTTACTCGTGGAGACAGTGAGTGTGCATATGGAAGACTGTTCTCCCAAGCAGCAGAATGAAAGGGTGTGGACAGAATCGTGCATCCATCACTACTGAGACACGGCATGGCCCCAGCCCAGGCAGCTTATCTGTGAGTTCTGGTGCTGGAGTGGCTAGGAATGATCAGACAAGCCCCCTCCATAGCAGAAGAAGCATGGCAGCAGCTGGAGAGAGTCACATTTGGCCCATGATGGCAGCAAGATGATGCCCAGGAAGCCCTGCTCTCTGCTTTGGAGAGAGCCAAATGATAAAGGTTGGACGTGAGATGGTGTCATTAAGAGTTTTCTGGAGCAACAGAGCCATTAAATCGGAAGCCAAATGAGCTCGTATGTTATGTGTGGGGGAAATCCTCTCCCTGTGCTTATGACAGGAGTCTACTGTTAGGAAACTATCCTCTCGTACATACTTTAAAGGGGTAAATGCTGAATCTCTGCTTAATGTCAGCTTTCAAACAGGCACAGTTAAGACCAGGGCTTAAACAATAATGGGAACCCACTCTTTCCTCCAGAAGTGAAGAAATCCACTGCTAAGCCCAGACTTTTCTGTGGCTTCGCTTCCCTTTAGAGACTGTCAAGTGAGTCAGAGGAGGCGTTATCTGTTCTTTCATAGTCTCAGAAACCTTGTGTTTTTTGTATGACAAACTGCTTTCTGGAAAAGAGCTAAGCCTCAAGAATTTTGACATTACAAAAGGTGCAGCCTTAATTGTAGTACCAGAGGAAAGTGCAAAGCTAAGAGTCCAGCCCAAGACCAACAGCTCTGAAAGGAAGGCTGCTTTCAAAGGAAAGCAAGCAAACTGTTCCTGGCACTGTCTCAGGTTGGGCGTGGTGGCTCCTGACAGCACTGTGGTGACAAAGAGGTCTGATTTGAGCAGCTCTACCTGAAACTGTCATGGATTGACTAGTGATGTCTGTCACTGGCCTAAGCATCAAGATAGCCGACGTGTTAACTGTGCTTGCTATGACACACCACAAGTACACATACATATCTGATTGCCATGTGATTATTGGTTCCTAAACCAGAAATAAAAAGAATAGAGTGGATAAGAAAGGAAAGAGGAAGTCCAAAAGCATTGATGTTTGTTCCTGGAGCTATTTTCAGCTCTTCTCCGAGGAATAAGGGTGGAGAAATGAAAAACCTTAAACACAGACTCTTTATTTTGTTACTTCTTGTGCTGATGTGGTGCGTTGTCAGAGAACATATTATTTCACAGTCATTTCCTGTGACCCAAAACCAGTGCAACTGTGGCTGGTATTGAAGGGCCGTGAAAAGTAATCAGAGTAAAAACCACTGTTGATAGAACATCCTACATGGGCAGTCATACCTGCCATTTGGTTTTCAGTATGAGAATATCTTAGCATTCTGTGGTGCTCAGAACTTGTAAAACAGGGAAAGATATCAACCCTCTGTGCTTTTATGATAGTTTCATGGGCAGAAGCCACAGTTTACAAGTAGTGAAATAACTTCAGTCAAATGACCTATCTTCTAAATACTGCAACAGGATAAGCACTATTTCTTAAATACTTTTTCCTTCAATCAAAATACTGGTACTCATAGCAAATACAAAGAGTGGTGAAGTTTCATGCTGTTTGACAGACCTTAGTATTATAATTGATTTACCACCATGTTGAAAAGCTTGGATGAGAGCCCTCATGCTTTATTTCATTATGTATGGTGGTAATGAGAATTAACTTGGTAAGTATTCAATTTAGATAACCTTACTACTTATTCACACCTTAAACTGGAATTTCAATCCAAAGCAGCACATAACATGTTCCCCTTTTGGGGCTTCTCCATCCATATTCACACTGGGATTATTAGCCATCTCTGACAGTTTATATTGACCCTTTCAGACAGATAAGTCTCAGATGACTGTTTCATAGCCTGAGCCACAACCACAACCACTGTACATCTCTTACCAAGTTGTATAGGCTTTCTACCAGTTAACTTCTGAACAGTAATGAATCCAAAATACCCTGACTTATTATGTTCACTCCAAGTTCTAATTCGCCCTTCACGGAAGCCACTCCTGAAGCTTCCAGAAGCCCTTTAACTTTTATCTAGATTTTCTTAGCAGCCAAACCACAGTACATGGAGAATCCTTGTGGCCCCTCTTCCCTGTCCCTATCTATGAACAGGCCACAGAGCCATGGACATCAATTTTGTCATTATCAAGCCATGTAAATCTTACTTCCTTGTTGCTATGATAAAATACCTGACCAAAGCAGCTTATGGGATAAAGTGTTTATTTTAGCTTACAGTTTCAGAGAGACACAGTCCTTTGTGGTGGGGGGATGTGGCAGCAGGCATAGAAGGCACAGTGTCATGAGCAGGTAGCATTGTATCCACAAGGAAATAGAATAAAACAAGAAGTATCACAAGGCTGTAAGCCCTCAGAGTTTGTTCAAGTGATCCACTTCCTCCAATGAAACTTCACCTCATACGGATGCTACAACCTTCCAAAACAGACCAGCTGGGGATGAAGTGTTCGAACACATGAACCTATGGGACACATTTCACATCAAACCAGGGCACTGCCTAGAGTGATCTCAACAGGAAGCCATCATTAGTACTCTACTATGTCTTTGTTGTTTCTCAGTGCCCTTTGGTGGTTATAGCTCCTGGTCAGGGCTGGGGAAGAATCAACCTTACCACATAAACACAGAGAAATGGCAGCCAGCCTTTTTAACTAAAACTGGCACTTCTGGGCCTCCTGCTGAAGACTGCCAGCCTGACTTTACAAAATGACATTTATGACCCTGAAGATACAGAAACTCAATGAAAGAGACTGAAAACCAGTTTCTAGCATGTTTGAATTACTGGCTTAATGGCAATAGAACTTTAACTGTATGGTGTTTATTATTCTCGAAATACCCAACTTATTTTAGACAGACTTCTGCTAGTATGAAAGCAAATTAAAGCAGTTTACCTTCAATTCTACTGAGTTCCCCTCACTGCCTAGTCATAAGTAGCAGCCTTGCCACCAGCATTGGACAGATCTGTGCCAAGTGCAATTACTTCAAATACAATTCCATTTATTCATAGGGAGGACTTAGTTGAAGAACTTAGTTGACAAAAGAGAAAGGGTATAGGTTTATGTTAATTATATACCTCATGCTGGAGATGTGATTTTTCAGGAACACAGCCTTTTACTCCTTCTATCCAGCACATGTGCAATAACCATCTTTCGACAGTACTCAGTCACTTTAGGTACCTTCAGGTTATATAAGGGGTCACCAGTCCTAGCGTTGTATTGTAATACTTGATTTGGGCTTAGCTGTTTGAACGTTGATGTCTGCTTCTCTTTGGATTTAAGGTGAACTTATTCTATATTCCCAGAATATAGAAATGTATTCACTGAAATATTCTTTGTGTCAATCATCAATGGTGGGTACTGATAAAGAAGCTTCACTGTGAAAAGATTAAGCAACTGGTCCAAGCTACTTTAATAAGGAAGAGGTAGAGCCCAGATTTGGACCTTTTGTTTTGAAATATTGGGCCTTGTGTTTTTCCATCACAGTAAATGACTAAAGGATGAACAATAGTTTTTCTAGAACAAAATCTAGATTTGATCAGGCTGCTGTATTGAGAAACTGTTCACTTCTGTTCCGACTTGTCTTCCTAGTACTCTTGGCCACTTATCCTTCCAGGCACACCTCCCACACGTATACACTGGCTGATGCAGCACACTGTAATACGGAGAATGGCTTTAAAGATGCGCCACTTACTAGAGTTTATAATTAGACATGACTGGTCACCCAGGCAACTTGACATTCTGATGATTGTAAAAAGTGCTGTGTGGTGTTGATGAAACCTACACCACAGATACTGTGTTGAGTCAAAGACAAATTCTTGTGAGGCTGAGATCTGTGGTCTAAATACAGGACACAGGAAGGCTGCTGGGCCAGTGTGTGTTGAGAGCCTATGAAGAGAGCTTGACTCCTTTAGGGCTCTGAAGGAAAGCAGAGTATGAGGAAGCACAGTGAGAGAGCTCAGGCAGAGGTGATGTCTTCTCAGACCCAGTAGACTATAATCAGTCGTTTGGACTAAATTCCAAAATAGGTAGCAAGTCTTTGAGGGTTAGTGTGAGAACTGGAAGTCAGATTTGTCACTTAGAAGGGCCACTCTGATTATACTTCAGTTCGAAAAGGTGAAGGATGTAGGATGGAAACCAGGAGACTGTTTAGGAGACTTAGTGAGACTCCCCAGGCAGCTGGGCATGGTGGCTCAGATTAGGGTAATGACTACAGAGATGGGGACAAGAGAGTCCATTCCAGATCTAATTGAGACTTCAATTTACAATAGTGGGTGACAGATTGGATGCTGGTAACATGGGAGGAGGATTTATCAAATAGAACTCTGATTTTGTGGGCCCAATGCTGCAGTGGGCAAGAAAGCTCAAAAAGTCACAGGAGGAAATTGAGAGTTCAGTTGTAAATGTGCAGTGCCTAGAAAACCCTTGTTGTGGGTAGCAGTAGGAGTCCCTGTCTGAGCACCAACTATAGGTCCAGACTGGTAACAGTCATGCTAGGAGTGGAACTACCTGCTGATGGAGTACAGACAGGCAATCACAGAGACGACCAAGCAGCCTCCGAGCCTGAGGACATCACCGGGTAGAGTAAGCCAGAACTGGGAGGAAGAGCAGGCATACAACAGAAGCCAAGAAACTCTTCTCAAGAAAGGAGGTAAATTTTCCAGGTCATCAGTTCTATGATGTCTACTGAAAATCACTTGATTTTTGGTCTCTGACTTTAACTGGAGCCATTCTTTTGAATAGTTGTATGATAACAATCCACTGTGGTGTGGGCCAAAGAGAGTGGGTGGAAGCAGAAGCAGCCTCAGGAAGGATAGAATTTTTTCTCAGAGCTGTGCCACTAGCCACACGTGATTGTCTGGCTCCAACATTATTAAAATTAAGTAAGATTTTAAATTGCTTTCTTTAAGGCAAATTTTAGATGCAATCAGTCATATATGACTGTGAGTGTGTTGGATAGCATAGATTCAGAACATTGCCATTATTACAGAATCTTCTCTTTGATAACACTGCTCCAGAAAATGGAGTCATGTTGGTAAAAATGACCCAGTAGAGGAAGAGCTTGAAGTCAGCAGAAGAAGAGCACTGTCTCCTAGGATCACACTAGGATTGGGATGACGTCAGGTGAGAGTTGGATTCAGATGTGTCCTGTATGATGGCAAGGGAAGGGTATTGTCCTTTGACTTTTACCAGTAATTATGAAATAAGACTCCTGGTCATTAGCCAACAGCAAAATGGGAAAGCCACTAGTAATCTCTCAGAGGCTGGCCTGAATATGAACAATTGTCATGATGGGGGTTGGGGGATATAGCCCAGAAATGCAGCAGCATGGTAGGCAATTGTTAGTGTCAATTCAAGACTACATGATGATTCCAGTCCCACTTGTTTTGTGATTTTTCTCCAGAAACACTCAGCTGGAAAGCTGTATGAAGGGACATTTATGGACTGGGGCTATGTGTGATGGCACAGATTAATACTGCTGAATTGGAACCCCTGGGGAGATGTAAAACTAATGGAGCTGAGCATGGTGAATCTAATGCAGACATGGATTGAGGAATGCATTGCTTGGTCCTGCAGTAATATATCATTACACACTTATGAGGGAACCACTGAGACTCACCTATGAAGTATCCCCAGTGCCACACTGATCATCACCTTGTGCAGTGTATTGTTCTATACTTCATAGTTAGCCTTCTTCTTTTTGAGATTCAGCAGCAGCATAAAATGTTAAGCCAATTTGTTTAATCTTGCCTGCCCTCTAAAAAAAATGCTTAAATCCATTTATGCAGCACAAGGAAATGAGATTATAGCATGCACTAGAATGTAATGCCTTCCTGTGACATCAGTCCTGAATCTGTAGTTATTCAGAACCCCCCCCAAAAAAAGAGGAAGCATATTAGGTTTTATTATTATTATTACGGAGTTATGTGGATGTTCATAGAGGCACATGTGGCTCATTCTACTTTTACACGCACATCCAAGTTTCACTTTAGTTGGCCACAAAATTCTCTGAGGTGTGTTTTCCTCTAATTTTTATATTTGATTTATGGAACAGTTTGAGAAATACTAGTAACTACTTGATTTGACTTCAGAATGTACTGCCAAAAATTAGTAGTGTTACCATGTGTGATTAGTGGAGTTAGTGCTAGTGATGAATATTGTTAATTGCCATTTGCATTCTCAGTCCCCTCTGGCTTCCCTAAACATCCATTTCTCAAATACAGAGACTGTCTCCTCACTTCCAGGGACTCTGGGGGAGTAAAAGGTTAATATTTCAAATGCTCAGTTTCACAGATGCAAGGCACTCTGTACAGAATTGTTCTGTTACTCAAGCACTTTTTTAAAGCCTCAGTGTCCAACCTTTTGAAATGAATTTAGTTCCTATGGAAACTTGTCACTGCCCTTATCCATGAGTGAAAAGTACAATCAATTCATAGAATGATTCTATAATTTTATAACATGGCTTGGGAAATGGACATTAGAAATATGGGTGGTCTGTGCTCCTTGGCTGTTATAGTGCTTCATGCTGGATTGTATCTGAAAACAGCCTTGCAAATGTCACCATCTGTGCTTTCACGGTGAGGCCAGAATAGGTAAATAGGGGCTTAGTGGAAGCCTAAGAGTGCTTTGTTGGTTTTTTTTGTTTTTTTTTTTTTATTTCCCTGTACCATGAGTAATAGTGTGTGAGGAGGCAAGGGATATGAGAGCTACACTGGAAGTGAAGTAAGTTCAGGGGATAGAGGAAAGGGAGAAGACGGCTTGACTCCCAGGCAAGGTTGGTGATCGTGGGCTGTGCATTGAGGAGAATTCATGTTCATGGGCATGGAATGGAGGCAGTTGAGGCCGAGAGGCTGGAGATTACTGCACTAATGTGGTCCAGTAGAATGATGAGGTAAACTGAGGAAGAGACAGAAGTAAGAAGTACGTCAGAGGAAGAACTAATAGCGATAACATCAAAAGTATCAAAGTTTCGTGCAGCATAATGTGCTGGTAGAATCGTTACTGCCGAGCAGGCAGGGCGGAAGGAGGGCGGGCGCAGCTCGTGATGAGCACCTGCTGTCTCCAAGCTTTAGTCTGGAGCTCTGGTCAAAGCTCTTATGGATAAGCAAATCCAAACAGTCACTTAAGCACATGGAGCTGAAGCTTAGTGTAGAGCTCTCTCCAGCAGAGGGAATCGGATGGTACCGTCAGCTCTAGCTCTGGCTTCAGATGGGTAAGATTGCTGTGTGTCTGAACGAACTCAAATCCACCAAAGCCCGAGCCCTGGGAGCTGGTGACTGACGAGGTAGAAATTCAACTCCACACACAGAACAGTAGGAGAAGCCCCAAGGAATGAAGGTTTCACCAGAAATGGTGGACGAGGGAGTCAGAGATCTGAGCTTTGGGAATTCCTTAGAATTAAGAGTGGAAAGGGAGTGATAAAGCAGAGAAGAAAGACTAAGGAGGAAGAATTTTACAGGTGGAGGAGGCTTTTCTAAGTTGTTAAACTTGGCTAATAGGTTGTTTCCATTGTTTTTTTCCTACAAAGTTGCTGAAATATTAAATGTGAAGGGTTTACATTAGTGCTGGAGCTTGATGCACATGAAGGCAGGAAAAGTTACTTTTCAGTCTATGATTTTGGCAGGGTAATGTGTGAGGTGTCCCACCTGGTATCTCAGGGTTAACTTCAGTTTCTACTCAGGACTGTGAAATCCATGCACGAACGCCGTGAGATCAGGAATTGCTGTGTCTTGGCATGGGGCAGGGAAGCAAGCTTTCTTACTACAGCAGCTACCTGGGCACACAGCGTGTCTCTCAGTAACAGATCATTTTATTTTAGATGAATCATTTCCTGATAAGCAATCCGTGCTCATGATGGAAATTTTAGCTCTCATATGCAAAAGTAAATCTCTTGCCTGACTCTGACCACCTATCCATTTGCCTTCCTTGGAAACAGCTGCTATTTCCAATTGCTTTTCTTTAAAAAAAATGTATTTCCTGCATATATCAGCACATATAAAACCATATAGATATTATATGATTTTAAATTGAACTTGTGCACATCATGAGCATATGCAGAATAAATAATCATGGTTGACCAACATCCATAAACTCCTATTTTTAAATGTATTTTGCCAGATTTTTCTCCCATTTCCCATTAACTGTCACCCAACTATTAATTCTTACGGAAGCAGAGAGTGGGACAGGATCTGGACATACTGGACATTCCATACAAGGGGAAAGCAGCAACTGCGTCCGTCTTAGATGTCAGTGTTCTGGATGTATTTGCTTTGTATAGAAAGGTATGGGATATGTGATGGGAATCACAGGAGGAGTCTGGTCCTCCCCTTGCTGATGCTGAGCATGTGTGATGGTGTCTCTGTGCCCTCAGACAGCCGGGCCCCTCCACCTGTGCTCTGCTCTGCTGCTGCGTACTCTCTCTGTCCTAGACTCGTCCTCTGTTGTGTGCGTTTACTCTAAGGATTCAGGCCACTCCCAGATGACGCATTTCACCTTACAGCTTCCTTCTGCCCAATCTGTTGCCCACCATGTGTCTCCAACCTCACCAGCCAGCCACACTGTCTACACAGATCCTTCTGTCCACAATCCGTCTGGTTATTTGTTTTTCGAGAAAATGACTCATTAACCCAGGTTAACTTCAAAGTCTTGATCCTCCTGACTCTGTCTCCCAAAAGCCACCAAGCCCAGCCTTGTCTTTAAAAGACCTGGTAACTCAACCTCTTTTCTTCATAAGTCTACTCTGGCTAACTTTGAAGCACACACTTTACTACTCATTCTGCATGGGAATACCTGCCCCTGCTTATAGAACGGGTCCTTCTTCTGTTTCAGCCTTTTAATCTCTATGCAGATTTTTGTGTTTTTTTAAGAAACACAAATTAGTTATGTCCAACTGCTGATGACCCTGTCTTCTCGGACTACTTCCTTGCTTTCACTTTCTGACTTGAATGCCCCCTACCTCACCCGACCCCACAAGGCCTCCTTGTTTAAAAGGATACCCACCATCTTATCTGAAACTCTGCAGTCAACTCCAGCCAGGCTTAATCCCTCCCTTTCCCCACTGCTAGATGGACCACGTGAAAGCTGCTCTACTTTCGGGGAGGAGAGTTTGGTAACCCTCTGTTTCTCTTCTTTTCTTTCTTTTTTTTTTTTTTGTGGTTTTTCGAGACAGGGTTTCTCTGTGTAGCCTTGGCTGTCCTGGAACTCACTCTGTAGACCAGGCTGGCCTCGAACTCAGAAATCCTCCTGCCTCTGCCTCCCAAGTGCTGGGATTAAAGGCGTGCGCCACCACTGCCCGCCCTCTGTTTCTCAAATGCCTGCCTGGTATATGTGAAGACCCTGAGCCAACCTAAGCCTCAGCCTTGATTGTTTCACCACCTGGTTTTTTGCTTACCGTTTCCCTACCATCTGGCTCCTGTCCTGTGTCCTGCTGTCGCTGGGGGCCATACTCCATGACTCTTTGGTTCTTTTAAACTGTCTTTTCCATCATGGAACTCCATCCCGACATTATGATGGTGCGCTTACCATTGTCTCTTTGTGCTCAGTTCTCCAACTGTTCCATCTTCCTTCCCTGTCCCTTCCCACACAGCTGTTGCCCAAGGCTCAGCAGTCTTTCATGTCTTCTGTCTCCTCACTCCCCTCCAAGTCTCCTGGGAATTTCTAATCTGTGGTTGGAGTACCACTCTCCAGCTACGCTCTCTCTAGCTGTCCATTTAGATCATGATGGTTGGAAGTCATTTCTACTTAGATTCCCTGACAGTGTTTAAATACCCTCTTTCTCTAGATCCCCAAAGCCTTGGCCAAATGCGAATATACCAGTCTGTCCTCTTCTCTGCCTCCATATCCTGTCCAGTTATCTTGTCCTTACTTACCAATGCCTCTATTCTTGCTCAGCCAGTCCTCTTAGTAGCCTGTTTCATCTTTACATTTATGTATTACTCCATGGGCCAGCTGGTAGACCTCCATAAACATCCACATCCATCCAAGTCATCCACATTGGAACAACTTTCATTGTTTAGAAAATCTAGTAGCTTCCCTTCTCCTGTAGAATAAAGACTGAACTGTGTTATTATAGGACTCTGCATATTCTAGCCCCTTCCTAGTCAGCACTATCTCCTTCATTCCCACCCCATGACACTCTGAAAGCTCTGAACAGTCTAGACTCCTCTAAGCCTAGACCTTGGCTCACAGGGGCCTTGGCAAAGTAGCCTCTACCTTTTACACTCCACCCTTCAATTAGGGACATTCTAAAATCCTACTCTTCCAAAAGGCTAGAGGTGAACATTCATGCTCTCTCAGAACAGTTGTGGCACTTAGCACTTGCATTGTTTCCTTAACACTTAGGTTACCTTGTATTACAGGTGACCTCAACAATATATGTTAGAGAGATGAACTTAATAGTCTCCCTGCCCACCACAGCTGTCATGTCCATGTGGCATTCTCTCTGTCTGACAGCCCTGTATTCATGGGTGGTCTCCCTATTCTAGTGACAGTACCTAAGCATCCTCTTGAACAGATGGAAGGCAGACAGAAGGCTTGACTCTGCCCTCTTCCCAACTACCGCTTCCTCCGCTCTACATTGTCAACACTCTGACACTTAAAGGGCAGATCAGTCTGAGTAATTTTTTTTATCCTTCACTTGTCACTAAAATAAATACATTTGCAGTTCTTTCAGCTAAGAGAGCTCCACACATCCCTTTCAGTATATATCTGGTATTTGGATCTTGCTTCTAAAATGTAGTGAAAGGAAGTACCATCTAAGTGATGTCACACTCTCACCACAGACTTAGTTGGTCTTATCCTATTTTTTAGGATATGTCGAAGTCCTCATTGAGGTATATGACAGTTTTTTTATTTTTTTTTTTTAACTTAAGCTGTTCAAGACTTGATAGTAAATCTCCTAAATTTGATTATAGCAGAGAAAAGGCAGGGACACCAGGACCTATTTTTATGCACAGGTAACTGAAATTTCACCACAGTTATCCTCCATCTCATCTTCCCTCAGCAGAGGAGTATAAAAAGTTCATCCCAAAGGGTAATTTTTTTTAATTAGAAGCTTATCGTAGAGGTGTGTGCTTAACTATATAAGCCCAGGGTGCAGATTCCATACTGTCCAACAAGGAGACTTATAACTTTGCAGTGCTGTATTAGGCAGACGAATTTAATAAACCTTGTGAAGTACTTATGGCAAGATTATCTCTGGGAAGTTGTGTTTTGGTAATTTTCTCAGATCTTCAGTCCACTGCAAGGATCATGTGTTAGAAAAACTCAGTAGCGGTCTGGGAGAGATGGCTCAGTCAGTAAAGTGTTTGTCACGTAGGCAGGAGGACAGTTCTGAGTTCAGTTCTCCACTTGAAACCTGAGTGCCACTGACTGAGGTAAACCTTGTGCTGAGGTGGGAGAGACAGAAGTCTCCCTGGAGCTCTCTGGCCAGCTAGTCAAGCTCCAAATTCAGGGAGAGATCATGTCTCAATTGAAGTAGACACCTAACTTCGACTACTGGCCTCCACAGGCACTCATAAATATATAAAACACATGCCCCATGCAAACACGTAGCCAAAGGAAATTTGAAAAGCTGCTAGAGTGTAAGAACTACAGCCCTTGGACTCCTGTTGATCTATTTCCCAGTTCTCCCTCTTCTGAACCAGAGGACTGTCTGCAGGAAGCATGGAGGGATGAAGGGAGTAATGCCCCTGGAAGACCTCGGGATTGAAATTGTCGCTGGAAACAGCGAGCGTCCAGTGTGCACTAGTGTTGGATCTGTAACTTGTGATCTCCCGGTGTCTTTGCTGTTGGCTTGAGTGGTGTGCTCAGCCGGTCCTTTTGTGTTTTCCTCTAAATGGCCAGAATGGTGGGCAACTTATCTTTTTTCTCCAGGATTCTCTTCTAATTTTAGTAAATTGTTCTGTGCCCCAAGATCCTTCTACCATCCCTAGTTCATCCAAGTGCCTCCTGTCTTTTTTCTGTCTCCAAATCTGGGCAGTGATTAAAGATTGAGTTTTGTGAGAAAAGTGAGAAAATATTCTCTTTCATGGTAACTTAGTACAGCTTAATGGGAAAGTTCCAAAAGGCTCTTCTGCTAGGGAAAGTGATAAATACTGAAGAGCCCTACCAATTCAAAATTGCCGTTTGTCTCTCCAAGACTCAGCCACTGCAGCACCTTGACATTCTTGGTGGGTATGACACTTGGCTTCTGCTTGTTTTTGTGTGAAGTCTCTGGTTGACTCAGAACCTCTAAGTTCTTATTGCATACAGCTGTTCCCACCTCTGCACACTGAGCCTATGTTAACACATACTCAGAACTTTTCTCTGAGGGAAAGCAGAAAAGTTTAGAAGGCTTACTGCCATAAGGTTATGGATGTATTTACAACCCAAGTTCAAAATCACTATAGTCTGAATACAATAGATTCCATGCAGCTTTGAAAGGTAGCCTAAGGGATTCTTAAAGCCAGTGCTTATTTCCTGTTTGCCAGTGATGGATTTCTCATCTGGAATACTGTTTTGCCATATCCCATACTAGACTTCTATCAGTACCTGGCACTGTGTTTATAACCTTATCATCAGGTCATGTTTTAAAGCCACATGTACACTCCCACTTTACCCTTCTAGGTCATTGGCAAGCTCATATCTCATTTATTAACTGTCACCATGGATGGCATTAATGAATTCTTAATAATCATTGCTAGATTAATCATATTTGTTGGCATGACTGAGAGTATGAAAGAATTCATGAACCAACCAAATCCTCATATTTTCCATCCTTGGGCCAATATTGTAAGCATGCCAAAGTAGCAGCATGGGAAGATGGAAATATGTTACAAAGCCATGGGCTACCATGACTTTGATCTTGCTTCAATTCTGTATATTGTACACATACACATATTTAAGAAAAATCTTGGGCTGATACATTCTGTACACTTAGGTAATCATGTTCCCGGTTGTCTAATTAAAGAACTGCTTTACATGGTGTTAGGTAAGAGGTGATGCTATACTTTCTTTAATATAATAGTACAGTAGAAAGGGCTGCCCTCTCTTCCTGAACTTTTCAGATGGGAACCCTTGGGTCTATAAGGTTATTTGTCTCCTTCAGTATCCTCTGGAGATTCAACTTGTGTCCTGGAAAATCTTTTCATTGCAGATACCTAAAAGGATCAAGTCCCCAGACACTGCATCTCTTAGAACCAAGGGCCATTCCTATGAACTACACTTATATTCTTTTTTCCCAATGTACAAGGCAAGAATCCCATTTCCACTAGGATGCGCAATATAAACTGTCGCTGTGAATCAAGCACTGTGATTAAGTCATTCTCCACTTTTTACTTACTGTACTATTACCTGATGTTTATTAAACAATATCAATATTCCTGTCATTGTTAGGGGAAAAAGAGAGAGAAATGGCTATAAAGGAAGTTTCCCTGCCCAGACAGTGGTATTCTGTAGCTGTAAAACAATGAGAACTTCAGAAACCATTGTGCCTTGAGCAAGATGTGATCTGGAAGTTAGTTTCTTCCAAACTGAGTTAAAATATTGACATCAATCATGTTCTATATCCCCCAACTCTACTTAATATTGCCCCTTACTCCAGATATCCTAATGAATTTATTTCTCTCCCATTTAGAGATAACAAACTATGTACATAGCTCAGATATGGATCAAGAAAACTATGGTAAGGGAAGTGAAAATTAACCCAGTTGTTTCTTTATCCCACACCAGATGCCTGACTTCACAGATCTTTTCATCTGAAGAATAACATAACTTTTGTCCAAAGGATTACTAACAAAATCAAACAGGTGGCGTTTCAGTTCTTCGCTGGTGTTGGATGAATTCAGGCCATAGGACCCCATGTAGGTTCAGTGGTGCTAGCAAAATGTTAAGAGTGGTGACTAGAATTGACTTTACTCTTAAAAAGAAGCTGGCTACAAAATCCCACAGTGTCACAGTGGAACCCTAGGAGCCAGTCTATGGGCACATGCTGTTGAACTTGACTCCTTTGCCCTTCCTGCCCCTGTCAACTCTAGGTACCCCCAATAACATTGAATGAGTAAGGAGAAATCCACTGCAGAATTGGACACGTTTGCACACAGCCAGTGTTCTCATTGCTTAGTACTGAGACCCTTAGAGGATATAAAACCAGCTGGATTTGGGGGGGGGTGCTAAGACCATGTTGCTCCTTACAGTATCTTTGGGGTTTTTATTCTGGACTAAATATAAAAAGGTTGGCATTGCTTTCTTTCCCTCCTTACCAGTCACCTTCCTCTTGGGGACCCAGATTACTGAGTTTGGTTCTCACATCTTTTTTCAAAGTCAGCAGATTAGCTAGATGCTGGGCTTTCAAGCCCTAGGCTTACAGAACAGAATTCTACGTAAATCAGCTTTCATTCCTCTGGGTTCCTAAGGGACTGGTTCCAGATCCCGACACATACCAGTATCCTCAGATAGCAAGTGTCTTGGTATTTGCATGTGATATACATATTCTTCTTAAACTTTCAGGAACCTTTGGGCTGATTATAATATCCAGTGCAGTGTCAGTGATACTGTATGAGTACTTATTAGCCAGAAAAGCTCTTCAGTGCAGGTATTTTCTTTTGTTTCTGAGACAAAGTCTCTATAACCCTGACTGACCTCAAACTCTGACAGTCCTCCCACCTCCCTCCCTCAGCCTCCCAAGTGCTGGAATTACAAGTGAGTGCCAACACTTTGCTTAGCCAGGTGCATTCTTTTTTCCCAAAATATTCTCTCCCTGGTATTGGTTAAGTCCCCAGATGTGAAAGACTGTCTGCTGTGTGCATCTAGTCTAGGTTGTTTCTCTTATGACACCCAGGCTGACTGTTGGGCAAATGGTGTATACTCATTATGAGTGGTGGTCTGCCCATCACATTGGCTGCTCCCTTGAGCTAAGTCAGTGGTTCTCTAACATGGCTCGTGACCCCCTTGGCAAACCTCTGTCTCCAAAATAATTTACATTATGAATCTTAACAGCAGCAAAATTACAGCTCTGACATAGCAACAAAAATTAATTTATGGTTGGTGAATCACCATAACATGAGGAATTATGTATTAAAGGGTCACAGCATTAGGAAGGTTGAGAACCACTGAAATTAAGTGCCAAGCCATGTGTAGTTAAGATCCAAGCCCCTTCCCTTATGCTGGCAGAGGCTCTTGGTTGGTTGTGTGTTGTGAAGATAGGTGGCAGCCTAGTAGTTAACCTTGTTCTGGTAATAGTTGGTGGAGAAGGCATCTGCATTGTTAGTATTCAGAACATTACATCACAGATGTGTGTGAAAACAAATGGAAAACAAAGCAGGCACCTGTCAGCAGTATTTCTCCTCTACTATGTAATAATGGAAATTTGAGTAAAGCTCAAATAGAGGCATCGTTAATAACGAGATGGTTAGCAGTTATTAAGAATGCCAGAAATGCTTGAAATTATGCTTGTTTTTCAGATCTTGCACTATTAGGAAAAGGTAGTTTACATTTTATTGTGAAAATTAATATCAGGATACTAAAATGTAAGGTAAAGTACAATGAAAATTTAGCAAACAATGACTGCATTTTAATCCTTTCTTTGCATTGCATTTTATAGTTACTTTATTATGAACGGTAAGCAATAGTAACTTACATCATTTAAGTATTGGTAGTGGACATGGACTTAGGGTTGCATTTTGAAAAAAAAAAAATCAGCACTGCTGGCCACTGGGCTAACATCTAAAGAACAGTTTGGTATAATTTAATGATAGCTTTTGGGCTGTACCTTAAGAAGAGGTTTCACTTCACGGCCATGTTACATGAAACGTCTGACCTCATGAAAGATGCGTCGTAGGATCCTATTAAGAAAACAGTTTTCTCTTTAGCATCAGGCATCTCATTAATTCATATTTTCTCCCTGCATACCCCCAGAAGTATTTCATCACAGTGTCTGTAGAGCGCTCACGGGGTACTTCTGGTTGGCACACAAGGAAAGGAGCCTCTTTGTGTCTGCACTCACAATGAATGACTTTTGTGCTCCCCAGAGCTGGGAGAATTCTAGCTGCTGCTTGTCACCACATGACTTCTTCTGAACTATCTCCATGTATTTCTTTCTCTGAAGTTGCCATATTATATGTGCCATTTATATTAGCAGAGCTAAAAAGATGGATAAGTAATTGCGTGGAAATTTAAAGCCCTGACTCACATCAAAGAAGATTGTAAAACATGAAAGTGGGAAGGCATCAGTGAGGCCGCAGATGGCCGTCAAGCTGGTTACCGAGGGTCACTGTGTGAGAGAGGCTTCTTGGTACTGCTTAAGTAAGCCTCAGCCTCACCCAGCATTTTCCCCGCTTTGACCAATTAATTCATCCTTCACACAGGTCTCCTAAGGAAATAATCTGACTTGGTAGTGATAATTCATGTCTATCACCAGGTGGTGGGAAGCCTTGGGAAAATCAGAAACAGCCTGTATCTCTTTCTGGTCTCTTTTTTTTTTTCAAGGGATCAATTATGGGCTTGTTGTGAGTATAATAAGAAAATCTTGTGAGTATACTGTCCTAGGTGCTTTCTAATATTGCCATTAAGCATTAGCTCAAAAGGGGGAAAGTCTTGCTGGCTTCTGAAGTCACAGAAAAAGAGTGTTCTCTTGTGGTTTTGTTCTTGGGTCTCATGTTTGGGACTCTGGTCCTGCCCTTGCGTCCAGCCTCCAGCCCCTTGGCCATGCACTAAGGCTATGGATGGGGCTGGAGGTCACTTCGGGAGCAGCTTGTGCTTGGGAAAGGGATGACTTAGGGGAAAACAAAATGACCAGGTGTCCACCACACCTCATGTCTTTAATTCCAGCACTCAGGACACAGGCAGTTGGATCTCTGTGAGTTCAAGGTCAGAATGGTCTACATAAGTGAGTTCCAGAACAGCCAGAAAGACCCTCTCTCAAAGCAAACAAACAAGAAAAAAAAGAAGAGTAAAGGAAGTAGAAAAAGAGAGTGAATTCAATGAAAAGTTCCCAATGATTTTCATAAGCCAAAAAGAATTTTTTTTGTTACTGTTTTTTATAAATGTCTATTTTCAGAGGTCGGCTTTGTTCTAACAGTTCTTTTTGGCTCAACTTGGTTTTGGATAATGCTCTCCATTGCCGCTGTCCTGTGTTTTCCAGCTCTGGACTCACCTTGCTCTTTATCTTGTCACTCATTCTTCCATTCAATCTGTCTTAAATCCAATGAAATTAAGTTGTTTAAATGTCCTTTTCAACTAAGATTTAATTTTCTGACCTAAATATCTTGGAATTTTGCCTTTTCTTATTTTTGCCTAATAGTGGCGTTTTCCTTCAGCAGGCATGAAAGCAGTCATAAAAGTCAATTGCTGATTCTGAGATTATAGGAAGGGCTGCTCACAGTGCATATTGAAGATGTCTTTGAAGCCCTTTTCCTGAATGGAAGGTGCCGGGGCTTGTGCTTTATGGCCTTCTAATGTTGGATAGTAATCTCATTTAGCATCTTCCCGAGTGAGAACAGTGCATTAGGACAGCGTAACGTGCCCTGCAGATCAATACGGAGGCAGATCTGCGCTGTTCAGATGAGTCCAAGAGAAATGGACCCGGGTCTACAGAGGATCTGGGGCCCAATTATGCACTGTTTCTTCTCCCTCTCTGCATCTAGTCATCAATATGGGTTAAAATGTATACAAAAAGGATTTCAGATGATGGCCACACAGAGAGAACAGACTGCCAGACAGGAAATCAAGGGCTTGGAAGCCAGTACTAGTATTGATTTGTGGTGATAAAAGTATATTTTGATACACTTCAAACCATAAATAACTTGAGGACTTGAACCTTTATGACTGAGGGCTCAGCTCAAGGTCTGTGCTTATGTGTGACTTGCACTGCTGCTTTCTAAAGAGGGAGTGACATTAATGAGCTATCTATTACAATAATCTAGAGAAAAAAATATATACATGTATATGCATAAACATGTGTGCATGCATACATACGTGTGTGTGTGTGTGTGAGAGAGAGAGAGAGAGAGAGACAGAGAGAGAAGAGAAGAGGAGAAGAGAAGAGAAGAGAGAGCACAAGCATGTGTATGATATGCATGCATGCTGCCTGTGTGTTACTAGTGAAGGAAGACCATGGGTCTGCTTAGGCCTGTTTTTGTTTTCTCTCCACCTTGCCTCTGCCTCTGGACCTAGATGTGTTAGAGACGTGGTCAGCTGTCAGCACTGGGACAGAAGCTCAATAGCTCAGCTCCGGTGTGAATCATTAGCACTGTCAGCCATGGATTTGCTGCATTCAGCTGAACTCATGCTTAATCATATTTTATTCAACATTTACCCAGACATGAGTCTTGCTGTCTTCGGTTGGTCAGTGGTTTTCTGAGGCTGTGCTTCTGGAAGCATAGCTGACTTCTTTTTGAAGCTGATGTTCATTTATTGGGGATTAGGGAAGCTCAGGTCCTGAAAACTCCACAGATATCCAGAGCATTGAAGGCTTAAAAGAATTGAAACCCCTGGCACTGGATTTAAATTCTGTTCTCAGGTATTAGACAAAGAAGTAAAATAATGAATGAAAAAGTAAAAACAGTGTTGTGTAAAATCTTTTTCTCTGTATATCTGCTTTCTTTCTGGGGTAGTGGGAAAAAGATTGCCCCAGGGACAGTCATGTGGTTTGCATTTCCACTCCAGCAAAATATATATTAGTTTATAGTGTTGGGTTAAGTAATGAGGAGACAAACTGTCACCTAAGGGTCTGCTTATTGATGGGAAATATTCCCCCTGTGTTCTCTGGGGCTTTTGTTTTTAGAACCCATTAAACTTAAAATAATGCTACTTCAGGATAATATGGAAATACCAAATTTAAATTTCAGAGACTGAACTGATAAGACTGGAAGCATTTTTTATTAAACAAACTAATCTTTTTAAAAAAATCCAAATTCATTGATTAATGATTGTTTTGCATATTTTCTCTCTCTGTGGTTAGGCTTTGTACCTCAAAGTTCTGCTGCCATACAAACAAGAATATTTTCTGTGTGTAATTTATTTGGCTTATTATTTTCAAGTGTATATTATAAACTATGTAGAAACATTTATGTTTGGCATGCCATTTTCACTGAGAGAAAGATCTGAGATTTGTAAATACAACTGCAGAAGTTTAACCTGGGGGAATTTTAGATGTTTATCCTTTTTTCCCCCCATTCAAGAAGCCTATTGTATGACTTCTATAAAAATTATCCACGATGAACAGTGGAGGTCACAAAGAAAACAAGATATTCTTCCTTGGAATTTGCAGTCTAGTAAATGTCGGCTGGTGAATTACACTAGATTATTGCATAGTCCATGACATGGGCAGCGTGAAATGTTAGCACAGGGTCACCCTAGAGGGAGGAGAAAACCAGTGAGAGTTGTTCAAAGAAGGTTACATGAGTTCTGCTTTGAAAGATGTGTAGGTGGTTTTCACTTACATGGGAAAGGTGGGAATTTGGGTGCCAAGTATTTTCTAGCTTGTGACCACAGGCATGAGATCTGTAATTGGCCCCTAAGTATGATTTACTCAGGCTGCAGCAGCGTACAGGGTCCAACAAGGGCTAAAGGCAGGCAGGAACCTGATCATATCTCTGCTGCCCTTGTACTTCATTTAAGAAGCAATAGAGAGAGACTGACTTGAATCGATGGATTGACAAAGAACTCTCTGGGATGACCTGTGGATTCAGGGAGAGGACTGGGACTGTAGACACAAAGACCAGAGGTCATTGCCTGGATCTAGGAAGTCCTTTGAATTTGTGTAATAGTGGTGAGTATGGAAGATCAGGCTGCAGGGACCAGATCTTCATGACCTGCTGGCCATGGGTATGCCAGAAGAAGTTGGGACTGACAGATTTCTGACTTGCCAGACCAGGCTGTAGAAAAAGAGCACTGGTGTCATTTGTAGGACCTGGGCTTATATGTTTTATATAACCTTTAACCTTGACCCTTAATGAGGATGCCTTGTCTCAGTTGTCCTCGTTTTTTTGGTTCCAGGCGGTATGAATATCATCCAGTCTGTGCAGATCTGCAGACCAAAATCCTCCAGTGTTACCGTCAGAACACCCAGCAGACCCTCAGCTGCTCCGCTCTGGCTAGCCAATACATGCACTGTGTCAACCATGCCAAACAGGTGGGTGTGCGAGCTGACTGGGGCACCTGAAAAGTAGAAAGCCCAGCCAGCCATTCCTGGGCAGTGGTAAGGACCCAATGGGTGGGAAAGCTTTCTAAACTCAGCTAGTCCTCCTCAGCCAGAGTCTCTGAAATCATTTGTTTTGTCCATAAGTCTCTATCCATTTTACTGTCGGAAGAGTCTAGATTCTAGCTAGGCCTGGTGGCTTAGGCCAATGATCCCAGCTTCTGGAAAGGGTAGGGCAGTTCAGGGACAGTCTGGACAATGTCATGAAATGTGTCAAAAGTAAGAATGGGATGTGCAACTTAGTGGTAGGGTGCTTGCCTAACATGCTCAATGCCCTGGGTTCAAGTCCCTGTGTGAGAAGAAAGAGTTCAAGCTCTCCTAACTCTCCTTGTATTTATATGCAGAAGAAAAATGTATTTTAAAATATGCTTAATTGCTCTAAACCTTTCACTAGTGATCCCAGTGGTCTTATCCTCATGGGCATTGCCTTATATCCCTAAACCACTGGTCAAGGCTAGCATGGAAGAAGGCTGTAAGTATAGAAGCCAGCACACGTGACGTTCGTAAGCAGTAGGAGGTCTTGCAGAAATAAGAGAAGCCTACTCCTCTGTCACTAACCATTCCTCCACCAATTCGTAGAGGCTACGATTTGAGCAGGAAAAGGAGACTGCGTCATACTTAGGAATGGTTTTCCTCCTTTTGCATGCTTCACTTGACCCTTCAGGACTGCATAATATGACACTCATAGGATGCATATTTTCTCTGATTTATGTGCTTTAGAAAGCTAATGATATCCCAACAACTAATAACAGTCTCAGCAGGTCACACAATTACATTACAGTTGGATACATGTGATTTAAAGAGGCACAAATTGTTGGAAACTTGGTTCTTTCTGCTGATGAACTCTCTAGAGTTGGCCTTCTCACCCATCTCAATCTAGTGTTTGAGTTACGCAGCAGCATGCCTTTCGACAGCCCAGTTTGCTCCTGCTATAAACAATACCACTTAGTGTAAATTTCCAATACTCCATAAATATCTGAAGTGAGGGTAGCTATTATCTGGGTATCTTGGAAATAACAGTAACATTAAGTAGAAAAAATGTAATCAAGATTAAAAGCCTGTTTTCTTGAAAAGCCTCTTGGCTTGCTTCTGTCTGTTCCTTGCCTGTAGTAGCACTTCCATAGCTGAATATCTGCCAGGGTTCTTTGAAGATCTTGCTAGAGGTAAAGCTGCTGATGTTAAGGTAGTGAGTATTGTTTGTCACAAAAGCCTCGATAGCAAGGCTTTTAGCAAGCCCAGAGCCTTCAGCAGCCCTTGGGACTTGTAGGTGACTCATGGAATTTTCCACTGTGATGATAAAGACTTGTGAAGTTGGACTGAGTCATTGATAGAAAGGTAATTGTCACCACTAGAGTGGTGTCTGACATGGGTGTCTATTTCCAGTGTGATTTCTGGTATCACTGAAGTGGCAACACCGAAGGCCTTGGAGCATTGGCTCTGTCCACCCTGCCTGGTGAGGTCATGTTGAATCATATTTAGTCCCATGGTGTCCTGTTTATGGAATTTAAAAAAAGCTATTATTGCAACAAGGTCACATATGACATAGTTCTGTAGAGGGGAGAATCTGGTAGGTCTGGGTTTGGAATCAAGCCCTATCTCTTAATAGGTCTGTGACCTTGAGCCTTGATTTCTCTCATTAGTGAACTGAGTGATGTTTCATTCATGTACAGTATTAAGTACACCTATGTTTTTCCCAAACTCAGGATCATCATTTAGGAAAACTATGAAATTAGACTAGTAATTCCTTCCCACTCATTTCCCAGCCTGCTGTGGCTCCTTACTTACAGCTAGTCTGTTCAGAGTATCTCACACTTCACAGCTCTATGTTAAGTTATTTGGAAGTGAATGGAAACCAAGTAATATCAGAAAGATTAGAGTCTTGCCATAGATTGGACAGCACTAAGATACTGAGAACCATGAAGCATTGACCCTTTCCTCTCCTTGAGCCATAGGATGTCAAGGCCACCTCACACCCACTCTCTCACTTGTTTTTATGACAACCTGAGGTGTAAATAGAAGTGGTTTCTTTTATCAATCTGCAACCAAGATCATTCACACCTAAGGAAGTCATAATGGTAAATCTAACAACTAGTTCAAGATGCCTCCTGCAATCAAAACAAAACAAAATGTTAAGAATAAGTTAAGTGATCTTTGTTTTTTGAGCAGGTAAGAAGAGACATCCATCATCCACAAGTACAGAACGAGGCAGTGAGGGAAAATGAGAACAGACATGTCGAGATGAAAGAAAGACACATTGAAAGGCTACTGCAATGTTAATAGAGTCTATAGGTCACATGTAGGGCATGAGATGATAGTGTCCATGATCAAAGGGGCTGCTTGGCCTGAGCCCTGAAAGGCCATACCGTGTTGGCTTCAGGGACATGGTATCTCTGTGTCGACAGCAGCTGTCATTCTCTGATACAAGCTGTCCTTTCACTCCCTGTGAAGATAGTCTAACCTCAGGACCCCAATTCTGCCCCCTTGTTAGAAGGAAGCTTCTTAGTATACAGTGTCTTCCCTGCCTAGTGTACAGCTCCAGGTGGACCAGCTCCCTTCACTTAGCCTTGAGTTAGGTCCAGACGTACTAGACGTGTAACCGGACAGCAACCCATTAGGTCTCATTCCATTTCCGACACTGCAAAGGTTTTCCCTGTGGGATAATCACAGAAGTCCACTCCACTTTCGAATGACTCATAAGGTTGGGCTCTCACAGGTCCCTGGGGCGCTGTTCTAAAGACTAATAGATTTTACTGGTAGGAAAACTTCCGGATGTTCCTTACCCTTGCTGTTCCTTTCTTATTCATCCACTTGCTGACATTAATCTTCAGCAGTTCTTAAACAATTCCTTGTGGGTTGACATGAGACATTTAGACTTACTGTCGGTATATTAAGTTATGTATTCTTCATGGAGGTAAAAAAGACACTATATTGCTCTAATATAATTTCTCAGTTGTAAAAGCTATTGGCTAGGTTTAAGTACAGCATTTAAAAACGAGCATCACTTGACATACACTTGTGCCTCTCCCATATCTGCTTAACCTCCTAACTTTCTAAACTCCCCAATATTGAATGACCTCTTCTTGACAGTAAACCCTGGTTCCCATTTGGTCTTGCTACACCTGACTTATATGGGACTTTGTATACAGGGAAAAGAATGGGAATCCAAGAGTAAATGATATTTTTCTTCTTTTCTTCTTCTTCCCTTTTTTTTTTTGAGACAGAGTAATTGTGTGTGTGTGTGTCTGTCTGTCTGTCTGTCTGTCTCTGGCTCTAACTGACCTCAAATTCACCATGTGAACCAGAGTGACATCAGATTCCTGGAGATCTGCCTATCTCTTCATTCCATGTACTGGGACTAAAGGGGTACAGTACCGTACCTGGCACTACAATTTCTAGTTTTTAAAGTGAAGGAGGACTAGATCAGCATTTCCTCTATTCCCTGTAACATTCTACTGCTTTAACCTTTACTTGGTAGACAAGAATTGTAAGCATTTTAGCTTTTTTTTTCCAACCCTGTTGCTATACACACACACACACAATGAAATTAATGAGATTCTCATGGAACATTCTGTGCACCTGGGGATAGGGTTATTGTGTAGTGCTTTCACCATTCATGGTGATCACAACTTTAGTTTTTTTCTTGGTGAGCTGAGGGTTTGAAGCTCTATCTACAAGGTCTGATTCTGTGTTGTAGAGAGCAAGAAGTAGGTATAGGCTCAAGGGTCTTGGTCTGTTTAGTGATAGCACCATTTTTTTGAGATTTCTGGGTCTAGTGCCTTTACCTTATGAAGTTTGCTGTCAGTCACCCTTGAGACTGACTAGTCTGCTGCTGTGTACCCTGTTCTCAAGTTCACATTCCTAACAGGCATGATCTGATGACCAGGAGAGGCTGGAAACAGTTTACAGTTTCTCCAGAGTCAGTAAAGTAAAAAAAAAACAGCTATCCCCAAGCTGCCTACCATTACAAAATGCAGGTGCCTTAGCCAGCCCTGGGCTCCTAGTCTACTGTAGTGCCTCGCACTCTATGAGGTATAGTTCATGGGAGGTGAGGGACTCTGAAGATGCAATAAGAGAAGAGAATGACAAAACCTGGACCAGGAGTTCCTCCTGGGCCTGGGGTCCACATAAGTCCTGAAGTCAGATGATGGGGAAGTCAAAGGTCCATAAGCTATGCAGAGACTTAAATTATAGAATGGGCCGTAGTAGGCTGGTAACCAAGCAGCTTTTCCATTGAGACTTGATCTTCCTGCTAAACGGTTGCCGTTAGAGAGTGCCCTGACTACAGAGAGAAGGCCAAGTCAAGACTCTGACCAGTAAAGCTAGCTAGATCTCAAAATTACACTTCCCAAAACTAATGTCCATAGTCCTCTCATTTATAAACTATAAATGAAATCTCTGGTATTGGCTATTTCCAAAATAGAAGACTATAAGACTATCATGTATGGAGGAATTTGTCCAGGGAAAATTTGTCAGAGACATTGTATTTTGCCTCCCCTGTAATTTAGATTTACGCTCAGCTAGGCTTCAAAATGTTCCCTATTATTTTGAGCCTGAAAAGGTTCTAGAAACATAAGAATATCTGTTACTTGGAAATCCTGGCTCTTGCATAGGGAAAATACTTAATGCCAGAGTAGGCTGCTTCATGGCTGTGTGAGGATGAGTTCTCTGCAACATGTCGACCAGGCTCTTGGAGCTGGAGGACTTGGAGATCATCAACCCTACCCTCATCCTTTCTTTTGCCCAGTTCCAGAGTAGGAATGTACCATACCTAGCAGAGCTCATCACCTGCTCTGCGTTTCAAACCCAGGATGACACAGGCATGTGTGAACCTCACAGGCTCTGAAATTTTTTTTACACTGTGCTAGACCAACCTTCCCCTTAAGGATTCTGAATCGGAAGGTTAGAAGTGGGTCTCAAGCACCCCAAACTGTACCAAAATCTGCAGAGTCTGTCTGGTTTTCTCCATGACAAGGCAAGGCACTGTCACTAGCTACCAGTCCAAGCTACCTAGGAGAAGTCTAAACTCAGTGTCCCTAGGAATGCATCTAAACATAGCTCTGAAGCAGATGGGAAGCTGGCTTAGGAGAAGGCAGAAACCACTCCAGTGGAAATGCTCTCCATCTTGTGACCTCTGAAGCAGAAGGCCATGCTGGGGGGCAGGCACCCCGGCACTCATAGTAGGTGCCAAAAAAGCAGTGAGCCTGTCTCTTGGCTAACACACTCTACAGTGCCAGTTCAGATCCCCAGAATCTCCTAGGATGAGAAGCCCCGTCCAGTATAGCAGAAAGTACAAAGGCAAATCAAGGGCAGCCTGTAGGAAAGCCTCTGGTGAAGGTTTTTATTGTGTTCCCTGAATTCTCTGCTGTTGCTTAGTGGCTGGATGGCTGCACCCAGGATGGTCTTGCTCCTTCTGTGGGCAGAGACTTCTCAAGTTTGAAGCTGTCTGAGCAAGTTGAGTTTCAAACTTTTGGTGTCCCCCAAGCCCTATCCATCCTAGGGATCTATTTTGCACTTTCTTTCTGAGAGAAATACTTTGCTTTATAGCATTTTCCCTTTTTTAAAAAAAGTTGGATTTAATATAAGAAATATTACCATGAATTTTCATTTTTCTTAATAGGTATTGACCAGGGCTCATTTTGTAAAAGTTTGAGCTGTCGTCTGTCACTGTTTTATCTAGTTCTGTGGCAAGTTGTATAAACAGTTAATTACTTGTATGTTAATGTGAATGTCACACAGAGACATGGATGATATGAAATGAGATCCAGGCAAAGTTGACTGGCGTCTCCTACAAAACCAGGAAGGACAAAGCACAACCCTGACTGGAAGGAACACATCAAAATCAAAACTAGTTAGGTCATCAGATTTCTGGATCTTGAAACCCAGCTGGCAGGCAACTCTGCTTCTTAGAAGCTGAGATATAGGATGTTCTTCCTCTCTCACCCACGGTCCTCTCACTGACTCCCCATCACATATCTGCCCTCTCCTAAGTGAAAACTCAGTCCCGAGGCTGTGCCTGACTCAGGACCTGCCCATAAAATAGAACAAACTTCCCCTGCCCACACCTAATTCTGCTGAGTCTGAAACCCTGGGCAGGTGCTAGGTAGCCCCCCTTTAGGGACACATACTCCGGGTGGCCTCTTTTAAAATCCCATTCTCTCTGTAATGATTACTTAGCAAAACAGGGTTGCTTTTAAATCTACTGAGACAGCCAGTGGCTGTTCACTGCTAGTCAGCCTCTGTAAGAAAGCTGAGATTCAGAAACTGGAGATGACTGCGGAACAAAAATATTTGAGAAAAGTGCTTGAGATCATTTTAATAAGTGGAAATGATACACTATCTTAGGTCTTCAGGCACTGTTCCTGTTTGACAGAGTGAGTTCATCAGTGGCTGGAACTGAAGGAGATCAGAAAAGAGCAGTGTTGATTCCTGAACCATTCACTCCTTTTGGTAATTTACACAGCTGTTTACAGAAGGCGTTTCTGCAGACCCAACTATGTGAATGAGGAGCAGCAGTGAGGAATTCTTTCTCCACATTAAGATTAAGTGTTAGCATTTCCTTAAATGAAAGCAGCGGGTTTTTTAATATAGCTTGCAAAGCTTCTCCTTCATTCTTTAGGGAATTTCCTATGTTAATTTATGCAGTGTTAATTTATGCAGTGTTGAAATTCATCCCAACAGCATCCAGATACAGAGAAGATGCAGAGCTTATGGGACAGCCTGTGAGGTGGAGTGTAGCCCTGTCAGTCCTGGGGCTCCCTCTAACCAAAGGCCCTGGCTCTAGCTTTCAACGGGTCTCATCACACAGCTGTGATAGAGTAAGAGCACAGAATGTTTATCGGTTTATTCATCTTTTTAAAATCCCAACTTGATGCTGTCTTTGTTAATGTCTCTGAGGGCAGTGAAGCGGTTTTGTACCACCTCTGCCACCCTTTGGTAGCAGCTGAGTGCAGTGTGACAGCAGGTTTATAGACTAGCCCCGCAGCTTTCCTGTTCCCTCATGTCTCCAGAGAGTGACACACAAACCCACTGAACCATTACACTATGTCTGAGGGATTAGGGGTTTAATACATGTAGCAGGGTGCGGTGAATGTGAGTAGAGGGCGATGCGTCTGTTGCCTGTATTCTAACGGTCTGATCTCCCTTTGAGCCAGGGTCCAGCTTGTCCTTCTGCAGGAAAGTATAGCATTGCTGGCATTCCACTGAAAATTACTCATCTATAATTGCTTAGGGCTGAAGAGAAAAGAAGGGCTGAAAGGATCCATCAGTCCTCAGAGAACCCTGGCTTTCATTGTGTTCCACTAGCTGCATATTATGTCACAACACAGAAAAGAGGCCTGTTGTCACCTGGCTATGTAGTGACCCATTGTGAACCATGGATCCAGACCAAGCAGATGCCACAGTGCTTAAGGCTCCCGTTGGTGAAGGCCTCTGTTGTACATATAGTAAAGAAGGGCAGAGTGAGGTTGCCTGTGTACTGGGCATTTACAGGGCACCCACCTTTGTGATTGGAGGCTTGCACAGATCGAGACACAGAAAGACGAACTGAGAAGAAGTGCTATGGCGCTGACAATGGCGGGCAGTGTCTGGCTTGGGCGGTTGGCTGTTCTACTCCATCCTCAAACCCAGCACCGGTTGCGGTGCACTTGAAAGGAGCCTCATGCAGTATGCGTTCTCCTGTCCTCTCCACCAAGTGGAGCTTTTGCTTCTTCAGCTTTGTCCTGCAGTTTGTCTAGACCTGTGTTTTTCTAACTTCCTGTTAACTAAGCATCATCTTTTCTTCCCACTCCTGTTTTTCTCACTAGCCTGCCTGCCTTTGAGTCTATTCTTTAGTGCACCTGTCTCCAGACCACTTAGAGACCTAGAATCATAGACCCTAGAATAATCACATCACCATCCACCCTTTGTTTGGAGGGCCGTTTGTCCTTCCACTCTTTGTTCTCCATGTTCCCCAGTGTCTCTGTCCTTAAATCATTTGACTTTTGACCTTTGTTCCCAAACCTGTAACTTCTTTCTAATGGTTACTGTAGGAATGCCTCATCCAAAATCAGCTCACAAACTCCAAGTGGAATTTATTTTCTTTGTTTGCCGAGTGTCCCCTCCCATACTCTGTCACTACAGGTCAACCCAAACCCCTCTTCCTCCCTCTTTTATTCTCTGGGCTTCTTGTGCCTTTGTTTTCATGGACCACCCTTGCTTGGTTTCCAGTCCAATCTGCTGGGTCTCCCTACCTCCATGCTCCGCTCTATTTAGTTCACTGTGCCAAGGACATAGGTTCAGTTTAATGAGTGCCATTCTCCTGCTTGAAAAGCATTTGTTGGATACCCATGTGTTGTTTTTGTTTTTAGATTTATTTATCATATGTAAGTATATTGTAGCTGTCTTCAGACACACCAGAAGAGGGCGTCAGATCTCATTGTGAGCACCATGTGGTTGCTGGGAATTGAACCCAGGACCTTTGGAAGAACAGTCAGTGCTCTTAACCACTGAGCCATCTCTCCAGCCCCCCCATGTGTTTTTAGTGGCCAGCGGGAAGCTTGTCCACCTCATGTCCATCCCAGCCCTGCCCTCACCTCATCCTTAACCAAGCTGATCTCTTCTTGACTCTTACCTGCCGCTGCTGCACCATCTGCCGTACCCACAGCCCCAATTTCTGTCTATATTCTGACTACCCTGAGATAGTGTGCAATGCCTGCCTTCCTTGTTTCAACTGCAGAGAAAGGCCTTTCCTGGTCCTGAATGCAACATAAACAGAAACCATCCTATGCATGCTTTGTTCCATGGGAGGTTTTTTTTTTAACTGTGCATGTGTGTTTCTTAATAAACCTTAGCATATATTTAGCAAATAAGTAAAAAGTAGCAAAGTATTACTATGCTGTGTTAGGGTTTTAGTGTGTGAAGAGATACCATGACCAAGGCAACTGGAGCTGGCTTACAGGTTCAGAGATTCAGTCCGTTATCATCAAGGTGAGAACATGGCAGCATCCAGGCAGGCATGGTGCAGGAGGAGCTGAGAGTTGTACATCTTCATCTGAAGGCTGCTTGGAGAAGATCGGTTTCCAGGCAGCAAGGAGGAGGATGTTAAAGCCCAAGCCTTAGTGACACACCTATTCCAACAAGGACACCCCTCCCAGTACTGCCACTCCCTGGGCCAAGGGTATATGGGATAGCTTTCCCATAGCTCTTAATTAAATGCAGTGAGGACTCAATAGCTTAGCTGGTAATAATATGGGGAACAAGAAGGAAGATGCAGCTGCAGGCCTCACCTGCACTCTTGTAAGTGGCTTCAAAACTAAAATGGAGATGGCTGCTTTTTTCTTCTTAAAAGATCTACAAGAATGGGGGAGATGTTCCTCCTCCTGCCCTAGCTGGCTATAGTCCTCTGATGGTTCTTATCCACCATCCTCATTCCCATTACAACACTTACACAGTTTGGGAAGAAACCTGCCTGTAGTGTTGCTGGGGGCTGTGTAGACTTGACATCTGCATTCTGCCTGGAGCCAGGGGGAATCTCTGGGTGTAGACTTGGTTCATAGATGAGATTCTTCCTTGAGAGCCTTTGGTTTAACTGCTACACTGTGTTCCTCCTATTCCACACTGTCTCAGCAAAATGTCCCTGTTTCCAGATGCCACAGCACCCTCCCCCCATTTTCAGGCCCAGGCCGTTCCTCTCAGATGCTGATGAGTGGGTCATTTGGAGATTCAGACAGATGAGATAGGTATTCCTTAGAGTATTTTGAGATAGGGAAGCATATACTTTGTTCCATGGGTTGGAAATCAGTATTTGAAAGCACTGTAATCATCCTGTAAATGGTTCCTGCCGTTTGTTTGCAATGCCTTCTGGTCGGTGGAACTTATACTTTCTGTTTCTCTTGCAGAGCATGCTGGAGAAGGGAGGCTAAAGTTACCCTGAGAACATGCAAGCTCCTTCAACGTTAATTCCAGAGGTGGAACATTTTTCTTTTCCTAGTATGAAAATGACCCAATTAAAGAGAAGATCTCTAAAGACACACAGGCACTGGAAAATGGACTCAACTGAATCATAATGTGTTCTGATCAACAGTTTAAAAAGCCATGGTCTAGATCAGCGATCAGTCATCAAAGAACACTGTTAAGTGTTAATGAAACCACAAAATGAATAAAAGAGAAAGGCCGTCCACCCCACCTTTTTGTACTCTCTTTACAACTTCTACTGACATAAAATGTTCTCTTCACTCCAGGCTCCATCCAGCATGTAGTGACTTCCACTCTGAGAAAGCTGGGAGGAGGGACATTAACCCATTTCAGATGGAGAGACAGCAAGAGAGCACTGGGCTGGAGCAACAGTGTAGACTTGCCTGGGCAGGGGGCCTGGGTGTGCTCTTCTCACTATAGGACCTAATTCATTGTAACTTAGGATGATCTCTCAAGAAAGACAGAAAGGAGAGAAAATGTACCTTTTACTGGAATAATGTTTATGATTGCGGGTAAAATAAGGCATTTTTGTCAATATAAAGGCAACCTTGGCTTATTCAACCAAGTAGTGATTACTGACAACTTCACTCACTATCAATAATAAATCTATTTTCTGACTAAGACTGGCATTTGAACTGGGGCCTCATGTGTTCCTCTGGCTGGAGTAGGTCTGGGTGGATGAGTCACATGACTCATGTTGCTGGTAGTTTGCATTTGCACTACAGCTCTCCTGTTGCAGGGCCAGCCAGGTAATGATGCTTGCAGCTTGCCTTTCACATAGGTGCATTCAGTAAGATTTTACATGTTGCATGAGCCTTCCTTTCTTTGGCATGACTTAAAGTCTTCTGCATGGGGCCAGAGACAGTAGATAACCTTTATAAGGCCCTTCTGACCCTGCCATACTATGAAGGTGCTTAAAAAAAAACAACCAAGGGTCGGAGCCTTTTCTTTTCCCAATTCATTGCCACTTCCTGATTATAACTACTTGCTCTAGGATTGGGACTTCAGCCTCAATCTGAGTGACCTGGAAGGTACACGGCCCCTCTCAGGAAATAGGAAGTGCCAGTGCTCTGTAAATGTCAGCCATCTTTTGTCTTGTAGAATTTTCCTTTACTTTTGTAGAGAGTTTAGTAAAGTGATTAAGAATTCATACCCCCCGGGCGGTGGTGGCGCACGCCTTTAATCCCAGCACTTGGGAGGCAGAGGCAGGAGGATTTCTGAGTTCGAGGCCAGCCTGGTCTACAAAGTGAGTTCCAGGACAGCCAAGGCTACACAGAGAAACCCTGTCTCGAAAAACCAAAAAAAAAAAAGAAAAGAATTCATACCCAAGGGCTAGAGATATACTCACAGGTTAAGAGTTTTGTTCCTCTTGTAGAAGACCTGGTTTCAGGTGTCAGCATCCACTTCTGATGCCTTACAACTACCTGTAAGTAGCTCCTGGCTAGTGCTCTTTTCTAGTCTCCAAGTTCAATTGCACTCACATATCCACAAACCTACATACATACAGATGCACACATATATAAATAAAATATAAATAAATACTTAAGAATATAAGTGTACTCTGTAGTAAGATACATCTATGTTTGGCTTCCAGTATCTGCTGCCTGCCAGCTGCAGAGGGACTCGACCTCCCTTTAGGCACCTCCCTCTCTTGAGGTGTGAAGAGGCCAGTGGGACCCAGTGTTCAAGCATGGGATAAAGAATTGGAAGGTTTACCACATACATTTTGTGAGACCTAGCAAATGTGGGTTTCCGTGACTTCTGTAAAGTGGTATTGTGGAGTCAGGAACATTGAAGGACTACCCACATACCCAACTAACTTTTCCTCTAGAGAAAGTCACAGTGAAATTGGATTGGTACTTGTCAGAACACCCCTGAATGTATGTGACTTCTTGTTCATCCAGGTCGCTGTGCTGGCATCTTGTGAGTGGCATTGTCTCGTCAGATGGGAACACACCTGGGGACCCGATGTTCATTCTGAGTGGCAGTGGAGACCCTCCTTCCATAATTACTGAGCAACCCAGTGATTGCCATTTAATGAAGGGTTTTTGTTTTAGGTTCTTCTATTGGCTGGGTTGGCTTGTTTTGGCTTCTAATGATGCACAATCAGCAGGTTCATTTAAGTGTGACTGACGGAAGCATGTATAATTCCAGGAGCAGCACACTTCCACGCTGTCAGGGTGGCATCCAGGTAACTGCCTGAGAGAAATAATAGGTACATAGAAACAAATGTTTACACAGTGGCTTGCTATAGTGTTTACAAATCAGCTAACTCGCAAATCCCCTCCTATACTGTTTTGTTTTCCTATTTGGAGCCAAAAGCTTGGCACATCCCAGGTTGCCAGTCTTATTGCTGGCAGGGGAAGGCAGCACTGAGGAATCAGGCATTTAAAGCTGGGTAAGCCTATGGATGGGGTAGTTCCTCAGGCTGTCTCTGGAAGCACCAACTGTTCACTTATTTAAAATGCAGGATGGGTGGAAAGGTAGAAGGTGCTACTCTGAGGACATCAGAGGGTACAGTGATGTCTTTTTCTGGATCTTTATAGACCTCTCCATGGGTGATTTCATACCTCAGGCCAGCCACCATGAGCTTTTTGGACAACTGCTTGGAAAGAGTATGGAGACGTACGTGGGGCTATGGAGTCCCCCGATCAGATCTCACTGGAGTAGTTTAGCTCATCAAATCAGGGATTAAGTGCCTAGAACACTGGCTAGCTGGTACCACCTTCAACAAATCCTTGGTGAATTCTCAGAAGAGAACTGCATGAACTTCTCTGAAAGGCCACAATTTATAGAAAACTTAACACAGAATGGTTTAAAAATGATTGTGGCATGTGGCCTCAAGTCCACTGATGAGAACCTTCCATGGCAGTTTTAAGCTGTATTGGCCTAGCCAAACAAGCAGTCACGTGGTTTAGAGTGGGGCAGAGACATGGTTCTTTGAGTGCTACTGTTCAGCCTAAGGTATTTACCTTTGCCAGACACCTACGTACCCTGAGCCCTAAGAGGGGATCGTGGAAGAGTAAGCTCAGGAGACCCATTACATAACAGGGACTATGGCTAATAACAATGCAGTCATGGAAAACAAAAAGATGAGAGCAGCTAGTTCAAGAGGGCAGCAGCAATTGACTGACTCAGCTGAGGGATTTGAAAATTCAGTTTTGACTTTCTATCCTGACCTGAAATTTGGAGTGAATAGGTTAGAACTCATCCTAAAGCCCTAAATGTTCCTTCCCTCCTCCTACCAAAATACCTTCACCTCACTCCTCCTGAGGCTCTAGCTCAGGCATGCAGACGGCCATGGGGGTACCAGGCCCCTTCAGGGTTCTCACTGTGGAGTCTTCAGTTCTATATGACTTCTCATCCTTTAGCAATTCTTTACGCTTGCAGTTATTATTTTTAAATCCAGCAAATGGAACTTTTTCTCTAAAGACAGAATAAGCGCAAAAGGCCATCACTGGCCCAGCCTAGGATGGGTAGTTGACTTGTGAATCTAAAACCCATGGTTCAAACCACCCCAGGAGCATGAGGCCATACAGACCAGCAGTGACAACTGCATATGGTTGAGGCTGCATTCCAGTTTGAGGAACCATTCCACCACAGGTAAACTCTCCACCAGGTCGTCATGGGGGTACAATGTAGGAGGTTTCAGTCTCTTCCCCCTTGTTTTCTCTTAACCATTTTTCAGGAGCCAACAGTAAAACAGGAGAAAGGGAAATACATACAGGAGAGGGATAAGGACTCAAGGACCCACTGCACAGCCTTAAAATGCAATAATGGTCAATGTATTATTTAGCTAATTACTCGTTCATCCATTCATTCATTGACTCATCTGTTGACAGGGTCTTGTAGACTCACTGTGGAACCAGAGATGACCTTGAATGTCAGATTTTCTACCTCTACCTGAGGTTACAGGCATGCCCCACCATGGCCACTTTCAGTGGTGCTGGGATGTAATCAACCCAGATTCCCACACATGCTAGGCAGGCCCTCTACTAACTAAGCTATAACCTAGGAACAGAAATGTCTGGACGATTCCAACTTAGATGCTTCTTTTATGCAGTCTTTTGACTGTTTTGACTCCCAAACAACAGAGTTGTTCAGGCTCAGTCTAAGGGAAGCCCCTGCAGTCCCTGTGATGGGGACTTGTTGGAGAATCCTATGTCTCCGTGGGCTGGCTGAATTGATAAACTTATGTAAGGGTGGTTTTGCTGTCCTTGACCCAGGTGTGAGTCCCTTACCACAGGAGTTGTGTGGCCAAAGCATAGAAGACTAACTTCCTGTACCTTCCAGGGTCCCTGGGCCCTACCCGTGTTTGGAAGAAAAACAACCAGCAAATGCATTCTCCTCTGTCCAGCTGAATTTTGAGTGGCAAAGATGACAATTTATCTTCCATGTTGTGCTCTCCCTTTCTACGGCCTCCAGCTTCAATATTGCTGGAGAAACAGGAAATTGCTTCAGTGTAGGAAGAGAAGCAAAAAAAAAATCACCCATGTCAAGGTACCTCCCCCTTTCCGGATCCATAGTCCTCTCTAGACCATGATAAAGTGCATTTGTATTTTAGAGGGTAACACGATGTCAAATCCATGTTAGATTCCAGGAAATCTGACCAGCGTTTGCTTTCAGTCTAGAAAGTTGGAAATTAAAACTCTTCCCTGAAACTCCCTCAAAGCAAGTCAACCCTAAATGGAAAACAGCTACACTGAGATTTAATGAAGTGCTTGGAGCGGCTCAGAGTTTGATTAGGCAAGGCCTCCACACACTTCAAAGATTTTCCCTATGCAGAAAATTTTGACTTTCTTCACCTCTCTGCCCACCCTTCATGCACCCTTCTCTACCTCTCCTGGGAGGACCCATCCAGCTGTGGTCTTCATCACTTTGCTGAGAAGACTGTGTGCTTTGAATATAACCCTGCCTTCCAAGAAAATTACATTTCCATCATGGCTTTTAAATGCAAATGTGCAAGCTAGAGGTCAGAGGTCCTTGCTGGGGACTACTCTTCTCTAGCTGTGCCTTAATGGACAGGGGCACTGAGTGGCTCACATTTGAGGAACCTCCTGCCAAGTCCCTTCAACTGTCAGGCCTGCTGGGGGCCTAGCTACTGGTGGCCTATGTTAGCACCCACAGCACGGGTTGGAAGCCTGTACCCACCTGCTCCCACCCTCTTCTTGCTGATATATAAAATCAAGGTCAAAGGCCAGGTGACTGTGACCACCTGCTTATTCCTACAGCCTGGGCCACCCAGGAGTCAAGATGCTGTTTTCTGCATCTCCCAGCCCAGACCTCAATCTTAGCATCAAGCCAGGCTATAAAGCACATTTTGCTATGACTTTGCCCCTCACTCCCAGAAGCATGAGCACCAACCAAGTCTTTAGTAGGAGCCTCCCATACCACATGGACTTAGAGCAGTGTTCATGATTTGTATCACGCACAAGGGGAACGATTTGGGCAGAAAATGAGCAAGATGGTGACTAGCTGGATGGCAAGGATTCATTTTGAGTTGCCTCTGTGTTCTCAAAATGTTTTTGCAGCACCCACATGTTTACTAGGAACCTAGAATAAAGGAGTACCCACTCCTCCCACACTGAAGTACTGTACGTAGAACCTGAGTATATCATGTATCAGTGCCTGGGGCCCAGGAAGGCTTCCTTGCCACTGGACAGGAATGCAGTTGTAAACAGTGTAGAGCTGCCCGTGATGCTTTGGAGCGTTCCTTCCTGCCTGGAGTTTTCGGCTAGCCTCTCCAGAATGGATAACTTAATGCTGCCCTAGCATGGGCTCCTACCCATCCCACTTGACTCCATTCTTGCCTCTGCTTACATCTGGGAGAAGTGCCGTCCAAACCCTGCCATTCCCTTTAAAGTTCCTATGTTAATTCGATTCTGCAAAGCCTCCACAGGGCACACTGTCCTAGGAGGTAGGGACACAGGTGCTCCCTATCCCCAGGGCTGGGGAGACAGTGCAGCGTGGTCAAGTAAGTGTCGGTGTGTAATTCCTTTGCTGAGAAGGTACGGACAGGCAGATCTGAGACTTGCTAGGGAACCAGCCTTGTCTACCTGAGAGTTCTAAGCAGTGAGTGGCACTGACCTAACATCCCAAGTTACCCATGACAAATGAACTAATCCATTGAAACCAGTGGCTCACCTGGCCAGGGGACCGCCCCTCTGGGAGGTGGAACCATTTCTAGGAGGTGGCTGACCTTAAGGCATGCTAAGGAAATGGGCGTCATTATACCTTCAATGAGGCACTGTAGTTTTCATCCCCAGGATTTCTCCAACTGAAGTCTCTTACAGAGCACAGCCATGCTGCTGTGTAAGTCCACCCGCTTTTCTGAGTTAGAGAAGTGTAACTTTCCTTTACCTTTCTCTCTCCGTTCTAAGCACGCTTTGGCTAACACTTTGGGCTTCACTCTTTGTCTACAGTCTCTCTCCCTGCCATGTGGCTGCCAGCCATGCTGGCTTAATTCAAGGATTATGGCTTTCTGACCCATGTCTCCATTTCCCTCCTTTGGGCAGCTGTTGAGATTTACAGCCTGTAAATCCCTTTTTTCTTTCTTTCTTTTTTTAACTTTAATAAAATTGTTCTCTGAATAAAACTTTGGATTTGCTTGACTTTCAAAAATATGTGGGCAAGCCCCTGGAAAACATCACCCGAGGTGTGTGCTACATACATGCGCACGCGCACAGGCACACACAAGCATTCGAGTGCACAGCGTACTCCCTCTCCCTCGACAAGGTCTTGGCCTTGCAGATACAATCCCAGGGAGACAAAACCATAACATAATGTCAGATAATGACGAGTACTGCATAAAATACTAAAGGATAGAAGAACAGAGAGCTGGAGAAGAGAACGGAAGAACAAGCAATGGTGGGAGTGTGCTAATTTAGATGGGTGCCGAAGACAGCTCTGAGGAGGCAACCTGGGAGAAGATTCCAAGCGTGGAAAAAGCATCCCGTGAAGACCTGGAGGAGGTGCACTTCAAGTTGGGAGAAGTAAGTGCATGGTTCTGAGTCAGGAGCAAGTGTGGTGTGTTAGGGGGATGGCAAGGAGGTCATCCTGTCTAGTGATAAAGTGCAGAAGTGTTGAGAGACAAGCCTAGAGAGGTAGGCAGGGTCACATCAAGAAGGACCCTCTGTCCATCCATGATAAGGATTGACTTTATTCTGAGTGTGACAAGTTCAGGATAGGGTGTGTACTCAGCCATCTGTTGTTCTGACTCAAGTTTATAAAAGTCTCTGGCTCTGTGAGGAATCACGAAAGTACTAGTTACCTGGGAGCAGGGCAGGTATTGGAGAGCCTCGAATTAGCCATTCAGACAAGAAGTGCTGGCCTGAACTAGAGCAAGAGCAGAGGAGAAAACCAGAGGTCAGATATAGGATAATCATAAATAGGATCCAGCAACAGTTGAATACTGCATTAGATGTAAGGTGTGGGGGTTAGAGAGAAAAAGGCAAGGCCTCCCACACTCAGATTGGTCAGATAAGTGGTCCTGTCATCTAATAGGATGGAGATAAGTAACACCAGCAAGATGTGGGGGATTGTGGGCAGGGGACAGGGATCCTGTTTGGAATGTCTGAAGTTCAGTGCCTACGGTTCCAGCAGAGGGGCTGAGAGACTGGTAGATACATACACAGCACTCTGGGGAGAAGAGACTACGTCCCCACTGTCAGAGGGAACCAGCTTTGGCACAAGGTGTGAGGGCATCCTGACAGCATGCCAACACAGACAGGTGGGAGAGGAGGGAGAGGATGTGGAGACAAGGGTACAGACCAAGGGAAGAGGATGACTTGACGGGGAAGAAACAGCAGCCATGTTGAAGGTATCTGGAAACCTGAAGAAGGTGCGTCAGCCAGGCATCAAGCAAGCCACTAGAAGAACTTTCTGGCTGATGAGAGTGAAAATCTGGTCAGAACAGAGAAGAGGGGAGAGGTGTGGGCTTCTAGGAAGTTCCTTTTGAAGGCTGAGGATCTAGCCAAAGACATCATGTATGTAAGAAAGTCTTAAGAGCCCAGGGAGCACTAGAGCAGGGGGTTGCTCAGACATCCCTTCTCATGCAGGCAAGGGGAGGCCAGGGAGAAGAGATTCAGGGGGACCAGTGGGCGTGGCCATGAGTTTAAGGCCATACTCCTCTGATGAAGAATATCCCAGGCAAAAGCAGACTAAAGGTGTCTGTGTGCCTCTCCCTTCTTAAATAATTCGTCCCAGAAATCAGTAGTAGGGACAGCCACTGTGAGCCTGCACAGAGTGAGGCTGGGTGTGTGGTAAGTTGTAACCGTGGTCAAGAGTGAGATGCCTCCACAGGATGAGGAGGGCACTTTGGTAACACCCGGGAATTAGGGCTGTATTTGGTTGGGGGACAACAGTGACAGTAACAGTGAGAATGTGGTTATATATTGAGGGCACAGGTCCAATAAATAAATGTATCACAAAATAGCGAAAGTCAGCTTTTCTGGGTATCAGAATTACAAATATGGAAAGGCAGAAAATTGAATTCTGGTTTGGAAGAGGAATTGCACATATTAATGTAAAATTATAGTTTAAAAGCATATATAGACACTGAAATAAGCATAGAGCTATGTGTGTATATTTTATATACATACACATACTCAGATATGTATATTTATTCATATATGTATGCCTTGGCTCTGTCACTGAGGTCTGCTGGGAACACCAGCCCCTAAAAGCACACAGCCAAATCTTGATGTCTACATAGCACTCTTCCCTAGAGAGAACCATAGCATCTTGAAGAAATGGCTAATCACAGTGCCTCGGCAAGGCCAACACAATATGAGAACAAATCTGAGGCCATTTAAGTATTAAAATAAATTACAGCAACTCATTGACTAACATAGACAGGACCCATATGGATACCATGAGCCTGTACAAACACACAAGAAATTTTCTCCTAGAATTTACAGAATACTATAATAAAATGAAAATTAATGATGTTAAAAGGAATGATAGAATTATGAAATCATTATTTGGCAACTGTTGCCATAATTCAACCCAGAAATGTCAATGATATTAAAACTAGGGAGCCATGTACTTTAATATACAAGGTAGTTTTTAAATAGCCTTCTATATATAGTCTGTTTTCTGTTGCTATAACAAAATCCCTGAGGGTAGGTGAATTATAAAGAAAAGAGATGTACTTAGCTCACAGATTTGGAAGCCGCAAGTCCAAACAGCATAGTGCCAACTGTGGCAAAGTTATGGTGAGAGCCTTTGTAACAGATAGCATTATGGGTAGAGCATGTTCAAGAGAAGGAAGACAGAGAAACACAGAGGGGCAGCCTTCCTCTTCTATTGCAACCCTCATAAGAACTAGCATGGGTCCCATGAGAGGTACCACAATTCCCTCGAAGGGTGGTGACCTTGGTGACAGCTCTTTCTCATACCACCATGCTGGGGACACATGAATCCTGGAGAGCAGACCCAAGCCACAGTCAAGCCTCCCAGCCTAGCAGGGGCTGCAGCCCAACTGACAAGTCATAAAAGAAACAGGAAGCTTGGAATGAGCTGAGCGAAGCCAATAAACTGTGAACCACGTGATCAGCACTGTAAACCAGTCAGGGATCCATCGGGATCTACTCAGGTGTGTGCCTATGACCCCTGGAAGAAAGCATGCAGTCTGAAGAAACATCAGACCCAGGCAAGTGAGACACTGCTGCAAAAATAACTGCCCTACAGCCTCCAAGGTATCACTACCATGAAAACTGAGGGAAAAACAAAACAAAACAAACCCAAATACTGGTTTAAAATCAGGAGGATTAGCAGAATAGAGAGTAGGTGAGTTAGAGGTTAAAAATGACAATTTTCTCTCGTGTTGATGACAAGTGTCAGTTAAGTAAGTATTACAGCTTCTAAAATACACTATAGTATAGTGCCATGGTCTCAGGGAAGAGAATTTTGTGTGTGTGTGTTTTCTTAAATCACAAAGGAAATAGCTAGTGAATGAAATTAGTCACAACCCTGAGATTGTTGCTCAAGGCTCCATGAAGGGAATAAACAGACAAGCTTAACAGAGATAAACCCAGCCAACAACGACTCATCCTGAATATATAAAGAGCATTTATAAATCAGGAAGAAGCCTAGCTGAGCAGAAAAATGGGCAAGAGACTAACATAGGCTTGTTACAGAATGTCAAAATGTTAGGGGTTCTGCTTATTTGGTCAGCTGATTTTTAGAGACAAGGTCTCATGTAGCCCAGGCTGGCCTCAAAGTGCATATGTAGCCATGCCTGGTCTTGAACTCCAGATCCTCCTGCCTTTGCATCCAAGTGTTAGGATTACAGATGTGAGCCACCCAGCCCAGCTACAGGATATAAATAAGTAACAAGCATAGGAAAAGCATTAGCAACATTACTCATTAGAAAGATGCAAATGAAGTACACAGGATACTTCTGCTTATCTTTCAGAATGGTAGAAAGAAGATGGGAAATGTTGACTATTGACTGGGATATGTAAAATTGCGGGTCAGTACAATCAATGTGGGCAATGATTAGAAACTCTATGAAAACAGTACATATGTGAATGATCCATCAGTATCCTACCTGGTACATAACTTGACAACATTTGGGTAGCACAAGTCACAACAGCTAGCTACCAAATAGAAACTGGAAGGTTAAGAAGACTGAGGCATATGGAATATTATACAGTAATGCACAGTAATACAAGGGTGGACTACGGCTACACATGTATACACAGATGACACTGTTGAACAAGTCCACTGCTGGAGCTGAGAACAGAGCTCAATTGGTAGAGTACTTACTAATGTGCTTGAGGCTCTGGGTTCGAGCCGTAGCACCATATAAAACCTAGTGATCCACACCTGTAATCCAGCACTTTGGGCGTGGAGGCCAGAGGAGCCAAAGCTTATTACCCTTGATTCAACAGTTAAAGCCTGGGCTATATGAGATGCCTTGCCCCAAAGAAAAGGCAAACTCTGAAGACTTCTGGGTAATGTATAGGGTGGATGCTTTTGTAGCAAGTCTATTTCAAAACAAGAATCATTACTGATGAACAGCAATGACCTTACTGTGTGTATGCAGTTTCCAGACATGGGAGGGAGGGGCTGGGGCTCCAGGTCCTGCTGATGGTTCATGTGTTTGAGCAGTCAACCTGTTTGCTTGAGATCTCACTACTCTCCAGGCTGACTTGGAACTTCTGGATTTTATGAGAGTGAGGAATCCCCCGCCCCCAGCCTCCGGAATAGCCAAGGTCACAGACACACATTTCCACGCCTGGCTGGTATATTTAATTTCTAATAATTTGTTGAGTTTCATACTTACAGTTTACATTTTATGATAACAAGGGTTGAAAATAAAGATGCACAAGGATTGCCGCACTCGATGAGAGTTTCAGAACATATTATGTCCACCACCTCCTGCCCCAGTAATCCTATTATTCCCGTTTTCAGATAGGGAAACTGGGGCTTGGAGTTTACATAATTTGTTCAGGGTCTTGCAACTAGCAAACTACACCTTAATCCTTCCGTCTGCAGAAGGCTGTCTCCCACCTACTTTCAAAGTTCCCTTTTGTGCAGCCCAACCTGGTTCTATTCTATATCCCTTGAGAGTCCCAATTGCTTAACCGCCGCACCCCTGTCCCCCACCACGTGTCTAGTACGCGTTTGTAGAGTGTAATTCTGTGGGCTCAACCAATCGAAGCCCCTACTCTTCCTCACCTTACCCTCTGTCATGAGTCCCGGAGCAAGCTTCCTGGGGTTTCAAGCAGAGGGAAAATGACTGCAGAGCCTCCATCCTGTGGCTGATGCTAATTTTGCTCGCTGGGGTCTGTCAGACAAATTCCCTACTTCCTTTTTTTACTTCCCTTGAGTTCCAAGACATCTGTGCGACTGCGTGGAGCTCCCTCCCTCCTCCTGCCACCCAGGAAGCCAGAGATGGAGAGGCGGCTGAGCTGAGCGCCCACTGTGTCTGCCACCGGAGGGTGCCCCAGGTGCAGCCACTCTGCGGGCCCCAGGTGGGCCACTGGGGTACCGGGCCCCGAGCCCAGCCAGCTAAATAAGGCTCGCAGGACCACGCGCCTGCTAGGTTCTCAAGGTCTTCTGAGGTGAAAGATGGGAAGGAATGTAGCAGTTGGTCTGGAATTTTCCGGCTCTACTCTAGCAATTTGTTACTGGTGTATTGGCTTTCGAAGCTAGGCTGCTCAAAAACGCGCAGATAGATGCAAAGCAGTCCCAGTAGGGCTGCGTAAAATATCACCCGTGCAGCCTCGGCCACCTGCCTTTGCTTGTTGCTAAAAGATTAAAAATAAGCAGCAATCACAAAAAAAAAGAAAAAGAAAAAAGAAAAAAAGAAAGAAAGAAAAGAAAAAGAAAAAAGAAAGGAGAGAAAAAAGAAATCAAAGTCCCAGAAATTGACTAATAGTGACCACAATCTCAAATTGTCCCAAACTGCTAATTATTTGCATCTAGCCTTCAAACCTCCCCAATCTACTCCTTATTCTTTGAACATTCTGTTGCCAAAAATGTCACCATATTCCTGTTGCCTGAGCCTGACTGTCCATGGATTTCTCCCTTACCCTCTAATCCTTCCAGACTTCTAGAACCATCTATTTGGCCCTGACAGCCTTTTAGAGTCACGAGAACATAAACCAATCCTTTGTTTTATAGACAGCTGGAAGACACATAAATAATGTCCTACGTGAAGATTACAGGGCACTAAAAAGGTTACAGGCAGTCTATAATATCCTTCAGGGAAATCTCTATAAATCCGTAGGGGGTGGGGTGAGGGGCCAAGCTCTTCCGGTTCTTTCCATAATCTCTCGCTGCAGGGTGTAATAAATACTGTTCATTGCCGCTTCCCTAAAAGTTAACACCTTCCTTCCTGACAGACCTTGAGTTTGTGAGAGTGACTAAGTCTCTCAGGAAGCAACCACCATCTTCCAACTCAGGAAAGAATCTTCATTAGCCTACGCCAAAAACAAAACAAAATAAAACAAGACAAAAACAAAAAAACAAAAACAAAACCGGTAATTGGTTTGGGACGGTGTGTGTGACATTACGCTAGACAATGAGGAAGGAGGGAAGTCTGCCTCACGTTTCTGGAAAAGTTATAAAGAGGTGTGAGTAAGGTTGGGTTCTAGTTCCTCTGGTGGCCACAGACATTGCAGCCTGAGTGCACAAGATGTTGAGCTTCAGTGGCCATTTTATGATCAGGAACCAACAGACCTGAAGACAGAAGCTAGACATGGAAGGCAATAGGGATGAATGATGGGAACTGCTTGCTGTCTCACGCTGTTAAGCTACAGAGTTAATGTGGCTTGCTTGGGACTTCCTGTTAGAACAGTTGCTTGTTTTCCTTCTCCTTCAAGTGGTTGGATTAGGTTTCCTGTACCTTTAGTTGGAAAGTTTCTGACTGTGATAAAATGCAGTCTCTCCAGTCAGGGAATCTGCCCCAGGTTAGCTTCTTCCTTAGCAAGGATCTGAGGCTTACTGGCCATGGTGGTGACTCTTCATAGTCAACTTGACAAGATTTAGACCCATCATGCAACTACATCTCTGGACATGTCAATAAGGCCGTTTCTTGAAAGGTTTGACTGAAGAAGGAAGGCTCACCTTGAATGTGGATGACACCATCTAGTGTGGTTGGGGGCCCAGACTGAATTAAAGGAGAAAGAGTTGAGAATCAGCGTTCACCGTCTCTGCTTCCTGACTGGGCAAAGTGTGCAACGCTGACCAGCTGGCTCATGCTTTCACAGTCATACTTTCTCCGCCATGACTAGTACACCCTCAAACTGTGAGCCAAAACAAACCCTAAGTTGCCATTGTCAGATAATATTTTATCACAGCAACACGAAAAATAACTAAAACACGGGTGGTTTAAGAATCTCCCTGATGAGTTTATTCTGTGGTTAGTCAGATTAGGCCTTTAATCTCACCACCAACAGCTTGTTAAATGAAATTTCTAGTCAAACACATGAGAATCATGTGGCAGATGGTTGAATAGACATTTCTTCATGGAAGATGTACCGAGGACCTACGAGCATGAAAAAAGGTACTCAGCATCTGTGATCATTAGAAGAATGCAAGCAAAAGCCACGAGTGGATTGTGACTCAGTGCTCTGGATGCCTGAATGCCTGGGGACCTGAGTTTGACTCTCCAGTGTCTGTGAACGGAGCTGGGTATGGTGGTGTGTACCTGGGATTTCTGAAGCTGGCTGGCCGGCTAGTCTTGTCCAGTCAGTAGCTCCAGGCTTCAATAAGGTAGAGAGAATGATAGAGGAAAATAATTGATGCTGACCCCTGGGTTAAAAACAAACAAATAAACACAATCTCACACGAGATGCTAATTTACACCCACTAAGGTAGGTAGGAGATAGGAGAACTTGGGAATAGCAGGTGTCTGTGAGGATGTAGGTAAATTAGAGCTCACACAGGCTGTGATGGAATGGTGACTTTCTAAGACTCAGCATTTCCACCCTCAGGAATATGCCCAAGGGAATTGAAATATGAGTCCATGTGAAACTTGAAGGCAGGTATTTAGAGAGCTGCTCTCCCTGCCTTGAAGTAGGGGTGTGACTCGGGGCTCCAGCACTTCCCAGCATGTGTAAGGAACAGGGTTTCATCCCTTTCCACTGGGAAAACAAACAAACAAACATTGTTAAAGAACATATAATAGCCAAAAAGTGGGAACAATTCAAATCCTATCTGCTAATATGTAAATAAACAAAACGTGGCATATTCATACAGAGGGATATTCGTGAAAGGGAATGAAACGATGTTGCATGCTAGAACATGCGCCACACTGTCTCATTTCTTTTCTGTGAAATGTCAGAATAGGCAAATCCACTGAAGCAAAGTGGAGGCAGGATGGAGAATAAATGCTGGAAGGCACAGGGTTTCCCGGCCATCAGGTCAGGAGTAATGGTGTGACTATAGAGGAGATCTATTAATCCAAACACTTGCTATGCCTCTTCTAGACTCAGCTCCAGAAGTGTCTGTGCTATTTCTACCTGACCAGCCCTAGTCAACCCCAGCCAACCCCAGGTAAGCCCAGCCAGCCCCAGCCAGCCCCAGCCAACCCCAGGTAAGCCCAGCCAGCCCCAGCCAGCCCCAGCCAGCCCCAGCCAACCTCAGGTAAGCCCAGCCAGCCCTAGTCAGCCCCTGCCAGCCTGAGTATCTTTCCTCCAGAGTGCCTCCAAGGAGATCGCCAGTAGACATCCAAATTGTGAGGGTCTGGCTAAAGCTGTTGGCGTGTGCTCTTGATAGCCTAAGCAATGACCATGTGCAAGACCCTTCCTATAGCCCTGACTCATCATCCACTTTGCTAAAAAAATTTTTTTTTCTTAAAAAAAAAAAAAGATTAATTTTTAATTATGTATTGGGGGGATATGTGCCCAGGAGCACGGAGTGCCCTCTGTGTCCAGAAGAATGGGGGTGTCAGACCCTCTAAAGCTGGAGTTACACGTAGGTAGATGTTAGCCTCCAGACTGAGCAGGTGGCTAAGGCACTAAACCTGTGTCCTCTGCAAAATCAATATGTGCTCTTAACCTCTGAGCCACATCTCCAGCTCCTACTGTGGATTCCTGCCATCAATCCAAGTCCACCTGAGTGCCCCCTTGGCCAGCAGTGTTCCCGTGCACACACGCAGTGTCTCAGCTGCCTCCCTCGCCTTGCTCTGGTCTGGGTTACGAACCTCAGCCTTCACAGCTGCAGGCTTTCTCTCCTAGTACTGGTGTTGCCCACACCTTCCAAATTACCGTCATCTGTGAGTTTCATCGCTGACTGTTTAGCGCTGCGTCTCCCTGCTCATTAACGGGTGGAAGTGCAAGACACTCGCTCGCCGTCATAGCAGGCAAAACAGAGCCTGGTTTCCAGGATCTCCAAGGGGCCTGCACCCCGTGCCAAGAGCAGCAGGCCTCTGCTGAGATGGGGTGCTCCAACTACACAGGAAGAAAGGCTCAGCGTGCTTTTGAAGAGTCAACAGCAGAGCACCCCGGCCCTTTGGGTGGTCCAGCTCTTCCCCTTGGGCTGAAGGGCTCTGTCCCAGCCTGTGCTAGGGTCTCTCTGGGCCCCCACCTGGCTCACTGTCTTCCGGCTCTACAGCATTCCTCCCTAGCTTTGAGCTTTCCCAGCCTCAGTGGCTTCGTGATGCCCTGGAGTTTCTGATGTTGTCTAGCAACCACTTGCATCTTAATGCAGTCCTTTATCAGTTTATTTCACTGTTGTGAACACAGGCTTAGCAGGATGTTTTTTAAAAAAAAAAAAATCCAATGTCTGAGAGCAAAGTATGCTGAAAAACTGTGGCCTATATGAAACCATCAATATTAAAAGCTAGGAGCTCCCTGACAAAGCAAACTTGCTGGCCTGTTCTGTTTTTAAATTGTGTCCTACCAATTTCATTAATATTTCTGCTTTCAACTGTTCTATTAATGCACAATCCATATCCCACACCATTGGAGTCCCACATCTGATGCAGTTTGGAGGTGCTATTCAAGTGTATATATTTCAGCCTCTTTCACTGTTTGCAAAGGATTATTCATCACCACCACCACAGCAGCGCCTAATTTTCATTTTTAATTAGCGTTCAGCTTTACAGGTTTCCTTATGATACCAGCTCATTGCCTCATCCCTGAAAGAAATCCACTGATCATCAGCCGTCTGGTTCCATTTTCTGCAAGTCCTCAACCACTGGCAACCATGAATATTATTTTGGCTCTCTCCTTTTCTGAGAAGTTCATGTTAACGGATGCATGAGATCTTTCGGTGACATCTTTCACTTAGTGTGATGTTCCCAAGGTTTGTTCATATTGCAATGTCGTCAGACCTTCATTCCTTTTTCTTGCCAGATATTCCACAAAATGGATTCGCCATATTTTGTTGGTAGGTATTTGGGGGGTTTCCATCTTTTGGCTACTATGCATAATATTAATATAAACATTTGAGTGAATGCTTAAAATATTTATTTCCTTTTTAACATCTTAATTTTTTATTTTATGTGTATAAGTGTTTCGTTTTTATTTCCTTTTTAACATCTTAATTTTTTATTTTATGTATATAAGTGTTTTGTTTGCATATATCTATATATGCACCACACATGCGCACAATGTCTATAGAAGACAGAAGAGGATGCTGGATGCCCTGGAACTGGAGTTACAGATGGTTGTGAGTCACCACATGAGTACTTGGAACCAGACTCAGGTCCTCTGCCAGAGCTCTTAACTGCTGAGCCATCTCTCTAGCCTTTGAGGACAAATTCATTGTGTGATTTTTAGTTTTCATTTCTCACGTGAGTAAATTCTTAGGTGCTTATACATCTGAGGGTCACCAAGTAGTTTTCTAAAGCAACTGTGCCATTTTACAATCTACCCCCCAGGATGCGAGGGTTGGACTTTCTCTACAGGCTCCTGCTTGGGATGGAATAGTATTTTTGTTTACATTCCCTGACTGCTAGTTATAACGAGTATCTGTGTATTTAGTGGCCATTTGTACGCCTTCTTTGGAGACATCTATTCAGATCTTTTGACCCCTTTAAAAAATTGAGTGGCTTACATTACAGTTCTTTATATACACACTAGAAACTAATCCCTTACCAGACATGGTCTGCACATTTTTCTCTGTGTGCCAACTTTTCAATTTCTTGTGGTCACTTGCCGGTCAAATATTTTTAGCATTTATAAATCTCAACTGTTCTTTTCTTTTTGTTTGTATTATCTTTCTCAAGACTGCAAAGACTTACACTGTAATTCCTTCCAAGCATTGGAGACTTTTACTGTTCATATTTACCTTAGTGGCCTGTGTATATGAAACCAAGAAGGGTCCACATTTTGATTTTGTGTACGGTGTCCTTTGAGAATTAACTCAGACCCCTTTTAGTATTGTGCTGTCAAGTTATAACCAACAGTCTGGCCATGCACTCACCTCCTTGTTCATCTTAGAGTGAACAAGAGCTTCTTGTGACATTGTTACAGGAAGATCTGGGAGGGGCATGAAACCCAGAACCCACGACAATGAGGGTAGCTTTGCACTGACCTGGCAGCATATGATTGCTATGTGTCCTTTTCCCTTCTGGCTGGCAAATTGGGGCACCACTACAGTGGGGGACACAATTAGCTTTCTAACTGATACTAACCATGGAGTTCTCCCTCTGTGTTCTTGTTCTGATGAGAGCCACGTTGGAACAAACAACTAAGTCATGGTGCTCCCCAAGTCGTGGACGCTGTCCTCAGGTTGTTTGTTTATTATTTTTAACCTGGGTCCCTCACTCTCCAGTGTATTTTCTAGCCCTGCTTATAATTACATGCAAAGGTCGTTAGCAGTTTCCTCCAACTTTGCTGGCTCTGAGAAGGGTTGTAGCAAGCCAGAGGAAAATGAATGGGGTTGATTGTAGCAGAGGCAGGAAGATGGTATGGATGTACAGAAGGGAAGACTGAGTCAGCAAGGATCTTTGTAGAGTGAAGCAGAGCTTGAAGAAGTCAATGCTGGTCCTGCTGTGCTCCTCCTCTGCTCAGCATCTGGTAAGACAAACAGACCAAGTACACCTCTGTCCTCTTCATGGGTGCCCCCAGACTGCTGCTGGTGTGTGTGTGTGTGTGTGTGTGTGTGTGTGTGTATGTGTGCATGCATGCCATATATATGATTACTTTTATACCATCTTCTTCATTGTGCCCTGTCCTCTGCTCTTGGCATGCACTTGCTCTGACCAGTCCTTCAGGGAGGCCCACCAGCATCAACAATAACCTGGTCATACCAGTTGTAAGTCACCTAATCCATACATAGGCATTTTAGTTAAACAAGCATTCGGGTTTCAACTTTAAAGAGAGTTATGTGGGTATCTTGAGGAGTCTTCCTGTGTTAAGCTGGAGGGAGAGACAAGGAAGGAGAGAGACTCTATTTTTCATGTACTCAAACTCATGCTGGTCTTTCTATGCCACAAACCCCAGCCAGGCTCCCAACTCTAGGAGGATATCTCACTAAGGCTCCTGGGCTTGAGCCTCTGCCCCAGTCATGATGTTGTCCAATGAAGTCCAATCTAAACTTGAACAAGAAGCCATAATGGATGCCATGCCTAAGTCAGTTGGGCAAAGGAGGGATTGGAGCTAGATGCTGACCGAGTCCCATTCCCTGACTTTCTTTAACATCACCCTCCTATTCCTGCATGGACTGTCTGCACTACCTCCCCCTTGCTTTCCCAGGCTTTGCTGTCTTCCTTCCTACTCTGCACCCCGTGTGTCTGTCAGTAAAGCCAGGTCTTGGGATATACTTGTGGTCCAGCCATTTCCTAGCTCTGAAATTGGGTGAGCTGCTTACTCTCTCCTGCCTAGTTTCCCCATGCCTAAAATGAGGCCGTTGTGCAGATTGAGTTACTCAGAAAGTCCTATAGATAGCGTTTATAGACACGAGCTTCTGTTTCTACTACTGCCTGTTTCTAGCTGGCTTTGTCTACTCTGGAAGCATCACGAATGGTACCAGTCAAGCTCCCTCCTGCTCTCTATCCCTTTGTGGGCCCTAGCTTCTAAAGTCAGAGTCTGCTCTTGGATTTACCTTCTGCTTCCAGTCACTGTCCTCTCTCTGCTCTCCATCCACACAGAGAAACAGATCTGCAAGGTCAGATCTTGGCCTTGGTGCTTCCCGACTGAGAAGTCCATTGATCTAAAAACCAAACTCCCATCCCTACAGAATCATTGCAGCTGCCCATGGTTTGAAAACCTTGTGTTACACCGCACTGTATATAGTCATTGTCATCGACTGTGTAGTGAGCACGGTGTGAGTAAACACAGAAAGTAAGAGATAAATGTAATCCATGTTTTGTTTGTTTAGTGTATTATAAGGAAAATATATTTGCACATGAACAATAAGCAGTTTAATCAACTTATGTACTAGAGCATTTAGTGACAGGTTTTAGAGTCAAATGTGGTTAAGAAATGATTGTGGCTTTAGTTCTCCTTGCTTCAATGCTCCCTTACTTCTGGCTTCAAGAGTAAGTATCTGCTTTTAGGCACTGACACGTCTCCATCCTGCATCACCTGCTCTCTGGACCAGGAGAGTGCTAAGGCAAGTTAATAGGATGAAAATTATATTGACTTTGTTGCAAGATTTCCCAGAGTTTTTCATTGCTGGTGTAATTGTCTAAAGTTGCCTGTGGGATACCTCTACCCTTCACACACAAGTATATTTAAATATCTTGCTAGGAGTTGGGAAACCCTGCTTTACATGAAGCCCGTTGACCATTCACTTGATGCTCCAGAGCCCGAAGTATAGTATGAGGCAGGGGTATAAAGTGGAGGATGGTCTGCAGCTATGGCTCATTTCTGTCTGAGGCAAACACTGGATGAAATTGGATGCTGGGCGTGAGATGGAATGTGGGTCAATGCTGCGTGAATTTGGTCATTCCGAGCCCCGGCTGTTATGGAGCTTACAAACTGGAATAAGCTGCCATCTCTCAGAGTAGCAGTAAAGAGTCAGAGGTTTGCAGAAAAAGTGCTTAAACAGAAGCGCTTTAGTCAAGTAAGTGAACGTGTTTATTACTTTAATAGCAAACTCAAAACCCGCAAGCTTATGAACGCTATGCTTTACCAACTGCTTCTGTAAGGATTTCATCTCGGTGACCAAAACTTTGCTGGAAATCAGCCTAAAGGAGAGCAGGTTTATTGTTGGCTTACAGTCCGTAAAGATTTTGGTCAGTAGCTGGCCAGGTCCATGGGCATGGTCATGGGGTGAGGCAGAGCCACATGGTGGGAAGGCACTGTAGAGCAAAGCTGTTTTCCTCTGGTGGCTGGGGACAGAGACACAGAAGGTGAGGCTGGGAGCAAGCAGGTCTCCCCTTCCAAGGTTCTCACCATCTTCCAACCGAGTATTCAGTCAGGACTGTTTCAATGGACTAGCCCATTGATTGGGTGGGAACCTCGTGACCCAATAATCTCCTGAAAACCCCACCTAACCACTACACTGGGAGGGCCAAATCTTCAGCTCTGAGATTTGGGGGATACTTCATGTCCCCCTTTAGTCTCCCCTTACCCATCTTATATGGGTGTCAATCCTATGAGCTCAGAAGTTCAGCCTTATGACTTCATTTAACTCTGGTAGCACCCAGAAATTCTTGTCTCTATAAACAGTCCCATTGGGTTAAGACTGGTGGATGGAAGGAATCGGATTCAGCCCTTAGCTCAGTTTGCCATTCTGGCTCAAGTCCCAGGTTGTGGTCCATGTAGGTCTGCCTCCAGGGTGGGAAGGGGGGCTCCACTGCAGACCGCTGGGATGGGGAAACCTCAGACCCATAAGCGGAGTCTAGATTACCCATCACCTCCACAGATGCAGACTCACGGTCCCAACTCCAGAGTGTCCTGGAGATTAACATTTAAAATATGACCTCTGCACTCACTGTGCCACCTTAAGCCAGATCTGAAGCTGCTTATATCCTTATCACAGACATAAATCCTCAAAGGCTCCAGCTCAGCGGGCAGGGTTTCATGCTTCCCAGGCTGGCCTTGAACTCCTTCTGCCCATTCAGTGCTGGACTAGGAGATGTGTGCCTTCATACCCACAAGAGTTCTGTTATTGACTCCACCTAAGAACCGACGTTACATCCTAGAGCTCCAGGTTATGTCTGATCCCATAGCTATACTGGATAGATTCTTCCAGAATATTCCCCCACGCATGCATACAGGTGGAACACGTGCGTAAACAACAGGTGCAGTCAGGCGATTCCACTAATTATCACCATCTGCATGAATAGACGGAAAGGGGGAAAGAAGCCTATGTGATAGAATTTCCCCCTTTTTGTTTTCTTATTTCTGGTGGCTTAAATATTGTGTTTGGTTTAAATACAGACATGATCCGACCACAAACATTACGGGCGGAGAAGCCAACACAGCCCACTCGTGGAGAGACTGTTGCTTGCAGGTACAGAATAAAAATAGCGCACACTGCTTCTCCAGGTGTTCCTGGCTCTTCCTGCCGTGTGTCACCTCCCTCCCGCACAGGGCTTCTCTGGAGATTGCTCACTCTCATTTTGGAGAGGCAGTCATTGGAAGAGGAGAGTTCGGATGAATCCAAGGTCACAGGAAGCTAGTGAAGGGGGATGAGATGAAACCAGATCTAGCCACTGCTTCTGGCCCCAGGGCCAGCTGCACAGAGAGGGACTAAGTTAGCGGCTCCTGAATAAAGAAACCAGGAGTCAAATTCCAGGTCACAGAGGCATCTTTGTTCAGGTGATAAAGAATGAGCAGATGGGAAAGAGAGCATCTGGATGAGGGGCATTCACATCTTCTGGGCACCTAGGTTTTGACTGTCATGCCCTCAGGGATAGCAGGTGGGAGTCACCTGGGAACTGGTGTCCCTGCTCAGCTTTAGGGAAGTTGACATTTTAATCCTGAGGACCTGGCCTTGGCAGATTTGCATGGATTCTAGTTTGTTTACAGTTCTTTGCACCTGTTGTTTTCTTGGGTTACCCGGCACAGGCTCCCTACTCTGTCTGCAAGGGCACAGAGATGGCCTGGGTGTGAGGGTCAACTGTCTATTGCCTCTTCCCCTGAAGCCAGGAAGCCAGGAGCAGGTGTGGTGCAGCTTGGGGTGTACATGCTGCAACTCCAGTTTAATGCACTGTCAGACTTGGAGGTGAGAAAGACCTTTCCCTCTCTCACTTCTTCACCAGCTCGAGGGGCAGTGCCAGGCACAGAGATACACAGGCTAGGCCAGTTCATACAGGCCTTTGAGAAAATAGGGAGAGGAGAGAGCCCTTTGCTGTAGGAGGTGTGCAGCAGGGGTTTGGTGGGAGCAAACCCATTTCTTCAGAATCAGTGACTCCTGGAATGTGGAAGGCCCGTATTACTTAGAACCTGGGTCCTCAGGGTGGAGACAGTACGTAGAGACACTGAGCCGACCAGTTCCTCTGAGTATGTTTAAGCTCATTAGATCTTAAAGGGCTGAGCTGGGGCAAGAAACCTATGAGGGGACAAACATCTCTCCTGCCTAGTTAAGGACCTGGAGCCTCGTTAGAGGGTGGTGCCATCTGGTGATGGTACCCTTGTAATGATACAGATTCCCTACCACCACCCAGGGCAGTGAGACAGCACGCCTTGGAGTAGTTGCTGTTTTCATTGGGTGTGAGATGAGGAAGGAAGGGGACCAGCAAGGCAGCCTCACCAATGACTTGTTCCTTATGTAGGAAAACTATTAACTTTAGGATGTGGGCAGTTGCTTCTCTGGGTCTGGAAGAACCCACACACCTTGCCAGGCATACCCAAAGAAGTGCCCCTTGGAGGAACTAGGCTGTAATGCCCATCCCTGCCTCTTCACCCTTCTACCTGGGCCTGCTGGATGTAACTCCAAACACTTGTCACTTTGTCCTGCTTTGTACCCTCTCTTGCCACATCTCAGTCGTCATCATCAGAGTTCGGCCGTTTCTCACATGACTAGAATCCCCATAGCTGCACTGTGCATTCTCCACTTTAATCTTTGGTGCTAGGTGGAGAATGACTGGAGCACCCGAGGTTTTCATTTGTAAAATGCAGATGTCCATCCTTGTTATTATCTCTTTATCCTATGGCGCGGCCACAAATGCTTACAGATTCCCTCTGTCTCTTCCTGAAAGAAAGCAGAGAGCTGGCAGAGTAGTCCATGGCCTGGAGTTCCAGCTTCTTGAGAGGCTAAGGCAGAAGAATCAGTAGAGACTAGAGGTTGAGAGCAGCTTGGGTAACAAGGTGAAACTCATCTAAAAAATGAAACACACACACACACACATATGCACATTCATACATACACACACATGCATACACATACAAAGTGAAACTTATCTCAAAAAGAATCACACATATACATACACACACAACCAGACCTACACATACACACACATACACACACATGCACATGCATACATACACACACACACACACACACACACACCACATAATTAAAGCAGTACTAATTTGACATCTACATGAGGTGTCAGAAAAGTTGGCCACCTTTGAGGCTACCATTCCCAAGCACTGAGCTTGCCTATTGGCTGGTGCACTTTGCCTCTTCTGGGGTGTGGGAGCCGAGGAGGAATTTGAATGTTAGCAATCTGTAGGTTTTGTTGCCTCTGCAAGGTGGAAAATGAGAGCCATCTCCTGAAAGTTGTCCTCTGACTTTACTCTTTAAAAAACAACAAAGGTCAATGATAGAGTTTTTTCAAGAACTTGAAGATCAAGACTCTGGAGGCTGTCCTCGTGTGTAGTGCCTGGCACATAATTCACATATTCTTTTAAAAATAATATTTTTTATTAATTCTCTGGAAATTACATGCATTTAAAAAATTATGCTGGAGAGTTGGCTCAGCGGTTAAGAGTACTGACTGCTCTCCCAAAGGTCCTGAGTTCAATTCCCAGCAACCACATGGTGGCTCACAGCCATCTGTCATGAGATCTGATGCCCTCTTCTGGTGTGTCTGAAGACAGCTACAGTGTACTCATATAAATAAAATAAATCTTTTAAAAAAATTATATTCACCCCCAACTCGTCCTATATCTACTGTTACTTCTCTAACCACCCAACCTCATGTCCTTTTTCTTTTGGTAGTTAAATTCATCAGATTCGATGAGGGTGGAACCTTTGTTGGGGCTTGGAGTATATTTGACCTACAAGGAGTCATACCCTTAGAGAAGACAGCTAGAGCACCCTATCACAGAAGCTATTAATCACATTAGTTCCTCAGCTGGGTTTCCCATCTCCACCACCATGCTGGGATTTTTGTCTGGCTTGAGGTTTTGCAGATCTTTCTTGTGTTGCCACACTGCTGGGAGTTTACACGTGAGTTATCACTGCCTTGCTGTGTCTGGAAAACACTTTTCTTGTAGCCATCCACAGCCTCTACTCTTGAAATCTTTCTGCTCTTTTGCTGCAATGATCTTTGAGCCTTGGGGCTGGGGATGTGTCATAGGTGTCCCATTTAGGGATGAATGTTCCACATCTCTAATTCTTTATATATTGAACAGTTGTGAGTTGATGTGTTGACTGCTCTCTTCTGCAAACCGAAGTGTCTCTGATAGATGCACTGACACTGATCTAAGGGTATAGCAATAAGTCATTAGGACTCAATTTAAGACTGTGTTCATTTAGCAGAACAGTAATAGTAGGTTCTCCATGGGTCTATGACCTATCTAGATAGAGGTTCTTGGCCTTGATAACAGTGTCGGGGATGGGTTTTGTCTTGTGGAATGGGCCTTAAGCCCAATGGGAAGAGTTTTACTTACTCCATAACATTGAGGCTACTGGTGGATGTATTGTGCCAAGTTAGTTGTTATTGTAGCTCACAGGGTTTAGAGATGAGTAAAATTGATGATTACTTTTCTCTGGCAGCATGCATAGCACCTTCCAGCACTGTGAAAGCTAGCCAGTAGGAATGAAGTTTCAAGGTCAGTACCACCTTAATTTTTCCATGTTCTCTGGCTCAAATATATAGTGTCTTCTTCAGCAATTGAGACTTAGCATCAAGTTCTAGGTAGCGATTCTCAACCTTCCTAATGCTATGACCATTTAACACAGTTCCTCATGTTGTGCTGATCTCCAGCCATAACATTACTTTTGTTGCTCCTTCATAACGGTAATTTTGCTATGGTTTTGAATCATAAATATCTGTGTTTTCCAATGTTCTTAGGAGACCCTCGTGAAAGGGTCATTTGACCTCCAAAGAGGTCATGACCCATAGGTTGAGAGCCACTGTTCTAGAAGGTAACCAAAGGCAACAGCAGCATTCTGAAATGTCTCCAAATATTACATGAGGTCTATGGGACCCTTCTAGTCAACAACTCAAAAGAGATAACCCATTCCTAGTATTGGGAGTTTTATTTGCTAGAGTGTAATGTCTAGTATGGGTGTGAACTTCACCCTGTTACAAGGCAACTCCATTTAATCTCTTCCTGTGTATGTCTGTGTATATCTTAGGAAGCTTGTGCAGTAGTATGTTTCTATATCACTTTTCCAAAGGCCTTCAGTGTTCATTGCTGATCCCATATTATTCTCTACCTTGTCCTTCCATCTCTCATTCTATTTAACCCTTCCAGGTCCATTATTCCCCTTACAGCACTGCATTCTGCCTTCTCTCTCTGAAAGCCCATCCTTACAGCCCATCACTAGTATCCTACAAAGGTGGGATACTGGTTGCCCTGGTGATCTGGGACTGCCAAGTCACATATTCTTTCCAGAGGGTGTTAGTACTGTTTATAAATATTGGGAAGGACATTTGGAAGCTGCAAAAGTAGAAGGCTCCTTGGGTTCTGCCTTATGGTCTCTTCCCTTATCTAATGTAAGTTGTAGCCTGTAGCTGTAATAAGCCATACTTGCCAGGAGTTCTGTGAGTCCTTTCAGTTAAGGTTTTGTCTCGAGTGTGTTGGGAACCCCTCTGATCTTACATTTTTCAGAAATAAATGTGGTTTTGGTGGACCACTGTTAAAGCATAATCAGAAAACTGTGAAGGTGGGCAGGTGGAATAATTTATTACCTGAATCCACTTTAGTTTCTATTTCTCTCTCTCTCTCTCTCTCTCTCTCTCTCTCTCTCTCTCTCTCTCTCTCTCTCTCTCTCTCTCCCTCTCTCTCCTTTCTTTTTCTTTATTTCATTCTTTTTTCTTTGACTGGGCTCTATGTAGACATATCTATTTAGCTAAGGATGACTTTGTACCCCTAATCCTTCTATCTCCACTTCCCAAGGGCTGGGTTTATAGGTATGCACCAATATGCTTGGTCTCAGCGCTTTTTGAAATATTAGCATGTGACTTCAGTGAATTGACCTAAGACTGACTATACTGATCATGCAAATCAAGTGGCCCTTGCTAGGGATGTAGGATCAGTGGCAGATATTGTAGCAATTCTCTATAGAATGTGTCATGTACGCTTTGAGCAGAGAGACAAATTAGCTGGGTGGTACCCAGTAAAGTGTTACAGGTGGGACGAGGAGAATCCTAAGTGAAGAATGCACAGTTTATATAACTGCGATCCCAATAGACCTCCTTTGGAGTTGGTGGGGTCCCATAGACCCCCAAACATAATAGCAGTGGGTCATAAGCTCTTTGGGGTTGAATGAACCTCTCACAGGGGTTGCCTAAGATCATCAGAAAACACAGAAATTTACATTATGATTCATAATGGTAGCAAAATTACAGTTATGAAGTATCAACAAAAGTAATTTTCTGGTTGGGGTCACCACAGCATGAGGTGTTAAAGAGTCACAGAATTAGGAAGGCTGAGAACTACTGTAAAACTAATGCCATTGCATTTAGGTTACCTTTGAGAACTTGACAGTAAGAGTCTATTGCTGAAGACGCCATACATGGAGCCATAGAATATGAAAGAGTTAAGCTGGTACTGATTTGAAGCTTCATCCCTTCTGGCTAACTTTCATGGGGCTTGAAGGTGCTGTGCATGCTACCAGTGAATTGGAGGAGTGGCCAGTTGGTAATAGCAACAAGAAGCAGAAGAAACAGATGACTAGAGTGTGAATGGCAACTTTGTCATAAATTGACTATGACCTTGGACAGGTTATTGATGCTGATGTGTTTTTCCCTCATTTGGTACCTTCTAAGCAGGCAGGCATATATTTGACAAAGTGGTGGATCTATGTTAAGGAAGGGTAATGGGAAAAATGCATAATACCATCTCTGTCTAAGGCCATACTAGGAGCTTAGCTTATTGCAGTATTAGTTTTCCATAGAAACAGTCTAATTTTTTATTCTTTAGAAATCTCCCACCACAAGAAATCTCAGTCTTTAAGATCTTTTATTGTTTGTTTGTTTGTTTTGTTTTGTTTTTTGAGACAGGGTTTCTCTGTGTAGCCCTGGCTGTCCTGGAACTCACTCTGTAGACCAGGCTGGCCTTGAACTCAGAAATCCGCCCACCTCTGTCTCCCAAAATGCTGGGATTAAAGGCATGCGCCACCACTGCCCGGCTCTTAAGATCTTTAATTGACTTAAGGAAGCCCATCCATACTATAGAGGGTAATCTTCTTTATTTAAAGTCTACTGGATTAAAGGGATTTGTTTTGGTCATTTGTTAATAGAAAGTAGACTAACCTAGGACTAACCTATCTAAAAATCATAAAATTCACAGTATTGTCTAGATTGTGGTATCTGACCAAACTGGGCACCGTAGTCCAGACAGGGTGCCATCCATGTATGATAGACATCCTACTTTCTTGTGCGATGCTCGTGGTGACTCAGAGCAGACAGCATTGACAAAGGACAGCGCTGACTGAAGCTGAAGGTGAAGCTCTCTGGTGCTACCTTCTCATCTTGTCATGCCAGGCCTTACATATGACACCAGAGATCTTCCTACTGGGTATTTAAACACTTTGACTACTAAGCCACCCTGGCATCATTTTTTTATGGTCTCCATATTCCAAAAGCTTTTATTATTGTACTCCAATCTATTTTAATATGAGGTAATGATTTATCCCAAACCTGGAAAGCCTAGTGGTGGGCAGACTTGGCACTGAGTTTGACCCTGATGTTTGCCATCTCCAAGATGGAATATTCACTGAATGGTCCAGGGTAGGAGACCATTCTATTAGTCAAGTCTGTGAGGCGCAAAATAAGAGGATGTGAACTGGGGATAGAGGATGACTAAGAGATGGGCTTTTCTGTGTTGCACAGAGTAGTTGGTCTTGAGATTATAACAAAAATCAGAATATATTTGTGAATTGTTGTATAGTATGAAAGGCCAGTTCTAAGTTTCTGCTCAATGCACTAGCTTCCCAGGATCCCACAGACATGAAGACTTCACTGTCAGCATGTTAGGCACTAGGCTCTATTTGCTTGAAAGCTTTATAAAATATGTTAATTACCTAATTGCTTACAAGAGCTAAGATAACTCAGAAGACACTCTAATGAAAACTCTGAACTGAAATTCTACAATGAACTTCACCAAAGAAATGAAAGAGCGATTAGGATTAATGGTATCATTGAACAACACTGAGTTTCCATAAGGTCAAACTATGGTCATCAGACTTTGACCTATAGGGAAGGACACAGCACAGAAAACATTATACCAGCAAACTTGAAGGCTCTTCTTATGCCTCAGTGACTTCCATGTCTTGGGAACATGCTTTTATTCTAAGCAAGATGAGTTAGTCAGTTAAATTACTCCACAGAGACACACACTGTGTCATCCATGTACTTAAGATGTCATGGAGGTGGGTAGCCAAGAGGACTATTTGTTAGCTCAGAGGGTAGAAAAAGAACAGTGTTTTAATGTGGAAATACGTAGGGCAGAAAATATATATGTATATATGCATGCATACACACATATATAAACCAGTATAAAGCATCATTATAACTTGTTCACTGATTTAAATATCCACTTATTGGAGCTTGGGGATATAGCTTTCTCAGTCATAGAGCACATGTTTAAGGCTTTGGGTCTCATCCCCAACACTGCAGAAAAACAAAATGAGACACCGTTGGAGAGAAAAGCCGTCCATGTAGGCACAGAAGACAAAGCCAATAGAAACAGAATCAGAATGGAAACCCAGACATCTAAGGCTAACACATGAAAGTCAGAAAGAGCCTTTTAGAGGTCTCATACCTGGCGCTAGCCAGACACCTAGCTTAGTACACTTTCTAGTTAACAAATGACCAAATCAAACTCCCTTTAAAAAGCATTTGATAGCTAAGAACCCAAGTAAGACTGGACAACAGGCATCCCATTTAAACTCTGCATCATCTCAGGATTTTGTTTGTGTATGTGTGTGGGTGTTTCCCCTGCTTTTGTGTTTGGATACTTTTCCTGTTTTCCCTTGAGAATGGAGTTATAAAAGGTTGTGAGCTGCCATGTGGGTGCTAGGGATTGAACCTGGGTCCTCTGGAAGAATAGAAACTGTTCTTAACACTTGAGCCATCTCTCCAGTCCCAAGTCTGTTGCTGTTTCTTAAATATGTAAAATGTGTATATTTTAAAATTTTTAAAGTTTTAAAGTTCTTCCTGTCTTTCTAGCCTCTCCAGAGCAGACCAATCACAGTGAACACTATTCCCGAGACCATCTGGATTGGTTAGTGCAGGAGCAGGAAGTAAGAACATTACTGTTTGTTTTGCTTCCTCTCATCTCTGTAGTCCTTGGATGTGCCTGGGCTTGAGGACAGGGAAGGTCCTGGACTCTGAGAGCAAAGCCAGATCTAAAGGCTTGCTTTCACCTCCTAGAGGTATCTCCGAGATGGTGAAGATACAGGAGGATGTGCAGGAAAGGGGTTACCATAGCAACCCTTGACATCTGTATGTGCATCTGGCCCCACTAAGTACCTTTTTTTGTTGTTGTTTTGACCTCCTATTGCTCCTAGAGACCTTTTCAAATAGGAGGAAAACAAATATTGGTGGTAACAGGGCATATGAGCACGCTCTCATAAATTATTCTGCAGTTCCTGGCCTGGTTCTGGCAACAGGTAGCACTGTACACATGCCATTCATCATCCATGATTTCCGTGTGTCTCTTAGTCAGTCTGTAAGACCCTGCTCACACCCATCTGTTCCCTACCTGTGTGTTTTGGTGCTAGTGTGTGTTACAGGTTACAGGACTTCTCATCTCTGGAAGCCTGCACTCCAACAGAACAGCCAAAACAGAAGTTGCGCATTTGAGAAATCCCATGTGGTGTTCTGCATCTGTAGCATGGGATGACATTGCTGAAGCTGGCCAAGGTCTGTGCTCAGGTGTGGGCTATGGATGGATACAAAGGAGAGAGAAGGTTAGAGTGGGATTCTCCCGGGGAAAGGCAGGAGCTAAAAGGGGGAGAGCAGAGAAGAATGAGGGCTCAGAATGAAAGACAGGGAGAAAGCAGAGACAAGGAGGGAGAGACAAAATCTGGGGATAAAGAGCAGGTACTGTTCTAGGAAGGAGGAAGAGAATTTGGGGCAAAGATGGGGGTGGGACAACAAACTGCAAACAGCCCTTACTAGTTTGCATAAGGAAGTAATTTTGATTTTGGCTCCTGAGCGATGGGATCTCACAGGTGAGTGGCTGGACAGTCTTTCTGTTTTACCATCCCTTTGGAAACATAGAGCCTGTTGGCCCTGTCTGCTGCCACTGAAGGCTGGAGGGGGAACTGGTGACAACCTGCCGGAGGCCCTATTTCCAGATGAAAGTTTCCACATTGAGAAATTCATGAACAGATCCTCAAAATGGCCCCGGCTCCTTCCTTCCTCCTCATGCCAGGCCTGCACACCCTGAAAAGATTCCCGTGGTTTTGGCTGACCTCTGCCACTGTACTGTCAGCACAGGATCCTGTGGGGATGGCTCACAGACACATGTGAGCTCATGGGAACTGGGTATGTTTGGCAGAGATGATGCCAGATTGAGATACATCCTCTTGCATACTGTTCCCTCAGCTTTCTAACTCAGACTCAGGCTTGGAAGAAGGCTCTGGCAAGAACCTATATGCCTGATATGAAAACAAGATTCTGTGTGCTATATATAGGCACACAGGTGTTACATAAGAAATACATGTGTTATGAGTGTAAAGTGTTCTCAGAGGGTTCAGGCTCATAAATCTATTTATCCACAGCCATGTGCATCTGTTTGCAAATGACCTGGTGGTCCCCAGCCCTGGTATAGAGATTTGCTTAAGATCCTGAAAAATGAAACACACTTGTCAACATGTTCTAAAAGCCAGTTAATAAAAAAAGAAAATGTCAAATTGCTTCCAAGTCAATCTAAGAAGAGTTTTTAAAAAATGTACCCAGTGGAAGTTATTCAGGGAATTTCTATCATTTTATACTCAAAAACCCTTAATGACACCCTGTTGCCTCCAGTAAAAAGAAATCTGGGGCTGTCATTCGAGGTGGTTGAGAGTCTTGACCAAAGATCATCCTTCTTTACAATGGTATCTTCCGTTGCTCACATTACAGAGTTTATTTTTGGTTGCATCTTTTTGACCATGTTAAAAAAAAATCAGTTTCTTTGACAGATATGATTGACATGTACAACTGATTTTTGTATATGGTCCAAAGTTGGGAGAGATAATGAACTTATGTATTCAGTTGTTATTGAACAGTTAGTTCGGACTTGGTTCTAGCCCTGGAGAGTTAGCAGAAAAGAAGACAAAACCCTTTACACATGGGGAGTGTGAATCCTAGAGAAGAGGACACAGATTGGTACATGCTAAAAGAGATGTCAAGTGAGGAACTTGGTTCTCCTAGGAAAGGTGGCTTCTCTGCAAAGGCCATGATGGAGTACAGAACTATATGTAATGAAGGGACTGACCGCTGACACTGGGAGAAGATATATATGGGGTTGAGAACCCAAGGTACCAGACAAGTCATTCTACAATAGAATGGTCAAAGAGGTCACACTATGACCCTGCCCCTATGAAAGTCACAGGTCTTCCAGATGATTCTTCTGTCTGTCAGAACATGGAGGGAGTGTTACTCTTCTGCTTCTGCATATGAGAAAGGGAGGGATAAACCTGAACACTTTTAGACATTTTCAATAGTGAAAATTTGTTGAAAACTAAGAAGACCCAGGAGGGTGAGTTCTAGTTGCCTTGTGCAAGAAGGATCACACTTGTTTCATAGACTGAAGAAGGGAGTTACAGAGGAGTTTACCCATGATCTCTTTTATGAAGACTACCACCTCCCAAAATATGTGGCTTCAGAGAGTGGCTCAGTTCTCACCAATTGGCAACTTGTCTGAGGTGACTTTTTGTTCATTTGCCTGCACTGTTATGACTATACCCCAAGGTGGACTGACAGAGCACTGTGCTCAGCTGGGCCCCCCCTGTCCCCAGAGCATGTGGCCTTTCCTACTCAAGGAACAAATTGGTTTATTCATGTGATGGCAGCGGGGTGAGCTAAGGATAAAACTGGCATTAAGTATGTTCATTGGTCAATGCACATGAATCACGTGACCACGGCTGGGGTCAAACTGAGAGAAGACAATGTGAGAACATGGACACCAGGTTGTTGAAGTACATGGATGCTGGTCACTGTTAGCTTGTGTGACACATGCTAGAGAAGACCTTTCCCCAGTTTTACTCTCCTGCTCTGAGGGCTGACAAACCCTGCCTGCGTGGCCTCTGAGGTGTCTCTATGGAGTTTCAGTTTGTAAGAATGCCATTCTGCTTAGACTATGGGTTGGTTGGTTTGTTTATTTCTCTAGTCTCTTCCATGTGTGGCTCTGAGCGATTCTTAGGGAAACACCTTGGTAGCTTACACAGATGTGTTAAACCGCACTCTCTGTATTTCTTCTGTTTTCCTTATTCTCCTGCCCGTTGAGCTGTGATCAGAACAGTCTGTAGTGTTTTTCTCCAGCACTTCTGGATGCTCTGCAAGGGAGGAAGCCCCCGCTCTGCCTCTTAGTTTGATGGACACTTGTGAGGGATTTAGCAAAACGTCATTTTTGTTTTGAGCAATGGTACCCAGATCATGGTGTTAAGAATTGTCCTCATTCCTGAAGCTTCAGAAAGCAAGACGAAAAAGCACATGAGGGATTCAAACCACTGGGAGCAAGGATCAGAAGAAACAACCAAGTACAGAATCAGAACCAGAGGGCCAGCAGAAATTGAATTATTAGATTAAAAATTCAAATAAGTAAGAGCTTATTAGCTTCTTGCTAGACAATACAGGGCGACATGCCTGAAACACAATGAAAAACATGTGCTAGTCAGGGTTTTCTAAAGGAACATAACCAATAGAAATGAATATATATGTATATTAGATGTATAGGCTTATAGGAGTCAGGATATCTGTGCATTTCAGAGGCTGAGAACCCAGTATAGCTGCCTAGTCCACAGTTCTGGATGCCTGAGCATGGAATGAAGGCCCACAGTGGTAGGTCTTCAGTCCCCACTGGAAGGCTAAAGAAACTTAGGTCTAATATCAATAAAGAAAAGGAATATCCATGGCAGCAACAGAGTAGATGGACTTACCAGCTGGGAGAGAAAGAAGACAGGCAAAAACAATAGCTTTTCCCTGGAAACTGCTTGTATCTGGAAAGCTGCAGGAAGGTGTCACCCCTGAGGGAGGGTCTTTTTCCCTCAGTAGATCCTTCCAAGATAAACCTTTATAGACCCGTGTAGAGGCATGACCCTATTTAGTCAAGTTGACAAGCAAAATTAGTCATCATAGGATGATAGGAGAGTTAGAGATAATGACTGAAATCAGCTCATGAGAGCATTGTGGGGAGCTGGGTTTTATTCTACATCCACTGGGAAGTCAAATGGAGACATCAAACAGAAGAGAGATGAAGCCGTTAAATGGGAGGGTTGGAAACTGGTTTCATTAAGACAGCAAGACTGGGGGCGGGGGGCAGAATGGCAGATTGTCAGAGATCAGAGTAGAAGTGGGAAAGGGGAGACTTATTGGGAGGGTAGTGAAGTCTAGACAAAGTGGAAGTGACTTGAGTGTGTGGCAATACAGCTGGCAAAACCCTGAGTGGGTAGATCTTGGACCATCCATCTACGCCTAATGTAGCTTGTTAAAGTGATTGTACCCTATCACAAAGTTTCTGGTGGTTGGAAATCTACAGCAGTTAAGTTGGGTACTTCAGGGTCAGGGTCTCTTGTGAGGTCATCAGCCCTCTGACTGAGGCTGGAGTCGAGTCAGAACTAAAACAGGAGGAAGATTGTCCTTGCAAATGCATCCATGTGGTTCTCAGGAGGCTTAGTTCCATGTAGCTGTTCACCTGGTACCTCTGTTCCCTACCACAGGTTCTCTCCACGGGGTGATCACAACAAGATGATGACTGGCAGCTTGCTTCTCTCAGAGTCAGAGGAAAATGGCTGTTTATTTGCTAGCATGGAGGCATATAAATTCATAGGAAACAGAAGTTGACTCACTGCCCCTGTGTGTTGAAGAGCAAACTCTGGGCCTTATGCAGACTGGACAAGTGCCCCACCTCTGAGCTGCAGGACCCCTGGGCTTCAGATATATCAGTGAATAAATTCTCCCATGTGCTATTGGTCACATAGACCAACTCTAGTACGTGTAGAAAAAGATGACTCTTGTTATGAGTCTCCAGAAGTGGAGAAAATGGAGGCCATCTTGGAAGCTAAGATCTTTGGTTACATAATCACATTGACTTTGCTGATTAGTCTGATGTACAGGAAGAAACATGTGTTTAGGCTTTTGGTTTGAGCTACAATGGGAACCATTGGAGAATCATCATATTGAAGGTGGGGTAAAAAAAATCAATAATCCTAATTTCAAGCTCCTAATTCTGTGGTAGAGTGCTTGACTAGCACACACAGATTCTTGGGTTCCGTTTCAGCTATTGCCAATAAAATAAAATAAAATAAAATTCTGACTTCAATTTCTGAAAGGACTCTTAAATAATCAAGAAATTTGAGTCACAGCCATGGGTAAAAGGCAGCTTGGGAACATTCAGCTGTGGTCCCTTAGCCTTAATTGTTCATATTTTTTTAAAAAGTCCATTTTTTTCTGAACCAAAGCAGTATGTTGGAGTCAGTGCTTAGTCACTAGGATTCTCAAAGCTCCCCAATCCTGAAGTATATCCAAGTTAACCACCAAGGAGGGAGAAGAGAAGGGGGCCCAGAAACCCTCCATGAGTGTGAGGACGGAGGACAGCTCGTGGTCCTTGAGGAGGAATAACATGAGGTATGGTTTGTTTTGCAGGGCTTGTGGACAGGCTGGCCTTGCAGCTTAGTGACTTTGCTGCAGGCCTGCTTGAGAGAAGAGTTTGTGCGTGTCACACGCAAGCTATCATCTGTGGCCATAGAGAACAGAGAATTGCTTTGGAATTTCAAAATGTAAAAAAAACCATCTGATTCTATTTCATAATGCAATCAGACTTAATTAGACCCAAAGTATTTACTGAGTATTCCTCTGGCCTTTTTAATTAGGGATACAAGTTAAGCACATTTGAATCTGACACTCTTTAAGGCTGGCTGATTCTGTGCAGAGATGTGGCTGGCTTCCAGCTGAAAGAGCCGGAAGTCAGGCTGAAAGAGAAGAGAGAGAGTGGCCAGTCTCACTTAGCTTCACAGTAACTCCAAAAGGTCAGTGTTTGCATGCAAAATGACTTTGGGCTGTCTGATATTAAATAGATACTTGTAGATATTTTTCTATACTATGGGCATTTGTACATTAGCAGATTCATTTTCTCATCTGGAAGGCTCCACTGGTAATCTTCCACACTCCAAACTTCCAGGATAAGGTACCCGGTAAGCTAAGAGATCAAAGGCTTTCAACTGAGTCCTGGGCTCTGGCAGCTGAGGCACTGAAACTGTGATCCACCCATACATTGTTTCTGAGCCTTGATCCATAAATCTACCAAGACAAAATCAAAAGTGCTGAAAGATCTGGCACGTTGTCTAACACATACCTGAACCCTTCTGGGCACATCCAAAAGCTGTAACTTGGTCCAGATTTCTATCCAAAGAAACCAAGATGCTCTTCATTTAAAGTCCAAAGATCTGGGTTCAAGATTCAGCTCTGCGGGCTGTTAGCTGTGAGTCCGAGGACTGGCTGGCTGGCTGGCTGGACCCTCAAGTGCAGGTGACATGAATCAATCTTCCCTCTTTGGGAAGTCATCGTCTACCATGGATGCTATCACTTTTTGGGGATGGAGTGGAGGGAAGTACACAGCCATAAAGTGCCTCATTTTGCAAATGTATACACTTGCTACCCCCATCAGCCCTCATCTTGTGGTGGATACACAAGATATCACCTGCCTTGGACATTTGCTACTTTGGTTTTTTCACCATCAGGGCTTTTTTTTCTTTCTAAACCCCATATAGCACAGACCTCCTCTTTCTCTAGTACATTGAAAAAAACATTTTGTTTTTGAGAATTTTATAAATGTATACAATGAGATACGGTTATGTCCACCCCCTCTTTCAACTCTCTCTAAGCCCCTCCCCACAAGCCCCCTCACAATATCGTTTTCTTGTCTGATGACCCTTGAAGTCCAATTAGTGCTGTGCATATGGACATGGATGTGGCGCCATCAATAACAAGAAACGATTCTGCACTGACCAGACACTCTCCACTGCTGATAGCTCCTCAGTAAGGGGTGGGCTCTGGAGAGCTTCCCTATCGTCTGTGCTGGGATTTTGACTGGCTTGGTCTTGCATAGACAGCCTCAGCTGCTGTGAGCTCAAGAATATGACATCCATGCTGTGTCTAGAGGACAGCATCTCTCAGCTCTCCTCCCATCCTCTGGCTCTTCCACGCTTTCCAACTCTTCCACGATAGTCCCTGAATCCCGATGTCCTGTTTAGGGCTGATCACCCAGCCTCATAGTCTCAGCACCTTGACCAGTTATGTGTCCCTCTGCTGACTCCTGCCCACTGCAAAAGGAGCTTCTCTGACCAAAGCTGAGAGCAGCCCAGGTCTGTAGGCGCTGAGAGCTTGGGCATTCCTCTTTAGAAAATCGTGACTGATTAGCTCTGTCTCACTTGGAACATCTGTTTTGTTTTGCATGTGGTTCTTTTTAAGTTCAGTATCATTTTCTTTTATGTTTATCCACGGGTGTCTGGGTTTGTCCTGAGTGGTCACTCTGATCTGTATTGCACAGATCAGAAAGAAAGTTCTCTCCATTAACGGGGCCTGCTAGCTTCTTTCCACATGGCATGTGTCTGCACAAGTCAGCCTCACTTAGAGAGCAATCTAGCTTTGGATGTTTGAAGATGCTCTCCCTAGCCAAAGTGGGTATCAGCTACTGGGATAGCATGTGTGCGTTTGTGTGTGTGTGTGTGTGTGTGTGTGTGTGTGTGTGTGTAATGGAAATATCCCAGAAACATTCTGTTTTTGCCTTTCATTTGAAAGAATATGTCTCCTTCAGCACACGTGCTGAGAGTTCAACAGCTCCCTCCCGTTCTAAGCCCAGGGACATTTGAGAGGATGAGTCATGGTCTAAATGCAGGAGCCGCCACTCTACACTGTGCATACTTGGGTATCATCCCAGTCTGTGATAGTAGGCATGACTCTGGCCCCACAGGGAGGGATTCTGAGCTTTAATGTGGCATCAATCACGATCTGATATTTTTGGAATACTAGAAACTAGAGGAGTCGAGTTGATGCTTCAGAGATCTGCATAATGAACACAGTAGACATGACGCTATTCTAGGAGACAGAAGTCCTGAGTAGTATCCTTATCTTTCACTAAATAGAGGCCTGATTTAGGGCAAGCCTAAATCTAGACCTCAGAGAGAAACAGGTTAAACTAGATCATCTTACTGTCCATTTCTTTAAAGGTCCAAGGGTTAACTGGTAAGACAGCATTGGCCCAGTCAACAGGAATTAAAATTTTTGTCTTTATCTTTCAATGTTTTCACTTATCTGGAGAGATGGAACGGAGAAGAAAATATCCTGGAATAATTTTTTGGGTGTCTAATAGACACAGACATAATATTGAGTCAGAGTTGATCAGAAACCAGATGTGGGAATGGGAAGGAGAGGAGAGGCAAGCAGGAAGGAAGGCATCCTGTGGTTCCTTCTCTAATCTCAGCTGGTAGATATTTGGAAAGTGCCTAGACCCACACTGGGCACGTACTAAGTGCTATATAAATGTTTGCTAAATAAAATATAAAGCAGTGAAGTTATATTGGGCAATAAAGCAGCACAAAGCTGCTTATGGAAGATCAGTCTGGAAGAGGAGGTTGGACTGCCCTTGGAGAGCCTGGGACGCCAGGGCTGAGGGGAAGGAACAGACATTGCAACTGCAGAGGTAAGAGAATGGCTACTGTAAGTTTGTTCTAGGGGTGCCGTATGGGTGAGTCGACAGAGAGGATCCGCATAGACGTTAGGGAGAGGATACTAGGCAACATTAGGTATGGCAGAGGAGACATAGGGGACTGACTCTCACTGTGTAATACTTACCCACTAGGACCTTCTGCTCCCTGGTAGCTGAAACATTTTAACCCGGTTTCTTTATCAATGACCAATGGTCTCTGGTAGGGAAAGTGCATGAGGAAACTTTGCAGTCACGGTTACGGGTGGTGGTGCTGATGCTGGTGATAAGGGACAATTCCAGGAAGAGAAGGGGACAACATAGGCTCCTGGGACAGAGGCTCCCTAATGCCAGTCTGTAGACAGGTGCCACAGCCCAGGTGGCCACATTTTTATCCTTCTCAGGAAAGTCACTGTACTTTGAAGGATGAAAAGCTCACCTTTCAAGGGGGCCATCCTTAATTGTAAGGTTAAGTTCTCACTTTTCTTGTGGATATGTTGAAATGTGTTTTCTACACTTTGTATGCACTTACTTTTTAGATGTATTTATTTTGTGTTTATGCATGTTTTGCCTTCAGGTGTGCATATATCGGTACCACATGTGTGTGCCTGGTATCCCTGGAGGTCAGAAGAGGGAGTCAGATCCCTTGGAACTGGATGGTTCCAGTTATGGATGGTTTCAATTCACCATGTGGGTCCTGGGAATTGAACCAGGATCCTCTGAATGAGCAGCCAGTGTTCTTAACCACTGAGCCATTCCTCCAACCACACCTCCATCTTTTCATAGTAAAATAACAGAGTAGCTGGTGGCAGATTCTGTTTGTCTAAATGTCCTAACAATAAAATAAGGGGTTGGTAACAGTGACTTAGAATCTAAATACTATGTCTACAAATTCTCAAATGTCTAAGAAAACTGAAGTTAAACTAGCTACAAAGGTATATCTCTTTTCCTCCCCAAGTCCATATAAATAACAAAAGGTATTTTTAAAATTTCATCCAGGCTGGGGAGGAATATTGTCAGGTTCAGAATATTAAGAAATTTTGAAGCACACTAAATTCCTTAGGGTATGGGTGAGTAACATACAGGCGAGCCATCTGAGCATGGAAAAGTACTCAGCTTTCCGACTAATAAGGCACCTAACTAAGATAATAAGAATTGAGCCTGGTGGTTCAGGACTGTTATTGAAGCTACTCAGGATGCTGAGGCAGGAGAATCACCAGCTAAAGCCTGCCTGGGAGGCTCAGTCAGCTCCAGGTCAGCCTGGGTAACATAGTGAGACCCTGCCTAACATCAAAAAACAAAGGAGGACTGAGGGTACAGCTCAGCTGTGGACAGGTTACCTAGCATGAGCTCGGGCCCAGGTTCAGCCCCTGGACCTGAAGAGAAAACAGCAAAGGGTGGGATTCCATGCCATTCATGTTTTAGAGTAGCAAACCTTTTGTATGACTGATAAAAGTATAATTGCTTTGAGTGCTGAGGGGGACAGAGAAATATTCAGATTGCATTATCTCTCAAATAAACCTATAGATTTTTCTTCTTCTTCTTCTTCTTCTTCTTCTTCTTCTTCTTCTTCTTCTTCTTCTTCTTCATCTAGCAGTTCTATCCTCTTAATTGGCTTTTGTTCTAGTTTCTCTTCTGTTGTAGTGTTAAAATGATTGAAGCAACATAGGGGAAAGGGGTTTATTTTGGCCTATTGTTCCAAAGAGATAGAGTTCATTATAGTAGGGAAGACATGGCAACAGGAACATAAAGCTTACTCAATCACAGTGCATCAGAAGTTAGTGGAGAGAGAACAGGAAGCCAGGTCAGATTATGAAGCCTTAAGGCCCACCCCCAGTGACTCACTTCCTCCCGCAATGGTCTAGCTTCTAAAGGGTTTCACGACCTTCCCCAACAACGCCACCATCTGGGGAAATATTTAGACAGGAGCCTATGGGAACACTTTATATCCAAACCTCAAAAATAGGGCATTGAGGCGCAACAGTAACACAGGCATGTGCAAAGGCTGTAGGGAAACTCTACCAGTTGAGCTGTGGGATAGTCAACCAGACTACAGTTTATTCCCAACCCTCTGCTTGGACTTGGTGATCTTGATATTTAACTACAGTAATAAGTGGGAAACTTTTTAATACTATGTTAAATGCATTTTTGTAAGGAACAAAATAAACCCTGGTGTTCAATGATAAAGTGATTTCTGAAGAATGCTGATTCATCCATGAGATGAAGTAATATGCCGCTAATGATAGTACATTGCCAAAGAAAACCTACCAAATAAAAGCCATAAAGACAAGAACGATGTTGCAGTGGATTCTAATGAAAATATGCATACTGGTCAACAGTACTTCTGGATGTTAGCAGTGTGGGTAATTTCCTCTTGATATTCATATTCTCCGAGGTAAGGACATTATTTGAGTCATCACAAAAACTCATTTTCTAAACACACAGGGAAAGCAGGAAGCACAAACACACAGGAGATAAAATTGGAAGCCCATACAGGTGCAACATAAACAGCCTGGAACTCATCTAAATCCCGGCATACTCCTCGGTCTAGCTTTAGGAAACTGCCACTGTATGATGCATTAGTAGAGGATGGGAACCCTTGTATCTGGGTCGGATCAGAGACTGAGATTATGGACAGATGAGTCATAGCACCACTGTAGCTTAATCATGTAGATAGAGCCTTTTAAAAAAAATTTAAAAGCTACATTTTACGTGTGTGTGTGTGTGTGTGTGTGTGTGTGTGTGTCTGTGTAGGGAGGTGTGCATGTATCATGGTGTGAATGTAAAGGTCAGAGGACAACTTCAGAAGTTGGTTCTTTCCTTCCACTAAATGGTTCCCAAGGATTAAATTCAGGCTGTCAGACTTGGTGGTGAGTGCCTTTACCTATTGGACTATCTTTCCATCTAGATAGAGTACTTTGCTTTGGGGATTTTGTTTTGTTTTGAGACAGGAGCTATGTATCCTTAGCTGGCAGGCCAGGTTGGCCTCAAACTCACAAAGACCTGCCTGCTCTGCTTCCTGGGTACTGTGGTTAAAGGCGTGCCCCACCACAAGCAGCTTACGTGGACTATGTTATATCCTATGCTGTCCCCATCACTATTTTTTATTTTAAATTATTGAATATTTTAGATGTGAATACACCAAATATTTATTTAATGAATGTCATGTAGCTAAGACACAAAATCCTGTAGATATACTTAAACTAACTCTAGTTACCTGATTCTGATATTATGACTTAATGGTTTCATTTCCATGCATGTCCTTACATTCTGTGTTTATGCATGCTTTGTGTGTGTCTGGCTTCCTATCAAGCTATCAGGATACAGGCAACTTGCTTCTCCCACCTCCATTACTGTGCACTGTCCCTTCGCAAAGATGAATTCAAATCATTCTCTATGTATTTCTCTGTTGAGGAATATGAATGTTGTTTCTAGTCTCTTTCATAGTCAAGGCAGAGCCACAATATACATTTTTGATCATTCTGGAGTTTGCTGAAAGAACAGATTGTTTTAGGTGTTTTTACTGTACCCACACAGTAAATAAATGTTTGGGGGCAGATATGTTAATTTACTTGACTACAGTAACTAATAATAATTTCATATATATAATATGTTATATATTATATATAAAACTATTATGGTATTATTATTTATTTATTATTATTATGGTATTATTATTATTTATTATGGTATTTATTTACAGTATTGTAAATAAATACAACAGAACTTTAAGAAAACAGAAAAAGGGGCTGGAGAGATGGCTCAGCAGTTAAGAACACTGACTGCTCTTCCGAAGGCCCTGAGTTCAATCCCAGCAACTACATGGTGGCTTACAACCATCCGTAATGAGATCTGATGCCCTCTTCTGGTGCATCTGAGGACAGCTACAGTGTACTTGATATAATAATAAATAAATCTTAAAAAAAAAAAAGAAAAAACCAGCAAAAGGTGCATAGATGTGTGTCAGGGGGTCTGCATATGCCATGGTGTGTGTTTATAGAGGTCAGATAAAGGAATACTGTATTTAACCATAAAAATTAAAGACTTGCAAGTAAAAAGGATTTAGAAATTAAAAGGTAAACATAGTATTGAATTGAATTTTATTGCTAGTAAAAGGAAATACCTAAACATTTTTTATAGATTTTTATATTTAAAGTATGTGTTCATGTGCTTGTTTGAATGTGGGTTTGTGCACATGAGTGCAGTACCTGTGGAGGCCAGTAGAGGGCGTCAGATTCCCTACAGCTGCAATTTAGGTCCTTGCTTGTTAGCTGCCATAGTGCATGCTGGGAACTGAATTTAGCTCCTCTGAAAGAGTAGGTTGTTGTCTTAACTGTGGAGACATTACTCCACTCCCTTGCAGAAGGGACTTTATACCCCTCAAAGTCTTCGGTTCTGCATATTTGCAAGTGATAACCTAACCTAAGCAATCTTGCTGATGACATCAGAGCTGGGTGTCTAGTCTGATGGAGATTTGTGAGATGAAGCAATGATTCCCATTAAGCTTGAATCCTAAAAGCTTCCCAGTGTCACCCTCAGGTAGGGCATTTTCAGTCATCTCCCACGGTCAGGATGGAAGGGAGGCGAGTGTAACCACATTCTGCAGAGACGAAAGGGTGTGCACTGGATTGCTTTTCTAACTGGAGGCTGTTACACGGAAGGAGGGGGAACAGCATGCTTCACACTGGCTTATTTCAACAGTATGTGGTTATTATGGTCTAGTGCCTGGGGCTTGTATATATTTTTGTTAAGGTGAAATTTCCTTTGTAATAGAATTGGTTCTAACAGACTTTGATCTATATGCATCTCACTTACCCATTCTCCCTCTGGCAATGTTGATAGCCCTTGCTCCCTCACCAGCAACCAGCCCAGCCATGTCTAAGGACCTTAATGTGCCTCTAATTTGTGACCACAAGCTCCCCAACAGGAATGTCCCCATGAGCTCCGTTTTGTGTTGATTTACCACACTCCCGTCTATCATGGATGGCCTTACCCAATCGGCCTTTCCCAAGGTGTTCATTCTGTTGCTTTGGTTATCTCCTTGGAACTTTCCAGGCCTGTTGAGACTCGATTTTGACACACATTATAGAGGATGAACTGTTATGTTCTGGTACGTTCTAAGTATTTGTATCTGTCTGGCATGAGTGCTGCATCTGCCTGGGCCGGGTAGTAGTCAGGGTAAGATAGAAAACTCGTGTTTAAATGGGAACAGCTGCCAGCCACCTCGCCACAGTGTTTAGTGTTTAATGAATGTAGCCTAAAAGGAGCGTGAGCATGATGCAACCCACTAAATCACCACCGTAGCCTGCGCAATGGCTTTTCCTAGACAGAGTCTCTGTAAATGGATGCTTTCTTTTCCAGAGTGCTTTACATATAATAAACACTGGCTGGATTTGTCTAATTGTTTTCCTCCCTTTCTTTTCTATACTCATTCTGCAAGAAGGCACACCATAGGCTCCTGCTTATAGTGTTTCTCAAAATAGAAAGCTCTCTTTACTAGACCGTTGTGTCTGCCTCGGTGCCTGGGACCCTGTTCTTCACAACTTCTATAAAAATATGACTATAACAGCTGGGGATATAAATTATTATCATAATAATATTAATTAGCTTAGCCAGCGCTTCGAGGCCCACAGGAAGAACAATATAATGGCCATTCATTCAAGCAACACTTAAGACATAACAATTTTAGCTTGAGTGAAGTTTGGGCTAAAGTTGCCTCTGTATAGACCTTGCTTGGCCTAAACCTTTCTCTGTACTGGTAGACAGTGCCTTAATCTGATATATAAGCCGACTCTTATGACAAGCTGCAGAGCCTCAGCCAATCCCAGCAACTGAGCTTTAGTCAACTAAGTGCCCCAACTATTCAAATGGATTCAAGCACGGCAAAGGCCAAGACTTAACACACAGTGCTTTCTAAATCTCACATCCATCCCGTTTCTCTGGCCTTCGACACAATCTGCCCACATGTTGGTGTAGACCATTTGGAGCTGTTTTAGTTCATATTGCTCCTGAATTCCAGAATCATAAATCACATGTAAAGTGAGTTAAGTGGACTGAAAGGTACTTGCTGCTCTTGCAGAGGACACAGTTTAGCTCCTAGCACTCTGTCTGGTGTCTGGTGGCTCACAACTACCTGTAACTCCAGCTCCAGGAGATCTGACTCTCTCTTCTGGCCTTAGCAGACATTCACCAACACACATTCACATAAATAAAAAAATAAATCTTAAAAAAGAAAGGAAGAGAATGTACAGCGCTGGCTCTGCGGCGGTTTTCTGTTAGTGTGGGGGCTCCACATGCTCTCTCCCAGACTGCTGACTCAAGGTCATTGTCTGAACCCCACCTCAGAGAGCTATATGTTCTGGGGGGGGCCTCCACAACTGATCTGGAGGGTGATAGCCTTGGATTATGACAGCTGGGAGGGAGCTGCCCAAGCCACTTCCTGGCCATCTCCATGCCTTCGACTTCAGTGTGAGAAGAGGGTAGAGGGGGGTCTCCAAAAGAGGGTGGACAGGATCTCCAGAAGTCCGCAGGATCACTCCTGGGAGACAGCCAAGAGAATTCAGGATTTTCATTTTTCTGGTAGTATTGTGCCAGGCAGGGGTACGTGGAGGGCACAGGATCTCTGTCTCCTGTGCCATTGTTCCATTTCCCTCAGCTTTCTATTTGACTGTTCCTGAGTTATGTCCTCAATAAAACACAGGGCAGGGTTCTGTGAGTCTTTTTAGTGAGGAATCTTCCAGCTGGAGACTGGGAGCTTGTTATAAATAACAAGACACTCCAATTAAGAAACACAAAGAATTTTAGGAGTTCAGCTAAGAATGGAGAACAAGGCTCTCTCTCTCTCTCTCTCTCTCTCTCTCTCTCTCTCTCTCTGTGTGTGTGTGTGTGTGTGTGTGCTTCCTGTGCTTCAGAGAGATACCGTACAAGGCTTTTTTTTTTTATTTCAAGGTGGGATTTTAATAATAGCCCTGGCTGCCCTGGAACTCACTCTGTAGACCCAGCTAGCCTCGAATTCCCAGAGATCCACCCAACTCTGCCACTGCTGGGGTTAAAGGTGTGCACCACCACTGCCTAGCACAGTGCAAATATCTTAAAGCATTTACTGGCTCTTCTCATTCACCAGTCGCCCACAGTGCTGCAACACTGGGGTTTCCAAAATTCTGCCTTTGCTAATTTGATGGCGATAAGCAGATTCTCAGAGAAATCCTCATTTGTATTTCTCTGTTTCTGTATAAGTCTGGGTATCCCTTTTTATGTTCCAGAGAGCTGTCTCTAGCTGGAAGAGGTAGGTTTTGAAGAGAGGAGAGTGGAAAGGTCAGGAAACTCTGACCCCTTGGGGGAGGTTGGAAGAAGGATGACATGTAGGTTGGCCATGGACAAATGGCACTGATTTTTTTTTTTCTTATGGAGTTTTAACAGAGTCAATCCCCCTTTCTTCATCTCTTGCCCCCACCTCCCCCCCTAGGATCCACACTTATCTCTCTGGGCATGTCAATCGTGGTCTCATTCTTAGGGGCATCTCTGGCTTCATCCAAGGGAGATTCTCTAGGACTATTGTTACGGTTTATATCTGAAATGTCTCCCCAGGCACGTGTTTGAAGGTGGGCCTCTAAGAAACAGCCTTTGCCTGTTCCTAGCCCTGACTCCAGGCTTGCTTCTGATCTGTTTTTTCTTTCTGTTTTAAATAATAATAATAATAATAATTATTATTATTATTATTATTATTATTAAATTTTTTACAGTCCAGTTGTTACCCCTCCTGGTCTACCATCCCATTCTTCATCCCATTCCTCCTCCCCATCTCCAAGAGGATGTCCCCACCCCACCCCCACCCTACCAGCCCTCTCTACTCCCTAGGACCTCAAGTCTCTTAAGGGTTAGGTGCATCTTCTCTCACTGAGGTCAGACCAGGCAGTCCTCTGGTTGAATATGTGTCAGAGGCCTCATATCAGCTAGTGTATGCTGCCTGGTTGGTGGCTCAGTGTCTGAGAGATCTCAGGAGTCCAGGTTATTTGAGACTGCTGGTCTTCTTATGGGGTCGCCCTCCTCCTCAGCTTCTTCCAGCCTTCCCCTAATTCAACCACAGGTGTCCATTGTTGGGTGTAAGTGTCTGCATCTGACTCTTTCAGCTGCTTGTTGGGCCTCTCGGAGGGCAGCCATGCTAGGCTCCTGTCTGTAAGCACATCACAGCATCAGTAATGGTGTCAGGCCTTGGAGCCTCCCCTTGAGCTGGATCCCAGTTTGGGCCAATCACTGAACTTCCCATCCGCCTCAGTGTGAACAGACTGCTCATGCTCTTGCTGCATGAACTGGACTCACCATGCCTTCCCACCATGATCTAAGAAACCCTCTGATGACAGACACAATACGTCCCTGTCCCTTCTGTTGTTCCTGCCAGATACTGTCACACCGACTCAGAGAAAACCATCGTGACTGAAGTGACCCTCCCATAGGCTCCAGCAGGAGCTGCTCTGGGCACTGTGTTTTGCTAGCATTACACTTTGATGCTGTATAAGTAAGTTACTTTGGTTTTGTTGCTGGGTCAAAATTCCTAGTAAAAGCATCTTAAGGGAAGAAAGGTTTTTTGGTTTTGTTCTTTTTGGGTTTTTTTGTTTTTTGTTTTTTTGTTTTGCCTCACGGTTTGTGGGTGCAGTCAATCATGGAGGGGAAGGCACGGGTGGCAGGATTGTGAAGTAGCTGGTCACGTTGCGCCTACATTCAGGAAGCAGAGAGAAAAATGCTGGGGAAGATCTGCTAATTTTCACTGTTTCATTCTGTATGCTATCCCAGCCTAAGGGAGGGCAGTGCTCACATTTTAGGGTGAGTTTTCCCTCTTTAGTTAATCCTTTCTGGAAACATTCCTAGAGACATACCCAGAGGTGTTTCCATAGTGATTCGAAATCCAGTCAAGTTGACAATGGGAATTTACCATCACTGATGCAGTTTAGAGAATTAAACATTCCCAAGTGAAGGGGTGCTCCTGTTACCTCTGCCTCTAGAGGTAACAGCTGGCACAGGAAGGCGGATCTGTCCTGTGGAGTTGCGGTGGGAGTGAGACCTTCTGCATATACAAGACAGAAGAAAAAGTTCTCGGCACTGTAGGGAGGTGTAAGGGTGGTTGGTGATCCCCTGGTTGTGTGATTTTCTATCAGCCCCTTACCAGCGTGGTGACACGTAAGCAGGATGGTGCTGCTAACAGACGTCAGGAGTAACATGGCGGCCACGGGCATCTTGTCTTCTGCTGGCAGGGTATAGCAAGTGGTTCTGGCAGGCCCAGAGGGTGACGTGTGCCTGGGAAGAGAATATCTTCACCCACAGAATGTGCCACATCTGCTTCGGGGGAGAACAAGAAGTTGGCCTCCTCTGAGCATGGAGGAAGGGTGGGAGCAAGATGTTGACAGATGAATGACTCATGATTTTTTACCAGTATGGAGGACAGCTACCACCCCACCACTAATAGCACTAGACAGATGCTGTTACCCAGTCACATGTTTCTGTTGGGTTCCTGCTGAGTACTGAGGCTTCTCCTGAATCCTAGGCCTCAGTGATATGGGTGTCAGTGACGTAAGAGAAACAGGGGAAGGGGTGCCTGTCCTTAGTGTGGTGGCAGCAGCTCACTTTCTAAAGCAGTTGGGTGTGTGAGATTTCTATTGTGACAGGTGGCAGACATGGAAGGGGTGTGGTATTGTTCACACAGAGAAACTGAGGCCCAGAGAGGTACAGAAAGAGTCTAAGCATCTACATTTGAACCAAAAGTCATGAGGATGCTTCTCCCATCATGGGGCATCAAGTACTTGGTGCATCCTGCTTATATCCTACACCGTATCATAATGTTAGGGAGTTAGAAATCCCAAGGCACCATGTCTGCCCCTGCAGAGCATGGGGAGTCCTGACTTGTCAAGGACAGTCTCTATGCTGTATGTGGCAGAGGAAGATGGTAACATCTCTGCAGAATGGTCTCACTCTGGTTTCCCTTAGCAGCCTGTCCTGGGGCTCTATTTCCTCTTTCTCCTCCATAGTCAGCTTCAGCTTCTACAGAAGCCCCACCTCTTAGAGAAGCTGCAAAGATGTACCTTAGAGATATGGGAATGAGCGGAGCATTCAGTTTTTGAAAGAGCTGCATTCATCAATGTCCTCTTTTCTTTTTTTTCCATTAATTTATTTCTTTATTCATATTAATTATAATCAAAGCCCCTTCCCTCCTCTCCTCCCAGTTGCTCCCCCTAAACACCTCTAACCATGAACCCCTCCCACTCTCTTCAGAGAAGGGGAAGCCTGCCATGAGTACCAGCCTGCCCTTGCATATCATAGCACAGCAGAACTAAGTGCATCCTCTCCCACTGAGGCCAGACAAGGCAGCCCAGCTAGGGGAAGGGGATCCAAAGGCAGGCAGCAGAGTCAGAGACAGCCTCTGCTCCAACTGTTAGGGGACCCACATGTAGACCAAGCTGCACATCTGATACAAATGTGTAGGGATTCTAGGTCCAGCCCATGTATGCTCTTTGGTTGGTGGTTTAGTCTCTGTGAGCCCCCATGGGCCATTATGCTAGGCTCCTGTCTGCAAGCGTAGCAGAGTATCATTAATAGGAATTGAGACTCTCCCATGGGATGGGTCTCAAGTTGGGCCAGTTATTGGTTGGTGTCTAATTTCTTGAGTTCTTTGTGTATCTTGGATATTAATCTTCTGTCAGATGTAGGGTTGGTGAAGAACTTTTCCCGGTTGTGTAGGCTGCTGTTTTATCCTATGGATGGTGTCCTTAGTTGCAGATTTTTAGTTTCATGAGATCTTATTTAACAATTGTTAATCTTGGAGCTTGAGCTATTGGTATTCTAATCAGGAAGTTGTCTCCTGTGTCAATATGTTCAAGGCTGGCCCCATTTTTCTCTTCAGTTAAATTTAATTTGTCTCGTTTTATGTTGAGGTCTTTGAGCCACTAGGGCTTGAGTTTTGTGCAGGGTGAAAACTATGGATCCATTGCATTCTTCTTCATGCAGACCTCCAGTTAGACCAGCATCATTTATTGAAAATGGTTTCTTTTTTTCCCATTGTATGGCTTTGGCTTCTTTGTCAATAATCAAGTGTCCTTAGGTGTGTGAGTTTATTTCTGGGTCTTCGATTTGATTCCATTGATCAACCTGTCTGTTTTTAGGCCAATACCAATCGGTTTTTATTACTATTGCTCTGTAGTACAGCTTGAAATCAGGGATGGTGGTACCTCCAGAAGTTCTTTTATTGTACAGGATTGTTTTTGCTATTCTGTCTCTTTTGTTTGAGTTTGATTATGAAGTGAAGGTTCTGGCTGTTGATACCACCTCCTGGCAATAGCCAGGGAGATCGCCCTGCTGGCTGTGTCAAGAAAGGTCCCTTATTAGAAATATTTGTTTTGTGTGTAGCAGGTCTTGGTGTTCTTACTCAGTTCTGCACGTTCTTTCTGACTCTATTTCTCAGTCTTGGCCAGGGATGGGGAGAGTGAAGAAAAGTGTCTTCTTGCCAAGGCTGCTTCCCATGCCTGAGTTAGTGATTTGTCTTAGAAGGGCCATGCAGGGGAGCATCAGACAGCCAAGGGTTCTAACCTCATCTCCAACTTCCTTTATAATCTGCTGGCTCACCTTACTCCTCAGATCTGTGGTTCCCTCAACCGGAAAGATGAAAACTTGTGGTCAGGATAGCTGTCTGATGGCCTACATCACCCTCCAGTCCCTGGTATGGAAGTACTGCTGGGATGCAGCTATGTAAGGGGTGTGTTCCCTGATGCATGCACATATAGTACAAATCAAAGTGTGCACAGCACACATGCATGGACTATGGGAGAAACAACAATACTTTCTGCACATGACAGTAAAGAGAAAGGAAAGAAAAAAATATCCTTTCTGCATCCTACTTCTTCTGGTTATTGGCATCAGGACACTAGAGTCCTAGGACAATCAAGGCCAGTAATACTTTCTGTGATGCTGAAACAGCTACATCTGCACTCCCCAGTACAGCAGCCACGAACAACTGCGGCTATTGAGCACTCAAAGTCGAACTGGTACAAATGAAAACTGGTTTTACATTTTATTTGTTTTCATTTATTAATACATAAATCTAAAGAGCACCATGAAGTTATGACTTATCATATTGGACTATGGGTCCTTTAATCCACTGGTGAGAAGGGGGCTGAGGCACCGGTGAGGAAAACCATCCATTTTCCCCCTGTAAATTTCCCAGTAAACTTTATACCACATAACACATATATGTAACTGGACTCTTCTACATGATACCTGAGTCTGCATGGTGCCATCACTGGGAGGAAGGCATTGAGTGTCCCTACATGTGTACACTGGACTGTTACAAGGGTTGAGAGTCATCCTCTTGTTAAGCTGTAGCAATACAGCATTAATTCTCATGGCATCCAGGATCTCAGCTAACACCCTTTTCAGGAGGATGAATGGAGGCAATTTGATGGTGATAATGGGAAACCCCAAAAGTACTGTGTAAATGTGTCATGTGTACTGGACAGTGTTGGCTATCCCTACTGCCTGTGAATGTTTCTTGACAATGATATTTCCAGGCAGCAGGAAAGCAGCAATGTCATAATGAGAGAAAGGAGGTGCATATGGAAGGCTTTGGAGGGAGAAAGGGGAAGGAGAAGGTGATATAATTCTATTTTAACCCAGGTATTTAAACCATGCTCCTTCCTCCTGCACCTGCCTCAGCTATCTCACTGACCTCAGCCATAGTGACTGCTCCGTTGTCCTCTTGGGCTCACACTAGACAGTGGCCCTGGTCTTCCCTCATTGATTCATCACCAGCCACTTCAATGTGGGCACAACAGGAACGTTCTAGTGCAAGTCCCAGAAAGGCAGTGGCAGGGTGGCATGGAGGGGCAGTCTGCTTTGCAGAGTGGGTCTGAGGGTTGACGGAGATACACTGTAAGTAGAGAAGCCTTACTCTTTGTAACTGCCATTACTCACTATATCAAAATGTCAGATGCTGGGTAACTTTTAAAGAAGAGATTTATTTAGCTCACAGCTTTTGGGCAGTGCTAATTCTGATAGGAAGTCCCCTGGTTGCATAATGATTTGAACATTGTGAGAGGAAAAGATTACACTGCAAGACAGGAAGCCCAAGAGTGGCATGAAGTCAGGCTTGCTCCTCTGTAACAGCCCTGGAGAATTATGTTAATCCCTTCTAGGGCAAGCACTACCATTGACCTTGTATCAAAGCTTCCATCATCTCTCAATATTGCCACATGGGGACCAAGTTTCCACATGTGCACCTTGGGGAAGACACGATCTCTCGAGCACATCTGTGACTTGGGGGCTGCTGCTCTTGTGGTCACAATGTTATATTCTCTGTATGTGTGCAGTTTCCTTCCTCTTAATTTCTCCAGGAAGGGCAAGGAGGTGATAAAGCAATGAGTGATGGAAGGGGTTGCCTGTTTGGACCTCACACTCACTGTCCCTTGCCTTGTCTTCAACGCTGTCCAGTTATAGCTCTGGTATAGACATTTTAGCATTTAAAGAAGAAAGTGTCTTGTTCTCCACAGATATTTCCATCTGTCCATGTCACATGGCTGGGCAGATGCAGCTAGTCCTGTGACTGCTGTGTTCCACCGTGCTTGACTCAGTTTCCCGATCTCTGGACTAGTTGTGTGATAACCGTCTCATCTCTGGAAATGTTAAGAATCCTGAACATCAACAGCCCAGATTTTTTCCAAGGAGCAGAATGAGTTGAAAGTGGAACATGGCTTCCTCCCCGTGAGTTTTATGAGACCCGAGGCAGAGTGTTCCCCACACTGTGACTGATTGAGGTTCCCTGCAGCAGATCTCTTGGCAGTGGCCTGCCCAGAGTCTGATGAGCAGCCAACTCAGAATGAAGATAAAGCACCCGTGAGCTTTGATGGACGATAGGCAAAGCTTCTCTTGAAATTGGTCTCTCAAAACAATATACAAACTAATACACAAATCAATGCAAAGTGTTTAAACTGCCAGGAAAACTCAGCCCATCTATCACACTTAAGAGGAGCTAGAGGCCATGGAGTTGGACGATTGCTTGAGTCCCCAAGGCCTCAGGGAAGGAATGCTTGGTCCCTCTGCACAGATGCCTGATTCAGCAACTTCCTCTTGAGCGTGGACCCCAGTAGGATATGAAACGGAAAATGAGAAAGAATTCCCATCTTCATCCATCATCCTCCATTGCTGTTTATAAAGATCTACACCTACTTTGCCTGTGTGTTCCTCACTGGTTATTCAAGGTTAGGCCTAGACTTTGGGTATTTCCATGGAAACAGGGTCCTTGAACAGGTGCTGGTGGATGGTTTGGGCTCTGATGGTCAGCTGATATTGTTTGATTCTCAGTAGTTTCTTTAACAAGAATTCCAAAATGTAATGAACCACAATCATACTCTATATTCACAGATTTCACTAACCAGAGAAAAATCCAGTCACCTTATTCTCTTAGTCCTTCCTCTAGGAAATCAGAAGGGAGGCCCCCATATATACTTTTTTCTTATTATCATTCATTAAATAAGATGTATTTTCTTCCAAGATGGTTGCTCCAATTTCTCCTATTTGTAAGATTTTTTTTCTCTCTCTCTCTCATTCTCAAAATGATTATCTTGCCCACCTTGGATCATGTCTTCTTCCCTTGAAATCAGATTCTTAGCTTTATTTCAACCTTCTATACCCTAGAAATTTCTCAGAACTTAAATCCATAACACACCTCACAGCCTGCAAAGTCTTTTGTCTGAGTGGTTAACAGTAGCATCTCTGTTTAGCGGAGATGAGACAGACGATCAGAGAGACCAAGTCTCCAGAAGGAAATGGTTGGAAGCGATGTGGACTTGTGCAGTTGTCCCTCTTGGTCACAAATCAGGAACTATATGACTACTCCATACCAAAATCTGTGGTGCCCAAGGTCCTGTGTAAAATGATGATATGCTTACATAGAACCTATATAATCTTCTTGTGCATCCGCATATGTATATATGTATGTATGAATGTATGTATGTATGTATGTATGTATGTATGTATGTATGTATATGTATGTAGTGTACACACATGAGTGTGTGAGTGTGAGAGTGTGAACCCCTTTGTATATTCATGCAGTGGCCAGAGGAGGAAGTCAAATGTCTTTCTTAGTTTTCCTTCACCTTCTTGTCTTGAGACCAGCCTCTCACTGAATGGAATGCTAGTTATTTTGGGTAAGCTGATCAGTGAGTGCCTGGGATGTACATCTTTGTCAGTGCTGAAGTTATAGGCATGTGTAGATGTGCTTGACGTGTATATCACACACACACACACACACACACACACACACACACACACACACATTTAAATATGAAGATTCAAATGCAGGCCTCATTCTTGCCCTCTACCTACTGAGTCATCTACCCAGTTCACCTCCTGTTTGGTTTTATCATTCCTAGATCCTTACACTATCTACATCAATAGACACTGTGCACATACTTGTTAAACCACACTACTTGGGGAATACTGACAAGACTCTTAATTTTTTTCTCAATATCTTCAATGGGTAGGGGAATCTTTGGATTGGGAGAACTTGTTGTGTTCCTGAATTCCTGTTAACAGAAGCTTGTCTCTGGAAAGGACTTTACTTGTGCTAGCTTCCAGGGAAAGATTTAGAATGTCAAAATTTCCTTCTTTTTTAAGGTCACATAATGCTCCATTGTATGCATATAACAATTTTCTTGTCAGAAGAGGCTTCTATTACATCTGTACCCTGACAGTGTGAGTAATACACATTACCTCGACAGTGTGAATACTACACATTACCCCAAAAGTGTGATTACTACATATTATCCAGAAGTATGAGTACTACACATTACCCTGACAGTGTGAATACTACTGCAGTGAGTGTGGAGACACAGGATTTGAGACCCTGATTTCTCTTCCATTTGGGTAGATATTCAGAAATGGAATCTCACCACAATATGGCAATTCCAATTTTAACTTAATTTTTCTTATTATATTTTATTTATTCATTTATTTTAGTTTATTTGCTTATCTATCTATTTATTTATTTTGTGTGCATACCATGTGGGTACACACCTTCCATGAATGTGTATAAGTAAGTCAGAGGACAACTCTCTGGTGTTTATTCTCTGTTGCTATAGGGTGGGTGCCTAGGGATCAAGCTCTGATAATCAGGCTTAGTGGCAGGTGCCTTTTCCCACTGAGCTATCTCTCCAGCCCTTCAGTTTTTAACTTACTGTGGACTCACAATATCCTCTTCCATAATGTCTATACCATTTTGCAATTTTAAAAACTGCTACCACAGGTCTATAATGACCACCCATAAGCTACAGGGCTACCGTGGGAGGCAAAGATGCAGTCTAGGTTATACCATACTGGGCTATTGTTCAACCCTTAACTATGTTACTTAACAGCCTCTAGCCTGCACAGTTGCTTGAGTTCAATTTCAGAACTGTAAATTTAAATGTAAAAAGCAAAAACCACCACCACCACCACCACACCACCAACAACAAAGAAACAAACAAAAAAACCAAGCCAACCCTCACTTAAATGCCCACATAAGAAACAATACACATTTTGAAGTAACTTCCAAAGCCATAGCAGGGCTGATTGTCACACACCCTTTATTCATTGCCTTTTATTTAATTATGGGAAAATTCAGAATGTCTCATTCTGAAAGAATTTTGTTTCTGAGGATCACAGGATGCTTTTAAGGGTATTTAAGGTTCTCTGCTATATATAGATTACCTCCAAGTGAGAACTAAGACTCCTAATTCACAACTTCTGTATCAAGGTGTTGATACAGTGATCCTTACCGAAGCTCACTCTCTGTGCTAGTTATGTTTTGTCAACTTGATACAAACTGGAGTCACCCAAGAAGAGGAAATCTCAGTTGAAGAATTTCCTCAGTCAGATTGGCCTATAGCCATATCTGTGTAACATTTTCCTGACTGCTAACTGATGGCAGACAGCTTAGCACACTATAGCAGAGCCATTTCTGGGAAGGTGGTCCTGGGTTATATGAGAAAGGCATCTCTACAAGCCAGGGCAAACAATTCAGTAAGAAACACTCATTGCCAAGATGGGTTCTGCTTCAGTTCCTGCCTCCAGATTCTTGCTTTGGCTTCCTTTGTTGATGAACTATAGCCTATAAGGCAAATAAACCCTTTCCTCTCCCATGTTGCTTTTAGTCAGTGTCTTATCACAGCAACTGAGAGGCAAACTATGATGGAAATTGGTACAAGTGGGGTACTGCCATGAAAGACCCGTGTTGTTTCATGGGAGAATTATGGAAATGTTTGGAACTCTGGGCTGGAAACGTCATTGAGTGCTCATTGCTTAATGTGCTGTTCTATGGGAATTTAGAAGATAAGAGAGCTGAGAGACACGCAAGTAATGGAGGCCTGGATTGTGAAGTTACAAAGCGAAGTGGAGACTCTCTTGGGGCTTTTTATGTGATATACTTGGGTTTAAAATCTTCAGAAGAGAAACCTGTGCTTCGCTGGGACCATCAATGGTTATCAGCTGGGGCTCAAGAGTCTGCCAGTATCATTGAGGTGGAATCTGGAAAGTATTTTCTCTTGGTCAGCACAGAGAAGCTGTGGTCCAGTAGGGGGCCAATGCTGCACATCAACTTGGCAAGTAATATAAAAGAGTCTCCTATATGGTGCTCATTTTGAAGGCATGAAGGCATCATGGACTGCAGCTGAGACTTCGCACTGTGAGTTACCAGCAGTGGCCAATGGTGAAGACAAAACTTCAATGGCAGACCCTAGGGTTGAAGGCATCCTGGAGGAGAGTTGAGGAATGACACTGTGTGGCAGGGTTGGAGTCCTTGTAGAGAGGCCAAGAGGCCACTGGTAAAGGCACAATCTGAGTTTCAGTGGAGACCCCAGCATTTTTGAAATGTTAAGGCAGTGGGATCAGCTCCACAGGACGGTGGCAGAAGGTATGTGGAGCTGGCCTGAACTTGTCGGGAAAGCTATTTGCATGCTGAAGATGTCAGAGCTAGACATGCAAGGAGCCCAGAAGATCCTGAGTGAGCTCCAGATGCTGCAGGATTTTATTCATACTGGTGGATTCTTGGTTTTTCTTTGGTTTGATTGTAACTGGGTCCTGATTCTTCCATCTTAGAATAGCAAATTCTACAGCTTGTTTTTGATTTTGTAGGATCTCACAGTTAAGAGACTTTCAATTTTTAATAAGGGCTTGGACTTATAAAATGTTGGAGCTTAAAAAAAAAACCACAGAACTTTTAAAGGCAGACTGTGTTATATTGGAAGATTAACATGAGCTCTTAGGGACAAGGAAATGTTATGGTTTAATGGTGATTTGCTTGTGCATCAACTTGACAAGATGTGGAGCTATGATAGCTAATTTTGCTTGTTAATTTGACACACATGGGAAGAGGGACCATCAGTTGAAGAACTGCTTCCATTAGATTGACCTGTGAATATGTTCGTGGGAAATTATCTTGACTAATGATTTATGTGGAAAAGCCTAGCTGACTATGGCTACTATCACCCTTAGGCAGGTTATCCTGGGAAGTATCAGAAAGTTGACTGAGAATGAACAGGGGAAGCAAGGCAGTAAGCCATGTTTCTCTCTTGTGTCTGTTTCTTGCCTTAGCTTCCCTTGGTGATGGACTACATAATCTGTAAGCCAAATGAACCCTTTCCTCCCCACATTTTTTTGTTCAGTGTCTTAACACAGCAGCTGAGAAACAAATTAGGACACACTCTGTTCTCTGGTAAGTGCATGCCCTACCTCAGGTTTTACCAAATGGTGGCTGTGTTTCTCCATCTTTCATTCACTAAGGGACTGATAACTGATACATACTGAGACACTCAGGTTCTTCTGAAGATTTGGGGTGGTTTTCAAGTACCAAATACTGCCCAATGTCTATCTACTTTTGTGAATAAAGTTTTTATTGGGACCCAACTCCATTACCACTTCATTTACCTATTAGCTTTAGTCACTTTGTGATGTAGTGGTAGAGCAGAGCCATTGCGTGGACTACAAAACTCACAATGCAGGTCCTGCTAGGTTTCTAGCCCCTTGTCTAAAGGAAAGTCAGGCTCTGTAAAAGGCTGGACCTATATAGATGCAAACCCCCAGTCTGATGGGAATTCACATTCTGCCAGAGAAGACTGTGATTGTTAGGGGTAATTGTCAAGAGGCTCTAGAATCTCTTGGGAGATGGTCAGCTGAGCAGGACCATAGGGGATTATCTTTATGAATGGAATTGATGTAAAAAAAAATCTTAATGGTGGGTGGGACCATTACTGAGGCAAAAGATCCCAGACTGAGCAAAATGGAGGAAAGAAGCATGCATGAGCTTACTGCTCTCCGGCTCCTCCCTGCCTTGATGGACTGGACCTTGAACTGATAAACTCTTTCTCCCTTAGGTTGCGTTTACCATCCTGAGACACTCTAGATAAAGACTAAGTGACAAGATAATATTCAAGAAGAGAGAGGCGTGGGACAAAGGACTAGGAGAAGGGAATTTGTGACAATTCCCAGAGCCCCCAGCCCTCAGCTCTGCATACTTTCTGAGGCTACCAGGCTTCTTTGATTTTTTTTTTTTATCAGCTCTTTCTGACAAAATTGCCTCTTAGCACAAATCACTTTCTATTTTTGTCCTCTGGAGTCCCAGATAATACTTTGGGAAGGCTCTTCGCTTCCTGTGACTCGCAGAGTGGTGGTGGATCAAACCTAGACCAGAATCTAACTCTTCCTCCTTTCTGCACTCGAAGCTGCTGGGTGTCCTGGCACCACCAGGAGAAGCAGGTGTGTGCGAAGGGGGCAGCTGAGCTGATTCAGAGAAAAAGATGGTGAGAAGCCCAGGACCAAAGCCCCAGGGCGTGGACTCTGGCTCCTGACTGACAGCTACTGGCTTCTTCCCAGTAGGAGCTCAAGAGGCCTCCAACCCTTGCCTGCTCCAACAGCTGCAGTCAGGGGAGCTGCCAACCTTGGCCTTTCAGCCCTTACACCTTTGAAGCAGTTCTCTTAAGTCCACCTTGACTTTCTGTAGTAAATTTTTAATAAAAATAGACTCAGCATAATCTTTAGTCTAACACTTTTACCAGTAACCTATTAAAGGCAAACAGAATGTTTGGCACATCGTGGAATAGCATTTGTAGATGGAATTCGTAGTCGAATTCAAACACGTTTTCGATGAGAACTTCTGGCTCAAGATGATGGGTGGAACACATACATTCACCTTTGCCACTGATGAGATGTCTGTTGTGGCAAAGAAATTAGGAATGTGGCTCCTATGCAAGAAAGGTCAACACCTTTCTGGAAGATGAAATGAGTCAGGTATTTTAATGTATGCCATAGTTAAGAAAAAAATTAGAATATCAAGCCATCTCCGAAAAGCAAAACCTGCAGCATGTAACCAGACATCAGTTCACACTTCGTGCAGGGGGATCAGAATCTTAGGAAGAGACACAACGAGAAGCAAATCCATTTCTTGGATTCTGTGTAATGCAGAAGAGCATACATCAGCTGCTTAGTCCTTTTTTAACCATGAAAGGATATTCAAGGACTTCAGGAATTAAAGGAATGAAGGGAGGATAGACCAAGATAAACAGACTGACCCCCCTCCTCACCCCTGAAACCAAGTTGGATCAGAGAAGTTGTATGTAATTTATACTCTTGATTCAAGGGTATAATGCATCTAAAACTGCACATGGCTGTGCATGCTGTAACTCCAGCACTGGGGAGCAGAGCCAGGCAGATCCCAAGAGCTTGCTGACTAGTTAGTCAGCCTAGCAGAAGCAGTGAGTGCCCAGTTTAGTGAGAGAGCTCATCTCAATGTAATAAGGCAGAAGAGAGAAATAGAGAAAGACTGACTATTCTTCTCTGACTTTGACCTCCACATGTATGTAAGGATACCCGGAGACTCAGACACACACAGCCCCCTCCCATACACACTAAATACTGCACACATGTCACAAGGATAGGATGTAATGGTTAAAAACAGAAAGAAACACTTCTCAGAGATTTAAAAAATCTTGATCACTGAAATAAGTTCAGAACAAACTTGGTTTATAAAATCAAGAGCATATTGTAGAATATAGGACAAAATCTATAGAGATATTGGTAAAAAGGTAAGAGACAAGAGAATTCATCCTCAAGGACAAACATACAGAAAAAGAAATCCTGGACATTAAAAACAGAGAAAATAAAAGTTAAAAAAGAAACAGCATAAGAAAGGTTTTCAAAGAAAAAAAAAGAACCTTAATTTTAAGAGGACCTACCATAGTAAACAAAAGACCCAAAGGAGACAACCGGACACTAGACACCTTCTTGGTAAATTCTGGAGCACCAAGGATAGCGGGATGATCGGAAGATCTCCTGGAGAGATGGACTAAGCCACAGCCATGGTGTTACACCAGTGAGGCTGCTGCGGTGAATGACTTGGAGGTTAAGAGCGTGTGCTTCGGTGGTTGAACAGAGTGTGGCATCCACACTCACATCTGGCAGCCCACAACTGCCTGGAACTCTAGCTCCAGGGGATCCTTGCCCTCTTCTGGCTTTTCCAGACACTTGCCCTCGGGCACACATACTCCCCTGCCCCATAAATGAAAACAAAATAGATCTTACAACGACAACAACAAATAAACTGGCAATTGGTTATCTGCAGTCCTCAGTGCTATAAGATAATCCAATAATGCTTTCAAAGTTCTGGAAAAATCGGACCTGTCTTAGTCACTGTTCTACCCCTGTGAAGAGACACCATGACCAAGACAACTCTTATAAAGGATAACATTTAACTGGGGGCATGCTTCTATAGGGTTAGTCCATTTCTGTCGTGGTGGGAAGCATGGCAGCAGGCAGGCAGACGTTGGGGCTGAGAGCTTATATCCTGACCTACAGGCAGCTTATAAACTGACAGACAGGCAGGCAGAGAAACACTAGGTCTGGTCTAAGTTTTTGCTCCCAGTGACCTGCCTCCTTCAACAAGGCCACACCTCCTCCAATAGGCCATGCTTCCTAATCATTCACCAAATAGTTCACCAACTGGGAACCAAGCATTCAAACATGTGAGCCTATGGTGAGCATTCTTATTAAAATGACCACAGACTTAACGTTGTTTTTCTATTCAACTCAATTGTCAATCAAATCTCGGGACAAAATAATAGGGACATTTAATTTCCATATAGGTTTTTCCTCCTCCTGTATCGTATCAGAGTTCAAGCCTAGTTTCGTACGCATTGTAGGCCAGTGTTCCACTGTTGATCAATATCCCTGGCCTCTCCATTTATCTTTCTCAGGAAATATTTCATGATGCATCCCAGAAGAATAGGGAGGTAAAGAAAGAGAAAGAGAATCCAGGGGAACACTTTAGAGGCAGTAAAGCTGAAAGACAACCAGACCAGACTGGGATCGTTGAGAAAAGTGGTCTTTGGTGAAGAGCATCTGAGGAGAGGTTCCCCTGCGTGTGCGCGTGCGGATTTGTGTGTGTGTGTGTGTGTATGTGGGAAAGAGAGAGAGAGAGAGAGAGAGAGAAAGAGAGAGAGAGAGAGAGAGAGAGAGAGAGACAGACAGAGAGAGAGAGACAGAGACATGTGGAGGACAGAGGACAATCTTGGATGTCAGTCCTCAGGCCCTACCTGCGCTTACATGTCACCGTAGGAGTACTGGGCTTACAAATGTGCTATTCCGCCTGGCACTACATAGGTCCTGAGGATTTGAATTTGGGGCCTGGTGTTAAGCATTTTATATACTGAACCATCTTCCCAGCCCCCAAAGGGAAACTCTTAGGGAAACTAATATCCTTGAGAGGATGGAAAATCTCAGGAAAATAAAAAAACCCACCCACTAGCAATGCAAAAGGTATTTGCAAATGACTTAAAAAAAAACATGTCCCAAAAGTCATTCAAACAGGAAGTAAAATGTTTTATGATATAAACCACTGCTGGATGGTCTGAAAGGGAATTCATTGAACTTTTAATGTGGAGACCATTCTTCTTTGAATGGTTTGGGGATTAAACTCTCGGATATGTAAAGAGATTGATATGTTAGTCTATGTGTTTGGGCAGTGGGCAGTATGTATATGTGATTAAGTGAACGCCAAGAAATAACCCAAAGCAGGGAGAGCAAGCCTATGAAATCCTAGAGGATGGAGAAGGACCCACAAAGTATAAATGTTAACCTTGCCAATTTAATAGGAAAATTTGCCTGTAAGTAGGGAATAGCAAGGGAGGGAGCATATAGATTCCTACCCTACAGTAAGAACATCAAAACACTGACCAAAGGTGAGAGACAGCGAATGAAGACATAAGATGTTTAATGTTCCAAGAGATTGCCTATATGTAATGTTTTAAAGCAGTACATATTACTATCTATAAAAGATAACATGAGACCACAGACATCGATCTAGGCTTTAAAGCAGGGAAGTTTGAGTCTAAATCCTTATATTTCATACAGAGGAGTCAATGGATATTGTTTAAAGTTGATAGAGCAAGAACTAGGGTTGTGAATGTTGTTTATATTCAGCTAATAACTGCCCCCTAGAGTTGGTGTAGGGACAGGAGTGGCCTGAGCTCCAAGTTGGTCTCTGGCTTCATGACCCTCTGTGCTCTGAGCAGAAGAATCAGGGAATGGTCTTTAGAGACCCTTCCTGGCCTTCCTACCTTCCATATCTGAACTGATGGTCCAGTTGTCCTTGTTCTAAGACCCTTATTTGTATTGGAGACAGAATATTCTATGGGGCTGTATGGGGCCAATACAATAACAATTAACAATACAATAGTTAACAATTGTAGCCTAAACAATACAATTAACCAGTGTCAAAGTATGGGAGCTTTCAGACCCAAGGAGGGCCTACTGCCTGGCAGCAGAATATCTTTCAGAACCTGTGGGGTGATAGCTCTTAGCTCTCCTTAACTTTCCCAGGATGCTCTACTCTGTAAGCTCTGTGATGTTAGTTTCCAATAAAGAACCATGGGCTTTACAGCAGGAAGAAGATGAAGCGAAGGATTCTACTGGATTGCACAGATTGAAAAGTCAATGAGAAGATGGGGATGGTATTCCAAGCCTATACTATCTCTTAAATCACCAGGGTGGAGGTATTTTACAGAGTCTGTACTTAGAGACACATTGTGAACCTCCGAATAGATTTCTACTTGAGGACGTGGTGGGCTTTCTTGGATGAGGATAGAAAAACCATCTCCCTAAACTTAAAATTTGTGGCTTGAAAGTGATTCACTTTCAAGGGTAGACCTGGGCCCTCAAAGATAATAATGCAACCCCCTCCCCAGTCTAAAGTGACCCATGAAAAACATCTTACAACAAACCCCCCAAAAATGAGGAATGATGTCAGAGAAAACAGCAAATTACTTGAATGAAAACATTCTCTGTCTCTCCCAGGTAGCCCATTGGTTCTTACTAACCCTGAATGAGGCTCAGGGTCTTCTAACTCTTCTCTTGTCCCTTTAGTAATCCCATTTCGTAGCTACCTCAATTGGACCCTTTGCATAAAATGAACTTCAGTAAGATTTTTCTTTGTGACGGCCCTTTGGAGAAAACTGAAATTCTGAAGGAAATTATCGAAATTGAACTGTGGCACCGGCAGCAAACTATGTACTCAGTACTGGTGACAGGGGCTGACAGGGGCTGACAGGAGCTACAGGACCTTCTGTATGGCTAAAGTTTCATAGACTTCCTGAGCACCCGGGGAGGCTGCGAATTCCACATTGGAATTTGCTTTTTGTCTCTACAGGGCCTTCTGTCTTCCAGAGGTAGGAATTCTTTCCTCAGTGTCTCAGGATGTGAGAGCTTCTAGATCAGATTTTCCCTGTGTGAGCAACTCTGACCGGCTCCAAGTGAAAGACTCCTGGTCATGGCCAGAGTTCTTTTACTTAATCTGCCCCAAGGTTCCAGCCCAGGATAAGGCACTAGGTCTGGACTGAAGAAGGGCTCTGTGAAGTAATCTGGAGGCAGACTTTAGGTTGCCTTTTTCACTGATGGGCCTCCTGTCCTTCTAAGTTTTGTATTTCTTTTCAAAGTCAAAAATAAATGAAAATGAGCCATTAACAACCTGGCCCAAGTAATGAATTTAAGTCTGTTCTGTGTCTTGGCTATCTCAGCCAGGCCCTTGGAGGACAAGGACTGTGTGTTACTCACCCTTGAGCCCCTCATGGTCAAGGAGGTGCTAGACACATGATAAGTGTTCAAAAATAGTTGTTAGATGAAAAGGCAACTGTGGGCGCACGTCTCAGTTGGTAAAGTCCAAGATTGGAACCCTGGGTTTAATTCCCAGAACCTGTGTAAACCAGCTCAGTGTGGTGGCATGTAACTGTGATCTCAGTGTTGAGGAGGTTGAGATAGGCAGATTCCAGGGGCTACTGGCCAACTAGCCTCGACAAATTGGCAAATTCTGGGTAAGACAATATCTCAAAACAAAACAACACTCAGACAAACACACAAAGCATAAAGATGGATGGATCTCAGGCTGATCCCTGGCTTCCACACACATGCCCACATGTATTACCCCTGACTCCGCGCACACACACACATACATGCACACCCTGAAATCACAAATGCAACAAATAATTCACTAATAAGCTTAGTTCTCCAGTTGTCAGTCTTGGTCCTGAGTAGATGAATGGAAGCTGCTGTTTTCAAATGAAAATTTGCCAGGAGGGTGCAGAAGTGTTTGCCCAGCTCACTCTGCCCTGTGGGTAAATCCATCCAAGGTCTTTCAGTGCAGAGGGAAACAGCCACACTATATTTATACATAAAAGGGCAACATCTATTTTATTGTCGATACCGCTTCAACAAAATTAATTTCCTTTGGGATTTTTGTATTTTAATGTTCTAATATACTATCCGGCACACACTAAATAATGGTTTTCTTCCTTCTCTCTCTTTTTTCTTTATTTTTTTTCAGAGTGCCACTAATTGATCATTGCATGCTGGCCTTCATTTTTTTTTCCTTACCCTCATCGCCACAATTTTCTACACTCCCTCTAGCATCCTGTTTTATCTCTTACAAAGACAGACTCACAGGAACCTGGTACCAAGGAATATAGCAATAAAGATGGAGCTGTGGCCAGCTCTAAAGAATCTGCCCTCATGGCACCTGGTCCTGAGACAGAGGGCGCGGAGGCTATGGGTCTGGATGAGGCAGTGGGGTAATCAAGGGAAAAAGAGCCTAGCTGGTCCTCTTCCTGACTGGAACACAGTGGCTACTATGGTGTGACACAGTTCCCATTTTCTTCTCACACACTCCTGCCCACAAAGCTGTAGGGAGACATGACAGCACTTTCTGTAATTGAACATGAAGACTTGTTTAGATTCTATCTCTATGGACTGACAGAAAAGATCTACTGTATGGGTCTTCTGTTTCCCTTATTTTGCAAAGCAAGACTAGCTGAGACTGGCATAAGGGGTCCTCTAAAACCCCAGCCTTGCAGGATCTAGAATCCTGTAGAAGATAAGCCTCTATGAAGGATTATTAGGTTAATTGAGGTGGGAGGATCCTCCTTAACTCTGAGTGGTACCGTCTCATGGGTTAATGTCCTGGACTGAATACAAATGAGAGGGGCTTGCAATAGCACTGTCTTTTTCCTAACTGCAGATGCAATGTCACCAGCTGCCTCATGCTCCTGCTGCTGGTGGAGGAGGTGCTTCCCGCTCAGAGGAGAGACCCTCTGACAGATGCTTTATGGGTCCTGCCGAATATGTAGCAGGTACATTAAAGCACAGACACAAGTGCTTTGGGATAGAGAGTCCATCCATTCTGTTCAACAGACATAAATTACTGACCAGAAGCAGCCATTTCTCCTCTTGGCCATCATCTGATGAAGGGGAGAGGTTTTATTTTCTAAATGATATATTGAGCCAAATGAAATGATTATTACATCATTTCTATTGCCTGTCACCACTCACAATGAGATGGCCTTATAAGAAAAATGAATACTCCCACTGGAAGGGAAGAAGGGGTGTGTGTGTGTGCATACGTGTGTGTGTGTGTGTGTGTGTGTGTGTGTGTGTGTGTGTGTGTTTTGAGGGTGCAGATATATAAAGGATTCTGTCAGAGAAAGATAAGGAGTTTTATTAATATTAGTTGACTGAGCCCCAGTATCATACACAGCACCAGGCATCCTTCCTTGGACTCTTCCCCAGGAGTGGCAATTGAAATTCAATGCTCTCAGGGAATGCAATGGAAAGGAAGGAACTTAAACGGCCCTTCTTAGACTCAATATATCATCTTTAAAGACTAGATAAGGGAGGGATAGCATGTAGTATGGAATAACAGACATCTGGTGTTTGCAACAGCAGAAGAAGGGAACCAGAAATGATATGGTTCAATAAGTTTTTTTTGTGGGGGGCTTTCTTGATATTTCAAAGCATGATTTCCAAATTATGGGAAACCATCTTCTTCTGGGGCAAGCCATTGGTGGGTTAATGAACTTGAGTCAAATGTAGAATGTAGATCTACACCTCTTTCTGATGACAGAGTGGGTATATGGTGGGGTTATGTGGGACTCCGATGCTCCTGGCCTTAACCACGTTAACTCTGAAGATGACTTGTCCTAATCCTCCATTCCTGTTCTGGGACCTGGAGAGCAGAGGATCACCTGGAAACATCTGAGATTTAAGGAGAGAGTGACTGTCCCAGGGAATCCTTGTCTCTTGGGGAAATGAATTTTCTTCCCAAAGTGTGGTGGCAGCAATCTTCAGAGGAGCCTTCACATGCCCAGAACCTCTCAGGCTGGAGGCCACAAGCACATAACTAGTCTTGAATGATCTTCATACCTGGAAACACAGAAGACAGACAGATAGACTGACTGACTGGCTGACTGAGTAGGGATAATCTCTTGTGTACTGTGAAAAGCATCACCTGTAATAAAAAGCTCATACCTATTAGCAAAAGGCAAGAAACAGAAGGTGGAAATTCTGGCAGAGAGATTGGAACTCTGGGAAAGAGTCAGGTACAGGTCAGACATATGAAACTGAGTAGGGGTAACCAGCCAACATGACAGACATAGAATAGTATAAATGGTTAATATGTTAAGAGCTAGTTGGGTTAATATAAGTTAAGAGCTAGTTTATGTAAGCCAAGCTACGTAAAAGTCTCCAGGTCTTTATTTGGGAGCTATAGCTGGTATAGAAAAGCCCCATATTTACAGACAGACAGACAGACAGACAGACACACACACACACACACACACACACACACACACACACACACACGAGATTTGGATATTTGAAAGTAAAACGAAAAAAAAAAAAAGAAAAAAGATAATTCTAAACCATCTTGCGTTTCTCGCTGTGAGAACTGGATTATTGAATGATGTCTTAGTGGACTTGGGACCTGGTAGAGTTGGGTGTTGCCTAGTCAGGCATAGACCTTATCTGCTGGCTTCTCTCCAGCCAGCCTTTTGTTTAAGTTTATAGATTGAGAACTGGACTGTGAATCTTAAAGGAACAGATAGATCAACCTATACTAACCTCACAAGCTTCTTTTCAAATTCTGCCTGTGTTTATGAAGAGACAAGAGAGTTCTGTGGAATGGGAAACACCTGGTCTAAGTAGTTCTTACCTATCTTAACACACACAAATGCACTCAACACACACACAAACACACACACACATACACACAAACTCACACACTCATACACACACACCCACCTACCCTCCCCACCAACCCCCCCACACACACACACAAACATTGACTCAATGCTCACAGTTGGGTGCTTTTCAAATGCTTTGCTGTTGTATACCCCTCAGGAGGGCTTCTATCAATTGACACCAACAAACAGAAAATAACTGTTGACAGGGTGTGGAAAAAAAAAAAACCCAACAGGAATCTTCTACACTGCTGGTAGGAATGTAAAAGCAGCTTCCTAGCTATGGAAAATAGCAAAGCAACAATTCTTTGAAAAATTAAACATAGCAATCTGATTGATCAGTTCTACTTCTGAATGCATACCCCAAGTAAATAAGTTCACAATGCACTTACAGTCATAGCAGCCATTTTCACAATAGCCAAAACGTGGAAACAGCTGCAGTATCCACCCACAGATGAATGGATAAAATGTGGCATATCTGTAAAGTGGAATATTATTCAGCCTTAAGAAGGAAGGACATTTTAACATATGCTGCAACATGATTATATATTGAGGACATTATGTTCTTCAAAATGAGCTTGCCAAACCATATGATTCTACCAACTAGAATAGTCATCTCAGACACAGAAACAGGAGGAACGGGAATTGTTGTTAATGGATATAGAGTTTCAAATGAAAGAAAGAGAAAGGAAGGCAGGAATGATGATGGCTGTACAGCAACATTGTAGTTAAGGGCGCTGGATTGTGGACTTCAAGCAGTTATTAAGTTGCTAAATTTTATACCTATATTAACATATTCTGAGACAAATGTCTTGGGAGTTCATCCACTTGTGCCTGGCACTGGGATTTCATCCATGTGCCTATTCCCTTCCCACTGTGGTTTCTTGATTTCCAAATGGGGACAAATTGTCTCCTGCCTCTCCTGGTGAGTGCTGGGACAAGGATCTAAAAGCAGGGAACGAGGGTCGTTGTGGCAGGGACTTGGTGTGAACTGGGGATAGAACATGTCTAAGGTGACAACGGAAGCAAGTTCTCAAGGCTGCTGATTTTATGCTAAGCAGAAACCTGTGCTGAAAAATGCAGGCAGCATTGCGTCCAGCATAGAGAAATTAAATATGGGGCATTCTTCACAGATGGTACCTTGAAAGAATGGAGACTAATACTGTTGCCCTGGCTAGTTGTGAGGCTGTGTCTCTGAGAGAAAGGGATCTCCCTCATACAACCAGGTCTTCAGAAACCACAGGGAGTGGGAACTATTGCACACAGGCAGACCACCGTCCTCCACCCCTTTGCTGGAATAAACAAGCAGGAAGCCAAAGCTGACTGGATATCAGGATAGGTATGCTCTGTTCTTCCGTATTTGATGCCAAGAGGATACAAGGCCTTCTTGAGAATTCCTTTCCAAAATTTCCTTCTAGACTCTTTCCTGGATTCCATTCTCAGAGCTCCCGAGCAGAGCTCAGGTCCATCCCCAAGGAGCTAGGATGCAGTCAGGAGCTGAGTGGTGAGGTCACAGAAGAGAGAGCTGAAGTCTAAGAACTGTTCTTTGTGGCTAATGCACTTCCTCAACCTCAAGCCTGTCTGCCCAGAGGAAGCGATAGATTTCGTGGTTTGCCCCTTTGATTCCTTTGCTTCTGCTTTTGTCCACTCCATTCATAACTCTGCTACCAAAATATTAACATCAGGAAGCCACCAAGCCTGAAACCACTGCCTTCTTAAAAGGTGGTCAGTGCCTGGTGAAGTTATATCTGTCTCCTAGAGGAAGCCTGCCTGTCATGTAGGAAAAGGCTCCCTGGAAAAGTTTCAGGTCAGCTAACCAACACTTCCTGCTATGGTCTGGCTGGGGTTTGTCCTCCAGTTGTTCATGTATCAGAAGTTCAGTCCCATGTAGCATCGCTAGCGGGGACAGGAAGAGAAAAGGATTATTGACTTCCATCCCTGGGGCTATTGAGGAGGAAGAGGGCCTAAAGCGTTCCTGAAGCTCCCTCACTGGAAGAGGAAGATAATAAAGATAAATGTCATCTTCAGCAAAGCCCACAGACTTCTGGAAAAGATTCATCACATCCTTCTTTAGGGCAAACGAGCAGCCTGACCCTGACGTTCAATCTGGGATAAGGACAGCCTAGAAGGCACCTGGCCCTTCTTTCTGTCCACCATGCCAGTTCCAGGAATTGAACTCATGTCCTCAGGCTTGGTGGCAAACCCTTTTATCTACTGAGTCATCTAGCTGGCCCTCGTGCTCTTTCCCTCTGTCTGTATTTTTCACTTGTAAGTTTTTCTTACTGATGACAGTAATTCTGCATCATCGTTTATGCCATGGGTCCCCTGGGGACAGAATTTGGCAAGTATTTAAATGGTGGGAGGTCTGATCTAGGTTTTGTGGCTGGGGTTGAAGCCTGGGAATGATATAGAGAATATTCTTGATGGGCATTTGAGTTAAAAAATGTAAGTTCAGGTGAAGACTAGAAGGCAGGCAAGGTCATTAGGTTACAAACATTGTCAACATAAGAACAGTAAGAGAGGGGTCTTCATGAGATAAGGTTAGCCCCTAGGGTTCATCTTTGTGAAGGGATTATGTGTCCTTAGAAAATCCTCTGATGGAGTTTGGATATTAAATGTGTACACAGGCTGTGTACTTGAACAGTTGGCAGTCAGCTCGTGGCACGGTGTTTGGGAGTGAGAGAGGGTTTGCTGGTTAGGCCCTTGATGGTTCTGACCTGAGCTCTCTCTCTTCTTCCTAATCCATCAGTGTGTAAGCAGGTCCTGCTGTAAACTCCCACTGCCCTTGCTGCCATGCCTTTCCCTCTATCGTGGTATCCCTTGATACCATGGTATCATGATATCCCTTGGTTTCATGGTGTCATGATCCCAAATAAATCTTTCTCTTAAATTGTTCCTGTGATAAGAAAGATCACAAGTAACAAGGCCTTGGTGGAAGGAGTGGGTTCCCCTTGAGTGCCTGGATTTTTTTTTTTTTTTTTGCTCCTCAGTCTCCAGTCCACTGAGAAAGGAATTTTTGGTCTTTGTAAGTCACAGAGCAATTCGACTGTAGTTGTGTGTCTATGAAACATGTTGGTGAACTGCTGGCAGCTTTCTGAGACAATCTATTTCCTGAGGAGGGGTTCGAAGCAGACGACTGATCAGGTTCTAGAAGTACAACCATTTATATATTCATTTTCTAGGTAACGGTGAAGCCTCTCAGGGCTTTGGGTAAGTGAAAGGGTGCCTCCTACTTCTGCCCACCTTAGACAGGGCCAGAACAATCAGGGCATCTGGGCAACAGAATGACTTCTGTCTCTAAGTGCAGCCATCTCCCCTGGCCAGCTTGCAGAGACCCCTGAGTTAGAGGTACAACATAACTCTCCGGAGTCTCTGCTCAGCAGAGGGTACTATGCTGGCACCTCCACATTCTTTGTAGTAATTCCAACATTACTTTCACCCTCTATTTTCTTTCCGGTTGTGGTCATCAGTTGGACAGGCTGCAGCACTCTCTAAGGAGAATATATCAGATCCTTTGTGTATAAATTGGATATCAAGAATTCCTATTTTGCTGGGTGTGGTAGTGCACACTCGTCATCATTTTGCTTGGGAGGCAGAGGCAGGAGGATATCCCTAAGTGCAGAGCCAGTCTGGTTTCCACTACAAGTTCTAGGCCAACCAGAGCTACAGAGGAACCTGTCTCTAAATAAACAAATAAACAAGTCTACAGCCTACATGTGCTCAAGGATCACCTGTGTTTTCATGACCTGGCTTCGCACTCAAAAGGAGTCTCTGTTGGTCTGTTATTCCGTCATTTTCAGGTTCAGGCAATGTGTACCTGAGGGATTGGCCTTCCTGCTATTGGCACTTTTGGTATAAAGGGCTCATCTGAGTGCCTCAATTTAAAGGCTTCCCACAGGCACTGTAAGGAACAGAATAAAGACAATGTAGTATTTGGGTCACCTCAGGACTTCATCTCTAACTTTGCTTACATGTGCTAATGAATGCCAGAAATAAATTTTCACTAAAAGTAGGAGGCAGAAAGCAGGAGACAGGGCCAAGGAGATAAAGGGTGTCAAGCAGATGTGAGGGAGGGAGGAGATGGAGACCTTTCCCAAACACCCAGGGCAGTGGGAGGGAGAAGCCATGTCCTCCATCTGTCTCCACAGAGAGACACATGTCTCTGCTCCCTGCCAAGCACCAGCCTCGGCAGACACAGCGGGGCAGCATAGTGAGTAAGCGTGTTCCTTTTAAGACTAAAAACTTCAGTTTCTGAGACCATTGGATTGGCCAAAGTCTTTGTCTCTAAATCTCCTTCTCTTCTCCTAGTGGTTTATATTAGGAAGCCAGAAAAAGTGTGTGTAAACCAGCAACAAGAACAGGCAGAGTCTGGCCTGGTGGTGTGGCTGGAATCTTAGTGTATCAGTTACTTTTCTTCTTGTTGTGACAAAATACCTGAACAAAGCAACTGATGGGAGGGTTAATTTGGACTCCCAGTTCAAGGGTAGCGTCTGCCATGACAGGAAAGTAGTGGTGACAGGAGCTAGTCACATTGTATTTGTAATCAGGAGCCAGTGAGTAATGGATGCCTGTGCTCAGCCAGCCTTGTCCCTTCTATGCAGTCTGAGACCCCAGCCTAGGGAATGGTGCCTCCCGCGGTGGATCTTCCCACCCCAGACTCATATTCATGTAGAAACACTAAACACATTTTAGTCCCTCTGAGGGAGGATGTGTGGGCAAAGAGAGAGGGAGTCACTGGGTATAAACTCCCTCCCAGACATACCCTGAGGTGTGTTTTCATAGTGATTCTAGATTCTGCAACTTGGCAAGTCAGTATTAACTATCATACTCTTGAGAGGCTGAGGCAGGAGAATTGCCAATTTAAGGCCTGCTTGGGTTACAGGAAAAAAATAGGAAGAGTCTCTAAAATGGCCATTTTCTGGTCCTCTGCCTGTCAGCATCCTGATTTTACCCCAAAGCACAGTTTCCTCTACCTTTTCTTACCTTCTTGCACTACCCTCTCTCCTTCCCTTGGGGATTAAAGGAAAAACATTCTTGAAATAAATGTCCCAGTGAAGGCTTTGGCAGACACTGAGTTCTTGAGTATTTGGAGAAGTTGCTTCAGTAAGTTCAGAGCTCCTTCCCCTTCACTGTGTGGCCAGGCCCAGCCTGTGTCTTTCTGAGTATTTGAGGTGGGGGGTAAATCAGATAGTTTTCTCCCTCCCCCTCACTCCCCAATTCTCTGTGCCACCTGAAGCCAGACTTTAGGCTGAGGCCTTCGCTGGGCCCCAGAGTTGGACAGCTCTAGCCTGCAGCTGAGCTCCTGGGAAAGGAGTCTGGCCAAGGAGAGCTCGATCCACTTCTGCGGAGAATAAGGGTCCTTCTTGCATGGAGGAATTCTATACCATGAACAATGAGGTGTGACAGATGCTTCCACTCGTCACCACCCTAAGCACCAGGCATGCAGATGCCTTGAGGATGACAAATAAAAGGGCATTTCAGAGAGGGGCCTAACTGAGGGAGGGGACACTGAGGGAGGGAGATGGCTGCTCTTCTCAGCATTCAGGAACCTAGCACTGCTGGCTGGAGGCAGAACCAACCTGGTCTGCTGCCACCAGCAGATTTCTATTTGGTTTCTGACAAACCCATTCCACTTCAGGGTAGCAAGCAAGCCTCAAACACAGCACGTTATCTCCTTAAATCCTCATCTGTTATGAGTCAATAATTATTTTCCCTCTTAATACACAGTCATAATCACTGTGTACATAGTATTTTACACTATTTTCCCGCTTAACACGATTTAGAAATGCGCGTTTCCTGTTTAATGGCGCTGTATTGAGTCTTGTCGTTTAGGTACAAATGCATGTTGCTCATTAAATGTATCCCTCTTAATTGGTTTTGCCAAGTGATTCCCTCATTGCTGGACATTTGGGCTGTCTCCAGCTCTCACCATTATGAATAGAAGGAGGAACAGCGCCTTAACAGGGAGTGATGATGATGAAGAGTCGAAATGCAGCTGACTGGATTCTCACTGGCAACCAAATTCAGAGCGCTTCAATGTTGTCCCTCCCCGGAGCTGGAGTCAACAGCTGCCTTGAAGGATGGCTGGATGATTTATAGGGAACAAGATGTGTTCAGCGGGTTTGTCAGTATCCCACAGCATTAAGGATACGCTTGTTAATTATCTGTGGTTAATATGATAATTTAGGAAAAACAACACTATTAGGAGTTCTCCATTAGGCAAAAAGCATCTCATTTTTGAATAAACAAAGGCTCCAAAATGAGCGACAACTCACCTCTGATCTGTGACTGGGCAGGGAGAATAGAGAGTGAATCTTAGGTATTTTGACTTTCTTGCAACACCCTGGTTGTTGTGGGTAACAAAAGCTTCCCTTCTGGAAAACCCTCCCAGGTCCAGCCTCTGTCTCTCTTGTTGCCTCTTTACAGAGTCAATCAATTAACTGTTGTGGGGCCAACCAGATTTGCAGGGGTCTTCATAGACCTTCGTTCCATCAGTTCATCTTAGGACTTTGTGGAGCAAGTGATAGTATTCTTATTTTTTTAGGGTAAGAAACAGAGGTCCAGCAATGGTGGGGGACTTGCCTGGGTTCCCACTGCCAGGTAGAGAGGATGGACAAAGGGACCAAGGTCTTTTAACCCCCTTCTCTAGTCTTAGGTCTTTACCTAAGGTAAAGTCACCAGACAAGGACCAAGACATAAAGGGAGACTCATATTCATGTAGAAACATTAAACACATTTTAGTCCCTCTGAGGGAGAATGTGTGGGCAAAGAGAGAGGGAGTCACTGGGTGTCATGCTGGAGCCAATATCTGGAAGAGTCAAGGAGGAACAGCCCATCCGCATCCAACCTCATCGCCATATTTCAATAAGTATCGAATGTAACTCACAGGCTGCGTTCAATCACTGCCTTGTGTCACCCGAGTCATCCCCCTTCTATATTTCATTTTGGCTTGGACAGTTCAAACTCCATTGAAGCCATAAAGAATAATTTTTATGTAGAGGTCATCTGCTGAGTCAGCATCTGCTGCACAGACTCCCAATCATCCTGTTTGGTGGGAGGCAAGAGTCATAGGGTAAGTGGGGGATGGAGAAGGGCCCTCATAGGGGTGAGGATCCCATTCAAAGTCACATAGGATTAAGTTGCACAGTGAAAGATTTTGGTTTAGATGTGGTTTTCATATTTCATCCCCCCTCACCCATACTCCCCTTAACCCTCACAATGACTTGGTCCTCTGCGTGCACAGTGAATGAGCAGGACAGCACATGTCACAGCAGAAGTGGCTGAGGGTGCTGGAGGCACAGCCACAGCCCACTTGAACTGGAGCTCAAATGTGTGGCATGTCATGGTGATGGTGGTGTGGCCCCCGAGAACAAACAGGATAATCCTTTTCATAAATCAGCCTCCATCCATGTCTAAGTGCTAAGCTGTTTGGGGAGGCCTTGGTGAAGTTAGAAGAGAGATGAATTAGTCCTTGCTTCAAGTCCCTACTGCTGCATAGCTAAATAGATGGTCATATAAATAGATGCTGAAGAGCGTTGCAAACTGCTGCAAAGCTAAATACATAACTTTGTACAGAGTCCCCCGTGCACTGTCATGTGCTCGGGCTATGTCCTTGCAGACTGGGAAGATCAGATTAGATGAACACAGAAGTGTTTCAGTTTGTTTTGTTTTTGAAACAGGGTTTCACTCTGCAACCCAAGACAGGCTTGAATTGAGGATACTTTTGTCTCAGTCTCCCAAAAGCTGAGTGTTGGGATTATAGGCTCACGCCATCGTACCTAGTTAAATGGTTCACTTTTAACTTTGTGGCTCCCTCTTCCTTCCTCATAATTTGCTTTTGGATAGTTCATGTAATCTTCTCTGCAGGGTTTTTTTTGTTTTTTTTTTAGCTAGGTCCAGGGATTGAGCTCTTCATAGAAGTCAGGCATTGCTAAGCATGTAGACCTCTAGACCCTACCAGAGGCCTATGGAAAGAGAAGCGGTGGGTCCTGGACCTCAGTGGTCTGCCCTTTTAAACTCACGCATGGATAACGCTTGTGGTACAGATCTTGGAGTCCTTTCAGTGAACTTGCTGAGAGTACTTGTGTGTGTGTGTGTGTGTGTGTGTGTGTGTGTGTGTGTGTGTGTAGCTGTAGTAGGTGAGATAAATGAAAACTTTTGGGCCAAGCCAGGTACCTTCTTAAGGGGCTCCCTATAGAGTGCAAGTGCACCATGGCTCTTTACCAGAGAGGCTTACTGGGACCCCAGTACCCCACTTCCAGTTTTGTCTATTAGCTCCTGGACTGCCATTCCAGTTTGTAAGTCTGTATCTTTCTGGTGTGATTGTGTAGCTCAAGAAGCCCTTTCATAGTTAGGGGCCCCTCCCCATAATACAGGGTAAGTGAATGTTTCCCCCCTCTGAACTGGGGGCTCTACCAGACACCTCGCTGGAAATTTGCAAGAGACTAAGAGGTTAACCCATCTTGTGAATGAGCCTGGGTCTTGAGGACGCCATCATTCCTGAAAGTTTAGGGCCACCCAGGCCCTCAGCTGAACCCCAGGCACACACAGGAAGCAATCCTTACTGTACCCCTAACTCGCCAGCGCTGCTGTTTCCCCTCCACACCCAGCGACAGGCTGTGAAAGGCGGGCAGATTTCAATGCTGCTCTATGTGGTGCAGCCAGAGCAGGGTTGATTTCACACTTCGCTTAGCTCGTCGCTCTCCATGGTCCTGCACCGCATTCGTCTTTCATTCACAGCGCTTTGTTCACCCTTGACTGGTCTGGCCCTTACCTAATTCTGAAATCTATTTTTCCTCTCCCCACCCCCGATTTACCATTGAGTTGTGTCAGTGTTACTGTCGACTTCTATATTTCTTTTACAATTCAGCTTTTTCTTCCCCTGTCGTGGCCTTTCAGGTTTGTGAATGGCAGGGATTGTGAGGGCCATACGTTCCCTCTCTCAGATACCCCAAGATTAGGGTCCCCAACTGAGAGGCAATATGACCTGAACTAGGCACTTGAATTTCTCACTTTTTATTTTTGTTGGTTTGTTTTGTTTTGTCTATGAAATTGGCTAGTCTTAGCTGATGGCATCTCTGCTACTCTTTGTCCTTTCTGTTTCAGAGATAAAGTCTCATATAGCCCAGGCTGGTCTTGAATTCATTACGTGACTGAAAATGACCTTTGAGTTTCTGATCCTTCTGCCTCCACTTTCCAAGGGCTGGAATTGTAGGCATACACCGGGGTTCATGTGGGATCAAATCCAGGGTTCCATGCATACTATGCAAGCATTCTATCTACTGGACTATACTCCCAATTCTCTTTCAACTTTAACTTTAGTTGGTTCTATGATTCATAACACTGGACTGGTGGCAAATATTCAGTTTATTTTAACACATGTGAGAGCAGTGCTATTAATCTGCTTTGTGGGAATAAGAGAGAACCCTGGATAGTTAACTTATAAGAGAGAAGAAGGAATGCTTAACTCCCAGTTCTGGAGATCACAGTGCAAGCCTTGGAAGGCCCTGTGCTTTGGGCATCCGGTGGGCATTAGACAACAATGATAGCAGAACATGCCACTCAGTGTACTGCGAGGAAGTGAGCAAGGTGCTTACTCCAGACCGTCTCCTTCAAGATCACACTCACAGTGATCTAAGGACCCCACGCTGGGTCCTACTGAACACATGGACCTTTGGGACTATTCACCATACAGACAATAGGAACAGTCAACTCATAAAAATCTCTGCACAGAAAAGCCTTTAATCTAATTTTGTATTTCATTATGATATACAAATGATAGTCATATGATATGATATGGGGGTGCCAACCATGTCAGGTCAGTGGATGCTTGGGAGATTTAAAATACTGGCCTACATTCAAGCTAAGCTTGAGATAAACAATGACTGAGGCCCCAGAAATTCTTGATTATTCTCTTTGTTACCTAAGTATATACCTCCTTTTCCTTTACAACATCTTCTAATCTTTCTACCAAGATCCCTCAGTACAGAGTGGGGGCTGAAACCCAGGTATGCTTGGCCCTGTGCTCTTGGCCAAGACTTGCTCAGGAACAGACTTGTTCTGAGATCCCTGTAGGCCACTTGGGTGCTTTTGAGCAAATTGGTCAAAGACACACTTCTGAATTGCATGTACCCTTTATTTACAGCTTCACAAGTCTACTTGGTTGTGCTGATAAAAAAAGAGGAGGGGGTTGTTTAGTTGAAAGTCCTCTACTCCTTTGTCACTGCCTGAGATAGCTGAGTTCTCATACTGCCTAGGGGCCTTACTCATGAGACCATCCAAATGGCTTTGTATATCACAGTCAGTTTACCGTGGAGTCTCCTAATTTGAGCCTGAACTGGCCTTTGTGTTTCTCTGGATCCCAGGCACATTTATATACTGTTTTTGAAATGAATGGAATATATAAAAATACGTCTACAAAACATACTCTGAATGCTGCCAGCTTTCACAGCTGGAGCTGTACATGGGAAGGGCTAGACCATTTTCCGTACGATTTTAATCATCAAACCTCACTTCTTTTGTTAGCCTCCGCTCTCTTTCTATTAGCACAGTCTTTTCCTTTTAAAACCCCATATCCTTAGAATGGTTATCACGGGGAAGAATTTGTAAATGTTCATGAACACATGCCATTGGAAGAAAGAGCGTCTAGACTTAGTCTTCAGTAAAATACCCAAGAGCCCATCACTGCTAGCAGCAGCTGTCTTCTGTCTTCCTTTGGACTCCCCCGCTTCACTCTCTCAGCTTCAGCATGGGTCCTGAGAGCCTTCCTGGTGGGTGTTGATCTTACTGCCAGAGAAAGTGGATAATGTGCTAAACAGTGACCTCTTGGGTATCTGACTGGCTGCTTTCAGCATTGAAGAGGTTTTCCGGATGGATAAGGAAGAAGATGAACAACTAAGAGGTTGTTTCCCCAGAAGGAGTCTTGACAGCTCCTGGCAGCCACTAGCCCTTTCTTTCCTTCATTGTTCTCTGCTCTCTGCCAACCACTGCAAGTATCTTTGGCAGGAGACTGGGAGGGGATGATGACCTCTGTGGCTAGGGAAAGAAGAGGGATGCAGGGAAGTGTCTGGGTGAGTCACGACCACACTCTTCTCTTTCTCACTCTTGCTCAGAGGATTTGAAACATCCTGATCTCAGGTAAATGTATCTTTTTAAAGTAGTGTACAGATGTGACCGCCTCTACCCCAGGTAATGAACTTATGAGAGAAAATGGTTATGTTAGAGTATAGGCTCAGGGATGCTGCTCATCAGATAGCCACTGCTTCAATATGCCATGGTGGTTTACACCATGAAACGTGTGTGTGTGTGTGTGTGTGTGTGTGTGTGTGTCTGTGTGTGTGGTGTGTGTGTGTAGAATGAGACTAGTTGGTCTGGCTAGCAATACCACATGATCAGTCCACCTATTTCCCATTCTCCCTCCACAGTTCTGTAGTTTATGTGGTGGGGATCTGAACATGGGTCTTCACGCTTGCATAGCAAGCACTTTCTTTACCAGTATAGTGAGCAGGCTTCCTGGCATGGGATCTTTTTATTTTGAGAACTCATTTACTATGAAAACTACTCACATTCAGGCTGCACAGCCAGAATAATGAATTTGGAATCTCTGTGTGTGACTGGGCTGTGATGGTTTCTAGAGCTTCTCAGATAGTTTTAAGATTCAGCCAAACTTGGACCTGGGGGCATTTTCTAAGCTAACTCCTCATTGTACACAGTGGGAGGTGGGATCAAAGGTGTAGGTCAAAGGTGCTCCCCCTCAAAAAGACCCAAAAAACCCAAAAACACTCTGGTAGCTTCCAGAGTGATTTCCAGACCTTAGGACAATTCAACTTTCTTCCACAAAGGAAAAGGATGTACAGATGGCAGCTTTATGGACTCTCTCCTCTCTGGTCCACATTCCTTTATCTGACCCTCTTGTCAGTTATCAAGCAGCACTTACTAAGAACTGAGGCTCCACATAAGGCCACTGTAGGAAACAAGAGTTCCCAGCCTCACCGTGCAGAGAAACAATTTACCATTCAAATGGCTCAGGATTCCTCAAGGTTGGGAATTGGGCCTTCACTACCCAAAACATCCTGGTCCTTCTGTCCCAGGGAAGCCCCTCATCTCTACACCAAAGGATGGCCAGGGAAGACAGTAGGCCCTTCTCCTAAGAGGGGATGAGTAATGAAAATACTTTACAAAGTACTTTCACAAGCATGATCTCATTTGGGTTGATGACCCAGGGGCTCCTGAATGGAGAAAAGAGTGGGGGGCTTGGGAATTCAAATTGCATCTCCATTGTCTTGGGAAACCCTTTCCGGCAAATAGGAGTCAGCAAATCCCCACCTTCCCATCCCTCCTTCTCAGGCCAGGAGCATTTAGAACTAATTGAATCACCAGCTCAGCTAATGCAACCTCCATTAAGACCACAAAGTCCCCAGGGGAAGCCATTGAAGATAAGTAGAAAGAGCCACACCCTGCCTCAGGGTAATCCCAGCCCCCACTGCCTTAGTCATCTTAGTACCCCATCGACCTGCCTGCCTGACTCCTTAACTGTGTGGAGGGAGGAGCTGGGAACAGGAATAATTTATGTACTCCGTTCCCGCTGGCTCCTTGTCCCAAGGAAAAATATGTAATCTTGGTAGAATTGATAGATGTACGCTCATGATAGGCAGTGTGTTTCTCTTCTTGATTTTCTTTTGGAATAAACTCTTCCTCTTTTGGAGAAATTGAATCACAAAGTAAACAGCTGACTTCCCAAAGGTGGGGGGGATTGGGGGGGATCTGGAAAGGTAACAAGAAAAACTCAGGTGCTCTGACTTGTTAACACCTAGACAACAGCAACTTTTATCTGAGGTAGGATGCTAGTTGGATTTACTCACTGAATTAGGCTAGCAGTTGGATGGGGTTAGGAGATGGGGTTAGAGATGGAGTGACGGGTTAGGAGAGGGAAGGAGTCACAGTAAGACAGGCAGCCAAGGTTCTGGGAGTCATTGGTCTGATGGCCAGGGTTAGTGTGGGAATGCTAAACTCCTATGTGTAAACAAACAGAGGGAACTTGGGGCGAGTGTCCTTTTTCTCCCACCTGCAATGGGAGTGTGTGTGTGTGTGTGTGTGTGTGTGTGTGTGTGTGTGTGTGTGTGGCCAATGTGCTTATGTGTTGGTGTATATGCTGTGGTTCTTGATGGCTAAGTACTCACTCCTTTCAGAGCTCTTTTTCCATGCTCAGGTCACCATGACTATGTGACCATATACAAGTCACCATGACTGTGTCACCATATACAAGTCACCATGACTGTGTCACCATATACAAGTCACCATGACTGTGTCACCCTATACAAGTCACCATGACTGTGTCACCCTATACAAGTCACCATGACTGTGTCACCATATACAAGTCACCATGACTGTGTCACCCTATACAAGTCACCATGACTGTGTCACCCTATACAAGCCACCATGACTGTGTCACCCTATACAAGTCACCATGACTGTGTCACCCTATACAAGTCACCATCACTGTGTCACCATATACAAGTCACCATGACTATGTCACCATATACAAGTCACCATGACTATGTCACCATATACAAGCCACCATGACTATGTCACCATGTACAAGTCACCATGACTATGTCACCATGTACAAGCCACCATGACTATGTCACCATGTACAAGTCACCATGACTATGTCACCATATACAAGCCACCATGACTGTATCACCATATACAAGTCACCATGACTATGTCACCATATACATACTGCACACGCAGGGCCCCCAGATCTCTTCTCCCATCCCTCACGCTGCTGTGTGCCCGGGAGGAAAGCATGTCTGATTTGTAAGTTGCTCTCTCAGTTTCACCTGGTCTGTCTGCTTTCTGCCCTTCATCTCCACTGTCTGGATTTCCTGGGTGATGATAGAGCAGGCAGCCATCAGCCAAGTCGGTGCAGCCCTGCTGAGGACCCTGGTGATTAACGGTCAGTGTTTAGGTCAGCGATAAGTTCTCTCGGAGCAGTTTGAGCTTTCCTTTTTAAAGAGAAAACAACACATTTGCACATTGCATCATAGTGTCTTCTCCTGAGAAAGATCAGACAAGAGAAAAAAGGCACACAGAAATGAAAATATTATTAGCCACCATCCAGGAACAACTGCTGCTAGTGTTTTTGTGAATTTCTCACCAACTTTTTAACTAAAACATGAAACACACACACACACATACACACACACTTGCTCAAGCCATGTACTTATGTGCACACACATATCTACATAAGACTACAGTCTCTCTTATCCAAAGTGCACCTCTTATCCACAGTGGCTTTGACTTTTGGACATAGCCATATGCCATGTGTTGTTTTGGCCTACCGATAGAAGGACAGTCTCCGAGATTAGAGTGGAATTGAAAAATCAGCTACATGAAAAATGTCTCGGGTATCTTTGTATAAGGACACTCTGTGACACCTACACAACACTGAAATTATCAAAGACACACTCCTTAGAACATGTCCCTGAGTTTATTAAATGATGCACAATGTTGTCTGTGTGTGGACCCTTTGCTACTGAAGCAAATCTAATCCTAAACTCCAAATCCCAAATCTTCGAAAGGCCTGGACTTTCTGAGTATCATATCAGTATTCAGAAAGGTTCATATCTGGGGGTTTTTAGACTGTGGAAACCCAACTGATATATATGCTGTGTGTGTGTGTGTGTGTGTGTGTGTGTGTGTGTGTGTGTGTGTGTGTGTAGGGTATATGTAGGGTGTGTGTGTGTAGTGTATGTTAACCAAAATGAAAATGAGGTGAAACCTTTGGTGTAACCATTTTCAAAGAGAACAATACAAGAGGAAAGAAAGAGAGGAAGACACTCAGTTCAATTCTCATGTGGCCACAGTGAAAGGTTTTTCTTGAGTCAGATGACAATACAGCTCTTAGACATGTTTTAGGAGGTGTGTGTGGGGGGGATAGGGGTGAGATGCCAGGAACCTCAGTGAACATGGGCAAATTGTGCATCAAGATCCACTGTATTTGTGAGCATCCATGCTGGACCTATTATCCCAAGTCATGCAGACACATAGCCTCAGTGTCCACATCTGTAAAACGGGGCTAATAATGACATACCTAGAATGTATTTATACCAGCAGGCAGAGCCTGAGTCAAGGAGCAAGGACAGGTATTTATTTGGAAGGTAGCCCAGGAGGTGAGGGGATAGGTCTGAAAAGCATGTCATGGAGTCTCTGTCTTGCTTGGGACTCCTTGAGCACCTTGGAGAGATCTACCTGGATCGGGTTGAAACCTTCCTCTTGGGATACACCATCCCCTGTGCTGTAGGGTGCTATTCACCTGCAGCTGAGACTTACAATGACTTGGAGGTGCTGGGGGCAGAAGCAGATGAGCTAGCCTGTGTTCTCAAAGCAGAACAGTCAGTGCAGGTGAGTCCAAGCTTTCTCATTGAAGCCAGATGTAGTGCAGAGATGTGAGCAGGGCCCTAAGATGCCTCTGGCCTCCAGAGTGAGGAGGAGGGTGATAGAGAGGACAGAGGCTGTGACATATACCTCAGGAGTGTTAATTTTAGAGGTAGGGGTTATCTGAAGTCTCTGATTAGACACACAGAGAAAGGAGGCAGGTGTTGGTGGAGAGAGAGAGGAAGGGAGAAAGAGATATGGATGGAGGGGAGAAGGGGGGAGGGGAGGGGATGGAAGGAAGAGAGGGAGAAGGAGAGGGAGAGAGAGAGGAAGAGGGAGAGAGAGAGGGAAAGGGAGAGGGAGAGGGAGAGGGAGAGGGAGAGGCAACATAGCCATTCAACCTTCTGAATTAAATCCAGGTTGGACTGAAGTAAACACTGGCCCCACTGGTCCCATTCCCACTTCCTAGGAACAGGTGGCCCTGGTCTTACCTTATCATTCTCCATTTCTCTTGTTTCCTAGAGGAAGGCTTGCATTCTAATATGGAGTCAGGGGTGATGGGGGCGGGGGCAGAGCTTCCTATCTGCACATTTCTACTATAGCCCAGCCTGGACTCTGACTCTCCTAGGCTTAAGGCAGTGGGTCCCATCTGCAAGGAGAAAGCATAGTATCCCTGGCATCTGCAGCCTATGGTTGGGCCAAAGGCTGGAGCCATTCATTTGTGGCTAGATTGGGACTTCTCTTAGGCTTAATTTGTAAGAAGTTTGTAAAATAGGCTCAGATTCAGAATCAGTTCCTACAGAACCAGTGAGGGGAAGCTAGCAACTAGCCCACGGAACCCAAGGAGGCCATCTTTCTTCAATATTGCAATCTCTGACATCTTGTTGGTGGCTTAGAACTGGCAGTGGGAATAGTTACACCAGGTGCATGGGTGAATACCCCAAGTTAGGTACTTGGAGATTTGGGGGTTAATCATCTATCAGCATAACACTGCCCTCTAGAAACCATGTTGGGAAAGTGTTCTGTGAATGGTCATCTATCCTTCACATGTGCTTCAGTTTGGGGGTTGGTCAGTGCTGGGCCTGCCAGAAGGAGACCTCATGGTCTAGCTGGCCCAAACCTTCCAAGTCCCTCTGTGGGGTTGATCTGCTCTCTCTCTCTCATTCTCTCTCTCTCTCATTCTCTCTCTCTCTCTCTCTCTCTCTCTCTTTCTCTCTCCTTTAATGTATGACCCTCCCCCACCACAGTCACTCAACTGCCTTTTACAGATACGGGCTGAAGTGTCCCCTTGGTCTCTTGCTCCGTCCCCATTTCTCCATGCCCACCCACCAGGAGCTGCCTGCCACTAAATTGCCATGCCAGCAATTTCCTCCGCCGCTTAAAAGGCCATCAAGACAGCATCAAACTGCCTGTACATGCTAAACCCAAATGGCTATGGAGCAGAGCCCAGAGAAGGATGCTAAATTGGATTCTATCAAATCAACATCAGCTGCGTGCAAGCCGCCGATAATGAAAGGCTCGTAACGATGGCGTTCATCTCTCTAAAGAGATGACGAGGAGCTGAGAATGGATGGCTGTTGGCTCTTACTGAAGAGAGGTGGAGACACCCAGGATGGGCCCTGTGATCGATGGCCTTTGGTGGTTACCAGCAGGAGGGAAGGCTGTAGCACAGGCTGAGGAGGATTGTCCTCCATTCTCAGAATGGGGACAGATGTAGGAAAAGTTTTGGAAATCCTCTGCCCATTTCACACACACAAAGCACCCCTCTCCCATCATGCCCTGCTCCCACTGCCCCTTTATAAGTCCTCAGGCCTTCGATGGTAACTGCAGACAGGAGAAGGAGGATAAAATGGCTGGTCTAGGGTCTAGTCTGGGGGTCTCTCATTTTCCATTTGTATCTCCAGCTTTGTTCTCGATTTTATCTTCTTGACATGCGTGCTAATTTCCTATGGCTGCTGTAGAAAATGGCCACACACTCCTGGCTCAAAACAACATAGATTTATTAGCATATAGTTCTTAAGTGAGAGGTCTCATGGGTCCTACCACATGCTGAAGACCATGTGAATAAGGCTGTGCTCATCTCTGAGGCCTCCAGGGAGGGTGGCTTTTTTGTTTTTTTCCAGCTCCCAGAGGTCACCGTCACTGACTTGTGGCCCCTCCTCCATTTTCAATGTAAACATGGCTTCATATAAACATGCCCCCCCCACATGGCCACCTCTCCTCCAAAATATAGCTAGGAAAGGTTTTTCACTTTTAAGGCCTCTGATGTTAAGGATGGCTCTACATGGACAATCAAGGTCCATTCTCTATTTCAATGGCCTTGTCTTCGACAGTATTAGGCATTTCCTTTTGTGATATAAGGTGACACCTGCGTGTGGGCATGTTTCGGGAAAGCTATTGATTTTTGCCTGGGTAGTGTGCTGAAGCTTTTTCATTTTCATGTTCACATTGCCTTCATTTGGCCGAGGCGCCTGGTGATCAGGCTGCAGCCAGATGGGATCAGCATTCCCAGCCTGAGCTGCCATGGCCACAGGCAGACAGCACCGTGGAAGTGGTGTTTGTGGTTATCACTGCCAAAGTCTGCGCCAGCTGGAACAGGGAGTGAGAGGCCTGCTGGATGGGGCTGCCTTGAGTCTCCTTCCTGAGAGCAGGAAAGCCAGAAATGGTGCTATTCACTCAATGATGCTTCATGCTTTCAAAGTCACATCGATAAGGGAACGTGTGCAGCTTGGTGGACCCATGCTGCAGACACTGGGGTTTAAGATAAGTCAAGGACTGCCTTGTTACTGGTAGCTTCTCAGCCAGCTCTGGAACTCTGAATTTCTACTAGTGCTTTGCTCATCTGGAGAAAGCATCTTGAGATAGTGTGAATGGCTTAGCTTGGTAGAGGACTCAGCAAGTTAGCAGCACAACGTCTGTGTAGACAGCAGACAGTAGGACACAGTGTGTGCCTGGTTAGGTTTCTATTCCTGCACAAAACACCATGACCAAAAAACAAGTTGTGGAGGAAAGGCTTTATTCAGCTTATACTTCCACATTGCTGTTCATCTCCAAAGGAAGTCAGGACAGGAATTTAAGCAGGGCAGGAACCTGGAGGCAGGAGCTGATGCAGAGGCCGTGGAGGGGTGCTATTTACTGGTTTACTTTTTCTGGCTTGTTCAGTCTGCTTTCTTATAGAACCCAAGACACCAGCCCAGAGGTGGCACCACCCACAATGGTCTGTGCCCTCTCTCACTGATCATTAATTGAGACAATGCCTTGTAGCTATATCTCATGGGGGTATTTTCTTAATTGAGACCTCTTTCTTTCTGGTGACTCTAGCTTGCGTCAAGTTAACGTATAACCAGCCAGTACATTGGGCTTCTTGTCACAGGTAGTACTGTGCTCTCCAGGATTCTCATCTGCTTGTGCAAGGTGAGATTGCTGTTACACACTAGTCAGGACGGTTGTATACCACCAGTCATGCAGTACCGTTTCTGGCAGGGTATTGTAATGTGGTGACTCATGAGTTAGTAAGACATTGAGAAGCCTACTTCCCACGAGTGTCTAAGGTCTCAGCCTTGCTTTTGCTATCTTCTGACTAGTCAACTCTTGACTGGTGTTCGAAGGGTGCTCTCCCTTCTGCAATTGGCAGAGTTAACCTTTGTGAGCAAGTCCAGGCTTGCTGCTGAGAAGCTTCAGGACTACCTCATAGTAACCAGGCTAATGCTTGTGAATATGGGGCTACACAGGATTACGGGAATAAAAGCCATTGTCCTGAGTACTCCTCCAGTGAGTGAATGAGATTCCCTCTAGTTCTCCTTTTGCAGGCATTATTTCATAGGTGCATCTGTATTCTCATTGGCAAGTATTTCTGCGCACACGTGATACACTCACAGGGAACACTTAGTCAGATGGCAATCTGACTAGCTTGTATCCAAACTATCCTCCTCTCCTACATTCTGCCCACAGGCAGCAATTCCTAATCACTAATTGGCCCCAGGAACTGTGGGGAGTATATGGAGAGAAATTGGTGCTGGAGTTTCTAGCAGAGGGGGTTTGGACAATTTATTTGTCTGAGTCCTAAGCTCTTCATTTATAAAGAGGGGTGATGGTCATTGCAAGTTCTTATCCAGAGTCTGATTCTGTATCAGGTCTAAAATGCAGGGTCACATAATTCTCAGGCATAGTTTGTACTACGGCATCATGGGGGTTGATTCTGCATGTTGGCTTTGCCAGCTCTCACATGTATTTGGTTACACATCAGTCTATATTTTGCTGTGCTGGTCCTTTTAAAAAGACTTGATGGACACATCAAAAGGCATGGCACAAAGGAGTTTACCATTCACTGTAATTCACAGTGAGGGTTGGCTGAACCCCATCAATTGAAGGGCCCTGATAGGAGATGATTCCCTAAATTGCTCTTGGACTCAAATATCCAACATGAAATCCTGGAGTTTTTAGCCTGACACACAAATGTACAACCTGCAGCCCTTACAAACATGTAAGTCAGTTCCTTAAAGTCATGCCAGTCTCTGTCCTTACCTCTAATATGGGCATCATATGTTAGGAATATGATCATGCCATTGACATAGATGGGAAAGTGAGATAAACTCACCACAGTCAGAAGCGAGTATGTCCATTCGTCTATATGCCCTACATTTCCCAGCCCTCTGTGCATTGAGGTTGGTCATCTGACAGAACATGGGCACAATGACACATCAGAATTGTGTCAGCCTTGGGACTACGCACTCTCTTTGTACTTCAGCTGAGTGGGCAAGTAGACCCAGAGGAGGTCTCTGAGCAGAAGCCTCTAAGAATCAGGAGCCTTGGTTCCCAAACTATCTTATGGAAGGCCAGCTACATGGAAGTAGACTGTACATACACAAGAAGTACATCCTCATGGTAGTAAGTCAATTAGACTTTGAAGTATTTGTAGCAAATGGTCCACATTGACAAACCATAGTTTAAAGTATCTCAGCCAGCAAGGGGCAATTGGGAGTCCAACTCCAGCAATCTGACTTGTTCCTTATAAGTTTCTCTACCAGGCAGCTTACTGTGCTGGTGTACTGGGCCTCAATGATGCAGTGGATCATAGACTTGGCCCTTGGAAGCCTCCCCAAGGATGATAGTTACTTGTCTAGCAAAGGTTTTATTTCAGACAATGACTCAACAGTGACTCATAATACTGTTGTGGGCAAAATGGAATATCACAGATCAGATGATGGGTTCCTTACTGGTTGCAAATCATCCCCAAGATATGTTGATTAATGAGTGGATGTCAACTAGAAAGTCCCTTGTGCTAGGTCGTAAAAAGTTTGCCTGTTCCCCCAAAGAACCATATGACATGTCTGTCTTCTTTGACATTTTTATCCTGATACATGAAGGCATAAGAGGGATGCTTAGTCAATTGATAGATGAAGCAAAGCTAGATAGGAGAGCTAATATGCTAGATGACAGAATGAGCATTCAAAAAAGGTCTGGGCAGGCCAGAACAATGGGCCGAAACTAACAAGATAAAACATAAGAGGTATAAATCAAAGTCCTGCCTTCAGTTTAAAAATTGAGTGAAGACTGGGTATGGGCTGCCCTGCACAATAGCAGCCCGAGTGTGAAAGAGTCCTGGGACTCTTGTTGTCTATTACATGGATGTGAACCAGGAGAATAACAGCCTTTTTAAAAATGACGAACACTGTAGGCTGCATTCAGAGTCTTCGTGCCCAGTCTTGCACTGGAGTGTACACTGATTGCTCACTATGTACTGGGCATTGTGCTGGCTGCTGGGGTGGACCAGTGAATGGCACACATCAACCCTGTCCTCAAAATCTGACTGTTTTTTTTCTTTTTAGTGACAGAGTTATCCTTTGATGTGCAAGTAGGTCATAAGAGCTCACAGTCACATGACGTGAGGAATGGTCTGGAGAACCAGGAATGAGAGAGATTTAGGGACACTTTAGAAATACAAAGAATCGCATCTTCTCACAGGCGTTACATATACTGGAGAGGGAGAAAGAACAGTGGTTAAGAAAATGGGATGGGGTTTGGGGGTTGGGACTACCTTCTCGTTCTTTCCATTCATGTTGCCCAACAATAGATATTATTTCTCCATTTCAGATATGAGCAAACAAAGGCTAGAGACTAACCCAGTTTGGATATGCTTTCAGAGCAGACAAGTGGCTAAGACAGGATCTAAGGGGCATCGGCACTCAGCCAGAGATCCTTGTTCTTTCTTGTTTATCACCTGACTCAGCTGCCACCTGTGATGGAGGAAGACATTTCTAGCATCTGCAGTGCTTTCTTCCTTCCTTGGGGGAGTTCTTTGCAGAAGCTGTGAGTCTCCTGGGAGCTCCCACAAAGGGTTCCTCCACTGATGCCTAGGGGTTAGGGGCAGTGGAGGGGGAGGCAGACTTGTGGGTCATGACCTAGATGCTCCTTTAACAGAGAAGCCACCTCTAACAGCTGCACATCGCCTACTTCAAATAGCTGATGTCTGCTCATTTTTCTGGTTTTAACCCAACATCACTTTCTGCAAGAAGCCTTTCCTTTTTCTTAGCGTGTATTAGGAGCCTCTATGATAGACTCTTACTATGCCACTGACCAGATCAATGTTTATCTGAGGTTCTCTTGGGATGAACCTTTGTTCTGTCTTATATCTTCTTTATCCTCATTCTCCTACACCTAATACGTGCTCAGTAAAGGCTATGATAATGTACACAGTCTCCTAAGTTCTAGGGATTGTTTTGATGCTGCAAAAAACAACCAGTGGGTTTTGTACTTTGACTCCATGCCTGGCTTGGGTGGAGTTCACAGTAGGGCATGGTGTGAGGATGGGACAGAGAGCTGAAGGGGCTGCTGGGTCTCTCCCTAGAATCTTCTCTTCTATACTAGAAAATATGCTTGGTGACCATGGAACCAGGACAGGCCAAGGTAGGTAGTGAGCCACCCTAGTGACCTTAGGGGTCACTTGGGTCTCTTTGTAGATTCTAGGCTACTCTGTGTTTCTTTCCAGTGTTCTCAGGGATGACCTGTCTGGACCTAAGGACTGAGTCATTACTTGCTCTCTGTGTCTCTGGCTTGACTCCATGACCACAGAGAGGTCTGGGTTAAGGATGGGCATGGAGGATGATGTCAGCCATAAAGTAGAAACAAAAGCCCCCAACTGCTCTTTTCCTTCTTGTCAGAAAGCACAGTGGTGGACTTCATAATTACTGTCATAAAGGACTATGCAAAGGGAAAGTCATTAGTCACGTGAGAGAGCCATTGTTCAGTGACAAGGGAAGTGTCAGATGAGGCAGGCCCAGGTCCCAAGCAGAGTTCCCAGGAAAAAGAGGGGAGGAGTTCATTGGGTCACCTGGCCTGGCCCTAGGGGAAGGGCTCAGCAGGGGTGGTGTTCAGGTTGCATTTTAAATTCCTTCAGTGTGGGAGCTGCCAGTTATGTCCCCTCTGCTGGGCAAGAGTTCAAATACCCCACTGTGAGAATGATCTGTGCAGAAGCAACTGACCTGGGTGGCCAGACGCTGTTAATTGGCAGGATGACATCCTTCCCGGGACAAACTCTGGGAGCCACTGGATGCAAAAGCACCCTTTCTTCTCTTCTAAATGTACCATAGCATCTTTCAAATGAAGAATCCTCTAGAGCCTTCCTTGGGCTCAGAAGGGATGTCTGTTGATCTTTCTGGTGTTGTTTTCTATTTGCTTCATTTCTCAGCAAGACAAAAGGATGCGGATCTCAATAACTGGTAAATCCCTCAGTCATCTCATCTTCATGTGCCTGACATGTAGCCTGCATAGAGCTTTCCCAACCCCAACCTTGACTCTCATACATGCATGGTCACCTCACTCCTCTCCTCTCAAAATCTTGCTGTCCATTTTCTACAAGGAAGCTATATGGATAAACGAATGCACTATAAAGAAGGAAATTTGAACACATACTACAATAGATGTAACCAAGAGCTAAACCCAAAGGGACGGATAGTGTCATTCCACATACATGAGCAACTCAGAGTACTTAAATTCATAGAGACAAGAAGCAGAGCAGTGGTTTCCAGAGGCTGGAGAGATGGAAATGGGAAGCTGTGTCTGGGTACAGAGTTAGCTGCGCAAGAGGCCAAGAGTCTAAGAGTAGCAATGCTAGTTATACTGTGAATCTATTTAATAACGCCAAGTTAATACATTTTACACTATGTATATTTATTATAGTAGAAAAATAAGGCTTTCATCTTCTAGTCTGAATCTTCAGTAGGAGTGGCCTAAGCTTTGATTAAACAGGTTTCACTGTCTAACTTACTATCTCTGTGTACTAGGCTCCCACTTCTCATCCAAAGTAAAAACCTTAGTGCCGTGTGAAGATTCAGACTAGAAGAATTTCATTCAATGTATAGCAAGCACACCCTGAACACTAAGTACTCAGCACTGTGGTAACTGAGTACCCAGCACTTGTGTGACTAGGTATTCATCGCAGGGCAAATAGACAAAGACAAGCAGAGTTTCTGAGTTGATCCAGTGTGTTGGATTTCTACTTCTTAGAACATTGTTTCCTTCCAGAAGTGGGTGGCCATGTGGGAGGACAGGCTGTGACCTCCAGCTGTATTTGCAAACATGAGACTGAACATCTAGGTATCTCTTGTCCCTTCACCTAACCCCTGAGATACACTATGGATATCAGAGCCTGGTTTGAGCTAGGGTAGGGCTGGGGCTGGGGCTGGGGCTGGGGCTGGGGTTGGGGCTGGGGCTGTGAGCTGCTCATTCCCAGCTCAGCCTTGTCTTCCTGTCTTCATTCTCCAACCCTTCCCATATTAAAGGCTCATTTGTCTTCTGCACTTCCCTGTTCCCTTCCACACCCCACTCTGCCCAAGTGCTATAATTTATTCACAGTGCACATCTCGAGTCTGCCGCTCTCAGTCACTGATACCATCCATATTCTGTCTTGCATTATTTAACTCTGGAAAATGTTCTGGCCCCAAAATAAAGAGGGAGAGACTCATTAGTCTAGGCCACATATATTTCTAAGTCTTTGAAACTTCAGAGAGCTTTACAACCATTATTCCAAAATCTCTTTATTTAGAACAGTGGTCCATAGGAGGAAGGGGGGCCTTGGTTCCCAATCCATATCAACCTTGCCAGGTGGGCTCAGTCAAGGTTCTGATGCTGACCCTGCTTGCCATTGGCTGACCGTGGTCCTCTGTGGTCATGGTGGTAGCATGTATGTAGTACATCAGACCAAGTAGCCTCCCAGGTCTCTGAAAGGTGCTCATATACTGTATGATATGTGTCTTTGCCACTTCACAGCAGCACTCAGAAAATGAGTTGAAGTCAAGCAAATAGCACCTTTCAAAGTGAATTTCTTTCTTTCTTTTTTTTATTTATTTTATTTTTTTTTAATTTACATTCCAAATCATTTCCCCTTTCCCGTTTCCTCCCTCCCCGAAAGTCCCATAAGCCCCCTTCCCTCCCTCTTTTCTCCATTCAACCCCTTCTCGTTACTCTGTCCTGGCGTTCCCCTACATCCAGTCTTTCCAGGACCAGGGGTCTCTCCTTCCATCTTCTTAGAAATCTATTGATATGCGGATTGTGTCTAGGGTATTCCGAGATTCTGGGTCAATATCCCCTTATCAGTGACTGCATACCATGTGTGTTCTTTTGTGATTGGGTTACCTCACTAAGGATGATATTTTCAAGATCTGACCATTTGCCTAGGAATTTCGTGAATTCATTGTTTTTAATCGCAGAGTAGTATTCCATTGTGTAGATATACCACATCTTCTGAATCCATTCCTCCGTTGAGGGACATCTGGGTTCTTTCCAGCTTCTGGCTATTATAAATAAGGCTGCTATGAACATAGTGGAGCATGTGTCCTTATTGCATGCAGGTAAGGCCTCTGGGTATATGCCCAGGAGTGGTATAGCTGGATCCTCCGGGAGTGTCATGCCCAGTTTTCTGAGGAACCGCCAGACTGCTTTCCAGAGTGGTTGTACCAGCTTGCAATTCCACCAGCAGTGGAGGAGTGTTCCTCTTTCTCCACATCCTCGCCAACAACTGCTGTCTCCTGTGTTTTTGATCTTAGCCATCCTGACTGGTGTGAGATGGAATCTCAGGGTTGTTTTGATTTGCATTTCCCTAATGACTAAGGATGATGAACATCTCTTTAGGTGCTTCTCAGCCATTAGATATTCTTCAGGTGAGAACTCTTTGTTTAGCTCTTTGACAAAATTCAGCATCCTTTCATGCTAAAGGTCTTGGAAAGATCAGGAATTCAAGGCCCATATCTAAACATAGTAAAAGCAATCTACAGCAAACCGGTAGCCAGCATCAATCTAAATGGAGAGAAACTTGAAGCAATCCCACTAAAATCAGGGACTAGACAAGGCTGCCCTCTCTCTCCATATCTTTTCAATATAGTACTTGAAGTTCTAGCTAGAGCAATTAGACAACAAAAAGAGGTCAAAGGGATACAAATTGGAAAGGAAGAAGTCAAACTATCACTATTTGCAGATGATATGATAGTATACTTAAGCGACCCAAAGAACTCCACCAGAGAACTCCTACAGCTGATAAATGACTTCAGCAAAGTGGCCGGATATAAAATCAACTCAAGCAAGTCAGAAGCCTTCCTATACTCAAAGGATAAGCAGGCTGAGAAAGAAGTAAGAGAAATATTACCCTTCACGATAGCCACAAACCATATTAAGTATCTTGGCGTGACTCTAACCAAACAAGTGAAAGATCTGTATGACAAGAACTTCAAGTCTCTGAAGAAAGAAATTGAAGAAGACCTCAGAAGATGGAAAAATCTGCCATGCTCATGGATTGGCAGGATTAATATAGTAAAAATGAGCATCTTACCAAAAGTAATACACAGATTCAATGCAATCCCCATCAAAATCCCAACTCAATTCTTCATAGAGTTAGAAAGAGCAATTCAAAAATTCATCTGGAATAACAGAAAACCCAGAATAGCTAAAACTATTCTCAAGAGTAAAAGAACCTCTGGGGGAATCAGTATCCCGGACCTCAAGCTGTACTACAGAGCAATAGTGTTAAAAACTGCATGGTATTGATACAGTAACAGACATGTAGATCAATGGAACAGAATTGAAGACCCAGAAATGAATCCACACTCCTATGGTCACTTGATCTTTGACAAAGGAGCTAAAACCATCCAGTGGAAAAAAGATAGCCTTTTCAACAAATGGTGCTGGCTCAGCTGGAGGTCAACATGCAGAAGAATGCAAATTGACCCATTCTTATCTCCTTGCACTAAGCTCAATTCTAAGTGGATCAAGGATCTCCACATAAAACCAGACACACTGAAACTAATAGAAGGGAAACTAGGGAAGAACCTTGAACATATGGGCACAGGGGAGAATTTCCTGAACAGAACTCCAATAGCTTATGCTCTAAGATCAAGAATAGACAAATGGGACCTCATTAAATTACAAAGTTTTTGCAAGGCAAAGGACACTGTCAAAAAGACAAAGCGGCAACCAACTAACTGGGAAATGATCTTTACCAACCTTACATCCGACAGAGGGCTAATATCCAATATATACAAAGAACTCAAGAAGTTAAACTCCAGAGAGGCAAGTAACCCTATTAAAAAATGGGGGTACAGAGTGAATTTCTTTCAAATGCACCTTGTAACTCATGACGAACAGACATTTCTCCAAATAAGCTCACCATTTTAGATAGTTTGAAGCAATAGAAACCTCAGAACATCCATTGTTGAGGCTCTACATTCATTGAATTTATATAGTGATGTTATTTCCAAATACACAAGTATATTTGGTCTCTGCAACCTAATTGCAGAAGAGAGTTGAAGAGTGTGGAGCCAGGTCAAACAGAGGGAAATTAAAGTACAGAGAGCCTGGATGTCATCCTTAAGCCATCCAAATGCACAGCAGCAAGGATCTGAAATTTAACATCTGGAAATGTCTTCAGTGGGGCACTTCAAAGTCTCTTGGTTGCAACTGGTCTCATGTAGCAGGCCTGTTCTCTCTTCAGTCAGTGCCATCCGAGCCAGCAGCCTGGTAATCCTTTGATTTTGTACTTCATTATGACCCACATCTGATCAAAAACCACTCATTGCCTTGAAGATTCAGAAGCTCTTCTTCCTTTGGTCTCAGTTAGAAGGGCCTCAGGCTATAGCTCCCAAACTTGACTGTCTTAGTTAGGGTTTTATGCTGCAAACAGGCACCATGACCAATGCAAGTCTTATAAAGGATGGCATTTAATTGGGGCTGGCTTACAGGTTCAGAGGTTCAATCTATTATGATCAAGGTGGGAGCATAGCAGCATCTAGACAGGCATGGTACAGACAGAACTGAGAGTTCTACATCTTTATCTGAATGCTGCTAGCAGAATACTGGCTTCCAGGCAGCTAGGATGAGGGTCTTAAAAACCACACACAGTGTGGTTTTTAACAAACAGTGACACACCTACTCCAATAAGGCCACACCTACTCCAACAGGGCCACACCTTCTAACAGTGCCATTCTCTGAGTTGAGCATATACAAATCATAACATTGACCCAGGTTTTCTTAAATCTATTCTCCAAAATTTAAACTCTGGCTACTCACTACCAATTCTCCCAACCCTCACCTGCTGATTGGAAACCCTTCTAAAAATCTCATAGTTTATTGGATGAAGTTCTATTTCCTGCTATGGTGTCTATGGCTGTTGTCCTCATCTCAGCTGCTTATCTGCCCACATGTTTAGTCTTGCATAATCCTGGGCCAACAGTGATTCTCCAAATGAGCCAAGTGGGTTTCCAACCCCACACTTTTCCAACTTCTGATTTTTTTTGTATATCTTTTTTTCTTTTTCATTTTTTGTTTTGTTTTAAGACGGGGTCTCATGTGTTGAGCTCAAACTGGCTATGTAGTTGAGAATGACCTTGAACTTCATGGCTATGTAGTTGAGGATGACCTTGAACTTCATGTCTCCACCCCTCAAAGTGCTGGGATTATAGGCATACACCATAACCCCATTTGTGTAGTTCTTGGGAGCTAAGCTTTGTCCACGCAAGGCATGGAAATTCACATTCACGTACCAACTGAGCAATACTCCTGTGTTCTGCTCTTTATGGTTCTTCCCTGTTCCTTGTCTTGCAGGATGTAGCTCACATCATGCCTTGGGGCAGGATTGGGTACCATTCTTCTTTGCTCCCATAACACCCTGCATCTACTTTCAACACAGTCTTTTCTGTGGTACAGAAAGAAATGTGTTTGCTGATCTATCTCCATTATAAGACTTTTTGTTTCTTAAGAGCAGGAAACCAGCCCTCAGTCATTTTTATAGTAGCAATGTAGCATCTACAAAGCAGAACAAAGTATGTGTGTGGTGGGAGTTTGAGAGAAAACACTATCTTTGATTTTATTCTCAGAACAGTGGAGGGGAACAAAATGCCTAAGGATATAGGGTGTCCTAATAAAGATTGTGTTTCTTCTATCTGTATTGATCCCAGGGGCCTCTTCCAAAATATGTCTCACTGAGGTTCAGATGCTCAGTCAAGGTCACCCTTATCTGCCCAACATCTCCTTTAGCTCCAAGTTCAAGACTAGGGACCTACCTCTCAAAGTAAGGTGTTTACTTGACTTAGAAAAAAATTCATCCAGGTATGTCCAACCTTTGCTATTGTGATATGATGTCATCTGTAGAATTCGCACATGAGAACTACACAATCAAGTGACAGAAAAATGGCAACAAAAAAAAAACCAACTCATAATGCTTAAGTAAACTTGTGGGTTTGTGTTGGGCTATCTATACTCATTGTTATTCTTGAGGATCACAGGTGACCTGGCTTGTGGGTCACGGGTTGAATACACTGAGCTTATTCCAAAATCACAGATATTAATAGGACTCTGGATGGCCATTTTTTAAATTAGTGTCCTTGTCCACAGGGGAGAGCTGGTGACAGATTAGGGAGGGATCAATGCAAACTCACCCTTTCTTTTCATCTTGGGAAGGAGAGAATGCGAATCTCTGAGATGTTCAGTGTCATCACCTGTTTCCCAGGGGTGGAGGAAGCAAAGAAACTGTGGACAAGTGCCCAAGACCATTCCAGGAAATTCACATATGTGCTACAATTGTTTTCTCTGCTGCTCAAGGAGAAGGAGCAAGTGTTGGGACAAGACCTGCAACAGCCAAGGTCGACCAGAAGTAACAATCGTCTTGCCCTCCTACAAGGATACTTCATCTCTGTCTATCCATGGACCTAACAAAGCAATCACAGGCACCCGCTGGTTCCATCTTTTACTCAATCACCAAATGATTTCTCAGGTCCAGGTGGCAAAGCCACCACCCCAGTATTAACACAGACTGTAATTACCCATTCTATTCCTTACCACCGCAACTCCGGTTTAAAGTTCTTAACTGGGCTAGATTTTACCATCTTCTTGCTGTGGGCATAAAAAGGACCAAGGTCCTCTAATCACTGCCTGGGGCCTCAGAGCAGCCAGCCATAAACTGCAATATCTACTCATTTATTCCTGTTCATTCAATTGGGTTCAAATTGCTCTGAACGAATTCTTGGGCTGCAGAAGAAGCTGTGCAGGCTTATTTTCATTAGCATGGGGACAATGAGCAGGGAGATGGGGAAAGAAAGGGAAGGATGGTTCTCTGAGCCTCCAACCTTTCCCATCAACCCCAAAGCTAATACCTCCCCTTCCATGCAGTAAACAGGCTGCACCAGGGTGCCAGAATCTTATAGGTGCAGAATGCTCACTTCCAATAAACTCCTGATTTAACAGGACCAGCATGGGAAGGAGAACTATGCCCGCACTTTCCTCCAGCAGAGCTGTGTCTGACCATGGGTTTTTATCTTTTCTAGGGAGGAACTGAAGGAGTTTGCTTAGAAGGAGAGTCAAGGTCCTAGTTGGACACGGCCTTTGAGGTTAACTGTGAAGTGACTCTAAAACACAGGTGGATTTTCTCTCTTACTTTCAATAATGTTCTCATTAGGACCATGTCATCCTAGCATCCTGGGCTGAAATGATGCTTCTGAGGTCAAGCCATTTGGTCTCTCTCTGTTTTTACAGTGTAGGGAATCTCAGACATGTCTTATGTGGGTTTTCATGATATAGCAGAAACCCTTTACTTACTTCCTCCCCCTCCCTTTCCATCTCCTCCTTCCCCTTTCCCCTTCTCCTACCTCCTCCTTTTCTTTCTCCCCCTTGTTGTCGTCGTCTTCTTTTTCTTCTTCTTCTTCTTCATTCTCCTCCTCCTCCCCCTCCTTTCTCCTCTTCATCTGGTCCTCTCTGCCTATAACTCAGACCATTAGGTAGTTTGATCTTCTGGTCAGATTACTCATCCCATGAGTTCCATGAATCCTAAAAACATATAACTTAAGAGCCAGAAGAATTGCTGTTTACCAACTTTCCCTTTCTATTTAGGCAGGCAAGTGACTTCTTTTAGAAACTCTTCAATTTCTCCAAAAGGCCTTTAGAATGCTTCTACACGTGTCACTCTGACCACTTTCAAGAGGATTTGTTCTTTCAAAGTTTCCTTCCAGAGAAGTAGATTGGACAAAGATTAATCACACACCACTTTTCCCTTTCTTGGGCAACAGTGTGAGATTTCAGATTCAATACTCCCAATCCATTCAGCTTCATGAAGGAAACCTTACTGTGGAGGTGGGTTGTGCTTGGAAGAATGCTGGGTTTGTATCCAGGACACTTGCATTTGGAGTGTGGGCACGGACGGGTAATGAATGGCTGGGGTACAGGATACTGGTGATCAGGGACAGTACTACAGGAGCATAGTCCTGATGATAATAAATGAAACAACCAAGAAGAAGTGACGGAGGAGGATGCTGAGAGTGGGGTTGGTTTGAAGGGTCAGTGTATGATGTGTGGAGTGGGAAGGGAATAGTCAGGATCAAGAGTGTTGGAATGGCATAAATCTCACTTTTACTTTTCTAGAAGGTACAGCTGATTTTTAAGGTGCAATTCATAGAACTGATCAAACCAACAGTTCATGTTTGTAGCCAGTGGCTCTAGACCTTACTGAAAACCCTGGATTCTGCAGTTTTCCTCAGTTTGGTCACCCAGTAGCCAGAGAAACCTATCTAAAGAGGGAGCTCAAGGTTGGGGAAACAGCTCATTGTATAAGGCACTTGTAGTACAGGTATGAGGACCAGAGTTAGAAGTACCCATACAAATTCCAGGCAGGCACGGAAGCTTGCCTAGAATTACAGTACTTGAGAAAGTAAAGTTGGGGGAGGACCCTGGAAAATGCTTGCTAACAAGACTAGCCAAATCAGGGAGCTATGGGTTCAAGTGGGAGAACCTGCTTCAGTATATAAGATCAAGATCAGTCAGTCTAGGAAGGCGCTTGCTTCAGCCTCTGGCCTCTACACCAACATCCATGCTTGAACACATATAAACACATGTGACCACATACACACTTAAAGTTGCCATATAAACAGATTTTTTCACACAAAGGCATATAGATTGAGCTTTTCATGTGGACAGACAACATGTTTCTGCTAACTTCAAGCCAGCCTTTATAAATAAAAGGATCTAGCTGCTATATATTCTGCTAATACCATGGCAATAGTGCCTTAGATAAAATGACTGAAGTGGTTTAGAATGATCCCCTCTAGGCTTTCTTGGCATGGTTGAATGTCTTAATCCCCTAAGCACAGAGAAACAGGGCCCAGCAGTAGACTCATCTTTTTGTCCAATGTCTCTCTTGGGTTCAGCCCACTGCCCCCACTAACAGCAAATACAGCTTTCTAGTGGTAATGGAGGCTGGAGCAGGCTTGGAGCCCTGTAGCTTGACAGACAGAGCTGGGCACCACAGCAATCTGAAATACATCCCAGAGCGGAAGGCAGTGGGCAGACTTTGTTGACTCATGTTGTTTCCTAAAGCTCCAAGACTTCCTGGCAGCCAAGCCTACTTGGGCTGGTTAAGTTGGGAGCAGGGGCTTCCCAGAAGGTCCATTCCTGATCTCAGCAGTGTGCTCTGGGATTAGGCTTATGTATGTTGGGGTAATCTTCGTTGTTAGTCACTTTTCTTCTTTTTTCCCCAGAACCTCTTGCTTACTACCAACTCCTCTCCTCATGGTTAATAATAATAACTTCTACTTAATGAATGATCTACATGCATACCTGCTTTTTTATAGTATCTGGAGAAGGTTGTTACTATCATCATCCCATTTCACAGAAGAGCACACTGAGGATGGGAAGATAGTAAACTATTTATCCTTGATTTCACAGAGAAGAAATACAGAGTTGAGATTCAAATTCTAACTGGTTTGATGCCAAAGACTGTGGCCCTGCTACCATAGTAAAGCAGAATGGGAAACTGTGTTGTGCGGGATCAATGTCAGATGGATCCCTTCATTTGTCCTCATGTATAGAATGCGGGATCTTAATGTCCAGCTAAGTTACATGTCCATCCTCTCAGTGCCAACTCTTCTAACCACCAATTGCATCCATTCAAGCAAGGTGAAGTTGTTGAGAAGCAGCTGAGACCACAGTCTGAGACATTATATTTGACTCTTATCTCACTATAGCATGTGTAATATATAGCTTTGTATACTTTGCATGGTTCTTAACTTTTTACAAAGTGGGAACATCTTGCCAATGATTACCCTCTGTAGGGTTCACTTGTGAAGGTATACTTTCCTGTAAGGTATACCTTCATGTGAGCATTCTTTCTATGGCCATATCTTTCTATGAGGAATGCCTTCTTGTGGGGCATATCTTTTTATGGTTAATGGCTTTCTATTGGGCATAAGTTTTTCTATAGGCCATGCCTTTCTGTGTGTCATGCCTTTCAAAGAACATGCCTTCCTAGGAGGCATGCCTTCCTATGGTGGCACAACTGTGCTAATTATCATGCTGATGATGGTGATGATGATGATAATGATGATATTAACTGCACAAAACTGTAGTCATTTGGGAAGATGGAACTTCAACTGAGAAAATAACTCCATTGTATTGGCCCATAGAAAATTTTGTGAAATATTTTCTTGATTAATGACTGATGTAGGAGGTCCCAGATCACTGTGGTTTGTGCTAATTCCTGGGCAGCTGTTTCTGGGCTGTGCAAGAAATGTACCTGAGCAAGCCATAGATAGTAAACCAGTAAGCAGTACTCCTGCACAGTATCTCCGTCAGTTCCTGCCTCCAGCTTCCTGCCTTGAGTTTCTATCTTGGTTTCCCTTCATGATGGGCTATTGCCTGTAAGTGGACATAAACTCTCTCCTTCCCCAAATTGTCTTTGGTCATGGTCTTTATCAAAGCAATAGAAAGGAAATAGGGACACCTTTCTATGGGATATATATTCCCTTAGGGTATATCTTCTTTTGAGGTATAAGTTCCTGTAGCATATACCTTCTCCAGCAGAAAGCATCTTGGAACTGGAATCAGATATTGGGATTCTATTTTCAAGAATGACACATGATGGCAGCTCAAGCATTACCATTAACCTGTCTAAGCTTCAATGTCTTTACCTGTAAGATAAGTCTACTAATTCTCCCAAGCATTGGGGTTTCATTAGAATCAAGGGAGACAGCAATGCTTTAAAGGGGAGAAAAGATCCATGCAATAGCAAAAATGGGAAGCAATGACTTGTTGGGTCTGCTGCTTCCTTCTGGAGTCACACCCAAGTCATCCCTGTGAGAACATTGTGGAGAGGACAGAGGAAGGGAGGCTAGTCTGATTGTGGAGAGGAGACACACGCAGCAAGAATGCATTTCTGGGTGGGGGGGGCTAGTCTCCACTTGGATGATGTTACAGTTCTCCAGCAGAATCAGCTTGTTGTCAGCATCTTCTCTACAAGGTCTATAGTTGCAGGGGGAGGGTTTACTTCCTAACAATGCCTGGGTGCTGCTGGGTCTGTACAGGAGTTGTGTAGATTTTGTGCTAGGGATGACTCATGTAAAGACAATGCATTGGAGAAAGTGTTGTAGACATTTCATACAGAACAAGTCCTAAGCTAGGGGCCTGTGTGTGGGCTGAGCTGCTTTTTAGGGCACTGTGGTTTTACAAGAGTCACGTGAGAGTCTGTCTTTGTACTCACCTGTGTCAAGTGGGTAGGCATCTACATTATTCTTTACATCTTCTGGAACATGCTTTGTGGTGACATACACCTTTAACCTGAACACTCAGGAGGCAGAGTCAGATAGATTTCTGTAAGTTCAAGGCAAGCTTGGTCTACATATTAAGTTCCAAGCCATCTACACAGTGAGATCCTGTCTCAAAAAAATTCTTCTGGGATGAGAGATTCCAGACTTGTCCTAGGAAAGCCAAACAAACTTTTATAAATTTAATATTCCAAAGCTTTGGTTCTCATCCCTTTTAAAAAACTTAAGAAAAGTGTTTTAAGTTCCTATGAAGGGAGGAATAAAGTTTATCAACCTCTATCTGAGGAATGGATTCTTTTTCTATGAAGGTTGTTCTCACATCTATTAATGTCAAAAACTGTGGAGTGAGAAAATACTACATGAATTAAAACTTGACAACAACCTATTATTGTTTCAAGTTGGTGGAAGTAATGAGATTCTGGACCAAAAGGTGGTAGCTAGATTCCCATATGAGAGAATGAAGATGGCCAGATGACACCATGATCAAAACAATGTATGGCTGAAAGGTTTTATTGTGACTATGGTTCTAGAGGAACAGTTCATAATGGTGTTGGTAGGAAGGCATGGTGGTAGGCAGCTAGAGCAGGAAGCTGAGAGATCCCATCTTTAACCACAGACATGAAGTAGGGTGGGTGAACTGGAAGAGAAGAGAGGTTATATATGCTTAAAGCCTGCTCCTAATGACTTACTTTTTCCAACTAGGCTGTACCTTCTAAAGGTTCAATAACCTTCCCAAACAGTGCCACCAACTGGAGAAGGACCAGTGTTCAATGCCTGGACTTATGTGGGATATTCTCATTTAAATCACCCCATTACCTGTACATACACAATGAATTCCACTGTAGGAAAGGAAGCCTGTGTTAGGGAGCCCAAATCCTTTATAATGGGCAGTAGCCACTAATATTCCACTCTAATATTCCACTCATTACCTTCCAAATCTGTCTGCTATAGAAACATTCTTCTGAAGTGATTGGAGCAGTCACTCAGTACCTAGCTTGTAAAACATGTCAAATCCTAAGAGTTCCATGGGAGAGGAAGGTTTCTGTTTTGCTGTGAGTTTCTTTAATCTTTGTCCCTAGGTTCTATTTCCTAGCCCCATCAATTTTCATGCAGTTATCTGGGGAGGGGGGAGGCTAAGACTTTTATTCTTCCCTGACCTGCTTTCTGGGAAATACCATTTATACATCTAGCCCTGGGGACACCCATGATGAAAAAAACTTGCCTCCTTCTTCTAGGGTCCTCAAGGAATCTATACCTGGAAGGTACATGGTCTCATCTCCAGTTCTAGAAGCATGAAGACAAATTGCATGCAATTTAGAAACAAGCAACTTAGGTGACTAAGGATGATGCCAGGGGAAAGAGCTGCACATGCAAATGTCTGCTTAGGTTGCGGAGAAACAGCTGAAGGTGGGACTGTGGGAGGCATCCCTCACCTATGTGTGCCAGGAATAGAGAGCCTTTCCTGATACAGATCTCTAGTTGTTCTCTCCTGACTTGGTCTCCCTCTGTATCAGTACATCAGTTGCTTTTCTCATTACTGGGACCAAAATACCCAACAGAAACAACTGAAAGGAAGAAGAATTTCTTTAAGTTCACAGTTCAGAGGGTACCATCTATTATGGGTGGCAGGAGCATGGAGGCTCGAGTGGTTTGGTACAAGACAGTGCAAGTCATCTCTCATGGAGCCAATCAGGTAACAGAGAGTTGAGTCAAAGCTATGGTCAAGGTATAACCATCAAGGTCTACCTACAGTATCCCATATCTGCAACTAGGTGCTATTTCCCAAGAATTCCACAACCTTTCAAAATAGTACTGCTGGCTGGGGACCAAGTATTTGGAAACATAAGTCTATGGGGGAATCATTTTATATTCAAACTGTAACAGTTTCCTTTCTTATAAAACTGGATGAAATGATTATTTTTGTTGTTGGAAATTAAAGACATACTATACATTAATAATTGCCTAGCAGGGTGCCTGACTGTGTGCTAGTTTTGAAATACAATAAATGAGAACCAGAAAGAACCTTAGCCTCATCTTCATGGGTCTCTGTTCATGGAAGATGAAAGTGCAAGTCTGGGGGCCAGGTGGGTGACCATGACACAGCGTTCACCACAGAGGGAGCAATGCTAGCTCAAAGTTCATTGGAACCTGAGTATCTTGGTGACCCAGTTGGCACAGAAACTATCTAGATCAAACTTTTCCCAGAATATTTAAGATACAAGAACATATGATGGGGGGTGGGGAGGTGGCTTGGTAGTTAAGAGTATGCAGTGCTTTTGCTGAGGACCCACATATCATTCTTTTATGATTTTATGTTCATGTCCATACAATTATAAAGAAGAATAGAAGCCTTTCAGATTCCATGTTTTTCCTTGTTTCTTAAAAGCAAGTGCATTGATGGAACATTCTTATAGCAAAAGCCTTCCGAAGTTCTAAGTCATTTTGGATGTTGACATCAAAGTGTGTGGACTTGCTATTCTAGGGGCTCACTAGAGGCAGCAATAAATTCCTTAGTTCCTGCAATTCTCATTAGATATCTCTAGGTTTATGTGAAGAGAACTTATTACAACTTCCCACAGGTAAATTAATCTCCCTTCATAACCCCGCTTGTGGATGCCAATGCTCTTTACTTCTAAGGAATCTCGCAAGACATTTTTTCAATCCACTTCTATTGAGTCAATAATGATTATGTCTCTACCTTCTATTAATCAAAATCAACTGCCAGTCAGAGCTTTTGATTAGTCTCTGACCATTGCTTTTTCATTGGGCTATAAATCAAAACATGATGTTTTAATATAACTAAGCAAATTTATCTCCAATGAACCATTTCTGTTGTGTTTTTGGAAATATTGAAAGTTGCCCAAAGATTCTCATGAGTACTGCCAAGAAGCACTGGAAACCATTAGGCACAAGATCAAGAAGTAGAGATGAGCTATGATGATGGCTTAGTTGGTAAAGCACTTGCCATGCAAGCTTGAGTTCCCAAATCTTGCCTTAAAAGAGCCAAGTGGAGGTGTGGTGATGTGAGTTTGCACTTCTAATATGAGGGAGGCAGAGAAAGTTGAGTCCCTGGGACTAGGTAGACCAGTGAGAGACCGGTCTCAAAACCAAAGAACCTACATGGACAATTCCTGAGGAACAACACCTGAAGTTGACCTATGGCCTCTGTATATACATGTACACACCTATATAGAGATGTATATACGTGCACATATATAGGGAAGAAGATGGTGAAAATGAAGCAGTAGCAGCTAGAAGGACCTTAGGAATAGTGTGGTCCAACCTCTGACTTTACAAGGAACCGAGGATTGAGATATTTATCTAAAGATACTGACTGAGGTCTCTTAGAGTTGGTCTCCAGACTGTTAACATGTCACTCTTTTCTGAGAATAAATGTGGCAGAGGGGAAGAGCTCCTAGCCACAATTGAGCTGCCACTTTCCTCTCCCGAGCTCCTTATTTAGAACCTTGTGACAACTGGTTGTCTTTCTTTGGGAAACAATCTGAATATGAAACAGCCCCCTACAAATGTGTTGAATGTCTGGTGCCCAGATGATGGCACTATCTCAGGACAGGTTCTGGAAAGTTTAGGAGGGAGGATGCAGCAGGTGGAAGTAGGTCACTGGGGTAGGGTCTTAGAGATATCTTGTCCCTAGCCTCTTCCTCTTGTGTTTGTTTCCTGGCTCTTCCTCTTTATTTCCTGGCTACTATAATGTGAGAAAGATAATATCACCAGGATCTTTAGTTCACCCCAGGCCCAAAGTAGTATAGACAGCCAACCACAGATGGAGCCCTCAGAAGCCGTGAGTCAAAAGAAATGCTTTTTGGCCAAAGTGCCGAGAAAGCACATGGTTTCTGTCAGGAGTCTGACATTCAAAAGAGATGCAGACCCTGGTATTTTAAGGTTAGGCTGCACCGTGGGAAGGAGTACCTGGTCCCCTGAGGCTGAGCCAGAATCAGTCCCTTGTTTTCTTGTCACATCTTCGACTTCCATATCTTTCTTAAGTTTCTTGATGTAATTCTGTGTCCTTCCAAAGAATTATTATTTAGATAAATAGATCCTATTTAGAGCTGAGTGTTTGATTCCAGCTACCAAAAAAAAAAAAAAACCTTAATTAAAAGGAGGTATAGGCTTCATAAGTAGTGATATTGCCCCGAGAACCCAGACCTTGAGACCTTTGATTTAATGTTCTCTGTAACATAATGTGCTGCCTCTCAAATATACATATGTGTCCTTGGTGTAACTCTAATTTGAGTGACACAAAAATGATTAGACAGTGGAAGTTCTAGGGGAAAACCAATCTTTTGTGGTTGTTATTGAAAAGTCTTTTTAAATTTTTGAGCTAGAGAAGATAAAACCCATAATATACTGAAATACTCTATTATATTAAATTAGAATAATGAATCCAGTTTACTCTAAAATGTGATCCTATAACACAATTTCTAAGGTGGATTTGCCAAAACATCAAAATACAAAATAGACATTCTGTAGATTTTGAAACCACTTTTACTGATATATTTAATAATTCCACTTAGTTTTTCTCTGAGTTCTTAGTGGGTTGCAAATGAATATGCATCTCTAGACAAAAGAATACACATTTCTTCAAGGGTGTAAGGGGAAAAATAAGGATTTTACATTTTATGAATAGTTGTATTTTATCTGTTGAGACACTCCATGCAATTGCTTGCAATCTCCTGAGAGAAAGAAATGGGGGAGTCAAGGGATGTTTGTATATTAGTCAACGTTCCATTACTATAGCAAAGTACTTGAGTTTACAGCTTTTAAATAGAGGAAAGGTTTGCTTAGTCTCAGAGCCTTGGAGGTTTCAGTCCATGGTTGGTTGACTCTGTTGCTTTTGGGCTTGTGAGCTTGTCCATCATTTCAGAGGCATGCTGCTCACCGTGTGATTACTGGGAAGTGAAGGGTGAGAAGGAGGAGGAGTCATAACCTTTAAGGGTGTGTCTTCCTGTGACTAGGAGTTTTCTAAGTAGGTCCTACTTCTTAGATGTTCTTTCATCTCCCAACAGAGCTGTGTGTGGATTGGGGACAAAGCTTCAAACAGGGACATTTGCTTGTACTCACTCAAACCATAGCGATGGGCTAGAGTTAACACTGGGTGTTTGCTGCTCTGTAACCTTTAGCTTCAATTTCCAGGTAGATTTTGAGCAAAAGAAAAATGATAGCTTGGTTTTTGTGTTGTCTTTATAATTTCGAGAACCTTGTACATAAATAGGTGTTTAGTAAACATCCACAGAAAGAAGAATGGAATGAGAGAAAGAAGAAAAGGACTGGGGAAGAACATTGCTGGAATGAACAGTGTCCATGGGCAGCTTATTTGAAAACTGTCTCATCAAGAGTCCTTGGAGCACATGTCCCATGAATTTCTGTGGTAGGTTGGGAGACTTGTAGCCATCTAGGCTGCAGGGAGGGGTGGGGAACTTACCAGTGTAGAAAGGGAGAAGGATAGGGAAGGAGAGCAGGAGGAAGAAAAGGAGAAACTAAAACAATTAAAAGTGAAAGGAAAGAGGTATGGTTGAGTTTCAGACGCTCATTGTGTGGAGCTCAGAGCCCTTGGCCCCCAACACTGCTGGCGCCCCCTCCTGGTTGACAGTGCCTTTTCTCCTCTTCTATCTCAAAACTTCCCGCAGGGAACCTTCATAGCCAAATAACACACCAGTTTCCTTTTAATGTGTTATCAGGCATTTGTACTTTAGTAGATTTTTGCTATAGGAATGACTTTGTAATGGTGGATTTTTTTTTAACCACCAGCCAGCAATTGGTAAAGTTTTGCTTCTTGAAATGACTCTTGCTGAATGCCTCTCACTGGTCTCTTCCTGCTTCTTCCCACTTTCTCCTTGACTCAGCCTCTTCTGTGCACCTTGTCTTCTGTCTGTTCCTTCTAATTTACATTTACTACTTGATTAGTAAGCCAAGAATTAAAGAACCATGCAAACACACACACACACACACACACACACACACACACACACACACACACACACAAAAGTGAGATGATCTTGGTGACTGGGACCCAATGGGAATAGTTTGCCAATAGGAATACAAATAGAGCAAAATAAACTGAGTGTGTTGGGTGTGTTTCAGACTGGTGGAAGGCTAACAGCCAGTGGGAGCCATTGTAGAAGAGATCACTATATCAAGAAGCTATGACATTTGAATAAATAAAGAAACACCTGCCTATGTTTCTGTTGTGGTTGGATGTAGTTCGAGTCCTAAAGGTTTACACACTGGAAGTGTAGTCCCCAGGATAGCAGTGTCCAGTGGTGAATATGGGTACAGTGGCACCTCAACCGTCATAGATGTTCAGTGATCTCCAACAGGAGTATTTAGCTTTTGTGAGACTCTATTATTCCTCAGGCTAGGCCACCCCATGTGTTGCGTCTCTTCTGCGTGTGCCTAGTTCCTCCTAAGCTTCCCTAATATGTTAGAATACAGCCAGGGAGCCCACACCAGAGGCTGAACAAATGAAGCCACTTGATCCTGTCCTTCAATTAAGCCTCTTTTCATTTGAAGCACCAACCCCAGACTTTAATTATAACAATGTGAGACAGACCTGAGATTCAACTGTTTCACCTTAGACCAGTGCCTCAGTTTCCCTTCTAAGTGAGCATTTTATAGTCAACATACCCTCTATTTCATTTGGCCTTGTCAATTACACTGCATAAACAATCTGAATGCATGCCTTGATAATATTGTCGATTACTCCGGTGATGGACTTTTGGAGTCAAAATAACACATGTCAAGTCTATAAATACCAAGGTGTAGAATGGAGTTCCAGGGAGAGGCAGTTTGGTGGAGTTCCCTCTTGGCTCTGGTCCCTGTAAAGCTCAGAGAAATCTGTTTTGAGATGCAAAGAATGGAATTCTCTACAGGCATGTGACTGTTTGAGAAAGTCCATTGCCAACTGATTACTTCCAAGGTGCATCATGGAGGTTACTCAACCAGCTGCCAATGGCTTGTGCCTGCTCACCCTGTGCTTTGGCTGGAGCTGGTAAGAGGCTGGTGTTGGTGAAGCTGATGGTAGGAAACCTGCCTGCCCTGGGCTGGAAAAGGTAGTACACCTGCTAAGTAGAGAGCAGAGATCTTGAAATCATTGAAAGCATGGACAGAGGGCTTGGTAACACAGCATCCTCTCCGGTTTGATTCCTGGGAGCATCTCAGAAGGATCAATATCATTCAGAGAAGGAAGCGAGAAGATCAATTGTTTTTATATTTATTGATCTGACGCAATGCATGGCTGAGGTAATGGGATGGGAGGGGAACAGAGGAGAAAAGGTAGCCCTCAGAAGGTGGGTGAGTAGCCATCTATTGGAGCAAGAGAAAGGTCATGGAGGCCAGAGCTTGTTCTGATCCCTCTTAGAGGATGCCATGAAGAGTGGGCTCCTGTGAATCTGTGCTTGAGAGAAGCTTCTGCCTGTGTTGGGGGCTGGAGTCTTACTCAGATACCACAGAAATTTCTTTTTTCTTCCCTGTTTTCTTCTAGTTTAGAAAATAATGGATGTCTAATTTCAGAAAAGATGGCTTATAAAAGAGTAATACAGTAGAAAAATTAATTTCATTTGTGTTGCCACTGTTCCAATCTTTTTTCTACATATGATTTATGTAAATTTGCTACAACTTACATGCATGATATCATGTCTTGCTTTTCTGGCTTAGTAATAAAAATACATTTTCCATGTTATTTAAAGTTCTTCAGAACATCATTTAAATAAGACCTTTTTACATGTAGAATAATCAGTATAGAAAAATTGAAAAAAATACCAGAAGTATAGGAGTAAAAATTAATAAAAGTTTGTCACCCAGAATGGCTGCTATTGATATTTTAATGCTTCATTTTGATATGTTCCCCAGTGGAACTGTCAATCTTGCTTTTCACTTATGCTTGAAATAATATGCAGAAACATAATTTATGTACTATTTGACTTTACCTACACAATCCACTATCACTGAATTTATAAAGAATATAGTAATGACTATATATTTTTGGCTTTAACCTCTTGGGACATGGGAAAATATAATATTCTGGACAGCTAAATCTCAAGTGCTTAGACGACACATACTCCTCAGTGTGGGTAAAGCATGGGGAGGGTAAAGTTCATGGCTGTCATCTTGACAGGAAGATGTGGAACATTGCCACTGTCACAGAGAGTCCTTAGTACAAGCAGTAGAGAAGAAAGGTGATGCCATGTCCTTCATTTCTAGTTTGCTTCTAGTGATAAAACTACCCTAGCTAAAACAATTTAATGGAGCAAGGATTTATTTCAGCTCATATCCAAGGGTGCAGCGAAGCACGGCAGAGAAATCGAGGTAGTGGGAACTTGGGGCAGCTGGTTGGATCGCATCTACAGTCAGGAAGTAGAAAGGGATGAATACAAGCTGCTACTCTGATGGTCCCCCCCACTTTCATAGTCCTTGATCCCAGGCAGGGAGTGGTGCTACCCACAGTGAGTAAGCCATCTTCCCACCTCAATTAACACAGAAAAGATAATCCCCACAGCCATACCTGGAGGCCCACTACCCAGGTGATTCTTAAATCTATGACACTGATAATTAATGCCAACTATCAAGATCTGGTTTCAGACTCCCATTGCCGGAAGCACTTCTGGAACATTCTGTCCTCTGTTATAACCCTCATATATCTCCTCTCAGGAAATCCTACCCTTCAGTTTCCACTTAGTTTGGTTCAGAATTAGATTTTGTATCCAAAGTTGGAGTTTGGGAAGGGTGTCCACTCAGCATGAGGGTGGGTAAAAGTATTTTGACAGTAGAGAGAGGCCATCAGTCACCACTTTCCTGTTCTGAGGCCAGGCTTGCTATCATCAGACCCTGACAGGCAGGGACACAGGCCTGGTGCATAGAGGGAGATCAGGTATCCTTTGTATAAGCACAGCAGAACACAGAGAAGGGAACTGCTTGGGACACATGTCACATTGCCAAAGACAGCTTAAAAAATGAACCACACCTTCAAGTCATTTAATTCCTATTTCAATGATGGCATCAGCACTCAGGTTCCAACAGTCATATTATAAGCAGATGACCTCGGAGAGCTTTACAAAGAGTTCTCTGGGCCTTAATGTCCATAGGGAACATTTCAGTGGTCAAAAAAATTATTGCTAAAGAGGGATATGTGTTTGATGGGATGGCCCTGGACCCCAGAGGATATTGTATTAAAGACCCCTCATTCTAGTCCACTGTCTCTACTCATAAGACTGAGAATAGAAAGGGAAAAAATGAAGATTTCTTGCTAGAGAGGAATGAGATGGAGGAGGAACTTCATACCTCTAAGTCCCAGGTCAGCTCCTAGCCTCCTAGTTCTGTAAAAGCAAGGGATGGGCTTGTTCTGCCCCATGACCAATTCCCAGCATGGACATAGGATAATGTGTAGGCACAGGGGATATCTTCCTTACCGCCACAATTCATCTGGCCTTATTCAGCTTCAACATCCTTTTAAAGGACCAATGTATTTTAGGAAGGATAGTGAGACCTGCGACCGGAGACAGTGTTTCTTCATATTCCTTCTTAATATATTAATTTTGTTAAATAGCATTTAATATACATACTATATATAGATATCTATACTATATCTCTATTTCTCTCTATATATATTTGTGTATATGTATGTGTATATGTATATGTATAAAATGTGAGATATCTGATCTATATAATAAAGTAGAGTGACAGAACACCTGATAGTATGGCTGGCCATCTCAACGAAGAGCCAACGTTTACCAGCGTGGTGGACGGTACCTGCACTGGATTTGTGGATTCTCCTGTTCAATAAAGATAACTACTATTCTACTGTGTCTGTAGCCTAGTGTGGGTAAGCCCCCTAGATTCAACTCTCCTCACTGGAAAATATAAGATAACCACTGCTTTGTGTATATCATTTCCTAGACTTTGAAAGAATAAGTTCATTTCTCTTTCTGGGAAGCATTACACAGCATGTTGCTTCATTCTTCTTGCTTTTGAGCACAAAACAAAAGACATATTGATGATGATTTTTGAGACTTGCTTCTTATTCAGCATATGGGTCTTGGATTGTTCTTGTGGCTGTGAATAGCTGCATTGCATGCATTTTTCACTATCTAATATTCTATTGTGTGGAATATACTAGAATTTTTATGCATTTGCTTTTCCCATCAGTGGATAGTTGACTGTTTAAAGCTTCGCTATTGCCGGGGCTGGGAACATCTTTCCTGTTCTCTGTGCCTGAGGATCTCTCTAGGATGCATGCCTTGAACAGAGTCACTTGGCCTCTCATAGGCTCAGTTTTAAATTTTAAGATGCTTCCATTTGTTTTTCAAAACAACCAAATGACATTGTTAATCTTTTTTTTTTAAGCTCCACTAACCATCAATGTGCTACAGTTTATTATGACTAGTTACTGAATATAATATTTGCCACACTGACCCATTTAGAAAAAGTGATTTAAGAAACAAGCATTTGTTCTCAGGGATAGGGAGGGGTTATGTAATCTGAAATTTTCCTTTTTTCCCTTCCTCTTTAAAGAAGTTAGGTCTAATGCCAGATGCTCAAGGGCTTTGGGAAGAATCTTAAGGGAAAAATAAGACCGGAGCTGGACTTACCATTTATGGAAACTCAGTTGGAAAATCAAAGTGTAGGTTGTGTGTGTGTGTGTGTGTGTGTGTGCGTGTGCATGTGCTTGTTTTGAGACAGAGTTTATATCTGCCAAGCCCAGAGCTTGCTAAATCTCCACACTGACACCATTCATTCATATTTTCCTCTACCCGTTTCTATTTCTCTATCCCACTGCTCCATCAAAGGAGAGCACAGTAAACAGCTGGATAAGGAGAAATGGAAGCATTGGCAGAAATGGCATAAGAAAGCATATGTCCCCTTCCATCTCCCAGAGTCTCACAGTGAACAAATCAGAGACACTTTAGCCTAAAACCAGGATCAAACGTGTCTTTTACAAAGACCTAAACTATTGATTTAAACGGAGGCTATGCTGTTCAAAATAATGACGATGAAGAGTGATTTGTACTAATCAAGACTAACAAGAAAAGTCACAGAACCCACTTCATGTTTCATCCACGAATAGGGGAAAGCTCTGACAACAGAGTACGCTTAAAAGGATTATGGAAGACAAAGAATTCTTTGATGACACTACTGAGTTCCATTATTCAATGTTGGGGTTGATTGTATTAAGGTTTGTAATAATAAAAAAACTATATCAAGTGCTTTTATTATAATGTTATTTAATATGTAAACTGTATGGGTATATGTAAAATCAAGTGTGCTTAAAAAAAAACAAAAAACTCAACATAAACTTGGACTGGAGAGATGGTTTAGTGGTTAAAGTGCTAGCCTCTCGTGCAGAGGAGCAGAGTTTGATTCCCAGCACCTGTGTTATATATGGCTCCCAAACTCCTGTGACTCTAGCTCCAAATGAGCCAACACACTTTCTTGACATATTTAGTCACCTGTGTGCATAAACACATACACACACACACACACTAAAATAAAACTAGTATTTAAAATATAACTGAATTACCACTGCAATCACTGTGGAAGAAGGAGGAGAAAGATTATAGGAGCCAGAGGTGAGAGAGGACATCAAGGAGACAGTGTTTTCCAGACCCAGGAGGTTTGATACACTCATGAACTTAAAGAGGAAGTGGCGTCATGATAAGACCTGCACATGCTCAAGATGGATAAAATTCCAGCACCAAGGAGGGGAAGGGGACACAGATTATGAACCTAGGCAAGAGGCCATGCACAAATAATAGCTTCTGGGAGAGGAAGTATCAGTTTTCTTTAATAGAATAACACTGGGTGTGTTAACCACTCCCCAGGGTAGGCTCCGTGCTCAGAAGTAGATGGCCAACACAAAGCTGACTCCATATTTTCTAGTGGCTTCTGTCTATTTGTTTTTTTTCTTTCTTTCTTTCTTTCTTTCTTTCTTTCTTTCTTTCTTTCTTTCTTTCTTTCTTTCTTTCTTTCTTTCTTTCCTTCCTTCCTTCCTTCCTTCCTTCCTTCCTTCTCTCTCTCTCTCTCTCTCTCTCTCTCTCTCTCTCTTTCTTTCTTTCTTTCCTTCGAGAGAATATGAGTTGGTTGGAAGGTAGGATCTGGGAGGAGTTGGGGGTTGGGAAAGAATATGATACAAATATACTGTATGGAACTATCAAAGATCAGATTAAAAATGACCATGTAATGTTAATGTGTGAATGCAGAGTTCCAGGTGCCTCTTGTCTCCATCCTCTGGTCATCCTCATGTTTCTCAGCTTTTGCTGATCTGTGAGTGTCGGGTTGAACTTCCCTGTCTTCATAATTTGTATAGTCTCGTAATGGGTTGTAAGGATGACCCTCCTGTCAGACCTGCTTTACCTTTTGTATTTCTTATGGTTAGCATTTCTTTTTGTGCCTTTTTCTCTTTTCTTTCTGTTGAGATTTATAATTTTCTAAACTGACTTAAAAGAGCTATTTCTATGTTTTAGATGTGAATTCGATACCTATTAAACATTCCTCTAATGTTTGTTCCCAGTTGCTCTTTATTTCTTGAATGTTGTCTCTGATTTCTTTTCTTTCTTTTGAGCAGAGCTCTTCATTTTAAAGTAGTCAATTGTTTTCAGAGCTGGGGAGATGGCTTAGTTGGCAAAATGCTTGCTATACAAGCATGAAGACCCAAATTTGATCCCAGGAACCCACATAAAAAAAGCTGACCCATGTATTTGTAATCCCATATCTAGGGAGATTAAAATCTGAAGATATCTGAGGCTTGCAGGCCAGTCAGTTTTGCCTTATTAATGAACACAGGCCAAGTAGAGGAACTGTCTCAAAAAGAAAAGGTGGCTGAGTATAGTGGTGCCTGTATTTAATCCCAGTACTAGGGAGATGGAGGCTATGATCCCTGTGAATTCGAGGCTGACTTGGTCTACATAGTATGTTCTAGGACATCCAGGGCTACATTGAGAGACCCTGTCTCAAAAGCCAAAACAAACAAACAATAAAAACCCCAAACCAAAATCAAAACCCAAGGGTGATTATCTATATCCTAAACAGCTGACTACAAAACACAACCTCCTCAGTCTGTAACATGTTTCTTGCTCGATTGTTTTCAAGCATGAACATTTGGTATTACATAACCCATTGGTGCCCTTTTCCTTGGGGAAAGAAATTGTCCTGCCTTAAGCATTCCTTAGTTGCCTATAGTTCTTTGTGTAAGGTTGAAACTCTGAACCACCCCCCATCCCTTCTGTTGTTCACATGTGCAGCCTACTGGCGCAGTCTTTGTTCAGCATGTAATACCAGCTAATGAAAGCAGAGGCCGTGAATTTAAAAGGAACGTTAGGGAGAGTATATGGGAGGGTTTGGAGGAAGGAAAGGGAAAGGGGAAATGATGTAATTATAATCTAAAAAAACAATTTAAAAATAAAAAAGAAGCACTTACCAATGGATTGAAGCTAATATTGCACTCTCATAGCATTTTATAATGGGAACTTACTCTGTAGTATTAAGTTAATGATCACAGAATTGATTTAAACCATCAATTCACGTGATGTCCAAATAATCCTTGTCCATTAATCCTTGGAGTGAGACTTTGAGTCCCAGTGGTGTAAAGGGAATTATGATATTTCAATAAAAATCAGTTAAACTGCTGAGAAAAAAAAAGTGGGTGACTCTTGAAGGTAAGGTGCTCAGGTTGACCTTTGACCTCCACCCCCTTTAGAGATGTGCATGTGTACTCAGATATGTGCACCTGCAAGGACACATAACTCAACTGCCAACACCCAACTTGCAAAATGAAGTAGTTAGTATTTTTCTTATGCCCGTCTGTGTTTTTCCCTTGCTTACTTTGGTTTATAACAATAACCGTCCATGTAAAACCTCAGGGGGTGGGAAAACACAGTTGGAGATGTAAGAAAGCTGAAGCTGGTATTCCCTAACTTCTGAGCATCTAGAAAACAACACAGAGAAGTTGGGAATGAAGTGTACAGCGTCTATCTTGGGGCTGGGGCTGGGATCTCTGGCTTAGCTCATTGTCGAAGGTAGCAGCTGTGGTCTGAGGGGACAGATGGACCTTCTATGGGAGATTTAGGCAGTGGTTCTGGCAGCAAAGGCCTGCTCCGTACTCCCCATGGTGGTTCTTTAAAAAAGAGACAGTCCTTGGTTACAAAATGTTTATTGGTTTTTCATTGCAGAAAATGGATGCATGCCCACCTCTCAGGGTGGACCTGAGATTAAATAAATTTGCAGGGGGGAATGTCTGGGAAGGGGAGCTTATTGGCTAAACCCTCAGAGCCTCTAGGTACCTTGTTAGCATGGAGAACTCTTTCTGGACCTACATGACCACAGGTCACATTTCCTATGTGGGAAGTGTGGTGCATGTTCCAGGACAGGAATTTGGCAGGGAACAGGGAGCCACCTACCATCTCAGATTAGTACCCTGAGTTTCTGGGGACTCAGACCGGCTCTACCCACCAAGCTTCCTGGATGGGTTACTGCCCCACACCTCCACAGTTTCTCCGAGATGTTTTTAACTTTGCCCACCACCGCTCAGTCCTCAGTGAACCTGGAATTGATTTTTACATGTCTCACATTCCCCAATTTCTCTCCATCCTTTTGTACCCAGCCAATTGACTCTGTACCATTTCTTGTAAATTCATCTTTTCCCAGTGAACCTGAAATGCCACCTCTGTGTCGAGGATATGGGTCTATGTAACAAATCTGGAAGCCTGGTTGTGTAAGTCTTCTATTTTATTTTTCTGCTTAAGGAAAATCTTTCTCTCATTCTTCGGAATCTGGGGGAATGACTGTGGAACCAGTGTCCTAAGTCACAAATACCTGGGCCTTTGAGCTCTGACAATCTGTCTGCTGAAACTTGCTTGGGGGGGGGGGAACCACTGGGACTATGCCAAACCATCTGTCTGCAATGCCCAGACTCCCCGTTCAATGTATAAAATGCCAAATCTTTTATAACCTGAGGCTATACTTCCAATATTCTTATAAGTCTTGAATTCCCTAAGACAGAAGAACCATCTGACACAAATGTTAGAGTTTACCCAAGGACGAGAGAAATAGCAGGGTTGGCTTCTAGACCAGTTGCCCTGGATGTGATGATCCCAGAAGGGAAGTAGCCTGGTGTCAGAATGGCTCACAGACCAGTGTTTTGTGATGTCACACGTAGGAGGAGGCAATGAGGCAGAGGAGAGATGATCTGTGAGATACCCCAGTGAAGGTGCTTTCCCATCTAAACCTCGGCTTCTTGACAAACAACTTTGAGGATGCCTCTAGGGAAGGTTGACAAGAGTAAACCCAAAGAGAGATATGTCATGTATGGGAAGAATCTACTCATCTCTCCCTATGATAGTTGCATATCAGGCACCTACTGTGTGCTGGTTACTATCCTAGGGGATGAAGGACCCAATATTAAGACAAGCTGCCAACATTCTAATAGCCCCAGCTCCAACCCCAACCCCAAGCTAAACACTGTACACTTTATTCCTAACTGTGTTGTTTCCTAGATGCTCATTTTAATAGGAACCCCTGGACATGGTCATATGAGCAAGGTAATCTTAGATGTTAGTGATGTACTTGTCTAGAAGAAAAACTGATGTTCTTTAAGGGTCATGCCTTGAGGAAGGATGAAGGGCAGGAAGGTACAGCCCTGGGGAAATCGGAGGGGCTAAGGTTCAAGTTCTGAACCAGTCAGAAAACAGTCTTATCATTAGATAAGAGGTTACAGAGGTGACCACTGGGCTGATGGGTAAGGAGGAGGAGGAGGCAGTGTGACAGGAGGAGAAAAGGCAGGTGACCACTTACTATTTAAATGCTGTGTTCTGGAGTGTGGATTCTAGTTTAAAGCATGGAAGTCACCAGAAGGTTTTAAACAGGGAAGTGAATTATGAGGGTTTAAAATTGGAAAGTGGTTGATGTTTTTCAAGAAGATGAAACAGTTCTGCGGGGACATGAAAGACTAAAGCAATCTCTGTCCAGCACTTGCGACCCGGATCATTTGCCTTAACTGTTACTCTATTTGCTGGCTTGTGTGTTGATTGGTGTTTTGTTGTTGTAGCAAAATAATTGAGCAAATCAATTTCAAAAGAGGAACAGGTTTGTTTGGGTTCCCGCGTTTAGTTCATGATCTCTTGTCCCATCCCAGTTGCTTTGGACCCGTGATAGCACAGCACGCTGTGGTGATGACAGTGCATGGAGGGGCGGGGTAAGATTGCTCACTTCATGGCTTTCAGGAAGCAGAGAGAGAACGAGAGAGAGAGAGAGAGAGAGAGAGAGAGAGAGAGAGAAAGGGGCCAGGGTCCCCATATAGGCTTAAGTCACACCTTCAGTGACCCAACATCCTTTTATTGGGCCCCACTTCCTAAATTTTCTACCACTTCTTCAGGAGAGTCACAGACTGACAGCCAACCCAAGTCCTTAACACATGAGGCTTTGAAAGACATCTAGAGCCCACATCACAGCAGCCTGCCTCTAAAAGCCAGATGCTCTGAACAGTGAGCTCTCTGCCAAGAGGGGCTTGGGGTGAAAAGAATGGAGCTGTTCAGGCTTGGGTGGAAGTGAAGTTTACATGTCTCTGTGTAGTCTATCATATCTGCTTTACAGAGGGTATGTTTTGACCGCAATATTTATCAGAGGATTATCCAGCTTTGTGTAGACTCCAGACTGTGGTTTCCTGTGGACTACCGATTACTCTCTTCTGACACGAGTGGTTCTTTCAAGAACTCCCACTTTTCTTTCCTTTTTTTTCAATTTAATGTTGGAGATTGTGTCTAGGACCTGGTGTTTGCTTGGTGCATGATAGGCCAGAATTCTACCCTGTGTTAGCTCCCAGACTCTGGTTTTTCCTGAGAAGCCGGTCATCATGATTTTTTATTTTCTCTAGGTCAAAAGCATCCAGGAGGCTTCAACCCAGGGCCTTCAAATAAGCAGCTGGGCTCTGTTGCTGCACTTCTCTCCTTCCTCATCTGGGGCCATGCTCTTGTGGGTGCCTCGTACCCTACCCTATCCAATACCTCCCTGGGTCTGTGATGCTATTCCTCATCCACAGCCCCAAAGCAACGAGGCAGAGCTTCCTGCCCAGCATTCCTTTCCAGAGCTGCTCACGTCTTCCAGAAGTATCCTGCCTCTGCCTGAGCCACGGGATCAAATGCTCTCAGCTGCTCCAGCCAGTTGGCCTTCTCTATTTTGTTACAATGTGCCAGGCCTATTCTTGGACCATCTGTAGTACAGAGGAGCCATGACTGGAAGATGGGAGACTTGAGTCCTCCATGCAGACCTTCTGTGTGACCTTGAGTATGCTTGTCTAGATGTTCACTCATGAAACCACAGGATTGTACCATGAAGTTTTTTGACTCTTCTGGAACTCATATCTTCTCCCTCTGATGACGTGATCTGGATACTAGTCAAAAAAAATCATTTTTATAGATTTGACAGAAAGTCTCAGCTCCAGTGGGTTATATGCTACAGAGCAGCATATTTGAATGCAACATGTTAATTTGTTTTGCTAGGCTTACTCATTTGACACAGATCTTAGAATAAAGCTCTTTCTGCCATCTGTGTATGTGTATACTCAAACCATTTATTAACAGGCCATCAACTGGTAAGGATTTGCAATTATTTGGCATGTCTGCACCCAAAAGGTAGTACCAACAAGAGTACTACTGCATCATGCATCCTTCCTGAGTGATTCCCCATGGCCAGCACAGATGCAGGTGACTTCAGCCTGCTCCTGGCATTCTCAATTGTCAGGGTCACAATGGAGCCTATAATGTACTGCTTTGTGTTAATAATCCTGCCTGCTTTCAGACAAACATTTTATTTGGAAACAATTTTAGATTTAGAGATTCAGGTTTGCTACAGCTTCCCTTAACTTCCTACACACTTCTCTGACCATTGTCAGGGTAGAGAATTGGATACATGTGCGATGGCTCTTACCTAAGTATAGACTTCACTCAGAGTTTATTTCTAATAGCATCTTATCATGTCTGAAGAGCCACTTCAGGAGCCATTTGGCACTCTGTTGTCCTGACACCTTCATCTCTTCTCGTCTGTGATGGTTTTCTTCTCTTTTCTTGTTTATCATAACCCTGACGCTGAGTACTGATAATATACATAGAGTCTCAGTTTGGGTTTGTCTGGTATTCTCACATGATTAGAATGGGGTTCCAAGATATTGTGCTCATAGCCTGCTTGAACCCATCATGTTCATGTGTAGTGATCTTATCCACCCATAGCCAAGACTCTGTCTGTGTTTGGAGACCCAACTCAGTCCCGTTAGCATTTCTTCCTGTTGAGCAAGATCCAGGAGTGATGAATGTAGGGTCTCAAACTTGACTGTTCTTGCCTTCATTCACCTAAATGTAGGGAAAGGGTTTGTTGGAAGAGGGCTCTCATTAAGAATCACTGGGGCATGAAGCAGTGTAACCACTGAGAGTGTAGAGTACAAGAATGAATAGGAAGCAGTTCTTACTAAGTGTCTTGGCTGAGGCTCTGTGGGAAAGGGACAGATTTTATTTTATCTGAAAAAATTGCCAAGAGTTGGGGAAGGATTAATTAGTCATTGTCACTGGGTGGTATTAGTTGAGAATGTTGGAAATGGACAGCAAGCCTGTGACCCAAGGGACAGCCCAGGCTTATATGTGAGTGAATGTGTAGATAATGTATGAAGGTATGCACATGTCTGCTTGTGAGGGTGAGTGAATGCATGTGAACTCTTGTGTTTGAGAGTGTGTACCTGTGTGTGTGTGTGTGTGTGTGTGTGTGCACGCGCACACATGTGTGTGCATGCATGCTCACTCAAGCACAAGAGATGGGGGCAAGTGGATTATATTCTGAATTTTGTGTATTCAATGAGTATGTCTCGACTCCCTCTGTTTGTAGAATGGGCCTACAGTCACTGAAAGGAAGAAATAAGTATAGGCAACCTTGTGTGAAATAATAAGTGATATGCCCCCATGATAACATTGGGACTAGCAAAATTAGCAAGAGAGATGTGCTGGTCACAGACAGGAAGGCTGGACCTGAAGCTCAAGTCTAGCTTTGGTACAAGGTTGGATTAGTCTGCCATGCAGATCTGAGGGCCTATAGACTTGAGCATCCCTGCTGCCTGTCTTTCCACTTGCTGCTGAGGTACAGTATATTATACACTAATTAAGGCTGTTAATGATTATGGCAATCTAGTAAGTAATCTACAGTATTATCTTGATCTATCTCTGTCACACTCCCTCCATCAGGCCATTAAGGTGACAAGCTTCATAGAGCACAGTGTGCCCCTCTGTCAGCCTTCCTGGTGTTTTTCTCTCAGGAAGAGCTGTGAAGTCTCTGGGGCTGAGTCACTTGAGAACACAGCTGAAGGATGAGACTGACTGAGTTCCTCTGCCACCCAGAGATGGTGCTACTCCTGGAGCCTGGGCATAGGGGAAGCTTCCCTTGTATTTACTCCCTGGATTGATGAATATTTGTGTTTCCCTTAGGATTCATATGCTGAGGTCTTTGGGACATAATCAGGTGTAGATGATGTTGTGTTAGCTACTATTCTCATTGCTTTGACAGAAGCAACTTAAAGAAGGAAGGGTTTGTCTTGGCTCAGTTTGAGGGTGAATCTCATTATGGTAGGAAGGCATGGTGGTGGCTGCAGGAGACATCTGCTCTCAGTGTCCTTTGTCAGGAGGCAGAGCAGGATGAATGCTGGTTCTTGGCTTACTCTCCTTTTTCTTCAGTCTAGGTCCTCAGCCCACATGATGGTGCCACACACATTCAGAATAGGTCTTCTTTCTTCAGTTAACCCTCTCTGGAAATGCCCTCATGGACATGCTCACATGTTTGTCTCCTGCTTCAAATCTAGTGAAGATGACAATGAAGAGGGATGAGTACACGGGTCATAAGGGCTCCCAGATGGGGTCAATATCTCTGGATGGGAGAAAGAAGGGACACCAGAGCTCTGGTTCTGCCATGTGAAGATACAGGCAGATGTAAGCCTGGAAGAGGGCCATCCCCAGGAACCAAAGCTGCCTATACCCTGCCCTTGGATTCTTAGTGTCCTGAAGTTACCCAAGCTATGGGGCTTTGTGATAGTAGAACTAGCCATCTAGGACATCCTGGTAATATTCATACAGTGAAGGGGACATCAAGTGAGCATGAAGAAGGCAGGCATGTATTCTTTATGAGTACCCTTAGCAACAGGTGGTTTTCCACGCTTGGTTCTTTAAGTCAAGTGACACAGCTCAGAGACCATTCTGCTGTTTTCTTGTATTTTATCCAACAGGCTGTTGGCTGCCACTTGTCCTTTCTACCCTTGAGTGGTCATACAGTTTTGGCAACTGATTTGGGAACCATAAATAGGAGAGAAGTAGTCTTCAGGATTTTTATCAAGAAGACATAGAACCAACCCTCACCATAGTTTAGAAGCTGAGGTTGGGAGCCAGAACAGGATGTCTTATGACTAGTGACTCCAGTAGAAAGTGTTTTCTCTGCCTCCCAGACATTGATTCATCATCTTTAATTTTGAATGGGGCATGCATATTGTATATCCTTTCAAACCACAAATCAACTTCCATCTTTTTCTTCATCATCTTCATCATTAAATCTATCGCGAAAGAGCTATAGTGGCCAGGGACCATCCATTTCACTGACACTCACGCTTAAAAGAGGATGGGATAACAAATATCCTACTAGGGCAACACTAATGCCCTCCACTGAATGGGGATGTGCGTATGTGGTCACACAGCTTCTCTGCTGGGGAAGAAGCAGAAAGCTGGGGAGACCATTACTGCTTAGGCAGTAGTGGGAAGAGTCCAGGGGTAGATGTTGTTCTAGAGGGTTCTGAGACAACCTGGAGGGTAAACTTCCCTTAGCTGCAGGCCATTATGTGCTCCTCTCAGCCTGGCCAGATCTGTGGTCTGTGCCTGGGACTGAGAGGTTCAGCAAGCTATAGGGAGTGTTTCATGCATGAGGTAGTACTGCATCCATTTCTTAAGTGCTGTGCACACAGTTCTTAAGTGTGTTACCCAGATATCACTACTGCTTCTGCTTTACCACAGGGGATGATTAAAGGACCAGGGAGGAGGAATCATACTGCTGAGATTGAGCCAACCTTGACTTGACTCTAGAGTCTGAGGCTCCCTTCTCTGCTTCACAGGTTTTCATGCACTTGAGGGTGAAAAGTCACAGTCAGAAATGTATTCTTGCCTCAGGGCATACTCTCTAAAACACTGATTCTTAACCTTCCTAGCTATTGCCCCCCTCCCCCAAACTGTATGTATTACATTGCTACTACATAACTGTAATTTTGCTACTGCTATGAATTGTAATGTCAATCTCTGACAGACAGGATGATCTTAGGCAACCCCCGTGAAAGTGTTGTTCCACCCCAAAGGGGTCATGACCCGCAGGTTGATAACCATTGGTCTACACTCATTTGAAGGGATTTCATAAACAAATACATGCCCTTATTCAAAGATGGCACATACTGATTTTTAAAAAATCCCCTCTTCTTTTTCAAAGGTTAGTTGAACCCACTACATTGGTTATACAACTTACTGATGGATTGTGAGCTCTCTGTAGATATTTCTTTCTGGTGTGAGTATTATTTTAACCATACATGCACGTTCACATACAAACAAACAAACATACATACACACACACACACAGACATACATGCATGCACATGCATGTCCCCCACCCCCTAGTCCTAAGAAAGGTGTGTAAACACTGGATTGTCCAGAAAAGAGAAGTCCCTCAGCTTGACTGTATTGAACTCAGGCTTATAGTAAAGATATTTGTGGGGAGGTGGGGGTCAGCTAGTCTGGCTGCTGTAATCAAGGGGCCCTTTTGGTGTATATGGGATGTATTAACTACTGTGGGAAAGAATTCCTGAAATTGCATGCTGAAGTTCCTGCTCTTGAGGAGCTGAGGAGTTTTGGGGATCAGACTCCCAGCATGTGAAATAGCAGGAGAGGGAACCCAAAAGGAGCACAGAAGGAGCCCCTGTATTTGTTCATGCATTTCTTTCTGAAAGCAGAGGCTGAGCCCCAGATGAGTTGCCCTCACTCAGGAGGCATCTTTGTTCTCTATCCTACTCCTCCTTTTCTCCCTTTCTCCCTCCTTTTCCCCCTTCTCTTCTTTCTCCTCCTCCTTCTCATCACATTTGCTTTTTCTGAGTTTATATCACGTCCACAATATTCAAGTCTTAAAACATTTCAAAGGGTAGGGCATCAAAATTCTCCTTTCCCATCCCTGGCCATTGAGGGCCCCTTGTCTAGTTCCTGGTACACCTGGTATAAATAGACTATCACTATAGACTTCTTTACTACAATAGTCTGTCACTATATTTATAGTCTATAAATATAAATAAGTTTTTCCTTAATTTTTTCAGTTAGTGACTGGTTAGTTCTTCTTATTTATTTTATAATTTCATACAGAAATGCTATATTAACACCATTCCCTCCTCTTTCCATCTCACACTCATCTCAGGCACCCCCATTCCCCATACTCTCTCTCAAATTCATGACGTCTTTAGTTTCAAGAGTGGGAGTGTATAAATGTAGCCTGCTTGGTCCATTTGGTGTTGCTCATATGTGTGTGTATTTAGAAATGACCACTTGGGACTGGATACCCTTTGGGAGTGCATCCCTAGAGAAGCTGCTTCTCCTTCTCCCAGCAGTCATCCATTTCCCGTGGCTCTTCATCTAGGAGTGGAGCCTTGTGAGCTTCCCGCTAGCCACATTGGCATAGCAACTTGTATTTTGACTGTACAGGTCTTGTTTAGGAGACTGTATTGATAAGATTTCATGGGTATAGCTTTCCTGTCATATGAAGAAGAGACTGTCTTATAGCAGCTAACCTGGTCCTTTGGTTCTTACACTTTTCCGCTCCCTCTTCCAGGATGTTCTCTGAGCCTTAAGTACAATACCCATTGTATCACATTATATTCTCCATTTCACACCTAGTACTTTTCATCAGCTGGCACTTACTATAGCTCAGAGATCATTACATATCAGTACAACTCAATGGCTCTTCTTCATAACTGCCAACGACAGTGGTTCTCAACCTGTGGGTCGCGACTCCCTCAGAGAGTCAAACGACCTTTTCACAAAGGTAGTATATCAGATATTCTGCATATCAGATACATATTACAATTTATGACAGTAACGACACTACAGTTATAAAGTGGGCAATGAAAATAATTTTATGGTTGGGGGAGGTCACCACAAGGTGAGGGACTATATTAAAGGGTCACCACATTAGGACAGTTGAGAGCCACTGGCCTAAAACTTCTTGTTTGGGAGCACCAAAGTTTATTTTACTAGTCTCTTACTGATTAAACATTTAGATTATCTGTAGCCATTTGCTTGTGTAATAAGTGATAGCACTGGATCATGTGTTTATACTCTGTGATATGTATAAGCATGCCCCCCCCCTGCATCTTGCTGTATTCAGACTCCCTCCTCATCGGCTTTAAGTCTTCATCTTTATCCTTCCTGCCTGCAGTCCTCCATGCAGTCCTCCATGCAGGTGGTTCTTCACTGGCCACGTCCAGACCCCTCTTCCAGCTCTCAGTTCAAAGTTTCTCTCTCAGAGAAGCCTTCGTCCACCTAGCATGTTGTATATGTGTAATCAGTCACTTCTTAAGATTCAGGTGGCCCCAAAGCCCTTATACAGCTTAGAATTTTAATAATTCCACTTCTTTACGTTACATAAATAATCTACACAATGGAATTTGGAAAAGATTTGATCATAATTTATTACGTTTAATTACAGAAATGTTGGCTTTAAACATCTCTGACATAATTTTAAATACATTTGGATATAACCGTTCCATATTGCGAAGGGATTATTACATAGAAAATTAAAGGGAGAAATTACAATGAATGAATCATTAAAAATTTTGTTCAAATCTTGAAAAGAACTTCTTTGTTGCATTTTGAAAATTATGCAGCTTTTTCATAAAAACGAATTTATTAAACCAAACGGTGTACTATAGCTAGTCCAATTAAATGTATTTTGCCACAGTTCATCTGATGCTCACGTTCTCTCCACAGTGAGATTTTTCTGAGGTTGATAGTGCATCTCACTATAAATTCTGTCTTGCAGGATGGGCTAGACATGGTTGTTTGTGTCAATATCTCTTTAGTTGAATTAGGTGTGTGATTGACAATGCATATGTAAGGTTGAGTTTATATTTAATATACCTTCAAAATGATGTCAGTCCAATTTGCTCCTGAAACAGAAATGTTTATGTGCAGAGGATACAGACTAGGAGAATATTGGTTTGATGTTAGCAAGCAAAGCAGATTTTAGCATTTAAAAGATGTCATTACTTCAATATTTTATTGCAAAGTAACAATGAAATGCTTTACAGGGTGGTTGTGAAGTGAATTTTGTTCCCCTAAAATTTCTGTATTGAAAATCTAACCCTCAGAGTGACTGTTTTTGAAGTTCAAGCCTTTAACGAGGTCATTAAGGCTAAATGAAGTTATGTGGGTAGGCCAGAATCTAAGAAGACTGAAGTCTTTATTAGAACAGGAAGAGACACCAGAGTTGTATGGCACAGAGAAGAGGGCAGATAAGGACATTACAGGTTAGCAGTCACCTACAAAGCAAGGACAGAGTCCTTGGGAGAAATCAAACCAGGCCTTATCTCGACCATGGTCTTCCAGACCGGTGACACACGAAAGTCACCGTGCTGTGCTATTTCGGTACAGCAGCCTAAGCAGGCTAATATTAGAGCCCAAGAAAGAAACACTCACAAGTGGGTGAAACCTAGGGGATGTTTCATTGCTGACATTAGTGTAACAGAATTGTCTATGTGGGCATGTATGGGAAGATGAACATTCATCTTCAGTGACAGGTGCCAAGCTCTGGCAAGGAAGCCTTGGAGACAATCATGGGACACTTTTCAGAGTTGCTGCCTCTCCTGTCATCCATCTGAGGTGCCATCCTCAAGTCCAAGTTGGAGAGTGACTAAGAACACTTGGACTCTAAAGTGCTAGGAGACGCGTCATCTACTTACTTTGCTTTTATTTTCTTCCTGCACAGCCCTGCATAAGATTATCATGAAGGCATCTATCTCGAGATTCTTTAAGAAACAAAACAAACTGAAAAAAAAGTCTCAGTAATTCTGAAGCTAACAACTAAAGTCTGAGTCTAGTGTAGTGATGAGTATTGTATTTAGCCAATAGTTTTCAAGGTGGTACAGAGATGATAGTTGCAAAGCAGTGATTGTCTTGGTTGTATAAAATAGGAGATATTAGTCAGCCCAGGCTTCTATAACAAAATACCACCAATTAGGTCATATGAAAAGCAGGCATTTTCTCAAACACTTGGAGGATAGAAATCTATACCAGGATGTTAGAAAATTTGGTTCTTGGTGAGCCTGCTCTCCCTGGCTTTCTTCTGTGTCCACCCAGGATTCAGGTTCTTTGTATATGCAGCGAGAGAACTCTGGTCCCTCTTCATCTTTGAAGGGCATTAGTCTTACTGAATTAAAAGTCCACTCCTGTGTCCTTCTAACCTTAATGTCTTCAAAGGCTGTCTCCAAATACACAAGTTAGAGGCAAAGGCTTTAATGTATGAATTTTGGGGCATACAGTTTAGTTTATAATCTCTAGTAACTTATTTGTTTATTTTGAGTCTCTCCTACCAACTGAAAGATTCTGAAGAGTATAATGTTTTTGCTTGTCTGTTTCATGATGGCCATGGATACTTTGGTCACTGGTATAGTTTGGATATTAAACATCCTCCAGAGGTCTATATGTTAAGATCTGTTCCCCTGGATAGAATTATAAGACCATCTAACGTGGAGTCTAGTGAGAAGTCTTTAGGGCACATTCATTGGTCGTGTGATCCTGAAGCAGACTGTGGAACTGTGGCATCCCCCTTGCCTTTTGCTCTTTGTCTTGAGATGTAAGCAGTTTTACGGAACCGTGTTCCCTCACCATGATGTACTTGCTGTCTTTGCACATAACTAAAAGCAATGAAGCCACCCAGTCATGGTGCACAACCTCAAAAATCTGAGGCAATGTGAACCCTTTTCTCTTTGTAAGATAATTATCTCAGATAGTTTGTTACAGTGAGAGGAATCTGATCAATACATTGTTCTACCCCATCTACTGTGTGATCTAGCTCTATGATATATATTGACTCATTGACATCTGTTTGCAAGATAATTATCTCAGATAGTTTGTTATAGTGAGAGGAATCTGGCAAAAACACTGTTATAACCCATCTACTTGTGTGTCTTAGGGTTTCCATTGCTGTGAAGAGACACCATGACCAATGCAACTCTTATAAAGAACAACATTTAATTTGGGCTGGCTTATAGTTTCAGAGGTTCAATCCATTATCATCAAGGCAGGAAGCATGGCAGTGACTAGGTAGGCATGGTGCTGGAGGTGCCAAGAGTACTACATCTAGTTCTGAAGGCAAACAGGAGAAGGCTGACTCCCATGTGTCTAGGTAGAGGGTCTCAAAGCCCACTTCTCCAACAAGGCCACGCCTCCTAACAGTACCTATTCAAACCACCACACTGTGTCACCTAGCATACAGTAGATGCTCCATGATAAGTATTGGTTCATTGACATCTCTTTGTATTCCCTCCAATAAATGAGCACAGTTTTTGATTTGTGAAACAATGCTAGAAATGGGATCTCCCATAAAAGTCCCCGATACTTGTGTCAAAACAACAACAACAACAAAAACCAAATTCTTGGGAGGCTGAGGGCAAGAGGATTGCTAAAAGTTTGAGGCTAGTGGCTACCAGGCCATCTAGGGCTACTGTGTATCAAGGTTCTGTTTCAAAGGAACAAAACCAAAAAGCAAGAAACAAAACAAAACAGCAAAGTCCATACCAAGATGTTTGAGGGCACAGCTTCCTTGTAGGGAGGTGTGTGTTGGAGTATGGGGTAAAGTAGCATTGCCCCACATCCTTCCTCCCGTATCCTTTGTGTTCATTTGTCTGCGGCCCTCAAAACCCTTTCAAATACAAAAGTTGAGGGATGATTTAGTTGTTCCTGAGGAATACCAAGTCACTGCATACCTGAGCTCAGCTGCATTTCCAGAAGAGAACAAATCACAGAGAGCTGCTGACCTCAGTCTTTGCTCTGCTCTAAGTGAACTTCCCTATTGGAGTGCAGTGTGGAAAATAGGTGGTGACATCATGCAAATTGGAACCTCTTAAAGACTTAGAATGATGCTAGAAGGACTTGCTGCTGCTTCCCTGAGCCTTGCATGGCCTTACTAAGAAGCCTAATTGCATGGGAACTTTCAGACATTTGCCTAGCAACTTTGGGATAGAGGGAATGGTATGGGACAACAGCTGGGTGTGAATCTTTTTGATGTGGCCTCTGTATTCCACAGACTCCTAGAAAGCCCATTCCAGAAGTTCCACAACCAATACACCAATCTTTCCATACAGTTAGGAGTCCAGGCTGTGAATCTCAGCTCCCTTTCCTGCTTCTAAGCTTCCTTTCTTCTTCATCAAATGGCCACGGCAGACCTAGAATGCTCTGTGTAATAAAGGATGATCTCAAACTCCTGATCTTCCACGTTTTCCCTTTTGACTGCTGAAATCACAAGTGTACCCCACCCACCATTGTTAGTTTGTGTGGTGGTGGGGATTGAACCCAGAGCTTTACCCATGCTATACAAGCACCTTGCCAACCAAGATGCTTTCGCAGCCTGTGCATCCCCTGGTCTGCCCAGCCTATTTGGTTTTTTGTTGTTGTTTTTGTTTTATTAGCTTTTGTTTTGTTTTACTTTTGATCTACCTGCCCCTGTATCCTCTATCATTTCTGAAGAGGCCCCTTGAAGGTCAGTCAAAGTAGTGGCTTTCACTTGTGGTTCTCTACCTCTTTAGGGGTCAAACAACCTTTTCACAGGAGTCACCTAAGACCAACAGAAAACACAGAAATTTACATTACAATTCATAACAGTAGCAAAATTACAGTTATGAAATAACAACAAAAATAATTTTATGGTTGGCAGTCATAACAACATGAGAAACTGTATTAAAGGGCCACAGCATTGGGAGGGTTGAGGATCACTGCTTTAAAGTCTTTATGATGCTATAAGTTCTGGAATAGAAAGAGTCATCCTTAAGAAGCACATACCAAAAGGAGCATGCCATGGTTGTCTTCAGAGGAGCCCTGCCAGAGCCTTGCACATACAGAGGCAGATGTTAGCAGTCAACCATTGGTCTGGGAGTGGGGTCCCCAAGGGAGGAGTTGGAGGGTGGTATGGAGGAGCTGAAGGGGTTTATAGCCCCATGGGAAGAGCAACAATGTTGGCCACCCAGACACCCCAGGACTCCCAGGGACTAAACCATCAACCAAGGGATACACATGGTTCCAGCCAAAAATGTGGCAGAAGAATGCCTTGTCGGGCATCAGTGGGAGGAGTGGTTCTTGGTCAGGTGAAGGCTCAATAGATGCCCCAACAAGGGGAAATCAAGGTGGGGGGAGGTGGGAGTGGGTTTGAGTGGAACGGCATATACTTGGAGACAGGGAGTGGGAGGAGGGGTTGAGGAGTATTGGGGAGGGGGGAAACCGGGAAAGGTTTTACCACTTGAAATGTAAATGAAGATTATATTTAATAAAAAAGTCATTTATATATACGTATATGTATATGTTGATGTTGATGTTATGTATATGTATACGTATATGTATATATATTTTTCTGTTGCTTAGAATATAATGCCACCAACTAGGTATGTTATTAGAGAGGTTTCTATTGGCTCATAGTTCTGGTCCAAGGTCTGGGTCTATATCTTATGATTGCTGTTTTGCTGGCAGAGTTCCAAGGTGGAGTAAAGTATCACATGGTATACTCATCCATATGTCTGGCATTCCTCTTTTGCAGGGCCTCAAAGATTCTATTGTAGAGGCTCCATCTTAATAGGCTTGTTTAACTCTAATCATCTCCCCAAAGTCCTACTTGTGAGTAAGCACTGTGAAATTGTTTCCATCTTTGCATTTCCTCACAGAGGGGACTGAGATTTCAACAGAGAAAAACACGAGGGACGTGGTCAAGCCACACCCAAACCACAGCCCCATCCTTATCTTGAGACAGAAGTGGACTGTCTTCCTGGCACCCCACTCTGCTTTAGAGCTTTCTAGCAGGGATGCCACCTTCTGAGGCTCAGGAACCTCAATGTCCAGCCAAATGGTCTCTCGCTTTAGGATTTCAGAGGCTTCCTCATTCCCCAGTGCCCCACCTCCACCTGCTTTCATGGCATTTGTAGATGAGAAATAATCTTCCTCTCTTTGGAAGGTACCACGGGCAATCATTCAGACTCTCAAGTTTATTGAACCCGGCCCTTACAAAATTCTTGCACTGTTAAATATATACTTTTTTTCATCCTGATTGGATAAAGGTTTGAGGACTTGAGTGGTGGAGTCTTGAGGTGATGTGTTTGGTGCTGGGTTTAGAAAGAGCCAGTCCTGGGAGCTGAGGAGAAGTCTGTGTATGTCTTCCTCCTTAGTCCTCTAGAAACCTTTGTAAGCAGTATCCACTTGCTGGTTTCTTTTTTTCTGCTTTCTGTGAATGATCTACATTCTGTATTCTAGCTCAAGATGGTTTTGAATCTAGCGTGGGATGGTTTCACATCAGTAGGTGGCCTGTCTCCAAATAACTTACTAGTTCTTGAGGACAGAGGCCATGTCTCATCTAGCTTTTTAAGTCAAAGAACACAGTTTTTAAAAATCTATTTGAGTTTGGGCTGTGCTGCATAGACAAGGCAAATGTGAGTGTAACATGACCTTGTCTTCAAAATATAAGCATCAGAGACATTTCAGTGTGGCGCTATGATGGTCACAATGAGGTAGGAATGCACATCCTAGTAACTCAGCTCAGGTGAGAGAGAGGTGGCAAGGGGAAGAAGGCTCACAGAGCTCCCTTCAGAAGCTGAGGCCTCCCTCATCAAGGTCTGCAACGTGAGGTAGGAATTAGGCGGAAAAGTAGAGAGGCAGAGGCCCAGTGGCACACACACAGTAAGTGTGATTAAATACCATGATAGGTCTACTGGAGAGCCCCATCTTAATTGCTGGTGAGAAGAAACTGAAGGAAACAGGGGTCTGGGTTAAATCTGCATCTCAAAAAGCCTCCTTCAAGGAAGTTGGGTTATGGAGACCCCTGTCAGAGCTACCTTCCCCTGAGGGCTGATGAGGGTCAGAGTCAGCTGGGGAAAACGTATAAAGTACCTCAGAGGGAGAATGACCAGAACAAAAGCCTTACCTTTCCCTGTTCAGTTACAAATAAACACTTTATGAAAGTCAAACCAAAGAAGACACAATCCACAAAGAACAGGATGCCAGGCCCCGGTTTGCTCAGTCACCTTGGGCAGATGCTATTTGTCTTCCTTTGTCTTGGGCAATTAACTGCCTTGGCTCATTTTCTCATTTTCAGATCTCTGAGCTCAGAATACTGTCTTCAGACCACTGGCCTCATTGTTTTGGTATGTTCTTTTCTTCCCTCCCTCCCTCTGCCTCTCCCTCCTGCCCTCCCTCCCTCTGTCTCTCTGTCTCTCTTTCTCTGTCTCTCTCTCTTTCCATTTCCTTACACACCTCATCTTACACACTGGCTTCCCTTGGGCCCAGGAAGATCTAGAGCTAAAGGGAGGGTAGGAAGTCCACTTGGGATGAAGAATGTCTTGGCATCCCACCTAGGAATGCTCCCAGTATTGGGGCCTAGGGTCTGTCATTTACCCCCACTTCCAGTGGGCCTAGAAATTCTGCTCTGAGTCCTGAGAAAACAGATTTGGGGAGATGATTGGTGACTGCAAGGGCCCACAGAGGGTCCCAGATATTTCCTACTGATCTTCAGCAAAATTTGAAAGCTGAGAATATACAGCTTTTTGTAAGTTTGAATTTATTCTGCTTAAGAACCCGACTTTATCCTGAGATTATTTCTTCCCATTTTGTGGTGTTAACAAGTCATTTTAAAAATGAAATGATAGTGATAACAGGATTTATTTTTAATGTGCTTATGTGGCAAAACAGAAACTTGGCAATCCTGTGTTGATCTACCCTCCCCCAAATTATTTTGAAATTTTCTTGGCATGCAAAAATCTGGGATCTGGGAGCTTTTGTGGTAGATGCTTTTGCTTCAGGGGGTGGCTAGTGGAGCACAGCCTGACTTGGAGCCAGGGACAGCACAGATTCACACCCAGCCCCAGAATTATGAGCCATGTGACTTTTGAGCTTCTGATTTCCAATCCATAAAATGGGACAAGCGCAGAACTTACCTGTAGAGTTGTAAAGATTGAGCGAAGAGTGTGATCTTTATTAGTAACGTGATAATAAAACCAAGGTCCTCTTTAAGGAGCCTGGGATGCTTTCCCACAGCTGATTAATCCAACCTGCCTTCCATTTGTTTTCCATGTAGAGTTTTATGATGGGAAGGGACAGAAAGAGGAGACCAGAAAGAGAAGAGGTGAGAGAGTGTTTATAGAGCATGAATAGTTATTTCTGGGAACCAAGGAATGTAGTAAATACTGACATAATACCATAGATACTCAAGTTCCTAAAAATAAAATGATACAGTATTTGCACATAACCTGTGAAAATGGTATGTTTTATTCTGTTTCCAGGTTATATCCTAAGAAAAAGATTTATTTTATTTTTAATTATGTGTATATGCATGAGTATATGCCCACAAGTGTAGGGTTCGATGGGGGCCTGAAGAGAACCTCAGATCCCCTCGACCAAGAATGATGGGTGGTTTTGAGCTGCTGGATGTGGGTGCTGGGGACTGAACTTGGGTCTTCTGAAAGAATAGTGCATGCTCTTCTCACTGAGTCATCTCTCCAGTGTCCAGATTGCTTTTTCCTACCCAATAACATGTGGAATCTGGATAAGCAATCATACCTTCCTGTTTAGGAAGGTATGCTGAAGAAAATGTCTGTGTGTGTCCAGCACTCACATACTTTTCATGTGATGATTTTGATCCATTGTTGGCTGCACCCAAAAGACTGGAAGGCTAAGGTGACAGGCTCTGAGAGGAGAACCAAAAGCGATTTTAAATAGCTGTCTTCACCTCTGAGAAGCTGCTTAGCTTTTTGTTTCTTCTTCTTGTTATGGATAGATCTGGCTCTTAGCTGTGTTGGAAAGTTGGAAAAGTCTATGTTAACCCCAGGGGAGTTTCTCCTTGCAGAGATCTCTAACTCTGTTGTTCCTAGAAGTCCTGTAGCTGCCTCTCTATACATCCTCACTCTGGCATGGGAGAGAGTTCCCGTGGCACTCTGGCCTTGGTCCTGTGTACAAGGAAAGACCATGTGATGGATATTCTTGGGTTGCCAACTTGACTACATCTGGAATGGACTACAATCCAGAAATGGAGGGCACACATGTGAGAGATTTTGCTTGGTTTGAGGTGGGTGAATTCACTTTCAGTCAGGACCTTTGAGGTGGGAAGACATTACTCTGTGTCATACCTTCTGCTTATATAAGGACATAAAGGAAGCTTTTGCACTTTGCCTACTTGCCCTCACCTTGCTAGCACAAGCATTCCTTCACAGACATTGGAGACCACTTCTTTAGGATTTCAGCATATACTGAAGACCATCTAAGACATCCAGCCCTGTGAACTGAGCAACTACAGGATTCTTGGACTTTCTGTTCACAGTCATCCATTGTTGGACTAGCTGGACTGCAGCCTGGAAGATATTCCAATAAATCCCCATAAAAGTATGTACACATTTATGTACATATATGTACATATATACACATGTATGTATAGGTGCAGTATATATACATATTAATTCTACATATTCATTCTATTATATATGAATGCATATATTTTATATATATATATGTTGACACACATATACACATGCTATAAGTTCTGTTATTTTAGAGAACCCTGACTAACACAGACCAGTGATTCACAGGAAACTTTTCTGACCTCAGAGGGAGATTGCTTTAAGTTTGATGTCTGCCCTTCAGTGCTTACAGCTGACTTATCTGTATGTTAAGACAGGCCCTGACTTAAGAGTACAACTTTTCACATTGGCTCAAGGATTCAGTCTTTTTAGGTATTGTGGTTTGAATGAGATATCCCACTATTCTTGGGCATTTGGGTACTTGGTCCCCTCATTGTTTGGGGGAAGCTTAGGATGTGTGACTTAGCTGGGTGAACTTTGAGATTTCAAAAGTCACATGTCATTCCAGGTTTGCTCCCTGCTTCTTCTTGAAGCTTGAAATGTGAACTGTCAGCTGTTCTTGCCACTTTCACTGCCTGCTGCTGCCATGATGGTGACAGACTCTTACCCCTCTGGAATTCTAGATACTCCCCAAAACATTTCATTCTAAAGGCTGCCTTGGTTGTGATGTTTTATCACAGCAAGAGGAAAGTAAGTAATGCACAAGGCAAAGAGGTGACATAATAGCCTGAGATTTCAGGGCCAAAGCTCACCCAGAGACACAGCACCTCTGGGATCTTAGGGAAACAGATTAGAAGCAAGAACACTTAGAAAGACCTCCCACCCAGAGAACCAATCCTTTAGTATGATGCTCAGCTCAACCACCGACCTGATTAAAGATGACCCTTCCCTCTTGCCTTAGTCAGGGTCTCTATTCCTGCACAAACATCATGGCCAAGAAGCAAGTTGGGGAGGAAAGGGTTTATTCAGCTTACACATTCCACACTGCTGTTCATCACCAAAGGAAGTCAGGACTGGAACTCAAGCAGGTCAGGAAGCAGGAGCTGATGCAGAGACCATGGAGGGATGTTACTTACTGGCTTGCTCAGCTTGCTCTCTTATAGAACTCAAGAATACCACTCCAAGGATGGTACCACCTACAAGAGGCCCTCCCCCCTGATCACTAATTGAGAAAAAGCCCCACAGCTGGATCTCATGGAGGCCCTTCCCCAACTGAAGCTCCTTTCTCTGTGATAACTCCAGCCTGTGTCAAGTTGACACACAAAACTAGCCAGTACATCTCCGCATCCAAATGACACTCTTTCTTCATGATTCCATCTACTTCAATCACCAAACCCCTGAGGTAGCTCCCAGTGGCCCGTGCTGTGCTTGCTGTTGCAGATAGGATGAGAAGGAGGCTCCTTGAGATCCAAGACTTGGTCTCTTAAACTTAAGGGCGTGTCTCACAGAGATGCAAAACAATGAGAAAACATGATCCATCTTCCAAAGAATCGGGTTTTTTTTGTTTTGTTTTTTTGTTTTATTTTACTTGATTATTAGGGAAGGAAAGGAAAATAAACCCACCTAAATGCTAAGTAATTTAAACTAATATTCTGATATTAAAATAAACAGTATTATTACAGAACTAGGGATAAAATTTGTATATAGTCAAAAAATAAAACAAGATTTCAAAGAAATTTCACGCAAGTGGTTTTTGTCTTTTTTGGATATCATCCCAGAAACTTGATAGTAAACATATTAATCCTCTTCTGATGATGGTTGCATTGGTTAAAAGTTTAAAAGTTCCTTCTGCGTATCACAGAAGGGGATAAAATAGTTTTAACAAGAGAAGAGACCTAATAAAGATGGAAGATTAGAAATCTCACTCTTAAGGAATACTGAATTTACAGATTAAACACTCGTATTTATTTCTGCTGCCTTCTCCGACTCCATTGAAGTGCCCATAAAGTTCTTTTTTAAGGTTTACAAAATTGTGTAAGGTAGAAGGCAATGAGCATGTGACCAGTGACTTGACGGACACAAAATTCTGTAACTGTGCCAAGACAAGAAGAAACACATTTGTTTACAGCAAGGAACAGGACACAGGCATCCTTCCTGGAAGTCCATTTTTGCATATGTATTATGGACTGCATGATGGCTGCCCCTCATTTATACGCTGAGGCGTTATCCCTAAGATGATTGTATTTGTGCATAGGAACATTCACAAACAATTAAGGTTAGACAGTGTCACGAGGATGGACTCCTCTGTTAGTTAATCTTGACTGTTAGCTTGATGGGTTTATAATTACCATGGAAACACCCCTGTGTGTGTGTGTGTGTGTGTGTGTGTGTGTGTGTGTGTCTATGATGGCATTTTCAGAGACATGAAAGGGTTGGCCTCAGTGTGGGTGACACTATCCCATGGGTGGGGCTCATGGACTTCATAAAAGAAGAGAACAGTTTGAGCACCAGAATCCATCGTCCTTTCACCAGCCTCCTCAAGCTCCAGCCACCGTGGTGGCTCTTCAGCCATTGTAGACTGTGCCTTCAAACTGTGAGTCAAAACGAATCTTTCTTAAAATTGCTTTTGTTGGGTATCGTGTCACAGCAATGGGAAGAGAAACTAGTACAACTCCTAATCTGATAAAATTACTTTTCTTATCACAAAAGATAGTGAACTCTCTAAAGAAAAGCCATTTCCTCATTGGAAAGAAAGGTGGCTGCATATTAGTTACTTTTATATTGCTGTTATAAGCTACCACAATAAAAGGAAATTGTAGATGAGTTTATTTTGGGCATATAGCTCTGGAGGGCTAGATTCCATGATTGTGGAACAGAGGGAATAGCTGGAGTTCACATCTTGAACTGCAACTGAGATGCAGAGAGAACATACTTAGAAATGCAGTAGTTTTTAAAGTCCCAAAACCTGCCTCCAGGGACATACTTCCTCCAAAAAGGCCACACCTCCTAAACCTCCCAAACAGGTCCATCAATTGGGCACCAAATCTTTAAATTGCAAGACTATGAGGGACATCTTATTCAAACTACCATAGGTTAGAACCTTAATCTTATACTTTTAGTCCTAGGATTCTAAGGATATGCCTTTCCCTTGTGTATGTCACTCATTTTTGATGTTTTGTCATGGCAACCTAAGCAAAGCCATTGTGGCCACTGAGAGAAGAAACGGCTGAAAGTGTTTATAAGGAACACTCTGATTCATAGTTCTTACTTCTTAGAATGCATCCATTCCCCAGAGCACGTTTCATCATGGAATGATTTTTTTTCCTGTCTATTGTGATTGATAGTTTTGTTGAGTATAGTAAACTGGGCTGGTGCCTATGGTCTGTCAGAGCTTATAGAACATCTATCTGTCCAGGCCCTTCTGGCTTTCAAAGTCTCCATTAAGAAGTCAGGGGTTGGGAGCAGCTGGGGTGGAAGTCTTCCCGATGCCATTTGCACTAGGGAGCCAGGCAACTCCACAGCCTTCTGTACATGGTCCCCCAGGAGAAAGTGATCTCCCAGCAGTGCTTTCACTTCTGAGCACGGAAGATGAGATCTACACCTTCTCTCTGGAGGGGAACAGCTAGGAGCACACAGGGCATACAGTCAGTAGAGCAACTGGGACAGAAGTCTTCCTGCTGCCTTTTGCACCAGGGAGCCAAGTGGCTCCACAACCTTCTGTGCACAAACCCTGCCAGAAGAGAGTTGGTCTCCCAGGAGTACAGACACAGGCTTAGAGGCCCATAGGAGGAACAAGCTCCAGCCAGAGACAGCAAGACCAACTAACATCAGAAATAACCAGATGGTGAAAGGCAAGCATAAGAACCCTACCAACAGAAACCAAGGCTACTTGGCAACATCAGAATACAGTTCTCCCACCACAGCAAGTCCAGGATAACCCAACACACCATAAAAGCAAGAGTTGGATTTAAAATCACATATCATGATGCTGATAGAGGGTTTCAAGAAGGACTTAAATAACTCCCTTAAAGAAATACAGGAGATGAGTCAACAGGCAGAAGCCCTTCAAGAGGAAACACAAAAATCCCTTAAAGAATTACAGGAAAACACAAACAAACAAGTGAAGGAACTGAACAAAACCATCCAGGATCTAAAAATGAAAGTAGAAACAATAAAGAAATCACAAAGTGAGACATCTCTGGAGATAGAAAATCTTGGAAAGAATTCAGTAGTCATAGAATACATCAACAACAGAATATAAGAGATAGAAGAAAGAATCTCAGGTGCTGAAGATAACATAAAAAACATTGACTCAACAGTCAAAGAAAATGCAAAATGCATAAAGCTTGTAACCCAAAACATCCAAGACACAATGAGAAGTCTAAACTTAAGGATTATAGGTATAGAAGAGAGCGAAGATTTCCAACTTAAAGGGCCAGTAAATATCTTCAACAAAATTATAGAAGAAAACTTCCCTAACCTAAAGAAAGAGATGTCCATGAACATACAAGAAGCCTACAGAACTCCAAACAGACTGGACCAGACCAGAAAGTCCTTCCGCACATAATAATCAAAACACCAAATACCCTAAACAAAGAAAGAATATTAAAAGCAGTAAGGGAAAAGGGCAAGTAACTTATAAAGGCAGACCTATCAGAATTACACCAGACTTCTCACCAGAGATGATGAAAGATAGAAGATCCTGGGCAGATCTCAAATAGACTCTAAGAAAACACAAATGCCAGCCCAGACAACTATACCCAACAAAACTCTCAATTACCATAGATGGAGAAACCAAAATATTCCATGATAAAACCAAATTTACACAATATCTGTCCACAAATCCAGCCCTACAAAGGATAATAGATGGAAAACACCAACACAAGGAGGGAAACTACACCCTAGAAAAAGCAAGAAAGTAATCTTCCAACAAACCCAAAAGAAGCTATCCACACAAACATAAAAATAACATCAAAAATAACAGGAAGCAATAATCACTATTCCTTAATATCTTATAACGTCAATGGACTCAATTCCCCAATAAAAAGACATAGATTAACAGCAATATTTTTCATGTATATCTTCAATTTTATCAGAAAATGTTTGTAATTCCTCTTTCAATTAATTTAGTAATTTTTTTATGTCTACCATTTTATCTGCATTATTTTTCATGATAATCTTCAATTTTAACATGTTTTTTATATATTTCTTCTATTTTATCAGAAATGTTTTCCATGTAAATCTCTGATTTTATCACAAATGTTTTTAATTCCACCTTCAATTAGTTTAGAAAGGTATTTTATGTCTACCATTTTATCTGTATAATTTTCCGTGAAACATTCAAATTTAAAGTGCTTTTCTATATATTTTGTGAATTTTGTCAGAAATATTTTCCATGTAAATCTTCAATTTTACCTGAAAATGTTTATAATTCCACTTTTCAATCAACTTAGAATTATTTTTATGCCTACCATTTTATCTGAATAATTTTCCATGATAATCTTCAATTTTAACATGTTTTTCTATATTTTCTACAATTTTATCAGAAATATTTTCCACACAAATCTTCAGTTCTATCATAAAATGTTTCTACTTCCTTTTTCAATTAATTTAGCAACGTTTTTCCATGCCTACCACTTTACTCTTTAATTTTCCATGAAAATTGTCAATTTTAACATGTTTTTCTATAAATCTCATCTATTTTATCAGAAATATTTTCCATGTAAATCTTCAATTTTATCATAAAATGTTTTTGCTTCTTTTTTCAATAAAAGAACATGCTTTTCAAAAAAGAAGAAGTCAGGTGTTATACTAATAGATCCATCTTTATATGTGACTTTGTCTCTTTTCCTTGTAGCTTTCTTTAATAGCTTTTCTCTGTTCTATACATTTAGTACTTTGGTTATTACGTGTCATGGGGAATTTTAGATCCTGTTTGATGTTCTATATGCTTCTAGAACCTGGATAGGCATTTTTTTCCTTTAGATTGCAGATTTTCTTCTACTATTTTGTTAAATGTAGTTTCTGTGCCTTTGACCTGGGTTTCTTCTTCTATACCTATTTTTTGCAGATTTGGAATTTTCATGGTGTCCTCAATTTCCTGGATGTTTTGTGCCTGGACTTTCCTGATTTAACATATTTTTTGACTGAGCTAGCCAATTCTTCTACCTTGTCTTCAAGACTTGAAATTATCTCTTCAATGTCTTTTAGTCTGTTGGTGAGGATTACCTTACCCCTGAGGAACAATATCATGGAAATGAAAACTAAAATAAATAAATCTAACAGTGACAAGATAAAATTGGGGGTAATCTTCAAGAAATTAAATGAAAATACTTAGAGATTGAAATGAAAGAGGAAAAGGAAATTCACAAGACTTCAAATTTAGATTAAATATATTTAGAAAAGAAGACAAAATGAGAAGAGAGAAGCCATATCTTTAAAAGAAAATGAACACTAAAAAAAACATTTCATATCTAGCAATGAGTTGGAGTAAGGAAAGGTCTCCCTGAATGCTTAGTGTAATGAAGGAGGAAGAGCATACTACACATAGTTGCAACATGGGCTTAAAAAATGACGTAGCTTAAAAGCTGAATGATCAGTGGAGGGAAGCAAGAAAGAGATAAAGGGATGAAGGATGGAAGGAAGGAATAAGGAAGAAATGTAAAATATAAAAGAGTAAAAATCAATAAGGCACAAATCAACAATATTAGAAGTTAGACCAGGAGATATACCTTCAGAATTCAGTGACAAAATATGCTTGAATCTAAAATTCTATATTTGATCAAAGTACTTCGACTATAAGGATAAAGTAAGTTCTGCATTGAAATTCTCAAAAAAAAAATCTTAGGTATGTGTCCTTTATCAGGAATTCAGAAAAACGAGCTTATGAAACTCATGTCTGTGACTTAGTAAGGTACTGTGCCAGAGGTGGGAATTCTGGGAAGGAAAAGTATAGTATCTCATTAAAAGACTGGGAAAAAATATAGTATCTCATTAAAAGACCAATTATTCTACCTATCTTTATAGCATGGCTTAAGGCAAACCTGACTTCATAAAGGTGGTCCTTGGCCAGGTCAGTGACCCTGTGCAACTGGAATATGAGGCCTCCATCCAGGGTAGAGATTTCAGTCACTTGACCAGAAAGACATTTTTCCCCTAATATTACCCTCTCTTTAGAGATAACCCTAAGATTACTCGGGAGTCAGAATAGAGATTAGATTCCCCAGATACTTTTGGCATCTCTGACCTCTGACAAGCAAGAGGCTCCCAAGAGTCTCACTGATTATTCATAGGGAAGGTCGTTTAAGGATTGATGGTGAAACTGATTCTAAAACAGTGAGTAGGGTGTGGAGAATCTAAGTAGGTCAGCTTTTGCAAAATTTGCTAGGAGCAGGGATCCTGTTCGTACTGTGGATTGCAAAACACCAAATCAACAACCTGAGAGTTTTGCGGACCAAGTTCACCACTTACACCAGAGCTCAGAAGTTATAGTTTCCAGGCTCATACATCCGTTTCAAAGACTGACTAACCCCCAGGTGGGGCTTTGCAATGAGAAACGGAACCTGGGTATTGAGTCATTTTCTAGGCCATGAGGATGAGTTTGTGCTCCAGGGATCTCTGGAATAGACATTTGACTGTCTGCAGGGTTTATGATACGTTTCTCAGTGTGAAGAAGACTTTGGAGATGTGTGAGCTCACCACTCTGGCCGATGCTTATAACCAGGAAGTGGAATCAGTCCATACTCTGCCTATCGCTATAACCTCAATGGTGCTATTCCACCTTCATCCCAGCATTATGGTGGTAGCATCACAGAATCTCAGGGGTGGTGAGCAGGAAAAGCACTGGGACTTGGAAGCTGTGGATGTGATTCCAGGACTGCCTCACCCTTCACCATCTGTGTCATCTTGCCTTTCACCTAACCTCTCTGCAACTCCATTTTTATTAGGAAGATGGCAATCTCTAACTTGTTTCCTGTACAGATGCTCTGAGGACTTCATAGGACAACATAGGGGCAAGTGCTACATAAGCATTGAAGTTTTCTGTGACTATTTCTGATGGCAATATGAAAAAAGAAGCCTCTTTCATTCCCTCACAGCAAGTGCATGTTGTGTGCTGGATTATAAGGCATATTCTGGAAAGACAAAAAACCAAAAAGAGGCAGAAAGCAACTAAGCAGAATGCAGAATGTCTTGGGTCCGAGGCGGGGGTTTCTACTTGCTCATCTCTGGTGTCACCATTGGGTGTAGAGCCACACATTCTAGAGATGGCTTCCTGCATAATCTTTGGATGGCAGGACCTTTGTGTAGGCAATTTATTTACTGTTCTCAGGAGAGCCCAAGGGTCAAGAACCCATGGGTGAGAGAGAGAACAACCAGAAGGACCCTGGTCCTCCCCATGTATTCAATGGGACTTGCTTCCCTTGGCCTTCTCTGATTGTTTGAAAGCTGCTACTTTGGTGGCCTGAGCTGGACAGCCTGTGTCTTTGATCTTTCCAACGAAGTTTTGCATTGAACGCACCAGTGATTGTCTTTTGAAGTCCCTTTCTCCATCCCTCTTCTCTGTGGTACCCAGAAACATAAACAGCTGGCCATCATTGATGGACTGCAGCCAGGGCATAGGAACTTTAATTCCAATTCCTATATACAATGAAAAAGGATAACAAGAGAGGATAACAAGCCACCTTCAATTTTAACATGTTTTCTATATTTTCTATATTTTCTACAATTTTATCAGAAATATTTTCCACACAAATCTTCAGTTCTATCATAAAATGTTTCTACTTCCTTTTTCAATTAATTTAGCAACGTTTTTCCATGCCTACCACTTTACTCTTTAATTTTCCATGAAAATTGTCAATTTTAACATGTTTTTCTATAAATCTCATCTATTTTATCAGAAATATTTTCCATGTAAATCTTCAATTTTATCATAAAATGTTTTTGCTTCTTTTTTCAATAAAAGAACATGCTTTTCAAAAAAGAAGAAGTCAGGTGTTATACTAATAGATCCATCTTTATATGTGACTTTGTCTCTTTTCCTTGTAGCTTTCTTTAATAGCTTTTCTCTGTTCTATACATTTAGTACTTTGGTTATTACGTGTCATGGGGAATTTTAGATCCTGTTTGATGTTCTATATGCTTCTAGAACCTGGATAGGCATTTTTTTCCTTTAGATTGCAGATTTTCTTCTACTATTTTGTTAAATGTAGTTTCTGTGCCTTTGACCTGGGTTTCTTCTTCTATACCTATTTTTTGCAGATTTGGAATTTTCATGGTGTCCTCAATTTCCTGGATGTTTTGTGCCTGGACTTTCCTGATTTAACATATTTTTTGACTGAGCTAGCCAATTCTTCTACCTTGTCTTCAAGACTTGAAATTATCTCTTCAATGTCTTTTAGTCTGTTGGTGAGGATTACCTTACCCCTGAGGAACAATATCATGGAAATGAAAACTAAAATAAATAAATCTAACAGTGACAAGATAAAATTGGGGGTAATCTTCAAGAAATTAAATGAAAATACTTAGAGATTGAAATGAAAGAGGAAAAGGAAATTCACAAGACTTCAAATTTAGATTAAATATATTTAGAAAAGAAGACAAAATGAGAAGAGAGAAGCCATATCTTTAAAAGAAAATGAACACTAAAAAAAACATTTCATATCTAGCAATGAGTTGGAGTAAGGAAAGGTCTCCCTGAATGCTTAGTGTAATGAAGGAGGAAGAGCATACTACACATAGTTGCAACATGGGCTTAAAAAATGACGTAGCTTAAAAGCTGAATGATCAGTGGAGGGAAGCAAGAAAGAGATAAAGGGATGAAGGATGGAAGGAAGGAATAAGGAAGAAATGTAAAATATAAAAGAGTAAAAATCAATAAGGCACAAATCAACAATATTAGAAGTTAGACCAGGAGATATACCTTCAGAATTCAGTGACAAAATATGCTTGAATCTAAAATTCTATATTTGATCAAAGTACTTCGACTATAAGGATAAAGTAAGTTCTGCATTGAAATTCTCAAAAAAAAAATCTTAGGTATGTGTCCTTTATCAGGAATTCAGAAAAACGAGCTTATGAAACTCATGTCTGTGACTTAGTAAGGTACTGTGCCAGAGGTGGGAATTCTGGGAAGGAAAAGTATAGTATCTCATTAAAAGACTGGGAAAAAATATAGTATCTCATTAAAAGACCAATTATTCTACCTATCTTTATAGCATGGCTTAAGGCAAACCTGACTTCATAAAGGTGGTCCTTGGCCAGGTCAGTGACCCTGTGCAACTGGAATATGAGGCCTCCATCCAGGGTAGAGATTTCAGTCACTTGACCAGAAAGACATTTTTCCCCTAATATTACCCTCTCTTTAGAGATAACCCTAAGATTACTCGGGAGTCAGAATAGAGATTAGATTCCCCAGATACTTTTGGCATCTCTGACCTCTGACAAGCAAGAGGCTCCCAAGAGTCTCACTGATTATTCATAGGGAAGGTCGTTTAAGGATTGATGGTGAAACTGATTCTAAAACAGTGAGTAGGGTGTGGAGAATCTAAGTAGGTCAGCTTTTGCAAAATTTGCTAGGAGCAGGGATCCTGTTCGTACTGTGGATTGCAAAACACCAAATCAACAACCTGAGAGTTTTGCGGACCAAGTTCACCACTTACACCAGAGCTCAGAAGTTATAGTTTCCAGGCTCATACATCCGTTTCAAAGACTGACTAACCCCCAGGTGGGGCTTTGCAATGAGAAACGGAACCTGGGTATTGAGTCATTTTCTAGGCCATGAGGATGAGTTTGTGCTCCAGGGATCTCTGGAATAGACATTTGACTGTCTGCAGGGTTTATGATACGTTTCTCAGTGTGAAGAAGACTTTGGAGATGTGTGAGCTCACCACTCTGGCCGATGCTTATAACCAGGAAGTGGAATCAGTCCATACTCTGCCTATCGCTATAACCTCAATGGTGCTATTCCACCTTCATCCCAGCATTATGGTGGTAGCATCACAGAATCTCAGGGGTGGTGAGCAGGAAAAGCACTGGGACTTGGAAGCTGTGGATGTGATTCCAGGACTGCCTCACCCTTCACCATCTGTGTCATCTTGCCTTTCACCTAACCTCTCTGCAACTCCATTTTTATTAGGAAGATGGCAATCTCTAACTTGTTTCCTGTACAGATGCTCTGAGGACTTCATAGGACAACATAGGGGCAAGTGCTACATAAGCATTGAAGTTTTCTGTGACTATTTCTGATGGCAATATGAAAAAAGAAGCCTCTTTCATTCCCTCACAGCAAGTGCATGTTGTGTGCTGGATTATAAGGCATATTCTGGAAAGACAAAAAACCAAAAAGAGGCAGAAAGCAACTAAGCAGAATGCAGAATGTCTTGGGTCCGAGGCGGGGGTTTCTACTTGCTCATCTCTGGTGTCACCATTGGGTGTAGAGCCACACATTCTAGAGATGGCTTCCTGCATAATCTTTGGATGGCAGGACCTTTGTGTAGGCAATTTATTTACTGTTCTCAGGAGAGCCCAAGGGTCAAGAACCCATGGGTGAGAGAGAGAACAACCAGAAGGACCCTGGTCCTCCCCATGTATTCAATGGGACTTGCTTCCCTTGGCCTTCTCTGATTGTTTGAAAGCTGCTACTTTGGTGGCCTGAGCTGGACAGCCTGTGTCTTTGATCTTTCCAACGAAGTTTTGCATTGAACGCACCAGTGATTGTCTTTTGAAGTCCCTTTCTCCATCCCTCTTCTCTGTGGTACCCAGAAACATAAACAGCTGGCCATCATTGATGGACTGCAGCCAGGGCATAGGAACTTTAATTCCAATTCCTATATACAATGAAAAAGGATAACAAGAGAGGATAACAAGCCACCTTCAATTTTAACATGTTTTCTATATTTTCTATATTTTCTACAATTTTATCAGAAATATTTTCCACACAAATCTTCAGTTCTATCATAAAATGTTTCTACTTCCTTTTTCAATTAATTTAGCAACGTTTTTCCATGCCTACCACTTTACTCTTTAATTTTCCATGAAAATTGTCAATTTTAACATGTTTTTCTATAAATCTCATCTATTTTATCAGAAATATTTTCCATGTAAATCTTCAATTTTATCATAAAATGTTTTTGCTTCTTTTTTCAATAAAAGAACATGCTTTTCAAAAAAGAAGAAGTCAGGTGTTATACTAATAGATCCATCTTTATATGTGACTTTGTCTCTTTTCCTTGTAGCTTTCTTTAATAGCTTTTCTCTGTTCTATACATTTAGTACTTTGGTTATTACGTGTCATGGGGAATTTTAGATCCTGTTTGATGTTCTATATGCTTCTAGAACCTGGATAGGCATTTTTTTCCTTTAGATTGCAGATTTTCTTCTACTATTTTGTTAAATGTAGTTTCTGTGCCTTTGACCTGGGTTTCTTCTTCTATACCTATTTTTTGCAGATTTGGAATTTTCATGGTGTCCTCAATTTCCTGGATGTTTTGTGCCTGGACTTTCCTGATTTAACATATTTTTTGACTGAGCTAGCCAATTCTTCTACCTTGTCTTCAAGACTTGAAATTATCTCTTCAATGTCTTTTAGTCTGTTGGTGAGGATTACCTTACCCCTGAGGAACAATATCATGGAAATGAAAACTAAAATAAATAAATCTAACAGTGACAAGATAAAATTGGGGGTAATCTTCAAGAAATTAAATGAAAATACTTAGAGATTGAAATGAAAGAGGAAAAGGAAATTCACAAGACTTCAAATTTAGATTAAATATATTTAGAAAAGAAGACAAAATGAGAAGAGAGAAGCCATATCTTTAAAAGAAAATGAACACTAAAAAAAACATTTCATATCTAGCAATGAGTTGGAGTAAGGAAAGGTCTCCCTGAATGCTTAGTGTAATGAAGGAGGAAGAGCATACTACACATAGTTGCAACATGGGTTTAAAAAATGACGTAGCTTAAAAGCTGAATGATCAGTGGAGGGAAGCAAGAAAGAGATAAAGGGATGAAGGATGGAAGGAAGGAATAAGGAAGAAATGTAAAATATAAAAGAGTAAAAATCAATAAGGCACAAATCAACAATATTAGAAGTTAGACCAGGAGATATACCTTCAGAATTCAGTGACAAAATATGCTTGAATCTAAAATTCTATATTTGATCAAAGTACTTCGACTATAAGGATAAAGTAAGTTCTGCATTGAAATTCTCAAAAAAAAAAATCTTAGGTATGTGTCCTTTATCAGGAATTCAGAAAAACGAGCTTATGAAACTCATGTCTGTGACTTAGTAAGGTACTGTGCCAGAGGTGGGAATTCTGGGAAGGAAAAGTATAGTATCTCATTAAAAGACTGGGAAAAAATATAGTATCTCATTAAAAGACCAATTATTCTACCTATCTTTATAGCATGGCTTAAGGCAAACCTGACTTCATAAAGGTGGTCCTTGGCCAGGTCAGTGACCCTGTGCAACTGGAATATGAGGCCTCCATCCAGGGTAGAGATTTCAGTCACTTGACCAGAAAGACATTTTTCCCCTAATATTACCCTCTCTTTAGAGATAACCCTAAGATTACTCGGGAGTCAGAATAGAGATTAGATTCCCCAGATACTTTTGGCATCTCTGACCTCTGACAAGCAAGAGGCTCCCAAGAGTCTCACTGATTATTCATAGGGAAGGTCGTTTAAGGATTGATGGTGAAACTGATTCTAAAACAGTGAGTAGGGTGTGGAGAATCTAAGTAGGTCAGCTTTTGCAAAATTTGCTAGGAGCAGGGATCCTGTTCGTACTGTGGATTGCAAAACACCAAATCAACAACCTGAGAGTTTTGCGGACCAAGTTCACCACTTACACCAGAGCTCAGAAGTTATAGTTTCCAGGCTCATACATCCGTTTCAAAGACTGACTAACCCCCAGGTGGGGCTTTGCAATGAGAAACGGAACCTGGGTATTGAGTCATTTTCTAGGCCATGAGGATGAGTTTGTGCTCCAGGGATCTCTGGAATAGACATTTGACTGTCTGCAGGGTTTATGATACGTTTCTCAGTGTGAAGAAGACTTTGGAGATGTGTGAGCTCACCACTCTGGCCGATGCTTATAACCAGGAAGTGGAATCAGTCCATACTCTGCCTATCGCTATAACCTCAATGGTGCTATTCCACCTTCATCCCAGCATTATGGTGGTAGCATCACAGAATCTCAGGGGTGGTGAGCAGGAAAAGCACTGGGACTTGGAAGCTGTGGATGTGATTCCAGGACTGCCTCACCCTTCACCATCTGTGTCATCTTGCCTTTCACCTAACCTCTCTGCAACTCCATTTTTATTAGGAAGATGGCAATCTCTAACTTGTTTCCTGTACAGATGCTCTGAGGACTTCATAGGACAACATAGGGGCAAGTGCTACATAAGCATTGAAGTTTTCTGTGACTATTTCTGATGGCAATATGAAAAAAGAAGCCTCTTTCATTCCCTCACAGCAAGTGCATGTTGTGTGCTGGATTATAAGGCATATTCTGGAAAGACAAAAAACCAAAAAGAGGCAGAAAGCAACTAAGCAGAATGCAGAATGTCTTGGGTCCGAGGCGGGGGTTTCTACTTGCTCATCTCTGGTGTCACCATTGGGTGTAGAGCCACACATTCTAGAGATGGCTTCCTGCATAATCTTTGGATGGCAGGACCTTTGTGTAGGCAATTTATTTACTGTTCTCAGGAGAGCCCAAGGGTCAAGAACCCATGGGTGAGAGAGAGAACAACCAGAAGGACCCTGGTCCTCCCCATGTATTCAATGGGACTTGCTTCCCTTGGCCTTCTCTGATTGTTTGAAAGCTGCTACTTTGGTGGCCTGAGCTGGACAGCCTGTGTCTTTGATCTTTCCAACGAAGTTTTGCATTGAACGCACCAGTGATTGTCTTTTGAAGTCCCTTTCTCCATCCCTCTTCTCTGTGGTACCCAGAAACATAAACAGCTGGCCATCATTGATGGACTGCAGCCAGGGCATAGGAACTTTAATTCCAATTCCTATATACAATGAAAAAGGATAACAAGAGAGGATAACAAGCCACCTTCAATTTTAACATGTTTTCTATATTTTCTATATTTTCTACAATTTTATCAGAAATATTTTCCACACAAATCTTCAGTTCTATCATAAAATGTTTCTACTTCCTTTTTCAATTAATTTAGCAACGTTTTTCCATGCCTACCACTTTACTCTTTAATTTTCCATGAAAATTGTCAATTTTAACATGTTTTTCTATAAATCTCATCTATTTTATCAGAAATATTTTCCATGTAAATCTTCAATTTTATCATAAAATGTTTTTGCTTCTTTTTTCAATAAAAGAACATGCTTTTCAAAAAAGAAGAAGTCAGGTGTTATACTAATAGATCCATCTTTATATGTGACTTTGTCTCTTTTCCTTGTAGCTTTCTTTAATAGCTTTTCTCTGTTCTATACATTTAGTACTTTGGTTATTACGTGTCATGGGGAATTTTAGATCCTGTTTGATGTTCTATATGCTTCTAGAACCTGGATAGGCATTTTTTTCCTTTAGATTGCAGATTTTCTTCTACTATTTTGTTAAATGTAGTTTCTGTGCCTTTGACCTGGGTTTCTTCTTCTATACCTATTTTTTGCAGATTTGGAATTTTCATGGTGTCCTCAATTTCCTGGATGTTTTGTGCCTGGACTTTCCTGATTTAACATATTTTTTGACTGAGCTAGCCAATTCTTCTACCTTGTCTTCAAGACTTGAAATTATCTCTTCAATGTCTTTTAGTCTGTTGGTGAGGATTACCTTACCCCTGAGGAACAATATCATGGAAATGAAAACTAAAATAAATAAATCTAACAGTGACAAGATAAAATTGGGGGTAATCTTCAAGAAATTAAATGAAAATACTTAGAGATTGAAATGAAAGAGGAAAAGGAAATTCACAAGACTTCAAATTTAGATTAAATATATTTAGAAAAGAAGACAAAATGAGAAGAGAGAAGCCATATCTTTAAAAGAAAATGAACACTAAAAAAAACATTTCATATCTAGCAATGAGTTGGAGTAAGGAAAGGTCTCCCTGAATGCTTAGTGTAATGAAGGAGGAAGAGCATACTACACATAGTTGCAACATGGGTTTAAAAAATGACGTAGCTTAAAAGCTGAATGATCAGTGGAGGGAAGCAAGAAAGAGATAAAGGGATGAAGGATGGAAGGAAGGAATAAGGAAGAAATGTAAAATATAAAAGAGTAAAAATCAATAAGGCACAAATCAACAATATTAGAAGTTAGACCAGGAGATATACCTTCAGAATTCAGTGACAAAATATGCTTGAATCTAAAATTCTATATTTGATCAAAGTACTTCGACTATAAGGATAAAGTAAGTTCTGCATTGAAATTCTCAAAAAAAAAAATCTTAGGTATGTGTCCTTTATCAGGAATTCAGAAAAACGAGCTTATGAAACTCATGTCTGTGACTTAGTAAGGTACTGTGCCAGAGGTGGGAATTCTGGGAAGGAAAAGTATAGTATCTCATTAAAAGACTGGGAAAAAATATAGTATCTCATTAAAAGACCAATTATTCTACCTATCTTTATAGCATGGCTTAAGGCAAACCTGACTTCATAAAGGTGGTCCTTGGCCAGGTCAGTGACCCTGTGCAACTGGAATATGAGGCCTCCATCCAGGGTAGAGATTTCAGTCACTTGACCAGAAAGACATTTTTCCCCTAATATTACCCTCTCTTTAGAGATAACCCTAAGATTACTCGGGAGTCAGAATAGAGATTAGATTCCCCAGATACTTTTGGCATCTCTGACCTCTGACAAGCAAGAGGCTCCCAAGAGTCTCACTGATTATTCATAGGGAAGGTCGTTTAAGGATTGATGGTGAAACTGATTCTAAAACAGTGAGTAGGGTGTGGAGAATCTAAGTAGGTCAGCTTTTGCAAAATTTGCTAGGAGCAGGGATCCTGTTCGTACTGTGGATTGCAAAACACCAAATCAACAACCTGAGAGTTTTGCGGACCAAGTTCACCACTTACACCAGAGCTCAGAAGTTATAGTTTCCAGGCTCATACATCCGTTTCAAAGACTGACTAACCCCCAGGTGGGGCTTTGCAATGAGAAACGGAACCTGGGTATTGAGTCATTTTCTAGGCCATGAGGATGAGTTTGTGCTCCAGGGATCTCTGGAATAGACATTTGACTGTCTGCAGGGTTTATGATACGTTTCTCAGTGTGAAGAAGACTTTGGAGATGTGTGAGCTCACCACTCTGGCCGATGCTTATAACCAGGAAGTGGAATCAGTCCATACTCTGCCTATCGCTATAACCTCAATGGTGCTATTCCACCTTCATCCCAGCATTATGGTGGTAGCATCACAGAATCTCAGGGGTGGTGAGCAGGAAAAGCACTGGGACTTGGAAGCTGTGGATGTGATTCCAGGACTGCCTCACCCTTCACCATCTGTGTCATCTTGCCTTTCACCTAACCTCTCTGCAACTCCATTTTTATTAGGAAGATGGCAATCTCTAACTTGTTTCCTGTACAGATGCTCTGAGGACTTCATAGGACAACATAGGGGCAAGTGCTACATAAGCATTGAAGTTTTCTGTGACTATTTCTGATGGCAATATGAAAAAAGAAGCCTCTTTCATTCCCTCACAGCAAGTGCATGTTGTGTGCTGGATTATAAGGCATATTCTGGAAAGACAAAAAACCAAAAAGAGGCAGAAAGCAACTAAGCAGAATGCAGAATGTCTTGGGTCCGAGGCGGGGGTTTCTACTTGCTCATCTCTGGTGTCACCATTGGGTGTAGAGACACACATTCTAGAGATGGCTTCCTGCATAATCTTTGGATGGCAGGACCTTTGTGTAGGCAATTTATTTACTGTTCTCAGGAGAGCCCAAGGGTCAAGAACCCATGGGTGAGAGAGAGAACAACCAGAAGGACCCTGGTCCTCCCCATGTATTCAATGGGACTTGCTTCCCTTGGCCTTCTCTGATTGTTTGAAAGCTGCTACTTTGGTGGCCTGAGCTGGACAGCCTGTGTCTTTGATCTTTCCAACGAAGTTTTGCATTGAACGCACCAGTGATTGTCTTTTGAAGTCCCTTTCTCCATCCCTCTTCTCTGTGGTACCCAGAAACATAAACAGCTGGCCATCATTGATGGACTGCAGCCAGGGCATAGGAACTTTAATTCCAATTCCTATATACAATGAAAAAGGATAACAAGAGAGGATAACAAGCCACCTTCAATTTTAACATGTTTTCTATATTTTCTATATTTTCTACAATTTTATCAGAAATATTTTCCACACAAATCTTCAGTTCTATCATAAAATGTTTCTACTTCCTTTTTCAATTAATTTAGCAACGTTTTTCCATGCCTACCACTTTACTCTTTAATTTTCCATGAAAATTGTCAATTTTAACATGTTTTTCTATAAATCTCATCTATTTTATCAGAAATATTTTCCATGTAAATCTTCAATTTTATCATAAAATGTTTTTGCTTCTTTTTTCAATAAAAGAACATGCTTTTCAAAAAAGAAGAAGTCAGGTGTTATACTAATAGATCCATCTTTATATGTGACTTTGTCTCTTTTCCTTGTAGCTTTCTTTAATAGCTTTTCTCTGTTCTATACATTTAGTACTTTGGTTATTACGTGTCATGGGGAATTTTAGATCCTGTTTGATGTTCTATATGCTTCTAGAACCTGGATAGGCATTTTTTTCCTTTAGATTGCAGATTTTCTTCTACTATTTTGTTAAATGTAGTTTCTGTGCCTTTGACCTGGGTTTCTTCTTCTATACCTATTTTTTGCAGATTTGGAATTTTCATGGTGTCCTCAATTTCCTGGATGTTTTGTGCCTGGACTTTCCTGATTTAACATATTTTTTGACTGAGCTAGCCAATTCTTCTACCTTGTCTTCAAGACTTGAAATTATCTCTTCAATGTCTTTTAGTCTGTTGGTGAGGATTACCTTACCCCTGAGGAACAATATCATGGAAATGAAAACTAAAATAAATAAATCTAACAGTGACAAGATAAAATTGGGGGTAATCTTCAAGAAATTAAATGAAAATACTTAGAGATTGAAATGAAAGAGGAAAAGGAAATTCACAAGACTTCAAATTTAGATTAAATATATTTAGAAAAGAAGACAAAATGAGAAGAGAGAAGCCATATCTTTAAAAGAAAATGAACACTAAAAAAAACATTTCATATCTAGCAATGAGTTGGAGTAAGGAAAGGTCTCCCTGAATGCTTAGTGTAATGAAGGAGGAAGAGCATACTACACATAGTTGCAACATGGGTTTAAAAAATGACGTAGCTTAAAAGCTGAATGATCAGTGGAGGGAAGCAAGAAAGAGATAAAGGGATGAAGGATGGAAGGAAGGAATAAGGAAGAAATGTAAAATATAAAAGAGTAAAAATCAATAAGGCACAAATCAACAATATTAGAAGTTAGACCAGGAGATATACCTTCAGAATTCAGTGACAAAATATGCTTGAATCTAAAATTCTATATTTGATCAAAGTACTTCGACTATAAGGATAAAGTAAGTTCTGCATTGAAATTCTCAAAAAAAAAATCTTAGGTATGTGTCCTTTATCAGGAATTCAGAAAAACGAGCTTATGAAACTCATGTCTGTGACTTAGTAAGGTACTGTGCCAGAGGTGGGAATTCTGGGAAGGAAAAGTATAGTATCTCATTAAAAGACTGGGAAAAAATATAGTATCTCATTAAAAGACCAATTATTCTACCTATCTTTATAGCATGGCTTAAGGCAAACCTGACTTCATAAAGGTGGTCCTTGGCCAGGTCAGTGACCCTGTGCAACTGGAATATGAGGCCTCCATCCAGGGTAGAGATTTCAGTCACTTGACCAGAAAGACATTTTTCCCCTAATATTACCCTCTCTTTAGAGATAACCCTAAGATTACTCGGGAGTCAGAATAGAGATTAGATTCCCCAGATACTTTTGGCATCTCTGACCTCTGACAAGCAAGAGGCTCCCAAGAGTCTCACTGATTATTCATAGGGAAGGTCGTTTAAGGATTGATGGTGAAACTGATTCTAAAACAGTGAGTAGGGTGTGGAGAATCTAAGTAGGTCAGCTTTTGCAAAATTTGCTAGGAGCAGGGATCCTGTTCGTACTGTGGATTGCAAAACACCAAATCAACAACCTGAGAGTTTTGCGGACCAAGTTCACCACTTACACCAGAGCTCAGAAGTTATAGTTTCCAGGCTCATACATCCGTTTCAAAGACTGACTAACCCCCAGGTGGGGCTTTGCAATGAGAAACGGAACCTGGGTATTGAGTCATTTTCTAGGCCATGAGGATGAGTTTGTGCTCCAGGGATCTCTGGAATAGACATTTGACTGTCTGCAGGGTTTATGATACGTTTCTCAGTGTGAAGAAGACTTTGGAGATGTGTGAGCTCACCACTCTGGCCGATGCTTATAACCAGGAAGTGGAATCAGTCCATACTCTGCCTATCGCTATAACCTCAATGGTGCTATTCCACCTTCATCCCAGCATTATGGTGGTAGCATCACAGAATCTCAGGGGTGGTGAGCAGGAAAAGCACTGGGACTTGGAAGCTGTGGATGTGATTCCAGGACTGCCTCACCCTTCACCATCTGTGTCATCTTGCCTTTCACCTAACCTCTCTGCAACTCCATTTTTATTAGGAAGATGGCAATCTCTAACTTGTTTCCTGTACAGATGCTCTGAGGACTTCATAGGACAACATAGGGGCAAGTGCTACATAAGCATTGAAGTTTTCTGTGACTATTTCTGATGGCAATATGAAAAAAGAAGCCTCTTTCATTCCCTCACAGCAAGTGCATGTTGTGTGCTGGATTATAAGGCATATTCTGGAAAGACAAAAAACCAAAAAGAGGCAGAAAGCAACTAAGCAGAATGCAGAATGTCTTGGGTCCGAGGCGGGGGTTTCTACTTGCTCATCTCTGGTGTCACCATTGGGTGTAGAGCCACACATTCTAGAGATGGCTTCCTGCATAATCTTTGGATGGCAGGACCTTTGTGTAGGCAATTTATTTACTGTTCTCAGGAGAGCCCAAGGGTCAAGAACCCATGGGTGAGAGAGAGAACAACCAGAAGGACCCTGGTCCTCCCCATGTATTCAATGGGACTTGCTTCCCTTGGCCTTCTCTGATTGTTTGAAAGCTGCTACTTTGGTGGCCTGAGCTGGACAGCCTGTGTCTTTGATCTTTCCAACGAAGTTTTGCATTGAACGCACCAGTGATTGTCTTTTGAAGTCCCTTTCTCCATCCCTCTTCTCTGTGGTACCCAGAAACATAAACAGCTGGCCATCATTGATGGACTGCAGCCAGGGCATAGGAACTTTAATTCCAATTCCTATATACAATGAAAAAGGATAACAAGAGAGGATAACAAGCCACCTAGAGGTGTGGGTCGGTTTTCTTTCATAGACACAGGACAGAAGCCTGCACACATGACTTGTGATAGCCACTCAGCTGGTTAGTTGTGCTTCATGTAATATGCTGGGCATATTCCTGAGGATTCTGCCTCAGGAAATTTCTCTGCTCCACATAAAGCCAACCTCAACATTTAGCCATGCAGTGGTTTCATCACTGTCCCCAACCTCATGGGCAACATGCTAACAGCAAATGCTGTTCCTATAGTCTCTGACCTCTCATGAAACAATTCTGCAGCCATTCAGACTCTGCAGCAATTGATGCTGGTGGTTGATAGGGCATTTCCAAGGGAACAGTCCTCTAAGCCTGATGTATACTGTCCAATGACCCGAGACTCCCAGAAAGAGGTATTTCCGATGCTTCTGTGGAAAGCAAGAAATTGATAATGTGTCTTTCTTAGCCAAATTATAGAATATTCCAAAATCTTATGGACCCATGTAGCTCCTAATTGTTTAGATGATTTCTAAGATGGATTATCCCATCCTGAGACATATACCTAACTACTCAGGGGACTGACCCTGGATTTCATCAAGCTCTTTATAGCACCCGCAATAATTTTAATAGATAGTTCTCATTACTGATGATGACTCTGATGAGTAGAAGATCCTCAAGTGCTCAAAGTTTGTTTGTGATGTTAAATCAAAATAGGTGGTCTGGATTGGTGGGTATCTCTTTTTCAATAGACTCATCTTTCATCTGGGTTTCTGCCATGGCTTCCAGGTTCTTCATAACTATTTGCATCAAGGTAGGTGAAGGAAAAACATGAACCAGTCCCAGAAGTGGGAAAAACCATTCCCCTTCAAGGTCAGTGGCTGACCTTAGAAGCTAGACTCTACTAAACTGATCAGAAGCAAACCAGATAATCACAGTCATCTCAAGGAGCACAGCAGTGGATGAGGTTACAATGTCGTGCATATTGAATACTCTTTAATTTTAGATGATAATGTGGTCCTATAGTTTTGAACATAATAACCATCTAAGGAGCTTATCAAGAAACTCTGGCAACAGAGTGCTGATATGGCCCAAAAGTCTCTAATCACATTCTCTCTATATATAGTAGTATACTACTATATATAGTAGCTTAGCAGTAAGAGTGTGGCACCACAGATGAAATAAAGTAGTGGGCTCTACATGCTTGTTTTGTTTCTGGAATATTCTAGATCTTCCAGGAGTAGAAATAGAGAAATGAAAAAATTCACTATCTTATTTGTAGAGATTGCAGTCCTTAAATAGTTTCTATTTTCCTTCCTCCCTTCCTCCTTCTTCCTTTCCTTCTCTCTTCTTCCTCTCTCCTTTGTCAAGATCTGACACAACTAGGCTAGTATGTAGCTTGCTGCGAATCTGAGGCTAGCCTTAAACTTCTAAACTTTCTGTCTCTATCTCCCAATTTCTAAGATTAAAGACATGAACCACCATACTTAGTTATAAGTATTTTTGTTAACAAAAAGTAATTAATTTATAAAATTTTCATTTTCAGTATTTTTTCTATAAAATTTTCTTGAATTTTGATGTTGCTTACATACTAGCAAGCATAGATAACAGCAATAAAGGCAATGAACTAGAAGCTTGTGAGCACCAGCAGGAAGAATCAGAGATACCTTTTTTTTTAATATGACAGCTAATCTTTTGGATATATATATATATATATATATATATATACTGTGTTATAGTTTACATACATGATAAAATTACACTGTCTTCAGTCAGAATGGTTGGATTGTCATTGCAGTGAAGACTATCAATGTCTCCTGAGCTATTCAGACAATATAATAATTTCTGGTCTTGGAATTATCTGAAAATGGTTAAGAACCACTGACATATGCTTCGTTCTTTTATAGGACTGTTTATTTTTCCTAAGGTTACAAAGCAGGAAAGCAATCTTCGTGAAGAAGGCTTTTGGGACTTATTCCTTGCTGACATTTTCCCAGTGTTCTGAGTCATTCTCTCTGAGCTACAGCTTGATAAGCCGCCAAGCTCAACGAGGCCCCAGAAACACAGCCTAACAAATTTTAAACTTTCCCCAAATAATTCAGATCCTTCTCATGCGTTCTTTGATATCATGCAGTCCATAGTGATACTCTTTAAAATACATACTTTCCTGCCCGCTTCCTTTATGCGGCCCAGTTACTCAAAGGCTGCTCCTCACTTTCATCTTCTACTTCTTGTCTTTTTCTCTCTTCCTTCCCCACGAAACACATCCCAAAAACCCAAACATCATCTGGACCAAATGAGTCTGGAGAAGACAAAGACCTTGACCTAGAGTCAGGAGAAGCCAAGAAGAAACCAGAGAAAGAGGGGGAGAAAGGTTAGAGATTGATGGTGGTTGTCCCTTGTCTCCCTTGTCATACTACTAACAAGACTGAAGCCTCCTGCTGGACCATGTCTCTGAGAGACCATCCCTGGTCCCTTGAATAGTTAAAATGAGAATCATTATGGAGTCATGTGGAACCATATAAATAATTAAGGATGACATGGACATCAAGACCCTGAAATATTCCACACTTTGGCAAAGAGAAAGACAATCCATGTTCTGGTCTCCATGGAAGCCTCCGAAGCATCTCTTAGGAGTGGGCTCTTGTCGTTGGTCAGTGCATCAGGCTTGAAGAACTGTTCCCTTGAAAATATCCTATCGACCAACAAGGTCAATTACTGCAGAGAGTCTGGAGGCTGCAGAATTGTTTTGTGAGAAGTAAACAACTACCAGACACACTCAGTTATTAAATGATTCATTTAGCCCTCTTATCTACAAAGGACATTTTTCCACCACACCCAAGATGCCTAAAAGTGGATTAGTATTGAACCCTGCCCTACCTCTTTTCTACAAATAAATATCTATAGTATATTTGATTTCTAAATTAGACTGATTAAGAATAAGGATGAAGGTATGAAAATGTACTATCAAAAAGCTGTATGTGTTGTCTCGTCTCAAGATATCTTATTGTAGTTTGTATAAAGGGTTTAGCACTAGCAGGGAATTAAAACAGTAGATAGAGATAAGGGAGGCTACTGTGCACATCTGTAAAGTCTTATGTTGGTATAAAGTGATGGAGCCTGTGACATTGAGAAACAAAGAATCAAGCCTACGCCTTCATGAGATATGGAGAAGAGTAAGGGATTGACAATGTGGTATCTTGACTATTCCGGACCAATTGTATAGGTGAATAAGGAGCTAAGTGATAAAGCAGAAAGCTTTCTGAAGATCTTATGTTATGCCAGAGGCTGCAAATTGTCTCCCAATATCCCTTCTATTCTTCCCTTAATACAGGCATACCCAAGATGTTGTTGGTGACTATATCTCCTAGGAGTCCTTGCAGTTGAGTTTGACCACATGACTAAATTTTAATTATGAGATATGAGCTGAGGTAATATAACCAATATTTGGTTTCTGCTCCTAAGATGAAGAGTGGCCTTCCTTCCTTTAGTGCTGATGTCTAGAATGTGTGCCAGGATTAGTCATCTGTGGCATAAGCTATTGCTGTTCAGTTTCTCTTTGTGTGTATGGACCAAGATACCAAGTCATAAAAGATTGAAAAGAGAATTCCAAATTTCTTCCTCTTCTAAACTAATTTAAATCCCATAATACAGTTCAATAGCCATCTTTTGGTCAGATAATCTGGAAGGCATTTGAAAAATTGTCTGCCAGTATTTTAGATTCAATTGAGGTGTCTTTGGTTACCTATAGGTACTTTTCCTTTGTAATACCACGAAAAACTTCTAAAAGACAAGGTGCAGCTGCATAGGGGAGCTAGATCAGCCTTTAAAAAAAGAGTTTGTGTTCTGGTCTGAAATCAAACCTGTTTCTATTAGAAAGCCAGAGAACATGCAGTCAGGATTATCTCTCATCTTGGCATAGAGCTCTTTAGCTCAGGACTCATGGGTGGTCTTTGGGTTACAGCAGAAGCTACCTTTCAATTTCTGGGCAAACCTTCCCACAAAGGGTCAGAAGACATTGATCTCACCCTTAATCTCCCAACTTGGTCTTCAGAGAGGGGCCAATTCTTACACCTTGACCTCTTCCTTAGCTATCCTTCCTTCTTCATGGTGCTTTGACTCGCCATCACTGTCAAGATGTATCTGCTCAGCTTAATGTGACTCTCAGAGAGACCAACAATCAAGAAACAAGCTGATGATGGTGGTGGCATTTAGGACCCACACAATAGTATTACTTGAGACAAGTCACAATGTGCTGAAGTAACCAAACCTTTTGGAGCACAAGGCTAGCACGACACAGCAAGGCTTCTCATTTTAGCCATTTAAGGTACCTGGGATGACCCTCTCTGAGGTGTCGTCCAACAAGAGGCTTCATGCTTCTTTGAGAAACGAGACAAGAGACATAGAGAGCCATTTACTTCGCCTTCTAATCGAAAGGACTCATCAAGGGAACAAAACAAGTCATGTGACCACTCCTGACTTCAAGGTGAAGAGCGATAGTGAGTACTGATATATAGTGGTGGTGTCCACCACAGAGGTCATCTTGGATTGGGCTGAAAGTCAAGCACGCTGCATAGGATGCTTCAGAGGTACAGAGCAAGAAGGATGGCTAGGTAGATTCGTTATTTTCTTCTCCCTTTACGATTTCTATTTTCTGAGTAGATCTGTTATTTCCATTATAATGAGAATGTCTATTTATAATATACATAATTTTGGACATGTGTTGTATGTGATTATAATTACAAATAAACAAATATGTATACACTGGGGGTGGATGCTCATAAAAAGTTTTATGGATAAGGCAAGGAATAGAAAATGTTTGATGACCATTGGGCTTGAAGAATAGAAATCAGAAACTCTCAGGTGATGAATGCTGAGGGCCCTTTGGAAATAAGACACCCTTTAGCCCTTAACAGGTGGTACACATAATCTCAGTTTCCTTGGCCAGTTCTGACTGTGAATCTCTTTTCAGAAGCTTTCAGGATCAATACCTGAGAGGTCCTTACATAGCAGAGGCTATGGTAAAGTGAGTTGGGGTGAGTAACTGTTCTCCCCATTTATCTATAGCAAATGTACTGGTATCTGCAGCCCTGGGCAAAGGCACTATAGAGGCAGCTGACTGCAGGATATGGGACAACCAGAAGAAAGGAGGACTCCTGAGGTGAGGAGGAAGACCAAAGGAAACAAAGGCAGGAAATCCAGGCGCCACCTGTCATGCCAATGGCTGGAAGCCTTTGAATGATTCACTTAAAAGTAGTTGCTAGATGAGCCTGCCTGTTGTAGATAGTGACAGGGAGGGGGAACAAAGGGAGGGTTAACAAAGGGAGGGGGACAGAGAGGGGCTGCTAAAACGGAGAGAGAGAGGAGTGGGAAGCAAGGGAAGGGTTGGAGGGAGAAATTAATATTAAAGAAGCAAACGAACCCTCCCCTGGCAGCTATGTTTATCCTAGTAGGGGATGATGCAGGAGGGTCCAGTGATTTCAAGGCTACCACAATGACCCAATTTCAAAAGACTAAGCAAGTAAAGCGAAACAAAATGATACCTTGAGGATAGAGAGTAAGAGGGAATGAATGAGTATTTATGCATACATGTATGTGTACATACATGCACATTTGTACATTTGCTCACAATTTGCTGGGAGATGCTGGGAGTTTTTTCTGGTCACAGTGAGTGAGGTCTCCCTCATTGGGGACATGAAGAGACATTTTGTTTCCATTTGTATGGCTGCCTGAAAGAAGATCAAGGAAGAGAGGGACAGACGGGGAGGTGGAAGTAGGAGGCACGTGAGAGATTGTATCAGGAGACAGGTCAGAAAGTATACATTGAAAATGACTCTTTATTCCATTCAAAGCCTGGTTCTACTAGTGGGTAGTGACCAGGAAAGCTGTATTATTCAGTACCACCACTCTTATAATACAGGCTGATCTGCCCCCAAATATCAATAGTGCTGATGTTGAGCGACAGATGGAATACATATTTTTAGACAGAGAACTGAGTCTGTGACAGCCTGCCTGGTGCCCCCTCAAATCTGTTGTCCCCTCTAAACTTAATAGAAGACCAAGTTTTCTAAGGCCAGAATGCTTCCAGCTACAAGCACTATTTCTCAGCACCTCATGAAATTATGTGGCTAGGTCCTGGCCTCTGAGATACAAGGGGAGAGATCTTATTTGAGGAGACAGTTGCTAAAATGGAGCTGACTTGGCTTGCAGGAGCATCAAGGGGCCATTTCTCTCTTGTGTTCCTTATTTTCTACTGCCTAGAGGTAACCTTGTTGATGTCAGAGTACAAAGTCAGAAAGAACCTTGGTCTCTAATGGTTTCATGATACCTGTGGACTTCCTCCCTTCTTCCGGATGAGAGAGTGCACCTGCACTATTAACTTCCCTGTTGCTTGAGATTCCTATACCTAACTCTTCCTCTAGTGTTCCCTGGGAGGCTAAGATCTAGTTACCATTCCCCACCCCCACTGCACGCACATATCTCTCTCTCTCTCTCTATCTATCTATCTATCTATCTATCTATCTGTCTGTCTGTCTGTCTATCTATCTATCTATCTATCATCTATCTATCTATCTATCTATCTATCTATCTATCTATCTATCTATCTATCTATCTATCTTAGACAAGATCTCACTGAATTGCCCAGGCTGGCCTTGAACTCACATTGTAGCTTACACAGGTCCTGAAACTCATCATCTTCACACCTCAGTTGAGACCACAGACCTGTACTACCAGGCCTGGAGAAGGGTTCTTTCTTCTGCATCATACCCCCTCTGGAGGCTCCATTCTCTCCACAGCCACCTGTGCATTTCTGTGCTGGTCACCCCATCCTGCTAACCTGTCAGCCACCTTCACACAATTGTCATCATTTTTTAAATACTAGGCCAGACTCTGTCTTTGGTGATATTTGCATTTAGCTCAGTCTTCCAGGTTGGCATCCTGGGTTGTTTAATGAATTCTGTGCTTTGGAGGCTCACTATGGTGCGGGAGCAATATTCATGCTCTTTGCACTCTGATCCCTCTCAGAGGCGTTCTGAAGTCATGAAGAAGTGGATACTGAGGAATGCACGTGGGGCCCGCTACTGTTGTCACTTTTGAAGTCTGGAGTTTTGTGGCGGTGCTTGGATTTGGAAGCGTTAAGATGTGTTTGCCAAAGGCTGGAGTTTTGATGTAGAGTGAAGGAGCTGTTACTTTGAGGGGGAGGGAAACACCTTTCATTTCTTAAGGGAAAGATAAGTAATGTAACTTTGCTGGTTCTCACTTCAGATCTTCTGGAGAGCAGCTGTTCCTTCAGGAATGGCTGGTCCAGAGGCGACATATTTAAGTTCGCAAACACCACACATTTCAATGTTAGACATTTCAGTGTTGCTAAAGAAAACCAAAGGAAACAGCCAACTTTTCCTCTTAGTTTGTCAAAGAGAGACTTTATAAAATTAACTTGGCGGCTGGTGGAGGGACTGGCTCATTTGCCAGTCTCAGAGATGGGCAAGCAGAGTGGGGGTGTGCTTTGGGTTGGGAAGCCCAGTGATGGGAGGAGGGGCTTCCCCATCCCGCAAGGAAGTGTCTCTCCCTCTCTGATGGAGACAGGCAGAGTGCAGCTCCTGTGGGCCTTGCTTGCTTCTGCTCGCCCACCTCACAAGTAGCCCAACTCTGCTCCTGCAGGAGGCAGTTATCTTCACAAGCAACCAGGAAGCCACTCCTTTGCCATATGGACTGCTATTGCTTATAAAGATGCAGAAAAGAGGCAGGAACGGGTAGGGAAAAAAGAACCTTCGGTGAATGAATGGAAAACACTCCTTTGGGTTTTGATGAATGACACCTGGGTTTAAAGGATTGCTTAGTTGGGTAAATTGCTTCTCTTAGCCTTATGCCCCTGCTATCATCTATCCGTGTTTTAGTCTGAGAATAGCAGGAAGGCTGGATGCTGGCACAGAGATCTTGGATGTAGCTTCAAGAAGCTGTATCTAGTATTTTATCTTTAGAGGCACTGGGAGGGACAGGGAGAATCTTCTAGAAGAATCTAAAGGTCTTCTTTAGGAATGTGAGGATGAGAAACCTGAAGATAGCTTTTCCCAATACGTGTCCACAGAGCAGCTATAGGGATAGTCTGGCATGCAACAGCAAAACGCCATTTTCAAGTGCCAGGGTCTGGTGGCAACCGAGGCAAAGATTTGTACAGACTTGTTTGTTTCCCCTCCTCCATACATTCTAGGGAGGAGCAGGGCTAGCCAGGTCTCCTAGCATCTTGTTGAAGGGCTATGTCAGTACAGTAGTGTTGGCTACATCGTATCACTTTCTCTACTGGTTCTTGGAAGTGATCCATAAATGCCCTGTTCTGTGAAGCTCTTTCCTAAAATAGTAAGAGGATGAACTTATCTGAAGGGATGGAAGGACCTTCTTTTAGATCTGGGCATAATTAAAAGTCACCCTGGTCTCGCTAGTTCACATAGGCAGATGGTAGAGAGAACAGAAGCCAGAAAACACACACTTACCAAATTAGCGCTCTACTCATCTGCCGCTACAGGGGAAAGGGTGGGCCTCTCTTTTCACCATATAAGGTAAACACAAAACAGAGCTCACTGAGCATTGGCTCTTCATGCTGTGCCATCCACACTGTAGCCCCACAGGCTACAGGCTTCCCTGTCTCACTCCAATAAGAGGCAGCTCAGCATAGTAAGAAGAAACAAATGCTCCCTCCAAACCATCAGTCAGAGGTTCAAATCCCAATGCTGCTACTTCCTAGCTGTGTGAAGTTTGGCAAATTAACCCCAGAGATGCTGCTTATTCATGTATAAAATGGAGCTGATGGTATTTATTAGTTGGCAAAAACAAAAGCAAATAAACCATAGGTGGTGGGACTTCTGAAGCAAATGCTCCTTCGTAATGCCAGCCAGCCCCACTCTGGAGTCATCCAGTCTTTGGCTAAAATGGCAGTGGCCACAGCAGGGAAGGGGCCAAGGAGAGTGACTATTCCAGGGACTATCCCCCTTCACTCTGTCATTGCTTATAGCCACATGGTCTTGTAGTCAGGCCGTAGGTGAAGGGAGGCCAGAGACACCATGCTGAAATTCTCTGATCTATGACAGAACAGTTTATGCATGGCCAGGGTTGGGGTGGGTAGTTGGTATGATTTGGAAGAAGGAAGTTTTGTTCTATCTTTTACCAACCACTGCTGAGTCCCCCTAGTCTGTGTCAGATAATGAGTTGGCTCTGCTGTTGAGGAATTCAAAGTCTAGGAGAAAAAAGGAATCCCTCGTATTCTTGACACAGTTGAAAATACCACAATCATCATGGTGTGCCACTGTCTACTTGGAATGAGAGAGAAAGGATTGTCACTCCTGTGGATACTGAGAAGGCCCAGTAGGGACAAGGGAAATTTCAGCTGAGGGGAAGCAGGAAAGTCCAGGTAGAAGGGACAGCATAGACTAATGCTTTAGGGTATAGCCTTGCTAGGTTGGCTTCAGGAAGAAGTTAGCGGTATAGGGCTGCAAATATCAAACTCATCATAGAGTATGAGGCATGAGTGGCTAGTGAGGCTAGATAACAAATTTTCATATGAAATTTCAATATGAAATATACCCCTGAATCATGTTTTAACTATTTGGTCCCAACTCAGTAATGCTAATCCAGGAGGTTCTGGAAACTTTAGGAGATGATGTCTATTTGCAGGTAGGTAGAGCACTGGGAACACATTCCTGGGAGTGAATATTCTTCCTTCCTCTTACTGTTTCTGTGTCAGATCTATAAAGAAGTGAAGAATATGCCACATGCCTCCGCTGCTGTGATGTCCTGCCCAAGCAACACTGAGCCAAGCGACCATAGACTGAACCTTTTGAAACCATGAGCCAAAATAAACCCTCCTCCCTTTAATAATCTGTTCTGCCAGGTATTTGGTCATATCAATGCAAAAATAACTAATATGTACCATGAGGTGTAGGCATAATGTTTTTGTGTACTGTGTAAAGGCTATCCATGAGTTATTCAAGTGCTGATTTCTCTGTCCTCATATCTTGTTTTAACCCTAACATGGTATTGTGATGCTTAGGTCAAGAATCTCCTGTCTCAAGTTTGTGTAAACAATTCTTATCATTTATTCTCTGCCTGTCAATAAATGCTGATCAGCCAATGACTGGGCAGAAGAGAGAGTAGGACAGAAGCTTCCACCAGTCAGGGGAAGGCAAGAGAGAGAGGGAGATTCAGATTGGTCATACAGAGGAGCAGGTCCAAGAGGACACCATGGGAAGAAACATCTAAAGCTGAGAGAGTTAGAACAATTTTAAACTGCAAGCATCATGGGCTGGGTCTGGGAGGCAGCCTGATTAGCATAGGAGGTTAAGGTAGATCATTACTGCCCAGATACTGAGGTGAAGCCATACAATAAATCTTAGTTTCTCTGTGTGGTTATTGAGGACTAGCAAAGGTAAAGAAATACAGCTGCCAAATTAATTTACTGATCAAACTTAAAATGACTCATTTTACAATGAAGACCTTTTCTGAACTCAATGCGGTCCTGGAGACAAGAAGTTTCCGTCACCAGAGTAAGTGGTCAAGGAATCTTACCCAAATACGAGGTCCCTCTGGAAACCCACCGGGCTATACCAGAGGGACTGGACCACAAGAGCCTAGATTTTAACGGATTCTAAAAGTTCAGAGGGCATGACTCAAGGCTTGAAGGGCAGGTTGAAGTTTTGATATGTGAAGAGTCTGGGAAGCTGTGGTGATGGACTGGTGATTGGCAGCAGGCCAACAGCAGTCACCTCATTGCCTTCTCAGGTAACTAGGCTCCCGGGCCAACTTCCTCCTGTGGCCCATGCAGTTCATGTCTTCTCTGACCACTGACCTGGGCGATCCTTCAATGCAGAGACTATATCTTAGTCAATCTCCCTGCACTTCTTGTGCTTACAGGGAAGAGGGGCAAACAGCCTCAGACCCAAGACTTTGGTACCCCAGATGTCTATGTAAAGGAACAATGTTATCTCTCTCTTTGTACGTTCATGTTGGATAGTATGTGTCCAGATGATTTGTTACAACCTCCAGTGTGGGGTCTTATGGATGTCTATCACACCCCTGGTGGGGGGGGCTGCTGCTTCTAAAGGGTATGATAGTGATGATGATGATGATGATGTGATATACTACACATTTTCCTCTTTTCAGAACACAATGCATTTGAGCTTCACTGGGAACACAGGAGGCCTAATCAATAAATGTTGATTTAAGTGCCCTGATTGGAACCTCCAGGCTAAAAGAGGCCACAGACTCCAGGGACACTCCCACTACATAGCAACTACAGCTAGTATAGCTATGAAGGACTCCATGAAGTCTCTTCTATCAAAGATAGATACCATTCCTATTTCTTTAGCCCCTTCATTATACTTTAGAACCAGCCATCTCTCCATCTATTAAGTCCCCTACCCCACTACCCAGTTACTCAGATTTATAGCTGCTTTTTGGTTATGTTATTTGCTGTTTCTGGAGAGTTGGAGGGAGCCCTGTCTGCCCCAGTGAAGTGGGAAGAGCCCAAGGTTGGGGAGGTGGTGATGGGAAACGGGGAACAGTAGCGAGGCTGCTTTACCTTAGACAAGCTGAGGCACACAGGCAATTTCTCCAGACTCTCAAGTTGGGCTGTACTGCTCAAGCTTCAAAAATACATCTGCTGTGGGCACGGAGAGGCCAGCTGCTGCTAACTGAAGTGCTCCAGGCATGGAATCCCCATTGGCTGGATTATTGAACATCTTTGCTTTGGTTAGCCTGCTTACACTCTTTCTCTCAGTCTGCTTTCTTTCCTCAGCCATCTGAACATCGAACATCCTATTCTGTTGAGTTGGTGAGTCAGAAATCGCCCAGGATCCTGATATGAGGCTCACACCATCTGAAATGCCAGCTTTTATTACCTATAACCATAGATTTGAGAGCAGATCTCTATATAAGCTCATTCCAAGACATATTCTTGGTGATTTTTTGTCTAAATCTTTCTTATAGTATTTATTTTAAATATTTATTTATGATTTTTATTTATCCATATGAGAATTTATGTGCACCACAAGCATGCAGCTGCCCGAAGAGTCTAGAGGGCAATGGGTCTCCTGGAATTGGGGTTAGAGGTAGATTCGAGCTTCATGATGTGGGTACTTTGCAATAGGACTAAATGCTTTTAACTGCTGATCTCTCTCTCCAGACTTTATTTATGTCTTTTTAAAATCACTTTATAAAGTCAATGACAGATGATTCTAAATATATAAGGATTTAGGAGTTGCTTTCTGATTAATAACACTTAGCCATGTAGCAGGCCCTGTCTCTTCCCTAATTGATTTCAGGCTAAAGGGAGGGCTTCCTTGTGAATCAGGATAGTTTCATGTCAACGGATTCTGGTCCCTCTGGTGACAGCCTTGGTGGATTTGGATGTTCAGCTTACGCTGCAATAATGCGTGTTTTATAACATAAATCTGTTCCAGTACAGTTGATGGATCAGGGAGTGATTTGAGCATAGCACGATTTTCACGTCTACTCATGTGTGATTTAGCCTGTAAGAAACACTAGGTGAACAGAGAAAGTTGCAAACAGCTGAACCAAATGGCATCAGAAAAGGCACAAAACTGCTTCTGATACCAACCTGAGACCTCAGCTCGCTTGGCTCTATAATCTGCAACTATCCACAACTGGGTTTTTGACTCCATATTGGATGTTAGGTAAATTTTCCCTATAGTCAGGATCTTGAGTATCCCCAGGGTGGTTCTACTGATACATTGTGGAATCTTTGAGGAGCGGGGCCTACTGAGAGGCTCTTAGGTCATTGGAAGCAAGTCTTAGGAGAAAATAGTGTGATCCCAGACTCTTCTGGGCCATAATGTGAGCAGTTTTGCTCTATTATGACACTTGATAGGGCATGCTGCCTCACTGCAGAGCTGTCTCACTGCAGGCCTAAATCGTTTTAGAGATCATGGACCAGGACTTCTAAAACTATGAGCCAGAGTAAGTTTTGAGAGGTTGAGTGTTTTGGGTTTTTGGCTGTGATTACAGGAACCTGACTTGACTCTCATACCTTGCTTTGTGCTAACCCACAAGCTGCAGCTGTTCTTGTGCCCCCCTTTTTAAATTTATTATATATATAATGTAATTATAATATAATATAATATAATATATATATATGTACACATTTACATTCCCAATGATTTCCCCTTTCTCAGTTCCTCCCTCCCCGAAAGTACCATAAGCCCTTTTCCCTTCCCCTGTTCCCCATTCAACCCCCCTCTCGCTTCTCTGTCATGGCATTCCCCTACATCCAGTCTTTCCAGGACCAGGGGTCTCTCCTTCCATCTTCTTGGAAATCTATTGATATCTGAATTGTGTCTTGGGTATTCCGAGATTCGGGTCAATATCCCCTTATCAGTGACTGCATACCATGTGTGTTCTTTTGTGATTGGGTTACCTCACTAAGGATGATATTTTCCAGTTCTGACCATTTGCCTAAGAATTTCGTGAATTCATTGTTTTTAATTGCAGAGTAGTATTCCATTGTGTAAATATACCACATCTTTTGAATTCATTCCGCTGTTGAGGGACATCTGGGTTCTTTCCAGCTTCTGGCTATTATAAATAAGGCTGATATAAACATAGTGGAGCATGTGTCCTTATTGCATGCAGGGGAAGCCTCTGGGTATATGCCCAGGAGTGGTATAGCCGGATCCTCCGGGCGTGTCAGGCCCAGTTTTCTGAGGAACCGCCAGACTGCTTTCCAGAGTGGTTGTACCAGCTTGCAATCCCACCTTTTAATAAGCAAATCAAGACTTTGTTAGAGCAAATTGCTGTCTTTACTTATCATAGTATTTATGGATTTTTAAAAGCCCATCTTAAATATGTTTTATTGGTTAGTATTGGGGATGGGGCACATGGCAGAGTGTGTGTGTGGAGATCAGAGGACAACTTTGTGGAATCACTTCTCTACTTCTCTCTATCTTTACGCAGGTTCCAGGGATTGAACTCTGGTCAGTATGTTCCAAACACATCTTACTAGCCCTTTAGAATCACTTTTTAAAGGTTAAGCATGGTGGCACATGCCAGTAATCTTGATATTTGGGATGTTGAGGGAGAAAGATCAGAAATTCAATGTTAATATTGGGTCCACAGTGAATTCAAGGGTAGTCTGGGTTACATGATACCTTGTCTCAAAAAGGTACCAGTTTATAAGCATAGGAATGCGTAATGGTGCTGAGGTGTTTCCATGGCATAGTGGTCACCATGCTTACCAACAAATGTGTCATGATGAAGTTTTTGAGTGTTGTACTTTATGCTTCATTTCTCCCATAAGGATTATGGTTTTCATCTCATATTTTTTTTTTAGCTGATGACTATTAGGAACCCCTATGTTGCATTACAGAATAATTGAGTGTAACTGGCGGGGAGGGTGCCCCTGAGCCTCATTCTAATCAGCTGGGAGAATAAGATAGTTCTCATTATAGAGAGAAGGGATCTTACTGAATGCAAATGATGGTTGATCTGACAACAGACAAGGTGATTCTTCACCAAACACGGATTACTCACAAAGAACACTTCTAAAAGGTGCCTCCTACTTTAAAGAAACAAAAACCGGACAAAAATTTCAAATAGGTATATTGGGTTGGTACACAGACCATGTCCACAACGTCTGTATGGCATGTCCTGGGATACATTGATTGTGTTCAAAGGCACCCAAGGGGAAGGGCTGGCATGCACTCAGTCTTTAATATAGAATACGTGGGCTACAAGCCTTTCCTTATTTGGCATCCATGCCCTATTGCTCCTGTACCTCCATGTATCTCCTGAGTTGTACCATGTAGGAGATGCTTATCTGACACTCAGGAGACATCATTGCTTGCCTGAGGGATTAGAGATTCTGGTATAGGAAGCTAGACTGAAAACAAGCAGATCATCGTGCCTTCTGCCAACAGGATTACAGGCTCTAGAGAAACATGATGCTAGAAAGAGGTCTTTAGAACAAGTACAAGTGGAGTTACTGAGGAGGAAGTAGGCAGTGCTGTCCTCACTGTTTCTACTGGAGAGTTAAAGGGTGGAGGCTCATGTTGCTCTGATATATTGGTGGACCTTCTACGGGTGGTGGGAGGGATGGAGGGAGGCTTTTGTTCCCTGGCATAGAGGGAGAAGAAGACAGTATGGACAGGGCTGAGCTGGTTGTTTGTAGAAGCCTATCTTGCTCTACCACCATGTAGCTTCCATGGTCTGAACATCATGGTTCTGAACATCATGGTTTCCTCTCTCCCTCTCCCCCCAGAACCCATTCAGGGACCTGAGAAGGTTCTCTGATGAGTACCATGTTATTTTCACAGGCTGGTATATCCAAGTAGTAGGAACTGGGTGGTAGGAAGTCATAGAGGCCTATTAGCTTCTAGTTCTGAAGAGTAGAAAGTAGAAATCAAGGTGTCTGCAGGACCATGCTCCCTCTGCGACTCTAGGTAGATGGATCCTTCCTCGTTTACTTAAACTTCCAATGGGAGCTGTCATTCCTTATGATTCTTGGCTTTCTCTCTGTATGTCCCCATCTCTGTCTCTTTGTTCAGACCACCTATTTCTGTGTGTCTCTGTCTGTGTCTTAACCTCCATATCTGAGTAAGAATACTAGCCATGTTAGATTAGGACCCATAACCTAATCTTGATTGTTTCTGCAAAGATTTTACTTCCAAATAAGGGCATAATCAGGTACTCAGGCTAGGACTCCAACACTTAACCTCCTAACATGGACTATGCCTTTCTCTTGGTCCATCCCTTTTCCTGACCCATATGTACTAGCACCACCCACCACTTCCTAACAAACCTGTGTTGCCAGACACCATAGGAGAGCAAAATAGAAAGAAAGAGGCTTCTTTTGGCTCACAGTTTCAGAGTTTCAGTCACTGTCACTTGGCCCCATTGCTCCAGGCCTGTGGGGTGGCAGGGTCATACGCTCGGTGAATTCATGGTAGAGCTCAACCTCCTTCAAGGACAAGAAGGGTTGGAGTCCAATCCATATGTCACTGGACCTACTTCCTCTAGCTAAGTCCCAACTCCTAACGTTTCCACTATTGTCTCATGTGTGGAGAGCCAAGCCTGCAACAGATGAAATTCTGGGGATGTTTACCCTGCAAACCTTGGAGTACAGTTTTGGCTTCAGGTCTTTGCTGCAACTCCATCGTACTTCTACTTCCAGGGCCAAATTCTTCTTATACTTTGCTCCCTGAGCCCTTGCTGAAGACTATGAATTCTTTGCTTTTAAGATTAATTTGTGCATGTGTGCATATATGTGGGTGCTCCTGAAGGCTAAAAGAAGGCTCCTGATCCCCTAGAGCTGAATGTGAAATGGTTGTGAGTCCCTCAATATGACTCCTGGGCACCAAACTCAGGTTCTCTTCAAGAGCAGTATGTGTGCTCTTACCACTGAGCTATCTTTCCAGTCCTTGAATTCTTAAAGCAATTACTCATACATTCTGGCCTCATCCATAGTAAAGTATCTAACCAAAGCCTCATCTAAAGGGTCTAGTCTAAACGAATTTAGACTGGTAAAGGGCTTGGTCTTTATGAGACCTAGTGTGGATCTGGACTTCCTTTTTTGTCATTTTCTAACTGTATGACCTTGAATGAATTCCTTGTTCCTTTAGGGCCTCAGCCTCTGCATCAAGAAAACGTGGATGAGAACAGCGCCAATCTCCTAAGTTGTTGTGAGAATTAAATGAAGCAGCTCCCGTGGAGTGCTCAGCATGGAACTTGCACATTTGCTATTTCTGTTGTAAATAGGGAGGACTTTGCCTTTTTCAAATGTCTCTTTTTCAGGTAGTGCCGGGACTAAGTTATGGGTGCTACCAGAGGAACAGCCATCAAGGCAGGGACACTAGAGACGGGCAGGGCCCTGTATATGGCCAGGAATAGGACCCTGACACAGAAAGACATGCCCAGGGACAAGGCTAAAAGGTATCATCATCTGCACACAAAATTTGAGGCATATTGTGGTACCCACCCACCCTTGTGCAGAAAAGCACTTTAATAAATGAATGGACTGTTGAATAAATGTAGGTTGAAGAAGTCGTGGGAGGAGCGACAGATAGGGAATGGCTTCTGGTAAACAATTATGTAAAGTCAGAGGTAGAGTGTGTGGGAGTGGAGAAGGGCAGATGGGCATAGGGAGGGGTGGGAGAACATGTAGCATATTTTGGCCAGTTCTTACATTTGTCCTTATTATATTAACTGTTTATCAAATAAAATTGGCTTACCAGATTGAGCTTCTATTATGTTTAACAAGAACCCGTTTAAGCCAATTTTAACAGGAAGGGAACTTTATTAAGAGAATACTGTACATATTGCTCTTGAAGAGGACCTGAGTTTGGTGCTCAGAGATAAGAGTTTTACGGAGTCCTAGGCCAGAGCGGAGTAAGGAGGCAGGCATCCAACTTTATTCTGCTCTGTCTCTTTGTCTCCTCTCCTTCAATGTTTGTTCCTCTTCCAGATCTCTATTTGAAGACTAACGTGTTCCCTGCTCCCGTCATAGCATTTGGTCTCGTCTGCTCCTGTTCCCATGAGGAGAGAAATTAGTATTCCTTAGCACCCATCTAATGCTGAATCCTTAGGGGAAAACATTTATATCAGCCTCTTGGTCAGCTGCCCTCTCTGGGCCATACAGTAGTCATGAGCTCTTACCTCTGCATATGTAAAGGCTTGAGATATAGAGGAATCTCATCAAAGAGAATAGTGGACGAGGATAGAAGCATCATAGAAAGTAGCCCAACTCAAGCTGTGTCTGATGTTAGATTGCTATGACAAAATGCCAGGCAGAAGCCACTTTATAAAGGCGGATGTATTTGAGTGCTGTGTTTAGTTCAGCAAGGCGAGGAACACATTGCTGGGCAGCTCATATGGTGACAGCCTTCTGTGGTAGAGCTGCCTTTTGGAGGAGCAGAAGCAAAGAGTGCTTTAGGAAGCTACCAGGGACAACAAACCCATAGGGACTAACCAGTTACCTACTTTCTCTAACTGGGCCTCAACTCTCAAAGCCTCTAGCACCTCCAAAACTAATGCTACCCATTCAAAAGATGAAACTGCAGAGGGCATTGCAAATACAAGCTGTAATAGGCCTTTTACAACAAGGTGGTCTGTTGGACTGTGAAGGGCAGTCTGCATTCTGGTTGAGCTAGGTTTAAACCCCAGCGACCCAGTAGAGAATAATCTACGAGGGATGGAAGGCCTGTTTGCCCATGCTCCCAGACACTATGCTCCTGACACCACGAGGCCCTCAACTCCATAATTCTGAGGCTATCAGTCACACAGGGCCATGGTCCAGGCCCCTAGTATTCTGGCTGGACTCCACTCCCACAGTCACCTGGCAACAACCAGGTATGCCCCGCCCCATGGTTACCTGGCAACATAAAAAGGGGATGCTGGGCCCTTCCTCTCTCTCTTATTCTCTCATCCTCTTACTCTCCTGTTTCTCTCTCTCTTGTCTCTTCCCCCCCCCCATTCCCTTCCACCCCTCTCCACGTAGCCATGGTTGGCTTCTACTCCTCTATTTCCTCTCTCTCACTCTATTCTTCTACAATAAAGCTTTAAAACCAATAGATTGTCTCCCAGCATTTCCAGCCACCAGACCGGACCAAGGACTTACCCACACAGGAACCACCCCAGGACCCCTTTCCCCTCTCCCCTTCAGCCCAAGGGCTGACGGAGCTGCCCCTGGGGCCCAGTCCTCAGCTCTTCTAAGGTATCCAGTGGCGTCGATGCCTGAGAGCTAGAACCTGTCGTCCCTGGCCTCCGTGAGGCCTAGGGGCCATGAGACTGCAGGCTTTCCTCATCCACCCCAGGGTGGGGTCCGGAGACCTCACACGGCCCGATGCCCCTCACACAGCCCGATGCCCGTGGTCACGCGGCATTTTCCGCATCTGCCTTGCCAGAGCCGGAGAGCTCCGCCAGTCGCGGTTCCCCCGCCCCACCCCCTCTTTTCCCCATGCTGCGCACCCTACAAGCCACAGTGGAGCACTACAGGGGTCTGCTGTGTATTTTGACAATGATATTTTAAAAATCTTCCCACAATCCTACAAAGAGTTCACCAGCTTTTTTGATACACTGGTTTAGAAATTGAAGCTTTGGAGATGGAGAGATGGCTTGGTGGGTAGAATGCTTGGTAAACAAGCCTGAGAACCAGAGTTTGGATTTCTATTCCCCACAAACAAAAGCTAGTGGTGGCTATGGATGTCAGTAGCCCTAGTGATAGAGAGTGGAGACAGGTGGTCTCTGAAGCTCTCTGGTTAGATAATCCAAGCAATCAGGTATCTCTAGCTTCAGTAAGAGATCCTGTTTCAAAAAAATAAGACAGAGAGTGATAATGGAAGATATCCAATGTCGTTCTGGCTTCCACGTGCACACATATATAAGTGCGTGCTCATTTGGACACGTGTATACATTCACATGTATGCATCATAAACAAATACACTGTGCTATGCATACGCACCTATATATACTAAAAGAACATGAGGCCTGTAGTGACATCATTTGCTTAAAGGTGTTATATAGGGGATTTAAGATATTAATCTACAATTTAAGATGTTTTTGAAGTGCATTGCATGAGTTGATTTGCCAATGCCAGTGTTAATTGGTGGCTAAAGATGGACTAATTAATTCTGTATTTTTATTTATAAATACAGAAAGAAGTTGCAAGGAAGTCATGCAGAGTCACACTAGCCCTCCCTGCTGTGAGTGTAGTGTACTTGACTGCAGTTGGTTACCCATCTCTCAAGTTCTAAGGCAGACCCTTGCCTCCTATACTGGGTCTCATCTGGGCACTGTGGATGTGGAGTCTTATATATACCAGTATTTATTTGCAAGACATTTGTCTGTGAGGCTGAATCCCTGAATATGTTTCAGAAGAATGCGAATTAGGGGCCAGCTCTCTTACTTTATCCAGTAGCTGATAATGGTACCAGAATCCTCATAGGGAAGGTCAGTGATGCTTCTGCTTAGAGACCAGACACAATCACTGGATTATCTGCAACCCAGGCCTGCCGAGTAGCTGGGCAGAAGTGATTTACAGAGGAATAATTCCCAACAAGGGATTCTGGTGACCTTATAAACTAAGAGACTGAAGCAACCAAGCTCCTCTTTCTCCAGGCTGGAATTAATTCCACCTAATTCTCTGCTGTACATTTGATATTTTATTTTTTTTAAGAAAGAGAATACAGATTCTAGCTGTCTGTGACATTTCTTGGAGAGATTAAAACTACCAGTTTTAAAAGTATAGAAGCTACTTGAAGGAAAATGGAAGCCAGCATACTGGCTATGAGAAGAACAGAAACAGTGTGGAAAGGGAGGGAAACTGGGAAGCCTACTTAAAAAAAACAAATCAAAGCAAAGGAAAGCAAAGCAAAGCAAAACAAAACCACTTCCATTTCTAAGCACAAAGCTCTTTTTTGGGCACTTTTGAAATGTAAAAATTTGTATTGAAGTGTGTGTGTGTGTGTGTGTGTGTGTGTGTGTGTGTATGGTTATGCATGATGTGCCTGTATGTGTGCTGTGCATATGTGTGTTAATATGTGTGCCATAGTGTATGTGTGTCAGAAGTTCAGAGAAGAGCTTTGGAGAGTCTGTTCTCTCCTTCTACCTCTACTGAGTTCCAAGGATTGATCTCAAATCACCAGGCTTACATGGCAAGCTTCTTTTCCCACTGAGACATCTTGCTGACCATTGCAATTAAAGTTATTATTTTATTTGTTATGTTTGCAGTGCAGCAGATCAACCCCAGGGTCTTTTATATTCTAGGCAAGATACTCCATCATTGAGCTATATTCTCAGCTTTGTTCTATTCCTCAGGGATTTGTTATAAATGTTCGATGGGATATATATTGGGAATTTAGGTGTCCTAGTATTGAGAAATGACTTTTCCCTGTGTTTATTTTTGTTCAGGGGATTTCACAGGTATTTTATGGTAGTATCATGGTTATCTTATGACTCTACTGATCTCTTTGTTGGTGCCTCTCCAGAGTCCAAGATTTGCATCAAAGGCTGATTCTTTCTCTCTTATACTCTGTTCTCTAAGATAGGAGGCAAGTCCCTGTCATCTATTCTGTAACTACCCTGATGACTAAGTATTTGGAGACCAGGGTTGGAACTTGAAAAGAAAAAGGTACTTGGTCTTGAGTCTGAACTTGCCTTGTAGTCAAAACAAACAGAAAATAAAACACCTTCTAATATTTTCATTGCTTGTAATACATGTCTCAGTGCTTGGTCTTGAAAGCCACACTAAGACCACAGGATCATTAAATGGTGGAAATACAGAGATCATGAGGCCTTTGACTGTGAAGACTAAAGAGCTTTACAATGAAGCTTTCTCTGCTCAGACCCTAAAGCCTCCCTGTGGAACTATAAGTGATGTGGACCCCAAACCCCAGATCACGTGAGGGAGAAAGAGCCAAGTTCATTCACCACAAACGATAGACTAGGTGTTTACACTTTTATCTAATTGTCTTTGACCATCTTTTAGAAAGAACTGGGACTCTGATTAGGTATAAAGACAAAGGGTCAGACTAGAGAAAAGTCATTCCACACTCTGGAGAGCTAGGTTCTCTTGGACTTGGTCCAGGCAACTACTAAAGGTACAAACACTTGAGAGTTTCCCCCATTCTGTTTAAAATAAGAGACTTTGGAGTCAGTCTTCTTGTTGACTTAGTTTAGAAGGAGTAAATATGCCCAGAGGTCAATTTTGAGGTCTGTGTAAGAATGAGAGACTGTCAGCTCCATCAAGATTTCTCCCATGCATGAAATGGAGTCTCTGTTGTGCTAGGATGACCTTCAAGAAAGAGACACATACAGTCTCTAACCTAATGCTATTCTAATCAGTTAATATGTTTAGTTACATGTCAAAGGTGTTTTCCTCCCCCACCACCCACCAATGACCCCAAATAGTATCTTACAGGAAATAGGAATTCATAATAAAGTAAAAAAGTGATCATTGGGGACAACCAAGGATGCTTCTTGACACAAGGAATCCAGGTACTATTTATCTTGCTCTACTGTCATGGAGAAGGACATTTCTCCAAATGTTACTTTCTGGTCTATAGCCACTGGAGCTCTGTCCATTATATGGAGTAGAAGTGAGTCACTTTAAAACCAGCCCCACCTTCCTTTTTAAAAAGAACCATGGCATTTAGATTCTGCCTCCAACACTGAGGTGAAACGAGATGATTTATCATGGAAAAATTATTGCTTGATCATCAAAAAGTAATGAAAGTTGTCACCGCTTCCTTTCTTAATGGTATTTTACACTGACCTCCTTCCACTACCCCCAAAATGAGCAGGGAGCCAACCCAGTAGTCTGATGCTTGCTAATTGACAGAAGCAACCAACCATAAACACATTTTTCAGAAGTAAAGATAAATTCTGTAACTTTTTAATTAAAGCATAAAAGCCCATCGTTAAAGGTACATAAATCACCAAGGAGCCTTTAGATCTTCATAATATTTTGTGAGGTTGCATGCACATTTCCAGCTGGGTTCACTCCAAGCTCAAAGGCAACAGGCTTGGGAACAGTAGGTAGGCAGGGCTGGAAACTGTACTGAGGAGAGTAACTGATCCTGTGGCTACACTTAATGGGGAGAAACATGCGAGGATTCAGTTCTGTTTTCCTCTTAATCTCAGTCTGCCTTCAAAGGTTCTGAGAAGTTAACAAGATGACCAAGTATCAAGAGACAAGACAACTCTGTGGAGAAAAGGAAAAACAATCCTATAAGGTGAGAATATAAAATGTCAAACCATTACCCTGGGCTCCTCGAACTTGGCAGCATGTAAGAAAGAAATTTGGAAATTATACTGATTCAAGTATTATATCCAAATGTATGAGCTTTGATTGGATCTTGGTTTTCCAAAAACTAAGCCATACCTAAGATGGCTAATGTGGTGACTCATATATCTAATCCTTGCACTCAGAAACCAGAGGTAGGAGGATTGCCACAAGTTTGAGGCCCAGCTGGTCCACATCGGGAGTTATATAAGAGCTAGAGCTACATGGTAAGACTGTTTCAAAACAAAACAAACAAAAACAAAAACAAAAACAAAAAACTAACAAAAAACTATTCTTATATTAAAAAAATCCATAAAATACATTCCTATAAAATCACCATAAAACACACTAAGAATAAAACACAACAAAAGTCAACAACAGATGGAATTGTGCATGAAAATGATACTGTGAATGTACAGATAGCATTTCATTCAAATGTCTAAAGTAAATTGTGTAATGTTTATAAAGGTGGAAAATAACAATTATAGCGTCTAAAGGGGAATCATGTGCTCATCTTGCTATTTTAAAAACTGTGTATGGACTCATTTTATAACAGCATGGGGGAGGGGACTAGCTTTTTCCCCTTGGTCTTAGAGTCATCTGTCTACTGGTACTGTCACAAACTCCTTTTGGACAGATATGTCTGAATGAGCGGTACTCTGCTGTAATTTAGTGTCTAGGTGTTGTGAAACTATACTTTTCTAAGTTTTGAAATAATATAAACTTTAGGGGAGAGGTTGCTATTTGGGTCTTCACTCTGGGGCTTGCATGGTTTATCTATCTGTGTCCCAAGATGCAGATAATGAGTATATAGTTCCAGTTACTGGGGAGCTCCCAGCCTAGCATGGGAAACAGACAATCAGTCAAATAGTCCCCACAATGTAGTTGTCCCACTGAGAGGCTTCTGACTCAAATGTAACTAAGCTCTGTGTAATTCCTAGGCTCTCCAAATGTGATGATAAACAAGGGTATCATCTATATCTCAATGTTATACCTACTGTTCTGTGAGGCATGGGATGTCACCACTGATGCTCTGGTGCTGGCAGTGACTATTGGAAAAGGAGTGGTTAAGTCATGGAGCTGGCTGGATCTACTGTGGAACTTGACATGATAACTGAAGTCTAGACTTCAGGATCTAAAATCAGCAAAGACCTCTCTTCCTTTCTTCAATCCTTCCTTCCTTCTTTCCTTTCTTCACTTTTCTTTCTATCTGTCCATTCATCTATATTTCCATATATCCATCCATCCATCCATCCATCCATCCATCCATCACCTATGACAACGTTACAGCATTAAGTCAGGAAATTCCACACTTTCTAGCTCCCGGTTGGAGCAGCGTCTTTCTCTAAGGCTCACTGACTGATAAAGCAAGAGAAAAAACATGGGAGATGGAGATCTATATGGGGCCCACCCCTGGATTATTAAATCCACATAGGTAGAGAGTAAATTGTCCTTAAAGCAACCTTTTCAAGATGCTGAATAGTCTTTTGAGAAAACTGAAAAGGAATATGGTATAGAATGAGATTTGAGGGATGATGGAGATCACTTGGTCATAGTTTACAGAGTGCTGGCAGGCTGTTCAAGGACTCTGAGCTTGAAGTTCAGAGGCAAGTCCAGACTAAAATAGTTGGAAAGCCAAAATCTCAATCCCACTCACCCCATGAAAGACAAGTACATCAGTTTCCATGGTCTGCTGTAGCAAAGTGTCACAAATGATTGGCTTAGATATGTGTTGATTCACCATGGAGGCTGGAAGCCCAAGCTCAAAGTGTTGGCAGGGGGAAGGATCTGTTTCAAGCCCTTTCTCTTAGCTTCTGGTGTTTCCTTGGCTTGTGACAGTGTGCCATTCTCTCAGTGGGAGTGTCTGTATCTAAATCTCCATAATGACGAGAGTGAGAAGGGAATAGGAGCCCACCCACTCCAGAATGACATCATGCTAGCCAATTATATCGACCATAACCTCCATTCCAAACACACTCACACTCTGAAGTACCGACTGAAAACTTCAAAATATGAATTTTGGAGGGGGTGGGGAGGACAGGGTAGGACATGGCTAAACCTATAATATCGAGAATGAAAGTGATGTCCTTGCTTGGCAATGATGCCCCAAACCTGTGTCTACCTCTCTTGGGATATCGTTAAGAAACTCATTGCAAGCTGCCTTTTGCCTGATGCTTGGAGCAAGCACAGGGTTCTCTGGCATGCTTTACTGAGACTGGGCATTGTTAGTACTCATTCAGTTTTGGAGTGTTCCTCATTGAACTTTCTTGTATGAGTATCTGATCTGGTTATGGGTAGTCCCCTGTTGTATGCCCCTTGCTTGTCTCTTTTAATAACAGAAAGAGCAGACCAGTCTCCTGGGAGGAGGGGAAAAAGGGGTGGGGGAAGGTAAAATCACAGCTTTTTATTAGGCCATAGCACATGCACAGGAGGACATGCAACTGGGACAATGGTGGGAACATGGTGCCTCTGGGCAGCCAGTGATGACGTTTCTTGTTGCTGGGTCCCTTGGGGCTGGAGGTGCCTGCTGATGGTCCCATTGTAGCCAGGTCACTCGGGGCTGGTGTGGAGATGCCTGATTACAAACACCTATGACTTAACCTCTCGACCTCATCCTCCTGGAATATGGTCCCTGAGTGAAGGCAGACACTTTCTGCTCCAGGCCTGTAGAAGTACAGGAAACAGCCTGCTCGTGTAGCCTCGCCTTGCTTAACTTCTTTCGGCCCAGAAGGCTTCTAGGCTTCTCCTTTTGAACCGCTGACGTTCTCTCAGTAGGTTCCATCTTTACCTAAGAGGCTGGTGGAATCCATTTCTGTGACTTACAAAACAAACTCTGACAGATGTACCCAGGATGTCTTGCTGGTTACCTGGGAAAGTGACACTACATCCATTTTAGTCTTAGAATGAGTCAGAATGTATCATAAGATCTAAAAGATGGAACATTTCTATAAAATTGATGTTTTTTCTCTTTCTATGAGTAAGACCTCAGACTTGTTCTCTGAGACTGTGACTAACCCAACCAGGTTGGAGCTGGGGTGGGCAGGAAGGAGGTGACAACCAGCTGCCACACACTAATTTATATTCCACAACAGCCCATGTCGCACGTCAATTGTGCGGGTAAACAGCTTCACTGGTGACAGATCCCAGGGCCTGGAGATTTTTATCTTGTTAAAATGGAGCCTCAACAAAACAGATAAGCTCTGTGCCATCTCTGAGAGTGAATCCACGTGTGTTTGGTTTATCTTTTGAGATGTTTGCTATGGTGTCATTTGGGTCTCCATAAACATAAGTAGAGTTCGTAACTCTTACTGATTTAATTTGCTTTCAGATGTATGTGGGTGGGGGACCTCCTCCAAACCAAATTACTTAAAAAAAAAAAAGCATCAGAGCAAATGAAGTAATATATGTGACAAACTGAAGAAGGAAGGCAAAATGAGACAGGGGTGGTGGTGAAACATGCGGGGGGGGGTCACTTTTGATTAAATGGCTTAGCTTGGCTTTTGTATTTATCTTCCTGTGGCAGCGCCTGATCTAGTCAACAAAGTGTAATTCCTTTAGCATTATCTCTCGATTCATTGGAGAGGGGTTTCAGCCTGAAAAGGCCGCATAAAGGACCGGAGTATACTGGAAGCTTCTTCTTCTTCTTCTTCTTCTTTTTTTTTTTTATTTCTTCAGCGAGTTCATTCCTTTAGCAGTAGCTGACTTAAAGGCAACAAAAGGGGAGTCAGCTAAATCCTTAAGTGAGATTTTTATGTGGGTTTATTTTTTTTTTTAAAGAGGCAAACCCAGACCTTTCTGAGGGGAAGTTTAAATTAAATAAATGAACAATGTCTCCACAGCATGTGTAACTGATGGTTAAAAGTACCGTGGAGGGGTCTTAGTGTATAATGGAGCCTCCGTACTTTCCATTTATTTATGGAGTTTTAATGAATGGGTTTTTTCTCGAGGAAAGCGATTTGGGTTGAATGATAGGATTCCTGGGTGTCTTCTAGCTGTGCCCCTCAGCGTCCTTATGACTCTGTTTCTCTGCCTGTGCTCCCTCTCCTTCTTTGTCTTTAGCCCGCCACAGAGATGATGCTGTGAGGAAGAAAGGCATGAGCTTCCTCAAGTGCCAGAAGTACCTGCAGAGGATGGAGAGGGCAGGTGGGCGGTAGATACTGGTGGATTCTCATTTGCTCATGCTAATGGACACGGGGCTCCCAGGGAGAAAGGAATCAGGAGGATAAAGCCGGGCCTCTTCAGTTCAGTCCTCCCCTCCCACGGGGCCTTTTGCCTCCTTTTCAGACAGAGTGTGGATAGTTTTGCTTCCCTCCCTTCCTTACCCCTGTGGACCTTTCCTGGAAATGTCGCCAGTCAGAAAACAGGAGGGACAGACAGCAGGAGGAAGGAGAAGGTGTTAGGAGCATTGTCATGGACAGGCCTGGGAGCGGCTTGTAGAGCATAGAGAGTGGTGTTTCAGAGGGGTTGGAATGCGCTGGAAAAAGCACATGCTAGGCAACTCTTTTTGAGAGTGGAGCTGGGAATGACCATGACAGATGCCTGTCTTTGCCATTACAAATTATAAGAGCTATACAAGGGAGAACAGAGGCAGCCTTTTTTGGGGGGGGGGTGTCCAATAGGTGCCCAGTCTTATGGCAAATGCTTTATGCACAGTGTATTCTTCAAAAAGTGCTCCTAACTTCCAAAAATTGGGCCTTTATGAGCAAATTTTTGAGCACTTCTAACATATGTACATGTATTTATTTATGAGTTTTATATATATATGCTATTGTAATGTATTATGTATAATATATGCACAACTGTATATATTTTTGAAGAACGAGGGACATAAATAGGGACAGAAGTTACACTTTCTCCCTGCCGTGGGCAGATGCTAGGTGCTCACAGCTCACTCTGGCAGTCTCCGCTCCTCACAGCCTGCTTCACATGGAGGTGTTGTGGCTTCCATTTTGCAGATGAAGAACAGTGGCTGAAATTGTCTTTGGGATCTGTTCAGATCTGGGGCGATAGCCTATGTCTCTGATGCCTGATTTGGGGTCCCTCCATCACACTGTTGTTCCTTTCTTTCTACCACAAAGGCCCTGGAGCTCAGGCATGAGTCCCTGAGCCCCCTACATAAGGCTCCCACATTGGTCAAATCAGCAGGAAATAACTGATTGTTGACTGGTTCACATCAATGTTAAAGAACCCTGTTCCTTTTTAGCAGACACTCATTTCCCTCTCTTGCAGCATAAAATGGCCATATTACCCAATTCTGGCCAGTCAGATACACAAGAGCTTTCTGAGACATTTTCTTTTGCTATTATATGGGAGAGTTCCCCCAGGAGAGTACCCCAATACCCCACTTCTCTTCTCTCTGTGTCTTAGTAATACAGAGAGGGGAGGCTGGGCCTAAGAGTAGCCATTTTCTGGCTCCAAGAAGATAAGTATAAAAGTAAAAACTTGTCAGGAATAAGTACTAGAAAATCAATAGGATGCTGCATCTTGGTAACCTCACAGAATCCCTGTGCTAGCCTAAGGGACACCACGACCTTGTGGCTCTGTGAGATGTGAGGTGCTGTCATCAGCTGGGCATCTGGATTAGTACTTTGTAATGTACAAAGAGCAATCCCAAAGGATACAGCCTCTGTTTCTGATCTTCATCTTATACCTTCAACCTATTTCTTCCATTCCTTTCTGTATTCTATCAGTGCCATGGTTGCTCTTGATGGCCAACTTGACAGGGTCTGGAATCACTCAAGAAACACAACTCTAGGGCTGTGTCTATGAGGACAGTTCAAAAGCTTTAACCCCAACGTGGGTTCCCAGATTGAATGTAAAGGAAAAAGAGAGCTGAGTGCCAGGAGTCATCTCCCTACATCCTGGCTGTGGATGCCATGTGACCGCCCCATCTTTCCTTTAGTGATAAACTGTACCCTCAGTGTGTAAGCCAAAATGATGCTTCTTCCCTTCTTCCTCAAGTTGCTTTTTTCAGGTGCCTTGTCGACTAAGTGAGAAATGTAACTTAATACAGAAAAATTGTACTGAGATGTGGGTGGTTGATATGATAAACCTGATTGTTTGGTCTGTAAGGTTTTGGACCCACGTTGTGGGAGGAATGTGGAAAACTTTGGAGCTGTGGGCTAAATAATCCTTAGAGGGCTCAAGGTAGAGCTCAGCAAAGTATTCTGATTGGAGTGTGGGCCACTAGGATGCTGACAGAGCTTAAACAGTATAAATTGCTCATGACAGTTTCAGGGGTATGCAAGAACTATGTTGGGAGGTGAGCTGGGAGTCATTCATGTTAGATTCTGGCAAAGAAACTGGCTGTGTTGTACCCATGCCCCGAGAACTACAGTGAGACTGAATTCTGAAGAAATGGACTGGATTATATGGTATAGGAAATTTCAAGACAGAATAATAGTTGCTCTATGGCTTGGTTATTGGTTGCTGCATTTACCCAGATTTCAGCAAATGAGGAGCACAGAGTGAGCCACAAGGATGCAGAACAGGAATTCGTGCCCAGTGAAAGATAAGGATAGGGTGTATTCAGACAAAGCATCCATAATTGTTAAAGAGATTAATGCCATAAAAGAAAAAGCTTTACCTTTTCTTTTTCTTTCTTTCTTTTTTTAACAGGAACACTAAGAAAATTTTTCTGGCAGTAAGATCCTACCTGTCAAAGGCTCCAAGTTGTAAAAAGGCAAATTTGTTTGAAAGAAGAGAACCTGAACTGGTCATGCCACTGAAGGGTTCCCTGCTTGAGAAGAACTGGGTTAGAGAGATGTTTTCCCCGCCACCACCACCAAAGTATAGAAGCCACTATAGTTGTAGTAGAAGGGACCAGACTACATCTTGAATTAGCACAGTACTCGACAACATTGTCCAGAATACATTGTGCAGAATACAAGATTTTTAGATCATAGAGGCTTGCTCCAAGGTTTCAGAAAGAACTGAGACCAGGTGACATGTGTGAGGTCGGATTTCCTGCAAGGAGGCACTAAAGTGCATCGTGCTCAAATATGAAGATAAATCAGGATGTTGGAGGGAGGTACCAGACCTGTGGAATAATGAGGAAGGGCTGCAGCATTGGGGCTTGCCCAAGTAAGAAGCGTTGTGTGTTGCAGGTGGCAAAACTGGAGAGGCACAGCTACCCAAGTCTGTAGGAGACTGGGTGATGTTACCACAAGCCCAGATGTCTGCCATGGAGCTATTATTGTATATGGGTAGTATGTTATTTCGTAGGGGCCTGTAATTAAAATACTGCATTCTTACTTAGAAAACACATTGAACTTGACTCTTAAGACTTTGGGGACTTTTGGAGATGAACCAAAAATGAAATTTTTATTGTGAAATTAACATGAGACTTTAGGGACCAGGGGCAGAATGTTAGGATTTAAAGTGACATATTTGGGTGCCAGATTGACAAGGGATGGACCTGTGATGATTGGTCTCGATTACCAACTTGACATTACCAACTTGGAATCACCTAGAAGACACGTCTCTGCTCATGTCTGTGAGAGTGTTTTTAAGGATGTTTAACTGAGACAAGAAAACCCACTGAGAATGTAGGCAACTCCATCTCATGAACAGGGAGGGTGGGGATGTGTCGCAGACTGAATAAAAAGAAGAGAAGGAGGAAGTCAACTGAGCTCTAGCATCCATCTCTCTGCTTCTGACAATAGATACAATGGGACCATCTGCTTCCTGTTTCCGTTGTCTTAGCTACAGCAACTCTTACCACCATGCTTCGCCCATCATGATGGACTGTGTTCCCAAACTCAAGTTCAAATAACTCTTTTCTTAGATTATATTGGCTAAATGTTTGTTATAGCAATGAAGAGATTGATGACTAGAATGAATTGGTTTTTAGGAAGCCAGGCTGGGTGCATACAGCATAAGAAATGTTAGAACTCAACAATCTTTCTAGTGTGATGGTTGATTTCTCCTAACTCGGCTCTGTGCTCTCCATTATGGGACAATGTATTTGTGCATTTGTTATGGCTGTTTTACCCCCTTTCCTTTTGTAGTTGTGCCCATACTGAACCTCTCATGGTTCCCCTAATTTTCTTTCTTTGGGACTATTATTCCCCTATACAGCTTGCCTCAGAGCCTGTGTGCCAGCTCCAGCTTCCATTTTCTGTGACCTTTTCCTGAATAATTATTTATTATCCTTTAAGTCACAGCTCAATGGTTATCATTTCAGAGCCATTTCTCTACCCTGAGAACCTCTTCCCTTTCTCTGTCTATACCATGTTTTCATTTTCTTCATAGAACTTACTACCAACAGAACTTGCTCACTCACTGACATTGCTTCTTCCAGCAAGAATGTGCAACGGAGGACCAAGGACCTTGTCTGCTATGAGTTCTACTTCATTCCTGGTACCTAGACAAATGCTTGCCACATCACAGGATCTTGGGCATATTTCCACAACAGACAAATAGAAGAAAGGGTGAATGGACCTGTTTCTGTGAGCTCTTGGCCTCATTCCACAATGGAGTGTTTCAGTGTTTATAAAACAAGGATACTCAAGTACAGCAAATCAACTTCCCATGCCAAGGGCTAAAAGTGTTCTATCATCAACTTTCCATTTCAAATCCTAACCTTAGGAGATCATACTTTTATGCCATGATTTCTCGTGGAGGTGAGCCTTATTTATTTTTTTTAAAATACTGGAACAACAGAAACAGATTTTAAAAGGGAGTAGTTATAATGTGAACGTGACTGTGTGACACCTGTCTCTCGAATAAGCCCTCAACGTCTTAGACTCAGTCAGGTCACTGTGCTTATTTGCTTACTGACCCCTGCCTCCACTCACCTGAAAACCCTGAAGGTAGTGACTGTAGTCGAGACAACTTTGATCTGCAGCACAGCGCCATATGGTAGGCATCCCATGAATGTTGCTTGAACGGATGACTCTGAACATGACATGAGTTATTCAAACTATCCTGTTGGCACACTTTCCTCTACAGTTACAATGGTATAAAAAATCTTTATGGTTCCATGGAGATCTGTGGCCTTGGGAAGATATTTTTACCATTGTCACCACCTAACCATCTCTTCCTTTTCCTTGATTACTTTCCCTCTCCTTAGCTCTCATGCCTTCCTTTCTCACTCCTTTCTTCCCTACCTCCCTCCTCTGACAAGATGTATTATCGTTCACTGTAGTTTCAGTGCTTGGGTAAACATAAAGACTCAGGAGGATGAAGATGATAGGGTCTGAAAGAAATTGCTGCCAGTCATTGGGGAGGAAACAGTGAGGTGCTTCTGTGTTTCTTTCAGGAGAAGATAATGAGGGGCTCACAATGCTCATGGTAACACAGTGGAATCACAGTCAAGAACAGCAAAGGGACATTTGGACTGTCCACTTGGAACTCCTGTGGAAGAAGCAACTTCAGATTCCTCCCAGAGAGGTTCATTTGATGATGAAGTAATTTCCCCAGGAGACAGGTGAGAATGTGACCAGGTGCTGAAGGACAAACCAGAGGAGGAAAGAGCAGCTGCTATTTACAGTTTTCACGGTGTGGTCAGGTGTAGAACAATACCCACTCAGTCCCCAGGTCTACAGTTCCTAGAGTAAGCTGGTATAAAATTACCTAGTTTCCGTTACCAGAGACTTCTCTGAGATGCTAAGGTCCTCGCCTTGGTTCTTAGGCCCTTGTTGGCTATAAAAAGCTCCTAAGGCTAAAATGGATAGGGGTACAGGCTAGAAAGGATACTCCTGGGGAAAGGAGAGGTTGCCAAGTAAAAAGGAAGACTAACCCATTTGGGTCCCTACAGAAGAGATTGGACCTGAGTTACATGAAGTGGAACGTTGGTTTAGAAATTGTCTGAGTATAGTTTCCTGATCCTGTGATAAAATACCCCAACAAAAGCACTTCAGAGGGGGAAGGGTTTATTTGACTCACAATTCCAGGTTATAATCCAAGATTCTAGGTAAGTCAAGCTTGCAAGAACTTAAAGAAGCTAGTTGTATTAAATCCACAGTCAAACACAGAGAGTGATGGATCAATGCATGCATTTCAGTGTTCAGTTCGCTTTCTCTACTCATATAGTCAGGGTACTAAGCCTAGGAAGTGGTGCTGCCAGTGGTGGGCAGACCTTCCCTCATCAATTAATGCAATTAAAATGCTCTTTCACAGATATTATTATAGGTCAGCCTGTTTTCCCAGCTTGCATCACTTTGATAGTTAAAACTAGCAATCACAGAAACTATTGAGAAAAGTTTAGAATTTAGAACCCTGGGTTATATAAGTATTTAGGGGGAACTGATGAAGAAGTGGTTTCATACTGACCACCATTGATTGAGCACAGGTGGCATCTCTAAGGAAGGATCAGGACAGTTCAGGTGGGGGGAAGAGACAGGTTTTTCTGAAGTGAAACCTCTCCCTCCCTCCAGCTCACTCTCTGGTGTCATACTTCTGACCCCATCCCTGTGTTCTATCCTTACTGGTGATCTTGGGTGGGGTAACGGTTATCTTCCTTAGATGTGACCTCATACACATTGTACTTCAAGTCAATAGATATCTACCGAGTCAATGCCAAGCCTATGGCACTGTGACAGATACAAGAGTAGACACAAAACAATTAAAATGTCAGAGCACTAGGATGTCACTTAGTCCAAATTCCAATTCCTACTTCATCATTACCCACTTCCTTCCTGAGCATGTCAAATGACGGAGTGCTCAGAGCCACTGCAGGAAATCTATTCCTTCAGAGAGCTCTGACTCTTAGAAAGACATTCCTCCTGTGGAACCTAAATGGTTCTGCATAAACAAATTACACACATTGATCCTGCTTACGTAGCTTATAGTTCTATGGAACTGATGCTTCAACTCACCCCTTGGCAGCCCTTCAAATATCTGAAACTTCATGCTCCCTTGAGTCTGACTTTCTTGAACAGTATTGGATGCTTTTATTGTTTCAAATACATAGAGATTTTAAATTTCCTTTTGAGTTGGGCCACTCTCCCCTGAATGTACTCTAATTTATTATAAAGCAGAAGGCCTTGGGCAGCATGCATTAATCCATGTATGATCCATCTTAAAATGAAGCAAGTGGTTACCACTCCCTTTGGGACTCCACTCTCCATTAATGTACCTTACATAGTACTGACCTTGGCAGCCTCCTGTGGTGACTCATATTGAGTGTATCATAGGTCTCAGCTTGACGTCACATCCCCTTGGTACTTTATTTGCAAAGCTGTTCTCTACACCTATGTATAGGATCTTGGGTGTATTCATATCAAGTGGTCAATTTTTAAACGATTCCTCAACAATTTAAATGCAGAGTATATTCTTCCTTGCATACTCTGGTCATATGCTTTCAGAAAAAAGATAGCAAGACTTCTTGCTACAATTTGACAATGTATCCAAAAGACAGCAAGATCATTCCCTCAAAGGATTAAAAATTAGAGTTCTTTGCTGATGGCTTCTCTAAGAGGCACAGAATAAGGACACCCAATCTGTCATTACTCACTGTGAAGGACTACCTAGTGATCTGGTGTGATTGTTTGAATACGCTTGGCCCAGGAAGTGGCACTACTAGGAGGTGTGGCCCTGTTGGAGGAAGTGTGTCAGTGTGGGGGTGGCCAATGAGATCTTCCTCCTAATCATGTGGGAACCAATCTTCTCCTGTTTGCCTTTAGAATGAGATGTTGAACTCTCAGCATCTCCTGCATCATGTCTGCCTGGATGCTGCCATGCTCTCACCTTGATAATAGTGGACTGAACCTCTGAACATGTAAGCCAGCCCCAATTAAATGTCCTTTATAAAAGGTGCTTTGGTCATAGTGTCTGTTCACAGCAGCAAAACCCTAACTAAAACATCTGGTGGCATACTGATGTCTGCGTTCACAGCCCTTTTCCTACCTGGAAGGTCCCACCCTCCCCTAAGCTTCCCTTTCTGCCCCCCCCCCCTCTAAACTTCTCCTCATTACCAAAGTCCATCTATCTGGCACTCCGTGTTTTCAAACACAGAAGTGCTTAGCTTCTCTTGGTTTTCCATTTCTCAGCACAATGTCTCCCATCAATGCCAAACTGCCCAATGAACAGTGAATATCCCCCAATCCAAAGTTTCTTTTTCCTGTAAGGAAAGAAAAGGATTACAGAATGTGTGTTCAATATTTTTAGTGTAGTCTAGACAAATTTGATAGCCATGTCTTCTCTGTCCTCATCAAAGTCACTAGTCAGTGTATTAAATAGGATCAGTTCGAGAATATATATCCCAAGGAAATATTCCTTCATGCTGTCTTTGATTCATCTGTGAATATTGTTGCAGTCTAACTATTTAGTCCATTCGTCTCCCAGCCTGCATCACCCTCACATTCTCCAGACTTTTATTCATCAACTCCCTTAATGCAATTCAGAAAAATGTTATTTTTTGAGGATTTCATGCAATACAGTTTGACAATAGTCTTTCCCACCCCTTCCTCTCAGATACATTCTCTCTACAACTTCGTCTTCGACCTCTTAATTTTTTTATTTCATGTGGATGAGTGTATTGCCTATATGTCTGCATGCACCACACATAGGCTTGATGCCTGTGACGCACAGAAGGGGGTGTCAGGTCTCCTGTACCTGGGGTTAGGATGGTAGTTAGCCTACATGTGGCTTCTGGGAATCAAACCTGGGCCCTCTGAAAAAGGAGCCAGTACTCCAACACCAAGCCATCGCTTCAAACAGCTCTTATTTTTTTTTATCTTCAAGCTCTATGGCCTTATTAGATCATGACATTAGACTAAAACAACAGCGTTCGCTTTTGTAACTGCTCTGGAGCAGATGTTAGCGATGTTCTTAAATTCATGTATTGCATCCTAAAGTCCTAAACCCTAATGGTACTTAGAGATGGAGTCTTTGAAGGTGATAGGGTTTGGAATAAGGTGGTGTGTGTGTGTGTGTGTGTGTGTGTGTGTGTGTGTGTGTGTGTGTGTATGTGAGCCCACTTATGGTGAGATTAATGTCCTTATAAAAAATGAAGAAACACTCAAGATCTTCCTCCCCCTTTCTTTCTTCCTCCTTCCCTCTCTCCTCTCTCCACAAACCAAAGAAGAGGCATGTGAGGATGTAATACAGAGTGCTGTCATCACCAAGAACCCACGTATGGTACCCAGATCTCAGACTTCCGGCCTCAGAGTATTAGGAAATAAACATTTATTTCTTTATTCTTAAAGCTTTATTTATTTATTTTGTGTATATGAGTACACCATTACTCTCTTCAGACACACCAGAAGAGGGCATCAGATTCCATTATAGATGGTTGTGAGCCACTATGTGGTTGCTGGGACTTGAACTGAGGACCTCTGGAAGAGCAGTTGGAGCTCTTAACTGCTGAGCCATCTCTGCAGCCCAAACATTTCTTCCTTCCTTCCTTCCTTCCTTCCTTCCTTCCTTCCTTCCTTCCTTCCTTCTCTCTCTCTCTCTCTCTCTCTCTCTCTCTCTCTCTCTCTCTCTCTCTCTCTCTCTTTCTTTCTTGGAGACAGGGTTTCTCTGTGTAGCCCTGGCTGTCCAGGAACTCACTCTGTAGACCAGGCTGGCCTCAAACTAAGAAATCCGCCTGTCTCTACCTCCCAAGTGCTGGAATTAAAGGTGTGCACCACCACTGCCTGGCCAAACATTTATTTCTTAAGTGCCCTGAGCCACCACACCCCAACCTTTGACTGAGGAACTCGTCAGTTTCTAAACCATGTTTCTGTGGATTTTCAGAATTTACATTATTTTTCCTTTTGCAGTAATAGAGTAACATTTACTTGTCTTTGGTTTTCCTTTGCCTCTCCTCTTGGAAACAGTGCAAAGCTTTCTTCCATTGGGTTTTTTTTTTTGTTTGTTTTGTTTTGTTTTGTTTTGTTTTACTTCGTCATATTTTTTATACCCATACATGTCTGGGTGTTACTTTCTTTGAGTTTACTAACCCTAGTAGAGAAGAATAGTTCCTTTCCCTCGACCTAAGATGACTTGTTCTGGTGTGGGGAAATGCCCTTCTGAAGTATCTATGGAATTCCCTCTGATCCACATAGTATCAAGAAGAAATCTTCAGGCCAAGTTGACTGCTGCCTGGTCTTTAGGTGAGAAGATGAAGACTTCCTTGCTGGGGCAGACAGCCCACTGAGTGACCTCCACTAAGAGGAGCAGCTCAGAGCAGAGAGCAGGAGGTAGGACAAAGACAAGCCTGAGCATGATACAGATGGGGTGGAGGAGTGGCTGGCTGGGCTCGAGAAGTGAGAGAGCAGAGGGCTGGTGGTGTGACAAAGATGTTTTTAGCAGCAGTATTTTTTTTTGTTCATTTTTAAATGAGCTGTTTAAAAAAAATAGAGAATGCAGTTCTTGCACATGGTAAAATTCCACAAAGAACAAAGGATATGCAACAAAACAAGGAAGTATATATCCTTATTTCCCTGTTTGCTTTTTGGTGTATCATTTCAGAATGTTCTAGGCACATGCAGACCTATATAGACAGGCACGCACTCTTCTGTACACTTAAAAATATGCAAATACATATACCTAGCCATTTTTTTTCATGCAGGACAGAAACACATATATTTATTGCAATTTATTCAGTATTTGCACAGTATTCTATATCATGGCATACCATAATTTTAATAGTAGTACTTATAGGGAAAAAAACAGAACTGATGCCAAAACCAGGATATTAATCATAAGTTAGAGTGGAGGGAGTAAATGAGAGGTGCCTGTGGTGGTTTGGATGAGGATGTCCCACCCCTAGGCTCAGGTGTTTGAAATCTCAGTTGTCAATCGGTGCTGTTGTTTGGGGAGGTTTAGAGGATGCGGCCTTGCTGGAAGAAGTATGTCACTGGGAGTGGACTTTAAGGTTTCAGATCCATACACCATTTAAAGTTTGCTCTCTACTTCTTGCTCGTGGTTTAAGATTCGAGTACTCAGTCTGCAGCGCCATGCTTGCCTGATGCATGGCTTCCCCGACATAATGGTGATGGACTCTCACCCTCTAAAACCATAAACCCCAATAATCCATCCTATAGTTGACTTGGTCATGGTGTTTTATTATAGCAACAGAAAAGCATCCATGAACAGATTTACACGTTGGTCTTCCTGGGTAGCCTGAGCCAGGTAATGTCAAATAGCCTTTGCTTTGGTTTTCTGGTTGGAGAAAATAAGTCACAGTCACTTGATAGAGCAAAAGTACAGACACTTAAATATAGAACTTGGAAAAATAGCATAGAAAAAAGTATGTTAATATTCTCTCTAAAAGTGACACACTGGCAGAATAGAAGCCTTCCTGTGGCTACCATGACACTGAGTTAGGCTGGTGCTGTTGGTGCCTCTGATGGTGTTACTCCTGGATTTCAGTCTGAACCGGGTGTTGGAGGCTTGGTCCCCAGTGGACCAGTACTGTGGTGGCAAACTGATAAGAAGTGGAGCCTTGTGGGGTGTCCTTAAGTCACTGGAATCTTTGCCCTTAGGAAGCATTGTGATTGGTCTCCCGAGACACCTGAATTAGTTCTTGCAAGAGTGTTGCTAAAAGGGAACAAATATGGCTATTCCCCAGTCTCTTTGGCTCATGTGACCTCTTCTCTTTCGAGTGCTCTGATGATTATGGTGCTATCTACTGTGGGATCCTTTCAAGGGCTGCCACTGTGCTCTTGAACCTACAGAACTAAGAGCTAAATAGACCTCTTTTCTTTATAGAGTTACTAACCTGGGCTACTTTATTATAGCAACAGAAGATGAACTAATACAGGTGGAATTTGTCACCTGAATGACTGGCAAGATAATATAGACCACTGACCCTTATCCAGGCCTGTCATTGGGACTCTCTAATGCTATGCCAGCAGATGTTTAATAAAACAGTCCCTAGTTATAATGTATGCTTCTTGTCATGCTGTACATATCTCCACAGTGTCTTATTTCCAGGTGCCAGCATGGCATCACCAAATGCAGTGATGGGGAGAGATGGGCATGATTGGCTCTCCTCCATCCTTACACGACACCACACACCATTGCAGCCTTGGACCCTTGTTTCCCTGGATGTGTGACATTTGTAAATCTGTCAGCAGGAGAGCTTTAGGAGGGGCTCCTCCAAAGACAAGTTCTGGAAATGGACCTGGCCATGAGAACAGAGGCAGGAGAACGTTACCAAGCCCTAGAAGGAGATATTGAAGAGGAAAGGATTAGCATGGGTCTCAGAATTGACTCAGAACCTATCAGAAGGAGTTGTCAGGGCTTTCTTTCTACTCTGACCCAAAATATGCATGATCTCCTTTTCTCCTTCCAGCTTGTAGCTTCTTTTCTCCCTTTTCTCCATTCCCCAGCCTTTGGGTTTCGGTAGATGTTGGGAGTAAGGGGTTGAGGAAGGATCTTGCTATTTAGTTCCAGCTCACTCACCTGGCTATGTTGCCCAGAATGACCTTGAATCTCCCACCCTCGTGCCTCAGCCTACTGAGTGCTGTGCTTACAGATGTGTGCCACCACATCTAGCTCTGATCTCATCCTTGTGCATGACCCTTGCAGCCTCCCGAGATCTCTACAAGCTTTCCAGGACTGAGCAGACAAGGCACAGGGGCATCCCTGTGGAAAGTTGTGGGAAAGAAAATTGAACTACTGGCTGCTAGTCTTGCTCCCTGCCCCCTCCCCATCTTTACTGTGCCTCTAGCCACAAGAAATGACCCCATGGACTGTCCCTTTCACTTGTGATGTGGTGAGCACCAAGACCATCTGCAGGCAAAGCTTGGCGGGAGAGGCCACAAGGGGAATAGTGTTCTGCCGATGCAAGGTCTCACGCTAGGGTCCCACTCAAGCTGGTTTCCAGAAGGCTCTCTCAGTCAGGGGCTGGAGCCAGACAGCTCATTAAAATGAATAGGACCTAGCAGGCCTTCTGCTTCGCTCTTGGACGTCTCTGATTGCTGACAGTCTGGAGCTGATGACAGCCCACTTCAAGTGAACACTGGACTTGAACATTCTCTGTATTTTGCCTCCCAGACCCTTGGTTGAATTTTGCCATCTTCATTTAACACATTGAGATGTGCTGAGAAGCTTAACCCCAGATTCCTGCAGGGAGATCCCGCCAGGGTGTGTACAGGAGCTTGGCCCTGCCCCATATCAGGATATCACTTGTGAAGTATGCCCCCCCCACTCTTTTCTTTCTCATCCTAAAGTCAACTGGGCTCAGAAAACGAGAGTAAAAGGCTAATGAGGCCAGAGGGATGATTTGTTCTCCATTACCTCACTGCATCGGACAGGCATTGCTGTGTGACAAATGGCTCCCAAATCACTCCCATAAAGCGCCATCTCATCCCTGTTCTAGAATGTCTTGGACTTCAATGAAGATTTCAAAGGCTAGAGTCAAGTGTTTATACTTTCTGTAGAAAGCCATGAATCCTGACACATCTAGACTCTGATGTTTATGGCCAATAGACTTAGACCATTCCCGTCCTTCTACCTCTTCTCACACCACCGCATCCTCTAACGCATCACTTTTTACTACTGGAACGATATGTCTGCCAGGTAGTTGAAAGAGAAAGAAGAATTCTACAGAGCAGAGAGTGGGTAAAGGAGGTTATGGAGGAGAGGGGGACATAGGAGCTGTTTCTAGGTCCAGAGGATCAAGATCCCCTGTGTCTGTGCACACGTGTGGTCAGATGAGGGACACGCTCCTTACCTTTGTACACGCCCCCTGTGGTCTAATAATCCATGTCAGAGCTGTACCACTGGCTGTGAGCAACAGTATAGATGGGCAAAGGCATCCTTAAGAGGCCACCACATGGCTGGAATGCCAAGATGGTTTTCCACCAAATGACTGATGGACAGTGCATGTAATGAGGAGCCCTGTGGAATTAATATGATCAGCTCCTAAGTACACAAACCACAGGTCAGAAGGCAGGGTCTCCTCCTCATGGAGACCCAGAGGGAGCTGACAGTGATGGCCAAAGCATTAGATGAGTAGAGGGGAGTGAGGTTCAGATGTTAATATCTGCAGACATTTAGCCATGGGCTCGTGAAGCAGGACTGTTTGGGTCCTAAGACTATCACTACTATATATGGTGTCAAGGATGATCCATCCCCACTTTCACAAGGGAAACCATTTCTCTGTGCAATGGCTCAGTACCTGGAAGATAGACCCATGTGTTCTAGGCTTAGTTAACCTCTTAGTAATGTGAGGAAAATAAAGCTTGAATGGACTGAGAATCTGTAAACTGGCTTTTGATCTTTGAAATAGCAGTTTCCAAGGAATATCCACATTGAAGACTGCTGGAGTGTCTGGAGGCCATCTGGTGACACATCCTGATAGCAGGGGTCCCTTCTGTCTGTCTGCAACTCTGTCCTGGCCCCTGGTAGTTTGGGGACACCAGAAACTGTTCTCAGTTACGTTTGGGATAAAGTCGATAATTATGCTCTCCTGCAGGTGGCGCCACAATGTAGGTTTTCAAGCAGCCTTAGGCCAGAGGGTTTTTTCAATCCAGAGCACAGAGCAGGACCCAGCTCTGGGACTGCTCTTGTGGGAAAGAAGTCCCTGCAGCACCACCAGGCTCCGGCAGGCAATTTGTTTAACAAACAAATCTGGCTGTTATCAATGAAAATTGCGACCCTGGTCCTAAGCCGATGATAGCTAAGTGAAGGGGAAGTTAGGAGTCTTCTCTCTCCTCTTAAACCTGGTCCTTTTATTCAGCTATCATGAGAGATGAGCCAGTATGCTTCTCCCAAAAATCTGGCAAAGGACCACAGCCAAAATCTCACCAAAAAAAAATAGCTTCTTTAGAAAACAGGACTCTGGGAAACAATATGCCATTTAACTTCTCCCTCTTGTGGCCATGGGGCTAGATGCTGACCTACTCAGGGCTGCCACCAGGCTGGGGGGGTTATGGTGAGTGACTCACAGAGCGAGCAGACTGTATGTCTCTCTTCACCCTTCATCAGCTGGTGGGGGCGGCGGGGGCGTGAGAGCTAAGAGAGCTGCGGCAAGTGCAGAAGCACGATCTGAATCATTCCACGGAGCTAGCTTTTCCAGACTATTGATCCATGGGGAAGAGTCAGGAAAGCAAAGGACCCGCCCCCCCTCCAGCCCCCCTGTTTTGTACCACTGGAGAAACAGAAACTTTCCTATGACAGGGAGTGCAGATTCCTTTCAGGTGCATTGCATTAGAGTTTCAAATCAGGCTCCCAGGGGGTGTATTTCTTGTGAATTGGACCACAACTAGAAGGCATAAATGTGGCAGGCAAGGGAGGGAAGGCAGCTGAAGCACGTGACCTGTGCAAATAATCAAGGTGGTCAATAGTAAAGTCAAGGAGTAGGAGAGTCTACCTTACCCATCTCCCCCCCCCCCCCATCCCATCCTAGACTTGAAGAAGCTTTCAATAGGCCATCAGGTCTCTTGCTGTGGCTAGTTTGACCCTTTCTGCTATTCTTACAATGGTAGGAAGCTGTAACTGTTTCCAGCCTGCCTTCCTCCCGGGGTACTCAATAGATGCCAAGAAAGGAAAAGGCAGCGTGAGGGGAGATCCTGTTAAGAAGAGGAGGACGGGCAGGGGCTGCACCTGCCCTTTGTAGGTCCAGCTTTCTGCACATTCTTTCCCTGTGGCTGGCCTCTGTCATTACTCTTCAGGTACCACATGATGTTCATTCCTCTGAGTGAAAACAAATGATACCGCACACTAGGCAGGCAGGAGATAAAGAACAAGAAGCACATTTTGTCTGCTACCTCTGGAAAAAAAATCTTTGGCTTCCCATCCATCCACCAGGACACACACACTCTCACACACACACACACACACACACACACACACACACACACACTACAAGGGGCAGAAAAGACAGCTAGGCAGTATTACAAAGACTTGCTGGGATGATTGGTTGAGGAGGACTTAGAGTTAGTTCTCACTTCCTCTCCCTTTGAGCACTTTTACAGAAGTCCCCTACAGCCAACTGACAAGTGGGTTCCAGCAGATCCCCTGTATCCCGTAGTGAAGTGCATTATTTAAGTAGCCTATTGGGATTTTCTGTAGGACTTTTTAGGCTGTCCCTTCTAGGGTGAGCCTGTTATGAAGGTGTCATGTGCCAGTTTCAGAGGAGACTCTTACGAGTGAGTTTAGGCCCAGGTGAGGCAAAAAACCTTAGGAAGACCCACGGTGACAACTTCCTTTGATTTTGCATGTCTAGTGTCTCTGAGGCATCATGTCAGACAGACACTTGGCCCTGGGGCTTCCTTAGTTCTGGAAGGATGTCAAAGCAGCAGCAACATGGAATTATTGTTATGTGTTTCTCTGGGCTTCTGAAACTAACTTGATATTGTGTGCTTTATCTCGGGTCTGGGATCCAGCGTTTCAGAGAAGAGAGGAGCCAGATCGATGTATTAAGGGGAGCTAATAAGATAACCCTTGCTGTTTTCTGAGCCATGCAATGCTCGGCGGACAACCAGAGCCTAACAGGGCTCCATGCTGTCTCCTGGAACACCCTGTAAGTAGAGAAATGTCTGGCTTCTTCATGCTTACACTTGATTCATTATCTCCTTCTGGTGAGAGCACTTTCAACAAGGTCCTGGGTGGGTAAGTCCAGCCCGACCCACGTGTGCTACCTGCCCCGGGGCTTGTCTAACCTGTCGTCTCACAGCTCACTTCAAAGTCTACCCAGGGTATAACTTTGATTTCTGTGAAAATATTACCACTATAGGAAGGGGGAGGAGTTTATACCACTGTCAACTTTTTCTAATCAGCGGATTCTGAGAGGTTTCCGTGGGAGGGACAGTTATGTGCAGGAAGTTACTGAGGTTTAAGAAAGTTAAGTTGAAGAAGTGGCATGGGAGAGTGGGTCAGGAACCCCCAAACCATAGTCTACTTGAGAGGTCTTTCTTTGATGCCTGGCTAGTCTTCCTAAACTTGGCTGACAGAGCCCTTTCCTTGAACTTAGCATACAGAGTTGGTTGGACAAATAGGTGGGCATCCTTTTAAAAGGATTTATTTATTTATTTATTAATTTATTGTGATGGTTGGGCTCATTGATGGAGGAGGTCTTTGTAGAGATATTCTGCGCAGTGCTGCCTACTTCCTGTCCTCACCTGTTTCCCATCTGCTAGATGCTGTCTCAATTTAAGCAACCTCAGGATTTCTTCCTTCGGGCTTCTAAAACTACTCTGATGTTGGCAATGTCTGGGTTATGTTTGGGACATGGCTCAGGACCTAAGGCTTCAGAGACAGAGAAGCAAGGTCAGCCTCTGGACAGATCAGGTTACCTAGCAAGCTCTGTGGCACTGGCCATTCATTTCTGTCCTAGGACTTGAAGAAACCTTAGGCTTGGGCATCCTCTAGTGCTCTGTGTAGGATTACCTTGGTTGGTGTGGCTAGGTTGGGAATGGATGTATGTTTGGCTGGTGTCTGTTAGAAACACCCAGAAGTGCCTCTGACCTTCTGCACCCACATGCCTGCTTGGGAGTATGCCCCAATCCAAGTGCACTTGGTGCCACCATATATGCACCACTCTGTCCTGTGTCTCCACTGCCAGGGTGGCTCAAGGAAGCCACGAAGACCCAGGGGGTGTCTGCAAACGTCCACGCTGGGGAGAACAGGAGGGCCAGTGGCGGCAGCGTGTGGGGGAAGCGCCCTCTGCCCCCTCTGCCGGCCGTTCTACCTTGGTCTAGATGTCAGCAGCGAGCTCCGAGCCAGCTAGCGAGCCAGAGAGGGAGCGGCGGCGGCGGCGGCGGCGGGCCGCGGGCGGCGGGGAGGGGAGGAGGCGAGGAGAGGGAGGGAGGAAGGGAAGCAGGGAGGGCGGGAGGGAGGAGAGGAGGACCCAGAGAGCGCCAGGCAGCTGGAGTTTTTGCAGCGCTTGGCCGGGCTTCAATGCACAGCAGCAGCGAGCCGCGGCGGCAGCAGGCAGCCCGGGAGCTCCGGCGGCGGCCGAGCCAGCGGCGGCCCCGCTCCCTGCCCCCTGCAAACTTTGCAAGCAGCCCGCCCGGGGGGCCGGGGACGCGCCTGGGAGGCTCGGCTTGGACCACGGCCGCTCTCTTGGCCGCCGCAGCGCTAGCCGCGGCCGTCGCTGCTACCACCGCAGCTCCGCGCCTCCCCGGGGAGCTGCCGGCGGCGGCTTCCGAGGCCCCCCAGCCCCGGCCCCTGGGCACTGTCCGGCTAGTCCCCGGTCAGGGTTGGGGGCAACAGCGGCGCAGCTTGCTCTGGGCTGCCAGGGGGTGGCCGTCACTGCCTAGGGAGGCGCGCAGAGGCTCGGAGAGCGCTCCCCGGCGGGTCCCCAACGTACTCGCCGCCGCGCCCGGGCAGCGGCCCGACCCGGCTAGCATGGGCGGCGCGGAGTGACGCCGCCGTGCCCGCTTGGCATCAAGGACATTCAGCCCGCGGGGGTGGGGACGAAGGGGGGCAGCCCCGCGTCGCCGCCGCAACCCCTGAGAGCCACCGCTGTCGCTGCTTGGGCTCCGGGGCTGGATGGAAGACAGAGGTGCTTGGAATTGATCTTCATTTTCTGACCTTTTTGTTGGACACTACGCCCACCTTGGACACCGCAAGAGGAGCTGTCAAGCCCGGCAGGCTCTGATTTGGCCCCCTCCGTTTTTCTCCGCTGCTCGTGGCTTCCCCGTGCCTCGGTGGAGTATTTGCGTTCGGGGCTGGGGCTGGAGGAGGCAGCCACACGCGCGCACACGCACACGTTCAGAGGAGGGCGAGAGGCAGCGGTACAGGCACCATCTGCAGTGTCAATGCGGCGCTGGGGCTGAAGGAGGGAAACGCCGCGCTTCCAGGTAAGGAGCCGCCGGCCGGGCGCAGGGCCAGCTGGGCAGAGCGGGTGGAGGTGCCGAGTCCAGTCCCGGAGTCCTCGCCTGCTCCGAGGCAGCCCACTACACACACACACACACACACACACACACACACACACACACACACACGCAAAACACAAATCGCGTGCGCGCACACATACACACTCACACACATGCACACACTGCGCTCACGCACCTGCCCACGTCCCACCTGGACACCCGTGTAGGTGCATCGGAGCCTGAGCGGGGATTTCCCGTGTTCTTCTCCTCTCCGGACCTAGACTTCTCTTCCCCAGGACTTTCGGGGTGGAATCCAGTAAATGACTGACTCTCCCATCCAGCCTGGTAGGATGAGGGAGCGATTTTGCTGTTTCCTAGCTCCTTTCATTTCCTAACTGGTTTTTGAAAGACAGGAGAAGTCATGGGAGGTCTTATGAGACCCGCCCAGTGCAATTGTGCCCCTTAGTTTTTTGGACACTCGGGGGATTTTTTTTTTTTTTTTTTTGCTTTCAGATAGCAGAAAGGCAAAGAGATATTTAAAGGGTAGAGATCTGGAGATCTTGGTGATCCGGTGCCTGGGAAGAGGCCACACAGGCAACTGGGGCTGCAGTTCTGTAGGGCGGCGCATATGGAACAGACTCTGCGATTCCCCAGTAAAGGCAGCATACACGCCTTTCCGAAGCGTGGCACTGCTTCCCCGGAATGCGCCGGGATTTCAGGCAGGGAGGGGCTTTAACATCAAAGCTAGAGGAGTGTTCCTTGTCTTGGAAGGATGCTGCGGTCCTTTAAGGAAGATCAGCCCTTATTCACGTTGCCAGTCACAGGTAGACAACAAGCAGACAGGGCTTAAGGGACACATGTTTGCGGCCCACCCCTCACTTCCTTATCCTTCTCTGTGTATGTGAGATGACTTCCCTCTGTGCCTTTAGTTAACACCTGTCACATGTCTTTTGGGGTGTGTGTCTGAGAGCACGAACTAGGAGGAAGAGTAGAGATGAATTTAGACTAACGGAGAAAGGACTGTGAATGAGATGCCATATCTACTTTATAAGGTATTTGGTGTATTAGTGCATCTCAGGTACCTTAGGGTACTAGTGCAACCCAGAGTCCAGATCCTCTGAATGCTGGACGGCTCTCCAATGGTTCAGGTTGTGCTTCCCTGGAGCTCTCTGCCTCCACCGCCCCAGTTTCAGAGCCTGCTCATTTTGAAAGTTCCTAGAATGGATGGGGGTGGTTGGAGTTCCAAAGGGCTTTTTTATGTCTTCCCCTGTTAGAGTCTAAGACAGACTTCTGTCGGGGCTCAGTTGTTGCAAGGAGAAGAATATAAGATTCAAATAAATCATTATTTTAGCCTTGAATACATATTTAGCAAGTTTCCAGGCTTCTTTAGCTGCCCCTTTGTGTATTTTGGTGTTGTCTGTTTTTGCCATCCTGGCAAAAATGGGAATTGTTTCTCTCCTCTTTATAAGGGAGTAGAACTGCCCTCCCCACCTGGCCAAAGTCTTTGACTAGGCTTGGGTGGAAGAGCAGAAGCCCCAGGAGGGAAACAGAATTCCTGTTGTGTGTGGTATAAACTGCCCTTTGATTGATTGAAGAAGGTATAAGCCAGAATAAAGGAAAGCTCTTCACAATGGGGAGAACCCAGATCGCAAAGAGACATTATTTTCTTTTTAAGAATGGTGGGTGTGTACACACCCAGCTGTACACATGCTCTTGCCGAGGGCAGTCAGCTTGCGCAAGCACAGGTGATGGGGGTGTCCACTTCTGACTTCTGGGCTGTGACTAACATTGGCACATTTTGAAGTGTGTGGATGGGGAGGACCCATAGATGCGTGCATATGGCTGTGGCACATGATTTGTAACCAACAGTGGATTCCAGTGACGGGGGTGGGGGGGTGGGGGGAGTGTCTCTCAGAGAGGCATTCCCCCACAGACCTGTGAGAGCAGGAGGCTGGGGTGCAGATCATCCCACAACAGACTTCTGCTCCTTTCTCTGCCTCCCTCTTCCCCTTTTCATACATTTGTAGCCTTAGGACCTGTCATTTTAAAGCAAAGCCAACTGTCATTATGCTGGTTATAAGCTAAGCACTGGAGCTCAAAAGAATCTGCACACTCTCTGCACTTGCTATTGGTTTCTGGGAAAAGATCGACAGCAATTAACATCTGTGTATGTTTTTATGTTTTGTTTTCATTTCCTGGCTCTTTTGCCCATCCCTGGAGTATACCATATACTATAACATCGCCACTCTACCATTCTTCCTTGGGCTTTTAAGTTCTCTGGTCTGCTCTGGAAAGCACTCAGGTGCATGGTTTAGAAAAGGCCCAGACACAAACGCTTCTTTTTGATCAACCTCATTAAGCTGGAGGTGGTTCTGCAAGCATGCCTGCGAGCACCAGGCAGGGATCACCAGTGTGATCTGCTGCTTTACTAAATGCTGCACGGGCCCCTCCACCCCAGAAAATGTTTTAGGGAGGAATTCTGCTCCTAGGCGGCTGATTCGTTCCGCTCTTCTTCTTCCCTGTCTCTATTCTCCTGCTTCAGCTCTGCTCCCTGCAGACAGGCAAATCTGCCTACACTTGCCTACAGATCCTTTTAATCACAAGGAGGGATGCTAGGAATTAAGTGGGGGGTTCCTAGGGTGGTAGCATTCCTACCTTGGGGAGAGAGCTCAGGGGGTTGGGTTAGTAACTGCTCAGAGCTCCTAGGTTGTACCAGGCTTTGATGGAAAGAAATTATAGCAAGCATCTCTCCTCCCAGCCAGCTAGGGGGCATTTCTTAGCGGCTTTAGCCCAGTCTTACCAGAGAAGGCACTGCACAGACAATGCACACTGGAGACCTGTTGGAGTGGCTCTCTGGCTGTGATGGGGTGAATACTGTGAACCTACTATGATGTGATCTTGGCTTTGATTACTCTGTGCCCAGAGTGTCACCCTCTCCTTTCCTCTTTATTTGTGTCCAGGGCTCCCTGATGGGAAACCGGTTCAGAGCCTGGGCAGCTGTTCAGGGTTCATTTCTTTCTTTTGACACCCCCTTTCCCCGTTCAAAGCCCTGATCCTCCCTCCCCATGCACTTGTAAATCCTCCATTTCAGCTTAGTGCTTGTACCCAGCAGCCCATTTGCCCTCAGATCTGCAGCACTCCACGAAATCAATATAACATGAATTTAACGACAGCTGGATGATTAAGTGTTATTTATATTTAAGAGCGGTATTTAAAAAGGACGTCGTGCTAATAAATCAAAAGGCTGTTTGGGAGATGCACATGATAAGGGTAATTGCCCTGGAGGCTCCATCCAGCAATGCTTGGTCCACACAGAGCCCCGCAGACAGCAGACACTGTCTCTTTAAAGGCTAGTCCTCCCTGTTCCCTCCCCTAACACCCACCTGATCCCCTCTCACTGTCCTGACTTACTCTGGGTTTCCCTCCCACCCTCGCTGCTTCCCAGACTGCAGACATTCTAGTTATGACAGGAAGGTGGAGCCAACAAGGAGACAGGAGCTGAGCCAGTTCTGCCACTAAGTGGGAAGAGGCGGATCAGAAAAGGAAAGGCAAGCCGGGGTCCGAATTCCCCACTGGAGGTCAGTTCCAGAAGAAGGAGGCTGCTTCTCCACTTGCTGTGAAACACAATAGCTTCCAGAAAGTCCTGAGTGGGGAGCTGTCCTATGAGCAGGAGGCATCAGAGTCCCCAGAGAAGCAGCTGTGAGAATAGTAGTATTGGTTATAGCCCCTGTGAAAACTCTGGACCGGAAAATAATGCTAATTAATGATGATCATGATAGCCAGTGTTTGCAAAGCACTTCCTTTGATCTCAAATCACTTGAGTGCTCTAGATGGGGTTGCTCCTTTACTCCCTGTGAGCCCCCAAAGGAGCAGTGGCTACTGCAATCCCTATATCCTCCCAAAGGAACTGAGATGAGGGAGGTTAAGGACTTTGTCCAAAGTCACACAGCCACCAAGTGGTGGAAACAAGTCTCAGTGCTAAGCAGTCTGACTGGCTTCTTGTCACCAAGCTGCTTGCCATGTGAGGATATAGTCACTCAGTATGTTGCCTCACCTTGCTGAGTGAATGGAAGAGTGTAGTGGGAATGCTTTCTCCTTTGGGCTCTCTCTGACCCTAAGCAAAACTTCCTATTCTTTGAGCTTCAATTTCCCTATTAGTTAAGTGGATAGAGTCTTATCCTTAGCTGATGGTGGAGAAGAAAGCTGCATGGGCTCTTTCTAGCAGACCATTCAGGTTGACTGTTACTTTATTTGGAAATTTCTATTTTTCTCTGTGGCAAACTCAAAAGGTGTGGCTGAGGGAATGAATGAAGTCTCTGTCTTTGCTTTGGGTTTTGGGATGCTCCAGGGATGGTTGACGTCTGGTTCTTTCTAGTGCATATTTCAAATTGCTGGTATTGTGGAAATGACACTCTCTCACTGAATGTTAAAAGTAGCCTGTAAGGTGGGGATTGTGGATTGCCATTTTGATGGCATAAGAACTTAGGCTGAGATGACAGTTAAAGATGCCCGAGGCCCCAGGTTGCTAGGCAACAGATGGCCAGTTCACTCTAAGGCAGAGATTCATGTGATGACACCGCTCACAGGTGGTGCTCTGTAGTTGTTCTTTCATTCATTCACTGGCTCTCAGGATCTAAGCTTAGGATCTAGAGACAGGAAAATGTCATGTAATTGTAGGTGGAGGTTGGTGCCAGTGGCCTGCACAGGGAGGGTAATCCTGCAGCTGTAATGCAATCTGGAATTTAGAATAGAAAAGAAGAGGAAGAAGGAGAGGGGAGGAAGAAGAGGAGGAGGGGGAGGAGGAAGAAGGTGGAGAGGGCACAGGCTGAGAGGAGCCACTAGGAATCACATTAAGATATTAACAGATTTACAGTAGGGCCCTGGGAAGCTAGGTACCATGGTGGGTGCCATCTCACCCCAAAGCCAGAACTCTGCAGACTTGGTCCCTCTGGTGTGCAGATTCTTGGGCCCAGAAAAAAGAGTGGTTATGGATTCCTTCTAACTTTCAAGAGACAAACTTTTATTCCATGCATGATGTAATTTGCTTCCCCCCCTCCCCCCGCACTGTGCAGTGTAGAAAGTTCTGCTAAATTTAGGGTGTCTAGAAAGGGCATGCTTAGAATTTTATCACTTTGGAACAAGAGTAGGGGAGACAGAAAGGACTCAGATTTAAGCCAACAGGTGCCCTTGAGTTCAGAAGCATCCTAGGAGCCTGGGGCTGTAAGCTGGAAGATCCACTCCCCTCCACGGTGCCTTCTCCATGAACCAGGATTCGCAACAGCAAATTGGATTTTAGGATGTTTTGTCATTCCAACACAAAACACATCACTAGCTAAGAGGATCTTGTCTCCACAGTCAATGTGCCGAACCCAGTCTAAGCACAATCAATTCCCCAGTTCTCACAAGGAAAAGTCTTTCATTATGAAGCAGGAGGAGAGGAGCGACTGGAGTCTGGACATTGAAACTACAGCAGTTGCAAGTCTTCCACTCTTATTACTGCAGACCAGCACTTCCCGTCAGACATACCCACGAAACTCTTGCAGGAACCAGACTCACTTCCCTCTGGCCAGGGAAGATCCCAGAACCAGAAGGTGAACAAATTGGCCTTTGAGTTTGACCCAGAGGCCACGAGGAGGGAAAGTAAGCAAAGCAGATTTGGTGGGTTGCTTTTCTTCACTTTGGGCTTAGACGCATGTGGTGGCACGGGGCACCAGACACTGGTTGTTTTATATGAACCAGTCCACGCGGCATGTCAGATGCAGGTGGCAGCAGGCTCTTTTTCTCACTCTTCATCTCAGACTTGCTTCTGGAAGGTAATGCCAACAACAGAGCAAATATTCCCAAAGTCCATTCTGTGGATGTATGAATAGACGCTGCGCGAACCAAAGTTGCCAAGTCTAGTACACTTTGAGACATCAGGCATAAAAGCTAAATGAGTTTTCTGCTCTAGAATTTCTCAGAGACTTTAACATATCCAGACATTTCACTGTGGTGTGGCCCTGGAATCCATCAATATAAATACTGTCACATGTGTACATATGAATGTCTACATGGTTTTTGGTGTATATCTGTGTACATGTTCATATGTGTATTTATGTATCTACTTGTATATATGGAAGCCAGAGAATCTTTTTTCAGTTGATCTCTTATATTTTTTGAGACAGGGTCTCTCACTGAACCTTGAACTTGCCCATTTGGTGGGACTAGCTACCCAGCAAGCCATAGGAACTTCCTGTCTGAAGCCCTAGTGCTGAGATCACAGTGCATGTTGCTGAGTCTGGCTTCTTTATGTGGGTACTGGAGCTTGAACTCAGGTCTCCATTGGTTGCATGTGAGCACTTTACTGACTGAGTCATTTCTGTAGCCTATGCTTTCTTATGTCCTCATTATTATATGCGTAGTTTCCCTGAACTTTTATAACCAAGCCTTGGGTTCTGGTGACTATGAGGTCTCCATGTCCTCAGGATTGTGTCTCTGGCCTCAGCATCTGCTGAGCCATCCCCATACCTACCCTTCTCTTTGTCCTTCCAAGGCAGTGGGATTTCTCAGGCATGTGGACATGTAGATTCATAAATGATTCCTATATATTCATTTTGCTTAATAGCCACTGATGTTAGAGGGAAAAGTAGGCTTTGGATATAGCAAAATGTAAACCTCAGCTTGATCATTTACCAGAAAAGGGATTTTTGGAGAGATCACCTTATGTTGAGTCCTACCAGTTATAAAATTAGGAGGTTGTTCTAGAATCGTAATTTAAAAAATATTTAATATAAAACAGAGGAAGTCCTTGTTCAACTGAAATTTTATATGAAAGCCTAGTGCCCAGAAGAAGTGCAAACAGTATTGTTCTGGTTAAAAATGAGGATGTTTGGATTTGCCCCCTCATCTATTGTCCCTTACCCTGATCTCAGTCTAACTTTCCCAGAAGCTGGTGAGACATCACTTTATTGGGAGATGATCAGGCCCAGGAGCTGGACCTCCGTGGTTCCTCCTTCAGTGTCTGACAATAGAACCTGACCTTTGTTCCAAAGGAAGAAAGTCAGTGCTAACTTTAAGATAAGAAGGTTGGCATGAGTTGTCACATGAACAGGGGTAGGGGGACTGGGACAGAGCATGGCTGAAACTGGAAACTGTGGGACAGGACAGACATGGGCAAATATATCAAATGAGTCTTGTGTAAAGAGCTCTCCAAACTCATAGAGTTGTGGCAGCCTTAGCCAACCACACTGTGGGACACCCAGCCCACACTCCCAACTGAAACCACATTAGGAACGAATGCTGGCATTCTTTAGGGCTATTGCTACATTGTTTTTTCTCTTCTTGGTAAAATTATTTTATGACTTATAATTAGATAACACTGACAAAATTATTGAGTTGGTCATATTAACAATAAGAGGAGATACTGGACAAGTACCAAGACATTTCCCTGATGTTGAGATATATTAGCCCCAGGAGTGCCTTCTTCAGTGGTATTAGGGGATCACGGGCACTTCTGCTCATGTGAGCTGATGGTACAGCTGCTGGGAAGCCCAGGATAGAAACAAATGACCTGTCTTCCCTCTTAGATTTGAATACTGTTGTAAGTATTAGCGTGTGGTACAATAAAGGGTATTTCTGCATAACCTATTTCTTTAAGTTGTCGCCATTAGCCAGCTCTTTCCTCTCTGATGTGTATTTATTTATTTTTATTTTTTTTAACTCTTGCACTTTGAAGCTTTTCTCAGGTCAAGCTGGGCAGAGGCTCAGTGATCACAGTGCTCGTGACCTCTCTCTCTGCTCTCTTCCCCATTAGAGGCTGACCGGTCTTCCTCCCCTAAATACTCTTGCCTTTAACCTCTGACTGCTGCGAACAACTCACTGGCACAGAGACCAGGGTCTTCAGAGTAGCCTGCCTGAGGTCTGTGCTCTACCCTTGCTTGAAAGCATATCTTGTACAATCAGGAACTCCATTCGTTCTTTCCCACAATGACAAACAAGCGGTTGCCAGCAAGGGCAGTATGACAATTGAAATCATGTACAACCTGCTCTCTGTATCCATGGGTTCCACATCTGTGGTTTCAACTAACTGTGCATTGAAAATATTAAAAACAATCGTATTGCTGCCATATGCAAACAGACTCTTTTCCTTATTATTTCCTACACAATGCAGCATAACGGCCATCTATGTAGCCTTCCCATTGTGTTAGTGTTCAAAGTAATTGAGAGATGATTTAAAGTATACAGGGGTAAAGGCCTATGCTGCATGTATGTAAGTATTACATCACTCTATATAACTGTCTTGAGTATCCGCAGATGTTTTCATCCATGGAGTGTGGGGTTGTCCTCGAACCAACTGCTGGCAGATGCCAAGGGATGACGATATTTCTTATGTCCTAGATTGAGAGGAAACATTAAATACTTGTCTTATACTCAGCCCAACCCAAAGTGTATCCTCTTTAGGTGATCAATAAATATTTGCTGAATGCATAGAATGAGGGTAGATAGGGTAAGGTGGGCTCTTCATGTTGATGGGCATGGAATCAAAGTATTACTCTTCGTATGAAACTCACTGTGGGTTAGAAGCTGACAGACAGAGTGATGACCGAGCTAGTTTACCCAGAGTCTTCTAAGGTCTAAGTCCACTGCTGTCCCCTCTTCATGTCCCAGTGAAAACAGTACAGGGTCAAGCACGTTCGGCAGATGTCTTCTTTTATGTCCTCTCTATCTAGAGATGCAGAGCAAGTGCGTTAAAGGTAAAGGAGGCTTGCTATGGAGAAACCTGTTTATTGTTAACTAAATGTTTCCCGGCTTATTTGGCAGTGGCTTTGTGTGGATGTATTTAAATCTACTGACATCTCCTGGGATGAGGGTTCCATTGGGTAGCAAGCATTTTTAGACTGGGAATATAGTTCAGTGTTTGTTTAGCATGTGCAAGATCCTGGCATTGTTCCATAACTAGAGGAATTGGAGAGAAAGATGATGATGATGATGATGATGATGATGATGAGGAGGAGGAGGAGGAGGAGGAGGAGGACGAGGGCAGTGAAGGGGAGGCAGTGGCAGAGGCAACATTTTAGGAGATACTGTCCTTCACTGGGACACTTGTAAGTTCAAGGTCAGCTTGGAGGGGACCATATTAGCAAGAGGAATCCTCTGTATTGGGAAAGTGAAGACTAGTGAGGTCCAGCTGTCAGAAATGTCACCCACCTCTTATCCCTGTCATTTGCTTTTGAGAGGCTCAAAATGACTGAATATTTAGAGAACTTTTGTGAGCATGGCCATGGTCTGCAGACAGGTGCCTGTTTCTGTGAGGACTGTTTTCAGGAGTAGGAATGCAGCCCTGGCAGATCAAGGACTTGTTTCCAACAAGTGGTACTTTTCTGTTGCACCTCATTGATCAAGGCGGATGTTTGTAAAGCATGTGAGTAATGACATTTACCTTTCTCATCTCCCTCAGTCCCAGCCGCATGTAAGGGAAACAGACCTTCGGATAGCTGGCAAAGAGAAATGGCCTTTATCAAATTAACAAATGAGGCTTGCATCAAGACACGCATCTCTAAATTGTGACTAGTTGAAAGCAGTTTTCTCCTGAGATATGTTGGGGAGCCTTTGCCACCCTCAAGGTGGATGAAGGTTTGTCATTTGACTATAATTTTGTGGCTTTAACCATGAAATAGTGACCCAGAGGTAGTATTTCCTATAGGAATCATTTTTCCACCTGTTATTCATCTTACAAAGGTAAATGGTATGTGTGTGTGTGTGTGTGTGTGTGTGTATGTGTATGCTGTGTATGCATGCACACACAACTACACATGAGGGGGGAAGGACTGTGAACTAAAGTTCCTGGGGATTTTGTAGTTTGACTGGTGAGAACATCATGATTTCAGAGAGTCAGAACACTGCAGGTAGAGAACCCCAATCATCTTGGTTTATCTTTAGTTTTTTTAAAATAGATATTTATTGCTCACCCCTGTATCTGACTTATCATCCTTCTGACTACCAAGTAAAACATTCAGAATATATTCTTAGCAAACCATTAGCTTCTATCAACCCCAAAGCTAAGAATGTCATCAGATAGCATCTAAAACCTATAGTAGCATTTTTCCTACTTTGCTGTAACCCGCCTGCCAGTGGTCTCAATGTAGTTGGTGAATGCTCTGATTTATGACTACCTTTTGATCTGTGTTCATACCAGTTCATACAACCATTTCCATGATGGCTCATGTCAACCTAGGCTATGCAAATCTGTTTCCAGGTCACACTTACTCATATATGGGTCAGTGTAAAGTGTCTCTTATAGCCTTTGGAGGGAGAGTTGTTTTGCATTGACAAAGATACAATTCCAGTGGTGTTTGGCCAGGGACATCAACTAACAATCCACTTGCACAATTGTTGGGCCTGCAGTACCCTCAGTCTGTACCTAGTTCCAGAGTGAATAACAGTTGCTAACACACACCCCAACAGAACTCCTCTGAGACCCATTCATAACATACCACACTGGTGATTCTATCAGCGTTTAAACTGTTTGGTGACTGAGTTTAGAATTATAGGAATCGGAGAAATGAATTAGCAGTAAATCAAGTCCCAGCTGAGTTCAAACCCAACTGCAGTGAGTTTTAAATTTAAACTATCTTGCTCTGATGAAGCAGTTGTAAGTCAAGTGCTGGAGCTCTGTTGCTCTCGACTTAGGAGAAACATGGCCGTCACCCTTTGAGGGAAAAACCCTGAGAACAGCTTGTATTGATTCCACCTGTTATTTGCCACTTCATTTTTTCCTTATAAGCTGCTCTCTCTCTCCTCTCTCTCTCTCTCTCTCTCTCTCTCTCTCTCTCTCTCTCTCTCTCTCTCTCTCTCTCTCTCCCCCTCCCCCTCCCCCTCCCCCTCCCCCTCTCCCTCTCCCTCTCTCCCTCCCTCTCCCTCTCCCTCTCTCTTCCTCCATGAAGTAGGAATCCTATTTGCAGGGACAGAACAGAAGGCGGGTGGGAGAGGAACTTAGGCCCACAGGGGACTGGACTATTATTCATCAGTTTCTCTTTGGCCCTGCCCAGGCCAAGTCACAGGGAAGGGGAATCTGGGGCTGAGGGTGGTGTCATGTGTCTTGTTTTCCTGATTGGGACATATTTGAGTCTTCTTTCTGCGAGATCCACACAGACAATCAACAAAGAGAACAGTCCTAGGCAGCAGCAGACTGTCATGTCGCAGTTGTCAGTTGTGGTATAATAGGAAGTCATTTACGTAAGTTACAGGGTCCTCCGACTGGAGCTTGTCAGAAATATGGCCACTGCTACTTCAGGTTGATTTTTTTTCTCTCCTGCAACATAATCCTGTGGTTTTCATTTTCAGAGCAATTGAAGAAGAATTATGTGCTGGTCAGGGAATAGGGAGGCCTACCTTCTAATCCTATATCTGCTGAGTATTCTCCAGTCAGTTCTATCTGGGCGACACCTCTATTTCTGTTTCTTTAATGCCAGTATTAGTCCTTCTGCCGCTCACCTGCAGCCCAGGAATATGAATATGGTCATGCATATTAAAGACCTGGTTTCAGAAAGCAGGGTCTATTTACACACAGGGTCAAGAGATAATAAAGAAAGAGTGGTAGAGCTAGTTTCTCACCATGATTCTGGGTGAGATTACATGGTGTCTTCCATTTACTGATCTGTAAAGAGCTATAAAGGATTAAACCCATTTGCCTGGGGCCAGGAAGAACAATGCGCTTGGGACAGCAGGGGAAAGCAGGACTGGATGGTTAGCATCAGAAACAGGGGTCTGGGCAGGGTAGGTCAGAGAGTTGTGTCCCAACTGGATCTTGAGCTGGGCACTTTGAAGAAGGAAAGAGGCAAGGTTTCCCTACAATCTCACTTTTCAGTGCACTCCATCCCGATATATGTAGCTATTTTAGCTGGAGAACTTTACTGTGATGTTAAAGGAGATTTTCCCCACTATCCTATCAACCGTTTATTCAGCCAGGGTCTACTGAGTGCCTACTATGTGCCAGAAACTGTGGAAGAATTGGTTACAAAGGAAAGGGCTTTCCCCACTTCTTTAGGGAACAGTGTATCATGGACATAGCACAGTGTGAACAGAATCTAAATGAATCGTGGGAAGGATGGGGACAGGATGAGATCATAAGTGGGCATGTGTCCAAAAACGAGAAGGAGGATGTAGAGAAGACCCTAGGCTGGAGGAAATGCAAAAGTGAGTCTTGAAGGGTTAGTAGAATGGTGAGCATACAAAGAGAGGCTTGAGGTGGAGGGAACAGCCTAGGGAGGCAGGGAGAGGATGTGATAGTGCAGCTCTGGGGTCCTATAAAACAGTTCAGGGCCACGTGGGAAGGGGTGGGGAGAAGCCATGCCAGGACCTGCATAAATGTCCCAGGGAGGGGCTTTCCCTATAGGCAAGGGGTCAAGCTTTGAGGGATAATCCAAGGAAGAGAACCAATATGATCAGAGTCTCCTGTAGAAAGGTCTCAATGGGGACCATGCAGAGAATGGTTGGAAGTCACAGCACTCTAGGAACTCAGGGGAGACCTGAGCAGGAGTCAAACAAAGTTAGTGAAAAAATATAAGAAAGAGAGAGCCTTGAGAGGTGTGAGGAGTTCAAGTTAATGATGGTAGCCACGGTGGTAAAGGGATGCAGAACAAGGGAAGGGGAGCTGGGGATCTTATAGGTGTCTAACTTGAGCATCTGGTGGCAAGTGAAATCCTTTATAAAGCTGAGATTTCCAGATTGGGACAGGGCTGGGTGAGGGTGAAGGTGACCAGAAAAACCAGTGGATAGGAACGTCTTCTGCCTACCCGTGCTGGGCTTGTCTTACCTCTGTGACTGTGGACTTTAAGAGCTCACTTTGGGATCTGGAAGCAGCTTGGTAAACTAGGGAGAAGATGCATGGATTTTTACATTTTTCAAATGATTCATGTTTTGAATTAAACATGCTGTCTCGAACAATTTACTTGAAATGCTTCTAGCAGTTCTCCGGGCATCCACCTAACTTTAGGAGAGCCTCACTCTTTCCCAGTATTAAAAAATGACAGTCCTGGGAGGCTGAGTAGTACCCACAGGATTAAAGAGCAAGCTTGGAGGAAAGATGACGATGGAGAATGATAGGCCTTTGTTCTGCTCCTTTTCTTGTTTAGTTTCTTGGTACACACCCCCCTCTCCATGGCTGCGAGTCTGCATTCCAAACAGTACGGTCTAGTGAAAGAAGTTTCATCGACCTAAGAGATGACACATAGATTTTGACCTTGCCCCTCAGGAATAATGGCTTGTTTATCTAGTCCAACATCCTGGGTGATAGTGAAGCATGATAAAAAGACAGGGTAAATTAGAGGGGCACGTGATGAGGAAGAAGTCTCTCATCCTGGGGTCTAGTTTGCCTTTCCTGCTGAGAGTCAGGACATTTCAACACAACTGATAAATCCAAAATTACCTACAGAGAAAATATGTGTTTTCCTAAAGATATCTCCAATAAGAATGTTAAAAGTCACAGACTACACTTATGTCCAGAGTGTTTGTGACCTTGAGCTTGGCCTTTCCAACAGTTCACTCTCATCCCGAAATTCAAATGATGCACCTTGTAAAACCATGTATAATTTCACTTACAAAAGCAAAGTCTAAGAAATAACTAAGCCAGTTTCTATATTTTAACTAAACCAGTTCATATATTTTCATTCAACTTTTAAGCTTGGCTTTAAAATTTAATGTTAATTATGTAAGAATGTAACTTAGAAAGCCTCAAGATTATTTGTGTGCATGCACACACACACACACACACACACACAATCTCCATGGTGAAGTCACCTGTGCTGGCTAATTTTATATCAACTTGATAAGGCTAGTTGTGACACCCTGTGCCTAGTAGGCCATCAGAGGAGGGAATCCAACTGAGAAAATGCTCCCATAAGATCAGGCTGTAGGCAGGCCTGTAGTGCATTTTCTTACTTAGTGTAATTGTGATTGAAGGAGGAGGACCCATCCTGTTGTGGGTGGGGCCACCCCCGGGCTGGTTGTCCTGGGTCCTATAATAAAGCAGGCTGAGCAAGCCATGAGGAGCAAGCAAGCCAGCAAGCAGCAGTTGATGGAGGCGTGGACTCTCCGTCCACTCTTGCCTTCAGCTTCCTTCCTACTTCAGTTCCTGTCCTGAATTTCTTTGATGCTGAACAGTGATGCGGAAGTGTGAGACAAACAAGCCCTTTCCTCTCCAGGTGCCCTCCTTTTCTTAAGCATCTCCCTCACTCTCTAACATTCACACTTACCTTAATAAACTTTCTCACGTTGTTTCACTCTGGCCTGTCCTAAAATTCCTTTCTCCAGGATCCAGCTTTACCTAAATGGCGGTCTCTAAGGGGGAACTCCTCAAGTTGCTGGTGCGTGTCATTGGAACCAACACTAAACAGTAGGAACCAGTTTGCAGAGTTGGGGTGACTGGATAGGTCTGGCTTGGTCCAGAGTGTTAAAGAAACTTTTTATTGTTAAAAGTCCTTTTAGGCAGGCCGGTTCCCATCCAGGGAGCTCAGGAGCTACACTCCCTCTGTGGTTATAGTTTTGCTTCACACTGCTATGGTGAAGGCTCTTGAATTGATATGCCAAGCAGAGCTCAGTGCCTAGTGCGTATTAAAGCAGTGTTTGTTGCCTGTCGTGTGCTTAGCATTCTACAGGAAGGGTTCCATTCTGTGGTCCCTATTCTCAGTAGAAGATATAGACTGGGCTGCTGGCGAGACTCTGATTCAATGTGCTCCTTCTGAGGCCTCAGCATACAAACTGGAGAGAACATGTCATTTGCTTTGAGTGGAGTTTGGAGAAGAAATATACTAAACTTTTGGAACCCCCTGTGCCTCTGTGGAAGGTGATCAATCAGTCTTAGGTGAGGAGTGAAGGGCTCAGACTAGCACAACCACTGTTCAAACCAATTCTTTCAAGCCAGGCTTCCAAGAGTTCAGCCCAGAGGTCTCCTGTAGCTGCAGAGACGATGATGGCTCTGTTATCTGCTAGGTCATTTCTGGGCATCTCAGTTGATACTAAACATGGCTGACCCATGGGCTTCCTCCTGGAACGGAGCTGGAATAGGATCTGGGGTAGGGGTGCAGGCAGTGTTTTGGGGTACTCCCCTTTCACAGATCCACAGAAGCAGCAGAATTGCTGGTCATATCTACTCACGCCTCTGTGCTCGGTTTTGTGCATGCTTAACTGTTCTCAATATATTGTGTGCAATGTGGCTGCACTTATGCCCTTGGAAAAGTCAGTGGTTTCTCTGGTTTATCTGGTAGCACACTCTTTCCTTACTAGGGTGCAGAGAGCAGGGCTTGAGACCCTGGGAAGGGAAGTAACGTAACCGCAATGCTTGTGGTCGGAAAGGAAGGAGACACCTAGCTCTCCTGGGGGAACTCTACACTGCTCTTGTGCCTCTAGAAGTGGGGATCTGAGTCCCACCCACAGCTCTCTCCAAGCCTTGACAAAGGTATGGATCTCTGTGACTCCCCTCTTCCTACATTGCCTTCTTGTACTTCTTTTTGGAGGCTTCTCATTGACCAATGTGTAGCCTGACATCCTCAGAGGGGAAACTGGTCATCTGGGGAAAGGAGAAGACTCAACAAGAGACGTTAAATGCTCTGGATTCAGTGTGCCAACCATGTACATCGTGTGAAATCGGATGGAGACTCAGGGCTGACGCTGAGCTCTGGACTGTGTGTTGGGTGGAAGTGGAGAGAGCAAGCTTTGATGATCCCAGCCTTCTCGCTGTTAACCCTCCCTACTCAGCCCCCCTCATTCCCGTTCCTCCTTCCAGGACTTAAGCAAGACTGGCCTTTCTTGGCAAATACTTAGAAACGGACTCATTAAATAATTTGTATAAACTGTGTTTATGTTACTGACTGTCATTATCCAGTGAAATACTATTTTATTTGCATTAGAATTTACAGTGATGTAATTGCTCTCAGTTTTAATTTGACGGGGGCCTGTGCTGGTGCATTCAAGAGAGCCAGAGTAAAAGTCTAAGGCATATCACACAGCCAAATATAGAAAATGAATTCTGCAACTGTCAAATAAAATTTCCCCAGCACATATTGTTTTGAAAGAATGGCATTTTCGCCTAAAACTTATATTTGCAAACTTTAAGATATTGCCAGGCATGGAAGAGACTTTAACTGGCTAACCAAGGTTTTGAACACTCTTCCATTCCAGCCATTTCCTGGGTCCAGGCCTTTTATTTTATTTTATTTATTTTTTTCCCTGTGACAGCAGTAGCTTACTTAGAGACTCTCTGCAAAGCCAGCCTGCCAAGAGTTTCCTAGTAAATTGCAATTTATTGACTTTATTTTGGGTATTTCCATTTACTTAATTGCACACTTCTTGAGAGCAACCATCTTCACGCACACATTTATAATTCCCGCTGGACCCAACATAATGTTTGATTTTCTTCTTTCTTCGCATACTCACTATGTTTTCTGAGCTTCAAAAGAGGAATATCTTTTTCTTTTGGCTTATTCTTTTATTATTATTCGTAGTATTTTTTATTTTTAAGATGGAACTTTTCTATGTAGTCCAGGCTGGCCTTGAACTCTTAGTAAACCTCTTCTCTCAACCTCCTGAATTTCTGGGATTATAAGCATGTGCTAAATCGTGACTAAAAGGAGTGTTTGAGTGGCCAGATGGTGGAGGGCATTAGCTACCGGGAAACAGTGAGTGCACAGGAAGTGGGAGGCAGTTTCCTAGGGGAATCTGCATGTGGAGATAGCTGCGTGTTAGCGTGTTGAACCTATTTAGTCATTCTTACTTCCCAGTGGATGGTGAATGGGCATCCAGAGAGCTGGGGCTTGATCACACACTTACCGTATCTCCTGGAGGGGGGTATGGGGGCGGGAACTGTTAATGCTTCCTTTCCAACATGAAAACACCACTACTACACTGGGCTGATTTCCTGTTGTCTTGAGCCGGAAAATTCTGAGCTTTTATAAACATCAAACACACACACACACACACACACACACACACACACACACACACACACACACGATAGTTGTAAAAATCCAGGAAATAAAGAGATCTTTCTTAGAGGGCACAAACAGCTGCCCTTGGCAGCTGCTTACCTATTTTCAAGCCTTTCCTTCTCCACTCTTTTTATCTTCTGCTAAGAATGTATCCAATAGCAGGCTTTTGCCAGCTCACTTCCTATCTGTCTTGTCTGAGTCAAACACCCTGTCTGTCGGGGATGGCAAGTTGGGAGCCTTTGCAGGGGATGATGGGAACACCCCAAACTCTGGTAGTGGCTAGGAAGGCTTCCTCTTTTTTTTTTTTTGGCTCTCTCTGTTCATTAGTTAGGGGTGACTCTGCCTCTGACAGGATAGGCATCACGTGCAAGGGGTGAGTATAGCAAATCCCAGGGTCAAATTTATGTGCATGGCAGGCTGCAGCTCAGAGGCATCAGGAATTAGGAGCAGCCCTGCCCACCTTCATTTTGGGTTACATGATCATCTGCAGTCTGGTATTTTTTATCTCATATATGCATGGATATATATATATGTGTGTGTGTGTGTGTGTGTGTGTGTGTGTTTGAAATTTAAAATCTGAACCTATTTTATTTTTATCACATTTAATTTGGGGTGGAGGGACTTTTTGTTTTGACGGATTGCTTCAAACAATGGGTTATGCCCATCAGTGGGCTGAGCCTTACTGTAATACCACAAGACTGCTTTTGGATTGTCTCATTTGACCTTCCCAAGTCCTGGAATTTGTCATCTGCAAGTTTGATAAATGTGATTCCCAGTCTTCATTCAAATTACTGATAAAAATGTGCAACAGTCTAGCACCAAGGACAGAACCTCTCGCCATGACGTTTCCTATAGAGCATCCCTTCCGAGTTTGACAAATAACCATTGAGTTGCTGTTTCTGGGTCTGGGAGTGCCGAGGACCCAGCATAGACTCCGGAGGCAGACAGACCCATCAGTGCAGCCGACTGATGCCACACGGACAGATTGTTTTCAGTAATGACAGATAGGTGACAGTTGTAGGCTTTCTTCTGTACTCCCTGACACTGAAAGCAGATTATGAACTCACTTCTCCCCCTCCTGCCAACCTTTGTCTGTCACCAGGCCCACCCAACTCTTACTGGTGAGAAAGGACATGCTGTCTGTCCCAGCTGCTCTGCCAGGAGACAGATTGCTAAGACAGTAAGTCCCTTCACCTCCCACCACACACACACACACACACACACACACACACACACACACACACACACACACAGAGGGTGTTGGAAATGCAGGTGATAGAGGCCCCTTCTTTTGGTCCTGGAGTGAGACAAAAATATTTTCTGCATGGTCCACAGATGAGGAACTTTGTAATATACTGACTTGGTGACTCTGGTGGGTTTATCTGAGGCAGAGGCAGCAATACTTTAGGCGTAGGTTCCCATTCACCTTCTAGTGCAGTGGTTCTCAGCCTTCTTAATGCTTTAACTCTTTAATACAGTTCCTCATGTTGTGGTGACCCTCAACCATAAAATTATTTTTGTTGCTACCTTATAAGTGTAATTTTACTACTGTTATGAATCATAGAGTAAGCATCTGTGTTTTTCAACGATCTTAGGCAAACCCTGTGAAAGGGTCTCTTGACCCTCACCCAAGGGGGTCATGACCCAGAGGTTGAGAACCACTGCTCTGGTAGGATCAGTGGGTAAGACTGTTCTGAAGGCTGGAACTCAAGACATAATGGGAGTCCTATGTAAGAATACGGCCACAAAGGGCTCTGTGCTGCCAGACACTTATGCCCATAGGCAAAGATTCTTGGAAGCAACTTCTAACCAATCCTCTGTCTTTGACATCAGTTTCCATTGAAAAATTCTTCCGAACACCTCTCTTGCTCATTAGCGAATCCAGTGATGCCTGCTGAGACAGTGCAGTTTGAACGCTAAGTGTGGGCTCTGAAGGAGGCTTTCAACCCCGCGTTCGCCAGCTGTGTGTGCGCATGCACGCACCTCATGGATCCCAGTGCTCGCGATGCATTTGAGTAAAAGCGCAAAGCTGAGGTAGCTTAAAACATCTTCCTTTGCTCGTGGTTCTACTACCCACAGTTTACGCTACAGTCATCCACGAGCCAAATACACTAAATGGAAACCTCCAGAAATTTGTTACGTTTACAATCATGCACCATTGTGAGTAGCATGAAATCCATGCCCTCAGGTGACTCACACTCAGGACTTGAGCGACTTCTTTCTGCATTGTGTCTACACTGTACGCTACCCGCCCATTTTGTTATGGTTTCCATGGTACTACAGCACTTGTGTTTAAATACTTGTCTGATAGTATTTCACAGTGCCTGCAACATTCATCTTCAGCATGTCTCATCACAGAGGCATCACACAGCTATAAGTAGAGTGAGTCGCTACAGTTAGATATGGAAGAAGAGAAAAATACCCGGATTTATACTATATTCATTGTAGTATATTGCTATACTTGTGGCATTTTTTTATTACTTATTGTTGTTAGTCACTTATTGTGCCCAATTTTACATTAAAGTTCATTATAGTTGTGATGTACATATAGGAATAAATAAGCAGTATTTGTGGTATTCAGCACTATCTACAGTTTTGGATACCCAGTGGGAGTCTTTAAATGCATCATTTATGGATAAGAGAGAGATTATTATAATTTACAGATATCACCTCAGCTTCTTTGGCTGTGTCCTTGTGTTGCTTATTTCTGCTGCTATCCAATTTCTCCATCCCTAAAAGGTTAAGTAATACATTAAGGACCACTGTGACAATTAAAGGACACACACGGGAACTAGTTTGTGTACGGTTTGGCATATATTAATTGTCCAATTGGTAGAAGCAGTTACAATGTTGTGCAAAGCTATTCCCTTCTCTTCAGACCTAAAGCTTGTTAGTTCTGCTTCTTGCCACCCTGAACTTGAATCCTCCTCTTGCTTTATAGTCACATCTATTTCTGCACCAGGCTTCAGCAATCCTTGGGGTTCTGTGAACCAGCGGTAAGAGACGAAGCACAGGGAGCTGTTCTTACGGCATCTATTCTATTCTCTCTCTCTCTCTCTCTCTCTCTCTCTCTCTCTCTCTCTCTCTCTCTCTCTCTCTACCTGAATACAACCTCTTTAAGAAGGACTTCAGATATTTATAGGGTTTCCTTCATTTATGGAAAAGTCAAAAATTCCTCAAGAGTCTAGATTTAGCAGCCATTTTTACACAACCAATCTAGGCTCCGTTTGTCCATTTATTTCGCCGGTACCAGCATGTAAGTGTACTTTATTTTTATAGCACTCACAGAGGTGATACAGATAATGCCCCCTCTCCAGCCACAGGGATGCTTATTGGTTTTTTTTATTCTGTTTTTCTACCGGAGACTCTAAGTGTGGTTTTAGGAGAGAGAACACAGGAAACTCTTGGCAGTGATTAACCACTGCTAAGTACTGCATAGACACTATGCCAAGCATTGAAGGACATGATCTGCTAATGTCTGCCTACAATGAGTCCCAAGGCTGAAATGGTTCACTGGAGACCTGAGGGGTATGTTCAATGCATGTGGCATCTACTGACTTGTACAAGCTCAATTGCACCCAACAGGGATAGTTATGAAAACACCCCATTTCTACTGTGTTCAGCCCCAGGTCCTGGTTTCCTGCCAAGATAACCTTAGACCACATAGCAAGTCCCCCTGAGATTTTCCTGCATGGTTTTCACAGTGTGTGGCCAGCTATCCAATCAGAATCCGTTGCCCCAAGGCATCCTGGTTGTCAGAGAATGTTTAGTTCTCCCAGGCACCTCAGCTCTGAAAATAAGTACCATCTCTTCATGGTGACATACTCTTCAGCTCGGAACACTGGGTTATTCCCAGATACACTCTTTTTTTTTTTTTTTTTTTTTTTTTTTGGTTTTTCGAGACAGGGTTTCTCTGTGTAGCCCTGGCTGTCCTGGAACTCACTTTGTAGACCAGGCTGGCCTTGAACTCAGAAATCCTCCTGCCTCTGCCTCCCAAGTGCTGGGATTAAAGGCGTGCGCCACCACCGTCCTGCAATTCCCAGACACACTCTTACTGGCAGAAGAAGGAACCATAGGTTGACTGTGGAGAAAGATGATTAGCTATGTATATTGACAACGAAAACTTGGAAAGCCTGAAAAAATTCTCTCTCTCTCTCTCTCTCTCTCTCTCTCTCTCTCTCTCCCTCTCCCTCCCTCTCCCTCTCCCTCTCTCTCTCCCTCTCATGTGTATGTGTTAAAGATGATGAGTCTTCTACCTCCCAGTGTAGCCAGATCTGAATAGAATAGTTTTTCCACTGCAGAGCGTACCATGCAGGAAAATTGTCCCTTCCGTTCTGTCCTCCAAAGAAAACTAGGCATCTCTGGTACATGTTTCTCATTAGATCCCTGCCCCAGGATTCTCGTCAGAGTCATCCTTCATTCTCCAGCCATCTACAGTGATGACAGAACAGCCCATGGCTGATAGTGCATTTGGTTTGAAAATAGTCATCATCTCCATGTCTGTCTCTATAATCACCTGTCGTCATCCAAATAGGGATCCTTAGACAAAATCAAGGAGTTACATTTTGCTGTGAGCACACCATACAGTGTCTCCTTTGCATCTCTTTCCTTTTTTCAGATAAGGTCTCTAATGCGTTATACTGTAGTTTATTTATTTTATTCATTCAGTTTTAGATAGGGTCTCACTCTGTAGACTAGGCTAGAATTGAACTCACAGAGAGCTTCATCTGCCTCCTATGCTATAGTATATACACCCACATCCCACAGGTAAGACATTTTCATAAGCTCCATTAGCTGGTCTTACCTCTTCTTGCACAGGGAAGTGTTTCTTTTCTGTTCCACCACAATGATTTCTACTTACCGAGGGCTGAGGGAACAGATGGCACAGAATTCCCTAATTTTCAGTTAATATCCAGGTAAACCTGTGAAGATCTCAATGTCACATCTTCCTTTTCTCTCTTTCTCTTTAGTGTTCTCTTTAGTATCTTCTAATCTCAGAGACATAGACGTGACGGAGGATGTCCTCTAGGACAGGGATTCTTAACTCCCCCTATTTTACTCCTGGCCCTTATTTCCTGAGAAAGTCTTAGGTGATTCTAACTTTAGAGTTATGTGAAGTAGGTTTACAACTCAAACATTTTCTGACTATAAATCCTAAAGGAATTTATTTTAAAACAACTCTTCAGCAGTTAAGTATAGTTTTACTACTTATTAAAGATGAAAGTAAATTTACATACTAGTAAGTTGGACACACTTGTTTATTTTTTCTATAGAGAATTAAATCTTGGTTAAATATCTCATACTGTCAGACACAGAACATTTTCAGCATTTTTCAGATTTTATCAGTATTTTGATTCTATAATCAGCAGTGCAAAGACTGCCACGTCATATAGACACATGGCACAGAATGTCAGAAGTACGTACGTCTAGGTCCATTTTAGAAATTGTTGGAAATTCTGTCCTAATCTGAAGCCAAAATTCATTTAATGATTAAAAAAATGAAACCTAATTGGCAACTCAAACAGCACTTTTAAAAAAATATTTATTTTTATTTATGCCTATGAGTATTTGGATATGTACCGCGTGATTCACTGGTCCCCACAGAGGCCAGAAGTGGGTATGGGCAAATTGTTATGTTTTTACAGGATTGAAAAATGTTGTGGGCAAGGTTCAAACCGTGCAGTTCATCATACACAGGACTCTTGACCCTGAGCTGAGATGCTTCTTGCAGTTCCTCATTGGTGTTGCTGGGCAGGACGTCACGGCTAGGCTAAGGTTTACATGCTGTGTGTTCGGACCCAACGCTGCAGCGAAAGCTGCGTGACGTAACCTAGGGAGCGCTGCCCGGCACGCTTCGGATTCATTACGTGCTTGATTTTGAATTAATTTCTGGTCGCTATGCTCCGGAAACCTTTTATCGCTGCCAAGGTTTTCTCCACCTCCACAGTCAACTACCTGGTGACCCACAGCATCAGAAGCTGGGCAGCAGGAGAAGGTTCTTGAGAAAAGCATAATGCTTGACTCGAAGAAATAGCATGCCAACACCGCGCTTCCGAGGGTGTCGGCTGGTACAGGGAGACTTTGCTAGAACTTCTGGAACACTTGACAGGGAAGTGCCGTGCATCTCTGTTGATCTGCCACCTTGTGTTTCCCACTAGGTCAGCTGTCTCTGGCCCCTGTGTCTTTCATTTCATGCGAGGAACCTGACAGGAAGTTCTGCCCCTGGGCTCATGGCTGTCACTCCTTCACTCTTCTAATGGGTCAGGTCAGGTTTGAACTTGGAGATGTTTCTGTAGTGCTGTGAGCCTCTCGGGAAAAGGTATGACTAGTCATAATGTAGAAAATCGTTCAAGAGCCACTGAGAGCTGCCTTCTCCCTGTCCCCACGCTTCCTTTAATATACGTCCTCATTGCCATTTTCAGGAAGTGTGGGCTTCAGGGGGAGCGGGTCACAAACCACAGCTGGTGCCAGAAACAGAGCTCAGGATGTAGGCCCTGCTGGGTCTCTAGGTCATACACATGTGGAGACCCGGTGCCAAGGGAGAGAGGCAGGCAGACAAGAGGTTAACTGTGTCTGAGTCACACACTTAAAGACTGGCTTCTCCAGCAAGCAGGGCAGAAAAAGGAAGCTAATTTCCATGCCCCCTGTTGAGGGGCATAGGAGTTGTGGGGTGAGGTGGGGTGGGGTGGGAAGCGTTGCTTCTCAGTAGTCTACCCAGGGCTATGGAACCAGTTTTGTCACCGGGCAGGGTTTGCCACAGGTAACTGCTGGGCAAGTAGGAAAAAAAATATTCTTGATTTCTAATTGCCTTTGAGTCTGCTGCATGGTCCACCCCTACTGGTGTTCCTTTGGAGGGCAGAGCCGAGGCACCAATGGACTTTGTACACATAGGCATCTCTTCTAATGCTTATCTCCGAGAAAGTGAAAACTAGGCCTTTGCAGCCCAAATCATGTTTCAGAGCTCACCTGAGCCACAATAGCAAGGCGAGCGGGTAATCAGATCCCAGTTCATCTGGAAACCTCATACTTGCAAAACCTTTCCTCTCAATCATTTCTAGAGCCTTCCTGCTCTGCTCAGAGGTATGTCACAGGAAGTGTGGAACTGAGGGAGGGGAGTAGTAGTCTCTTAGAGGTGGAGACCTCTAAGGCTGCCTTGCTCAGGCCCCGACTTTTGCAGTAAAAAGCCCAGACTTTGGGGGGAGGGGGTGACTAAGACTAACGCCCCCCACCCTGCCCCCAAACAAATGAATCCTACTACAGAATCTTTTGGAGAGCAAATGTTCATTGAGAATTCAGTTGGTTCTTCTAAGCTTGTTCTTAGTATTTTGAATACAGGTCTAGGAGTTAGGGCTTCATACTGAAGTTCTGGGTAATCCTTCCAGCTGTGATCTTGGACACCATCTCTGAATGGCTTTCCCAACACCAATTAACTTCTGTCCTCCCTGCTGGTCCCATTAACTCTCACCAGGAACTTCGCTGCAGAAGGGAGGAGGCAGGGGCAAATACTTAGCTTCCCACCAACTGTCAACTTTGGCTGCGTCTTCATTGCATTCCGGACATTGATTTTACATGTCCCCTCTCAGCAAACCTGTTAATAAGATTCTTTTCCTTCCTCTCCTCCCTTCAGCCTCTTCAGCCTGGCCCCGTCTCCTGGTCAGACCTTGATTACATGTCTCATTGATTCCATTCAGCTATTTATTAATACACTAATTAGTATGTTCGTTTAAAGGAGAGTGACACTGCGTGCTTTTAAAACGTAACTGCACAGAGGTGCAGGTTAATGGGGACTTCTGTTTATTTAACATCGGTGGTTGGTGTGAAGAGGATTCGTTTTGGATGTTAAAAGGACATGGAGGGTTTTTCCAGGGCTTAAATCACTTTAGCTGACAATCAGGAACACCCTTTGAAAAGTGACACCTAGAATCATATTTCACTTTCCTTCTGTGAGCTTAGTCTCCGTGGTTCAGTTAGGAAACCAGGAGAAGGCCAAAATGGGGCAGAGCTGCCTAGACAGTCTTCTCTAGACAGGTCTGATCTATCTGGGTTGATCTAGATAGATCTGATTTGTTTTTCTTGGACTGCTTGGTATTAATCAGGGCAGGTGAATTTAACAACTTTAACAACTGCCAACTCTCACTGGGTAAATACTTTCCAGTTTCTTATGGCTTACTATGTATGTGATGTCGCATCACACAGGTTTAGGATCCCAGACTCATTCTACCTTGTTTCTCTGCTCTCTCTATGATCTAGTAATTCAATACTGGTTCTTTTGCATCCTTCCAAGAGAGGAGGTACAGAAGCCCCCACTCCTATGCTTTGGAGATAAGTTCCAAGACTCCCTTGTGGATACCTGAAAACTGATAGTTTTGAACTCTCTTTATATAAAATCACTGTGAGAGTGTATCAATCAATCTGATAACTGAGATGGCTATTAAGTGGAGGTTACATTGAGGAAGAAAAAACACATATGATATGAATTTGTGTTTGATTATTTAAGTCTGGAGAAACCTATGGATCAATACTGGATGCTGATATTTCCCTAAAAAAGGGTGGTAATACAAATGGAGTGGAGATAGGAAGAAGACAAAAAAATAAATGGATTTAGACCTCTTTGGTGCCATCAGATGTCGGTAGCTAGGGGCTGGATTGAAACAGGGAGTTAGGCTAAGTTGTTACAGCTTAGATCCATCTAGGTGGCACGGTAGATGGGTGGAGGAACGTGGCCCGAGAGTGAGAGGCTTCGTTATGAACTGTCACTCTGGTGAAAAAGGTGCTGGGGGTTGTCTTAGTTAGGGTTACTATTGCTGTGACAAAACACCATGAGCAAAGCAGTCTGGGGAGGAAAAGGTTTATTAAGCTTAAGCTCCCACATCACTGCTCATCGTCAAAGGAAGTCAGAACAGGAACCTAAACAGGGCTAGAACCTGGAGGCAGGAACTGATGCAGAGAACATGGAGGGGTGCTGCTTACTGGCTTGCTCCTCATGGCTTGTTCAGCCTGCTCCATTTAGAACCCATGACCACCAGTCCAAGGATGGCACCACCCACAATAGACTGGGTCCTCCCACATGAATCCCTAATTAAGAGAATGCCCTAAGGCTTGCCCCACAGCCCAATCTTATGAAGGGCATTCCCCCGCTCCTATGAGGCTCCTGCCTTTCTGGTAATCTAGCTTGTGTCAAGTTGACATAAAACTAGCCAGTGCAGGGGTGGCAGAATGAGGGAGTCAGCGAGAGGGATAGTGAGAAGGTTTGGTCATGGGCCTAAGTGGTAATTAGACAGTGCAGCTGAGGGGCATAGAGGAGCCAGTAAGTAGCCAGGCTCCACCAAAGAGAGAGGTCAGCAAGGGAGAACAGAGGATAAGGGAAAATGTGAGCTCTTTTTGCCAATCTGACTTTGAGATAGCTGAAAGGCCCAGATAGACAGAGATATTATAAAGAAGAGGTATGGGTGCAGCCTGGGCGTCAGGGCAAGAGAGAACAACTGAGGTCTAGACTAGAGATGTGTAGCCACCCAGTGGAATGAGGGACTTGATAACAGAGCCAAAGCAACCTTGGGACTCTTGGCAGACAGAGTAGCTTGACTCCATTGCCTACCAACTGTGGGAAAGTATCTGTGCATAGCAGGCTTTCCATGCCATATGAGCACTAAATTAAGTTACCTTGTGGTTAAAATTCAAACTATGATTTTCCTAAGTTGGTTTGCTGTGCTTGGATATACGTGTCACACATAGCTTTTGCCAAGCACTGTATACTGACCAATGACTGCTCTCTTAATCTGACCCTGCAGGATCTTTCCGTAGCACCAGGGAACTAGTGGTCCCTTAACTTTGAATAAAACTTCTCTGATGGGTGAAGGGTAATAAAAGGATCAGGAGAGTAACAGAGGAAGGGACTTGCCTCATACTGTAGCTATGTCTGCATCTCTAGGCTTGGACTATCCTCAAGGGAGTGCCTTAAGGACCAGTACCCTGTGGCCCACTCCTGGACATCCTGTTTATAGAGGAAGGATCCTATAGGTTGGAGGCACTCTCGAGTTCAGGCTGGAGATCCAAATTCTGCCTCTCATCTTTTCTCCTAGGAAGAGGCCTCTCCCTTCCGAGGAAAGTTCATTCTGGGGAACAGAAGTAGATGTCCTTGAGGAGCCCCCAGAGCATCAGTGGCAGAGTTAGGCATGTTCCCCAAAGTCTAGACAGGATTCCAGCCTGTTCCTGGACCCTAGACTCAAACTCCCCTCCTCGGGAGGAAGTGTCCTATCTTCTTGGTTTTCTCCTTCTCTACCTACTGTGCAAGCTATAGTTCAGATGTAACTCCATCTGAGTAAGCTAGGAGTTCCTTTTTGAAAACGTTGAACTAATTGGTTAGTTAATGAATTATGTGTGTGGGTTTCTGCATAGCACAATGGATACATGGAGGTTATAGGGCAACTCACAGGAGTCAGTTCCCTCCTTCTACAATCTGGGAAGAAACTTGGGTTATCAAGCTTAGTGGTCAGTGCCCTCTGAGCTGTCACACCATGAGCTGAGAGTTGTAAAATCATTTTAAGAAAAAAAAAGTTTCCTAAGTTGCACATTGCTCTACAAACAAAACGAACCCCAAGGAGAACCTTAAAGATGTAGCCACACTTAACTCAAATGTTAGTTTGCATGAGTGATAAGGAGGCCTCTTTGCAAGCCCATTTTCTAAGACATCAAAATCAGGCAGTAGACCGGGTGAAGGAAACCTGCCCCAAGAGGTATTTCACAGTCCATTTATTTTGAATGCTTTATTTTTCAGGGTCTGTGGATCGGAGTTTCAAAAAATCCTTGGAAGGGCCAAATATATCATAGTGTCTGTGTTGACTGTGTTGGGCCCCAGGGATTTACCAACAGTTGCCAGGTGCTTCTCCTGGGCAGCCAAGTTCAGAACTATTTCAGTATCTGAACTCAGCCGCGCAGTTTAGACCTCAAAGAGAGTTATAGCTCACTAAGTGTTCTGTATGTGGGGTGATGAGGTTTTCTTGGACTGAAGTTTTCTTAGGTGTGGCGAGGATGGGGATACGTGTTATTCATGTAGATTAGGAAAGAACAGATTGATATTTTGTTCTCCTTGTCTGGCTGGGTATTTATTGGGAAGTGTTATTGCGGAATTCTTGGTCTGGGTCATTGGGCAAATTGTGACCGGCTGATTGGATGGATGGAGGAGATATCAAGCCTCAAACATCTGCTGCCTTTCGGCTGCTCTTCTCTGGCTGATGTTTCTGTTATCCGTCTCCGTGGCTGAGCCCCCTCCTTCAGTTCTCTCCATCCAGTAAACCACCCCGAAACACATGTAAAATGATAAGACACAAACAATAATGACAAATAAATAAATAAGTGAGTAAGTAAGTAAATAAAAATAACCACTTGGCATTTGAAATTGCCCCTGGCTCATCTGCTTGTCATAGAAATCCTCTCAGTCATCTCCCAATTAGAATTAAACTCTACTCTGAATTAATTTTGCATTAGGATTTAACTTGATTAAAGACAGGGACTGGGTGAGTCTTGAGCTCTGTTTCCTCCTGTGACGACCAAGTGCATCTCAACAACCAGGACTCTCTAACCCCTTCCCAAACTCCACTGGATATGGAACGTGACATTCCTCGAAACTCTTTTGAGGCTTTCCAAAGCTTGCTTTGTCTGTCTTGTCTCTCTCCCTCTCTCTCCCAGCAGCCCTGGAGCAAAGCCACCCATTGAAAGGGCTCTGTGTGGCTGGGTGTTTTCTTCAGTTTCATGTTTTGTTCGACAGCATTAGATCTGTTTGGGCTCAGACTCCCCGGGGCCGAGTGTGCGTCAATGCAGTCTTTTTGTCCTAATTTGGTCATGGTGATCCTGGGCTCTGTAGTTGTAGCTTCGAAGAGGTGCTTTCTACTTTCGTGTCATCCCAGGGCTTGTTTGTAAGATGCTGCATAAGGTTGGAGATAGAGCCACCCAAAGGCCAAAAATCTAGGCAAATCACTTGTTTCCTCCAAAACTAGGAATTGGATTCTCCTGGTGGTTGGGTCTGTGGGGTCTTGATGTCCCCTGTCTCCTCTAGGCTTGCTGTTGGAGGGTGTGCCCTTTGGTTCTTCTGCCCTGTAGACAAGGAAGTAGGAATCCCTGAGAGTTCTTCTAAGAGAAAGCCTACATTCAGGTCCCAGCTTCTCTTTTTGGCTTCTGCTACCTTCTGGGTCCTCAGCCATGTCTTCATGGAGTCAGAAGAGTCAGATGAGATTAAGATGAAGGCTGGTTAGGTGTGATGGCTAAACTTAATTATCAACTTGATTCCTAAAAAGAGGAAATCTCAGTGGAAGAATTGTCTTCATCAGATTGATCTGTGGGTATGACTATTGGTAATTCTCTTGATGGCTAGTTGATGGAGGAGGGCCCAGTTCATTGTGGGTGGTGCCATCCCTAAGAAGGCGGGCTTGAGCTGTATAAGAAAGGTAGGTAACCATGATCCCAAGAGCAAGCTAGTAAGCAGCACTTTCCCATGATCTCTGCTTCAGCTCCTGCCTCCAGGTTTCTGCCTTTAGTTCCCACCCTGACTTCTCTTGGTGATGACTGTTGCCTGGAAATGTAAGCAAAAAGAAAAAGAAATCATCCCCCTGCCTCAAGCTGCTTTCTGTGGTTACCACAGCAACAGAAAGCAAACTAGAACATTTAAGCAGTACTCAAAGCACCAAAAATCAAAGCAAAGGTTTACACAAGGAAGATTGAATAAAGCATTATCCTGGAGGCTAACGGTGAAAACTCTGGAATCAGAGACAGACTAAATTCACAGCTTGCCAACTCTCTAGCTTGGACAGTGACTTAATCCCCCTCCCCTGCCATGTTCCTATGATGACTACTACTTCTGTGAGGTGGTGATGGTTCTGTCTTCTTCACAGGTGAAGCAAGATGTGTATAAAAGTTCAGCCATGATGCTTGGCCTAGACCACACAGTGCTAAAGAGGATGCCCTTGTATATCTTCCAACTTGAAAAGACATTGAACTTTAAACTCTGCTACTGGAATCAGGGAAACTACTGTCGTAGAGCTAGTCTGCTATAAATCCAGTTTACCTTTGCAAGAGAAGAAATACGTAAAATGAATACATTTTTCAGGATACTTGTAACCAATTGCCCTCCATTCAGGCTCCCGTCCTTGAATCATGGAACCAGGTGGTCCACTTTGGCATTTGACTTGAATATGTTCAATTTGAGGGTGTCATGGGTTGGAACAATGATTTTCAAACATCAGCTGGATATAGCTGATGAACTTTGGAAAAAATCACTCATTTCCTAGCTTCATCACAGACTAAATCGGAAACTCTAGGGGTATTAGTAGTAAGGCATGGGCATGAGGAGCCTTCTCAGTACCTATACACAGATGTATGTAACAACAACAACAACAAAAGACTAAATTTCAAAGTGAGCACACATGGGGGCTAGGTTTAGGAGAAGGAAAGAGAAGGGAAAATGACATAGTTACAATTTCAGAATCTGAAAAATTATTTTTTTAAAATGGGAGGGAGGTGAGTTTGACAGTAATCAGTTTGGGAAGCTCAAAGCAAGGTCATAGTTCACTATAAGGCAGTTTGTTTCTGTCATCTCCATTAATGGTGTTTCTTCTCCCCTCTGCTCTCCAGAGTATCATTAAAAAGCTGAGTACTCAAGGGACACTCAGCATCTGCCCCCTTCTGTTCCTGAATCTAAATGAGTGTCTGGTTGGGAGTTAATGATGGCCCCTATTGGCCCAGTAGTACTGCATTCTGGAGATATCCTTACAAATGGCCTCCTCAATACTTTTACTTTCTTTAGATCTTTGAAACTTGACTATAAATTGCATTCCTTCCTCTTTTATTTCCTCCAGCTCTGCTCTATAACTCTCTGGAATTGCCAGCCTATTTACCAACCCTACCATGGCTGGTGAAGAGAATGGAAGATCAAGTTCATCTTGGACAATCCCAGGGAAGCAGCTTTCTTTCTCTCTTTCCTTCATCTTTCTAGTCTCCAAACCCCTATATGAAGGTTCATGCCAACTGTGTCCAGAGGCAGCTATTGCGTGGGTTCCTCTCACACTAATTCCTGCTTTTTCTTCATTTCTTTCTTCTTGGTTCTTGTTACCTTTGCTAAGTTTGGAGTCATTGGTGTCTTCCAATCCTACCAGACAGGAGCTACAGAAAGGTCTACTTCATTTTTGAATACCATATTCTAGGAAGCATTGTGCCCTGCCCCTTTTTCTATATCTCAAGGATAGGATTTACATATTGTAAGTGGTCATATTCTGGAATCATGCCAGCTTTGTTTCTACTAAAAACTGTGGGACTCAAGGAAAGGACTGGGGCATCGAGTCTGTTCACTTCTGGGGATCTTTCAGGGTTTTGATAACATGGGTCAGGGTTGTCAGGGTGTGTCTCCCTTCTTGGCAGATAATATTCTCAACCAGGAAGGAGCAGTCCTTTGTGGTAAGAGCTGTTGAGTCAGCCATCAGTGACCTTGGTGAGGGAAACTATGTCACCTTGAGAGGTCTTTCCCTCAGAGTCTATCTCTTCTTGCTCTCTGGGAGGAATCTAGAAGCCATTGGTTCACATTGTACCTGTAGAGGGGTAATATTTCTGTGCACTATGCAAAGGTTATCTTTGTCTTAGTCAAATGCTGATTTCATTTCTCTACTGCCAGAGAGCTGAGGACAGGTGATCTTTGGTATTATTTTTATGAAGCAACACCTGTCCCAGAGTTTGTAAACATTCTTCTCCATCACCTTTTGATTGGTCAGGAAAGAGCTGAGTCATCCTATGACTGGGCAGATGAGATAGGTAGGCTGGACTTCCCATGGCACATGCCTTTAATACCAGCACTTGGGAGGCAGAGACAGGCGGATTTCTGAGAGGACCCAGGAGGAGTTGTGATGGTCACCAAGTGTTTCACTAGGAGGACACACATGGAACAGAGCAAACCAGGGCAAGACTCAAACTGCAAATAACACGTGACTAGGAGGGTTAGAGGGTTAGGATAGCTCAGAGCCTGCCCGGCTTAAGTCTGCAGCTTGTTAATAAAATTACCAAGTCTCTGTGTCTATTATTTGGGAGCTAGAAATGACTTACAGTTATTTGGGAGCAAAAGGGGGTTTGCAACCCCCGCAAAAATTCTACTACTCACCTGGGCTGACTGATGTCCTAGAAAGAAACATGGCTAAGAGATGCCCTAAAGCTTGGTGTCTTTCAACTTGATTCAAATGAATGGGTTTCAGATGTGACTATTCACCAGAGCCCCAAGAGTCAGATCATATTTTGTGTTTTGGTTTTGCCCGTGCAATATTTTGGTGTGGCCAACATTTAAAGGTTAGAAGATTGCACTTCAAGTGGTTCTTTTTTTTTTTTTTGGCACTTTTATAGAAATTCAGGCCAGTCTGAGAATACAGAGGCTTTAATCCTGAATGAGACCTCTCGAAAGGCCTGGAGCTACTTCCTTGGGGTAGAAAACTCTCCAGCCTGCAGGGAACACATCCTCCCTAGCTTGCTTTAGCACTGGGTATTCTCTCTCTCTCTCTCTTCAGCTCTGGGTGGGCGCTTGAGTCTGGGAGTGCTGCCCATGCTGGAAGAATGACCTGAACATCCAGAGAAGGTATAGGTTTCCAGGCCCTGTCTCCCAGGGACTTTGCTTCCTAATATGGGTTCCTGCTGCAAGAAATTGTACTGGAGGGCTAATAGCCTAGAGCCCAGGGTATGGCTTGAAATGAGAAGTGAGAGTGTGTTCTCCACAAGGACAATCAAGAAAATCCCATTGAGGGCAAAGACCTTATATCTATCTTTAGTACAGGGTCTGAAGTCCCATGTTCTGGTGGACATGGAAGACCCCATCAGCTGGGTTTTACTCTCACACTCATGCATGCGGTCTGGAAAGTGCCACCTTCTTTGTGGTTGTGATTGGTGGGTAATGTCGCCCTCAAAGCAGCTTCTCAGAGAATCAGTGGCTCTTTTTTTTTTCTTGGATCTTTCAAAATGGAAGCCTCATGTTAGAGCCAGTTTTAGAATGGTTGGAAATCATTCCAGAGAGTCAGCGATGAATGCAGAAGTGTGACCCTGAGTGGCCAGAGTGAGCGGGGCCTGAGAGAACAGCCCCTAACAGGAGAATCCCTAGTACTTGGCCTCTCTTGGGTGTTCTATGGTCCTAGAAGCATCAATTTCCTCTTGCCTACAATCTAGTCTTTTGCCTGTGGTGCTACCATTATATTTCAGTCTGAATATTAGCTTTGGATATAGACAAGATGTTGTTCCTGAATCTGTAGCTAGAGTAAGGCACCCTGCATTCTTTGTAGAAGGCAAGTGTCTATAGGTCTGACTCAGTAAATTTATCACTCTGGAGAACATCTATCCATCTGGGACAGTTGTTAAAGCGAGGACTCTCTTGGACAAGCTATTAATGACTGGAGTTATTAAGACCACTTACTAATTAGTTTCTAGGATTGTCTGGTTATTGATGTCATTATTTTGCCCTAATCTCCTGCTCTAAAGTGATCCACCAATCAGCAGAAATAGAACCATCTCCCTCCTGCTGAGTCTAGATCCAGCAGGTACCTGATGACTTTGTAGTGGATGGTGTCAATCAATCAGTCAACCTTGCCCTACCTAGCAACACTGACTTTTCTTGGCCTCCCCCTGTCTCAATTCTTATTCTTATCTTCACATTTCTTTTTTTTCCTGTAAAACAGCATTCACCGTGATTTTTCTACCCCAGAATTATAGACATTTAGCTTCTCCTTTCTCTTCTTATGGTAGAAAAGCTTTGATAGAAAAGAGGTCTGGACACTCTCTCTTGGAGGAATCTTCTTGGAACTGTGTGATGAAAGAACCGGAGAAAAGATCTTGGGTCAATTCATGGCTGTGCGCTCAGCTAGCAGGTATTGAAGCCAGGTACCATGGTGAGCATTAGGGATTCAGCAGTGAATTGGCAAACTTGACCTAACCTTCAGGGACTCGGTAAACTATTTCTGAGACAATTTTCCCCAGGCTTCACTTTCCTGTAATAAAGTTTTCAATCCACCCACTTCTGTGTTTTAATGTTCATGAGTTACAGTAGGTAGGGCCATACACAAGATCTTAGGAATTGACACCAGGAGACAGGGTCCTTAGAGAAAGAGTTATGAGGGACTTTCATACAACTTGAATGCATAGGATATCAGGAGATGGGTCTCCACTCTCTTGAATTCCAGGGATGAAGATTGAGAGGAGTCCTGGGGTTGGATAAGGAAGAGGCTTTTTTGTAAGTCTTATTGATTTGGAGCAGACACTTAATAAAAGAAGGCAGAAGCAAACAGGTCCTGTGGTGAGCTTTACCGGATGTGGCTGGATCACTGTCCTCAGTAGCTCAGCTTCAGATCGATGCCAGGCTCTGTAATTTATTTATGAAATTATATAGCCCTTCCTCTAGTAACATTTTACTTTTATTTTATTTCATCTTCCAGTTCCCTAACGTGGACTCAGGAGTTATTTCCTCATAGGAAGCCGTCTTTTGACACTTATTCATATAAATGGAAGAGCAGATGGGGGAAAATAGCCATAGTGTAGGGTAGACATTTAGACTCAGAACGATGTGATTATAGTTTAAAAGTTTACATTTCCATTGAATCCACTTCCTAGAAACCTGACAAGTTAACCAAGTGGGCACGGTTTTATCACTCAGAAGAACCAATAACGACAATCCAGAGAGTCTTCAAGGATCAGCTGTCTCACGGGGACGGAATGTGCCCCTCTTATTCTATGCACACTTGAGTTTGTTTCTATATGTCTTTTCTTTTCTATGACACCTCCTGGCTCATGTTTCCATAGCTCAGAACCTCTGTATATTAACAAGCATCCTAGAGAGATTTCTCTCAAAAGGGTAACGCTGCCAACTAACTTCACTTAGAGTAAGTCTGTTAACACCAAGTGAGGTACTCTCTCTCCAGGAAGTTGTTCCCCCTGCCTGATCATAATGACACCACATTTGGATGTCTCCTCACATGAAGTCATCCCTCAGGGAGTTTTTCTGGGTTGGAGAGAGGCCATTGTTACTCATTTCAAACTGAGATCTTTCACTGAAGCAGTGTGGTGACAAAGGAGGGCAGGTAGCTGTGCTTTAGACCTCCTCTCTCCCTTTGCAAGTCAACCATGTTCAAACCTCAGGGTCATTTGACTTATTTCTATCAGCTCTGCTCTTAGTCATTTGGCAAATTCTATCATTCTGCTATTTGATCTCATTTCCTTCATCTGGATTTGTTTCCATTCTTGAACTCCTGTCTTGGCCTTCTGGTTGGGATACCATACTTACATAGGAGTTCTGCCCTCTGACCCCCCCTTGTTTGGGGGTGACAGAACAGTAGAATTTGGTTTTACTCTAGTTCCCTGATATATCTAGGCCATCTGAGCAGTGTCAGGGGTGAGTTGCATTTTATGGAGTAGACTTAAGTCAAATCAGATATTGATTGGTGACTTCCATAAGCTTTGGGCCACCATTGCACTAATGTACCTTGCAGGCAGAACACCCTTCTTGATCCAAGGGTTTGTGGCTAGGTGGGTATTTATGTTTCTGAAAGACATTACCTTTCAAAATAATTTAAATATTTTAATTTTATTTTATGTGTATCAGTGTTTGGCCTGCACATATATTTGTGCAGCAGACATATGCAGTTTCTTTAGAAGTCAGAAGAAGGTAGCAATGGATCTCCTAGAACTGGTGTTACAAACAGTTGTGAGCCATTGTGTAGATGCTGGAAATTGAACCTGTGTCATCTAGAAAAGAAGCCAGTGATCTTAACCACTGAGGTAACTCTCTATCCTAGAAAGACATGATCTTGAATGACCCCAATCTCAAATATTTAAATCCCAAAAGAACTTTTATCCTTAAAGTATAAAACTCTGAAGATCCATATCCCAAAAATATGACTCTGAGGGAATAAGGGTAAAATTCTTTTAAAGTTATTTATTTACATTTTTAAATTAAAAAATCTAAGATTATAATTTAATTACAGAATTTTTCCTCTCCCTTTCCTCTCTCCAAACTTTTCCATATTCCCCTCCTTTCTTTGTTTCAAATTCATGACTTCTTTTCTCATTATTTGTTACATGTATATATGTATATACATTTATATTCCTAGATGTAATCTGCTCAGTCGTATAATGATTCTTGTACATATTTGTCTTCAGGGCTGACTATATGGTATTAGATAACAAGTCCGGGTGTTCTTTAGGGAAGATTAATACTCAATTCTCAGGATTGCTTAGTTGCCTGTGGGTCTTTGCATGAGGTTGAGGCTTCATGGACTTTCCTGCATCCACTTTGACATATCTCTTGGTTTCTTCTTTGCTCAGCTCATGTTTGGCCAATCATCTATTTACATTTTAAAGGAGGATTTATTTGACAAACATAGAAAAGTCCGAACAGAACACTTCTTGGGTACTTTACATGTGAAAATAGGCAATAATAATAATGTATCTTTGCAAGCATAAACCCTAAGGTGTGCCAATGGCAGTCAAATGAATAATGGCTGTGAGCAGGAAAACCACGTTCATGAAGAAATAGGTCATAAACCAAAATGCATAAATGCCTGTCACTGTGGTTGGTAATTGTGTACACCCAGTTTTATAAGTGTGGTGGTCTGAAATGCTATGGCAGATGGCCTAGTCTTTAATAAGTTCAATCAGCAACAACAGAAGGTCAACACTTGCTTTCATTGTTTCCTGAACATTCAAGACCTCAAGAATTTTTTTCTTTTGCAAATACAGACACATAGAAAGGACAGCTCTTCCTTCATTCCAGATCTTTCACTGTATTTGTATACCAACATGTACTTAACACACAACGTCAACATTATGGTAATGAACTTCCACAGATTTAGCAAATTTAGCAAGCAAACAATTGACATTTATTCTGAAAAATTAAGTGGGAAAAACTTTTAAAGAGTTTAGTGCCTATCAAGCAAGGGACCATTTTGTCTCAGGACTGTAAGTGAGCTAGCCCTTGTAGGTCCTACTGAGAACAATGTCAGTTCTTAAAATGATAAGAATACTATGCTGCATTATAAGAAGTTACCAGGTCCAAGAAACACAATGCTGCCAGGTAGAAGACACTTTATTTGTTCTCCTCAATGTTTTCAAGCAGACAAATATCTGAATGCAACGTCTAAATACAAAGATGAGCCAGTATATGAGGAACTAAGTCCACATGCACTAGAACCAGTTAAAGAGATGGATTTACAGGTTTTCTAGATACTCCATCTAGGAAGCACTGGCTTCTAAAATTACAAGACTTACTCTTCCCAAATGGAAATGAAGCAAGGCTAAAAATGTTGGCAGCAAACAGGGAACTACAGAAATTATATAGTAGGCTTGAAACAAAGACTAAATCTAGAATGGAAGAATGCAGCAATTTAAGTATGATTTCAATAAGCAGATATAAAAGGATTTGGAAACAACCCAAGAGATAATAGAGAAAATGGGGAACAGGGCAAAAGACATCGAGGCAACATTGAAAATGTCTTATGTATTTAATTGGAGATTTTCAAAGAGAGAGAAATGGGAAACTGTTTCTTGAATAGGTAATAGCTGTATATTATGTAGAACTGAGGAAAAATATCAATGCAGACATTCAAAATGCCTACAGGCTCTGTCTTAGTTAGGGTTACTATTGTTGTGACCAAACACCATGACCAAAAAGCAAGTTGAAGAAGAAAGTGTTTATTTTGACTTATATTTTTATATCCATGCCCATCATTAAAGGAAGTCAGGACAGGAACCCAAACAGGGCAGGAACCTGGAGGCAGGAGCTCACATAGAGGCCATAAAAGGGTGCTACTTACTGGCTTGTTTTCCATGGCTTGCTCAGCATGATATAGAATCCTGGATCACCAGCCCAGGTATGGAACCACCCACAATGGGCTGGACCTTTCTCCATCAATCACTGATTAAGAAAAAGCCCCGACCTCAAGCTGTACTACAGAGCAATAGTGTTAAAAACCGCATGGTATTGGTACAGTGACAGGCATGTAGATCAATGGAACAGAATTGAAGACCCAGAAATGAATCCACACTCCTATGGTCACTTGATCTTTGACAAAGGAGCTAAAACCATCCAGTGGAAAAAAGATAGCCTTTTCAACAAATGGTGCTGGCTCAGCTGGAGGTCAACAAGCAGAAGAATGCAAATTGACCCATTCTTATCTCCTTGCACTAAGCTCAATTCTAAGTGGATCAAAGATCTCCACATAAAACCAGACACACTGAAACTAATAGAAGGGAAACTAGGGAAGAACCTTGAACATATGGGCACAGGGGAGAATTTCCTGAACAGAACTCCAATAGCTTATGCTCTAAGATCAAGAATAGACAAATGGGACCTCATTAAATTACAAAGTTTTTGCAAGGCAAAAGACACTGTCAAAAAGACAAAGCGGCAACCAACTAACTGGGAAATGATCTTTACCAACCCTACATCCAACAGAGGGCTAATATCCAATATATACAAAGAACTCAAGAAATTAAACTCCAGAGAGACAAGTAACCCTATTAAAAAATGGGGTACAGAGCTAAACAAAGAGTTCTCACCTGAAGAATATCTAATGTCTGAGAAGCACCTAAAGAGATGTTCATCATCCTTAGTCATTAGGGAAATGCAAATCAAAACAACCCTGAGATTCCATCTCACACCAGTCAGGATGGCTAAGATCAAAAACACAGGAGACAGCAGTTGTTGGCAAGGATGTGGAGAAAGAGGAACACTCCTCCACTGCTGGTGGAATTGCAAGCTGGTACAACCACTCTGGAAAGCAGTCTGGCGGTTCCTCAGAAAACTGGGCATGACACTCCCAGAGGATCCGGCTGTACCACTCCTGGGCATATACCCAGAGGCATTACCTGCATGCAATAAGGACACATGCTCCACTATGTTCATAGCAGCCTTATTTATAATAGCCAGAAGCTGGAAAGAACCCAGATGTCCCTCAACGGAGGAATGGATTCAGAAGATGTGGTATATCTACACAATGGAATACTACTCTGCAATTAAAAACAATGAATTCACGAAATTCCTAGGCAAATGGTCAGAACTTGAAAATATCATCCTTAGTGAGGTAACCCAATCACAAAAGAACACACATGGTATGCAGTCACTGATAAGGGGATACTCACCCAGAATCTTGGAATTTCCTAGACACAATTCGCATAGCAATAGATTTCTAAGAAGATGGAAGGAGAGACCCCTGGTCCTGGAAAGACTGGATGTAGGGGAACGCCAGGACAGAGTAACGAGAGGGGGTTGAATGGAGAAAAGAGGGAGGGAAGGGGGCTTATGGGACTTTCGGGGAGGGAGGAAACAGGAAAGGGGAAATGATTTGGAATGTAAATTAAAAATAAAATAAAAAAAATAAAATGATTACCAGGAAAATAAAAAAAAAAAAGAAAGAAAGAAAGAAAAAAAACCAAGCCCTATAGCCTTGCCTACAGCTGTCTCTTATAGAGGCATTTTCACAACTAAGGTCCCCTCCTTAGTAAGTGACATAAGACTGGTCAAGTGTTACATGCATTCACAGAAGGGCTAGTAGAAAATACAGGTTTTGTTGTAGAGTTAAATAATATAATGTGTGTCCGGTGACAAAGACTAAACCTGGAGCTAATAGCAAAAGGATTCTGAATACACACTGACCAAAAATTAATTTAAGATCAAATGTCTAAATGTCTTAGTTAAGGTTTTTATTGTTGTGAGGAGCCACCATGGCCATGACAACTCTTATAAAGGACAGCATTTAATTAGGGCTGGCTTACAGGTTCAGAAGGTCACTGCATTATCATCTCGGCAGGTGGCACACAGGCTGACAATGCTGGAGAAGAAGCTGAGTATTCTTACATCTTGATGTTCAGGTAACAGGAAGAGAACTGAGACACACTTCCTCAGACAACAACGCACCACCTGTTCCAGCAAGGCCACACCTCGTAAGAGTGCCATTTTCTTTCAAACTACCTCAGTAAGGAATTCTGGGTGTTTCTGTCACTGCTCATTCATGTTTCAAGACATGACTTCACCCCAGCTTTGGTTCTGAGCTCACTATATGGGCACACACCTTCACGCCACACAGTGCCATGCCCACAGATGATGCCTGCAACACCTTGGCTCAGATTTGAAACTGCTCTGTAGTGTAGATTCCAGCACATACCAAACTTACCACTCTTAGGAAACATAACGATATAATTACAGAAAACAAAGACTTACTGTTTTCCTTCCATTATCCCTCAACATTTAAATATCAAATTACTATATTTTTGGATTGAACTACATTAAAAAAATGAGCACATCAGTTTCATTAATACATACATTTCTTTTATCTTATAATTGATAAAATTACATGTGTTAAAGAACTGTTTTAAAATAATTTTTTAATAATTTATTATCAGTAAATATTTTATTTGTATGCCTGTTTTTATATACAATATTCCTGTATCGTGCAACCATCTCTCCATTAAGATAGAGTCATTAGTGGGAAAAAAATTTAAGATGCCCTGGGCTAGGGGGAAATGCCTAGTGCCTAGTGTGGCTCATACATTGTAGGCGCTCAGTCGTGTTCCAAGTAGTCTTGCAGGTGGTTCTACTCCACAGTGCTTAGGATCTGTTAAAAGTCTGAACAGATACAAGCAGTAGAAACTGTGACCTTGTCCCCACACCTGCCCTAGCAGCTCCTGCTCACACCTTAAATTGAAAGTAGCAACCAATGCTCTATTTAAAGTGCCGTCGAAACAGTACTCAAGTGTGTAACAAAGCTATTTCTCTGATGCTGGCAAGGTATTTATGGAGAGGTTGTTTTTTCTTTGGATAGGGGCCTTTATAACCAGAAGCCATTATATGACACCTGTATAGATGTCAAAAGAAAAACAACAGGAAAAATAAAAGGAAAAGAAAAAAAAAAAACCAACCCACTGAACTACTAGTTACCTTGAGCTCTATCAAGACAAAAAAAAAAAATTTCCCCCAGTTATTTTCTCCATCAGGCCATGTCTCTCCCATCCGCATCCAAGGATCACAAAATATGACCTGAGGCCAGGAAAGTCGAAGTAAGAATTGTCCAGTACGGAAAGAATAATTGCAATTTTGCCATTAGCATTCCAGGACTGGCTCTCTCTGGGTTTGTTGCACCACCTCGGCTTGACAGCTTAATGGCTTGCAGGACAAGGGACATTTTAGCACCGTCAGTTGCTATTCTGTGGGGAGGGGGAGACTGTTGAGAGCACGAGGTAGAAGTCCCTAGAGAGAGGGTAGCTGTGCCTGGGAACAGAGGTGTTAAGTCAGGAGAAATGGTCACCGACTTCATCAGAGCTGTAGGTCATCAATGCTTCAGGGGAAGGCTGATTTGTGTGTGTACCTCTAAGTGCTGTTGCGACTGCCTCCCTCTGGTCCTCTGTCTGGACAACTTTACTTTGGGCATCCTTTGAAATAAATCTTTATTGCTTCTACTGATTAAATCTCCCCCTTGCACTGTTGACTCACAGAAAATGTTACCTTCTGAACAGTACTCAAATTCAGCCTTCTTCTTGCTTCCCTTACCTTATTTTGAGTCATAAATAATAAGGGTTGCAAAGTTTTAAAGAGATACCCACTACACCTATTCTTTTGACCCAATGTCAGTTTCCTATAGGAGTTTTTGGAGAACGTGGGGACTCCTGAAGGCCCACAGTACTGCGTCATGTTTATGTACTCCTATGGGAGTGGACGTCTGGCCTAGGTTGGTAGAGAGTAAGTGAGTGAGAGGCCAATCAAGCATAAAGGGAGACAAGGGAACATATAGGGTGGAACCTAGCAGGAAGGTGTCTCATGAAATTTGTCATTCCTCCCTGACATTATTGTGATTTGTTCGCTACAGGGTGGCCTATAGCATAGGGTTCTGCTCTATTTGTCGACTCTGGATAGTCAGGATTTTAATGGAGGTGCTGGAAGCAATTCTGTGTGTGATAATTCTTTATGATTGAGAGCCATCTTGCAACATCCGCAGGAGGAAGAGGATGCTTTGTGACTCATTGTATCCTAGAAGCCAGGTACACACAGCCAGCCACTGATACTTCTAAGTGTTTCTAGAGACCCATAGCAGAGGGGACTTGGTCCTGACTGAGAACTTTTGAAATCAGAGAGGAAGAAGAGCATGGCTGAGTCAGGTATGGTGGCTCATACCTGTCATCTCAGCACTATGGTGGCTGGAGCAGAAGGATGGCTATGTGTTCAAGGCTAGCCTCTTCTACAGAATGAGACCTAGTTCACAAGACCAGAAAAACAAAACAAAGAACAAAGGAGAGAATGGTTGATACCTGTCTGTTTTTAGAATCTCCAACCCTAATAAGCCCACATAAAAAACATGCAATCCAGTTATTATGATTATAAATTATAATCATAATAACTGATTGGGCAGATCTAACACTGTAGTAACTTATTCCCCGGCTGTAAGATCCCTTGCTACTTGTGGTTTTTCCTGGACATGTGGTTCCTGTTCATGTTGGCTTCCTCCTCCTCTTCTGTCCTCTCTCCTTCCCCTCTGGTCCTCTTCTCTCTTCTCCCTGCCCTCACTCTCCAACCTCCAGACCCACCTTTCCCCTACTCTTCTCAATCACAGGCTCTAGCCTTTATTGAGCAGTTAAAATGTGGAGAAGGTTCACATGAGATCACCTGAGTATGTGATCACTGCTCCTAAGGTGCAACCCTTCTTGAGGAAGCCGAATTAACATCAGAATACAAAAAGTATCAGGACAACCCACAACACCCACTGGTCTTCTTCCTGGGGATGTGGGCTATTAAGATATATTTGAGAGCTCAGTGACCTTGAACAATTCACTTCAAAACTTCTAGGATCCTTCACTAGGAGTAGAATAATCTCTCAGATTTGTTAAGAAGATGAATCTAGCAAAAAGTTATATAAATATGAAGGGTCTCTTCTACTGTGTATACCCAGTCACACAAAGAAAGCAGCCAACATCATTAGACCAATTTCAAGTTGGCAAAATTGCTTTGAGTTTTACCTTAATGTGTTGTCTTAGTTAAGGTTTCTATTGCTCTGAAGAGACCTATGACCAGAGCAACTCTTACAAAGGAAAACATTTAATTGGGGCTGGCTTACAGTTTCAGAGGTTTAGTCTGTTATCATCATGGCATGAAGCATGGAGGCAAGCAATCAGACACTACTGGAGAAGGAACGGAGAATTCTACATCTTGAAACACAGGCAGCAGGAAAAGAACTGTGAGCTACTGAGCCTGGGCTTGAGCACCTGAGACCTCGAAGCTCAAAATCACAGTGACACACTTCCTCCAACAAGGCCACACCTCTAATAGTGCCATTCCCTATAAGCCAAGCATTCAAACACATGAGTATATGGGGACATTCCTATTCTAACCACCACACGTATTAATTAAAGATATGCATCATGCTGGTCTACCACTTCCGTCAGTGGTCCTTAAACTTGAGTATGCTTCAGTCTCCTTGTAGGCTTGAGAGACTCAGATTGCTGGAACTTGTGTCCAGAGTTCCTGACTTTGCAAAGCTTAGTGGGTCTGAGAGTGTGCAGTCCTAATCAAGTCTCAGATATGGCTGCTCTGCACAGGTTGAGAACCACTGATTTGAGCTTTGCAATGCATGAATCCTAGTAATTTGCAGTCCACGTCCCTCTCCCCTGCACACACAACCCCAGAGATTTGTGTGGCCTTAGATGGTCTGCAGATCCTATGGGTTGGAAGCGGCTGGCCTGTAGAGTTGATCTACTGGGACTCCTGGATCCCTCAGGCCCGGAATGGAGGAGTCTGAGGCCTCAGTAGGCACTAATGAGGCCCTTGAGCCTTGTAGCAGAAGAGAGATGGGCAGGCTGGTTGGGAGTAGCAGCTCCAGGGAAACAGATAGGAACTAGGGAGGTTGGAAGGTCATACAGGATGTGGATCATTACAGAACCAGAGAACTACACTCAGAACATACAACTAACTTCCATGATATTTGTGGTTTTTAAGACTAGTAGGTTCATATTTTCTTTAGCAAGATGTCATAGCTAGCTTCAGTTGTCAGCTTGCCATACCTGGGAAGAGGGAATTTCAGTTGAGGAACTGTCTCTATCATTGGAGGGGCCAACCCTCTGTGGGTGGTGGCATCCCTAGACTTGTGGTCCTGAGACCACAAGGAAGGTAGCTTGAACAAGCCAGAAAGAGCAAGCCAGTAAGCAACATTCCTCCATGGTGTCTGCTTCGATTTTGTTTTTGGCATCCATTGTTGATGGACTGTAACCTATAAGCCAAATAAACCCTTTCCTCCTCAAGCTACTTTTTAACAGTTTAAATATTTTAAATGTTTTGAGAATTTCATATATGAGTACTGTACTTGCATTATCTCCTTCTCTTTCTTTCTCCCCTCCAACTCCTCCTGCATCTTCCCACTTCCTCCTGAATTCATGGACTTCTCTTCAATTATTATTGGACATGCACACCTATATATATGAATACAGTCTGCTGGGTCCATATAGTGTTGCTTGCAGGTGTATGTATTTCAAGTTGCTGTCAGTCAATGCTTATCACAGCAAGAGAGACACAAACTAGAACACAAGATCAGCCTGAGCAAAGAGGAAGCAAGGAAAGATCGCCATTCAGCCATGCTTAGACTAGAGTGTGAGGAAGGGAGTTATTTCTCTCAACAGTCACTTGTTTGAGTGACAGCAGGAACAAAGGTTTAAGATGAGAAGCAAACAAGGGATATCCCTGCTGCCAGCACCACCCATGCATGCTCTGGCAGCGCTCCACCACACCCAGGGACACTTCTAGTGTTAACACTAGCCCTACTACTTGCAGTTGTTAATGGCTTACTAAAGCCATTACCAGGGGTTATGCATTCCACTTTGTTGGAGTTGTAGGGTCGGGTACTGTTTTCAAAATCCATTGTATAGATCAAGAATATAAATTTGAGAGATTTAGAGATGTGCTCAGACTCATACAAAGATCAAAGGTCAGCCAGGCCAGCAAAGCCTTAGGAAAACTCCAGGCCTGTAATTGACTCCAGTGTTTACTTAAAACTCTGTCTCCTGCTTGGCTTAAATCAAGGAAGAGCCTTTTCTTGCTTTAGGGACACTGAAGTTGCATTCAATTGTCAGAAGCAACTATTCCTGGAGCCGGAGTCACATGTAGGCTTTAGCTCTGCCCAAGGCACTGTCCTTGAACCTGAGCCGAGTATGGAACTCATGAGGCCCAAGTGCTTCCTCTGGGTGAGCACCCATTTCCTTTCTCTTTGAGCTGCTTTGTGGGTCCTGATGTGGCTCTAGGATCCCTCTACTTGACCAGGCAGGCAGAAGCATTTCTGTGAGCCTGGCTTTCCCAAGCCTGCTGCCACACATGCCTCCCATTCCATGTGAGTGGCAGCTGGGGGAGAGCTGGGGAAAGGGAAGGAGAGGACAGTGATGGTCAGATGTCTCTCCCTGGATGACCTAGAAGCAAGCAACTTGCACTGGGGTAAGGTCATCGATGTGCAGTATCCCGCAGAGGCAAAGCTCTTTGATGAGGGGTTTTCTCCTCTGCTGGCTTGATAAATGATCCCTAGCTGTGGGAAGAGCAGAGCAGGTGGGGTGGGGTTGCCCCCACCACCTGTGCACCTCCCCATGAAATTGACAGTAGAGCTCATTGCTTGGAGGGGGATCTCAAGTCAGATAAAGACCTTTTCATTTGTTTTTAGTTCGAGGCTCCCAGGCTTACTGGTGCTTTCCCTGTCATTATGGATTTGACCCCTCACTCCCAGAGGACTTCTGGCTTCTATTCCCTTTTGGTTCTGTGCCTTCATCCTTTCTCTTTGTACAGCAGGAATTGGAAATTCCCCCCACCTTCTGCTGGGTCCTATAGCTATACAATGCTATTTAGTCTCAAGGCATCTGGAATCCTGTGTCTGACCATCTGACCAAAGCAGGGAGTCTCTAAGAATGCCCTTAAAGGGCAAGGGAGAGAGCTTAGTTGGTAAAGTGCTTGCCTCAGATGAGGGAGAACCTGAGTTTGGATCTCCAGAACATCTACAAATCCCAGTGATGGCCAGAGACGGACAAATCCCTGGCTCTTACTCAGTGGCTAGCTATCCAATTCCAAGTTCCAAGTCTCTAAGAGATCTAGTCTCAGACAAAAGGTGAGATGCCTGAGGAAAGGGACCCAGTGCTGTGCTCTGACATCCACATTACAATGTACATGAGTGCACATGCCTTCCTATATACACCTGCATACTCACTTAGATATGAGCATGTGAGAGCATGCGTGGGCACAGACCGACTGACCGACAGACAGACAGACAGAAGGATGGAAGGATGCATGTGCACGCAAGCGCGCACACACACACACACACACACACACACACCACACACACACCCCAATCTTGATTCACAACATCGAATAAATTCAAAAGATTAGAGTACATTCTCCCAAATCTGTTTTACTATTTCTGTGCAAACGGATCCCTTCTCTCATTCTATTTAGTAATTCCCAGGAAGCACAATTATGCTGAGTGTTTAGAAGGTGCCAGATATTGCTGAGTGTTAGTAGTAGGCATGACCTGTTCAACCCGTGTCCAGGAGAGAATGGAAGTCTGTTTTCTGAGTGAAACAGCAGCAGTCTAACCTATTGCTGTACAGTCCCAGGCACTGCAGATCCTGAGAGCAGAGAGATCACTGTCTTCTGACTTCCGTGGGACTTCTCTGTGCACTGGCAAGTTAGGGGAATTTCCTGTGTAGTAAGGGGCCTGACACCTGCAGGTGTGGGTGGGGCTTCTTGCTCTTTTGAAAAAAAGTGTGTGTGTGTGTGTGTGTGTGTGACTAATGATGTAGTGCAGTTGGCAGAGTGTTCTCCTAGCATGCATAAAACCCTGGGCTCAGTCCCTACTACTGCCTATATGTACACATGGGCATATGCAAGTGTGCGTGTGTTCCTCAGGTCCTTTCCACCTTTTGTTTGAGATGGCCTGGAACTTTGCCAAGCAGGCTAAGCTACCTGGCTAGTAAACTAGTTCCAGGGATTTGCCTGTCTCCCATCTTGCCATCACCGGAGGGAAAGGTGCATGCCTGTAACCCTAGCACTTAGACAGGAGGTGGAGAGGGAAAAACTGAAATTCAGGATTATCCTTGGGTACGAGGTGATTTGAAGCCTACTTAGAATACTTGAGGTCCCAATCAAAGACATAAACAACAAACAATCACTTTCTCTTGTGGCTCTCACTGTCTTGATCTTGGGATTCTAGGACCTTGGACTTGATAACCCTACTGCTACTTTACAGTAGCTTCTGATTTGGAAGATGGCTTAGAAGTCACTGCCGTTGTAGGGGCCTCTGGACAAGTTAACGTCTTGTGTTGACTCAGTGCTCACAGTCTGCTAGCCTCTCTCAGCAGCTAGCTGTCTCTTGTGTGGGGCCTTTGGGCCCATTTGCCCAAGGACCAGCAGCCTAATTAGTCTCCTGGTGTCTGCGGTCCCTGTAGGACAATCTATATCTGGCAGGTTGACGCAGAGGAGAAGGTGTGGTTTGCCAGGTGTGGGCCCTACAGATGCTGAAGAAAGCCTTGTCCTGAAGTTACTTCTCTTTGATGCTCCCCCATTCATATCCTCGGTCTTTTCATTGAGGCCAGTATACAGCTGTGATGTGTGCAGAGATGATGGTAAGGGTCCTTTAGAATTCCCCTTCTGTAATCCACAGTTTCTCCCTATGTCAATATTGGGTTAAAAAAATAGGAAGTCATTAACCATACAAACAAGAGGACAGAAGAAAGCAGTATAATGGAGCAGTATAACAACAGTCCTAACAACAGTCCTAACTGTATAACAACAGTCCTAACTGTATAACAACAGTCCTAACTGTATAACAACAGTCCTAACTGTATAACAACAGTCCTAACTGTATAACAACAGTCCTAACTGTATTAACAACAGTCCTAACTGTATAACAACAGTCCTAACAACAGTCCTAACTGCTAACACAGCACTACAGTTACTCTTAAAGCTCCCTTTGAAGCTTTTGTGCTTATTAACTCATTTAAAGCCCCATGCAACATGTCCTAGAATAGCCTCATGTGACACCCGAGAGATCTGAGGCTCAGAGTGAAATTTGTCCAAGGACAGATGCCAAGTGTTTCTTCGACTTCTTTCCAGACTACCGCGAGAAGCAGTAGAGAGATGAGGTCAGAGATCCTAGGCTGAGCTTGATTCTAGCTCTCCACTCTAAATGACCCACCCTCTGTAATCCCAGTTTCTTCCAATCTCAGTGGGTTTAAATGAGGCCCAGTTACCTTGTGGAGCATGAGGTGAGGATAAATATAGATAAAGGAGTCAAGTGTGCAGCCCAGAGTTTAAAACGTGAAGCTGCAAATTCTCAGCAGTTAGCTCTTGTTCTATAGAGGAAGATGTTTTGGTTTTCAATCACAGACAAAATGCCTTGCCTGTTGGGTCTGTAGAAAGGATCAAGGGATCAGGCAGAAATGCAGGGACAAAGAGACCAAGGTTCTAGTTCTGTGGTCTACTTGCCTTTGGGCTTCCTAGGTGAATTGGTAGGATATGGCATAAAGAAATGGTTGCCATTCAGGTAAGCAAGGCTTGTGATTTGCTTACATTCAGGGGATCCCATCCCCCCCATGTCCCCTGAAGTAAAAACTCTGCAACTGGTGTGAGGAGAAAGGATGGTACGAAAAGGGAATAAGTCCGTTGAATGGTCTCAGTCACCACAAGTCTCTACAAGATGCTTGCTCTGCTGGTGTCCCCTGAGGCCGACCAGGCAAATTTCAGTCCTCCTATGCCTCGATGAGCCAGGACAACCCTCAGCAGAGTGGGGAGAGGGAACATGGTCCATGGTGTTATTGAGGTGTGCTTCCCTCCCGAGTAAGGCAGTATCTACAAGCACATCAGGACCTAAGGGAAAGCTCATCCTGTAGGCAGGCAAGCCATATCTAATTCTCAAAGTAGCCTCCTGAATGGTTTTGATCCCTTTTGAGAGAGAGACAAGTGTCGATTCATGTTCTGATTTGTTGATCCTGGGGCTTGTGGTGCCAACGATGAAGAGCTTGCGCTCGGAGTCAAGGGTGACCTCTTCATTTTCTTATTGATTAATAGTGTTTATGTTATTTAATTTTCTACTCACACTGTTCTTGTAGGGATCTCTTAAAACCACTTGCTTTCTTTTAAAACCACAGGATCGTTGAGGCGGACTCACTCAATAAATCATAAATAGTCTTAATTAGCTGAGTCCCACTGTAGTATCTTATAAAATACCAGTGGTCATAAGGACACATGCTCCACTATATTCATAGCAGCCTTATTTATAATAGCCAGAAGCTGGAAAGAACCCAGATGTCCCTCAACGGAGGAATGGATTCAGAAGATGTGGTATATCTACACAATGGAATACTACTCTGCAATTAAAAACAATGAATTCACGAAATTCCTAGGCAAATGGTCAGAACTTGAAAATATCATCCTTAGTGAGGTAACCCAATCACAAAAGAACACACATGGTATGCAGTCACTGATAAGGGGATATTGACCCAGAATCTCGGAATACCCTAGACACAATCCGCATATCAATAGATTTCTAAAAAGATGGAAGGACAGATCCCTGGTCCTGGAAAGACTGGATGTAGGGGAACGTCAGGACAGAGTAACGAGAGGGGGTTGAATGGAGAAAAGAGGGAGGGAAGGGGGCTTATGGGACTTTCGGGGAGGGAGGAAACAGGAAAGGGGAAGTGATTTGGAATGTAAATTAAAAAAAATAAAATAAAATAATAAAAAAAAAATACCAGTGGTCAGCTGAGAAGTGAGGACACTGGATCAGTCCCTCAGTTTCATGGTGCTGTCTACTCTCAGGGCACCTTCAGGGCACACATGACCCTGAGCACGTCAATTCAGCCAGGGTATTAATTTTGTATCTGAAATCTTAGATCTGGTTGCTTTCTTTCCTTTGAGATACAAATATATTTCAATAGAATACAGTCATGTGTATTGTTTAATGATGGTGTATGTTCTGAGTAATGCACCCAAAGGCAATTTTGTCACTGTGCATGTGTTACTGTGTATACTATCATCCCAAGGCTACACAATAGACACCAACTATACTTTATGTGGTATCTTAATGTCATTAAGAGACATGGTGGACATTGGAGAGCAGAGGCTGCTGCTGACAAACATGGCAAACTGTTTTACAGCCAACTCAATGTTTAATAAGTAAAAGGAATACACTCTAATAATAAAAAGTATAATGAACACATCAAACAGGAACATAGTGACATCATTATCAAGTCTTCTGTCTTGCACATCACTGGGTCATGGGAGTCTCTCAGTTCCATTTTCATTTTCATGGCTCACTGTCATATTGTAGCCTATCATTGACCAACGTGACTTTATGTGGAACATGACTGCTCTTCCTCCCTACACCCTTTACTATGGACATCACTGAGTTAAGACAGTGCTAGCCTACCCGTTTGTTCCAAAGGTTGACTCTTCTCACGTTCGAGACACAGTCCTTCCCTCGACTGTCTCTCTTTCCTTTCTGCCATGGCTACACTTGATGTGTCCATACCAGGGGATGACATTCCCAGATGCCCACATGATGGCAAGGAACTTGGCTTCTGCACTGGGCTGTAGTAAATGGGTACTGGGGATGGGGCTCGGCAGGAGTGCTTGACCACAACTGTCCTTAGGCAGTCGGTCTAGTGATGGAAGTAGGTGGGAGGATATGGGCCATGTAGCAGGTTGCTTGGGAACCCTGGATCAGGGTGGGAGAGGATGGGACTGTTTATTGGATGTATCCTCATTTCTCTGCTCCAACCAAGAGAGAGAACAGCCCTGTATCTTTTCCTCACTCTGCCAACCATTTTTGTGTTTCACCAGGAACTCCTGACCCCTGACATGTCTTGAGCTGCAGCATCCTTTTTTCTACCCCCCCCCAGTAAGTGGGATAATCCCATAAAAAGACAGCCATTTTTATTCCCCAGTTCATTTTCTGTAGCCCCTCCCCCACTTCAAGGGGCACTGGACTGAAGGAAGTGGGTTCCAGACTTCTGGCCTTATTCAAGGTCATGGGTTTGTGTGTCAGGATGGTGCCCAGGCAGGCTGTGAGCAGAGGACTAGACAGTGGCAGCCAGTGGGGGAAGGGCTTTTGAACACTCTGAGTCTACAACCTGTGTGCTGAGAAGTTGGCAGCCTCTGCCAACTCCAATTCCCTGTGGTGGACCAATGGTTGCAGCTTCATGGGCTGGCAGCACAAAGGAGAACAGACACCCTGAGTGTCAAATAAGAGAAAAAAATGGTTTTCTTGTGGAGCCAACTTTTTTTTTTTTTAGTTTTGTTTTTGTTTAAAGTAAACACAGGGGATTGCTGGTGTAAAAGGGATCTTTGAATTACTGGAAGATGTTTGGGGCTGGGATGCTGGAATGAGGCCAGCTTCTGTGGATTTGGGGGAACCCTTTGAAGAGAGGATGTCTGGAGACAAGCTAAACCCGTGCATGCCAAAGCTTTACACCCATCTAATTCCTAAATTCATGTCCCGCCCCAGCACTTGGCTCCCTTCCTTTGGGGTTCCAAGCACTGTAAGGGTACTCTAGGGGACAATTTAAAGTCATCCAACACTGATCATTTGTGCTTCTTGCTGTGGTTGGGCACTTACGCTGCTCTGTGCACTGGGCTAAAATTAGAAGAACTGCTTCTCCTCCATGGGGTTTCCTTGGCTAATGGAAGTGGACCCAAACCAGATATAAACATTTCTGCAAATGCAAAGTAGGCAGTGATGAAGAGCAATGCTTGTGCCTTTTGCCTTTTTAAGGGAAGGGCAGAGATTCCGTGGGCTTGAAAGTCAGGAATGGACTGTGGTGGAGGCCACCAGTTCTGTGGATTGCCCTATTTAATTTTACCTTTTACTACAACTAGGAAGGTGGGTTCCATCATCATTTCCTTATTATGGGTCAGGAATCTGAATCATAGAAAGTATTTTTCACAGGGTAAGATCCTTAAGAATAGAGACAGAGAAGAAACAAAGAGAAAGGAATCCCAAGAAAAGAGGAAAAATGGAAGTCCTGAAAGCTAGAGGGCATAGGATGTCACTGAGCAATGGAGGACCATTCTATTGGAGACCATGTTTGAACAGGCCATCTATCACTCTCTGTATAGGTGGTAGGGGTTATCTGAGACTCTTATATGGGAAGGTGTTATCATCAGATAGCCTTTTGGAAAGAGTGACCTCTGGAGATGCCAAGATCATTCAGAACTGACTCCTATAGTGAGTTTGACAGGCATGCTACATGTACAGGGGGTGGGGTAGGGTGGTGGTAATAACATAATATGATGTTAATTTGGACAATGCAGAAGAGAAATTTTCCTTCATTGATAAGAAGCAATAGACTTTCAGAGAATAAAGAAAAGCATTCCACATTCCAGTTCCTTCAACTCTTGACCCACGAGAGAGCCTCTAGTCATTACCATCTCAGCCTCTTCTGTCTCTCTACCCAATTTCTTTGGCAAGAATGTTAGCTATTTTGCAGATCGTTCTCATGCCAATTTGCTAGCATGGGTAAACATCTTTAATGCCTTCATTTATTGACTTGAGGGGCGAAGTTGGCACATAGGCGCATCTAGCTGGATGAAGCTTTATAGTAGAAAGTGCCCCAGGCTCAGGCTCTTAGTCTGTTTCACTCCCCTTGTTCTTCTGTACTGTGTGGTCTCAGCATTTTGAGTTTCTGCCTCTGCAAAAGGGTTCTTTTTATTAGTGGGCTCCCAAAGTGTGGTCCTGGCTCCCTGTCCCAGGATTAGCTGGGAACTTGGTAGAAATTCCAAATCATTTCCCACTGTGGATGTATGGTTTTCCATTCACAGGACAGTATTCAAGGGTTGCAGTTTTCATTTCCCCAAATGAATAATGACACCAAGCAGGTCTTCGTGTGACTGCTGGACACTGGTGCATCTTCTTTGGACCAGTATCTCTTGAAGTTGCTTGCTAGCTTTTAATCTGCCTTTGTGCCTTTGATGTTAAGTTGTAAGAATTCTTTACATGTCCAGGCTTCTGCATAATTATCAGTTATTTTATTTGCAAATATTTTCTCTCATTTTGTGGGCTCTTCTACAGTAATATTTCAAAATACAGTATTATTGAGATATAGTGACTTTGCAGTTAGCTGCATTATTAAATAATGTACTTTAATAAATTTACTCAGTATCACAGACAACTCCTTAACGTTTCCTCATGATTTTGGTAATTCCTCCATTATCCTCCTTCTCTCTGAATTGTTTACAAACAACACTGGGAGGGCCCTGCAGTTGACACTGAAGCATAATGGGACATATCTAGTCCGAGACTCAGAAGACCAGGTCCCCTGTGCCCTGGCTCAAGGTTAGCAAATATGTGATTGCCAAATCTCTTGGCTTCCCCAGGCCTGTGTCCTCATCTACACAGGACAGGACTCAGCTATCACAGGTTCCCATCTACTCTCGCTGAATGGTAGAATATTTCACGTGAAGAGCATTTTAAAAAAATATGCTGTTATCTCCTGCAGACCATTTAAATCAGAGTCTCTAGGAATGGGATCCTATTACCTGTATTTCTTTAAATTCCTACAGCCCACGCATCTGACGATTTCCAGCACAAGCTTTGAATTCCAAAGCCCACGTTTTATACATTATATTATACACTTCATATTGATTTTATTTCAATCTCTGAAAAATAGGAAAAGAAGATGTCCCCTACTCAGGGCAGCAAGTGAATTTATAGGTCCCATACTCACAGGTTCAATCAATTGCACATTAAAATGTTTGAAATGCCATCTAGACTGAATATGTATAGACTCGTGTGTCACAGTTGCTTAAACAATATAGTGTAAAAATGATTGACATAGTATTTACATTGCAGTAGGTATTGCAAGCAATCTAAAGTTGAGGTCAAACATACAAGAGATTGTGAGTGTGTTATGTGCAAATGCTGTGCTATTTTGTATAAGGCACTTGAGCATCTATAGATTTTGGTATGGGGGCAGGGATCCTCCAGCCAAGTCTCTGCATGTGAGATTGCATAGGTGACTTGAGTAGATACAAGTTACAGAGGGGACAGGAAAGTAGCATACATTTTCTGCTGTTTCGTTAAACTGCTGGGACAGTGAAAGTTAGTCATTGGTATTGGTGGCATTATCATGGGTCAGGGTCTATCTCTACTAGTGTTCCCAGAGTAGAACAGACTTCCAGAACCAATACAATCAAGTCTAAGATCCTGATGGCATTTAAGGAAGAATTCTTGATTCTCCTCTGTGGTGTGTCTTTTCTTATCGAGTTAATGAAAGAATGGGAGCTTGTCTTTTCAGACCCCTCCACAGTCTTCATGTGAACACGGTATCTGATTTGTTCATCTGTAGCCCAAAGACTTCCCAAGAGTCCCAGTGCCGTCCTCTCAGCTGCAGCCAGAACCAATGGCAGCAAGAACATAGGAACCCACAGGGGGGGCGGCTACAGGATTCGGTCATTGCCAGCACCATCACTCGGCTCAGCCATTGTGGGTACATTATTGACATCATTCCTGGGGGGCACAGAAGTCTTCAGTAGTGCCAGACACCACAGGTAGGTAGACAGTCTAGGGAGAAACCTTGCTTTCTTTGTCTAAAGGGTGACAACTGAATGTTTCTACTGGAGGCTCCCCATCAGACCCAGGTTAGGGTTCTATGACTGCTCTTAAACCATCAAGGAGAAAGAGACCATTACAGCTGGCTATATCCAGCCCTGATTAGTGGATTGGGCTGCACATCACAGGCTTATTCCAATTGTGTTTGAGCAGTGCTCCAGATGTGGTCCTCCAGAGGATAAACACTTGTATAAAGCTGGGGAGATACTAGCAAGTATCAAGTAACAGGAGGAACACTGGAGGATGGTTGCCTGGCAGAGCATGGGATCAGAAGCAGAGACTGCTGTCTACAAGAGGGGTGTCACCCATTGAATGAAGCCTGACACACAGCTCCTATCACTCAGTGTTTACCTCTCTGATGAGCCAGTTACCACATCGCTCTCCCCCTTTCTTCAGGTATTCCTGGCTCTCTCTCTCTCTCTCTCTCTCTCTCTCTCTCTCTCTCTCTCTCTCTCTCTCTCTCTCTCTCTCCCTCCCTCCCTCTCTCTCTCTGAATGCTGGGTGACTGAACCCAAGCACTTCTTGTTACTTGCTCGGCACTCCAGGGCAGCACCTTAAGCTAGTTAACACTGTCTGTGTAGCCCACTGTCTCCCTTACAGCCTTCTTGAGTTATATTATTGTGCTGAGGATAAAGTCTTGTCACCCTGATTGGACTCTAGTTCCCTACTCTTTCTGAAGCAATTTGGGGGTGCCTTGTAAGGTGGCTTCTGCTGATATCTGGAGCTTCCACATGGATGTCTTGATTGTGACTAAATTAGCTCTCAGAAGGCCACCTTATCTCCCTGTTCCAGAGGCTTTCTTTCTCTAGCCTATGTGAGCAGGCTTCACCAGCCACCTTTCATGGCTGTTTGAAGATGCTCAGATGGGGTCAGGTGGATGCTCCCATAGATGTTGACTCTGGTACCCAGGTGATATGCTGGCAGTGAGGTGTGAAGTTGGCTTGGGTGAATACAAATATAACAAAATATGGCTGGGTATCAATTCAGGCGAAAATACAGACCGTTGGTTGATTGCCTCATCAATTTTCACAGGTTGTGCGTTTGCCTCATTGATTTTTATTTATTTATTTAATTTTTACTGAAAAATGAATCTTGTTCATCTGCTCTCTAGAGATTGCTTCATTTCTTTCTCTTTCCTTGTTCCCGTTTGGCCCTTTACTACATCAGATTGCTCTTACTTACAATCAACACCAATCAGCTCTTTCTTAGGAGAATCTCTATGACCTTAAAAAAGATCTTTGCCCTTACTGAGCCTTGTTTTCCTTATCTGCTAAATGGAGGTAATAATTTCTATCTAGACTGTCTAGAAGCTCAGTCAGCTACCAGAAAGAATAGTTCATGTCTGGTAGGTGGTAATTCTCAGTAAGAGAATTATCACCTTGCATATACATTACTATAAGCCTCAGAGTTTAGGCTCTACAATGGGGAAAGGAGTTCTATTTGAGGGGTGTTAAGAACCCACAGCCTAGACCCTTGTCTAAAAAGACTCTGATACCCACAATTTTGGCCATGTTGCTTTCAAGTGAAGGGATACATTTTACCTGATGGTAATCCTCAGCCAGTGTATTGATAACTATCCATTGATATCTGATAGCACAGTGGCTATTAGACTTTAGTGGCTGCTTCCCAGAGCATTGGGTGAATAGGGGAATATACAGAGTTGTAATAAGTCCATGTGTTTTCCAGTTACACCTTATTTCATTTTGTTGTCACTTATAGTGAGGATACATTTTGCTATCTGCTGGGTTGCTGTGTCCATTTTTGATCCCTCAGCACACCCTCAGTACTCCTGAAAGTTTAGGCCTAAAATGATCTAGAGGAGAATGGAAGCCTCCTCTCCCACCTGCAAAGGTGTATTATCACCATCGGTCTTAGTGATCTTTTGGGAGCCACTTTACCTGGATAAGGGACACCCTGAATGTTTACTCCTTCTTAGGAAGCCATGGCAACCTTCACAAACATAAGCCTGTCTCGTAAACCAGGACAAAAGAATGAGTACTCTTCCCAAGATGGTCACTGTACCACAGGCACAAGAAATACCTGCGTGAGGTACTCCTGATGCTGAGTCAGCTCTTTGGGTGTTGTAGCCTAGCAGAGCCCTTGAGTTTGGGAATAAGTGGAGATCGGATGAGACAGAGAGAGATGAGCATCTTTTGTTCAGACAGACTCATTTGTTTCTGCTCTTTTCTCTATGTTTATTTTTTTCTTACATAAGTGTAGAAGACTGTGGCCCCTCTCACAAGTGCTAAGAGAAAGCAGAGGGGGTTGTAATAGGCATTGGGCTCTGAAGGTAGGTTAAGAGGAGGCGAGTACCCTGGAGCCATAGTGATGGAGATCACAGAACTTGCTACATCACTGCTTTCAGGATCAAAACCAACATACATGGAATTCCCAAAGTGTTTTTCCTGAAATGGTGTTCTTAAAGATTATGATAGGTGTGAAGCAAGAAAGGGATTACTTAGACTCGCAAGTTTGAGAAACCTTGGCTCACAAGCCTTAAGGAACTTAATGTACATCATAGTTTCCCAAGTCATTGAACAGAGTTCCTTTAGGGCTAAGCTGTGAAGGGACTGTGGTTCTTCTTAGCATTATATTAGGATCATGTGGACTGACAGAAGGGCATTTTCCCAGCTCATTATGTGTTGACAGATACACATTTCCTCTAATTCTCCTATCCTTAGTCTCATAAAACAGCATCCACAGGAGTTATTTTAAATGAAGGAACTTCATTGGAGGGAGAACTTCAATGATTTAAAATTAAAAATCACCTTACCCCATGATGAATTAAGATGGAAGACATTATGGTAAGTGAAATAAGTCAGATTCAAAAGGACAAAATGCTCTCATCCTGTGTTCATGAGGTTCCTGGAGCACCCAGCAGAATGTGATTGGGACTTGGGGTGGGGAGGGAAGTGTGCCTGTGTCTAATGGGGAAAGTTGGAGTCAGAAATGAATGGGTTCTGAAAATGGATGACGCTATAGCTGTACAACACAAGTAAATTCAAAGCCTTTGAGACACACCCTTAAAAGTGGTTGAAATGGTAAATCCTACACCATGCATTCTGTAACATCTTTAAAACAACGACCCAGAATGAGTCCCTCTCTTAGCCAGAGTTCTTTTGATTTCTGTTCAACTTTCTTCAACATGGCCTTAGGCTGACACTCTTCTACAGCCCAGGATGCTGCGCATGGGCTGAAAAGATGGCTTTTTACTATGAACTATATGACAGAAGCTGAGAACTGCCCTCCTTCTCTCTCTCTCTCTCTCTCTCTCTCTCTCTCTCTCTCTCTCTCTCTCTCTCTAACACACACACACACACACACACACACACACACATTTGATATTAATTTTGTTTGGAAACTTAAAAAGTTTACAGAAGAGCCTATTTTGCAAGGACATTTTACATCTCTCTGATAAAATGTGAGTTTTACTATTCTTATTTCATAAGATATAAGCATAAAATTCTAGGTCCTAAGTAAAGCATTATAGTTGGCATCACTTTCTTCCAGCCCAGAATGCTTAGTCACTGTCAGCCCAGGAGAAAGACCCTTGCCTCTCAGGTCCTTTGGTAGTAATAGGTTCATAGGCCAGCCTCAGCTCATCTCAGTTATGGAGAGGCAGTTTCTTATCTAGAAAATATGATGATGTTAGCATCATCCTCTTGGGAGTGTTTGAATGCTATGCCTTCCACAGAAGTCAAGCTCTGTAACCCATTCCCCCCTAGATGATTCCATAGGTACCACTGTGGGTAGGATAGCCTCTTGAGACAACTAAACCCTTGAGTTCCCAAACAGAGCTCTTGACTTCCTTACCCCTACGATCTGTTCTTCCTCAGTCTTTTCCTAATCATCAAAATGACAGCACCATCCACTCGGATAGATACTCAAAGCCCTGGAGGGAAGATGAACGTCCCCCTTCTTTTCCCCTTTCATCTCCACAGTCCCCAGAAAGCATGTTGGAGCAACTACACTTCATTTTCTTCCACTGTCTCTGGCTTAGGTCTGCCAATGCTCCTTACTGAAACTCTGGAGGTCTCTTCTTCCACCCAAGCCCTTCTGCATATTGCAGCCAGGCAGAGCCAGCCAGCCCCTCCCCCCTTGCTTTGCCCCTTCTCAAGGCTTCTCATGCTACTTGGGATAAACACAACCTCCTTTCCATGGTTCAGCCCTTCAGTATCTGCCACCTTCCTCTTGGGCTTCACAGTCATATTTCCATGCTTAGTCCTTGTCTTCTGGTCCCTCAGCCTTCTACTTTTCCCTTAGTGGGTTGTTGTTGTTGGTTTGTTTTTTGTTTGTTTTGTTTTAAGTTTTCATGGTCTTTGTGATCACTTTTTCATTGGCCTTGAAGGCTCTCCAAATCTTCATATGGCAGTTACTCCCTGACCATCAGTTCCTCTGTGAGCACTTTAGTGAGATGGTTTAGCCGATTGAGACTCCATGACCCCACCTGTAGAATTTTGTCTATAGAAAATATCTCCGTTCCTTTTTGATGTTAATATTATCTAAAACCACCTATATTTGTTTATTTTGTTTCCTCTTTTGCCCATATGAGTGTGCGTGTGTGTGTGTGTATGTGTGTGTGTATGAACACATGCACACATGCACACACACACACACACACACACACACACACACACACACACATGCACACACACATATACAGATGTGTTGGGAATGAAACCCAAATCCTTATACATGCTGTCTGTATATGTGTGTGTGCATGGTGTTGGGAATGAAACCCAAAGCCTTATACATGCTAGGCAACTACCTACCATAAGCTACATCCCCACTTCTGTCTCTTTCTTAAGTCACATGTTTGATAGGATCAAGACCTTGGCTCACTCTTGCTTCACTCTTAGAAGGCAGAATGATGGCACACAATGTGCAGGGCTGCACATATGTTGTTGAACAAATGAGCAAAGAGACACGAGGCATTGGCCCTCCTTGCTGGTTGGCTTTGACATACTATCTGCTATCTTATTCCAAACTTGCAAACTGTGACACCTCACTAGGACCCATGACATGCAACCACCAATACCTGTCTACGAAATGACACTTCTAAAGATTTCAGTGTGCTAATATGACCTTCTCTCTTCTCAGGTAGGAACTATACATTTTCACCAGGATCTTATAAGATTCATTTCTCCTACTTTTGATATATAATCTTCAGTGATGACTCCGATGTGTTATAGGGGAAAATAGAATCAACATAAGCATTAGTATGGTGTATTGGTCAGTTTTATGTCACCTTGCCACAGGGTAGAGTCATTTGGGAAGATGGACTCTCGATGGAGAATATACCTCCAAAAGATTGGCCTGTGGGGCATTTTATTGATTAGTGATTGATGTGAAAGGCCCAGTGCATTGTGGGTGGTGCCACCCCTAGGCAGATGTTCCTGAGTTGTATAAGAAAGCAGCCTTGGAAAACCATGGGGATCAAGCCAGTGAGCAACACACTTCCTTGGTCTGAGCTTCAGTCCCTGATTCCCCAACTTCCCCCAGTGATGGAGTGTGACCTGAGAGTTGTGAGCTGCTTTTGGTCATGGTGTTTTTATCACAGCAACAGAAACCCTAACTAAGACACATGGAAATTTAGTGAACCTCTCTGAGGCTCAGTCCCCATCTAACCAGAATAACAGGAATGGTTTGGATGGGGACAGTGCTGTGCTTTGGGAATCATGTGTGTTCAATGTTCTTGAGCTATTTGAAGGCAAAATGTTATACTCATGAGTTGTGGTAGTCATGGCATGGGTAGACTCTTGGACCACATGTGAAAGACAGTGGACTGGCCGGAACTTCCTCCATGTCTAGAAGATACTGTGTTTCTGTACATGGTTGATGTGTGGAGCAGACTCAGAAGAGTCACTGGAAATACAGGGAGACCTCCTGGGCTTTGTAGCAATCTTGACTTTCTGTGCAGCCAGCCTGCCTCTTGCGCTCCCTCCACTGGCACAGCTCTGAGCAGATCTTGGAAGAAGGAATCAACAGCATCCATTATTATCGGATGTGCCTGGCCTTGCTCTGGGGCCTCCTTTAATTCTGAATTCTTGTCACCTCAGAAAGGGGAAGGGCACAGTCTATTCACAGTGTTGCTGCATGGGGTGGTGGGGGTGGTGCGGGAAGTATGCTGGGAATGTTGGGAACAAGGGATGGTCCTGATTTGGTGATACAGGTTAACTTCAGAGGTCTGAAGTATGCTGGTCTTCTTGTGATAATGGCACCTGTCAGAGCTATTTGCACTGGGGTAGACATGAGTGCTATGGTCTTGCAGCAGAGCAACTGTGATGACCCCAGGAGATCCTCATGAGATCTGACCTATTGGTGTCCCCTACCCCTGCCCCAGCACAGGGAGGCTCACAAGATCTTCACGAGCTCCCACCCCCAGATTTATGTAAAAGGTAAATGATTGGAACTTCTCAATAGTGGGGTTGCCAATGAGTCGTCAGTACACCTGTGAGTAATGCCAGATCACTAGATTGAACACCGGTGGGATCCTCTCTTTAGTTTGCCAGTCACTCTTTACCCGGGGTGCATAAATGCTTCTTACCTCTCCCCAGGGAACATCACGCAGCACCAGTCTGTTTTCACATTTGAACGGAAGCAGGGCAGAGGACAGGAATTTCTGCTGCTTGTCCCATGGTGGCTCGATAAATGCTTTGTCAGTGCAGTGTGGTTGACAAGGGGAAAGCAGCTGGGAGGTAGGGAAATAGATAAGCTGGAGACCTCACTAGAAGCTGTAGGTTTCAGCTTAAGGATCTGTCTCACATGTTTGTGCCCACTGCACGGGGAGAGGACTGGTGTCTTCCTCTCCTGTGACTGGGGACAATGTTTTAAAGCACGTGTCACTGCTTGGGAGTAAGGAGAGGGTGAGTCCAGAATGACTTTACAAGAAAGTGACACATTATGCTGGCATTACTTAATCAATAGGAAGTGTTTCTAAAAGTCACTGTTGTCATGGCGATGGAAATGGTTTCCAAACTTTAGGGACCAGAATCTCTTGTTCTTTCTCCTCTGCACATTGCCAGGTAGTAGCAGTGCCTCATTTCAAAACTTTGTTGCCTCCATTCTGAATTTATTTAATTTTTTTCTTATGGAGCAAATATAACTTCTTCATTCAGCTTCCGGCTGCAGTGAGGATTTCTGCCAGGATTCGAGGCACACAGCTGAAATATATTTTGTGTCTTATGAGCTTTGCCTCATCATGGAATTAAATAGCACTAATTACGAGACTATAGACCGGCAAGGCAGACAACTGTTCATTTCCTGATTTCCTCTAGGATTGAAAAAGGAAGGGATGGATGGAATAGGGGACAAGGAGGACGTGCAAGAGATCATACCACCAGACTGGGGGGGGGACAGTGGAGGTGCCATCACCTGGCAAAGTATGTCCCACTCAAGTCAAGTGCTTCTCCGCGGTACTGCTGTTTGGTGGGGCTTTGGACTCTTTGCATGAAGACTTTTGGGGCTGGAAGACCAGTGGCTGCATGACTCTGATACAGGTGCCAGTGACAGGGATGGTGGCAGTTTTAGGGGTGGTAACTGGATAGATTCTCAAGCTCCAGGGCCCTGATACAGGTGCCAGTGACAGGGATGGTGGCAGTTTTAGGGGTGGTAACTGGATAGATTCTCAAGCTCCAGGGCCCAAGAACATGGACCCTCAGTTTTGAGTTCCTAAAACCCTGCATTTATTTTTATTGCTTCCAAACCTGAAAACTTTCTTGAATTATGAAAGTCTAGTTAAGGGGCTTTGATGTAGCTTGGTGGCAGAGGGATCGACTAGCACATATAAATCACTGTGCTCAGCATGCACGCTCATACACAGTCTAACACACACACACACACACACACACACACACACACACACACACAGTCTAGTTGGAAAGTTGCGTCTGTCTGAGGAAGGGAATGTCTGTTTCTTACTCATTAAAGGAATGGGAGTATATGGGCAGAATCAAATTATGTGGGGTTTTATATTAGGCCCACATGTGGTGTGTGGGGCTCAGGACTTGAAGACCTCCTACCCACTTTCTACACAGCCCCAGAAGCCAAACAAAACAAAACAGAACAAAACAAAGGGTTAACTCACAACATGGGTAGTCTCTTGGAGCAACGTAGAACTGATGAATGTGTCCTACTCCTTGGTCCTTCCTCTTGGAAGAGAAAAGGTAAATTCCAAGAAGAGTCACATGGACCTGCTTGACAGAAGAGGACCCTGAGCTCTCTGAGGGCAGGCTGCAGGATTAAAGCATGGTTGGCATGCCAGGCACATCCCCAATTTAGGTTGGGCAGCTAGGCAGTCAACTGAAGAAAGCTGTAGTCTCAAGAGAGTGACTCCAGCACCAGACTACCATCTGGTAAAGATCACTCCTAGTTGTTGCAGGCACTACCATTGCACAGCTCTGCCTGGTACCCCTACAAATATGGTCTGAGGACCTCTCCTCCAATCTGTGATAACTTTTGTTCTGGGAATTCCTCACTTCTCCTGGAGTTCACCAGAAGGGCAACTTGGGCACGCTCTTAACCACTTGCTTCTAGAAAGACCAGTTTACAGATGGGTGGAACTGAGACATCAAGGAAATTAGGCAGACCATTACCCATAAGGGCGGCTGTTCCTGGTGTCTGCAGTGTCCCGATTCATGGTGATTCAAAGAGAAGGGGTTTTGGGGATTGCCACTAGCATAAACATGAATGTCTGTGAGCTAAGAACATCCAGCCTCTTCCCCCTGCCCGTGAGAGATGAGGATCTTCAGAGTGAGTTCTCATCTAGCAGAAGACCATCAGATGTGGCTCAAAAACCAGCTGGGCTTTGAGTTTGAGGCTTGAGGGCCATGTGGGCCTCCTTTCCAGATGGAAACCACTCAGTTATACAAGTCCTAAGTCACATGCACAGGACAAGTGGGCCTCAGGTCCCCTTCTGAGACCCAAATGTCTGTCATCTCTTATAATAACAAAAGTGACATCACTTTGCTACCTGTCAGGATGTTTTGGTCACTTTCCCACAATGTCCCTCTATTTCTGTGCATTCGGAGGCCAGTGCCAATCTCACTCTGAGGATGGGAAACCAATACTGGGATCTGGATAGCCAGGCAAGAGCATTGTAAGCTGTGCTGAGCAGCTGGGGCGGGAGGCAGCAGTCAGATATCAGGCTTCAGCAGTGACTGTGAACCTCAATTCCTAGCGAGCTTGTGTCTTTAAATAAGACACTAAAAAGGAACTGTCAGTACTTTCCTGTCTGGATCAGGCTTCCCTAGCGAGTTCTGTGTTTTAAAATCTTCGATGATAGAGCCATTGCTTAGTGAGTCCTCACTTCTTGGCTTCCTGGTGCCTGGGATATCAAGAGCCAGTACCAGGTCATAATGAAGAGTTTTATCAGAGCGGCTTAGGCTTCCATGTGTATGCAGCCAGTGTTGCAGCCTGGGAGAGCCCCTCCAGGGGGTGGGGAGGAGGTGGTGGTGAAATCCTGAAGGAGGCCTTGAGGTTAGGTGGGCTCTAGTCCCTCCCTGAAAGGGACAACTCACCCTCTGGTGGAGGCTCTGGGGCTGAAGCTGAAAGCACTGTCCTGGTAACAACTTTCTACAGCCCCTTCAGTGAACCCAGCCCTAAGTATTGAAAGAGAGAGGGGAGAAAGGAGAGGGAGGGATGGAGGAGGCAGAGAGGGAGGGAGGGAGGGAGGGAGAGAGTCCATGATCCAGCACAGAGTTCCATGAGAGCTGAGCTTTGTGCAGAACTTCCTGGGGATCCAACTGGTTGCCTGGTTGGGACCCTCAGTCTGTGCCTGGCTCTCCATGACTCTTCCTTCTTCCTCCTTTATACCTTTGACCTGCCCTCCCTTTATAGTGAAGTTTATGTTTCTCACTGTTCCAGAGAAGAGCAGCTGAGGGAAGAGTGCAGTATTGGGTGGGAAGCAGGCAGACTGGGCATCCTGGACCTTTCCCGGGTTCTGGGTATATAGTGGTGACTGTTCAGGGAAAGTGCTGTGACTTTCTCTTGAGTGTGCAGTTGCTTTGACACGACCCCCATCACACCTCATGGGTAGTAATGATGGTCCTGTGGCAACCACATTCTCGGTCTTTTCTCTTTTATCCTTGGGACACTGACTTCGGAGATAGCAACGAAGTGGGGAGGGGACAATAAAGGTCAGGACTTGTCTATGAGCAAGGCAAACAAACACATGCAGCCTGGCTGGCTTGTAGGGCCAATGCAGACACCAGTCCGCAGCCAACTGCACACCTGCATGTAAATATAGTGATCCAGGAAACAAAATGCTACAAAGTAACAACTCATGGGCCTCATTTCTAGAAACCCAGAACTGGAAGGGAAAATTGCAGGTAGAGAGAGAGAAAATACTACTTAGGGTAGATTACAGATTGGAGAGGGCATCTCAAACAGATATGTATTTCTCCAGTTAGACTTGAGGTCATTGAAGAAGGGCTAGCATTTCCTGTAAGCATACACTGCCTCACTGGGCCTAGAATTTGGGAACAACCACTAAGGAATATAGAAGTTTTTTTTTTCCTTATTAGATATTGGCATAATAGTCTGCCATCTTGCAGAACCTGGAAACTTGCAGGCTAGTTTTGGGAGAAAGGAAGGGAGCTACCATCATCAGAAGAGGCTGTACCCCTCGGATTATCAGCCCCATATGTTACCCAAAGCAGAGACTTTGAGGTTCAGCATCTGGTTTGAACCTCAGCTTTCTGTATGTAGCGTCTTTTAGTTATAGTGACGTGAATGTGATAATAGACAGATCTACATCTGGTGTGGAGATGGATTCCTGGTAGGCCAAGGATCCATCCATGCTCGGGCTCTACCACCCCATATGTCCTTAAAGTCCTATTTATCTAGCTGGGTGGTTAAGACAAAGAAAAAAAAAGGAACCAGAAAAACCCCAAACAGAAGTGCCTTAGTCTATTTTCTGTTGCTATGGCGAAGTAGCAGAAAGTGGGAAATTTCCAAAGAGCAGGAGCTTGTTTATCACACAGTTCTGGAGGCAAGGGAGTCCAAGCACGTGGCAAGATGTGATGAAGGACGTATGTGCAGAGGGTGTCACTTGGTGACAAAGGGCAATACATAAGAAAGGTCAAGTCTCTGTTGCCTTTTTTATAAAGCCTTGGTCATCATAAGGGCCCTACTCTGATGACCCCATTCAATCCTGATTACTTCCCTGATCCCCTACCTCCAAACACCATCAACATATTAATTTAGAGATTAAATTTCCAACTCACAAAATGTTCGAGAACTTAACACTATTTTCAAACTATTTTTCAAACAAGGAAGCACTCATCGTTCCCTAGGTTGGCATGGGAATGTCACTGTGAAAGTCCATGAGGTTTACCTGGAATGTCACCGGGATAGTTACTGTCCGTGGGGTCTAAATGGAGACTGTGTGAAAATGTAAAGGGCAGGAGATGTTCACTGTAGCTGACAGGACACTGACATCTCATGAGTAGGTATCACATATTTTTGTCACAAAGTTAGCTTTCTATCGATGTCCTTCCTGAACACAATACTCTCTGCAAGGTCAAAGGAGGTGGTGGAGTCCCTGGCTTCTAATAATGGCTGAGGAAGTGGAGTTCTGCACAACTTCTCCAGGGCACAGCTACAGGCTCCTCTAGGAGGCCCTCGGGCACTGGAGAGCATGGTCATTGTGTCTTGCTCTAGGGGAACTACCCTTTGTTCCTAGCTCAGGATTCTTCCTATGGCATATGTTCAGTTAGCAATCCCTTGCTAAGAAAAAAAGTCATCAGATGAATGACCTCACAAATGCTGGCTTCTAGCAACTTGTGTCTACTGTGCTGTTTCTCCCAGTGCAACTTTCTCGGGCCCTGTTCCTTCCTTTACAGGGACCACACTGGCTAACTTGACTGAGTAGGGAAAGGTCTAATTTGTAGGCCCAAGGTGACTTGTGACAATATTCCAGCTATGAACTGCTGGTCCCCTTCTAAATCATGCATGGAAGATGTAGCTTCTCAGATGCATTTGCACTCACATTTTAAAAGGACAAAATGGAGTATTTTAAGTATTTATAAGTCCTGGAATAGGTAGGGAAAGCTAACTTTGTCAATACAGACCTTTTTTGACCTTGTTGGTACAGCATCGAGATTTACTTTGAATTTTATCCATAATTGATACTAGCTGCTCTCTCATAGACTCTGCTGAGAAAGAGTCATTCATTTCTTCCTTCTTTCCTTCATCTTCAAACATTTATTACATACTTCCTCTGTCTCAGGATCTAGGCTTAGAACTGGTGATATTCAGTGACAAAAAAAGGCCATGATCTTTTTTTTTTGTTGTTTTTGTTTTTCAAGACAGGGTTTCTCTGTGTAGCCCTGGCTGTCCTGGAACTCACGCTGTAGACCAGGCTGGCCTCGAACTCAGAAATCCACCTGCCTCTGCCTCCCAAGTGCTGGGATTAAAGGCGTACACCACCATTGCCCGGCTAGCCATGATCTTTATTATTTAAAATATTTACTACATTTATTTATTTATTTATTGTGTGAGAAAGTATTATGGGCTGTGTGGAGATAAGAGAACAATTTGTAAGTGTCTATTCTCTCCTATCATGTGAGACCTAGAGACTGACTAGGGTCATCAGACTTGGTGGCAGACAACCTGATAAGTCATTTTGCCAGCCCATGATCCTTATTCCTAAGAGACTCAGGATATTAGACAGGACAATAAATAAGGACGAATTTAACACTTTGTCACCTGCAAGTCTCTGGAGGGCACTGGTTCCTGGACTGACACATGATCAGGGCATCTTAGACTCTTCCTGGGGCCAGAGAAGGCTTCATTTAAGAAATAAGTGAAACCATGAACAGGTGAAAACCTTGGGAACTTTGTGGGGGTACAGCCTGAACTTAGGGGGAGCAGCATGTGGTTGTGAAAGTCTGTACACTCATGCTCACCCCCAAATCTTACTTGGGATATTCATCACCACTTGAATGGGCAGGGGACACCCAAATCTCTTAGGCTTTTTACTTAACCTCATAGAGGAAGAGCCTGGTAGAGACAGGTAGCAGTAGACACTTTAGATTTCCCTCTTTATGGCTTAGGATTTGCCCTGGTTAGTTTTGTCAACTTGACATGAGCTACATTCATTTGGGAAGAAGAACTCTCAATGAAAACAATGCCCCCACCACATTGGCCTGCGGGCCAGCCCATAGGGTGTTTTACTGGTTAAAGATTGATATGGGAGTGCCCACTGTGGACAGTGCCACCCCTGAGCAGGTGGTCCTGGCTTCTATAAGAAAGTAGGCTGAGCAAGTCATGCCTTCCCAAACCAGTAAGCAACACTCCTCCATGGCCTCTGTGTCAGTTTCTGCCTCTAGGTTCCTGCCTCTATTAGAGTTTCTGTCCTGACTTCTTTCTGTGATAAACTGAGATATGGAGACATAAATTGAAATAATTCCCCACCCCTAACTTGCATATAGTCATGGTATTTCATCTCAGCAATAGAAAACAAGATTCTTTCATGAATGACTTCAGAAAACTGGACCTGAACTAGTAGTTCACATTGAATGGTAGTCCAGCAGGGTCATGGCGAACAATGAAATCAAAATGCAGTAATGTATGTGAAGACGACTTGTAAATTCTGAAGGAATTTTGTGAGCTAATTGCTATTTTAAACTACTCTATAATAACTTTCTTTCTGCCACTCAGGAATCTGAGAGGAGGGTAGCACTTCATGAAAACTAGTTTGAGCTCTTCAAAACTTACCATGTAGAACAAAGGCAGACCCAACTGCTTTAATCAAAATGATGATCAGCTTCTAAAAATGAGTTCCATCTCCCCCGAGACCACTCAGAGCTAAAGGATGATTTCACGAAGAGGAAGTGGCAGTGTGTTTGGGTTTGATTTGGTCTGTGGGGTGACCTGTCCTCAGTCCCCTCGCCCACCCTGCCCGGTTCAGGAAACTTCAGAATCTTGGGAAATGATTTGATTTTGTAAATGGAAGAAAAAGGATGGCACTTTTTTAATTTTAAAATTATTTTAAAATCAGCTAAATGGTTTTTTGAATAAGATTAATTAGAAGTATCAGAAATTGGTTCTTTCTGGACCAATTTTTTTTGGACCATGAATATGGCATTCTTGGACTAAAGAATACATTTACATGGGTTGATGTCCTGGGAGAGACACACTCACCCTTTGGAAGATGCCCTTTTGCATTCTTGTGAGGTCAGAATAACCTTAGGTGACCCTAAGAGGTGGCTGCTGGCTCTGCCCATCTGTGGGTCCTGAGCTGCAGTGGGAAGACTGGCAGTGGCCAGGCCCGCAGTGGGGTCTTTAGTGAGTTCAGCTGGTACCCACATGCTTGTCCACACTGTGTCATCTGTTTCTTTGTTCCTTGTTTTCTAATCAATCCTTTTCGTGGGGTAAAAGAAAAATGAGTGGATGTTCATTCCCAGCACACATTATCGTTTCTTGTGAGTTCCCCTGCCCCTCCAGGAACAGTAATTCACCATCCCCAGATAGAAGTGATAAGTATTTGAGATGCATAACTGTGTCTCATTTTGGTGCCTAATAGAAGGCAGTGAATGAGCTATGGGCCCTTTCTGCCCAGTAAAGTCATGACTATAGCCCTCCTTGTCTTGCCTGGCACTGCTGTGGACTGGCTGTGGGTCTGCAAATGCGTACAGTAAGATGGGCCAAGTGGCTGGCACATGGCATGCTCTGATACAGGGTCTGCTGGAAGTCCCTTCCCAAAGGGCTGGTGGCTGTGCCCCAACCTGCCTGTGCCTGTCTGTAGTGAGCTCACCAACCCCTCTGGAATTTGACTGTTGGCAGAGCTGCAGTGAGAGCCCTGCTAGCCAGCAGAGCATATGGTGCCCGAATAGCTGTCACTTTCAAAGGCTGGGGAGCAGATGTTGGAACAGGTTTAGATAAAGTCAGAAGAGGCCAAATGTGATAGGAAGAGCACTGAATGGGGAATCAGTGGTCTGAGCTCCCTCACCACTATCTTTTATTTATATTTCATTGGTGAATGGATTGATTGATGGTGTGTATGTGTACATGTTGGGGTGCACATATGTGTGTAAGTGCATGTGCATTTCAGTTTGTACATGCAGTGGTGATAGGTCAACCTTGGGTATCTTGCCTTGGATGCTGTCTACTTTGTTTTTTGAGATGTGGTCTCTCACTAGCCTAGAACTCATTGATTATATTAGGCTGGCTGGCCACAGAGCCCCAGGGATCTGTCTGTCCCCTTCCCCAGAACTGGGATTATAAATACAAACCAGCATGCCTGGCTTTTTAACATGCTTTCTAGGAATCAAATTCAAGTTCTTATGTTTTCACGGCAAGCTCTTTACCAACTGAGCTATCCCCCTAACCTTCGTCTTCAACTTTTATCCCACTCGACCTTCTGTGGTTTCATTTGACCTATTTCACTATTACCTTCATTGTCTCTATTATTAGGGGTTTGAATACCATTTAACTGAAACACCCAGTTCAGAAAACAAGTATCTAGGATCTTCTCTGTTTTTTGGATTTGGAAAGACAATTCTAGAGGAACTATTTTGACTCCTCATGGTTTATCTTGAAAAAATTTTTATTTTAACCAGTAAGTACCATTGCCCTTATCATAATCCTTTTCTGACCCAATTTCATTAACATTCATTGATTATTAAGAACAGAGCAGCACTTGCTGTGTGAACAGAGTCCTGGTGTCAGGTTCTCATCTATACTTTCAGAGTTAACACATGAACATCTATCACTTCCTGTATCATTGTGCCCCACTCCCTGTCATCTCCCAGGCAGTTCCATGTAGGTGACAGAAACTCCAATTTCTCCCTGAGTTTGGTAGGTGATATCCTGAGACCTCTGTGATGGGAGCTCGTATGAATTAAATAGGAACACCAAGGGTTCCATATTCTGAGTTCTGCAATGAGGCATTTCTAGAAAGTATATGGACTCTGCAGTGGTACAAACCTGAATCCCACCCCTAACTCTGTCCCTCATCAGTCACATATTATTGAAAAACTAGCTACCTCATCTGCAGAATAGGTAAAGCCATCCTGCTCCAGGGTTAGCCATGATAACCATATGAGCTTATCCAGGGGAAAGCATCTACCTTGCATGGGGTCAGGGGTATAGTCAATGCTGCACACACAATGCCATTCCTCTCTGCTTCTGGCCCCTCTTTCTGCCAGTCAAGAAATGGCTGTTGAGCCTCCACTGTGTGCTGGGCAGGGCTCTGGTGATATGGATGCACTAGCATCCATATCACTAAGACAGGAACTGTTTGGCTCCTGGATCTCACCGATCTTCAGCTCTTAACTCTCTTCCAATGAAGGTGAGGGCATGGAGGTGCCTCTCTCGGAAACTTCTCTGTGTTTTACTTAAGTTTGTTCTTTTTCCTCAGCTCTGGGCATTCTAGTCCTGACTTCTCAGTAATTCTCTCTTCTATCATATCTCTTCCTGATTCTTGAGTTGTGTTCTCCAAACCTTAGGTTCCTCATTCCCTGGTTAGATACTTCTATTGTGGACGCTCTCCAAGAAGGCACTTTTCTCCTAGCTTTGCATATCCTCTCAAAGTTCATTGTTTGGCTCAGACTCTACACCCCGACAAGGTTTTCGAGAGATAGCCTACTCCTTATTTCCTCTTCCCAAGAACTCCCAAAACATGCTGTCATATGTCACACAACATCATACTTCATCTTATGCAATAAGTCGGGCTCTTCTGGTTTTTACCTGGCTTGACAGAAAGCTGACAGCCTGACACAGAAGTCCTACAATATTTTGTCTGTGTTGCACATGCTCTGAGTATACTTTTGAACTATGTGGGTAAATAGGAAGGCCCTCAGTTTACAGGACTACTGTTAGGGTGCGGGTTTCTTTCTGCAAGGGTCTTCTTCCTCTGACGTTTTACTGAGGTACTCTTTCTCAGGATTTTAGCTGACAATGTAAAGTATTGTTGTTGTATTTTTTTCCCTCTTCTCTGTGTGTCCAGCTAACCTGCACTTTCTTCCTGCTGGGGTGATTTCTATTATTTTAACAATTTATCTCATTCCATAACCTCATTGTTTTAGGAGCTTAGGAGAATGAGAAATCCCACAGAGTGGAGATGCTCTAAATAAGTTATTGGCTATTCTGGCCCTTATTTCATCCAATCTGCAAGAAATGGGATGCTGAAAGCTCATGCAGAAAGTACACTGAACAGAAGTAAAGGGAACTGCTAGAATGGATGGCAATTTTGTCCCCTAGAGATTATTTGCTTGTTTGTTTGTTTGTTTAGTTATTGATGGTTTCTGAATTACTTTTTCTCTTCTTTTGAGGAAAACTGTAGGAGGCAGGGGAGTCCCCACTATAGGAGACAGAGGGATCCTCAGCATTGGTGGCAGCCAAGATCTATCTCATTAAAATGATAGAAGGGCCCATAGCTGGGTTATGCACCCAGGGGTTTGGGGCTGGTGTCCGATGCAGCTGGAGAGTTAGGGGATGTGGGCTTTTAGTTTAACCTCACTGTACCTTCTTGTAGAGGAGGCAGGAAGGACAAAGAGGGTCTGAGACAGCAGTTGTAATGGGTGGCCCACAGAAGGGGGTCAGCCTTGGCAATTCTGTGTGTATAACAAGTACAGCCCAGCTCTTGCTGTGAGAGCCTGGGAGCAAATGAGATGGTTAAACACCTACTATGGACTACTTCAGCCACTCTTCCCAGTTTGGGTGGTAAAGTCCCATAAGGTGACATTCCTTAGGTATAAAATGACCACATGCTTCTGTTGTCAGCAGTTAAAGTTCTGGCGGGTAACAATATGTGCAAATTAGGTATTTTGAGCAGAAGGTAATAAGAGTCTTCTTAAAAGACTGCTTTCTTCAGGGGGTAGTGCTGTATCTTTTTTGAGTTAATAACAATGAGATCACTGTTACTATCTGTTAGGCTTAAGGGAGTGGGCAGGAGTTGGTCCATAGACCGTGGAGACAGAGAACCGAGGAAGGCCCCAGTACAGATGGCTCCTCCCTCCAGCCTTCTGTGAGTGCTGTTTACCTGGATCACTAACTTGGGGCCAATAGCAGAGAACCCACCAATATAGGGTCCATGGGCATCGACTCTGTGTACAGAAAAGTGTAGCCCTTAAATCTAGAAGATCAGTCGGAAGATACCGTGGAAAAGTTGCTAAGATAAAATGAAACGGTATCTAGATGTACTGGCCAGGTATTGATGCAAAGCCAGACACTCAGTAGGTAATATTGCTTCCTATCAGCATCACCACGGTCATCCTCACCATCACCATCATCATGACAGTCATCACCATCATTAATACTGATAAGGGGTACTATGGCTGCCAGCAACAAACTCCTTCACCTAAGCTGGCCTCTGGCTATCCCAGGCCAGGTCAGTTCCACATATGTACAGAATTCAGGCAGATCTGAAGTCATCATGATGCCCTGCCATGGATCACTCACAATTAAATCTTTTTTCTTTACTAGGGGAGAGAGCCCTGCTGAGTCCTGGCCCCCGGAAGGGACGGTTGTGCTGGAGTGCTGCTGTGTCTGAGAGGACCCGTGTCTGAGATGAAAGCCATGCCCTGGAACTGGACTTGCCTGCTCTCCCACCTGCTGGTGGTAGGGATGGGCTCATCCACTCTGCTTCCACACCAGCCTCCCCAGCTCTCTCAGAAGCCTTCTTTTGTCACATTCCGAGGGGAGCCCGCCGAGGGCTTCAATCACCTTGTGGTGGATGAGAGGACAGGGCACATTTATTTGGGGGCTGTCAACAGGATCTATAAACTCTCTAGTGACCTCAAGGTCTTGGTGACTCATCAGACAGGGCCAGATGAGGACAACCCCAAGTGTTACCCACCTCGGATTGTTCAGACCTGCAATGAGCCCCTGGCCAGCACCAATAATGTCAACAAGATGCTGCTTATAGACTATAAAGAAAACAGGCTGATCGCATGTGGGAGCCTGTATCAGGGTATCTGCAAGCTCCTGAGGCTAGAGGACCTCTTCAAGTTGGGAGAGCCCTTTCACAAGAAGGAACATTACCTCTCTGGGGTTAATGAGAGTGGCTCGGTCTTTGGGGTGATCGTTTCCTACAGCAACTTTGATGATAAACTCTTTATTGCCACAGCAGTGGATGGCAAACCTGAATATTTTCCTACCATCTCGAGCAGGAAGCTGACTAAGAACTCTGAGGCAGATGGCATGTTCGCTTATGTTTTCCATGATGAATTTGTAGCCTCTATGATTAAGATCCCTTCAGACACCTTCACAGTTATCCCTGACTTTGACATCTACTATGTCTATGGTTTCAGCAGTGGCAATTTTGTCTACTTTTTGACCCTTCAGCCAGAGATGGTGTCTCCCCCAGGCTCCACGACAAAGGAGCAGGTGTACACCTCAAAGCTCGTGAGGCTTTGCAAAGAGGACACAGCCTTCAACTCCTACGTAGAGGTGCCCATTGGCTGTGAGCGCAATGGGGTGGAGTATCGCTTGTTACAGGCTGCCTACCTGTCTAAAGCTGGTGCAGTACTCGGCCGGACCCTGGGAGTCCGCCCAGATGATGACCTCCTCTTCACCGTCTTCTCCAAGGGCCAGAAGCGGAAAATGAAATCTCTGGATGAGTCTGCCCTGTGTATCTTCATCCTGAAGCAGATCAATGATCGCATTAAGGACCGCCTGCAGTCCTGCTATAGGGGCGAGGGAACACTAGACCTAGCCTGGCTCAAGGTGAAGGACATCCCTTGCAGCAGTGCGGTGAGTAAGGGGAATCTGTGGGCCTGGGCAGTGGGCAATAAAGACCCCAGCTTTTGTAGCCTCTATGGGATTTCAATGGGTCTCCATTTTGGTTCTCATTAATTTGGACTATCAGCAGCCAAGCATCCTTAGTATGAAGACATCCGCTAGAACTAAAATGTAGATTTCCTATAGGCACCTCTTTCTGATCTCTTGCTGTTGGTTATGAGAAACAGGGCTGTGAGTGGATGGAAACATGTACAGTGGTGTTCTTTATATTTTGTCCTGGTGGAACAGCTTAGTGAAAAATGATGGAAGATTCAGGAAAGGCAATTGCTAACATGAGAAGTCATTTTGCATTTGAGATGGACATGGGATTTCAGAAAATTATTGTTTTATTTTAGTAACTTGCATATCTCTTAAAATGACAAATGAGAATAAAAGAAAGATAGGAAGATATCAACCAATTTATAAGACATCTTCTGTGTTCATAGTGCCATGGAAAACAGGTCTTCCTTAGTTAGGTTTCTATTGCTGGGATAAAGACCACAACAAAAAGCAACTTGGGGAAGAAAGGGTTTATTTCAGCCCACAGGTCATAGTCTTTCAGGAAGGGAATTCAAGGCAAGAATTTTGGAACCATTTATTTTGGGTGATAGATAATATAGTCAAGAGGGTCTATGGGGATGTTATGAACTTGCCGGACTCTGAAGTGTTCCTAAATGTAGGTGGTCCATGTTGAACACTTAAACACAGGTCAGTTGGGAGAAACAGTAGAAGATAAGTATAGAAAACGCACATACTTCTCTAGTGGAAGGCCAAGACTGGACCACTAATTGTGAGCAGAAAGGTATTTTGCATAGTTTGGGAGGTTGCCATAGTTTACAACCAAGTGTGTACATTTGTTGAGGTCCCACTTGCTGTATCACAATAGGAGGATGAAGGCAAGGCAAGAGAAAGAAAGAGATGAGTGATCTCATCCTTAACCCACTCCCATAATAAAAGAATCAATCCAAGTCAGGAGTGGTGGTGCATACCTTTAATCCCAGCATTTAGGAGGCACAGAGAGGTGGGTCTTTGTGAATTTGAGAGCCCAGAATGGTCTACATAGTGCATTCCAGGACAGCCAGGGCTATGAAGAGAAACCATGTCTTGGAAAACAAAAGCAAAATAAAACAACAACAACAACAACAACTGAACCCACTCACTAACCATTCTTGACTATGCCGCCTCTTCCTTTATTTTTCTATTTATTCTGGGAGAGGCCATAATTGTGTAGACCCAATTGCACATGTATAGGTCCCAAGGTTGATAAGGGAAATCATTCTCAATCATCCTTCCACCTTATTCTTTGAGATTAGGTCAAACTCAGCTCAGCACTATGTCTAGGTTTGCAGCTTGCTCAGGGGACTTTCCTGTCTTAGCTTTCAAGGCTGGAATTATAGGTGGGTGCCCACCCAGCGTTTACATGGGATTCTATGAATCCAAACTCAGGATTTACATCTATATAACAAGTGATTTAACCACCAATCTCCTCCCCAGACCCATTATCCAGGAATCTCTTAATATTGTTAAAAAAACAATCTGCATTTGGGAGGGGGAGAACTTCAACCCATAGTGTCTTCTTTAAATATTAATTTTTTATTTGAGTACTCTGACATACTTGAATAGAATGCAATAAATATCTCCACTAATGCATTTACACACCCATGTATATATTGCTCATACTCGAATATGGCGAAGTGGTATATGATCACCAAACAGATAGTTCTTTTGAGATCAGAGGGTTTTGCAATCTCTCACAGTTTTCTTTAGGAAACTTGCTAGACAATTGTTTTGGGCTTTGCTTCTGGGAGCAGCAGCATCTGCAGGGGTCCACCCGACTGTGTGAACAGGTATCTATCCTGCTCTTGCTCCTGCCATAATACAAAAGCCAAGTTCACCACAGAGGCCTACAGAGCAGTAGGCTCTAACACTGCATGGCATCCTTGGGGAGAACAGAGGGAGTACAGCTTTTCCAGGCAGACCAATGCCAGGACTGGGAGTAATGGAGCCAGATAACAAGCTTTTGATTTTTTTTCTTTTGGCTTTAATTAGCTCTTTCAAGTTAGAGGCGAGTTCAGAGCTGAGAATAGGGAGGGGGAGGCCAGAAACTGCACAGGGCCAGGGCTGTCTCCCAGCCAGTCTAAAAAAGGCCAGGCCAGCTTTTAATGCACAGTATCAGTTTCCTTTGATTTGGTTGATACCCACGTTCCTTTGCTCAGGCTCTCTGGTTACAATTCATTTGGGCTCAGCTCAGACCACACAAGTCCCATACAGCACAATGTCAGCATCGGGCAGACAGTACTGTCACACTCTCCCTGGTGTCAGCTATGTTGGCATCCTGCTTTCCTGTGACCCATCCCCAGTGCTGTTGTTTCTTCCAGTCTAGAGACAGAGAATGGGCAAGTTGAACTCTGGAATCTTCTTTTGCCTCTGAATCTGGGGCTCCTTCAGGGTCTGTAAAATGGGAACCAAGTCTCAGACAGTGTCTTAGTTAGGGTTTCTATTACTGAGATAAACACCATAATCAGAAGTAAGTTGGAAAGAAAGGGGTTTATTCAAACTCACAGTTCCATATCGTAGTCCATCACTAAGGGAAGCCGGGGTGGAAACTGGAAGCAGGAGCTGATACAGAGGCCATGGAGGCATATGGGTGACTGGCTTGCTTCTTATGGCTTACTCAGATGGCTTCGTATAGCACCCAGGACTACTGCCTAGAAGTGGCGATGGGCCCTCCCTTATCAATAACCAACCAAGATAATGCACTACAGATGTGCCCACAGGCAAATCTTATGGAGGCTTTACCCTGTTGAGAATTCTTCAATCTAGCTATGTCAAGCTGACATAAAATTTACCATCACAGCTGGATTGGTCCCATGGGTTGCTGCTACTGGAAGTAGCCAAAGGAGTCTACAACTTAAGAGGTTGACTTGAAGGGTTTGTTTTTGGAGGGAGGGGAATACTTGTGGATTTTATTGTAGTTATAACTTGGAGAGCTTACAAAGGGGATATGACCAGAGATTTGTTTTGATTACACACTTTATCCTAATTCTGAAAGTTAGAATGCTTATCAGAAGATATTTATTGTGCTTATATGGACTCTTCCATTTCCTGAGACCTATATTTCTTCCTCTGAACTCAGAGCTGAAAGTAGTCTGACCCTCGGTCACTTGCCTACCTCATGAAATCCAGAGCCTTCGGATTGCAACTCTCAGAGAACTCAATGGTGCTTCTGCTCCCCATGGGCCAGGAAGGCTGGCTGTATTCATGTCAGAGAAGAGGGTGGGGAACAGCCAGGAGTGGTCTCCTACAACTGAGTGGCTATGAGTATAGAAACGTTTGCAACCTGGGCTATGTTGGATATGGATACTGTGGGAGCTGGTGAGGCATCTTTGGGTGTTTTGGGGGATAAGAACAGCCCCAAACTTTGCTTTTTAAGCTTTTCTTTTCCTGGGTCCTGGTCTTCTGTAATCCAAATGAAAAGGCACCCAATAATGAAGGCCGTAGAGCCTGCCCATTGCTCAGGGATCTCATGAGAGCCTAGGCACAAGAGACCTAGAACGATCTGACAGGGGTCTTAGGTTGTGCTGGGACTCAAGGAGTCTAACCTGAGGCCAATTTGTTAGCAAGGCATCTAGGAAGGTTAACCAATTTGATTTAATTTGTATTTGTGTAGCTTCTCACCACTAGTCCTGGCTCTGGTCCCTTTTGTAGCCTACTTCAAAGGTTCTCTGAAACTCTCTGTCCATAGATCACAGGCCTCTAAAGCTATGGGACCCATAGCCCACCATTTTTGTCTTGTGCTAGGACTCTGTGACAGCCAGCCTTTCCCACAGTAAATTAGACAGTTCTAATATGGAATAGGCAGCCCACTCTGGGGAGTGCATTGTTGCGAGCTAAGGATCTGTGTCCTTCATGAGTCTAGGGGTTGTCCTAGACTTGGCTCCCTACATTCCTCTCCCTCTTTAGCTTGCTGCGGTCCCTCACAGAGCCCTAGCCGCTGGCTCCAAGTAAGCCAATGAGTAGAGAAACATCTTAAATCCTGGGAATGTTTTAGGCAACTAGGCAACAGACTAGCCAAGATCAAGGAAAGACCTCAGTCTCCAGGAATGTGAAAGGGAAGTTGATCAGTACAGCCTGTAGATGGGACAAAGGTTGTAGTCAAGGGAGTGTCTATCACTCCATTTCCTGAAGTCTGAGTTTGAAACCAGCTAAGAAGCATCAGGCAGCACCAGTCTAGGGCTGATAATGGGAGGCAGACACAGAGTGGATGCAAATCACTTCCTCTTCTCTGTGAGCGTTGACCTTAGAGTGACCTTCTGCTAGAAAAAACACTGGGTCCACCCGGCAGGGACTCTTATTTTGAATCATCACCAGTTACCTGTCAGGCCCTCATAACTGTGAGTAGAGAATGAGGGCCACCACAGCTTTGTATAGCCCTGCCCTGTCATTGTGCTATGTGCTTCATGCCCCCTTTTATTGTTCCCTGAATCCTATAGAACAACAGAATAGTGAGGCTCCAAGCCCCAAGGGGAAAGAGGAACAGAGAGTCAAGCACTTACCTCAGTATTATGTAATTAGCAGTCTAGAACCTACTGTGTGTCTGAATTCCAAGTCCACTACTTCTCCCATGTCATGTCTCAGTAGAACTTGTCTGGGTAGGCAAGGTTCCTGTGCAAGGGCCATCTGGGCAGAACAGGAGCTATGTGGTCCTAGACCCTGAGTATCAGGTACAAATGGGGCTCTCCAAGTTAATGCATCCTGAAAACATCTCCCAAGATTCCAGAGGCCTGTCTGGAAGAACTATGGCTGGGCCAAGCTCTCATATGACTTGAAGGTTTACCCACTGGCCTTGCCAGTCCCATGGGGGTCCCAGAGTTACAAGAACAAGTTTCATTTTCACTCTCTGTCCAACAGTACACATCCTTGATATGAAGGAGAACCTCATCCCTACATGCCTTGTGATTCATCTGATTCCCAGACACAGCAGGTAGTCCTAGGAAGTAGGCAGGGTCATCCCCTTGGACTCAGACTGGCCTTGTGTCCCAGTATAGCTGGTCACTCAGGTTTGCCTGGCGCCTGAGATCCTGAACTCCATGAAAATGGGCATCCGGAATAGCCAGGCAGCTGTCCCAGGCCAGCCTCAGCCGGTCTGCTTGCGCTGTTTTCGTTTCTCTGTCAGCAGGAAGCTGGACTCTGACTACATGGATTTGTTTCCTGTTATGGTGAGAGGCAAGGGTTCCTCTCTTTGCTTGGCACTCACACTCCCTTGGTCCAGGAACTCCTCCTCTTCCACACCCTGCCCCCCCCCATTCCAGCCAATCTTGCCAACACTATAGGCCACTAAACAAGTTCATGGAATAGGTACACATATTGCAAGCTCTCACTCCTTTCAAACCCTTTGAGTACACAATTTCCTTATTTAAAATTCAAATGCCTGTTATAAGACAACCCCCTAGACAGAACTCTCCCCTGTCTCTCCCCAAAGTAGATCCCGTACTAGGCATCCAGGTCTAAAGCCACTCATCTATCTTAGACTTCTTGGTCAGCAGGAATTGCAGTAAAAGTCCCATCTGGATCTTTTGGGGTCATGTAATAATGGCCGAGTCCTGGGGCATGAGCTAGATCTGGTGGGAGGAAGTCCAAGGTTGGCTTAATGTGTTCTCCCAGGATGCCACTTGGGAGGCCAGTATGTCAGTGTGTGTGTGTGTGTGTTTTTGTGTGTGTGTGTGTGTGTGTATTGGGGGTGAGGTGTGTTGACTGCAGAACCCAAGAATCACTCATATCAAATTTTAATACTGGCACATTCAAGAGACTCAGTCTATAAGTTTCTGAGCTATGACTCAAGGACACGGATCCTCACCATGCTGAGACATCATCTCTCAGGTTCAGCACAATGTTGTGCACACTAGTACATATGCCCACATGTACACATACCTTCCTTCTATCCATCTCCCCTCTAGTTGCTTCTCTCTGTCTTTCTCTAAACCCCTCTCCTTGTGATTCATTACCTCCTGTCTTGTCTTTGTGGCTTCTTTCCTCTCCTGCTCACATACTACCCTCAGCTGTGAACACAGTGATATTCCTCTCTCATGAATATATAAGTGTATACGTGTATTTGTGCACATGAGCCTCATTCAGTAGGCATTGCACTGCCTGAAATGGGATGTTGGACAGTTGTCAATCAACACATGAATGTACTTCACCGATCACTCCAGATATGGGGTTCCCTTTAATTCATTTCATCTTCACAGGGTGGTGTCTTGGCAAAGATGCTGGCCAGGGAGTCATGACCTTTGGGTCTCAGCCAGCATCTGCTCATGAACTATCACAAGGCCAGTAAACAGTTCCCCTTCTGCTCTAATTTTATGCTAAAGAAGGAGTTGGTGAGACAATATATATTCCATAAAAAGCAAAAAAGAAACACACAGATGTTATTAGAAAGTAAGGGCAGGCCCCGAACCCCTTGATGAATATAAATGGTCCCAACCCCACCCCGCACTCCCACCTCTGGTTATACTGTCCCTGTGACTCATTGCTGGATCTACACCATCAGTATCTTCTTTGGAGAGTTTTGGGCTGTATCTAACTGAGGTCACATTCAGTGTCTAAGTCCCTAGGATGTGCTTGTTTCCTGGCCTGCCTTCCTTTCTCCACGCACGCATGATGGAGGCTCAGACAGTGCACCAGAAGAAGACACCTTCTAAGCTACAGTCTTGTTGCTTTTCCTTTCCAGTGTCCTTTAATTTTGCAAGGCTGGCGGGACTGATCACACATCCACACATGGGCAACTGCTCTCGTTTCATTAACAAAGTTAGAGGAGGAAGAGACAACTAAGGGCACTTTCCTCATTCTATCTGTCCATTTAGATCCTTCTTCCTAGTGAGTCTAGCCTGCTGTCCACATCAGCATCCCTGAGAGCAAAGAAAACCAGTATCATTCTCCATGTCATTACTATGTCTTTGTCAGTGTTCCAAAATATAATGGGATCTGTTCTGCTGATTTATCCTACATGCAGGCGACATTACCCAGACACATGGGCCGGAGGAGCAAGAGAGGAAGACACACAGCAACATGAGTGGAGCTAATAAAATTTATTCCCACTAACAAGGGAATGACCTACCCCATAATTCAGCCTGGTGAGCAGGGCCACTGCTTCCCTGTACCCGCCAGGAAACACACAAACTTAATCATCGTGGCAATCCTCACCTCAATTATAGTTCGAATGGTGGCTGTGGCTGTCTGCCTTAAACTCTGGGAGGGGGAGCAGGCGCTGGGATTGATGGGCAGTTTTGTATGGGATTTATCTGCCCCTGACAGGCAGCTGCTAGGGGCGGGTAAAGCTAAGGTCTAGAAGGGGAGGGAAGCTTCCTGGTGGAGTTTGGCTGGTCTTGCTCACAAGGCTGAGAAACTTCTCTGGGAGTCCCCAGGGGTCCAGTTGGGATCACTAGATTTGCTCCCAGCCTAGTTGCCACCTGCAGAGTTCTGTTTCTCTTGCCAAGCTGGTCCATAGCTGTGTCCTGTGCAGACCTCCATTGTGCTGTGTCCTGGCTACTTATTAGAGGGAGGAACATGGGGCCCTCAGCAGCTGGGCTAATGAGGAGAAGGTCACAGGTTCAGCCCCCAGGATCCTGATTGAGTTGCTCTCCGACGGCGCTGCCCAGCAACATTTGGAGGGTACATGGCAAACACTTGCTGTTGGTTATGACCTCTCTTGCAGAAAGCATATCAGGATTAGTGCCCCTCTCCTGGGAATACAGCAGAAATTAGTAGCCACGCTACCCTATTAGAAGGCTAGCTTGTTATCATGACTATTGAAAGACTCCTTGGATGTCTGGTGACACTGGACCACAGTACGTACCCAAACACACAGAGATTTCAACATTAGTAGAAAAAGAAACCTTGCCTTGGTTTATGGCTTCCATTGCTCCATAGGTACAGAAGTACAATAATTAAGCTTTGGAAGCTGCCTCTACTCCCCACCAAGCTCCCGAGACACAATTGGCCTTCTTCTGCCCTGATATTTAGCCCTTCCCATCCTTTATGAGATGCCTGAAGGCAGGATTCATGGGAACCTTGGCTACAATTTGTTGGGTTGTTTTTCCAGCCCCGAGACACTTTGCACTGAATCCCTTCAATAACGGTATTTGTCTAACTAGGTTACTGTGGCTGTGTCTTGCTGGCTCTCCCTCCCTTCCTCTGTACACATTCATTTTCCCCTACAATTCCATTGAAAAGGGACACAATAAAGAATCACTCTGAGATGATGCATTAGTAACTAAGTGGATGGCTACAGTGCCCCATTCTGTTTCTGCTCTCTGTGTTCAGAACCTGGGTTCAGGGGCAACCTTCACCTCTAACTGTTCTTCTTTGGCTTCCGTCTGAGAGTTCAATGCAGTAGGAGACTCAATAGAGCTTACAGAGAGGGTTAAGAATTATGAAGGAGAAAGCAGAGGTTATGCAGGTCAGTAAAGCTATCAAAGGGTTGGAGGGCTGTGTGTGTGTGTGTGTGTGTGTGTGTGTGTGTGTGTGTGTGTGTTAATTCTTTGTTAGAGAAATGATCACTTAAACACATCTTATAGAGTAACAAACAGGCTTCTCAACAAGGCTAAACGTGAGCCAACCATAGTCTCCTGGAGTTCTTTCTAGGCTCCTGAGAGCTCCTAGAAGCCCTCTCTGTTTATCCCTGAGGAGGCTGAGTAGAGCACACACAGCCTCGTCCCTGGGGGCCCAGGCATACAGTGCTTCAGGCCCTGGTGGATTTATGAGCACCTGAGGGGTCAGCAGCCATATTTGAGATATGGTTCCTAATAAGTGGGTGATCATTATCACCCCGTACTGTAGAGCTTCACAATCGGAGTCTGTATTTAGACATGAGCTATTACAGCTTATCTGATCAATACCTCTTTTAAAAAGAAATCCCACATGCGTAATTCACTGGTGCTGGGTTTCTAGCAGAGGCCTGTTATGGGCAGCTCCTGCTGTGTGTGTGTGTGTGTGTGTGTGTGTGTGTGTGTGTGTGTGTGTGTGTGTGTGTGTGTGTGAGAGAGAGAGAGAGAGAGAGAGAGAGAGAGAGAGAGAATGAGCTCCCTCATGTAGGTGTAATTAATGCAAAGAGGTTTATGGCTTGTGAGGATGCAGAATTCCAAAGGTCTTCTATCCTAAGCAGCGGCTTACAGGTTTCTCTCCTTTTCCTCCTGCCTTGTATGCTTTCACAAAGCTTCCACTTCCACCACTTCCACATTCTTTGGCATATGTGGACACAAGAGAGGAAGATCCCAAATTTGATGACTGGCCAGGGACTGTCTTAGCAGGGTTTGTTTGGTTGTGTCCAGGTTCTGGAAGTGGCAGTCAGCAGAGGTCCTCCTTCAGTGTTGGGCCTGGAAGATGCCCACTCCAAGGCTGCTGCCTAGCAACACAATGGGTGGGAGGGGTTTTGTTGTCGCTGTTATTTATTTGTTTGTTTGGTTTGTCTAGACTGGAAATTTGAATTTCAGTCTTTCCTGTAGCTTAATAGGTTACTAGAGCAGCCATAGCCAAGTCTTGAATTTGTTTCCTGTAAAATGGGCTGATTTAGCCTCTAATCTTACTTTCTTCTCTGGAGTAGTACAAATGAATGGTAATATACTGTGTTCTAAGCCAAAAAACATGGAGTGAAGGCCAAGTCACCTCTACACAGAGCCTCTGACTGTTTCTCCTGCAGCTGGTGGCCCTGCCCTTCATTCTCTCTAGGGACACCTGAAATAAGACACCAACAGTTTGTCTAAATACAGCCTAGGTCTGTTTCCCCACTAGAGGAGGACAATTCGGGGGATATCAACAGAGACTTTTGCATTTCTGTGTTCCTGGGACTCTCCTTAATGCTTGGTCTTTATAAATATCCTGAAGCAAATTAATAAATGAAGATCCGTCAATAGAATTTTTCTCCCAGAAGCTCCTTTCCCCCCTTGCTCAAAATGAGGAGCTCCTCTAGGCTAAGGGACCCCAGTACAGGCTTAGTTGGACCCACAGGAGGAATTTGGGTAGCTTTCCTCCCTCATTTAATGGCCAGAGGTGGTGTCCCAGGGAAGGAGGATACTGAGGAGGTGCTCAGAACTTCACATGAGGCAGGGCAATACTCCTTGCCCCAGGAAGGGCAGAAGGGCTGACTTGCCACTTGTGTAAGGACTCTTCTGTTTGCTGCCCTCAGAGCAAGTGTAGAACCAAGTCTGGCCTTTCATTTTTCTCCCTGGGATCCAGAGCAGCCTGAAAGATACATCCATGGCCAGAGTAGCCAGCTGCATCCATCCATCCATCCATCCATCCATCCATCCATCCATCCATCCATCCAACCATCCATCACACTGGCTCACCTGACCTGTGTTTCTGGGCCAGTGTGGGTTGTTTGTAAGCAGTGGATGCCTGGGGTGACAGTGGAAGCCTGTGGCTATGGAAAAGACTATGTCCCAGAGCTCAGCTAATTGGTCCCCAGGGGGATGGACCTGTTGACCCCTACCTCGTTAGCACTGCCTTTGGACCACTGAGCTCTGGCCTAGTTCTGACCTTTCTGTATTAAGGATTCACTGGGGTTCTGATAAAGGTAGGGCAGCTGGGGGCCAGGGAAAATTTCTCTGTAGGACTGTGAGGATAGACCAGAGGCCTGCCAGTTGGGGTGGGCAGCATCTGGATCAGGTGCCAACCCACCTCTTGCATTACGGTCTTCAAGATGTGCTGTTTACCCAACACGATGGTTGGGTCCTTGAGAGCTGAGGTTGGAAGGTGATTCTAAGGTGGTGGTTCTCAACTTTCCTAATACTGTGACCCTTTAATATAGTGCTTCATGTTGTGGTGATCCCCAAACACCAAATTATTTCCTTTGCTACTTCATAACTGTAATCTTGCTACTGTTATGAATCTTAATGTATCTGATATACATGTGGTTTTAAGTGAAAGGGTCGTTTGACCCTTCAAAGCGGTCATGACCCACGTGTTGAGAACTACTGTTCTTAGGGGTTGAGGGAGAACACCCACAGTTCCCCAGGTTTGTCTCCTCTACCAGCTCTTCTCACTCTGGGCTCCTCAAGTGACTGCCTTGTAGTTCTGTCTTAGAGCCAGGGGACATTGACAGAAGAAGGAAACTGGCAGCGTTTTCAGTCCCCTCTTGGTGGCGATGATAGAGCTTTTCAGAGTGCCAGTCTCTGTAGAGTGGGAGCAATTTCCCTGTAATTGGTAAAGTAGCCATAACTGCTCTGTCATTTGTATGTAGCGACACGTAATTGCACGGTAACCTTTGCTGCTGTGTGCGAGGGAAGCGTGGTAGGATATTAGATTGTAATTTGGAGTGTCAGCTATGGCTTCCCATGCCACCTTAGCATGGTTGCTGGTGCTCTGAAGGCCACTGGGTGGCTGTTGTGGGGGGCCTTTGGCATTTAGGTTCAGCATGGGTGGGGTGCTACTAGGTAATGACCTCTGTGAGGTATCCCCAGGGTGGGGATGTCTATTCTCTCCTCAGTGGGGATAAAGACCACTACAGTATCTTTGAAAACACAGAAACACTAAGAAGGGCATAAAGATGTGGTTGCCTTGGATTCACTCAGGCTTTCTGAGGAGTGGGTTTGATTGAGATCCAAGGTTTTGCCTTTTGAAGAAATTGTTCCATCCTCTGGATCCAAGAGACCCTTCCTTTGCTTCTTCATTTAGCCTGCTGGGTCCAGTTTCTGACCTGAAAGCCATATCTAGTCCCTTAGTCTGTACAGTACTCCTGAGGTGAAAACCATGCATCTCCTCAGCACTGCTGAGAAGACTCACCACAGTTAGCCAGTTTGCCTTCAGCTGACAGGAAATAGCGAGAACTCTTGTAGCATTTACTGGGTGGTGTACTGTGTTCTGTACGGGTTAGATGACAGACTGAGTGGTTCTGCACGGGTTAGATGATTCAGTCTTCATCAGCACTATGGAATATGTTCCACTATCACTATTGCCATGTTACAAATGATGCATCTTAGTTAAATGATTTGCCCATGGCTACAAAATTCAGATTGGCAAACCTAGTTCTAAATTGTTAACTACTGGAAAACCAAAGCTTTTACTTGGTCATCTATCTACCTGTTTGCCATCCTGCTGTCCAGCCACCAATCTGTTTACCTCATGTGTCTTAACCTGGCATGAGGTGAGCGAGAAGCTTAGAGTACAAAGGTGCATAAATCATTTTCCCTGTCCTCATTCTCAGAGTTGCTGGAATACAGTGAGTCATTCATCTTAACTTACAGCCTACATATTAAAAAAATAAGTAAAACTTATTATTAAAATTCCTTGCAAATAAATAAAAGGTAGCAAACACCAGAATCAATCAGATGCTAATTCTGTACAAATTAACGAAACATCCTATTTCCAGAGTTGGTATTCAGGATGGAAGCTGCCAAGATTACATTAAATTTCTCACTTTCAGTATCAAATAGATTTTATGCACTTATCCACCACCAAAACCAAAGATCCATGATGGAATTAGAACTATAATAACAATTGACTTTATATTCTTTTTCTTAAATTGTCTCATTCATGAGACATTCATCTCAGCCCTTTCTTATCTTCTAACACTTAGTTTTTCTTATTTTCTATCCTTCATGTTATATGGTATCCATGTGTATATTTGTTTATATCTATACAGGCATTATTGGCTAGATTCTATGCTGTTAACCGCTGGGAAATCAAACCTTTTTTTTTTTTTGGTCATCTATCCACCCATTTGTCTGTCTACCCTTCCATCCATCTACCCATCTGTTTACTACATATATCTTATCTATTATGAACCAGGCACTAAGCCTAAAGATGCTTACACCATGTTCCCTGACCTCACTCTCAGGATTCCCAGAATGCACTGAGTCACTCATCTTAATTTATATCCCATGCATTTTGTGAGGACTTTGGGGAACAGTAGAAAGAAAATAAGATGTCCCTTTGGTCTTGAGATAGAAGACACAGGCTGTCTGTCTCTGGTCTTGCCAGAAGCATTCCCAAGTGGCACCCACATTTATTCCCTTGTGATGGACCTTTTAGACCTTCCTCTGTAAGAATGGAGCTCATTGGCCGGCCAGCCTAGCTGAATCAACCAACTGAGACCCTTATCTAAAGAGAAGGTAAAAAGTGACAGAGGAAGTTACCTGATATTGACCTCTGGTTTCTACATGCTGTTTAGTCCTATGTGCACATGTATCATGTGTGGGCAAGCGCGCGCGCGCACACACACACACACACACACACACACACACACACAATGGGGCTTCTGAAAAAACTATATCATGCTGACTTGCAGCTGTAACATGCTTCATGGACATTTGTGGAGTGACTGGAGGGAGAGGCCAGGCCTGGGCCAGCAGACACAGCTAGACTCCTGATTACAGCCTCATCCTGGCCCCTGTGACTGTGGCTCTAATAATATTGTTAATGGGACCCTGGGGAAGACCCAGTTAGGGTCAGAGCAAATACTCTGACCCCCATCACCTAGGAACTCAGGAATGCACACCATCCTCACCTGCTCAAGACCTTCACCAATCAGCCTGGAGCCCAGGCATCTGCACTGTATGAACACATGAAGGTCTTAGGGCAGGGAGAATCTTCCAGATCCTTTTCCTGTGCTGCAATTATCCCGAGGCTGCAGCTCAGGAACCTGCAAGGCCTTCTGCTCCCCACAGCCATTATATCTCCTGTTCCGGGCTAGATTTTTACTACCATATCCACATAAGGTATCTTCCTTCACTGAAGAGCTTCCAGGTCATGGGCAGCCTTTTTCATTGCCTTATCCAGTTCATGCCTTGGCCCTACCTTGCTGTTTGACAGCCTAGGAAGGTGAACCTCAGAGGACATTAGGAACAAGTTACACCTCAGAAACAGCTCGGTGGCTAGGCAAAGCCTGTCCTTTGACGTTTTCTCAGCACTCTGCTGTGAAAGCATCCCTCCCTGCATGCTCCAGCTTTGAGGAATCTATGACAGTGCATGCCTCAGGACTGCTGGACCACCTCAGCAACCCGCTTGGTTAAAGGCCTGGGTCACACCCTCATCATCTGGGGTCTCATTCAGGGGGAAAACCTCAGTCCCAGGGAAGCCAGGGGTGGAGGGTGTCATTTTTCATTACTTACCCATGAGCCCCGCAGCTGTGTCTCCAGTCTCCTTTGAGCTGAAAGACAACACCTAGGCAGGGAATGTGGATGCTGAGTGTCAGGGTACAGGTGTGGAGACCGAATCCTGCCTCCTGACGGGGCCTGGCAGGGAGCCTTGGAATCCAAGGGGAGCCGAACCCCAAGCTCAGACAGCCAGGCTGGGCTACCCTAGCTTCCTTCTGGTAAAAGCATTCCTCACCTGGACCCCTTGCTGTGAAGCGATGCAGAGGAAGAGAATCACTTTCTGCCTCTGACTGCATGGTGCAGTTGGCTGAACGGTGCACTCTGTTTTTGTAGATTTGTTTGTGTTTCACCCAGCTAAGGGGGAGAACTGTTTGGGAATCCTGGCTACTCTAGTGCTCTTCCGGATGAAAGTGGAGAAAGCCCAGAGTTCTCCTTGCCCCAGGTTAACTGGGAGCATGTGGATGATGGCAGCAGCGGACTAGGAGACAAGACCTCCCTCTCTCCCTGCCTCAAGTTTCCCTTGTGCCAGATCATTCATTCAGCTTCAGCTACTTGGAAGATGGGTCAAAATAGGCAGAATACAAACTTTGCTGATAGCAGAGATCTTTGTAGCCCAGCTTATGCGCAGAACATTAGGGACCCAGATTCTTTTTTTTTTGTGTGTGTGTTTTTTTTTTTAATTTAATTTTATTTTATTTTTTTAATTTACATTCCAAATCACTTCCCCTTTCCCGTTTCCTCCCTCCCCGAAAGCCCCATAAGCCCCCTTCCCTCCCTCTTTTCTCCGTTCAACCCCCTCTCATTACTCTGTCCTGGCGTTCCCCTACATCCAGTCTTTCCAGGACCAGGGGTCTCTCCTTCCATCTTTTTAGAAATCTATTGATATGCTGATTGTGTCTAGGGTATTCTGAGATTCTGGGTCAATATCCCCTTATCAGTGACTTCATACCATGTGTGATCTTTTGTGATTGGGTTACCTCACTAAGGATGATATTTTCAAGTTCTGACCATTTGCCTAGGAATTTCGTGAATTCATTGTTTTTAATTGCAGAGTAGTATTCCATTGTGTAAATATACCACATCTTCTGAATCCATTCCTCCGTTGAGGGACATCTGGGTTCTTTCCAGCTTCTGGCTATTATAAATAAGGCTGCTATGAATATAGTGGAGCATGTGTCCTTATTGCATGCAGGTAAAGTCTCTGGGTATATGCCCAGGAGTGGTATAGCCGGATCCTCCGGAAGTGTCATGCCCAGTTTTCTGAGGAGCCGCCAGACTGCTTTCCAGAGTGGTTGTACCAGCCTGCAATTCCACCAGCAGTGGAGGAGTGTTCCTCTTTCTCCACATCCTCGCCAACAACTGCTGTCTCCTGTGTTTTTGATCTTAGCCATCCTGACTGGTGTGAGATGGAATCTCAGGGTTGTTTTGATTTGCATTTCCCTAATGACTAAGGATGATGAACATCTCTTTAGGTGCTTCTCAGCCATTAGATATTCTTCAGGTGAGAACTCTTTGTGTAGCTCTGTACCCCATTTTTTAATAGGGTTACTTGCCTCTCTGGAGTTTAACTTCTTGAGTTCTTTGTATATCTTGGATATTAGCCCTCTGTCGGATGTAAGGTTGGTAAAGATCATTTCCCAGTTAGTTGGTTGCCGCTTTGTCTTTTTGACGGTGTCTTTTGCCTTGCAAAAACTTTGTAATTTAATGAGGTCCCATTTGTCTATTCTTGATCTTAGAGTATAAGCTATTGGAGTTCTGTTCAGGAAATTCTCCCCTGTGCCCATATGTTCAAGGTTCTTCCCTAGTTTCCCTTCTATTAGTTTCAGTGTGTCTGGTTTTATGTGGAGATCTTTGATCCACTTAGAATTGAGCTTAGTGCAAGGAGATAAGGATGAGGGACCCAGATTCTTTGTGAACTGGAGTCAGCAATGTTTAAGGACTGTGAGGCTTCTGGCCACCCCAGGCTGCCCTGGAAACACCTGGCAGGTTGCCATAGTTACGTCTATCAAGGACCAGGCATGATATTCTCTTAACATGGATCTTTCTTCCTCCTGTCTATCCATCTTTTACCAACCTCCTGTCTCCTTTCTCATTTTCTCACAATAGAAAGAAAGATGCAGGTGAGACACGATCTTGAAGTTTCGTCATAAATGTCACTGCTATTGTTTCTTCTTGTTGTTGTTGTTTTGTTTTGTTTTTATAAAGGAAGGGGAGGGTTTTGTTGCATCTGAGCTGTTGGACCAGATGCATGTAGTGGAGGCTGGAGGTGACCAAAGGCTCGGACAAACATTTGTTCCACATGTGGAAGAAGGGGAGAGGTTTCAGTGTTCAGTGTGTCCTCTCTCTGTGTTGCCTATTGCCACTCCCCTTCAGGGAAGGAATGAAAGAACCCTAGGCCCTGGAGAGCTGAGTTGGCCACTTTCACAGGACCGTGTTGGCAGGAGCCTGCCTGCTGTTCCCCAGACGCCTCTTGCTTTCACTGGCTTTAAGCCTTTAAAAAAGCAACACCTTGTATTTTATTTCAGTCCCTTTTCTGAAAGGTCCAAAGATGTTAACAGGCCCAAGCTTGATAGGCTTTATGGTAGCCCATCAAAAAGCAGGGACTGTGTTCTTCATCTTTATAGTTTGAAAAATAAAAAGCACAGGAAGGCAGAGTAACTCTTTGGAGGCCGCACAGTGCTTCCAGGAAAGGAGCAGAAATCCAGTAAGTTTCCAGCACCTTCAAGAAGCTCATGCCAACCCAGAGCTGCTTGAGAGGCGTGTGAGAGCTCTCCTTAGCCACTCTAGAGATCTTTATCCTCCAGGACACAACAGAATCCAAAGGGAAATCCATGGTTGGGTGGGGTCCTCTATGTTGGAAGTAACTGGAAGCCTGAGAGAGTAAAGGTTAAGTGGAAAGATGGAAAAACCGGCCCAGGAGTCCTTCCTCTTGACCCTTGACCCCTAAAGGTTGTATTTCCTGGAGTTGGAGATGAGTTGGGTCATTGGTATCACAGGCTGTTGAAGAGCTCAGAGGTGTAACCTGGTTAGAGAATGATGTTTGGGAAAACTTAGGCCCAGGTGCCTTCCTTAAGGACTTCCCTACGACTGAGTATTAGGCTGTTTCCCAGGAGGTTATCCGAGGGGTCCTTTTATGTGGAGCATCTTGGGGAGCTTGGTCCACACATCATGTTGTGGGAAAGGTTACCACCGTCATGACAGTGCTACAGCTGCCACTCTTCCCTGTGCTCCAGGGAACCTGAGAGCAGCAACGTGAACAGGTACAAACCTGGCTCCTTTGAGTCTTCCTTCTTTGCTGATCATCTGGCCGTGGCTCTCTGAGCCTGTTGGCCACACTTTAAGTGTCCAGACTTCATTCTATACCTTTGAGCTCTCATTGGCACGTCGGCTCCAAAGCCAGTGTGCAAACACAGTCTCACTTCTCTCTGACACCAGAGCCCAGGTGTTTGTGGCCTGTGCAGGGGGGCTAGCTCAGAACTTTTCCTTGTGGCAGTGAAGATGGACAGTCAACCCCACCAGGATGGCACTCAGAAGGGCTCGAGAAGATGCTGTGGTGCAAGGTGAGAGGCCCCTCCAAGGATCTGTGCTGCTGCTATGGGCTTGCAGCTGTCTACTTGGGGGAATTTAGACAAACCATCTAGCTTTTCTCTACAGCTGAGATTTTCATGCAAAACAAAAGAAAACAAGAAGCGAAAACAAAAAAAAACAAACAAACCAAACAAACAAAAACCAAAGGATTCGGAATAAATAGTCCATTGCTAAGGAGTCTTCTGCCTCTGGACTCTCCTGGCTTCACACCTGTGCCATTTCCCATGTTGTTCTTTTCTAACTTTTCTCCCATTAAATTTTCAGCTCCTTACCATTGATGACAACTTCTGTGGCCTGGATATGAATGCTCCTCTGGGAGTGTCTGAAATGGTACGTGGCATTCCAGTCTTCACGGAAGACAGGGACCGCATGACTTCCGTCATCGCGTACGTCTACAAGAACCACTCGCTGGCCTTCGTGGGCACCAAAAGTGGCAAGCTAAAGAAGGTAGGAATGAGATGCGACGGTTTTAGTTATCGTGAAGATAGTCGGTCCCCCACAGTGCTTCACTATCGTGGGTCTGGTGTGCTGGGAAGACAGATTCGAGCTGAGGAGATACACTGCTGTTGAGGTGATGGCAGTTGTGTGTCCTTTCTCTGCCTCCAATTGTAGGCTGTTGTGTGAATCAGGCTGCATGAGTGGATGGATTCACCCTTCCCTAGAGCTGGCTTGCACGTGAGAATTGTTAGTCTAGCCTTGCTAGGTGGTTCCAAATGGTGTATTCTCTTCCACTTGGCCTTGTGCCTTTAGGCAAGGGCTCTATTAAGTCTAGGTGGCTGGGGAAGGTGGACTTGGGGAGGGCTGGGCCTGTTCCTCTTGTTCCAGCCCTTATGGGCTGGTGCATCCATCTGGAATTCATTCAGGGAACAGATGGAACTATGTGTAGACCTGCTTGAGAGCTGCTAATGGGGCAAAGAACCAGCCTGTGAGAGAGGGACACCATTGCTGAAGTAGAAGCAAAGAAGTGGCTTATGGATGGATGAAATCATATGGTCTGGAGAACTTGGCGTGTGACCCTTGTCCTGGCACAATGGGCAACCTTGGCTCACTGGCAGTATCAGGTGTGTTTGCCCATTCAGAAATGTTCTCAGGGGGATTGAAAGTGGCTCTATTGTGTATATCTCTGATGGGGTTAAGTGTCTTTCTAACTCTGGAAGCTGGAGTCCTGCTTTCTGTTGGCTGGTTGTTCGTTGCTCTTTACCTTGTCTTATTTAGGCTTCCCATGGCAATTTCCAAACACTGTGTGATTCAGACTAAGTAAAATGATGAATGCTGAATGTTGATTTCCTCCTTTTCCCTTTGATTTATGTCTTGGCATTAACTCTGAATGGTCATGAGTGAGAACATATTCTACGTAAGTCCAGAAGGCTGTGTCTATCCTACCATCTTATTATGTAAGATCACAGCAATCTCTTCCTTCCCGTGGACTTGATATACAAGCATAGGTTGCAGTGTGGAGTGAGTGTGAGACAGGATCAGGAGTGAGTGGTGAGTGTATAGAATAATTACTGAATATCTGGAAAAGAAAACAGGATCTGCTGGTAGAGTCCATGGTACCCAGAAGAAAGCACTCATAGAGGACTGTGTGCTTAATCTCACACTCATTTCCATGTCCTGGGAGTGGGGCCACAGCTGAAAGAGAATTTTGTCTGCACATCCTCAAGAAGTATATGTCCTGCCTCCCTGCTCTTCTCCCTGCTGTGATTCCTTGTGACTCCTTGGGATTTCTATCCATGTACTGAACTAAGTTCTGTAGATGCCCAGAGAATGTGCAGCATGGTATTGGTCCTCAACAGCTCCAGTGTCTCATTGCTGCCACCTGTCTGCTTCTTTCTCTCAGGCTCCCTCCTGACCCATGTCAATCATTCTGTCATTGTGGGAGATGTGGCTAACTTTTGGTTCTCTCAGACTGAGGCTTCAAGTTTTGAGTGGGCTAGGAAATCAGACCTCCAAACTTGCTGAATTCAGTGTGTCCAGTGGGCCTGGCTAAAACCAGGAAGAGAAATCTGAGAGTTGTCCTGTAGTCAGAGACCCTGTGGGTGTCTTTGCTCGATGAAGAAGACTCCACTTTCACTATTACTCACTTTGCAGAAAAAGTACATGCTAAATCCCAGCGGCATGCTACTGTTGGGATCATCTGTGAGATGCCGGCATTACTGGGAGAAGGAGAAACCTTTGGGAGGTGGGACTGATACAAGGCTCAACATCATCAGGTCTTATCCTTGAATGGAATGGTCCAATCTCATCCCTTTTTTTTCTTTCTCCTTTGCTCCCTGACTCATGTTGTAAATATTTCCCCCATTACACACTGTTGCTATCATGTTGTATCAACTTGCCAATGGCCCAGAACAATGAGGCCAAGTGAAATTAGACTGTAGCCTTCTATATTTTGAGTCCAAATAACCCTTTCTCTCTTAACAAGTTAATTGTCTTGGGTATTTTGGGATAGTGATAAGACACTGTCCAAAACAATCACCATACACAAATCATACAACGAAGTGTCTATTGACTGGCTATACTGGCTCTCACGAGGAGACTAAACACTATTGAGGGTAAGTACACAGGAACTTTAGGTTACTTTAACACTTTTTACTGATGAGCCCCATCTTAGTACAGAAGATAATCGACGACTTTCTTCATCAGCCTAAAACATTGTTATCTGTGGAATCTCAGACTAGCTTTCCAAACAGAATAACCCGTGGATGAGGAGAAATTTTATGTCATTTCTAGAGCTGTTTAGACTATGTTGCCAGTGTCAGGAATGTGGAGAGTTCTTTGTGCATAATGGAGCAGTTATTTGGGAAAAGACACTCTTTTTTTCTGACCTTGACTGCACTGTAAATCTGAAATGGTTTAGCACAGTGCAGAAGCCCATCCCTCTGCCACTAAAGCTCATTGTCACAGAGCTCCCAGAGTGGGGAATGAGCAGAGTGGATGAGCAAATGCACAGAACCCACCCTTCTGGGGGCAGGTAGGGGCAGAGCTATGCATAGACAACAGGCAACACCTAACGGGAAACTTGGAACATTCTCAGTCACATGCAGGCTGGCATTTCCCATCTTCCCCTTGAATGCATTTGTGTAAGAACGGTCCAGCCACCTGGGATGTTAAATTTAATATCCACAGCAGTGGTGGGGCTGGTGAGGCATACATATCTGAAAGCTAGGGCTAGAGGTGTCGCACAAGCGGGCCCTTCTCTGGGGGGTGGGGGTGGGGTGGGGGAGCTCACCATCCAGGCAGCCAAACTTTCTGCTCCACAGGTTCAGCGTGGCAGCCACTTAATAGCTTTGCACAAGCCTGGCCTGGGCTTCTGCAGACTCAGCACAGCCAGCCCAGGGGACAGTCTGAGCTGGAAAAGAAAGGCAGGGCTGCCCTGCCGTTTGTTGTTTGAAATAATAAAAAGTGAAAGTGGCCCATTTGTTTATTTTCCTAGACAATAGAATTTCCCACCGCCAGTAGCTCAAGGTTACCACGCCCCTTACCCTGCAATAACTCTGATTTGCTATTCCCAGAGGTTATCAGACCCACTGCCACCTTTCTGGGCAGAGACCCAGCCATAGCCGGCTGGAGGCTGCAGCTGAACTTTGCAGCAAGTTTTGTGAGCTGCTGGGCCTGGGGTGTAGGAATAATGACAATCATACAGCAGCCGTAATTACGGAGTTGGCGTCTTCCAGCCCTGTAATAATCTCCGGAGTGTACAAGGGCCTTTCAGAGTTCTTTACAGTATGACAGGGGACTCGAAGTGGGCAAGGTAGGCGGGAAGGGCTTGGACAGTTGCTGAGAGTAAGGGAAGCTGGCTGTGGGCTTTAGGGACCTGGGAGCTAGACTCCAGCTATCCATAGGTTGCCCTCAAGATTACTGACTTTTCATTTTGTTTGAAAGGTATGAGTTCCAATTATTTGCAGTCTTGCCTTTGATGACCATAATTTCGTTCCTTGAGTGCACATCACATGAAGCAAGGGGAAGGGAGGTGAGGAAAGTGCCAATTTGGTTGTCTTTTGTGTTTTCTGGTGTGTGTGTGTGTGTGTGTATGTGTGTGTGTGTGTGTGTGTGTGTGTGTGTGTGTGTGTGTGTGTGCATTTGGCAGACATTCCCATGGTGAATATAAAAGGCATGTTCTGTTAAAAAAAAATCTGGCATATAAATGCTGAAATCATCAGGAGGTGCCCAGGAACTCAGAGGAACCCACAGCCTGTTAAAATTTCATCTGCAGGCGAAATCCACGAAGCAAACACCTTGACTTGCTTCAGGTTGTCTGCGTGAAGGCTGGGGTATCTAGATTAAAAATCTGTCTGCTTAAATATCTCTGCCGCAACCCTTTCTGACTCTTTCTCTCTTTGCACCAAGCGATCATATTTTATAGCTGTTGATCAGCAGTGAATTACTGCCTGACAACAGGAGGAGAGGCTGACGTTCATTGTGAACCACAACATCATAAACTTGTGCTGGAGGTGTGAGCCTGTCTTTCCCAAGTGCTTTCTACAGCGCGTTATACCATTCTCAGCTGAGGGGTGGGACACCCACCAGGGTTGGGTAATCAGAGCACTGGCTCTTTCTGCTGTGTGTGTGTATCCAAGTTTCCCACTGCTGTGATCACAAACCTGCAAGAAGCAACTTGAGGGAGGAGAGGTTTCATTTGGCTTATGGCTCAGGGGATACAGTCCACCCTGACTGGAAGGCATGGTAGAGGGCTGGTCCTGTCCATGGCAGCAGGTGACTGCTTTCTCACATCTCTGTGAAGCAGGATACATAGAAAGGGGACACTGAAGCCCAAAGGCTTTCTCTTCTTCCTTTTTATTCAGATGAGGACCCAATCGGTTAATCCTCCGTGGAGACACAAAGGTACATGTCACTAACATCCTAGGCGTTTCTTTTCTTTTTTTATTGAATATATTCTTCATTTACATTTCAAATGTTATACCCCTTCCTGGTTTCCCCCCTCCCCTAAAATCCCCATCCCATCCTCCCACCTCCTGCCTCCAAGAATATGCTCCTCCACCCAACCCACTCCCATGACTCCCACTTGATTTCCCCACACTGGGGCCTCTATTGAGCCTTCACAGGACAAAAGACCTCTCTTCCCACTGATGTCTGACAAGGCATTCCTCTGCCAATCTTTTGGCTGGAACCACATGTACCCCTTGGTTGATAGCTTAGTCCCTGGGAGCCCTGGGGCGTCTGGTTGGCCGACATTGTCGTTCTTCCCATGGGGCTGCAACCCGCCCCCCAGTTCCTCCAGCTTGCCCTCCAACTCCTCCATAGTGAACCCCACACTCAGACCAATGGTTGGCTGCTAGTATTCACCTCTGTATCTGTAAGGCTCTAGCAGAGCCCCTCCAAAAGACAACCATAAATGCTCCTTTCAGTACACACTGCTTGTCATCCATAGTAGTTTCGGGGTTTGGTGACTGTTTATAGGATGAATCCCCAGGTAGGACAGTCTCTGGGTGGCCTTTCCTTCAGTCTCTGCTACACTCTTTGTCTCCATAGTTGTTCCTGAGATTATTTTGTTCCCTTTCTCAGAGGAACCAAAACACCCCCACTTTGGTCTACCTTCTTCATGATCTTCCTGTGGTCTGTGAATTGTAACATGTTTATTTTGAGCTTTTGGGCTAATATCCACTTATCAGTGAGTGCATACCATGTGCGATCTTTTACTATTCAGCTATTAAAAATAATGAATTCATGAAATTCTTAGACAAATGGATGGAACTAGAAAGTATCATCCTGAGTGAAGTAACCCAATCCTAGGCGTTTCTTAAGCCTGTCAAGTTGACAATTAAAATGAGTCGTGTCGGAACTCGAGGCAGGATGTGTGTTTGAGGAGTGCATGCTCCAAGCCAGCCCAGCTGCCCAGAATGGGAGCTGAATGTGTGCCCATGTGGAGTCAGCATGAGTGCAAAACACACAGTGCGACCTTCACTTCAGTGCCCCACAGGCTGATTTCGTCATCTTACTTTTCTGTTCTGTATCTGTCTGAAACCCATTAGCTTGTGTTCCCTGGGTCTACAGGGGTGAACCAGGCCCAGGTTGAGGAGGGTCATGGAATCTCACCCTACGTGTGATTCAAAGCACGGCTTCTCACGATTTGAGCAAGTCAAGATGGTGTTTGCTTCATGGATTTTGCCTGCAGGCGAAATTTTTTAACCTGCCGAGGTTTCCTCTGAGTTCCTGGGTGCCTCTTGATGGTTTCAGAACATGCCTTTCATGTTCACCAATGGAAAGTTTGTGTGTGGGGAGGGATCAGAGAGCATGAACACAAACACTTGAGACACAGACAGACAGACAGACACACACACACACACACACACACGCACACACACACACACACACACACACACACACACACACACACACACAGCTGTATCATATCTGAGCCTCCAGCCCTGCTCTGCTACTCCCTAAATACATCTGGAAATTCTTTTCAAATTTTGGACTCTGGAAATTAAAGTCTACTTTAATTAAAAATAAATCCAGGGGTTTGGCAAGATGTCTCAGAGGGCAATGTAATAGTGCTTGCCACACAAGCCTGATGACCTGAGTTCAATCCCTTGGAACCCACATTAAGGAGGAGAGAACTTCACAACATTGTCCTCTGACTTCCACACATTAACCACAAAACACGCATGTGAACACACACAGATATACACATACAAAGACATGCACACACACATTCACATTATAATCAATAAAATGTAAAATGAACCTATGCCATGGAGAGCTGAACAAGTGAGTGGAAGTATCTGGAAATCTAGTTCAGGGTTGGGGCTCTGTATGTTGACCAGGAGCAGAGCAGAAATCATACTCTGCTGATTCAAGTTTGACCGTTCGGCTTGGTTGTGCTGTGCACTTCTCCCACTTAAACTGCTACTGTGAGTTTGCATACGTTAGGAATGAACAGAAAGAGAAAGAGTTTGAAAGGATTAGTCCTGAGCCACTTCCTGCATGGAGAGCAGCCCTCCTGGAGGCCTGGTAACTGTGTCCATGGTTCTGTTTTGCATTTCTTATCCTGGTCTTTGCTAGTGTTAAATTCAAGAATTTTAACGGAACCTCTGCTTTCTGAACAAGACCTGAGGTTGAAGGTGCTGCAGCCCAGGATCCTCCCCTAACTAGGTCCACCCCTAACTAGAGACAGAGGCCATTCTGTCACCAGCCTCTGAGCCCTTAGCTCCCAAGCCCAGCTCTTCAGAATAGTTTCACCTTACTTTGACATGTCTGCTTCTGGGCGTTCCTCTCACCTCATCTCGATCTCCTTTGATATGTCTTAAGCTTTCTCTTCATGTTGTACCCAGTCAGTAAGGCGACTAGCCAAGCTGGTGAATGCCCTCTCTGACATATTTTATGTGCTTGATACCATGAAGTCCCAACCATCCTTTATCACGAATATTTCTCTATTGTTCTTCTTTTCTTACCTTCTCTTATTTCTTATGACTTTGCCCATGGGCCCATCTACTTTCTCGGAAGGGATCTCAAGCGGTCATTTGGAAGTGGTTGGAGCAAGCGTAGTATGTCTTTACTGTGGTCTCTGCTAAAGCCTCCCTCAAGGCAGCTTGACAGTCTTGTCTGGATTTTGACACCTTCTCTCCTGGCTTCCTGCAAAAACATACATTGGGATCCTCAGCATACAGTGCCTCGGGGGCACCTGTCACTCTCTTCCCCAGGGGATCAGCGTTAGGGTTCATGATTGAAAGACGGTGTTAGAAATGAGTTTTGTCAATTCAGAAAGTATTGGTACACATGCCACTTGTTTGAATTGTATGTGTGCCTATACATTGGTATAGAAAGATCCTGACCATACATTAAAATGAAAAGACATTGAAATTGAAAAAAGTGCCACTGAACCACCCCAAATCATAGCACGCATTCAGCCAACTGATACACAGATGTCAGGTACACTGGAGCAATTTATCCGGTGACACATGCAATTGAAGAAAAATATTATGCTTTACAAGAATATATCATTAGAAGGGGAACTGGCAGCATGTCAGGGGTCTGGCCATGTAACCAAGACAACAAAGATGGGAGAGGATGAGAGATACATGTGCAGAGGAAGAAGGGAGAGGCAGAGGTCTAGAGAAGCAGGCCCCCAGCTGCCATTGTTCCCCTTATCTGCTGAGTTTTTTGCTACCAGACTCTCAATTGAAAGAGAATAGTACCTAGAGGTTCAATACAGCGAAGGGTCTCAGCAAGGATGGAACCAGGGAAGGGCTTCATCTCCAGAAATTGCTGTATTTGCTGGACTGAGTTGTAACCCACCTGCTATTGCTTTCTTGGGGGCTCTGCTTAGCATCTCCTTGTTCTCCGGATGCATCTTTAAATGTGACCACCAGGCTTGCTTTTTGGCCATGTCATGGTGCTTTTTCCTGGAAGCTTTAGTTTATTGTAAAAAAAAAAAATCTACAACGACTTTTTAAGCACTTTCTCCCACGTTAATCTCAAACTTTCTATCCCAATCCAGGAGACAGAAGCATGTTGCTCGCCTATAACTGTAGAAATGTATCCCCAAACCCAGAGGCTTAGAACAATATTTGTTACCATACAGTTTTCAAGGATCAGGAAACTAGATAGAGCTTAGCTGAGTCCTCTGGGTTATGTCTACTCTCAGGCTAAGGACTGCAGTCATCTCATGACTCAAGGCCTGAAAGGCAGAAGATCCACTTCCAGGGCCGTCAGATCCTCACTGGTGTTGGAGATGTTGGCTCTACTGTGTGGACCCATCCATGAAAGCTGTTTACACACTAATGAAGCAGAACAGCTTAGTTCTCCAGATCGAGAGGAGAGAGGAGAGAGGAGGAAGGAGGGACAGAGTGAGAGTGAGAGAGACAGACATAGAGATAGAGAGAGACAGAGAGAGAAAGGAAGGAGGGAGGGGAGAGAGAGAGAGAGAGAGAGAGATCATTATCTCTTTGGAATCTGACTCAGAAATGACCTCTTAGGTTGTTAGAAGTCCACTACTTGGGCTCACATCCAGGGAGAGCGGCTCTATTAGGCCATGAGTACCAGGAGATAATGGGGATTCCCAAGGGTCACTGTGGAGGCCATTTACCACACTAACACTGAGGTCTCAGCCACTGAGGGGACTAGAGCCAATACTTTGATTCTTCAAGCTAATTTTTAGTGAACAATGGTGGCCCAGGCGCAGCTTTGTCTTCTAGATGCTGAAGCTTTGATGGTGCACACACAGAGAGTCAGAGGATGAATGGCAGGGGCCAAAGCAAGTGTGCCACACTTGCCTCATAGAAGAGGTGAGGAGGGTCCAAGCTCAGGGGCAGTTCACCTAGGGGGAGGGTAGCACTTTGGGAGAGACATGGCCAAGAGCTGATCTTCAATTCAACAACTCTATTGGTCATGAAGATTTGACTAGGGCTTCTGGGTTCTAGTCAGGTGTGTGACTGGCTGATGGGAAAGAGGGCGGGACCGGCACCTCCTAGGGACCAAGCACCATCCATTAACCTGTTTTCCACCTATTTATTATATGACCCTCAGCATTGCCCTTTATGGGTACAGAGTGTAGCCTCCCTATTGGTCATGTGGAAGGGGCTAACTGTCTCTCCTGTGGTCATATGATTTTATCTAAAGCTTGCCCCTTGTCTGGTTCTTTATGGAATGACCCAGAGCTTTGTTTGGAGTTGGCTCTGTTTTGGTTGGGTTCTTGGCTGTGGGATGAGTCTCACTCTAGGACCCTGAAGGCGGTAGTCCTCCTGGCTGTTTCACCTGTTCCATATGTGCATATTGACCAGAGACTTGCACTTTCTCTCTGTCCTGCTCTGGCTTGGGCAGTTGTAACTGATTTTCCTGCCTCTAAATGCTTGCCTCTTTAATTCAACCTGTAAAGTATGGCAGATGTGTCTTCCTGAAGCAGTCCTTTCCTTTCATTCTCAATGTTAAAAGCAACAAACTTCACCTCATCTACTGTCCCTGGCCTGAAGCCCTACAAATGGCTAGACCCAATGAAGAAAAATGTCCTGATTTGTGTTTTAGTGTGTCTCTGCTGGACCTGCGTGCTTTGAGCTCACAAGGGTCTTGGCTAAATGTCAATACTGAGGAAGAGGTTCTGTCCTGAGAAGCAGCTTCTTATGCAGGGGATGAAGAGGCATTCACATCCCATTTCTTCTCTCCTTCCACTATGACTTCCTATTTAGGAGCTACTGTGCCCTAAGCTAAGACCTTTAGCAGGCTGTGGGAGGCTGTGGTATGCGTGGTAGGCTGCGAAAGTTCTGTGGAAGGCTGGGGTGGGGAAGCTGTGGGAGGCTGGAGGATGCTCTGGGAGGAGGTTCGGGGATAGGCACAGCTTTAAACAGGCAGCAAGCTCTGCTTTTCCTCTTACCACTGACCTTTGGCCTGAGATGTACTCAACCCTTGCTTGGTCTTTGCTTTCTTATTAAAACTCCCACTCAGCATTCCATGGGACACTATGCTATGTGTGGCTCTTGCTTCTTTTTCCTGTGGCAGGTCCTCCAGGGTTTCTTGTCTTTGCTCCTTTGGAAGATGGATGCTTCTACTTAGTCATGGAGTGGTGCAGGGGTCTGATGCGTGGTCCTGGTTCTGTGTGACTGCAGGTCATTGTGAGCATCTCTCCACATTTAGACAACCAGATTTCTTGTTCTTTCTAAAGATCCCGCCTGATACCCAAAGTATTTCTCCACATCTTTTAGGCTTTCCCTATTTTCATCCTCTCAGCCACACCATTCTGTAGCATTGTACTTTTAATGCATGGACGTCTACACATAGGCCTTATCTTCTTCGGCCATCAGTTGGGACTGATGTGGTATTATCACTCTGAGGCGGCAGTGGATACCCAAGGTCTTCACAGACTGTGTGCCAGGAGGGGACAATGTAAGTTGGTGGGAATGAAAGAGGCTTCATCTAAGAAACGCATTTGCACAATCTGTTTTAAATGTTCTATCTATCTATCTATCTATCTATCTATCTATCTATCTATCTATCTATCTATCTATCTATCCATCTATCTATCTATCTATTTGCTTGCTTTTTATTTTGAGGTAAGGTCTCAAAATGACTCCAACTTACAATGTAGCTGAGGATGGCCTTGAACTTCTGATCTTTCTGCTTCTACTTCCAAAGTGCTGGGATTACAGGCATGCATCATCGTGGCTGATTTATGCAATGCTGGGGACCCAGGGCTTTGTGATTGCTAGGCAAGTATCCTACCAACTAAATTACATATCCAAACCTACATAGTTATTTATGTAAATATTCTTAAAGTCAACTGTATGGTTTTTAAGACTGCAGAGGATCTGAGAGAGCATCCCAGTTTCCCACAACCCACTCTCACTGTCCTCTCGTGGAGGCTGTCAAGTGTTCTTTTTGATGGGCAAATAGGCTTTTAAAAAGTTGCATATGATCATGATTATATTTAAATGTGTCTGATTGACATATATAGATGTATCTATTTACATACATATCCTTTTCAATACTGGAGGTTGAATGTCGGGCCTTGCACATAGATAGGCAAGCTCTCTACCACTGAGCTATCTCCCCAGTCCAGAATGTCTTATTTAGTGTTTATGATCCAGTTTGTTCTGGGCCTTTTCCTGGTCATACCTGATTTGGGAAAGGAAAAATTGTTTAAAAGCCTCACTTAGATATTCAGAGTCTTTCTTAGATCCAGTGAGACTTAATTGAGCAAGATAGGATAAACCGTGAGTGATTTGACCTTGCATATAACTGGTCCTCAGTGCCCAGCTGGGTGGAGCTCCCGTGACTTTCCGGGACACTGGACCCGACCTAGGATGGACAGGGCTACTGTGGAAGGGATGCATGTTGTAGTGACATTGCTTCCCTGCTTCAGCTAAGCTCTGGGTTTCTTTACCTACTGAAGCTTATAGGCTTTTGGGTGGGAGAATTTAGATTCATTGAAGGAAGTCTGTGAATACTTTTAAAAAATGAATAATCCATTTCTAGAATTAATAACCTTGTGATGAATCCATGTTATCAATTTGAATTTTTATTTAGTCACATCTTGATTACCAAGAAATTACAGGAAATAAGCCTCAACATTTGTAGCTGAGATTTCTTTTCTAAAAAGGAGCGTGTTATCCAGCAAAATAAAATAAATTAAAAGGGCATGCTTACTTTCTTCAAATGGAAAACACAGCTCATTGATGTAGTTGATACTTCTTTTTTGTTACATATAAGCACTTTCTTACATGAGAACACAGGGCCACCAGATTGCCTAAGGAGATATGGATCTGTAGATGTCAGAAATATATATTTGGAGACTGACTATAAGTAGTTACTGTTTTCCAGTGCCTGTTAGTGTGGATTTCTAAGGGCATATCAGAGCTAGCTTAGGCTAAGTTAATTCAAGGTAACAAATGACTCCCAAATTTGTGTGACTTGCAACAACAAAGGTTATTTCCAACTCATGTTCATATGCACCTTGGGTTGGCAAAATTTTTGTTCCACTTTGTTGGGGACAGAAAATAAGACCCTGTATGGGATCTGCAAATCACATGACACAGAGAGAAGACTCGGAGCGTCGTGTGGCTGCTGTTGCTTGGAGGGTCGCATGTCTTCTAGTTCACTGACCATGCTAGAGTGAGGAGAGAAGGCTAACCCAACTATAGGAAAGGGATTACTGTGTCTGAGGGATAGGGTCAGGTGAGGACAGAGAGTATTTTGTCAGCCCAGTTTGCTATAAGGCTTACAATCATGAACATTAGCCTTCAGGCTGGGAATATAACACTGGTCTGTGATGTGCCAGGTGTTTCTGGAGTTAAAGAACTCATGGTTAGAACTAGAGAAAAATGTTCCAAAGGGGAGATTATGGTCACTGTATGCCATCAACTGGAGCTATCATGTTGCAGATATTTTTATTAAACTGATTTCTCACAGCTTGTTTGCAATTTACTTCTTTGCCTTCTGAAACCATACCAAAATTGTTCATTTTCTCCCCTTAGTCAGGCTCTAGATGTTCTCATCTCCCCAAATTTAGTTTTCCTTGAGATTGCGGGCATGTTCCGACTAAAATGCAATGATTAGATTGTGCCCAGCAGATGTCTTTTGGATAACCAAATTATCCAAATTTATTGAATCATTTCTTTTACCTTCAATTAAATAGAACTTCCCAAATTAATTTTTCCTAAGTAATACAACTTGCAAAGATTCACTTTCTCTTTGAACTGACTCTGCTGACCACGATTTCTATAAATTCACTCTGGATACCCATAGGACATTACCCTCCATGCTTGCGGCCTGGGAACCCAAAGCTAGCGGTCGGTCAGTACCTAGAACACAATCGTTTGACGAAACTGGAAACTTGAGTTGGGGAAGTCACCCTGATAGATTGAGAAAAGCAGACTTTTAGTTCTTTTGTTCATTTCTTGGACTACCAAATTTTTGGCCAAAGTATTATTAACTTTGCATGGGATCGACGGTACAAGGAAGCACCAGAGCAGTGTCCTTTGGGACATCAGAGACACATGCTCACCACTGAGCCAGTAGAGCACTGCCAGAGGCCGGGACAAGGACCTCCAGTTCTCAGGAGCTGCTAACCTGCAGTTTTGCTAGGAGGCACCATCTGGTTCTCTCCAAGCTCTTCACGGTTTCCGGTCAACATGTGCATGCTCGTACATGCTTCCTTATGCGTCATGCCATATCCTTGCCCCTCCTTGAGGACTCATCCTCATAAATATGCACACAGACTTGACTCATGCAGACCTACAGTCACCTACCTAACCATGTGACCCACAAAAGCTCAGAACCTTGCACAGACCTCTCTCTGCAACTTAAGCCTGGGGCCTAATGCCCCTGGGCCCTGTCCCCTCTTGGATACAGGCACCATTTCCCTTCTACTCTCTCTGAGAAATTAGCAGTCCACCACCTAATCAGTTTACCTCTGACTCGAGCCCACTTTGGCCTAGAGATGTTGACAGAGAGCAGCTATTTAGCTGCCAAATGCTCTGACAATAGCCCAGATGGACAGCATCTCTGACATCAAGAACGGTTTCTTCTTCCTCTGCAGTGGGGGAGGGGGTAATGGGTCCCCCACTTGGTCTTTTTCAACTGTTTCCTGCATCTGCCTTTAATTTTCATGCCTTTTGCTTGCTGACCTTGCTTCCCAGCAGCCAGGCTAAGTGTGATTCCCATAATTAGCTTAGTGATAATTTAATCTCTGGGCTTTAAATTTGATTGTTTTTTGAGGGACTTGGTTCTGGGGATGGGGGAAGGAGACCTTTGCTTTTGAATGAACTCTTTCTCTGTCTAGAGGCAGAGGTGAAGGAAGTAACTGGGTGGGTGGAGATGGGAGGGGGATATAGTGACAGATGCTTGTGGCTCCTGGGTAGATTTTAGAGGGGAAGCTGGGATAGTCTCTCTCTCTCTCTCTCTCTCTCTCTCTCTCTCTCTCTCTCTCTCTCTCTCTCTCTCTCTCTCCTGCTCACTCTCTTTAGGAATTTTCCCTTTCTTTGTTCTCATTTCCTCCTAAAAGTTCAAGGGCATGTGAGTAGGTTCACACACTACACAAGAGCTGTTAGCTCCTCAAGAAACAATTTAAAAATAGGAAAGCAAAGGCTAGGGCTGAAGCATGGGGGAAGCCTTGGGTTTGATCCCCCAGCACTGCATAAGCTTGGTGCTGTGCACATACCTGTTATCCCAGCACTTAGTAAATGGACTCAGGAGGAGCTAGATTCCAGTTCCATCTGGGGGACATGTCTTCTCTCTCTCTCTCTCTAAATAGGAAAACAGTGTATTCCTTAGGCAGTCTTAAATTGTTCTCTGAAGCCATAGAGAGATAAAGAAGAGCCAGGCGTGTCGAATGCCTTCCCACTGCCTCCCGATTCTAAGGCACTTAGCTGTATCTAAGCATTTGCGTGGGTCTGGATCTGCAGCTGGCCATGCCTCTGAACTGTTTATGGTCAAACCTGGGTGCTGTGGAAATTGTGTGACAGCTGGGAAATCTCAACTTTGTTTGTGGCTACACTTCAGGTTTGAGACAAATTGATTACACACATGTCCCAAACCTTTTCCTCTTGTATGATAAAGCCAGAGAATGTCATTTATTTAGCTTGTGTGTGCACACGTGTGTAGGTATGTGTGTGTGTGTGTGTGTGTGTGTGTTGGAGAGTAGATGTGTGTGTGTGTGTGTGTGTGTGTGTGTGTGTGTGTGTGTGTGTGTGCGTGTGTCTGCCAAGGCCTGTGGAAAATGTCAATTGTCTTGCTCTCTACATTTACCTCCCTGAGACAGGGTCTTTTACTGTTGTTCACTGGGCTTTTGGCCAAGCTAACAGGCATGTGAGCCCGCAGATCATACTGGGGCTACAGAGGTTTATAGCCACCATGCCCAGTTTTTAACACGGGTGCTGGGGATCCGAACCCATGTTGTCCTGCTTGCATGCCATGCACTCTTCCCTAGTGCCCAGGCTCTATATAATTTTTTTTTTTGGTACAGCAGGAAAAAAAATAAAAGAGGATAGCAAACATCTCTGACTTTCTTTGTATGGTATAGCTCTAAGGAGCAACTCCAACCTTCGTGGATATGAACTTGGTAGGAAAGCAGAGTGTAGGCAATTCTCAGAGGTCAGCATCTGCAGGGACAATCAGAAGCTCCAAACATGCCTTAACCAGCCCTTATGGGGCTGGGCGGGAGTGAGAGTGATACGTGTGTGTATCCTAGGGAAGAAGAGGCCCTGTGACCCAGTTGAGCAGCCCTGAGTCCCTGTGGCAGGGAGGCATTGTGCCTGGAGCCAATGACCTGGTAGGAGATAGGCAGAAAGCTCACTCAGCTGAGACTCTAGGCTCCCTCCTCTACTTCCCACAGCCTGGAAACAAGGCCCTAGATTTGTGAGCTAACATTTAATTAAGAGAATAGGGGAAAAAATTATCTCATTTTGACTTTTAAGGGTAAATGTAGAATGAACAATGCAAACTAATTTTATTTCTTCCCTCCCCCAAAGCCTTAAGATCCCAGGCGGTATACCTTGACACAGTACTGTTTCCCTGTGTTCTTTACCCCTGTGCCTGACCCTGTGGGCCTGTCTGTCGGCTGAACTCTCAGCTCTGCAGCTTGCCACCTTTCTTTGGAGCTTTGAACTCTTGACCTGAAAAGGTGCTGCCCACCCTGCGTTCACGCCTGTGGTATTTCCCTCTCTTTTGTAACACTGCTTACCCTGCCCCTGCAGAAGGGCTTAGAGTCTGGTGGTCACCCCAACTTCTCAGTGTGTTTTGATTTCTCTGACAGCCCCTCAGTTACGTGTCCTGGGTGATTCTCAGGAATGGCATTGATCAAACCAAAGGCCTTTGTTCTTGGGAATTGATTTCCTCTAATGTGACTGAAACTGACAGGGGGGTGGCCCTGGTGTATTTAGATGTAAGCCTGGCCTTTCTTATGTGACAATATTTATTTCCCATCACTTCCTATCTCCTTTAATAGCATAATATGGATTGCACTATAGGGTGGGACCTACCTTCTGGAAGTAGCTGTTTATTTTTTCCTTTTTAGCAGGAGTCAAGTTCATTCTCCTGAGTGACCTTCATGCTGTCTGCCATTGGAAAGGTTTGTGGTTGCAGGGGTAGGAGCCAAGAAACCTCACCCCAGCTGAGGAACCTTCCTGGCATCGTGTCCCAGTGGTTGGAACCCTTGAAAATGGTTTTACAGGATCAGCAGGCCAGAAGCCTAATCATGAAGCACACTAAGAAATTTTGGGGGAACTGATTAGCAAGTCACCAGCAGGGCAAGTGAGAAAGCCCAGCCCAGAGCCTCAGAGAGGGAAGAACTTAAAAGTTTGCACTTGTGACAAATTTCCCATTTTTTTTTCTGTAAAAGACAAGGGCAATTGTCCCCTTTGTTGCACTCTTATTATTGGCAAGAGACAGAGGCTATGGGCTCCAGCCACTTCTGCCTTCTGCCCACTGTTGTGTCTATAAATACCACCACATAAAGTCCTGGTGGGGTAGGGAGGGACTGGCTGGGACATGGGCCATATATCTGCAGTGAGAATGCTTGGCCTTGCTTGCTGTTCATCTAGATCTTAGTAGTGCTGATAATCTGTGGACTTGTTGGAAGCCTTCAGCTCCATGTGCCCAGGTCTGGGAGACCCTGGGAAGATCAGGGTATCCATGTCTCAGGTCCTTCAGCCTGACACCTGCTGGCCACACTCTGGCCACTTCTCCTCATGGGCTTAGTGTCCCTCTTAGGGGACCCTTCTGCCTTCCACCTATGTTGTAGGGGTCAGTAGTGTCTGTCACTTCTCAGCTTGTCCAAGTGATGTTTCCCTGAGCACTCTGAGGCCCTGAGGCTGTTCTGCAAGATGAGATCATTGGTGCTAAATTTATCTCTGCTGACAGCCCGGAACTGGGTTCCAGGGCCCTGGCTGGCTCAGGAGGTAGTCAGCTAGAAGGGGGATGGGTAAGTCTCGGGAATGATCTGCCCCAGCTTTTGCTGTGATCACTGTTGTCTGGTGAGAGGAGCTTTCTTTCTTCCTTAGACAATTCTTTCTGCTGTGTCTTCTTATTCCACGGGGCTCTCTGTATCAAACATTTGCTTTTCTACCCATAGCAGTTCTTGGCAATATAAAGGGTCAGCCTAAAACTTAGGTAAGACAATACAGAAGAAATTGAAAACAAAACAAAACAACAACAATAAAATAAAAAGCCCATGATGTAGGGGGAAGGGCAGGTATGAGAGACCTTTTAGAGATGAGTGCTTCATGTTTGGAACAACTGACCAGGATAAACATTAAAACTAACAAGCAAGAGTCAGTGAGGAAAATATTTCTGAGCAATGCAAGAGCTGGCTTTGTGCTTACAAAGACCTTTCTTTAGTCCAAGAAAAAGAAATGAAAATATGGGGAAAATTGTTAAAAGCAAGTATGAGGGAAGGGAAGGGAATTGGTGGGGGGAAGAAATGCCAGGTTGGCTCCAGACCTCTTGGGAGATAATAGAGGGGATTAAAGCTAACTTTCTTGAGTTTTCTACTAAGTGCAGGTGCTGAGAAACCCATGCCCACACATGTGGCTTTGATGCTTGGCTCATCAGACAGGGTTTGAAACACTGCAGGTATGTCCTGCTGGGTGGTTTAAGATGGCACAGTATGTTTAAGATTCTGCAAAATAAACAAGCAAGCAAATAACAAGGTAGGGAGTGAGGGCCAAGGCGAGCGCTCATGCGCGCGCGCACACACACACACACACACACACACACACACACACACCACACACACACACACACACACACACACACACACACACACACACACACACACATTCTGCTTTGCTCTTTTCCGAATGCAGTCATTGGGAGCCTAACGCAGGAAGGGTAGTCGGGCGTGTGACTGGGATCAGAGGGTGAGAGTTCTGCTTCTCCTGCCCCTCCCTCCATTTTGACAAATACTTTAGAGTCCCAGGAGTTGATAACAAGAGCTGGTGGGTCCTTTAACAAACCAGACCCCTAAGAACTCAAAGGGAAGATAGGACTCTGCTCCCTTCTGGGGGCTAAATGAGAGCTATATCCCAGGTCTTCTCTAGGAGTTCCAGGAGAGACAGAAGAATTTTCCTGCTGGGAAAACCTCAGTCAGTAGCTCCTTCAGGGGAGTCCAAGGACAAGGAGGGGGTGGGACCTGCCTCAACATGAACCAGCAATATGTCAGGTTCCGAATGCTGTTAATATATTTCAAGGACTTGCTGAGTTAAGGCCAACCTTATTGTCTTATTGCCTAGAGGTCAGAATGCCACATAGGAGTCACTGGGCTAAACTAAGGTGCTGGCAGGACTTTGTTTCTGTCTAGAGGCTCTTGAGGACAATCTGTTTCCTGGCCTGTAACTGCTGTGAGAGGCCCTCACATTCCTTGGCCAGAGCTGTCTTGCTCCATCCCTAAAGCCAGCAACATTGCATCTCTCCTACTTTATTCCATTGCCTTGGCTCCCTGTGACTACAGCCAGGAAACGGCCTTTGCTTTTATGCCCTGGAATGATCTAAGCATGCCTATCATTTAGGGTACTCTCTCCATCTCAAGGTCCTTAACCATGTCACCTTCTAAGTCCCCTTTGATATGTCAGTTGACATACAGTCTGTACAAATCAGAGAGACTGAGGGAATCAAGATTCTTCCCACAATGAGCAGAGGGTCCTACAAAATCCCTGAAGAATTGCCAATGAGAGAGTGAGGTTGGACATCTCAGGGGGTGGGCTTGAGGAACAGAGAGATAGTGCGTTAAGTTTTTACAGAGACTGAGGATCCTGGCAAATTTTCTGTGGTTCCCAAGTATAGAACTTGAGGTTCTCTGATCGAAGCTAGATGGGAGAGAGCTGCCCCAAGTTTCTGAGTCATGCAAGCCACCCTAGTTGAACCAATAGCTCTATCTTAGGCATTGGTCTCTATTCTCTATCTTAGGCATTGAGTAAGAGGACTCAACCTCTATCGAGGTCTCATCGATTGGCCTTGAGGTTTCACTGTATGTAGGACTGAAGGCTTTCTCTTGGTGTCAGGAGAGATTTCAGAATGAAAGCTTCTAGAATTCTCACTGCTGTCTGGGTTGCTTGCGGAGCAGCTTCTGAAGCTCCCTGGGAAAATCTTGGGTAGACAGTCTCAGCATGCAAAGGCTGGGGATGACTGCTGCAGATAGTGTCCCTGTTCTCAAGGCCAGACTCCACTGCCCCTGGTTCTTTACTGTCAAGGGAAACCTGATGTCCACACTCATGTTGGCCGACTTGGTTTTCATTTTCTTCCCCTCATTTACCGGTGCCACTGCCATTCTGTAGTAACATTTACCACTAAGCAAGACACGGCATATTAGATCACCACAGGTTTGGTTCTTGGGAAGCAGACAGAGCAGGTGGAAGGACTCATGCATTAAGACCCTATGCCAGTATATTGGAACAAAGATGCTGGACCACTTTCTTATTGAAAGTATGCCCTCTGCCTGGCCCTCTACCTTGTTGCTGAGCCTTCTTTGGGGGATGAGTAAGTACCCCTGACAAGTTGTGGATGCAGACTTCAATCACTGGAGTGAAGAATAACTCTGTGCCACCAAGTAAACCCACTACTGAGGCTGGTTCTGCTACAAAGGCAGGAACCACTTTTAATCACTCAGGGCTGGAGAAGGGAAGAAAGGAGATGGAAAACAAAACCTGGGTCCTATGCCATCCACACTGTATACACGAACAGCCTAAGGATTGCATAGCAGCCCTGTGAGGTGAGTGGGCTGCTCCAGCTCTCATGAGGAAGATACTTTATATGCAGGGTAGTCATGTACATTTATTTACAAACTTCAAGGCCCATATCCTTTTGCAGACAAGGTAGAGGAGGAGGAGGTGGGGACCAGAGCCCAGGATGGCTTTACATTAAATACCCACTTCTTTTACAGATCAAGTTTGGAGCATATACAAGGAAGCCATTGGTACCAATATCTCAGGTAGGCCTCCAAGCTGGATACTCCAGGCCTCTCGGGGCTTTCTGAGCTCCAGGGAGGGGCCTTTACTCTCAGTGCTGGTTGGAGGCCCTGGACTCAAGCCGTGGCTTCTGTACTCACAAGACTAAGTATACTCCATTTCAGTCAGGCTCATGGAAATGAGCATCTGACATCTTATGTAATTTCTTTTCTCCTCAAATGTGTAACAGTGTGTGCATAAATAGAGTGTATGTGTGTGTATGTGTGTGTGTGTGTGTGTGGGGAGGGTGTTCCTGGAAAAGCTTGAAGGGACCTGCCTGCTGTTTTTAGCCAGTTATTTTCAGCACTCCTCTGCCTTTCTTCTCCTCTCCCTCTGACTCTATCACTTCTGTAGTAAAAGGTACAGAAGTTACCAGTGGCTTAGTCCTAAAAGGAGACTCACAAGCATCACCGGCACCTCCAGTCACCTCTGCCATTTTTTCTTTTGCACATCACTCCATGACTTCCCCGTTTGACCTGCAATGTTTTGGTTGTGAGGTCTGACAACTTTTTCCTTCAGAGTTCACTGGGACTGGAAGAGCACGGCATTAACAATATCATGGGCAAATGGTTTGCACAGACTATAAGATGTTTATGTATGAACATTAGCGGTGTCTTCAGACATGAGTAGTATTTTAAGTTTTCAGTACCGCCCAGCGTGTGTGAGCACATGGTTTGATGCCTTGGCAGATGGAATGTACATCTTTTTCTAGCTCTGACATAATTACTTCAGGGCCATCTTAGGCCCAGTTGAAATGAGGTGACTAAGGTTTGTGCCACTTTTTCCAGAGTTAAGGAGCAGAATAGACGCTTCCAAATCAGAAACATAAAAATTGATCAGAGAATAGACTTTGGTATACTCAGGGAACCAGTTAAGAAATCAGTTGGAGCCATGTGCACATGAACACACGAGAGCGGAGCACGGCCATCTCTAACAGTGTTCACAGCAATAGGTGTTGCCTGAGGTCGGAGAGAACTGGAGCACCTTGACATTACAAAGTGATTTGGAGATCCCATAGCCAAGAAGCCGTACTTCTAGTGACCCCCAAATAGTGTATGCCACTCCTTGATCATCACTGTTGTTAATAACAAGGACATTTGAAGTATTAAAAAGGCCTAAACAACCCTCTGTCATGCCACCTATGGGAACAGTCTCTTAAGTCTTCATGGAACTTGGCTTAGCATCTGTGTCTCTGAGTCTAGAATCTTTCCAGACTGTGGCCAGTCACCTTTGCTGCTCTCTCTGTTGATTCTTCCCACTGTCTTGAAGTTCAGAACACATGTCTGGGAATCTTACCTCCCAGGGAGTCTTGGGGAGTATAACTTCTCCAGGTTTAGGAGTCACAGACCCAGGAGCCAAGTTATCTGAAACAGGGCCATTCTAAAACCACAGTTGTTCACATGCACCATGCAGGAGAAAGCAAATGACTCTGGCCACGGGATGGAGAAGAACCTGAGATTTTGTGTAACGTTTGCTTAAAAGAGTGTGGCTAGTTCAGTTTTTGACAGGAATGACCCTCCCCCCTCCCCCAGCCATGTCAAAAGCACTGTAGTCTCTTCCCCTCCCACCTTGCTTTGCCCCAAGACCAGCTTCCCTGAAGAGTTGTGGGATGGATGGACAGAAACACTATCATAGCTGATTTCTTGCTGAAGCAGGAGCTTGCCAGCTCTTGTGCACCAATAACTTCCCAGACTGTCTCCTGTCTTCTTCCTGTGTCAAGGAAGCATTGGTGGCTTACCTGACAGGGAGCTGTTAAGGATTAAGACTAAGGCCAACTAAGAGGCAAGGATGGTGAGTGTTTGTCTAAGAAGTGAAAAAGCATCTCTGACAAGTGGTTTCCACAATAGTAGTCTCCTGATAACCCAGAAGACCCAGGAAACTGTGAATGGGCAATTGCATCTATAGTCATACATTACCCTCAGAGGGAGAGTCATCTTGGGGTGCTGTTCATACCCTCTCCGCTACCCTAGCAAGTTCACTTATCTCCTCCCAACCTTAATTAGCAGGCTAAACCCAAAAAGGACCTCCTTGAAAAGGCTAATGTGACCTCTGTGATCAACATGTGTTTTGGTCTTACTAATTATGAACACTGCTTTGGGTGATTTGCATATGTTAACTTTTTCTGTGCTCAGAACAAACTTACTAAGTAGATACACTTGTTAGTACCACATGCCTTTGAGGACATTGAGGCCCAGTGAGGTTAAATAGCAAATATAAGCCACATGGGTATAGTGATGGAGGCAGGTTCAAACACAGTGTGTGGGACAGAACATAGGCTTGTCCCTATCGCATCCCATTGGACTGGGCTGATCAGACAATCTGCTCGAGACCTGTAGTTTCTTAGAACACCAGACATTCCCTCTCTTTAGGAATTACCTTAAGACTGACGCTGGTTCCTACTCTCACACACTCTCATGATAAATGTTCTCAGTGTGCTGGCCTCTAGAGATACTTTTCATGGTGACGTCAGGGTCTATGGTGGCATGGTGACCTGTTGTGACTCAGGTTCTTTCTAACATCTTTGATGTCATGCTCTCAGGTTCCAAGGTGGCATCTCCATTTCTCTAGTTTTTTCTTCACAAATCTGTGCTTTTCCAAAGCAGTAGACAGATTTCTGGGGGCTACTCCAACCCTCTTCTCCAGCTTTACTGGAAAGGGTTGCCTGGTATACACACACACACACACACACACACACACACACACACACACACACACACTTTCCCACTACACCTACCTGGGTCCCCTTCCAAGTCTTGCTCATTTGGGCTTCTCTGACTTGAGATGACAGACCTGGCCTCCATGATCCTAGTACCACAGTGCATGGAAGAGATATAAGGACTTATTCTGTGAACTACAAAATTCTTTGTACCTAGTTACAGTGGCCACATACCCAGAGAAGCTCTAGGCATGGTTATGGTAGGACTATAGTTTTTGTTAAGAAGTTGGGTGGGTGAGAAGGTCCTTGGATGACTTCTCTAGTCAGGAATGAAAGTGATCTTTCTGTAGACATCCTTTGGTCATGACATTGGCAAACCAAGAACAAAGATTATGAGACCTTTTAGAGAGAAAACCCTTTCTTCATGTATCATCTTATCTGGAAGCTAGATACAGAACCAATGAGTATAATTTCAAGTGAAGAGGGCAGGTGGGAGGTGGAAAATGTTTTCAGAGCTTTCTCTTTGTCTTCCATGAGTTCTGTTCACCCAAGACCTCACAGAGCTCAGAGGACCCCAAGTAGTACAGGCCTTATCTTTACATACCTACCTGCCTTGTAAGTGACCTAGATACAGTCATAATATGTACCTAAGTGGCACATCATAGTAACTAGGGACCATGTGTCTCATGTTGTAGGTAAGGAATCCAGTTGTCAGGATGCTTGACCCAAGGAAGACCAAAGGTATATAAGGGCTGTTGTATTCTATGCTATTAGGTAAGACCTGGAAGTGGGGGACACATAGAGGTGAGATATGAAAAGAAGAAGAAGGAGGAAGAAAAGGAGGAGGAGGACTTCTCTGATGCTTCATATTACATCCTCATAGGAAGTAGATGAGGTTGCTGGGGCTGGTTCAGCTCTTGGTGATTCCAATTAATGTTAAGTCATCCACTCTTTCTTCCAGCAAAATCTCAAACTATGAGAAAAGAGATTTTCTGATGACCTTTGTCCTTAAGCAGATCCATTTCTATCTGAGAAATTCTCCAAAGACCCACATATAAGGAAGATATGATTGACAAACATGTTTTCAGACCAGAAACAATGTCTGCTGACCTTGACCCTGGAAAGCCTGTATTACTGGAATTCCATGCATCCCGCAGAAAATGATGTCTCATTCATGGCCATTATCATCAGGGTCATTGAGAAAAAGGTCGAGTTGGCAATGCATCACTTTTTTCATCAGATCCTCAGGGACATACTCATCCATTTGAGTGGCAGGCTATAGCTAGCTGAGCCCCACTGTGTGACTGAAGGCCACGGGTCTCATTCACCTTGTAGATAAGGAATTCAACTGAGAGATGCTACCTGATGCAAGCTTGGCCATGGGACTGGCACGCTCTCAGCCCAGGTCAGATGACATTTCACTGTGTGGCAGGGACATTTTGTTAGGAGCATGATCAGGAGAGGAGCATGATGGTGAAAGGCCTTTATTTTCTAGATGGTTCTCTGTTCTCTCCTTAATCTCCCATAGTCTCGCTCCCCTCACAACCCTCTTAGGATAAGGCAGAACAGACTCTTCCTGAATCTATTCCCATTGTCATAGTTTGCATCTCAGCACCACGTGTATTGCTATTTTTAGCCTGTACTAGAAACTATTAAGTGGGGGAGAAATGTTAATTGGTATTATTACAGCAAACTGTGTCCTAGTAACATTGAATTCAGAGGTAAGCTCCCCACCCCCTCCCCTGCCTTTTAGGCATATACAAGTTTTTTGTTCATTTTGCTGACAGCCAGCACAGATTTCTTTTCTTTCCTTTCTTTTTTCTTTCTTTCTTTTTTTTTTTTCTGGTGCTGTGCCCGTTAGGAGAGGTATTCAGAACTATGACATATACAGGGCAAGTTGCTGGGCCTCTGTTCTGCTTAGATACAAGGGAAAGAAGCAGGGATAGAGGGAATTGCCCCGACTTTAAGTGCAGTTTTAGCTACTGAAACTAGACCAGAATGAACAGCCTGGCTGTGTGGGAAGCACACATGCTGTGTGGCTCATGGGGCCTTTTGTGAGAGATTCTGGACTGTGTGTGTTTTGTTTATTTTGGTAGTAGTAGGGATTCAACCTTGAGCCTTATGCCATGAGGCATGTACTCTATCCCTGAGCTATATCCCTAGCCCTTGGGTATTTATATTTATTATCTAGCTGAAAGAGGTAATAAGTAACCTTCAAGGTGGTATTACCCCCCTAAGTCAGGCTGAGGACTGAACACATTGAAAACTCACAGCGATTTCCGTAACTTCAGAGATTGTATGTGGGCTGGACCCAGGACACCTGGGATCAAATCCTGGCACTGTCTTTCTTTCCAAGCTTTGGAAACTCAAGTGAATCTCTGGCCTCAGTTTCCTCACCTGAAAACAGGACTGGCAGCACCCATGAGTCTGGGTTGCTGGTGGGAATGTTCCACAAAGCACCAAAGAAGATTCTTCCTAAATTCTGAAAGTCTCAAGCCGTGAAGATCTGCTGGAAGCATCAAGAGAAAAAGAGTCCTATGTTCTAATCCGGTAGTGTTCACTGACTGCGTCAACCTAACTGCAGAAACCAGTATCTTCTGAAACCTCTCCATCTTTTCCTTTTCTACCTCACATAGACCATTTTTATTCGTTGGTAGCTTAAAAAGGCTTTTTATAATGCCAACCAATTTTTGAAAATAATGATAACATTATATATGTATAGTTTGCATAAAGAATATATTTAAAAAACCCAAACAAAGGGACTGTGGAACAAAGTAACCGGAGAGGCTGAAGAGGGGGCTCAGCCCTTGAGAGTGCCTTCTGTGTAGTTATGAGGCCTGGAGTTTAGATCTCAGAACCCATGACACAGGCCAGGCAGCCTGCAAACACCTATACAGCTGCCCTGAAGACACTGACAGCGTCTCCTGGCCTCTGTGTGTGCTCAGGCATGCGTACTCACACCCTGTGTGCATGCACTCACACAAATGCACACACATGTAATAATATTTATTTGGATTGTGTTCCTTTACAACCCCCCCCCCATGAACATGTACCTTAAATACAGCCAAAGGGGAATTTCACATGCAGGTATGTATTGATGGTTTATTGTGAACATTATCTCACGTGACTCAGTTTCCTTCAACCCTATGACTTTTCGCAGTGGCTGCCATTTCACAGCACACATCCTGCTTTTGCATTCTTCATTATTAAGTCTTCTGATTATTTTTTCTGGATGGCTTCCTTATTATTTACCTTTTATCCCCCATTCATTTTTGTTATAGGGATTGACTGCATTTTCCCCTACTCTCCCTCTCTGGTGGCTTGGACAACAGTTACCCATTTTAACCTTATGGTGGTTACACTAACCACCATGAGAACACGCTTAAACCCATATTCCCTCAGCATCCAGGTTAAGACCACATACCTCTCACTGTGTTTTTATGCCTGTCTCCTCTCTTTGCTCTCCAGTTTTTATAATCTGATCTAGCTTTTAGGGCCCAGAGTAGTGGTCTCACATTGTGATAATTTCAATAGTCGCTCATTGTAAGCATTGTTTTTGACATTTCTAAGTTTGTAACTGAAATACCACCATGTGTTTTTTTGACACCTCCACTAGAGTATCATGGCTCATAGCTGTAGGACATTATAATTCCCCACCTGTAGCTTCTTAATTCTGATTTGTCTCCTGGCATTTATTGTTAAGCCATTTTCTCCCCATGAAGGAAATGCTCTTAGGGTCTGAGAATGTCATTCGGTTGACCTCACCTGTAAATGAAAACACAGCTTGGTATTTTTTTTTTCTCTCAAGGATGTGATATTGCTCTGTGGTCCCTGAGCCGTGGGTAAAGGGGAGAAGCCTGGGGCGTGTTGGACTTTGATCCCTCTGTAGGTGATCTTGTTTCTTTCTGTCTGAAGGTTTATAGAACTTTCTCCAGATATCAAAACTGTGTTTCTTCATATGTATGTGGGTTGACTTAATTTCTCGTGCGCTGCATTTCAAATGCGTCCTTCCCAGCTGCAGCTGCATGTTTTGTCTTTTCCGTGCACTTGTTTGACCACCAGCCTCATTAAACTGTCATCGTTTCTCTTCTGTGTTGTTACTGTATTGGAGGGTGTGTGTGTGTGTGTGTGTGTGTGTGTGTGTGGCCTTGAATTCACAATATAGTGTAGTCTAGCTTTCACCTCACAACAGTCTCCTGCCTCAGCCTTCCAAGAGCTGGGATTATAGGCAGGAGTCATCACACTCTGCCTGGGTGCTTCTTTGTGTGCTCCCTGTACCCCACTTTGGTCATTCAGCTCTCTCTCTCCTCGTGTTCTCACTGACATCTCATTTTTGCATATATTAGGGAGGCTGTGGTTTCAGCCCCTCACACCACCTGCACATCTTCCCCAGGTGCAGGTCCTTCCTTCTAGATGGATGAGCGGCCAGATGACAGCTCACATTTGAATAGGCTCTGCATGTCATTTACATATTGCTACCCTTGGGGGAGCCTGATTGCAAAACAGACTGACCTTGGAGTTGCTACTGCTGACTCTCTGGCCTTTTAAAGGCAACGTTTGAAGACCCATGTTCCAAGCATTATTTACTTTATTTCTTTAACAAAAGACTTTATTTCTCAAACAAAAGTCCTCTTGAACTGTACCAAAATACAAATAAGAAAAATTCCCATTTTCTTTTTCTTCTTTTTCCCCTTATAATAATATTTGTTGAAGATATTTCCTGTGATATGCAGTTTTTAGACCTGACATCTTTATGCAACTTTAGTAGTTCTTTTCTGTTTGTTCAGCTTTATAGGGAGAGAGGGAGCTGATAACTCTCTGGTGGGTCTGATGTAGCTCTCTTGTCCAAGATGTTTAAATCTCTCTCTCTCTCTCTCTCTCTCTCTCTCTCTCTCTCTCTCTCTCTCTTTCTGAGTGTGTGTGCTCACGTGTGTCTGTCTGTTTGTTTCTGTCTCCCTCCCTCCCTCCCTCCCTTCCTCTTCCTCTTCCTCCTGCTGTCCCCTTCCCTATCTTCCTTCCTCTCTTCCTCTCCCCTCCAATGTAGATATATTTTCACCCTCACGGTTATTAATATTTGAGACTAGCAGGGATTCATTCTTTCCAAGTTAGCAAGTTAAGGAAAGAAGGGACAATGGAGGCACAGAGAGCCTGTGGTGACCCAGCATTTGGGGTTTAAGTACCACTTTCTCGGTTTAAAGGCCCCCATCCCTTTCTTCAGCAGCCAGCCCTTCAGCTATCCTGACTTAATTTGATTTTCACAGGGTAGAACCTCACCCAGGGTTCTGCAACACCAAAAATTCTGGAAAGACATGTTTGGAAGAAGCCCTGGGAGGTGAGCTGTGTACGCAGCTAATTTGTTTTCCATGCAGCTGTTTTTGAAGATATTTGCAGAATTTATAATTTGAGGTTTTTTTTTTTTTTAATATTATGTCTGTGTTATGCAACAGCCATAAGAATTTTTGCTATTGTTTGCTGTTGTGGAAGTCACATACCTGGACTTTTAGAAGCAAGAAGTGAAAATGTCAAATTTGTATTTGTTGTTTTCCCTGACTCACTATAGCATGTTCCATAGAGATTGGACCTTGTGCCTTATTACAGGCTAGAGTGGGGGTGAGCTGGCTGTATTGTGAGCCCTCATGTCTGTTGACTGTATGTTGGGGTGTGAGAAGACTTCTTGGTAAAAACATAAACTTAAAGATTAGATACTTTTGCAACTTACTCAGCTCCAATTACCCACCCTTCTGCCCTATCAACGCCATCAAAACCAGCAGATAACTTAAAAATGATCCACTTGGTCTTGGGTATTATATGTTAAATGTGGAGGCCCCCAGTCCCGTTGGGCTCCACAAACCCTCCAGTTGCAGAGTCGTTTTCTAATCTGTGCTTTCTTGGGCCGGAGTTGAAGACTGGAAGCCTGAATGAATGTCAGTGGGAGTGGGTATATGCATTTAAAATGTCTGAGGCCAGTGAACCACTCTCAAAAGCCTAGGGCTGGACCCTATAAGTCTGTTCCTCTAGACATCCTTAGCACCCTAATGCACTTTGCCTTGACAAAACCTACAAAAATCAGATCTGTTATAGCCTGCTTATTGCTCAATGGTCTTTCCCAGAATTCCTCTCTGCACTACCAAGAAAATCACATCGTTCTGTTTTGCATGTGCTGCCATTCATTTTGCTTCCAGCACCTCTTCAAGGAGAGAATGACCACAGATTGGGGTTCTGACATGAAGAGGACTGAGGGATATTTTAAACAACAGCAGCAGCAGCAGCAGCAACAACAACAACAACAACTCTTCCTGCCATTAATACTGCCAGCAGCTACTACTTAAGCTTTTACTACATTATTCTTTATTATGCAGTTTTTAAATTAGGGACTCTGCCCCAGAAAAATGGTCTGCTCAGGTGAATCTATCCCCAAAGTAGTTCACATCATTTTTCAGACTGGGGCCCAAAGGGTCAGGGAGCCTCCTGGCAGGGTGGTAGGAGGCAGTGCAAAGGTCGCACTGCCTGCCTGTTTCAGTCTTGTCGTTTAAGTGTACATGTTTCACCTAGACCTGTGTAGATGCATGTGTTTATGGCTTCTAAGTTGCATATTTCAGGGCTGTAATTGCATCCTATGTCTCCACAACATTACAGATATGAAGGGAAAATGAGGGCTTTGCACGTTTGTGGAGATGTAATTATGGTAATACGCGGGCCTTGTTTGCTATGCTTGTCCTGGGAGGCATTAAACCCAGCTCTCTTCTGTGCATACAGCTTTGCTAGCTGACGGGTTGGCAGAGGGACAACTTGTAAAGTTGAATTTCTTGGACCCCATTGTCATATTCATGCAGAATCAAGTGAACATCCTGGAAGTAGACCTTACAGACCTTACTAGTCTCACACACTCAACTCCTCTATGGCCTAACCAAATCAAGGATCAGAACACTTTAGCTGTCCAACACCCTTCAGGAAGCATATATGTACACCATGAGTAACTCGACTCTTCTCCCCATCTTGATGATTCTATTTCATCATGGAAGAATGTTGATAGACTGGACCAGGGAAGTAGACTTAAAGTATAGATGGCTAAAGACTTATCTCATCAAATTCTAACTTGCTTTTCTTAGTGTGAAGAAAAATAGGATGGTACATGATGCCCTACATGAAGTGTGAGGCCTCTGACTGGATCCTGAGACAACAAGGGTTCTTGTTTGGATGCTCACATGTTTGAATACTTGGTCTCTACCTAGTGGTCTTACTTGTGGAGGTGGTAGAACCTTTGGAAGATAGGGCCCACCTGGTGGAAGTGGATTGTCCAGAGGGGACAGGCCTTAGGGGTTATAGTTTAGTTCACTTCCTGTCCCATTCGTGCTCTGCTCTTGGAGGCATAAGGAGGCACTCCTGCTAGCATGATGCTACTGCCAGCTTGGTGCCTCTGCTGACTTGGTGCTCCTGTCGGCTGCTGCTCCTTCCCCACCACCGCGATGGGTTGTGACACCACCCTCCAAACCGGGAAACCATCACCCCAAAACACAAAATGTGATAAATCTCTTTTCCCCAAAAGTTGCTTCTTGTCAGGCATTTTGTCACAGCAACAAGAAAAGTAATTGACATGGTGGGACATTTGAAGGTATACCAATAGTTCAGTTTCAATGATGTGAAATATTGATGTATAATTATTTTCCTTCACGTGAAATATTAATATAAAGGGTGTCTTCATGCATAATAAGCAGCAGCTTCATGGATTCCCTCTGCAAGTCATTCAAATCCCCCATTTGTGTAATACAGACAACAAGGTCCACTGTGCACCAAGTAAGTTTAGAAGACCTGAAAGGTTGGTGTGTGTGCGTGTGTGTGTGTGTGTGTGTGTGTGTGTGTGTGTGTGTGTGTATGTGTGTGTGTGTATGTGTGTGTGTGTGTGTGTGTGTATGTGTGTATGTATGTATGTTTTATATAAACAGGTATGGATGGGTGTCATGCACACGAGGGAGCAGAGGGTATGGTGTCTAGACTTATTCCCTTGAGATGGGGTCTCTTTATGAGCCTGGAGCTCACTGCTAATGAGCTTTTCAAAGGTCATGTCCACTATAAATGCCAACTTTTTTGGTACTACTTGATGACATGAAATAATATGGCTTCTTTGGTGTCTCTTCAAGAATCTATGAGTCAGTTTCTAGGTCATAGAGTAAAGATGGGCTTGAGGCACTAGTGAAAGGATCCTGCTTGCCCGAAACTTTTGACTGATTCATAAACACCTCCCTGGCTGTGTTAGTTGCTTTTCTCATTGCTATAACAGAATACCTAGCAGAGGGCTAATTTGGCTTGTGGTTTTATGGAGTACAGTCTATCACAGGTAGAAAGGCATGGCAGTAGAAGTTTAGGGCAGTTAGTTATACTGTGTAGTCAGGAAGCAGAGAGAGAGAGGAAGGCAGGTGCTCAGCTGACTTTTTATCGTATGTATGTATGTATGTATATATGTATGTATGCATTTAAGCCTGTGACTCTAGTCCATGAGTTGATATTACCACATTCAGAGTAGGTCTTCCTCATTCACTTAATCTTCTCTGGAAATTCCCTCACAGACACACTCAGAGGTGTATCCTTTATATAACTGTAAACGTTGTCAGATTGACAATGAAAATTAATATCACAAACTCACCCTTTGTCAACGTGACACCGAAACACATCACTTTTAATCACAACATTCCATCCCTAGTCCTTAAAAGCTCATGGACATCTCATAATTCAAAATGAACTTATGAAGTTCATAACGAAGAGTCCTTTAAATCTTAACAGTTCTAACATTGTTCAAAAGCCCCAAGTATAGAGGCTCTTCTGAAATTGAAGGCAATCTTTTATGCAGGAGACACAATAAATACACCCTTCTTTAAGTTGCAGTTTGCCAGGTATTTGGTCATAGCAACAGCTGGGAAAGGAGACAATCCACTTGTCCTTCTTCCCTCCCCCTGTCCTGTTTCCCTCCCCCTGACCCCCCCCCCCGGGCCCATCATGGGCTCAGTCTGTTAAGTGCTCCCCAGTGGCTTGCTGGCCCATGGCTGAGTTGTTATCTTCTCGTCACACACTTATCTGGGCACGGTTAGAGCTCTGTAATAAAATTTGTCACCGACTTTAATCCCATCACTGTCCAGACCCGGTTGATTAGCCCCTCTGGTTGTTGTGGCTTAGCTCTGCACCTCCAGCCTCGTCTCACCCAGGAAAGACTGTGTGGCCTTAGGATGACAGAGAAGAGGCAAATGGGAACCCCAAACTGCCACAGCATGTAAACACAACAACTTTATCTCCTTCCTGCCCACTGTCAGCACTTTCTCAGACCCAGCATAGATGGGGACAGAGAGGTGCACCTTACCTTCATTCTGCTGAAATCGTACATGCTCTGATCTTCTTTTGAAGTCTCCTGATGTGGGGAGAGGGGTTGATGGGCATGGGCGTTAGTCAAGCAAAGGAGCTGAGGGTCTGATGACTTATCTTAGTCTACTAGGGAGATGCACCACTGCCACCCAAAACTGGCTGTGGGCTCTCTGGACAGCATTCCCCTCCCTTCCACTAGGCCACATAGATTGTCCTGGCAGCCTTCTCTGCTTGCTTAACTCTCTTCACAGCTGCACATTCCATGCAGATTTGTTGCCCAGAAAGAGCGGATGTGTAGAGAATGCAAAGTGGGGATTCTCCAAGGAGGGTGTTCACTCAGCAAACATACTGTGGGCTCCCAACAGATGCGCAGGCAGAGCATGTGTGTGTTGCCTAGGATTAGCACGTGTGCATGCCTGTGTGAATACACTGGGAATTGGCATGTCTCCAGGTATGAATATAGATAGTCCTTTGGTATATGTAAGTGAGTGCATGCGTATCTATTTGTGTATATGTGAGTGTGTGTACAGGTATGTGTATATGTGTGTGCTTATGTATGAGTGGGGAGGGTATGTATATGTGTGTGCATATGTATGGGGGTAGGTATATATGTGAGAATGTATGTGTATGTATATGTGTGGGTACATGTATGGGTATGTATGTAAGGGTAGTATTTATGTGTATGAGCATGATTTAGTCTGACACAATTCAACATGGGTTGGTTTTTCCATTCTTTTCTTTATTTTATGCTCTGAGCTGCCGCCTGTCTCTCTCCAGTTCCTTCAAACCATAATTAGAACCAGTGCACCTCTGAGCCCCTGGATAAACCCATTCTCTGGAAGGAGATGTTCTATCTCTACTGTGTATGTCTCCAACCTCAGGCTTCACATACCCACTGGCACCTGTTGGGAGGGAAGCAGACAGCAGAATGGCTGCTATAGCCCCCCAGGTACCTGCATCACAAGTACAGACAGAACCAGATGATGCTAAAGACAGCAGGTGGTCCAGACAAGGCAGCCTGTCCTTTCTCTCAGAGAAATGCATCTCCTTGCGGCCTGGCTAAATCCATGGTCCAGCCATAGTAAAGATGCACTGAGCTTACCCTGTAGGAGCTGTGGGCAATGGGCTACTCTGGTGGGCAAGGAGAGGCCGTATACATCCACTCGGGTTGCTATATCAAAGAACCATGCAGTTCATGTCTAAAAGCACTGGCATGGCCACTGGGGAGATTGGAAGTCCAAGGTCAAGGTGTGCCCACTGCTGGTTTCTCTTAAAGCTACTTTCCTTGACCTGACGATGGCTGCCTTCTCTCCATATCTACCCTCTGTGTATGTGTCTGTGTCCTAAACACCTCCTCTTAGAAGGACACCAGTCTTCTAAGCCTAGGGTCTGTTCTAATTATTTCTTGTTAACTTAATTACCTCTTTAAAGGCCATTTCCAGCAATAGTCATGACCTAAGATACTGGGCATTAGGACTTCTACATAAACTTGGGGCATGGGCACAATCCAGCACCAAATCAGTTTTCTCATAGACCCTTTTGGCCTTTTTCCTCTCTGTCTTTTTTTCTACCTAGGTTTTTTTAGTTCCAGCACATGTTTCTCACAGCTCCTAGCTCCTCCTAGATATGTAATGAGGCTGCTTTGGCTTTGTGGCTTGCAAATAAACTCCAAAGGAAATGAGATCTTGTTGCCATTTTAACATTTGTAGGGTATTGAGAAGGCAGGGTGATATAGGACCAAGGATGGGAAGTTTGAGATGTGTCTTGGTTGACATGTGGCCCTAAGTGACATCACCTCTCAGAACATGCTTTCTTTTGACATCAGCAAGGTTGAGTGAGGTAATACGTGTGAAGTTCCTAGGACATTCCCTGGCACATAGTAGGTATACTAAGCATCCTTGATTTCCAAGGATCAACATCCATGCTTCCTTCTGCCATGAGATAGGTTGAGTGACATAGTGTGTGCAAAGTCCCTAAGACATGTCTTAGCACATAGTAGGTATACTAAGCCTCCCTGACTTCCAATGACAGTACTGGTTATTGTGATAGTATACACCATACAGTATATGGTGAGGTTATAATAAACACGTGGTGCTCAATTGGCCATTTGGGCGAGTATCTGCTGTCCACACCAGGGAGCCAAGACAGGAGTTCTGTTCAACATGTGGAAAAACCCTCATTCTATTTCTAAAGAAACCATGAACTCAGATGCTATTTCTTCTTATGGCATGTGTGCAGGACAACATTGCTGGAGAGCAGTGAAAGGGGGGCCTAGCCTCAAGGATGAGCTTCAAACACTGTGCTAGGCACAAGGCAGACTAGAAAGCTGGAGTTCCCGTCCCTTGCAGGCTTTCTTCAAGATAGGAATGAGGCTCCTTCAGGGGGCCTCTTCTCCTGTACATTACTAAATTTCCTAATGCAGTTCATGAGTTAAAGGAGCTAAGGTAGGGCCTGAATGGTCAGCATTCTAGCAAGTTCCTGGGGTTACTGGTGGTCCATGGACCACGTGTGGGACCCCTCCTGGACCACAGTATTTGTCCTAGCTTAGGTTTTATGTAACCTTGTGTTTCCAGTCTCTCTGAACCTTCCTGCTATCCAGTTCCAATATGATTTCTTTACTTATTACATCCTTTGCTGAAATTTCTGTATCTTATACCTTATTTGCGTTTGCATCTGTTGATGAGAAGTTGTTTCTTTAGCCCATTACCCATCATTCTCTTTTTCAGTCTTCCTCATCATTTTTGAGCTCCTTGCTAAGCAGAAACGGATAAGGCAATACCCAGCTCCCTAACTGGTGTTTGTGGTGACCCTAATTAGGAAGAGGCAGATGCAAAAGCAGAATCATTCCCACTGCCCCCCTCATCTTTGGAAGCCCCACGTGTCTCTACCCCAATATGTATCCATTCCCTAGTCCCAATTCCCTAATCACTTTGCCAGAGTAAATAATTGCTGGTGCGTGGTGACCCAAGGTCATCAGCAATGGAGGAATGTAATTAGGACCTTCATTTCCGACCATCTTGGGAGCCGCCTTGCAGCTGATACTTGTTTCTCTGACCTCTTGCATTGATGCTGGTGTCACCTGGCCTCTTCCCCTTCCCAGCCTAGAAAACTGGGACTGGAATAGAGTTGCTCATAGGCAGATGAAGCCTTTCTTTGCTTCTTTCTCTATGGGCATGGTTGGTAGAGCACCACACTCCACGGAGCTAGAACCTTGGCCTTCATTGGGCACACAGTGCTCTGTGTATCTGGCTGTTCTCCAGGGACCATTTCAGGGAGGATCTGAGATTAGAAACTGCCTCTGCCATGTCTTTTTAAGCATTCTCCTCTCCCCAACCCATCATGGTTAACACTGTTTTGTTTTTTTTTCCCTGTGCCTGAATATTTTACTTCCTTTCCTTCTTGTTTATCCGTGCTTGGTAGAGGTGGGTGTGCTTCAAGCTCCCTGTGTGGGAAAGGCCTGAAGTAACTTGAAAAGTATTGTAGAGGGAGGGACACACATGTAGGAAGCAGGAGCTTGGCCTTTCATTTCTCGCTCTTCCATCTCTCCATGCTGGTCGGATTCTTCTTGCTCAATGCACATTGCCAGAATGCCTTGCTGTGGAAGATGATGACGGATAAACACTTTTGAGTCTTTTGGAAATGGTTCTGTGGTCAGAGCAGGGGAGGGAAGACATCTTTTTGCCTTTGGTCTGACTCCCATGGAGAAGCCAGATTCAAGCTAAAAATAAAACTGAGAGAAAAGGCTGAGACCCTCTTGAGTGTCCTCCCAGTGTTCCTTTCTGGAATGGAAGGGGCTTTGGTGGGGGAAGGAAGTGTGATGTCATGCTTTGGTGTCTGATGTTTTGAGTTTCCTTTTGGGAAGAATGTGCACACCGAGGATAAAGGAAACAACAGTTGTTTTTTGTTTTGTTTTTAATTTAGGGAAGAGGGAGATCATTGGCTGTATCTCCAGGAAAGTACTTCCAACCAATAAATACACACAACTTGCACAGCTCTCCCTTGAAGTGTCTGACATGCCCAGTCTGTTTCCAGGTGCCGATGCACTGGATGCACTGTAGCGGCCTGGTTATGCTCAATCACGTGAAGTCTCACTGGGCCCATGGACCAACCATTTGCCTTCTTCTCCTAGACAGACTCTCCTCAGGCAGAGACATTTTGTCACCTGCTCAGTCCACCAGACACATCAAAGCACAGCCAGTAATAATAATAATAAAAAAATGCATGTCTCCCCACCCCCACTCCCTTGTCAAAAGAAAACAATAAATGCAAGAATCTCTAAGATTCCACTTGGGAATAGACTTTTCTGTTTTTAAATATTTATTTTCGCATTTTCCCCGTGTGTTATTTAGCTCCTGAATTTTTCTGGGGACTACATCCATCATCTCTGTTTTTTTTCTGCTTCCCAGATGCCTTCTGGGTTACTCAGCACATGGGTTCTTGTTGGTGAAAGGGCTGAGTAGTTGGTAGATACTGCCACAGCTGCCGGTGGTAACACAAGGAGCAGCACAGGGGTGTAGGAGAGAGAGAGAGAGAGAGAGAGAGAGAGAGAGAGAGAGAGAGAGAGACAAACAGAGAGAGACACACAGAGAGAGACACACAGAAAGAGACAGAGAGCTAGAAAGAGACAGAGACAGAGAGAGACAGAGAGACAGAGAGAGACAGAGAGAGAGGGACAGAGAGACAGAGAGAGAGAGAGAGAGACAGAGAGAGGGACAGAGAGAGAGAGAGAGAGATCAGTGGTTCGGTGCAGGGACATCAACAAAGATGCAGGGGGAGAATCCAACTGGTCCAAAGTCACTCACCAGCCAACAGCACCTGAGGCCTCAACTGTAGAGAGTGAACCTGACCTAGAGAGAGCGGGGCTGACCTGATCTAGTCTCTCCATTTCCTTTGAGACATGGTCTCCCGCGGGGAGGAAGAGTCCATCTCAGTTTTTAAATGAGCACGGTAGCAAATAGGATCTTTGAACTCAGGCATTCCACACCTCACAGGCTGAGATACAAAAGGCAAAGTGACCTAAAGGCTTCGGTCTTCTTTCTGAGGCTTCTAAACCTTGAGTGATTGGGTAAGTTTGAAACAGTCAACCTCTGCTGATATCCTGAGTCGTGAGAAAAGAGACTTAGCAACTGCTTTCTATAGCTGAGCCTCTGGACTGCCAACTTGCCCAGAGCACTCCAGGTCATGGTAGAATACAGATCTTACTCAAGGATATGCAAAGACAATTCTCAAATTCCTGAGAAAGAGCTAATGAGACCCACCATGGGAAGGGGGAGCTGTTGAGTCTTAGAGGATGGTAGGTCTTGGTTTCTATAGCAGGTTAAGAAGATTCTTTTGCTTCAAGGATGCTGGAGTGTTCCCCTGATTCAGGGAGGGTAGGGTTTTGGTCTTGGTGCCCTACCTCCACCCCAGTTTTCTTTGAACCGAATGACTATGGAGATGGGGAGGGATGACAATGGAAACTAGAGTCCTTGCTGCTGCTGAAGCAGTAATGGAACTAATGGACACTTTGAGTTCCCTGTTAACAACAGAACTCATGTGTCAGAGTCGTTTATGGCCCTAGGCTTTCTGATGCAGCCTGAGATAACATCTACCTCCGTGGGAAGGCTTGTCTGTATCCAGGGAGGAGCACTTTCTGCCCTCTGGAAACTGTGTGGTATGGATTCCTAGAAAAGGAGAGGCTAGGGCTTTGCTGTTGTCTCTTAGTTTTAGAAAGACAAACACTAGGTAATGACTGCAAGGAACAAAAACACCCCCACATGCTTCCAGACCGAAATTCCAGCCCCATTCCTTTAACAACTTCCTGTGTGAGCCTGAACTTACTCAGCTTCTGTGGATAGTTTATTCATCTGTAGGTGGAGGGACCCAAATGACAGTCATCTCTCTTCCTGGATGGGAGAAGGATCTGAGAGGTGACAAGCCACAGTTGGTACCCAAGAGGAAAATGGAGTGGAGAGGATGAAGTCTTATTGGAGGCAACAGTATTGGCAGAAAATGAGACCCTGGAGGAACCTCACCTGTAGTTCTAGATGAAGACCTTAAAGAGCTTGACAGATGTAGGCAGCCACATGTGACAGGAGAGCCCAGTGAGAGGTCCATCTACCTCTTCACTCCTCTGGGGGCCAGGCTTCATCCCCTCATTTCCCTGGACTACAGTGTTCCTAAACTGATTATCTGTGGGAGGAGGTTTTGAGCTGTTGGTCCCTCCCTGCTTCTGAGTCCTTTGAATGGCTGCACTTGCTTTTTTGTACTGACTTGAATTTAGATATTCTTATTTGGAATATTATAACTGCACTGTCTCACATCATCAGAGACCATGCTATTATCAGTTTACCAAGAACCCAAGTCCCAAACCACATGGATCTGAGCAAGAGACAAGAAAACTAGAAAACTACAGAAAGAGACACCAGTTAATGGCACAGCAGGAATGAGGAGAGACATAGGCATCAACTCTCCAGACTCAAAGATAAGGTCAAGGTTGTACCTGATTCAGGGACTGTTGGTGTAGTTAGCTGGCTAACTTTGACCTTGTTGTAAAAACTGGTTTTCAAAGTCTGATCTTTGATGCCAAGTCAGTGACTTGCTACCCATATAATTGAATTTGGCGTAAATTACTAACCTAAGTATCTATTAATTGTTAAGAAATAAAGGCACAATCTCTGCTTTTGATGAATTCATCAGTTAGCTACGGAGAATAAACATTTATACAAGCCGAAGAGATTCAGGGCTGGCCGTAGACAAAGGGCATACAGAATTCAATCTGCAACTGAGAGCTCTTTGCCAGCTCTTCTATCTATGATTTCTGTTTCTTAGGAAATAAAAGGACCCCACTCCCATCAGTCTCTCCAGTTACGTTCTCAGAGCCTGACCAGTAATTATTTTCTTCAGGGAATAAGCAGTACCTAAGTGAAATAAAGTTGCACCTAAGAAGAGGGGTGAGTTTTAGATTGGAGATTGTTCTTTCTAAAGTATCAAAGAATATGGATTCCTCAACTCACTTCCATCTTACCCATCCTTCCATGCCTCTTTCTTCACCTAAGTTGGTACCATAAGCTGGGTATCTTCCTCATTAACAACTGAAAAATATGGGGGAAACGTGTTCTTATGTATAGCATAGTGCAGTTTTTGTGATGAAAAATTCTACTACAGTGAATGCAAGCTATCAATTAATTTAACAACCTGATCCACTATTCCTAAAAACCTAATAGTCCTGCACTTCATAGGTCAATAGGTCAGCATCTCTTGGGGATGGAAGCTCAGGAAAATGCAGCCCTATTTGGTACCTAGATCTCCATGTACTTACCAGAATCAGAAATGAAAAGCTGGGAGAAAGGGCTCCTGTGTATTTTGGTTTTTATACTTAGAAGGGAGGCCTTCCTTCCTGAGATGAGCAGTGTGGTGTGATGGGTTAGAGATTATGGCCCCTCCGCATACAACAGGATGTCACAGCCCTCTTGCCACTAAGCCTTTCTGATCTTCCATAGACCTTAGGAACCATTTTCGTTCCAGAGTAACCTTCTTCCTCCAAAGGAATCCAAATTATGCCAAACATCAGTACTTGGGAGATCAAAACTCACGAGCTCCTACCTCCCAGGAACAGGACTTTTGTGGGGACCTCTTCCTCAATTATTGGGTACTTTGAAGGAAAAGTATAGCTATCATTTATTTGAATAATAGAAATGGAATCCAAGGGCCACTGTGACTTGGCCCTTGAGATCAGGAAAAGAAGGGATAAAAACCAACTCAGCTGTCTCTGGGTGACGTGCTGCTTCATTCCGGGCTCTGGTGAGAGCCTGTTGAGTCAGCTCAAGGTCTCCAAGGGGGAATTATCCAGGAATGTCAGTCAAGCAGTGGAGGAGGGCCAGGAAAATCAATGTGGAATCTGAGATGCCAGCAGGGGAGGGGGAGAGAAGGCTGGAATGAGAACAGTTGTTTGCAATTCTAATATAACAAAGCAACAGATCACTGGGCAAAGAAGCTAATGAAAATGTGCATTATGGATGTGAGTGGGTGGGGAGGTGTGGAGGTGGGAAGTCCAGGCTCCCACTTGCTAGGCAATTCTAAGGTATTTGTTTGCACCCATGGTAAAGGGCCCTAAGGGCTCTTACACTGAAGTCCTGGGCTGGAATTACAAATCTCCCTTACACGGGTCAAGTGGCCTTGACCAGTTCCTTCTGTGTAAAATGGAAACCAACAGGAGTGAAACAGAGAAAGGTAGGGCTTTATGAGTTTATAGTAAGCCAACACTGGCAGCTGAAAAGGTGACTCTGGGAATATGGAAATAGTGATTGTAGTATTAGCACATTTAAAACATGTATCACTATATCTGGTCCTGAATGTTAGTTTCCTTCCCCTTCACTACTTGGGGGTGTGTGGTCGGAATATGAATGCCAAGTGTTGGAGAAGTTACAACCTGATTTCAGGTACCATCTAGGCCAGTCTAAAGCATCACATTTTTTCTTCCCTACAACCCTCAGATGCAACCCACAGCTCCATCCTTTCCTGTCTCCCCTTCATTTTTCCAAGCACAGAGACTTAGGAAGATGCTTTTTGGCCAGGATATAGATTTTCACATAGAGCCTGATGGTTACAGTGCCTGAGATGGACACAGGAGGCATTGTAATAATGCTTGGTATTATTAGGTATCTTCTGTTGATAGGTGTATAGTACAGTCCCTGGTCTGTGCATGATACATGTAGAAATCCATATAGTCCTAAACAAGTGTAAAGTGTCAGCACTGTTATCCACTCATGAAGATTGGGCATCAGCCTGACGGTGCTAGAGTCTGTGTGTGACCATCTTGGTCTCTGCACATTAGGAACATGCCCCACCTCTTCTTCCATGTATGATGTTGTGCTCTTGTTCACATGATGTAGAGTTGATCTGTGCCCACCAGAGCAACATCAGTTCAGCTGGCAGAGCAGAGCAAACCATTTCCTTCTCCAGGTGTTCTGGCTGGTTTTGCGTCAACTTGACACAGGCTGGAGTTATCACAGAGAAAGGAGCTTCAGTTGAGAAAATGCCTCCATGAGATCCAGCTGTAAGGCATTTTCTCAATTAGTGATCAAGAGGGGAGGGCCCCTTGTAGGTCGTGCCATCCTTGGGCTGGTAGTCTTGGGTTCTATAAGAAAGCAAGCTGAGCAAGCCAAGGGAAGCAAGCAGTAGGGAACATCCCTCTATGGCCTCTGCATCAGCTCCTGCTTCCTGACCTGCTTGAGTTCCAGTCCTGACTTCCTTTGGTGATGATCAGCAGTGTGGAAGTGTAAGCTGAATAAACCCTTTCCTCCCCAACTTGCTTCTTGGCCATGATGTTTGTGCATGAATAGAAACCCTGACTAAGACACCAGGAGAGACTTTGTGAACGTTTGTTCTCTATTCCTGTCTTTGCTTTTACCATCATGTCCTGTGAGCATGATTAGTCAGGTCTATCAAGTATGGGATTCTCTGAGAAAGGCACTGGAAGAAGCGAACAGCACCCCAGGAAACCCTGGAGATTGCCCCCCACCACCATACTTCTCTTATTCCTCCTGAATGCTGGTTATTCTTACCTTGGTGGTTACTGGGTTGCCCTGACCCTTACTGTGTTACAGTAAGAAAAATAACTAAGACTGTGTGCTTTAAATTGGTCTGGTCATGAAATAAAGAAAATCTTGATAAAGCGCATATTTCTCCTCCTTTTTTATTTTAAATACAATATGGTAAAGTTTTAAGAAGATTTTGGTGTGAAAAATGCTACCATCTGCTCATAAGTGAGTGACACAGTGTGTAGGGATGACCACGATTTGCTCAAAGGTCCTCACTTCTGGCTCATACAATGGAGCCTTCTCTCAACTATACCATCTTCTATTGCAGAGGGCAAGCAAACATGTTTTATAAGAGGCAACCGGGGCTTAATGAGTGGACACCAAAGCTTGGACACACACTGGGCTGATGCTAGGAGAATGCTCTATGGGCCCAAGAGAGACAATCAAGTTGGAGTATGAATCCCTCCAGACACAACTTTCCATTAAAGAAAAAAAATAGACCCACGTATAGTTTGCAATGTGACATGACACTTTAAAAAGTTCATGTGCTTAAGACTTGGTCCCCAACTGAAGGCACCATGGATAGGTGACCGGACCATTGGGGCTTGCTCGGCCTTTATTCCTGGCTTAATCCATGGATGGGTTCATATCTTTTTTTCTTTTTTTGGTTTTTCAAGACAGGGTTTCTCTGTATAGCCCTGGCTGTCCTGGAACTCGCTCTGTAGACCAGGCTGGCCTCGAACTAAGAAATCCGCCTGCCTCTGCCTCCCAAGTGCTAGCATTAAAGGCGTGCGCCACCACCGCCTGAAGGGTTCATATCTTAATTACATTATTTGAAAGTAATAGAGATGTAGGAAGTGGGGCCTGATTGGAGAAAGTGGGTCACTAGAAACATTTTGTCCGGTCTTGTATTTTGTCCCTAACTGCTTCCTGTCACTCTCTCTACTGCCTAGATGCTATGGGGGGTAAAAATGTCTGTTTTACCATGCCCTTCCACTATGGTGTTCTGCTGCACTATAGGCCCAGAAACAATGCAGCTAGCATTGATCTAGCCAGCTGATCTTTGACTTCTGAAAACATCAACCAAAACAAACCTTTCCCCCTCTGGTTGTTTTCCCAAGTGTCTTGTCATAGTCATGAAAGCTATGACTAACTCACTGCCAGTGGGATTAGCCTTTGCTGTCAAAACACAGCCACAGCGAAGGGAAAGGCGCAGGGCATTGGCGAAGCAACACCTTCCTGTTGGGCATGGCTTCCTATTCCTCCACAGACTTGACAGGAACTGGACCTGGGAAGAAAGAATGAAATGTGTTGGACAAATCTCGCTGTGAGGCCCACTGACCTGTGACTTCAGGACTTCCGGACACAGCTGGTCAGGCTTCTTTACAGAAAAAGCCTGCGAGACCTTTAGAGTCACATGACTGGAGCACAGGCCCAGCAAAAAGACCTGGCACTTCCTCTAGTGGTTCTCGAGCTGTCGGTGGCAACCCCTTTGGCGGTTGAATGATCCTTTCATGGGGGTCACCTAAGACCATCGGAAAACACAAATATTTACATTAAGATTCATTATAGTAGTAAAATTACAGTTAATGAAGTAGCAACAAAAGTAATTTTATGGTTGGGGGGGGTCACTACAACAAGAGGAATTGTATTAAAGGGTCACAGCATTAGGAAGGTTAGGAACCACTGCTCTAGCAGAGATAGGCCAGCTGATGATGTCCTACTTGTTGCAACATCCTATCCCTTGACGTCTGTCATACCATGGCAAGGTACATCAAAAGAAGGCACATAGAAAATTCAGCAGGCAGGACATCACTTATTAGGGAAACTGGGTTCCACAGTTAGCTACAATTTTTACATCCATTTGTGAGCCTGACCTAAGAAAGTCTAGAGATGCTCTTGGCCGTTATTCTATATATTCCAGGCAGGGCCTGATCCATAGGGCACACTTTATAAGGACCTTCTGGATGCAAGGGAGATAGAATGGCAACAAAGGCCAGCATCGAGGAGAAGGAGGAGGAGGAGGAGGAGGAAGAGGAAAGATGCCTGTGGAAGCAGCAGGTTAGAATCTAGAAAGAGAGCAAGAGAACGTAGTTGGCAGGGAAAGTTGTCCATTTAAGAAGGCCAGCATCTTGAGGCATTCCCAGAAAGGCAGGGGGAGGGAAGGACATCTGTTAGGTCTTGGGAGAATGGGATGGGGACTGGGATGTTCCCTCTCTTTTCCCAGGTTCCTTCTCTTTCCTTTATCTGCTTGTGGACAGTCAATGTCATCTGCACCTGCTATTGCCCTCTGCAAACTCTGTGGCTCTAGGCACCAAAATCCAGGCCAGTGACTCTAAGCCCTCCCATTTGCTCCTGACAGACCTTTGACTCTGTCCTTTCCAAGCTGGGATTTGTCCTCTGTTTGGTCTCTGTGTCACCTAGGCAACCCTGAAGGGCAAATGTGATGATGGTGGAGGGGCTGGGGCTCCTCTAAGGGAGAGTGAGCCTGTGACTCCCCCAGCCTCAAACAGTAGGATGTTCTCTCACCTGTGATCCATTGAATGAGGAGTCCAGGAGCTGGAGCAGAAGCATCTCTCTGACACTCATCTTCACTAGACGCTTTCATGGCATGTCACTTCCTGGGGCATTGGCACTTCTTGTCCTGGATGAAGCCTTGACACACTTCTGTCCTTGTTAGATTGTGTCACCTTTGGGACGATCCTTCTCTGACACTCAGAATTTGCTGGCCTTGGGTAGACCATTCTTTTATAAACTCTCTGACTAGAGCCAAAGCAATAAAGAGTGTTACTTGACTGAATATTTTTTTTTTACTGTGGTAGAGCCAGGATATTTTTATACAAATATGATATGAAATATAAAAAGATATGAAATAAACTCTCAAAGAAGAGCTTTAAAAAGGATCTCATTCATTACTACCCTCAAAATGCTGATCTTCGTGGAATGAGCACATGGAAAGGCCGTGGCCTACAGCCTTGAGCCCTGTGTGCAGTGGACTGTATTTCCAAGCACCATGTGCTCCTAGCTAGTGAATGGAAGCAGGAGCTGCGAGAGTTTCCTTGTTATTCTCAACTCAATTTAATAAGCATTTGTGGAAGCCTGTACAAATCCAGAAGAGTTAACCATGACCTTGTCAGTTCCTAGCCCACCATGAAGCACAGTGTTCTGAAATACCAAAAACAGAAGCAAACAACTTGGCCAAGATCTTATCTGTGAGGCTACAATTCAGGTGATATGCAGATACTAGCTGGAGGTGAGAGTGAGACCCCATCGGGAGACTTAGGCTCTAGGCTCTACCTCTGTTCTAGATGAGAGCGCACTATGAAACTGAAGCCATACACGTGGGTTATTGCTGGAAGGAACCAAGGCTTCAGGCGCTATTGCTATTCTAGGGTCGAGGAAGATGGGTCTGTGATACTCCCAGGCTTGGCATGTTTTCATGTGCACACAATGGATTGCTTACCACGAACGAATTTTAATGAATTAAATGTGAGAATAGCTGTCAGCATATTTTGGGAAAAGAAGTTCATAGTGGTATTGAACTCTGCTTCTAGAAGCAAGTATTGTCTCTGGTATCAGTCCCCTTTGTTCATCATCACTCCTGGTTGCCCTAGGTGTCCGACCCAAACCCTGTAAATCCTAGTAGGATTGCTACAAAAAGAGTCAGATACAAGTTTTTGAAAAAAAACATCCTACTTAGAGTCAAAAGTCCCATAGCAGCCTCTGTGCCCTGACCCCTGTGCAGTTAGCTTTTTCCACAAAGAGGTACCCAGTAATTGGTGTTCATGCTGAAATATTTGATTTATTCTGTGGAGGTCCATTGGAGGGTTTTTTTTTTAAAGGAAACTGTGGAAAAACATTTGCCTGGCAGCTTTAGGGGAATGGGATGGGAGAGCAGAAAGAATTACAAGCACACACCCTTGGAATTGTTATCTTATTAAACTTGTGTTCCGTGAGCATACAGATTTTCCAATGCAGTTGGGTCTTTTGCCTCTGGACAATGAAATTGCTATCCTTTGCCAAAGAATAAATTACCTGTCAGGCTCTTTTAAGCGGTTTCAGGGTGGTGAGTTTAAAAACAGTAGCACATGCTTCTTCATCTAGCAGCAGGCATGGAGTGAGAGTCCTGCCCAAAGTTGTTTTTGTGTGTTGTTTGCTGCATTATGTTGGTTTGGAGTGATTCATATCTACAGTGAGAGGCAACAGCCTCTAAGGACTGAGAACCGTCCCTCTTCAGGTGGCTTAAGGGTATAGCTTTAACAATGTATATCCTCATGCAGGTCCAGGAAAGGTAAAGTAAGGCTAAAATCTGGAGAGTCTGGTGTTTTCTTGCAGGTTGAAGCTCAGTAGATTCCTGACTGCCTCACTTGTGGTCAGTTTGAAGTGTGCAGATGACCCTACTATGAAGATAAATATATATCTATGACAGCATGGCACAAACCCACACAGACGGATCCATTTGCATGTACACACAGGGTAAGGTTTTCCAATTAGCCAGCCAAATGCATTTATCCTAATCTCATAAAGCTTCAGAAAGAACTGTACTGTTCATTCAATGTTAAAACATTTTCGAGGGCCAGGAACCAGATGTTTCTCACCTGGGTAATCCCCGAGTCAGCAGGGCGTAGAAGACCATGAGAAGTGGTGTGTGTGTATGTGTGTGTGTGTGTGTGTGTGTGTGTGTGTGTGTGTGTACGAAAGAGCAGCTGTTTAAAGACTTAAAGAAAAAAGGAGAAGAGAATAGAAAAAGTTACTGACACACGTTTTGACTGGTTGCCTATCATGCAACCCTGACTTCACTTCAGAAATTGTACCTTCACTAGTGGTTTGCAAAGGGTTGATTCTACAAATATTTTGAGCAGCAGAAAATGCCTCTCACTCTCTCACCAACATTCTTAGCAAACATGTGACCTGAGGTGAATGGGATGGGTTTCCATGTGGATCTAAATGTGTAAGAATGTGAATGTGTGTAATACAAATGTGTATCAATATATGTATATATATATATATGTGTGTGTGTATGTGTGTGTAGGAAGCATACATATCTTCACATATATCTGTGTTCATATGTTGATCTATAACATGAACAGCCAAATTACATGTTCATATATTCTTAAAGTATGATGGTCACATGTTCTGAGAGGCCAGTTTGCATAGGGTGAAGGTCATCACTGCATCTCCTGTGGTTGGCACTGGCAAGCATGGGTGCTGTGGTTTCTGGGTAGGCCTGTTGCATCTGGAGGCCATGTGCTTGAAGCTCTAGCACCTGCCAGCTGCAAGTATCAGGGCAGCTGGATCTAGCTGAGAATGTTTTCTGCATCTCAGTTTTCTCCAGGTCAAAGATAAAAATGAAAATTTTAGTTTGTGAATGGCACCAGAACTTGAATGAGCCAGAGACCACTAGCGTTCTTCCCAATAGTAAGGCATGTTAGGCATGGTAATAATCACAGGTTCATACTTGATGCTTTCAATGGGGTTTAGAAGGACATGTTAGTTTATTTCAATGTTGACTGAAGAATTAGTATGGCCACATGATTCATATAAACCTGTAAAAGTCAAGTGGGGGAAGGACTGCAAATTCTGTCTGTCGGGAAACAAAGGGGAATTGTAAATCTAAGACTAAGTCTAGTCTGTCTCCAAACTGTCTTAATGACTCTGCCTCAAAATAATAATAACAAGCAAAACCAAGCAAGCACACAAAGAAACCAAGACAAGTCTATCAGTGGCTACTGTCTAGGAGTGACCACTTTATTTAGGAACAGATCTTTTTATTTTGATATTTAGACAGTGATAAGGACTTGTAAGCCTTACTTTACTTTTGTTTGACAAATACTAATTGCATAATATCCTTACAGGATAGAAAGTGATGTTTTCATACATGTATAGACATTGTGGAATGATCACATCAGAAAAGGGAAATAGGCACCACTTCAAATATGTATTGTTTCTTTGAGATTATAATATTTGATATCCTTTTTTTCAGCTATACACAAATTTATAGCAAGTCAGGAATGGTGGCTTATACCTATAATCTCAGCACTTGGGAGGCTGAGGTAAGGGATTTGTTATCAGTTATTGGGTGGTCTGGGCTACAGGGTGAGAGTTTGTCTCTCTCCCCTCAAAAAGGGAAGAAATACACAGCATATTGCTAACCATATTAACTGTCTAGATACCTCCTTATAATGCAGATCCTGAGGCTTTGCACCTGTTGACAAATCTCAGCCTCTTCCCCAGCCCCACCCTCCACCCTGTTTCTGGTAACAACCAAACTAAGATCTCTTGAAAGAACTATCAAAGAATAGAACTGGGAAGATTTAAAGCATGTCTAAACCTCCACAGAACTTTTTGAGTTTTTGCCAGACGTTGGACTAAAACCAGTCCAATTACTAGCAAGTGGCCAAAAATAATTTCACAGTCTAATATCCGAGTCCCTGCCTTAACACTACACTAGAAGATGCTTTTAAATAACTGCTAGACTAATGTTGAGATGATCTAGTCAGAGCAATCATCCTACACAAAGATTTCAACGAGCAGTTAGGAGCTAGTGTCTCCTTGGCAAACTGGGCAATGCAACAATAGCTGTGTGGCAAATTAAGAATTACGTTCTATACATATAACCTCACCCCCTTTTGACTAAACTATTTTAAATCCTGGTGGTGGGAGGGGACTGGAAAATTATAACAAAGCAAATGAATATTTATCAGCATTTACTATGCCAGATACTTTTTAATGGAGTGTCATGAAGGCCACCCTGTGAGTATTAATTAAAATTATTTCCATCACATAGATAAAGATAAAGCCCCAGGTGGTCACATACTCTAAGGCTGGTACTATGTCCAGGATCTGGGGTCATAAGCATCCTTTAACCCAAATTTACAAACACACTTTGTTCCTGGGATGCACAAACCTACATCCAAACTGTTTGGCTGAGATGCATATCAGGTGCACAAAGATACCTCTGCAAAGGAAGGTCCACAGCTCAGGAGTAGTTTCTTCCCTGGGCACCAACTCCATCCTTGGCACACAACCAAAATGAATGCAGTTCCAGACACATCCAGGCCCTCCTCTTTCCCTTGTTCAAGGTTCTCCTCTTGTCTCTTATCAGTTCTTCTGTGCATTCTTCTTACCTCTTCTACAGCTCCCTTTCTCTCTGGGGATTATACTATTGGTGGGGTTTCTGCTTGGCATGAAGAATCCCAGCTTCAGTTTATCAGGCTGCCTTTTCTGATGCATGTGTCCTTCTGCCTGCTGCACCGGGCAGTGGTAATAGCCATAGCATTTGTGTGCCCATAGCACTGTTGTCATATTCCCTAGGCTTCTCTTTGTCTCTGGTGTGTGAAGTTAGAAGCATAGGCTTAATGTGTGAGGGTAGAATAAGGGAGAGTTCTGTGACAAATAGATGTCGACGAGACCAATTAGGGCTCAGTGGGCTAAGGGTTTCTGGGGCTAGAGATACAGGCTTAGATTTTGTTGCCTCAGGTGCAGCTCTTCCATTGGTGATCCTGAATTGTGCATAATCACATGCACAGCCTCCCCAACTGTCACACATACACCCACACACCACCAGTTACTGCTGTTTCATTTGTGAAAATGTGCATTTATGTACACACACACACACACACACATAAGAATGCAAGCACACGAGCATGCACACATGCACACATACATATACATGCATGTGTGTGCACAGGGTTAGAGGAGAGGGAAGGAGAGAGGCATATCCTCTCCTGCTAGATTTCTGTACCATAGGAGTTAATTTTATCAGTCCCCTTAATGGATTCATGTCAGGATCATGAGAAAGAAAGGAACCTGCAAATATCTGGACCCTTCAGGATATTTTTGCTTCATGACTTGACCATTGAACTTCCAGGGTGTCTCCCCAAACTGTAGAGTAGATGCTTTGTATTAATTTGTGGCTCACTGAAATAGTCTCTCTTCACTATAGGGCTATCACATAGCTATCTTTATCTGGGGATTCCTGGCACAGATGAAAGGAGAGCCTGAAAGGATGCTCTTGAGTATGCTTTTTCCCACCCGTGTACTGGGTCCACGGTTGAGATGGGTAATGCCCTTAGAATTATACATTCTGGTTTTTGGATAGAACATTCAGAAGGCCTTATGGCCAGAAAGTCCAGTAAAATCTAAGTCAGAGATGGTACACATTTTCTGCAGGTCTAAGTTGTCAACAGCCTAAGTCAATTCCAAGTTTCCAAATATCTGATATCAGGGAGAGTATGGGGACCATGGAGTCACCATGCAGAACTATGCCACAGCTGCAGGTATTGCGTGGGAATTATAATAGGTCATTCCTAAGCGGTGGCAAATGTCTTTCAGCCTTCTGTCCCTGATTCATTTGCTGACCTTTGCGCCATGTCTGTCTCATACTGATTTTAGATCCAAATCGCTTGACTCCTCAGTCAGCAACAGAAACTGCGCCTCTTAATTCTCCTTGGGCCAACTTGGGAGAGAAGCATGGGAATTTGCATGGGAATTCTTCTCCGGAGCCCCTGGGTTAGAAATGGCACCTCCACTCCTTTGGCTCCTTCTGCTGTGTTCTCTGTGGGGAACATGCAAGCTCTGGGGGCGGGGCTTCCTACGTGGACTGGGTCTACCCCCATTGCTTATGATCTATAGGCAGACTTGCCTCTGCATTCCACCCCCGGCTCCAGGATGGCTGGGTGAAGTGATTATCCCAGACAGCTGCATGGTGTTCATGCCACTGCCTTACCTCATCAGCCCCCCATTTTTCACCGAGCTGCTTAAAATATAAACCAGACCCCTTGTCCCCAGTAGACAGACTCCCTTCAGAGCAGGCCAGAGTGCAATATGTCATATGTCATCTGATTGGCAGTGTGTTGGGGCGATTGCCAGATGGGCATGAGACAAAGGAGGGGTAGCTATGAGCATTGGAGAGAATCGAGCTTATTTTTCCTGGGGACAGGATCCCCAGACTGACACCTGACCCAGCAGGTAACTTTGAAAAGTTTCTTGCCTCTAGGATCCATCTGTAGAGTGGAGAATTCTGTAGGTTGTCAGTCATTTTCCAGAGGAGGCATCTGGGGGAAAGCCCCTATGCTCTAAAGCCTTCAGGTCAGCAGTGACTGTAGAGAATGTTACAGTTGCTCTTGCCAACCCAAAGACTGGCTCAGAAATGGTTGGAAGATGCTCCTGTGTTCTTTTTGCTGGCTACTAACCATGGCCTTCACCTCTCAGAAGCTAGCCTTTGACTTCAGATTAAGGTTTTACAAGAGAAGGAAAAGCTTAGTAAATGTGCCCAACGTGGCCACACTCACAGACTGGCTGACAGTCAGGTGAATGCTCAGGGCTCTCCATCACAAAGACAGGTGGCCCCAATAGATGTTCACAGTGACAGCCACACTAATGTCAGGCTTCACCTTGGATTTCTACTTTTCACCATGGAAGGAATACTCCCCTGCCTTTCCCATCCTCCACAAACATTCTCTTATAAACCTTCCCTCTCCTTGATGCCCTGTTCTCTGTGAAGGGGACTGGGGTAATGGGAGGGTAGTGGTGGTTCTGCAGGTGTCTCAGGAGATCCATTTCTCCCTCTTGGTTAGAGCAAGGCCAGGTAGGGGCCATCACCCAGGCTGGGTGAAGGCTGTATCCACAGAGCTGATTGGAGCAGGCTGCAGTTTGAGCAACTGTAATAAGGAGCAGTTGTCATGGAAACAGGCTCTTGATGTTGTCCAGATTTCAGAATCTCTCCCCCTCACCCCTCCTTGGTTATTTTCCTTCCTTCCTTGTTTTTTCCCCTGGGGCTATGGGTCTACATTGAGCAGGAGTTGTGGGCCAGCAGAAAGCATCTGCAAATCTTAGGCAGACTTCAACGGGAAGGTGGTGACCTTCCCAATGAGGACATGGTCCTGCATGACCCAGAATCATGAGGTAAAGTATAAGTATTTCCTACTTGCATCCCAAAGATACGGGATGACGTGTTCAGACTGCAGAAGACTGCCTCAAAAAAGTGCTGAGAGAATAAAGGAGACTGGTAACCTCCAGCTCAGGTCTATGTCCCACCAAGAAGAGCCCAAGAACTGAGAAGTTGGCAGGAGGTTTTAAAACTACTGTGCTTTAATTTCTCATTATGATGTAAAGATCTTCATAGGAACTTGATTGCCATTCTCATCCCTGTTTTCCATCCTTATAAAGGATTGGTTCTCCACTCTTTGATACCCTCACTTAGTCAAGGTCATGCCAGTTCATGTAGCTGAAGATGGTCAGAACGAAGCAGAGATTGTCATTTAGGACAGCATCCTCACAGACTTTATGCCTCGGTGTTTCTGAATAAAGAAAAATGGGCCTCATATGTCTTGATCTGGTTGCATCTGTCCCAAGGATGCTGTGAAGCTAAAAAGAGAAAGCAGACGGTAAAACTCTTAGGAAAGGAGTAGGCATTCATTACATAACAGAACAAAGGAATTGTTGAGAATCCATTGTGAGACAGAGTTAGAACAAGACTTAAAAAGAGCCCCCACTGATTTGTGTCTTGGAGAATCTGAACTTCAAGTTTGAGTATTTAAGTAATGATATAGATGTCACCCCTTCTTTCCTGGATCTCTCCATGGGCAGCTGAAAATAATCCTGGATAACATGGACTGGACCCCATGGACAGCAGCGCTAGTACCCCAACTAAACAGGAAACCATGGAACTCAGGGTTGAGTACAGACTGTGACCCAAAGAGACCAGCATCCCAGTGGATGTTGGGAGTGCAAAAATTTGACAGCAAATCTGGTGCTGCCTAGGATTAGGAAACAGGAGACTAAATAACTTGTCCAAAGTTGAAGAAACAGAGGAACTGAACGAGAGTAAAACCGGATTGGAGTCAGGCAAGGCTGTGTTGTGGTGAGTGAGTTCCATGGTAGAAGAGTCCACATTGGAACTCTTATATAGTAATTGCCTCTGGTAGGTTTTAAAAAGGCTCTCATTGATTGCTTGACACTAATCATCTGTCTATGGAGACCTCAGCCATAGGCTTTTTTTTCTATGTGTATCCTTAGCTTTGCTTTCAATATGTTGGCCATTTTTGCTTCTAATTTTTCTCCTCTGCTTCCTCCTCTGAGTAAAATTGAGTTTACACATAGAGTTTTCTCATTGAGTAGTTCTTTCTAGAATTCTAGGAGGTATGCCATGATATATGTGAAAGCTAAGGACTGGCCCTAGTCCTGGCACCTCCTTGCTTAGTAGGTCTAGAAGTATTGCAGGTCAGGCCTGTTGTGGGACCCCTCTTTCCTAGTGACAGAATGCACATCATTGTAAGTTAGGAAAGTAGTAAGGTAACGGTGTGAAGCTTAGTTTGTAGCTTAGACACTAGCCGGCGTCTCCTTGGTAGTACTTGTTCGACCTCCAGAGGGAAATGAATGCTGTTTATAACACTGACAATTTTTCTATTTTAGAGCAGTTCCGTTTGTGGCCACGTGCTATCTCTTTTGCTTCTGTTTTATTTGCAGCCCTTTTACCTCCAGCTGCCTGTGTGTGCAGCACTGACTAGCAACGAAGGCCCTGAAGCCTTTGCTGGGTGTTTAGGATGGAAGGCTGTGTCTGCCTTGTCCACTTCAGGGACCCCAAAGGCATGCTTTTAGTATTACTTTTGTTGCTAGGACAAAAAGATGACATCAAACCAGTTGCTGGAGCAACAGGCAACATCATATAGTTGTCAGAAAGGATGCATGGTTTCAGAGACACAAGCATCTCTATGCTTTTTAGCCTAGTAAGAGAATGTTCATAGAATTTTGGAGAGTACATGCAGCTCTTGGGGCTGAGAATATACCTCAGTTTGTAGAACACTAGTCTTGCGCATGAGGCCCTGAGCTCAATTCCTAGTGTTGAAAAAGAAAAACTGTTTTCTGTCCTTGTTGCCCTTGCAGTATGGATATTAGCATATTAGCTATAACTGGAAAGAAGAATTATATGTGCAAGAGAAACTATGCCTCAGAGAATAATATAGTATAAGCATTTTGGTGATGTGTGGATAACTTATAAAAGAGAAATGATAATGAATAGTTTATTGTAATTCCTTGAAGAGATGCTATAGAGATTAAAGAAAAAAAAGGCTACTCAAAGAAACTCAAAAAAATCCAAGTTCAAACTCAGGCAATGGCATTTCAAGCTGTGTGACACCTCTAGAATTTATCTATAAGAAGAATGAAGTCATGGAAAGCTTGCTTCACAAAAAAGGAACATCATAAGATTAAAAGGGAGAATATTAGAAGCACCATCTGAATGCTACTCACTGTTAGAAACGTTCTTCTTCAGGGAGTTTCCTGAATCTCCTTTCTTCCTCATTACCTCAGTTTCCCAACCTGTTATATTGTGTTCCTCCACTCCTTATAAATAGACAGGCCTCTCCCCATCATAGTGAAGAAAAAAATAATAAATGGGAAAATCTTCTAGTTCTTTGAAACCAAAGAGCGGGATAAATACCCTATATTGATTATGATGATTATAACTGGGACTAGAAAAATATGATTGCTTGGTTGCCAATAGCAACCGAATAGAAAAGCAGGAGAAGAAAGTTGCACAGAGAGGTTTCCTGGGAAGGCAACGGGTACTTTTCCTCTTAACCACCATCCCTGCTGCCTGGGCCCTGCTATTCTTGCTTTTGGGAGACATGACTATTTGTGAATGGATTTGAAGGGAGCTGCACAAAGGACTGGCCAGGGAATGCCATGCACAGTGGGTGGGTCTTCTTTCACCAGTCACATGCCATCAGAAGCAGGAATGGTATCTTCAGCTGGAGTCAGAAGTATATGTGTGGAGTGAAGTGGGGGAGGCTGTCATTGAACTAGTGAATATATTACCGTACTCAACCATATTGACGCTTCAAAGGACAGGGGCTAGGTAATTGTGGCATTCCAGGAGCAGTGTGGGGAGTAGAGAAGCTATAGGCTTAGCTACAGCTCCTTCCTTCCAAGCAGAAATGAAGATCCAAGGCAGTGTTGATTAAGAAAGAGGCACATCGTTGTGGAATTTGATCTGAAATATTTCCTGTGGTTTATATTTAGAAGTCTTGTTCTGCAGTTGGTTAGTGCTGCTGTAGGAGGCTATAGAACTTTCAGCCGATGGGGCCTGCTTGATGGAAGTATGCCATGAGGGTTGGACCTTCAGAGAGTACCCTCATTCCAGTCTTATTCCCTGCTTCCTGACCCTCTATGATGTGAGTTGCCCACTGTCACATACTCCCACCACCTCGGTGAATCACCCTGCCATGACTTTTCCACTGGGTAAGGTGACCATTCTCTGTAACTCTAAGTCAAAATGAGCCTTGCCATCCAGCCTGAAGTTGTTTTTGTCAAATGGTTTGATCATCCCTATGCAAAAGTAATCAGTATACCTAGCCTCCCCTCCTGTAGTAAACAAAAACCTTCAGCCATGCCTCTGAAACCGAGTCCTCCGTCTGTATGTGAGAGAGTCCAGGGAACTCGCTACAGTCTGTGGTGAACACATGTTATTTCATATACCCTCAGTAGCTCTTGGTTACGTTGGTCACATGGTTGACCAGTGAGTGGCAAGGCCAAGTTTAGCAGTCATCTGGCTGCATTCAAAGCTTGTGCCCTTTATGCCATGATATCGAACTCTACCCTACAGGTCAGAGGCCTACCAAGTATTTGATCACTGTATGTTGAGACTAAGGATTTCTAAAACAAGTATTAGAATCTGGACTCTCCCATGGTCAGAAGTGTTCAAGTTTCTGTGCAACATCCCTATGTTGTAAGGAGAAAGCATTTGGCTGCAGGGTCAGGTAATTTTTTTCCTCTTACCTTTGTAATGAGAGGGCTATGAGTGTTTTTCTGGTCTGTGGTCACCAATCGCTACTGAGGAGGGACTGAGGAGGTGTGTGTGTGTGTGTGTGTGTGTGTGTGTGTGTGTGTGTGTGTGTTAGCTCTTCCATCCAAGATTGGGAAGTGAGAAACAGGGTTCTATCCTTCCATCCCTGCTTCAGAAAACCTGCTCTGGCCCAAAGGTCCCTCGACTAATTGATAGAAACTGATCCTGGTCATATACTAAGATGTAGACAGATCACATCCACTCAGACAGCCTCTTCTCTAGGTATCAAAAGCCATTCTGATGTAAAGCAAACAGTGACAGCTGATTTCTCCAGTTCCTCTGCTCTGTGTCTGGTGCTGTGGCCAGTACTTCCCATGTATAAACTTATCTAAAGGCTGTGATGACCCCATGTAGCTATGACTCCATTTACTTTTAACCTTCGTTTTGCAGACAGGAGCACTGTGTGGGAGACAATCAACCATTGAGAGCTGTTGCTGCTGTTGGATTTGAGCCCAGCTTAGCTAATCCCTGGCTTGACTCATAAATACTAATCACTTCACAACTCCCACCATATTCTAGGGGTCCAGGACCACTTTTTGTTCCTTCTCATTGTAGCCCTCAGTCTGCTTGTTTCTGCCCTCATCTAGAGTTCTTTAAATGGACTCCTTGCTTTCTACAGACCATAGGTTCCCAGTCATGGTATTAATTTTTTTCTAAACTTATGGCCACCTAACCACTCTGGTGAGAAGATTCCAACTCCCCTACCTCTAATGGGTTAAGCATTCTTTGTCTGATATTCTTGACCTCAGTGAACTGCAGGCAGCTTGCCCATAGATGGTTAATAGTTGATTTCTTCGTGCCCAAGCTGTACTTGAGACTTGGCAAGCAGAGTTCTGAGTGTTTAGATTCCATCAGGTCCTGGACTCTGGTTACTTATGCCCTTCTCTCCTTTCTTCCTGCACTCCTCCTGTACATGCCTGAATCATGTAGCTCAGTTGCTCCCACGGTTGGGGTGCCTTTCCTTGGCTTAACAACAATTCTCTATCCTTTCAACTGACACCCGATCTAGTCTTCATTAGAGGGCCAACCATGTCCATCTTGCACAATTATTCATTAGCTCTCTCATTCATCTGACCTTGATTGAGTCTCACTCATGTGCCCTTATCCTCAAGGTACTAACAGCAGAGGTACCTGACTGCTTTTAGCCAGTGTCTGATACCCTGATATGACGTTTTACCTTGAATAATGCCATCTGTAGTGGATCTTCTCTCATTCTTTGTTTTCGATGAAAGAAGGTGCTTCAATACGACCCATTTGTAAGAGGAGAGGCAGGAGGAGCAAGAGAAAGGTAGATTGTGCTACATAGGAAGTCAGACCTTCTACCTAGAGAGCTGTGTTAAGAGAGAATCCCTCTTCCATTTCATTTTGGAACCATTACTTGGTCATCTGGAAACCCCTTTCCCTTCTGCCCTGTCTGCTCCTGGGAATTGAGTATTCATCGATAGCAATGACAGATCTAAAAAAATGTTATAGAATGGCTCATAACAACTTGACTGAATAAGCCAGTATGACTTAGCAAAGACTATCAAGACTCTTTCCAAAGAGTGCCAACAACTTACTTGTACACAGCCCACGAAGGAAGAGTGAGTTGCTTCTACATTGCTGAAGGGTAAAAGGAAGAAAAAAAAAAGGAAGGGAGGGAGGGAGGAAGGAAGGAAGGAAGGAAACGTTATGGCACAGGAAGTATCTTAGTGTCCACAAGAAGTTTCCCTGAAACACAGCTGCACGTTTGTTTATAGACCAAGGCTGGCCTCAAACTCCCTATGTATCCAAGGTTGACCTTGAATTTCTTATCCTGCCATCTCTACCTCTGCAGTGCTGGTTACAGGTGTGTACCACCATGCAGTTTTATGTGGTACTGGGGCTCAGATTTAGGGCTTTGTGCGTTCTAGGCAAGCCCTCCAAAAACCGAGCAACATCACAGAACCTACACGGCCTACTTTCACAATATATTCATTGGTTCCAGTCAAGAGGCAAGAACCTCCCTTCTCTTGCAGTGGGTATCCACCAGCTGGGGCATGCGTTTAAGAGCTTGTGAACGGACAAGGCATTGTCTAGACTTTGGAGCCTTGTGTGGTCTGTGATTAGGGCCGATTATATTTTTTTTTCCATATCTTTGTTTCCTATCTTGGAAATGAAAAGTTTGGACTGTAGGATCTCTGGTCCTTTCTTAAAGGAATACGCGGTTGTCTGCTCTGGGAGGAGTGCTTTATAGATTGTATGGTGTGATGACTGGAGTCATTCTTTGAGCCTGGGCAACACTGGCCAACGGTCTGACCAACAGGTGGACACAGGTACTTGTCCTCTCCCTCCCTCCCCCACTCCCAGCCTTCTCAGCTGTAAGAATGTAAGGACCAACTTTTCCCCACACCCATACATGCATCCCTCCCATACACCCTTCCCTGTTTAGACTCAGTACAGCCTTTTTTATTTTTTTTTAATTTTGAAGTGCCTGAGATCTAGGCGGACTGTAATTATGTAATTCTTCCTTGTTATTTTTTCTAATTGTTCTCAGAGCTGTTTCCTAAACTGATTGGAAACAATTGCAGACAGGGAATGGAGTGGGAGGTGGGCGAGGACCTGGCTGCTGGCCAGAACCAGGGTGTCTGGAGGAGGAGGCAGTATCTTGTAGCGGAAATACTGGGGTGAGCATGAGGGGACCCTTGGTACCCAGACCACCTGAGTAGTTGAGTGGTGAGGGAGAATGCACCCATGGGGGTGCTGCCTCAATCATTTAGAGCATGTCTCCCTCCTGTTCACTGGTTCCAGAGACCTGGCTGTTTTCCCTTTCCCTGCTGCCTCCGTGACGTGGATAAGGATCCCCAAGGAATTCTTCCAGGGGCCAAGAGGGAGCAAGGCCTTTTCCTCCTGGCATCGAATTGTTTGTGCTTTCTTGATAGGATAAAAATGTGCAACTCTTGAGCCATCTATACCCCTAGAAAGCGAGGGAGGGTGAGCTTATGGAAAGATCTTGGGGACTTGCTGACTGGAGCCCAAGTGCTGTGATACAGGGTCCCTGGAGGATAACCTGGAGAGAACAAGAAAGCTGCTGACTTTGTTTATGAACCCCAGGAAAGTGATCCAAATTAGTATTCACTGGCACACCCTTACTGTAAGGCCAGTGTCCTCCTGTCTCAGTGTGGTTCTCTACGTGGGAACCAGGCAGAGGATCACTTAAGAAGCACTGGGACTTCCTGATAACTGCAGATTGGCTTGCTATGCACCTAGTCTCTCCATCTGTGGCAAACTCCCTCCTTCCTGCTTCTTCTCACCCACACTGCAAGCACACAAGGTTCCTAGAAAGGAAAGGCAGGATGGAATGAAGCAGCCCCCCCAACCGCCCCCCCCCCACCTCCTTTCCTCAGCAACACCATTTCTTTCAACCACCCTCAGAGGAAACAGAAGTTATTAAACACACACACACACACACACACACACACACACACACACACACAAATGCGCGCACACACACACTAGTCACATGGGGACACCCTAGAAGGCAATAGGAAAAGAATATGAGGTGAGACAGAGCTTGTCTCTGGACCAGCAGTCTCCAGGTTCCTAAGGACACTCCGTGCTGGAGCCAGCCTTCAAAACTGAGTGTGTCTGACTCAAAGTTCCTTGGCTGAGACTTGCCAGGCCAGAAGCTTCACCATTTTAGAAACGAAGGTGGCCCAGACTTGTTGGTTTTGGCAGGGGCTATTTTTTGGAGGGGGTGATAAGGACTTGTTATTTGTGAGTGTAATAGGGTAGAGACAGCTATCCATTCTATGTAGCTAGTTCTCCTTACAGGCCTTCTACCCTGTGAAGCTAGAGGGGAGAATATGAAGGATTCCAGCACTGGTAAGCCAAAGGTTACTACCTTTGCCCTCTTCCTAGAACATGCACTCTCTCCTGGCCTCTTTGAAAGCCTGGAATCCTCTCAACCTTCTGCTCAGGGCTACTGCCTCGAGAGTTTGCTTCTCTGTTTCTTTCAGTGCTTTAAGGCTGGGATGAGGTGTGCAGATACCCACCTCAGATACACCTGAGGTCTTTTGATTTGTAGAATCTTTGGTCTGACCTAAGAGAATGTACAACATTACAGTATTTTGCACAATCACCCAGGAGGACCCTTAACCTTCTACCACCTAGAAAGCTTCTGAATGCCCTCAGAGGACATCTCTGGATGGGTTGGGAGCAGAGCCTCTCCTATGCCCATTTCTTGTTTGATCTGCTGTGTTTGGTCTCCAGTGAATCCGTGGAAGTCAGTCCATTCCTGGTTATATGGCCTAAATTGTAACCTGAGGGACCTTGTCTCTGGGCCAGCATTTCTGAACTTATTTTTCATTATTACCCTCTTTCCCTTAGAGGAAAATTAAATTCAAATTCTTCCTAATGAGAAGACATGCACTTTTGCTGGAGAGGGAGAGCTTTGGAAAGCTTTATAAACCATTATGAAGGTTAAAATGCTGTTGTGCCTTTGGGTGGGGTGTTCTAAGGCCACCATTGTGGATACATACTCTGACCTTTCCCAGAATTGATGTAATTTCTTTATAGTCTCGTTTAACATGTAGAAACCAGGAAGATGATTTCAGCAATCCAGTCTAAGGAGTGTGTGGCTCGGGCCCCCACTCCCTCTGCCATGACAATTCTTCTGGAGTACTATTGTAAACTATGGAAGGGCTGATGAACAGCAGTGGTAAGATCTTCAGGGTGACAGGGACATCTGCAGTTCTCCAGACATCTCTTTGACATACCTCCAGATGTGCTGTGACCTCCCTGTAGGGAAACCCTCTTGGCCCTTTCTCCCAGAGGAAAAAAAAGGGGGGTGTAGATGGGAATAAATCTCAGCAGTGGGAAGGTCAAGACCAAGAGGAACCAAACCTGTGAGATGCTGTCTGCCTTCCAAATGAAGGAGCCTGGAGCCTCATGCCTGCACTTTATAAAGTGTTTCTTCAGTGTCAGGTCAGGGAGCATGGGCAGGAAGCCTGAGGGCTGCAGAAGCCCCGTCTGTCTCCAGTTAGAAATGGGTTGAGTGAGTCCCTAAGTTCTGACTCAGACCCCCATCACACTGAAGTAAAGTTTAATGAAGCCAACAAATGAGAACCAGGCTTCTGGAAGTTGGCTGGGGCTCTATTCTGGGCCCTCAAATGCTTCTTCTTTGCATTCCAAGTCCCCTGCTCTCTGCCCCCTTCTTGATGCTATTGTTCGGCCATGTGTCTGCTCACCTGCCTTGCTCTTACCCACGTGGTCAGCTTAGAGTCAGGTCCTTGGATCAGGGCAGAAGGGAGTGAGTGGGTGGTGGGCAGACAGGGTAAGGAGGTAGAGGAGGAGGAGGAGGAGGAGGAGGAGCAGCAGCAGCAGCAGCACCTAGACATTAACCCTCCCCTAGCCTGTGAAGGTCACCCAGTCATCCCCTTCCTTTCCCACCCAGGTCATAAAATCTGTTTCTAACTTTTAGCAATTCCCCTGTTAGTACCAGAAACACACAATTAGGTTTAAAAGTGTCTCGAAGCTGTGGCCAGTTAGGAATTTATGACTTCTTTTTTTTTTTTTATTATTTTTAAAGCTTTCCTTTAAAGTGGCTAATTAGGTGTATTTCTCCAATGGTAATTTAAAAAATGCTAATTGGTCTGCACTTTGGAAGGAGGAGAGAACACTTTCCCCTTATTATCTCAGCACCAGAGAGAAGCAGAACAAGGATTGATCCTGCCTGAATGGTTGGTGCAGTTTCTGAAAAGAGAGACTGGGTGCCCGCCCAGCTTTAGACTTGGCAAGTAGAAGAGGGTCAAGCGGGGCGGGTCTCAGCCATCTTGAGAAGGGGCTGTTGCAGTGTCTGGAGGGTAGTGAGGAGCACTAAGTAGTTCATTTTTCAGGGAGCCATGAGACCCATACATCCAGCCCTCGAGTGTCTTACTAAGAGAATGGATGAACCATCAGGGTTTATGGAAGGGTATGCTGCACCTTAACTAAGAACTCAACAGTGACCACACCATGTGCTAGCAGAATATGCCAGGTGAAAGCTCATCTTCCAAGGAGCAGTAGAAATTCTCTGAAAGGGGGTAGGAGTCTGAGGCCTATAATGTTCTCTAGCTCAGAGATCTTTGAGTCAAAAGGAGTACTAGAACTGAATCACGGAAACCAGTGAGGCTGTCTGCTTCTCAACTTTGAAGCCAGAATGGGCCTAACATCAAGTCTCTGATCCCAGTGGAAGGATGGGGAAACCAAGTCTCATTGAACGTTATGAGGGAGTCCAGAACCCTCATCTCACTCCTAATGGACTCTTAGGATGACTCTCTTCATTAATTCCTCTAGCCTGATCTGCTTGGATCTTGGAAGGTGGCAGTGGTTTTCTTCTTGGATTTGCATCTTTTCCAAAAGTTACCCCAAGATGATGCAGAATACAAGCCCAGAATCTGGGTCAGCTCTTCAGTACCAATGTGATAATCTATACTCCTCCATTTCCAGGTTTAGAGTGAGACTCGCTGTTTTCCATTAGGGGTCTGTAGAGTCCACTGGGCCCAGTTCTCAAGGTGTCCTGGGGTCAGTCCCTTTCACATTTCGGTAGTTCTCCCAGGAAAGCAGAAGGGCCTCAGGTGACTCTTGGCCTGTGCTTCAAAACACAGGGCATGCTCTGGGAGATAGTTCAGATGGGAGCATCCTGAGAAGAGCATTGCCTTGGTGCCCTGCCTGGTCTACAGGCTTGGAGGTGATATACATGTTACAGAACTGCCATGTGGTCCCTTGGGTCCCTGTGCCGGTGGCTCTTATCCTGCTGTGTCTGTGTGTTGCTATGTGAGTAACACAGTTATGAAGACACAGGGAGGATTAGCAAACATGTCTGCTGTGGAAGGGGTGGAAGTTGATTGCAGAAGCTGTTCACTGTCTCATCATTTCATGAAGAAGCAGAGTCCCAGGGAGGGAGGCCAGGTCAGCTTAAAAGTCCATGGTATGGGCAAAAGGAGAGTGGTGAAGAGTCCTACATTCTCTACACCGCTTGTCAACATCAGCTCTTACCAGGCATCCTGCCTCCTCTCTTCAGCCCCACTACCACCTGAGGGAAATCCAGAAGAAGCATAGTTTGGGGATCTACCCTTGAATCCCTACAGCGTTCCTCTTCTCTGCCCAGGGACTTAGTTTATCCATCATCAAAAATGGGAAAAAGGGAGAAGCCTTTCTTCCCTGTATCCTCTGCATAGCAGCAGTGAACATTCTGAATTTGGGCTTTGAAATCCCCCACTCCCAGATGAGTTTGGAAGTGTCATTGCAGCTCATAAGCTTTGGTCTGTTGGGAAGGTTCAAATGAAATAATGTGTCAATTCTGCGAAATAGAAATATCGAGTCAATATGATTTTTGTAAACAGGAAAGGGGATGAGCGATGTGACTCTAGTACAGCGCAGAGATTGTAGAGCACAGGGATCGTACAGCACAGAGTTCGTACAGCACAGGGATCATGGCTTCCCTCCACAGGGCAGATTTCATCTCCCTGCCATGCCTCCCTGCCTAATTCTGCAATTTGCACACCAAAGGGGGCTGGGGATAGAGTACACAGTTCAGGAGCTTTGCAACCAATTCTGAGTCATTCCAATGGACTCAGGGGCCAGGATGATAAATGTTCCTAATCAGAGCCCACCACACAATCCGATTTACTCTCCCTTTCCTCTCTGAGCCTGGTTGGGGGGAGAAATTCTGGCAGGAGGAGGTTGGGCTTGACTGACTTCATCTCCACGAACTTGTGTCATGTGTACATCTTCTGGAGTGTCCAGCATTGTTTAGTCCTTATGACCCCCTTTCCCATAGGGTGGTAATATAGCAATTCAGTAAGGTTCTTATGGGGATAGAGATTAGATGTGGTCAGGAGTTCTTGGAGCAGCTCTGAAGATACTTAATGAATTTCTCTTCCTGCCTCCATGCAAGCCCAATAGCCAGGTAGCAGACAGGGACCAGCTTAGCTGGGTCAGCCAGGAGGCAGACAGGGGAGAGAATCATGCAGGAGACATGACCAACAGGAATCCAACTCGAGGAGGACCGTTGGGCTCTTGTTGTAGTAGCTGCTAGGAAAAGTGGCTAAGTTTGTCCATTTTGGAATCAGGCAAATCTGCCTTTGATTCCCAACTTTATAACAACCATTTATGTGACTTTGGACATGTGAGACAGGCTTCTGTTCTTCTTTCCATGTCCTCGTGCTTGGGGAGGGTAGAACATCATACTGGGAGAACACAGAACCCCAGAATATGCCATCTGTATTCCCTATCCCTTCGAGGGACAGATTGATCTGTTGTAATACATCTCTCCCAATCTCAAGCATGCAGAGCCATTCATGAAGGTAGGGGGAGGTTCCACATTCACCCTGGCTTTCTATCCCCTTAGAGGGGGCTTGGTATGTGAAAATCTGAGAGTTCAGTGGGTGAATTCATTTCAAAGCATTAACATCTGCCTGTGACTGTAGGTGTGCATTTGACAATGAGTTCTCTGTAAAAGGCTCATGGTACTTGGAAGACATTACCTCATTTCTGGAAGGGTATTAGAGACACCATTTGCTTTACTTCCTAGACAGAGGACAAGGCTTTGCTGGAGGTCATGTGGAAGCCGTGATATATCTGAGGCTTAGGACCTGGCTGCAGAGGTTTTAATCAGTTGCTACCTCAAAAAAAGATGATTCTGGTGTGTGTGTGTGTGTGTGTGTGTGTGTGTGTGTGTGTGTGTGTGTGTGTGAGAGAGAGAGAGAGAGAGAGAGAGAGAGAGAGAGAGTGTTTGTGTGTGCATTTGATGCTGGGGGGGCATTTCTTGTGTTCCATTGCAACAGTAGAAACAGTCTGTGACCTAGGAGACATTTTTAGTTAACTGCTTCTAATAATTGCCATCATATTGAAAAAATAAACGCTATGCTTTTTGTTAGACATTTCATACTTCAAAGTTGTACAATAACGTATAAGGTAGCTCATTTCACTTTGTAGATGGAGTTCCAATCAGAATGTTAATAAAAGGAAGGATTGACTTAGGATGAAATCCAGCTGTCGTGATTCAAAAACAAAAACAAAAACAAACAAACAAACAAAAACCCATGCTTCACAGTCATCATTGTAAAGAAAGGCAGAGGTGGGCATGATGAGGTTCTAGTGCAGTGTTTACCTTCCTAATGCTGCGACCCTTCAATACAGTTCCTCATGTTGTGGTGACCTCTAGCCATAGAATTATTTTAGTTGCTTACTTCATACCTGTAATTTTCTATTCTTATGAACCATAACATAAATATCTGATATGCAGGACATCTGATATGTGACTCACAGGCTGAGAACCACTGCTCTATAGGAAGAGCTACTGACACACCAAAATTGGCATAGCTGGGAGAACACACAGCTATTTGGTTCTATGCAACCCAGCATTAGCAATCTACAGAATTTTTTGTCTCCCCCAAATTGAAAGTCTACACTTATTCCTCCATTATAAATCCCCATCTCTTTCTCCCGGTGAAAAGCTGGTGAAAACACAGCTAGCTGCCCTCGTATGTCTCATGGAAATTTGAGCCCTACCATAAAAAAGTGAGTGTATTCCTACTCTGCCTTAAGTAAGAACAAATTTCTGACCCATGCTGTGACATGTATGAACCCTGAGGCTCTGCCAGATACACAGTGTTGGAGATTCAGCTGATTTGAATTATCTGATTAACTAAAACCATAGAGACAGAAAATAGAAGGGCATTCGCCAGGACCTTGGGAGAGAGAAATGGGAACTTAGATGAATGAGTGTAGGTTTTCAGTTCAGGAAGGCAAACAATTCTGGAGACTGACAATGCTGGCTTGCATAGAGCCAAAAATGTACTTAACTCCACTGACTTAAAGATGGTTAAAAGGACAACTTGAAGTTATGTATGTGTAGTAGTTATTTTTCTTATGCTGTGATATCATGACAAAACTTCCCTCCAGCAAGGCTTTATTTAACATTCCATAACTTTCCCAGACAATGCCACTAGCTGGATCCAAGTGGTCAAACACATGAACCTGTGGGGGACATTTCACATTCAAACCGCAGGGGCTTAGAGAGTGAAGGGCTTCTCTCTGGACAGAGCAAGCACAGGGCAGCTCATCTTGCTGGGCTTCAGGTGGTCTGGTGAGGCGGCACAGTGCTAAAGTACAAGGCACATGATCAAGGAGTAACTGAAACTAGATCTGGGAGCAGAGTCTCAAGGATTGTGGTTTGAGTATAAGTATTCTCACAAGCTCATGCTTTTGGCCATTTGGTCTCCATTGTTAACACTATCTTAGAATATTTTGGAACACTTTGGAGGTAGAGCCTATTGAAAGGAAACAGGTTAAACATGTAACTTTGTGGGTTACATACAGTTCACCCCATTTCTTGCCTAAGTTCCCTGCCCACAGATCAGCAAGATGTGAGCCATAGTCTCTCTCCCATTGCCATGGACAGAAACCTATTCTATGGTCATGTCTCCCCCTCTATGAGGGACTGTATTTCTCAAATTGTGAACCAACACAAATCCTTTTTATATTAAACCACTTTTTTGTGGGGGTATTTGGTCACTGTATGAGATATTACTAATATACCCACTAAGCCAGACAAGAAAAGACTTGGAAAGATGGAGGTTCTCCCTTCTATATTTGATGGGTGTCAGAAAGTTCTAGAGATGCAAAGCAAACTTGGTAAAATCATCACAGAGCAAGACATATTCAATCTGAAAACCCAGCTCAGGTGAGGGAGGACCACTGGTTAAAAGTGTTTACACATAGACTAACACAAATGCTCAAGACCACCCTGGACCTGATCTCGACATCTGGGCAGCTATAGCTGAGCTTACTGGGACTCTCCCTTCCACAACCTAGTTGTGAAAATTATAAAACCCTCAGATAGAAGCTTGACAACTTGTCACAAGTCATGGCTAATGGTGTATGTTCTACAGATTAACAACTGTGACCCACGGGACATATACAGCTTGCCCTTGATTTTACACAGCCTATGAGGTATGATTCTTACAGAATTTAGTCACTTAAAATAATCAAATAACAATTCCTCACATGTGGACATGAATATCAGAGTCATAAAACTAAGTTTTGTTGAGCTGCCTTTATTCACACTTCTGCTGCAGTGGCCAGGCTGAGTTGTGACAGGACAGTTCAGTCTGCAGATCTGACAATAATTTTGATCTGTTCTTTACAGAAAAATTTTGCTGACTTCTGGTCTAGTCTGTTATTTTTTTTCTAACTGTGGGTCATAACAGCCAGGTGTGAATCAACTTTGCAGAACATGACCAGAATGCTAAATGAACAAGCAAAACAAAACACGAGAGGAATGGAAAGAAAACACACATGGCTTGTCTCGTTGCTTAGTGTGGCCGTCACTCCTTTCACTTGGACTCCAGTCAGCTGCGCATGCAAATACTGAGAACGTGGCATGGATGGCTTCTGTTTTGTGCGATTTCAGTGATAAAACTGGGAAAGCTGGTCTAGGTGTACCTGGGACATTGACCTCTATTACTCTGCTATGTGGGACAAGGTCTAGGTGCATGCCACACTCTGAGACATCTTCAACACAACACAACACAAAGCATGGACCCAGAGAGGAGCTGACCTTGAAATACCCAATTTTCTCCCACATGGAAAAGGTTCCCATTTATTTCTAGTGAGAATGAATGAGTGAATGAATAAATGTTCACATTTAAGCAGAAGGAGAAGCTCATTCCAGGACCAAGGACACAGAGCTCCCTTCTTGACCCCATTGATTGACATCTGATAGTGATAAGGGATGTCTCTCAGACAAGGTGACAAGAAGCCAGATCTGAGAAACCTTTGTGTTTACAAACATATTGCCTAAAGTGTCACGGATATAATTGAAAAACATCAATAGCAATCAATGTCGACAAATCACTGTCCCCAGCCATTAAAAACTCAATCTAGGCCTGGAGGAAATGAAGGGGAAGAATCCATTGAGGGAAGTTACATTGCAACACGGTCACACGCCTCTGCTCCACCTTCCTCTCTTTCCCTCTGCTGCATCCATTACCTCCTACCCTGATGCTCATATTTTCACTCAAGATACAGGGAAAGGAAAACCACAGATCTATACAGCAGTCGTGGACTTAGTTGTTGGGGAAGATTAGCCTGGGGCTCCCTGCTTTCCTCTCCATTCTCCCAGCTGTGCGCAGGGGTCTGCTGAATTTCAAATAGTTGAGTTTTTGAACAAGAACTTAGCTATGCCTCACATTCTCGAAGACACTGTGACTTTCCCAACAAAGGCCTTAAAAATCTGATCACAGAGACCACTGTGGCTGGTACTTTGTCAGAGGCAGACTGCATTATTCCAGGATTTTTGGGTCCATGCATTGTGGCTGAGAAACTTGGAGAGGGTCAAAGAACTGTATTCACAAGAGGCTTTTCATCTTCACATTATTGCACATGGTTGTGGTGGGAAGCAGATCCATTAGCCTGTGAAGCATGAGTGATGGGTCGGCACTGGGTTCTGGAATGGAGCTGTGTGTGTTACTACACTCTATGGGACCAGGGTAGAAATCGGGGAGAGAGGCTCAGTGGCAGGAGAAATGGACCCTGATAGACAAGGAGGAAGACCTTTCCTAAATTCAGGTGACTCTGCAGTTTGCAAAAGGGGTGTAATCATCATTTTTTTTAAAGTAAACATACATCCTATGGCAGCATCAAGATATGGGGTGGGAGTTCTCGGACAGCCAGTCTGGAGGACCAGCCATGTACAAGGCAGAGTCGGCTGGAGGCTGAGCTCTGGGTGACCACGGAGAGCTCTCGGAGAAAAGCTGTCAAGATCAACTGAAGAGACAAAGAGATGAGCACAGAGAGCTGAAGAGAAAGCGACACAGAAAACCAAAGGAGGGAGATGTGAGAAGCTACAAGAAAGAACAAGGGGTCAGGGCTAAGACAGAGACAGCAGTCCTAGAAAAAAACCAGTGTTGACCTGGGTGTGAAGCAGTCATGTGTGTGTGTGGGGGGCAGGTTGTAAGCATATTCTCTCTCTCTCTCTCTCTCTCTCTCTCTCTCTCTCTCTCTCTCTCTCACACACACACACACACACACACACACTCAACCATTCATTCATTCATCCACTGTATTGGTTGTTTATTCCTTGAGACATTTTTCTACATACTGGAAACCCTTGTGTAAAAGATAACGAAATCAAATCTTTGCTCTCAAGGACTTCACGAGCTCAAGTACCTCCTCATGCCTTGCCCACGGAACAAAGCCTACATCTGAGATGGCCGTTCATCTCAGAAGAGCTGCATCATCTCACTGGCTGAATATGGAATTTAAAGGCACATGATGTGGAACAAGCTTCTGGAGAAAGGCCGAGGAGGCAGCCCCAGTCTGAACTACAGTGCAGTTCTTCAAAGACAGGGACCCCACCTGGCCCTTGGGCAAATGGAGAAAATAGCATCCTGGGCAGATGGAGGTTGCTTGAGAGCCTTCCAACAGGAGGCAGCTTTTAACTTCCTCTGTGTCTCTCAGAGCCATCCTCCATGCTCTAGCTAGTAAGTGAGTGTCAGGAGGATGGATTGGCCCCGCTCAGTGATGAAGCTAATGATTGTTCAAGGTCGGAGGGAGCTGACCTGTAGAGAAAGCAGTAAAGTCAGCTTTGAAAGTGTCTTTGGATTTCAAGAACAGGTAAGGAAGGCACTCAGTAACATTCTTTCCTTTGCAGAAGCCAAAATCCACCTTTTTTGGTCTTTTTAAAAAATATGTGAAATTATTGTTATTTTATATGTATAGACCATATGTGTGTGTATGTGTGTATATATATATATATATGTATGTGTGTATGTATATTTATATGTATATATGTATACATACACACACATATACATACATATGCATCAAATGCATGCCTGGTGTCCACAGAGGCCAGAGGACATTGTTAAGACCCCTGGAACTGGAGTCACTGATGATCATAGGGTACTATGTAGGTGCTGGGAACTGAGCCTGGGTCCTCTGGAAGAGCAGACATTGCCCCTAACCACTGGATTATCTCTCTTATCTACTTCTTTGTCTTCCCACATCAGCAGATGCAGTCACATTATTTTATACAAAGGCCTGAGGTGTAGTTGTATATGTTCTGAATACTGAGACATTTTCCTTTTTAGTGGCTGATTAGGAAGCACCGGTGAGTATGTATGTCACTAGCAGTATGGGGATGGGAGAGTGAAGCAATAATCTCTGAAGCAGATAAAGGACTCCTAGGCAGGTGGCATCCATCAGTTATCCACCCATCTATCCAACCACCCACTCGTCTAACCACACTTTAGTTGGCTTATTTGAGAGGTAGTCACTGACTGCCTACAATATGCCTTAGTCCACGGGGAATAGAGAGAAATGAGATTCCAAGTTTGCCATTTCTTACTCCTGTCAATTTAATCCATTTAACAAACACCTGGCCTCCATTCTTGGACAGTTTTGTGTCATTATAACAGAGGGGGACACAAATCTCCCTGAAGGAGTCAGAATAGTGTGGCGTCATAATGAGTATTATGTCTGGCTTCTCTGGTGTTCTCTGGCTATCTCTAAGGAGAACAGGATGATGGGGAGGATCTAGAGTAGCCTGCTGTGATGGGATAGGAAAGACCTGCATGTAATGCATCATGTGACCCGGACAGGTTACCTCCCTAGTTGTCATTGTGTCATTTGTAATGAGTAGGGGTCGGGAATGCTAACCGTCAAGGTTGCTTCCTTCTATGACATTGAGTGTAGTCACACTTGTTAGTGACACCAACCTATTGATCTGTGCCCAGCTGCTCTCTGCTCTTCACTTCCCTTGTCACCTCCTTTCTTTTCCTTTCATGATGCAAATAGCTCACAGGTTAATGCAGCCCCTCCTCCGCCTGGCTTTCCTGAGAGCATTATCACTGGCTAGCCTCTACTGTTCAATAGCCACCATTGTCCAGTGAACATTCAATGATAATGCACTGGGCCTTCTGGTAGTCTGATACATGTGACAAATGAATACTTTAAATGTGGTCAGTGTGGCTGAAGAACTGCACTTTAAATACCATTGGATTTAAATTTATCTTTAAGTAGCTGTGAGGCCAGCCACTTCCTTATTGGGCAGCACAAACTTTTCCTAATGGTCTTTGGTCATTGTTGAATGTATCTATCCACCCTAAATCACTAGGTAAGGGCTTCATAAGTGCAGTAGAAATTCTGTGGCTCCATTCTTCCTTGATTACTTATTCTTTAAGGGACTTTGCAAGTAATTTACATAATATTTCAAAGCCTCAATTTCATCACCTATAACTGGGTATGTTCATTATCATACCTCCTAAGATTACTGTGGGCATTGACTGAAAAACTGAATGGATAGCATTGATCATAGGGCCTGTCGCTTTGTGTATATGGCACAATGAAGGATGTAGACAGATTTTCATCTTTCTTCTATTAAGAGAGCTATGTCTTGAATCCCTAGTGTATTTAACCATTAGTATCCTTATGTAGACATGGAGACAACACCGACTCTCTCAGGGTTCATACAGGCTGCCTTTTGACCTTCATTATCTTTGCCCAGTTTTCTCTTTATTTATGTGCCCTGAACTAGGATGATACAATTTTAATTTTAATGTGAACTGATATACCGAATATCTTCTTTCACACAGACATATGTGCACATACTTGTGTGCATATGTACTTGAACACATACACACTTCTCCCAAAGTCACAATAGCATGTGATTTCATTCCTTCGGACACATCTATATCCTTTGACTATGGCTGCTGTCCCTTTGGGATGGGGAATAGGGTGACAACCCCATTAATTCCAGGCAGGCCCTTGTTACTTTGCAGGACTCATACTCCCTTCAGACCTCCCCTTTGGCCAACTTCATCTCCCCAGTGACATCTCTCAATCCTGCCCCAGGAATCAGATGTCTAAATAGCAAATGAAAGATTAATGCCAGTGGCCAAGATTAGGATGTGAATAATTTAAAGAGGGGAATAAAAGCCAGCTCCACTTACCAACATGGCTGCCTGGCAGAGGTCGGGGAAAGGGTAAGGGCCAACTTAGGGCCAGGGATAAGAGCTTATGCATTCCAGTGTATTGACTAGGGAGAGAGTTTGTTGTCATTGGTGTTGGGAAGAATTTGTAGCTGCTATCAGCAAATGGACCCTTTAACATTCTCACCAATCTGGGGTCTCATGCCAGTTTCTCATATGGTGACCATGTTTCTGTGAACTTTGCCAATCCTGTCCCTAAGGATGCAGATGCCTCCCACTGTATACTTTCCTGTTGCCCTGAACCTGCTGGGCTCCAGTAGTCCACATGACCAGGGAGAGTGGCTGATTGCTTAACTTCTCTCCCTACAATTGGCAGATTACTTCCAGGGGATATAGAGTTTGAGATGAGGTGCTAACAGGGGTTTGTGTTGATAACTGTAAAATGAACAGATACTCTACAAGGGTATGGCTATTATCCAGGAAGGAAACCTCTGTGTGGATATTTTCTTCTCATCTTCCTGCCAACCTTGGTCACCTCTCTGCCACCTCAGCCTCCTGTTAGGTTCACCACAGCCTTCCTTCTGATGGTTTTGGGTTTGATAAATATTTTCCCCTCCGGAAGTCTTTAGCAGTACAATACAAAAGGTTACATGATGGATTCTCCCCATCACTTAATTGAAGCCATAAAAAATGAAAAGAGAGTTTCCAATAAACCAAGCCATTATTCACTGGTGGCTAGAGAGGAGAACCCAGAACAGAGCCCTGGGAGGCACAGCTGGGAAGCCCTCCAGCTCACCGTCTATTATGATTATTAATCACAACAGCAACAGGGTTCATCTGTACCAAGCTCCTTAATGAACTTGGACTCATGTCCTTACAAGGTTGTAGCCATTACAGCAACTGGGGTCCTTCCATTGCAAATCCCTGTGGACTTTGTTGACTGCAATGAATGTGGAAGCAGATGTTCTTTTGCTCCCAAAATTATGAGATATGTCTAGGGATGTCTAGGTCTGAGCTGTGAAAAAATTATATCTGCTGTGAGGGGCAGATTTGGGTGGTAGTTAATGGTGTAAGAGTAAAGCTGATGGTCACATGTAGACAGGCAGTTGTCATGCATCCTAAATGGATACAGTGAGTTTTGTTTGCTGGGTGGTTAGTATTAGGGTAGAAGTGTGGTGTATATCATGCTAGTAGTATGCATACTTTACAGTGACATTCTGTCCATTGCTAAATCTATGCTGTTTGGGTTGAGGATACATGGTAGGCAAGACGATTCTAGAGTTTATTGTCTAAACTAGAGGGAGGGGCTCTTGTGGCCTCATCATCTCTCAGAGGCTCTTAATGCCATTGCATTGGGGACACTTGAACTTCTGCGTTGACCCATGGCAGAGAATAATGTTGACTAAAGGCAGGGTTAACTCTTGCCAGCAGCTAGTGAGACTTGAGGCAGCGTTGGAAGCACACTGTGTGGGAGAACCAGATAGGCTTTTGCTGTTTCCCCTCCTCCTTCTCTTCACATCCCAAAGTCATGCAAATCTTTCACCAAACAGTTTTGCCTCTAAAGCCTCCAGATCTTTGTCCTCAGCATCACCAGTTCTCTCTTCTCTGCAGTACTCTGTTCCAAGGAGGGAGGGAGGGAAGGGAACACAGAAAAAAGTCATGCAGTGTTTCTCCTCTATGAAGGCCCTCCTTATGTTCTAAGCTTGCCTTCCCTTCCCACTGGTCCTAGACTCACGGCAGGCGTGTGCTCAACCTATAACAGCCAGAAGAAATTTCTGCCAGCTGCTTTCTTTCAAGGTTCTCTCTCTTGTACTGTCCCTACCAAAAAAAAAAAAAGAAAGAAAGAAAGAAAGAAAAAGATCTTCCCCTAACTCTGCCAGCAGCTATATATAAACAGAAATTAATCCATCTGTGAGAAACCTCAACATGTCACCTGATCCTTATCATTGCTTCATGGTTGCCTCCAAGGAAGATCTTATTATATTCAAAAGCAATTGCCCTCTATGCCAGCTGCAGTAGATTCTGTGATGTACATTTAGGATTTCACTTTCAGCACACAGGATGCTGGTGCCTCCCATTTGTCTCCTTCCAACTCCCTTTATCTCTGCCCAAAGCATCCACAATTCCAGTTTCCCATAAGACTTCTGTGTGCAAGGTGACTGCCTCAAGAAAGGCAGTGTATGTCCCATCAATTGATGTTTCTTCAGTACAGGCAGAGAGCCTGGCACATAGTAGGCATTCAGTGTCTATCCATCTCCCACTGATCCACAAGCCTCACTTATTTCATTTTGCAAATGGAGCCAATGGCCAAAAGGAGAGACCAGGAAAAGAAAAACAATTATAAAAATGTAAGCAATTACCAAGGCTTTGGAAGAGATGAAGAGAGGGAGTTGGGATAATTGGAAAAAGAGGATCGATCGACTTAGAGTAGAAATCTGTAACACTCTCTATAAGATCAAATTGATGCCAAAGAGCTGGAGTAGAACATTCTGAGTCACAGGAAAAGCTCTACCTGGAGATAGGAGTTGGAGAAGGTCCAGGAAGGGCTCCAGTGGACAGGCCTCTGTAGATGAAGATAAAAGGAATGGACTGAGCTTGAAGAGTAAGTCAAGGACTATTCCACATTCCACTAGATCTCTGGTCAGGGATTTTAGGTATGTGATCATGTGGTCAGTGAGCAGAAATGAGGCCCTTCATCTTCAAAATCTATGTTATCTAGGGATGCACCACATGGTGGAGAAACAAGGTGGAAGAGAGGGAACAGTGTGAACCCGGGAAGCTTCACACAAAGTCTCCCAAGCAGGAGGCCAGAATTTTTGGGTTTCTTCTTCTATAAAGGCAATGGACACATCATTTCTTCTGCTATGTTTTCCTGACTGTAGATATAGACACAACACAAACATGAATTTACCTTTAGATTCATATGTCTCTTACTTAAGGGGTAACAGAACTTGAAATCAGGCTCAAGTCTTATCATGAGTTGAAAGGGACCAAATTTTACACACACACACACACACACACACACACACACACACACACCATATTTGAAACAATCCCAATAATAGCTCATTTCTAACTTCTGTATTCTTTAGTGTCAGTAAATTGAAAGCAGTTTCAATTGGACATAGAGTTAAGAGCCAAGCCCACAAAATATACTTCATCAGTTATGGTCTTGTCAATTACATATCAGAACTAGTCTTTGATGAGGGATTTCAGGGCTGAGGCCCAAATACTGTAGAGAGGTGCCAGAATCCTGTTCAATTAGTGGGAGTTGCCTGCCCATCAGTGATGGTGAGATGAAACCTCTGATTCCAGGAGGGCTGGGGCCTTCTTTACAGTGAATGGAGAGATGGGAGCATTGTTTAGACAAATGTAGCAGCCCATTAATTAGAAGTTAAATGTCCTCCTTTCTCTGCCAGCTCTGAATACATTAAAGTGAAAGCATATGAGCATGTTCCTTCATGTTCATTCTCTGCTTCTAAACATTTCCTTATATTAAGCCCCCATGGCTCTATCACATAACAACCAGATCATGTGAGGGCATACAGGACTGGGATGCTAGCCAAGATCCTGGAAGTCTCCTTAGATGATGCCAAGGACCCATATCCAGTGAATTGATTATTACTCATGGAGCTCTGAGCCCCCATGGAGTGACATCTAAGCAAAGATACTGGCCCACAGTGGATAATGCACAGAAGGATGGATAATGGCCCATTAGAAGGGAGAAGGTTCCTGGTATCATTTCCCTTTTGACAGAGATTAGTAAGAGAAGAACCATGATGACCTTCCCTACCAGAGCCTAAAGGACAATGGTGGTAGGTACCTATTTTGGTGAAGTATGCAGAATCTCATTTACAATTAAAAATGAAAGAAAACCCTCCATGGCTTTCTTTTTTCTTATCAAAAGGCAGTGCTCATAACCCTACTTCCATGGAATCAACCTCCTCAGTGTCATTTGCACATACTTTCCTGCCTCTCACAGAGAAGAAAATGGCATGCTGTCAAAGCCCTTCACTGCCCACTGGGGTAGAGGTGATAATCCCAATGATTCTCCCCCTGGAGGGGCTAACAGTGAGGGTGAAGGTCTTCCCAGCTGTGAGTGTGACAGACAGGGTGACCTGAGGCCAGAGGCTCGGCCTCTCTGTGCTTCTTCATTGGGTTGGATGAATCCTGGAATAGCATCTTGGCTGCATCCTACAGATATCATCTAAAAACTGGGATTAATGCTAGCTGGAAATCTCAGAAGAGTGGCACCATACTGCTCTAGGAGTCAGAAGAACTCTCAGCTTGATCTGCAGAAGGAAACATGAATATGGAGAGTTGCCCAGAGGATACGGAAATGAGGGACACAGGCTGCCCTTGCCATATGTCCACCTGCCACTGTTGACCCAGCCTTAACAACCTTGAGCAACAGGGTGACCACTGTTAGGAATGGATCATCCTGGTTATTCTATATAACCCTCCAATCTGAGATATGGGGGCAAACTCTCTCAACCTAGTAGATTTATTTCAGGAAGAAGACACAAGCAGAGGTGAGATAAGTATCTGATCATGAAGGACATAAAGCACGGATCTGGTTAGAGTTCCTGGATGACCCCTGCTGGGCAAAATGCAAACCCTTTGGGTGACACAGGTTAGGGTGTTCAGGGCAGGGGTGGGGGGGGATGCTAATGGAAGAGCCTGTGCTTTGAGGTGAAAGACAGTGGTCATTTACCAACTAGTGTGGAACTACTTCTGTGTTTTACCATCTATCTATCCTGATGCATGCCATCTGAACATCAGATCCAGGAAAAGCAGTAGCTTTTCCACACTGTGAGGAAGATGGTCAGGGTCTTGAGATGGAGTTTCACCAAGGAAGGAAAAAGACCTACTCAGCTCTTTATCTAGGGTCGGAAGCCAGTTTCATGCATGGATTCTCCTCCTTTCTAACCCATCAACTGATAAGGAATTATTAAGGAGTGACAGCCAATAACACCAAGGAAATGAGGCTTAAAAACATGAGGTAGACAACTTGGGAGATGACTCTGTACACAGGTCTCGCTCTCTCTCTCTCTCTCTCTCTCTCATACACACACACACACACACACACACACACACACACACACACTTTCCAAGGAGCTTGGCCAAGAGATCTTTGTATATGGAAGCTGTAGGACAAATTAGTCATGGATCCTGCTGTCCTGATACAGACCATCTAACTCCCAAGTCAGCATCCCGGGAGAGGGTTGAGAGCCCCCACCTCTCTCAGCCTGGAATTCTTGGCTGTGCAGCACAGCTGCCAGAGACCCCTTAATTTGGATGTTTGGCTCCAGCTGTCCAAACCCAAGGACATCATGTCAGCGTGTTTCTCTGCTGACTAAAGGAGCAGCTGTGTCTTCCAGAAGACCATCCAAGTCCATCACTCGTTAGGATGATTATAGTATTTTACTTGTAAGATGGTTCCGCCTCTTGGACCCCTTTTGAGATCCCTTTCTCTAACACAGAAGGATGATATTTTGAGATACAGAACATTTCAACAGAATGGTTTCAGAGATCATGTGATCCGACATACTCGTTACAGAGACAGTTATGAGGGTTGAAGTGCTAGCTGTGTGAAGTGGGAGGGAAGCAGGCAGATAGGAACCCCGACTTCCTTGAGGTCACCTGCAGAGCTGGTATTATACCTGTAACCAGACTGTTCTACAAATAATGCCCTTCTGTGTTCAAAGCTCAAAAAACAAAAACAAAAAAACCAACAACAACAATAACAATAACAAAAACAAAAAAACCCCCACCAATGTACTTTTTTTGATTGGGAAAATACAGAATTATGTAGGAACACACCCTGAGTGCCTCTGCCCTGTGGGCTTTCATATTACTTTTCCATTTTATGGTAGCTATTCTCTTTTAAAATGTAATTTTGTGTTTGGATATGCACTTTTGTGTGCTGCATGCAAATGGGAAAGTGATAGACTGACTTCAGTTATCGTCTATCACACTCTACCTTATGTCTTTGAGAGAGGGCCTCACCACTGAAACTGGACCTAGAAGTTTTAGATAGACTTGTTGGTCAGTGAGCTCCAGGTATCCACCTTTCCTGGCCCCCAAGGTCTCTCTGGAGTGCCCCCACGCTCAGCTTTTGTCTTGGTTTTGAGGATCGGAGCTCAGGTCCTCATGCTTGAAGAACAAGCACTTTACCCACTGAGATATCCTCACAGCCCAGAATGTTAATTTTGTTCTCTACATAAGAATATACTACATATGTGACCTCCATCTACTCATCAAAGCCTGTAACTCAACTAATTTTTCCACTTGTTACAAACTCTTCATAAACATAATTGTAAACATCTGCTTAATAATCTATTATGCGAACGTATCACAATTTACTTACCTACTCTCTTCTGGTTTTTAAAAATATTTGTTACTTCTCCTTTTCAAGTTATAAATAATGCTAATGTGGAAATTATTGTGCATAAAGATTTGTGTTGTTTTAATTTTTGCATTGCAGACTGTTTCCTTTGGCTAGAGTCCCAGAAGTGGTATTTTAGGTCAGAGAGTATGAACATGCTAAGCGATTGACTATCTAGTGCTAAATTGCTTACCAAAAGAATTATTTCAATTTATGTTCCCACTAGAAAACTATAAAATTTGATTACATCTTTGCTAATATGAGAGACAGTCCTCATTTCTGATGGGTGGAAATCTGAGGCTTCTGAGTTCAAGAGCAGCTGGGAGAAACAAAGACTCTGGAATGAAGAGTTTTGATAAACATTCTTAAAATTTGTATTAAGCTCTGAACCCACTCTGAAAAGCAAAGAATTGGTCCCCCTCTACACAGCTGCCATTGACCTGCTCCTCGGACTGATGGGTGTATCCCAGATCAGGATGTATAGATTGGTTCTAGGCATGTTTCTGGACCTAAACAGTCGATGTACTTTGCTCATATTTGTATGTGTCTGTGTAGATCTGTGAACATCTATGAAAATATACAGTTATCCTGTGTATACAGATGTGTGTGTGTGTGTGTTTGCATGTTTGTGAATTATCTTTTTGCTCAGGACCAATGGACTCAGACACACATCTTCCCTAGAAATCATGCACCCTTGTAAAAAGCATCCTGGTAGTTCAATGGACTGTGTCGATGCCTTCCTAACTCAGTAAAAGGATCAGGCCATTTCTACCACACTTGAGGAGAGGGCCAGTGAGGGGAGAGACTTCTCTCATAAGATCTGACAGGCAAGATCCACCTAGGGCAAAACTGAGTCTTTTTCCAGATGCAGGGCCAAGAGCAGTAACTGGGTGTCAGGAGTGGTGACTGGGGGTCTCTCTAGAGATCACTTGCTGCCAAAATTCTATGGCATAGTGGAGACATTAGAGATGAGTGATTCTTTGAAAATGGAAATCCTATTTGGACTGGTCCTGTTTATATACCACAAAGGAAAAAGGTGGCCTAGAAAATGATGTTTGTTTTCAGTGTTACTGTTTACTCCATTTTGGTTTTCTAGAGCCACCTTGCCTACCACAGTAAGAGAGTGGGGACACCTTGGGAGTACTGGGGAGGGTGACATCTTCCTTTTTCTATAGAGAAGCCATCTAGCAAGCTGGCCTGGGAGAAAGATCTCATTCTTGTCTTGTATGTGACTGTAAGGACCTCGCCTACATTTTTGGCCAATCATGTAGAAGGATGCTAAATTAGGTGACTCACGGGCGCTCTCCTATTTATTTACTTTGAGTTTTATCAATTTCCAGTATGACAAAAAATCCTGTAGAAGGGACATTTTTGGCAGGAGTTGGGGTGGGGTGGGGGTACTCTTCATGAGGTCAGAAGGCTTGGGAATTTCAGTCCCTGGAGACATCCAAAAAGAGGAGAAATTCAAGGCATACAAGGTGTGAATGAGAAAGGGCCCAAGTTACCACATTCTTCCACAATGCAGAAGCAGAGGAAACAAAAGCAGCCTCCACTGGACTGGTTTGTAACTGAACACCATTCTGAGGAAGTTCTTGGAGTACGTGCTTGAGTGACTTATCTAATGTAGGCTTCATTCATGTGCCACAAAGGGAAGGCTCACACTATTGAGAGGCAGGGGTGACATTCTATACCTTTTAAGTGAGTCAACTTGAGGATGTGTTCAGAATTAGTCTCTGGATGGACAGAATGGTTCTCTATGAATTGACTGGCTCGGGCAGGGATCTAGGCTACCTTTTTTAAATTTTTTTATTTTTTTTTAGCTGTGTGATTCAACTCTGGGGCTTTTAGGGCTCTGAAGTTGTCAGGCAGTCTGTCTCTCTGCAAAATGGGATCTTGGGCAGCTTTGTGGCTATGTTGAGTCATTGTCACGTCCCTGCCTTTCCAACAGCGCTTTCCAAATCGTGGGTCACACCCTCTTAGTGAGCCAAGAAGGTAGTGAATTCTAAAAAGGTAACAGAATAAAGAAGGAAAAAATCAGACTTTGCAGGTACCCAGGGGAAGACTTGCTTTTCTGTAATACTTTGTTTTAGTTCTGTCTTCAAAGCCAGTAAAATCCCTATAGATAGGTCAAATCTCAACCAACAGTTTCTAAAGCAATTCTTGGAGGGGGAAGAGAGAGAGAGAGGGAGTCTACAGTAGTGGTTCTTAACCTGTGGATCGAGACCAATTAGGGGAGGTGCTAAACAACTCTTTCACAAGGGTCACATATCAGACATTCTGCATCTCAGAATTTATATTTACATTACGATTCAGGACAGTAACAAAATTATAGTTAGGAAGTAGAAATGAAGTAATTTTATGGTTAGGGGTCACCACAACATGAGGAACTGTATTATAGGGTCCCAACATTAGGAAGGGTGATGACTACTGCCTTAGAGGCTCTCTGTGCATTCTCTGCAGTGTTCCTTGTTTCATGTGGGGACATGCAGTGGAACACATGAGCTGTGCCTGTAACACATGTGGGAATAGGAAGCTTTTACATAGATCATGTCCTTGACTCTGTGGTTTGAACTTCCAAATCATGAGACCTACAAAACTAACATGTTCCTCTCTATAGACAGGGTTGGGGGGGCACATAGCTGTCACTAATATTTCCAAGGCTGGTGTGGAACTGGAACTATCTATTTCCTTTTGCTTTCTATTGTTGGGAAGATCAGGGAAGTTGAATCAAGGAAGGACAAAGGAGGAGAGGGACAAGAGTCAGGAGCCAAGCATCTGATATGCCATCTTTTAAGTACAATGAGCTATAGAAACCAGCTCTGTAGTGCCTCAGTTCACTAGAACCTGGGAACTCTAAAGGCTAAGGGTATACAGCTTGCTATAGCTACTTTAAAGCCCAGACTTCATCTCCACTGTATGTTGGCCTTTTCCTGGTTTGAAGCTTCACCTTTCAACAAGTAGCTATGAGAGCTGTAGAGGGAAAGAAAGCACATCCCTCACAGGGAAGTATGCAACACACACACATGCACACACACACACACACACTCACAAAACACACACACACATACACACACATGCGTGTGCGCACACAAACATGCACACACATGCACACACACATGCACACATAAACACATGCACACACACACACACACTCACATACTGGGGTTTGAATTTATAAATGTGAAATGGCTCCCACAAGCTCTTGGTTGCCTAGGTGGTGGAACTATTTTGGGGATTGTAGAAATTATAGAACTTTCTGGATGTGGGACCCCACTGGAGAACACAGGTCCATAGAGGAGGGTCTTGAAGGTTATAGCTTAGCCCCTTGCTTCTGGGCTGAGCTCTCTGCTTCTTGGTCAGTGCTGCGGCCGTATGAGAACCTATCTCATGTTTCCTTGCCATTGCCAACCCCTCTCTACCATAATGGATGGTACCTCATAAACAATGGGCCACAAAAGAAAATGCTTCTCCTACCTTAAATTACTTCCATTGGCTATTTTTAACAATAAAGTAACTAACAGGGCTGGAGACATGGCTCAGTGGTTAAAAGCATTGGCTACTCTTCTAGAAGTCCTGAGTTCTATTCCCAGCAACCACATGGTGGCTCACAACCATTTGTAATGGGATCTGATGCCCTCTTCTGGAGTGTCTGAAGACAGCTACAGTGTATGTATATATATATATATATATATATATATATATATATATATGTACACATATATATTAAATACATATATACATATATAAATATACATTATATATAATACATAATATATATATAATACATAATATAATATACATAAATATATATTATATATATTAAATATATAATATATATTAAATATATATATTTATATATATAAATATATATAATATAAATATATAAATATAAATATATAAATATAAATATATATATTAAATATATAATATATTAAATATATATATTATATATTTATATATATTATATATATAATATATATATAATATATATATATATTTTTTTTATATATACATATATAAATTATGTTAATTTGTGTGTGTGTGTGTACATATATATATATGTACACACACACACACACAAATTAACAAATCTTTTAAAAAGTAAAGTAATTAACGTATACCTCTAGTTACCTCTCTTGTTTACTTCTGGAAAAGTTAGCTCCGGGTATTCTCTCAGAAGCAGAATGTCAGAATCATATCACCTAGCAACCACTGAGAAGTCTCACATCACCCACTCCTGTACCCCCATGGTTTCATCCTCCCATGCCTCCTGGTCTCCTTGTTCCTGAGGATAACACAGCAAGAAAATCAGGGTCATCTGGGTGTGATGGGAAATGCTTTTAATCCCAGCACTCAGGAGGCAGAGGCAGGTGAATCTCTGAGTTCAAGACCAACTTGGTCTACATAGTGAGTTTCAGGGTTGCCAAAGCTGCATGGTGGGACCTGTCACTGGATCAGGCTGTCACTGTTCCTAGGACTTCACAGGAATTGTTTTAACTAATCTCTGTGCCTCACAAGCTGATGGATGATGCTACTACCATCCTTCTATTTGGGGTCAAAAGGAAGTACTGAAAAGTTACATCATAAGTCACCACATAAATGTCAGTCAAGTAATGTGACATGAGAATCCCAGTTTTAACCATTAAATTAATGCCCAGTCATGAATGGCCCCATGTCACTTGGTTCACTGCCAGATCCAACCTGACAATGCCAAGGAAGCTGCATTAACAGTGTGGCCATCCTCTTCTGTCACCCATCTCAGTCTCTGTCTCTTCTCCAAGAGGTAGAAGGTGCAGACTCAGACTACCCTGGGTCTCAGTCTCCTTCCCCCGAGGACCCCCCAGTGAAGGCTGGAGAATGTTGCTACTGAGGGAGTCCTCTGTAGCTCTCCAGCCATCTTCCTGAGAGGAGCACCAGGCAAAGGCCTTCAGAAGCAGCAGCACTGTGTGCAGTCTCTGTTCAGTACCCAGAGGGTCACAGAAGGTGCACACTTCTCTCTAGCTCTTGGGCTGGGGCCTCTGGGTTAATTCCACAAGGGGATCAGACCCTGGTTGCATCATGAAGGTGTCAGGGAGCCATGGAAACAAAAGAAGTGAAAGAAACTCTTCTCTTTCCACCACCCACAGAGCCCAGGGGAGTTCTGGTCCTGGGGAGTGACAGGCCCCCTGCAGCCCTCTCATCCTGATTAGCTGCAAGCTTGGCTCCCTGCTCTGTTACACTTCTTGAACAAATGCCTTTGGCTGCACTGGGAACTTAAGCAGAGGTTTGCAGGGAAGGAGACTGTTTGAAGAATCAGCCAAGAGGTTTGGGTGACAGCTTTCTCCCTGCTGGTCACTCAGTCCTGGAGCCTTCCTCAAGGGTCTCCAAACACTCTCCCCGTGTGTGTATGTGTGTGTTTGTGTGTGTGTGTGTGTGTGTGTGTGTGTGTGTGTGTGTGTGTGTGCTTCCTGCCAAGGGAAGCCAGAGACTTGCATCTTGGGTGTGGAGGCAGATTCACTGTCATTAGTTTCTGTAGGGTGGGAGAGGGAGGAAGTTGCTAAGAAAAAGGAGAAGAAAGCAAGTGGGGACAAAAGTCACCATTGAAGCCAGGGCCGATTGGAAGATTCAGCTGATGCAGCAAGAAAGCATGACTGGGAAGGAGTGAGAGGGGAGTGATTCATGTTCCATGCCTGAAGTGCCACAGAAGATTTTCAGGTGTCTCCCAGGCTGCCTAGGGACCCTTGGCAGCAATAGAGTCCCCAGCCCAGTCCTGGCCACCCTACCTCCACCCTCCTCACCTGCCTCCTGGGTTTCCTAGCTCTCCTTCCCTCTAGTCCCTTGGGTCTGTGATTTCAAAATGTGTTCCTTCCTGCCAGGCTTCTTCTTCTTTTGTATATCTGGGTGAGAACAGGATGCTGGGACCAGAAAAGACACTATTGAGGGTTGGGATTCTAGAAAAAGACGGTGCCTGGCTGGGCATCTGGACACTCCAGTATTCAGCTTCTATTTTCCTTGCTGGAATCCCCAGCCCCCATGCATCCCTCATGTCAGGACTCTGAGTTGGGGTGGGGACCTGGTCCTTATTTAGCATGAGAGGGCAACTCTCTCTTGGTTTTCTGTCAGCACTCCCTCTTGGGGTGTTGATATAGAAAAGTCACCAGATCATGTGGCCACTCCCAGGGCAGGCTTACCCTTTGACTTTGAACTGTGAAGCTAGCCAATGTAACTCAGATGGCAGATAGAGGCTCTGAATCACTCCTGGGAGCGCTTTTACAGTAACAGCATTGGGTCAGCTACATTCTCTATGCTTTGCTAATAATGTGTAGGTCCTGAATGCTAGATCAGGTGGGAGAGAGTGTTCAGCATAACATGTAACTGGGTAAAGGACATGCAGTGTGTCTGACCAACCACATTAGGCTGGAGGTTACAGCAAGACCCTAACCTTCAAAACACTGGGCCTGTCTCATGACATAGGAAGGGGCTCTCCCACTTCTTAGCTGCTTTTGGTGATGCCTCGTTGATGCGATAGATCGAGTGGTTCTGGGGAAATCTGCCTCTTACTCTGAGTGCCTGGCAGGGCAGTAGCACTAGAGGAGGAGAAATCAGGTATGGACTAGGACAGCATTGTGCTGATCCTGGAATGATCAGAATGATTAGCCTGCTGACCCTCCCATTGGTCACCTGTAACAGGGCCCCGTCACTCACTGCTCTACACACATCAGGTCAGTTGATAACAATCAAAAGCTAATGAAAGAAGAGGTTCTGTGGGGCTTTTAGAATTTGGTTTGAGTCTCTCAAAGCTCTCCGTCAGGTTGCTGCCCCAACCCTCGTGTTAGGCAAGCACTCCTGGTAAGCTGGCATAGATGTCTCCCTCCTCCAACCATCAGGGTGTCTGCTACCTGTCACTGTTCACTGTCATCAGTAATCTTGTCTGATGTAGCTCTGCTGCTCCTGCTCAATTTGTTCTTTTTAATTGGCCGTGGGCCTGGCAACAGACACTCACGTTTATTAGCCTTGTGTATTAAATAAGAACAGAGGCATTGAGCGGTGAGTCACTCAAGAGACCCTGTAAGTCGAGAGCATTAACTTGTTCTGTGGGCACCGAGATTTCTGTTAGCCTTTCCCAGGTCATGTCTAGGATTTTCTGGTACATGGCTGGCTTTCCAGCTGGAAATATCTAAGACAACTTATGTGCAGACAGGCAAAGGGACATGAGCCATGACGAGGATGGCTTACCTTGATCCCCGTCAATGCTGTCTCCTGAAGTCACTCTAAGGTCTCCACGTTTGGTTAGCTGAGGGATGCCAAGTGTCTGCTGGAGAATTGGCTGCTTGCTGACAATTACTCCTGATGGTTTGCAAGGGCTTATAGCGGCCCAGATGTACGTAGATCCACCTGTTCACGTGCCAGACTTCAGGTTGTCATTCTTTTTTTCTTTTGTAAACCTTCTCTCTATAAAGATCCCCACAATCTGCCCTCCACCACAGGAAGATGCATCCTCCTTTACTGGCCTAGGATGTTCTTTGCTTGCACCCCATCTGCTTCCCTCTCCTTTGCTGTATCCTGGTTGAGTTCCATCCCTGCCACGCTTATGCCCTTCAGAGAAACCCCAGCCCGACTCCCCCTAACTCCTGTCCATGTTCTGCCCAGCTTCATTCACAACGAAGCCTTCAGTCCTGACGGCTTACCAATGACTTCCTAGTTTTATGCTTTTTTGTTTGACCTTCTCAGCCTATGTGAACAAGAGTTTGCAGCCCTGCGTGCACACTGGCATTACGGGAACCTTCAAACTCTGATGCTGAGGCTACAGTGCTATTAACGCAGACCTATGCTTTTAAAAACTGTTTAAAATAATCATAGAGTTGCTCAAAATTTTCAAAAACTTGTGCAGAGAGGTCCCTTGTACATTTTACTCAGCTTTCTCCCCATGGTCACGTTGTGCAGATGTATAGTATGAAGAGATGACGTGACTAAGGGTCTTTCTGTAAATCCACGCTTGGAGCTGGGATAGTGCGTGCTGTGTTGCTAGAGACCTCCTCTGGCCCACTTGTACAGATAGCTATTTGCAGGGCTCACAAATGAAATTGAAAATAGACCAAACAATGTGACAGTTTTCTGCTGCTATTTTTTCTTCCGTGAGCAGAATGTTCAGCATTATTTTTTTCCCTCTTTGTGCAATCCTGCAAGTGAGAAATAATCTGACTGGAGCGCCGACTGATACTGCTGAGAAGCCTGATATCCCCAGCAAAGGGAGAGATTCCCAGGAGCACATCTGGGGTCTTAGAGGGTGAAAGGGTTGCTGTGCGGCCAGCTATGCCATACCTGGGTGCTGAGGAGTCTGGGAAGTCCACAAAGCGCTCCCTGTTTGTGGATGTTGGCCTTGGAATGCCTGTTTTTTCTGGAGGATTTGCTAAGATTTTATCTGGAAAACCATCAGACCACAGAAAAGCAAAAGTGAGGGTACCTGAGAGTTGGACGTCTTTTGTCTGAGGTTCAGTCAACTGAACAGTTTAGGAGTACTCTTGGTGGCCACGAGCTTGCTTTTCCCAAACCCTACAAATCAAGTCTGAGATGTTGTAGAAAACAAGGTGGCAGCCAAACAGAAAAATGTTCTTCCATATCCTGGTGAGGACTCTTGACATTAGTGTCACACAAGAGAAAGAAGAGTGCCGTTTCCTTGGGAGACTTTATCCAGGGGACAGTGATTCTTTTCCTTATTTACCAGCAGGGTTTTGTCACCCACTCTGTGCCTGTCAGGGAAGCTTGCTTCTCGGGATACAAAGACAAATGATGTTCTGATTGATTAGGCCTTCGTCTCTCTAGGTCAGGCTTGACTATTTTCTGTTTGCTCCTGAGAAGGAGAGGTGAGTCATTCTGATGTATTTAGTTCACATATGCCCAGCAGATGTGGACACCAGATGATCAGATTTAAAGGTTACTTTCTTAGTCTTCATGCCCCATAGAAATATTCTTGATCTTGATGGGAATTTCAGCTATACAGGCGAACACAATTTGTCAAAACTTCACCAACATGAACACTTAATATTAGAAGTATTAGTAATATTTCACTAAGTGTAAATTTTATCTCTAAAAATTCACATTCTGGACAGATACAGGAAAGAAAAAGACAGTCACAGTTATGAGAAAACCCCTTTAGTTAGGGATAAGATCCCGATTTTGAAATTTCATCCTGGTAACATTTCTCAGGCTGTAATTCCCTCCAAAATGAAATGCACCCGTGGTCCTAAACCTCTGCCTTCCAAAGCATACATGCATGTCTTTGGCAAACCTTCTCCAGCCCTGACCTGGAGTGCAGTGGGATCATGAAGATGCTGCCTCCTTCAGGAAGTCCTTCATGATCTCTCTGGTCAAAGTAATCTTTCCCTTTTCTGATTCACTTATTTTCCCTATAATGTGACCCTTTACTCACTGTTGTTCATTTGTAGTTTCTAAGTTCATGATTGAAAGAGCTGGCATACTTTAAGTGCTCAATGAATGAGTATTATTATTTCTGTTATAATTTTTTTTTTTTTTGGCTAGGACTGCATACGAGTTCAGCAGGGCCAATCATATGTCCTTTGGTGATGAGCATGCTCAGTGGAAGGAAGTCATCATTTAAAACCTGCACAGATGTGCGTCGACTTTAGGCAAACTCGAAGTTCATGTTTGGAAGAAGCTGCCTGTGCCAGGGAAGTGACCAAGAAAAGTTCTAGTAGCATCTGTAGATGCTAGTAGCACCAAACAGATGTTGTGGGGAGGGAAATAATGTCCAAAGTTCCAAGTCAGGTGAGAGTCCCTGAGATAACTTGGTCCTGCGCCCAATGACAAATAGAGGTACTTGGCCTTTCTGAATGATGTTTTATATTCTCTGTGGGCGATTCAGGGTGGGGTAATAAGATGCCCTTGGTGACAACAGCCCTGCCTTTCAAAATGACACTCAGCAAAGGGCCATCGTGACAAGAACACCTGCTCATCGCTCTTGCCCACATCCAATGGGCACAGGCTGGGCCACCCTGTTCATTAGGTCAGCATCTGTCCCTACCAGCTTGCCGCCAGCTGATGCTCATTAATCCCGGAACCCTGAGCATGCAGGCTGAAAAGGGCTGAGCTTTTAGAGCCATTTATGGCTGTGGGCTCTGTGAGAGCTGCTAGATTGATTTATAATTGGGCTGAGGGGCCTCCCCGTGTCCCTGGAGCCCAGGTCTTAAACAGGGCCAACCCAAGAGAGTAGTTTTGGCTCCCTGGCTTCCTGAAAAGGACCACTGTAGGGATGAGGCTCTTGCCAGACCAGCATGGATGGCGGCTCCACTGACATGATGCCAACACACTCCCTGGGGCCTCCTGGCCTGGCTAACATGGGCATGGAGTTCACTGTTTGAGAGACCAAGCAGGCTCTGCACTAGTGAGAACACAGTCCCTTCAGTGTGCAAGGCACTCCATAGAGTCTTCCTGGCTGACCCAATAGGTCTTCTAAAATCACAGCATTTTTCTTTACTTTCTTTTCCTTCCTTCCTTCCTTCCTTCCTTCCTTCCCTCCTTCCTTCTTCCTTCCTTCCTTTTGAGACTAACAATGGAACCAGCAAGGTACTGTTTACTGACTGTTCAGAATCTGCTTGGCATTGTGCTGGGACATTCCAATATATGTCCCTGTCTAACAAGGAAAAGAATAGTAATAAGCTGAATTGGCAGGTGGGGAAACTGCAGAATGGCTAGTTAAATAATCTGCTTAGTTTCATGTGTTTGTAGAGGCAGAGCTTGGCTTTGGAGCAGATGGTTTGGGGGCTTTTTATATGGTTTCTTCCCATTGCCCTAGGCCCCCAACTTGGCTCTATAAGCTTTGGGGAGGAACATCAGAGATGCTGAGAGCTTCCTCAGAAGGGTAGATGGTTAAATCTGACAGAAGGAGAAAGGAGTTGGGGATGCCGAGAGACTAATTGCATTCCAGCCACTGAACAGCATGTAATTTGTGGTTCTTTCTCCTCCTTGCTCTGTGCCCTTTGTCCCATGAGTGTGCTGTCCACCACTGTAATTTTATGATAAGTATACCAGCCTGCAGTAAATGAAAGAACTGTCCTTGACCCAGTAAAAAGGAAGTACAAACTTAGTTGAGAACTTCCCATTTCAGGTGGTAGTTAATAAGTGATTGGCAGTCTGGGTGTGTGTTTCATGCTGGACAAGGGTGAATTCTGACTCTTTCTTGGCCTTTTGGCTCATGGTGAGGATGGACTCCTGGGAAGTTTGAGCCTGTGTCAGGTGAGGGTGGACCCCTGGGAAGTCTGAGCCTATGTCAGCCGTCAGCTCACCTCTTGGTTCTCTCTGGTGCAGAGGTTGACTTGAGAGCATGCTGGGTAAGTGGGGGACTCCCCTGCCTGCTCCCAGATTCTTTCTACCCCCCTTTTTTCATATCCCCACTCCTTTCTTTCTCTCTTTCCACTGCTTCGCTGTCATCAAAGACAAATCTCACTACCCAAACTGTGCGCCCAACTGTCTCCATTGCTGAAGGTTTCAGAACAGCCCGAGTGGCGGTGGCGCTTTTTTACGGCAACAGAAGCTGCTGATGCATAATTCAACAAACAATCCAGAAATGCACCAGAATCCAAATCGCTCACATCAGAAGGCTCTTGATGTTAAACGGTGTTTCTGAAAAACCCACTCCATTCATGCCGATACCCGCGCTTTTATCTTTCAGCATTTGTACAATTTTCGAGAAGACTACTTGCAAAGAGGAGTTTGAGCCTCCAGTGGATGGCTGGGTTTCCCATCAGAGAGCATGTGCAATGTGAGGTCCCAACCCCCACCCCTGGGCAGCTGTCAGAGTGACAGGAGCCTGGGGATGAGTCTAGTGTGTGGATTCCCACAGGGTCAGTTGAATGTGGAGCCTGGCCAGCCTCAGAGTTCTCATTCCAGGAAGGCCAGGACAGGCCCTGAGGAAACCGGTGGCCCCATTCAATCTGAAGAGGCCACGTCATATAAGAGTGTGGCCTTTAGCTGGGAGACATAGTTCAGTTGGTGAAGTGCTTAATTTGCAAACCCTGGGTTTAATGCCAAGTACCACATAAGCCTGGCATGATGGTGCATCCCTGTAACCTAACACTCGAGAGGTGGAGGCATGAAGTTCAGAAGTTCAAGGTCATTCTTGACTCCATAGTGAGTCCAGGCTAATCTGGGCCATGTAAGACTGTCTGGGTGTTGGGAAGGAGTCCAGATTTGGAAAGAATATCTACGAAGTAAAGTCTGACTATTACTAATCTACCACGTGACTTCAGGAGTAACTCTTATCTTTGTGGCTATAGAATGTGAATTAAATGCCACATATCTTACCACTGTGGAAACAAAAGTTCTGTATATGTGAGTGCTACATAAGTGCTGGTTATTATTGTGCTAGAGACTTCCATGGCTCTCTAGGGAAGTCTTGGATCTCTTTATTCCCTTAGGGTGGTGATTCTCAACCTTCTTAATGCCGTGGCCCTTTAATACAGTGCCTCATGTTGTAGTGGCCCCCCCAACCATAAAATTATTTTCATTGCTACTTCATAACTCTAAATTTGATACTGATAATGTGTTTTCCAATGGTCTTATATGACCCCTGTGAAGAGGTTGTTTGACTTTCCAAAAGGGTCAGGACCCACAGGTTGTAAACCACTGCTTTAGTACAATTGGCTCCATCTGCATATGTAGCAAAGGACAGCCTTGTCATGCATCAGTGGGAGGAGAGGTCCTTGGTCCTATGAAAGCTCAATAGTGTAGGGGAATTGAGGGAAGGGAGATGGGGGTGAGTGGGTAGATGGAGGAACACCCTTATAGAAACAGGGGGAGGGGAGATGGGATAGGGAGTTTCCAGGAGGGGAGGAACTTGGTAAGGGGATAACACTTGAAATCTACATAAACTGAAAGAAAGAAAGAAAGAAAGAAAGAAAGAAAGAAAGAAAGAAAGAAAGAAAGAAAGAAAAAAAGAAAGAAAGAAAGGAAGGAAGGAAGGAAGAAAGGAAGAAAAGAAGAAAAGAAGAAAGAAAGGAAGAAAATTCCTGCATTTCAAAGCATGGGCCTGACATGGGCCTCTTTGGTGGGTATCTGACTGAATTCCTTGTATCCTGTCCTGTCATCCATGGCAGGGACATACCAGGGTGGGCTTGATGCAACCAGCTTTATATTTATGAGATACATTTGACCTAAGCTATCTCAGGTCTAATCATGTGACCATCAAAAGCCCTGGGTCACATCGTCTTTCCTGGTAAGGTTCCAGGATCAGTTTATGTTCCATCAAACCAGGACATTCTGGGGAAACTGTCTTCCATAACTAGGGAGCAGACAGAACAAAACATCTCCCAACCAAAAAGAGTGTAGGCCCCAGGGGTGAGGAGTCTGGCCCCACACTGATGAGGGACTACAGGCCCCAGACGTGAAGCATCTGGCTCTGCCCTGGGGAGGGACTGGTTTCACCATGTGTCTCTTGGCCATCAAGGACTTGGCACTCATCACCATCTCTTTCAGGTTTAGTGGCTGCTGATAGAATTTGTCTTCCTGCTTCTTCTTGGAGGCAGAGTCACATGGCATTTTCCCATCTTTGCAAAGAGCTGGCACAGCATCTTCAGCCTTATCTTGTGACCTGGCCAGCCACAGTTGCTAGGTGGTCTGACTTAGTTATTTTTCTTCTTACTACTATGCCAAAGGAAATCAAATGAGAAGGGGTTTATTTGGTTCATAATTCCAGATTGCTGCATCCATCACTGCAGGAAAGTTGAGGTGATTGGAACTTGAAGCAACTGTCTATGTTACATCCACAGCCAATGGTGCAAAGAAACAAATTAACACACATGCGATAGTGCTGAGCTTGCTCCCTCTACTCTCATATTGTCCAGGATCCCCAGTCCAGAGGATGGTGCCGCCCACGATGGGTGGATCTTCTCACTGCAATTAACTTAATCAAAACAGTCCCCCACAGACATGCCCATAGGTCAACCTAATATAGGCAATCTCTCATTGAGGCTTCTTTCTCAAGTGACTCTAGATTATGTCAAATTGACAATTAAAATTAACCAGCAAAGGGTCTATCAGAAGCACCAGTGCATCCTGGTGTGTATGTGGGGGTGGGGGGTGGGGGGGAACAGCCATTCCTCTCTGTTTCTGCCATCACAGGTCTTGAAGACTTCATATCGTGCATAGCTCAGAGAAGTATGGCTGCCTGAAAAACTTAGAAAGGATGCTGCAAGGCTCCCAGCTGCTATCCCCCATTTCTTCTCGCTATACCCTCTTCTACAGAGTTTCTCCAGGCCTTCATTTGTATCCTCCTTTGATAGTATTGACATTTAAAGCAACTTCCTGCCTAGTCTGTCCTTAACTCTACCAACTTCTCTCTGCCCCAGATGACGACAACCAACCACCCTTATCCTCCAATGTGCTCACTAGCATATGAGAAACTGATTTTCAGTCTTGGCATTTCCCAGAAGTCTGGAGAGCCTGCCAGGCCAGCCTTTATATTAGCCCCAAAGCAGTTTTTGCTGCTGTTATTCGACTTTTCTCCATCCCTTCCAAATGGGAAAGGTGTAGTTAAATGCTCAAACATCTTTCTTGCTGGCTGATGTCCGTTTGCTGTGAGTCTGCAGGGGGATGAGATTCACATCAATAGGACCCACTGCTCCCAAAACCACATGAGGATGTGATGGGGAGCTGGCTCCCCAAAGGCTGATAATTCCCAGACTGAGAACGTAGTAGGCTGATAGATCTAAGCTTCAGATGGCCATGGAGAACTTGGGTTATAAGAGAGCCAGTAAGGGGAAAGGAGCATGGAAGGCAGATCAGAGCAGGAGTAGCTAGGTGGGCAGACTGTTGGCTCCACACGGGACTCATTGGAGGACTCCATTGGGCAGTGGAGGATATAGAAGAGTAGTTCATGAATCTTCTGATTCTGTCCTGGGTTCAGTGATGACCTGCACCCATCACTGTGTTAGTTCTTTTTTGGCCCTGTTCCGTATAGGATGTGACCTTAGCAGGATTTTCCCAGGATTCCACAGGTCAGTTGTGTAGCAATGAGGACCGGGGCTGTTTCCTATCAAATCAGTATGCTCACTCCTAGAGCAGCGACATGAACCCAGATCACAGGGACATCTAGATTCAGAGAGGTGTCCCTGTGCAATGTGACTTGTGCACTATCACCCAACCTATTAGTTATAGAATTGGGGTTAGAATCCAGGTTTTCTAATTTTAATTTAGTGTTTGTTCCACTTCTCACCCTTCTGGTTCTCTGGCTCTCTCACCTGCTCCCTCATTAGCCAGGAGGAGGGAGCTCCCCTGATTCTGGCATCTGCCGGTGCCATCTGTACTAGTTCAGCCTGGCAGTCCCTAGAGAGTAGGACAGAGGCAGCCCTTCCCGGCTGGGCATCACTTCAGAGGCAACTTGGCTGCCCAGCACAGGGGCTGAATGGAAGAGCAGGTTTAGCATACGCATAAGCTGAGCCCATTCCCCTTTCCCCGCCCCTTCCCATGTGTCCTGGGACTCAGCCAGGGCTTGGAAAAAAAAATTAAAATAAATAAATTCTGGGTGGCTGCTAGCCAGACAGACACCCAGGTTATTGGAGGATTGGGGAAGGTCAGACAGGGAGGCCAGTTAGCATGGGAAGAAATAAAGAAGACACTGTGGTGTGAATGGGTGGCCTGGGTCTTATGGGCTCTGTGCCTGGAATTGGTAATGTGTCTGGTGGTGGGGTGGCTTCTGGCTGCACAGCTAGGCTTCTCAGGCAACCCCAGGTTTTTTATCCCCACTCTGAAGAGGGACCCATGTCCTGGCATCTCAAATGAATTTGGCTTCCCCTTCACCCACTGAAATGGGCATTCTTTGCACTCATGGGGTGTCTGGAGCCTCAGCCATGGGTACCTAGCACAGTCTTTCCTCAACACACTGTCCTTTTTTACTGTCTTTCCTAGTTCTGGCATCTCCAGAGGGTGGATGCCCTGTCTTGCTGCCCTCTCTGTTCTCAGTGTACTGTACAGTAGCCTCTGGTGCGATCTCAATAACTACCTCTCAGGTAGAATAAGTAAATGCTGGGATAATAAATTTAGGAGCTCAACAGTAAGCCTGGTGGGCGCTTAGCCCTGGCTACAAAGCCCAGTTGCAATGTGAGGCTGTGTTCTTTCCGATCATGGCTCTGACACTGGGTTTATAATGCCCCCTCCAGAAATCAGCCCCAACCAACAGTTCCACTGTGTGCCTGGAAGTGTCTTCACTTCCTGATAGACTTATAAGAAGGGCGAATTCCTTACCTTAGCATAGCAATGTCTGGTTGGGGAAATCAGAGTGGTGACCTGCAGGAGCCTTGGATAGAGAAAGAAAGTGTCCCTACGGGTGGAGGAGCTGAGGGTCACCAATGGAGTAGGCGATGGTGATGGTAGGGTGGGCATGTTACACAGATACAGAGCAAGCACAGGTTAGCTGTGATGTCTAGATATCTCCAAGCAGTTGGTGGGGGATAGGATAGGCTCTGAAACCACAGAGCATGCAACTAACAATTAGAGCAGGGTTCTATCACAGTTTAATGTAACTGGTCTATGGGGTAAAGAGGGGCAGGCAAGACCTGGCTGGGGAAGATGAGGTGCTCTTTCTCCTCAGCTTGAGAAGAGAGGTTCCTATGTTGTTAGAGACCTGGACCTGGCTGTTCACCTGGCACTGAGGCAGCATATCTGAGCATTACTGACATTTTGTGAACAGCAATATTCATGTGTATCTACTGACTGGCGTGGGGTCTTTGCCTGCACAGTGACCAGGACTGCTGTCGTTTAGTCTCTGACAGGGTTCCACTACAATGGCCCAGAGCAGGTTAGATACTGGCTGTTTCCACAGAAGCTGCCAAGCGAGGCACTCGACAGCACAGAGGCTGAGTACCCCAACCCACATAGAAGAATACTGAGACCAGACAGCAACTTGGAACCTCTTGGGCATCTGATACCCATCCAAAATGTCCGTCACCTGGTCCACTTATCAGGGTATGGTATATTTGAGCTTGGGACTCAGAGAAGAGAACTCTGGAGGTAAATGAAAGGTATGCCGGGGAAAATATCTTACATTTAAAAGACAGATCTGAAACCATGAATATCTGAAAAGAATACCTCATGTTATCCCCACTTGGAAACATATGAGGACCTCATTTGTCCCCACCATGGTAAAGACCCATTTTTTCCTCCATGTATATACGTACTTACTGGTTTCATAATATGGGCTGAGTGTCTAGTGGGTTTAAGGCTCAGAGGAGGACAGAAACAAACAAACCCGGGTAACTTTTGACATGTGCCTGTCCTGGGTCTTTCACTGAGCTCTACAGCCTTCACACTCTCTATGGACACCTAAGTCACCTGTCCTAGTGACCGGGAGCAATGTGATAAGCATCCTTGGCAGAAGGATGGCAATGGAAAGAAAGAGATAGAATTTGGTCCCCCACGTCCCCACGACTATTGGTAGCCTGAACTGGATGTCCGTTCCTAAGGTCTCTTCCTCAGCATGCCCCACCTGTGACTTCTTCCTTGTGGCCTCCATCAGCCCTGCTCATTCCTCAATCCTCAGGTCAAAGGTTGACTAAGGTCCTTCCTCCTCTCCAGGTTCAGGGTAATGTGTCATTCATCTCTGTGGTTTATGTAGAAGAGCACAAATGTAGAACGAGTAGCCGTGAGCACAGAAGCCATGCTGACACCATCTTGGAGGGTGGCCACACTACCAGGCACACATGCCACACCTACTCTGCTTAACACGTGGCATAGCCCATACATACTCTTAGCTGGATATACATCATCTTTCCAATCATGCCTCCTGGTTTCTGGGGGAGGACAGAAACAGGGATCCATCAACCCTTTGTTCATTCAGAAGGAAAGGGGGAAGGGGAGGGGGGTCAAAAGGGAATTCCTCAAGACTATGGAGCCTAGGAGAAATGACAGAGCTGGCCCTCTGTGTCCCTTACTGCTCCACAAGCCTCCTCTGCTCCCTGGCTTTTGAGTCACCAGCCAAGAATTTTTCTTTTTCTTGCTGACATCATTTCATAAGACTGAAAACACAAAAGCACAGAATGGAAAAAAGGATGTCACCGCCCATCTCATGAGCAACCAATGAGAGGACGCCCTGAGCTGAGTGTTCTGGTTCACAAGTGATAAGCGGCACATAGACAAGCATTTCTAGGGGCCGCTTTGAGGGTGGGACGGTGTGGTTACCCACGAGGAACAAAGATGAGTGGGCCACACTCTGGCTTGTTCGGGGACTTAACTTGTCCAAAGATGTTTGTGATAGCTGAGTGTGTAGCTATGCCTACCAGTCAGAGCTGTGGGTAAGCTACAGTTTGCCTGAGCTGCTTGGCACTCTTTATTACTCAGTTGTTTCATAACTGAGAGGGCTGGCCTGACTGGAGACAGTAGCCTATTTATTTACATCATATCTATTGGCCGGCTGACTGGCATTCAAGGAGTTGGCTATCAGTCACTATGCTATGCACCCTCAGCCAGGGGTCCCCTCATCTGTTACAGGGCTTGATGTCTCACTTTGAAGTGTGGAGTAATGAAGGCTAGTGTTCCCCAGTGTCTTGCAGGATTAGGAGAGAGGAGGGGATGAGACAATTCCCTGAACCTCTGGTTCAAATTCCTCCAATCCTGAATCCTAGACCTGAGCCACTCTTGAAGCTAGTGTGCCCCAACATGGAGGCCTGGGGACAATAGGGAATAAGACAGAAGGGCTATGGGGACAAGCCCTTCTTGTTGATTTATTCTTCAGGGGTTTGAATGTTGGAGCCCCTTTGGGAACAAAAGATACAAGGCCAAGGCTGAAGGAAATGGAGTGATCACAAACAAGTGTTCTGAACACAAACTGAGAGTCAAAGGAGTTGATAATCACATAATGTTAAGCACACACACACACACACACACACACACACACACAAATGTCACTGTCATTTAGTGATTAAGCTTAGTTAATCCTGGGATTTATTAAACATCACTTTTCTCGTTTTGGTCTCAGGCAGGAAAACAGACTGGCTGGATGCCTTGAGAAAGATGACCACTGGAGACCCCAGCTTCAAGGGTTACCCCATATTTAAGAATTGATTATTATATTGGAGAATGAGAAGAACCTCCTATTGGGGGTGTCACACTGATGTTACTGTCATATGATGCTCAGAGAATTCGGGGGTGGCTGAGACCACCGTGATTGTCTTCTCACTCCTGTACAGGTTGGCTTTATTAATTAGATACTAACCTGCTACTCAGTGGAAACAAGTCCTCAGTCTGAGGTAGAGGCAGAGGCATATAGGAAGATGGAGGGGCAGAGAGGCCCCTGGGAGCATCCAGCCTCTTTGACTCTATGCTGGAGACAGACTAGGATGTGGAGAGCCTTTAATGGCCCAGACAGATTAGGGGAGAAGTTACAGCTGAGGGTGCATAGCCCAGTGACTGGTAACCAACTCCTTGAATACCAATCAGCCGGCCAATAGACGTGATGGAAATAAATAGGCTACTGTCTCCAGTCAGGCCAGCCCTTTCAGTTACAGAATCAAGTTGCCCCCATTCCTTGACCTCAGACTTCCCAAGTCACCCTGTGAAATGGTCTGCATCCTCAAGGCAACTCTGAATTGTCTCCCATCCCTCATGCTTACTCTGCTGGCTCACTGTTTATCGAGCCTGTACTGCATTCCTTGTCTAGAAGCTTCTAAGCCATAGTATCATCTGGCCATGGCGGGGCGTGGGGAGGGTCTCCACCCTCCACATAGTCTCTGCCTTATTTCTGCTCAGTTACTGATGTTACTGTCATACTTATATGATGCTCAGAGAATTCAGGGGTGGCTGAGGCCACCAGGATTGTCTTCTTACTCCTATACAGGTGGGTTGTATTAATTAAATACTAACCTGCCACTCAGAGGAAACTATCCATAAGATAGTTCAGCTTGGAAACTCTGTCCATCTTTACACCTGTCTTCTATTCCAATGTAGTTAACATGCTTTTTCTATATGTGTATGTGCATATGCATGTGCATGTACTCTTGTGTGTGCGCAGGCGTACATGCACACATGTGTATGTGTTGTGTGGAGGCCAGAAGGCCACTTTATATGTTGTTCCTCTGAAACTATCTACCTTGTTCATTTATTTTTTAATCTCTCCCTCTTTGTCTTGCTTTCCGTCTCCAGAGTCTTCCACTGACCTGGTACTTGCCAAGTAGGTCAGGCTGGCTGCCAGCAACCCACAGGGATCTGCTTGTCTCCACTTCCCCAATGCTGGGATTATAAGCATATGCCACCATGCCTGGCTTTATGTTCCGTGTGTCCTAGGGTTCAAGCTTAGCGCCTTCTCTTTTAAAGGGGAGCTCTTTACTGACGGAAACAATCCTTTAGCCCCTCACTTAAGATTCTTTAACACAAAGTACCATTTTTTACTCAAAGACAGCTTAAGGATTGAGTGTGAAAAAACCTTTTGTAGTGCATTAAACAATGAGCCTGGTCAATTCCACCGTATCTCAAATGTTGACATACTCAAAACTATGTGGGGGTTTTTTGCAAATGCAGAATTCTCATTCAGTAGGTCTGGGGTAGCACCCAAGATTGGGCTTTTCTAATGAGCTCTAAAGCTCTGGGTACTTGGACCATATACTGAGTCTAGACTAGACCTATGTATGGTCTGTGAAGCAGATAGCACAGAGCGAACACTTGGAAATGTGCACAGCACTTCGATATTGTTCAGTATCAGGGAGTGTGCCCAACGAGTTTGCCTGCTCTCATTTGCTATTTTATTTTTCCTGGTCATTTTTCGGGTATTTGACAAAAGTATCCTTCTATGAAAGACTGGAAATTTTCACCCAAGGGCTCTCCAACACAAAGTTTGAGAAGCCTCGGGTTAGAAAATGCCTCTGAGACTTTGAGATGTTCTGAGCTCCTGCACAAAAGTACCCTGTCTTGGCCAACATCTCCTGGAGACGGTAATCCCTGCTAAGGATTTCCAGCCAGGCTTTTGGCATCATCCCATCTACCCCTGTTTTCCACGCTCAGTTCAGTGTTTTCTTTTCTGAGGCAGAATTCCAGTGATCTCAGACAAAGGTTAAGCTTATCAGGGGGGCTGTGCCAGGAAATGCCAGGAGAGTGGGTGCTGGGGTGCCTGGGTGCACAGCCCTGAGGTGCCATCCCAAGCCTGGGCAGATCACTCTCTCCCTTCCCAGCAGGCTCTCCTTCCACTGTGGCAACCATCTGCCCCACTTCTGAGAAAGAAAAAAGAGGGGCTGAAAAACAGGCCTAGAGAAGGCTTCCTGCCCCACTGGCTGGAAGGGGATGCTGGGTTAATGAAGCCAAGTACAGTTATGAGGGGAACCGGGCCAACTGGAGCTCTCCCAGACTTGACCTGCGGTCCTTTGGCAGGACCCAGGCTGCTGGGGGCGTGGCTAGAGACAAAAACATAGTCTGGTTTTCTCCCTGCAGAGGAGGTCTTTGTTGCTCTTGGACTACTGTGGGCTGTCAGGCATACTGGCCAGCCCTGGTGGGATGACCCTGCAGAATGAGGACTGGCAAGACTGGCGGGTCTTTGAAACTTGCCTTCTTCCTCCCATTCCCCAGTCTTGATGTCTGGTCCTGGGCAGAGCAGCTGATAGGCCCTTCTAATATTCTTTTTTGGTCAGTTAGTCAGTCAGTCAGTTAGTCGGTCGGTCAGCCAGCCAGCCAGTCAGTCAGTCAGTCAGTCAGTCAGTCAGTTGTTGGTCAATCAGTTGTTGGTCAGTCATCCAGGCTTTATGTTTGTTTCCTTGCTTTGTTTTGTTTTTGAGCCTGAATCTTAAGGCTGCCCTTAAACCCACAATCCTTTCTCCATCTTCCCAAGTGCTGAGATTGCTGTTGTATGCCACCGTGCCCGGCTTTCAATGCCTGTTAATAGACTGGGTTCTTTTTGCCTTTCTCTTCTGAGCTTCAGGGAATCCCCTACATAGAACTGCTTCATGGATCATCTCACAATCTTTACTAAATGTTAATTAAAGTACAATAACTCAGAGAGTAAAGAGACCAGTGTTGAATAACTATGCTCTGAATGATCTCACATCATTTGCTGATCAGCTACTCCAGCATTCAAAAAAAGTATGATTTTGGTCAGGCCCAGATTTAGTTGAGTGCTTAGATTTTGATGTGTGCTCATGATTTATTGGATTATCCTACACTGCTTCAGTCTTCAGTTTGTGTAATTTGTGAGTGAGATGCCATGTTGGTCACAGGAGAACGTGTCATTGACAAACTCTGTGTGTGTGTGTGTGTGTGTGTACACATGGGCGCATATCTGTGTATGTGCATGCTTTCTCCCTTTTACATAAAAAGAGATTCTAGATATGGTGGAGCTTCCAGTGTTTTCTTTTAGTGAAGAAGACGAACTGTTGCTAGCTGTGGATACAACCAGACAAAAGGAAAAGTGATTGGACCAACTTTGGGGGGTGGTGAGCTGCTGTACTAGGCAAGAACACAGTGTTTACATGTAAAATTGGCCTCAGCCTGAGTGTCTGCCTACCCAGCTCTAGAGGCTGGTATAGTTGTGAGCCTCCTGTTCCCTCTGGCTACTTATGACTCAGGTCACCACCCAGCTTATATGCCCGTTCCTGGGGCTGGGTGTGATGCACAGGCCCAGGATCATATGCTAAGCTCACTGACTGACCCAGGATCTGGCCCATGGCAGTGGCCTCATTAACCGGGGAGTGACAACATCCTGTGAATCTGAACTTCTTGGTGCACATTTTCTGAAAAGGGAAAGCAAGAGGGATGGGGGTTCGGAGACACTTCTGTGTGCCATAGACCAAGTCTGCTAAGATACTTGAAGGCATCATCTTGTTTTTTACTGATACTAACCTCACTCTGCCCTTCCCCTCAGAGGCAGGTAGCCCCAGGTTCCACTGACCTACAGTTTCTCTGTGGGACTGTTCTCCAGCAGTTATCCCCATGGAGAACTTCAAAGCTCTATGAACTTAATGTGTGGACGTTGAAAACTGGAAGACAAGCCAGCATCGTCCTCAGCATGATCCAGGCTGGCATCACAGCTCATACTGCGCTGTCTGAGTCCTTGGGACAGGGGAAAGGATTCTGTCGTTGTCTCTCTGCATCATTTGGTTAAGTAACTGGTCTACTGTCCCTGCCCTAGACACCCCTGAGGGCCACTTGGACACTGGAGTATAGGCACAGTCAACTTTTCTGGTGTTTCCACATACACGACTACATGACTCTCTCACTGGAATGGAAGCATCTCTCAGACGTGGCTCACTGCTTTCCTTAGAGATGGCGGGATCTGATCATTTTATGGCTTCTATGGCCAGTCATCTGGACACTGTGGCAGGGAATGAAGGAAGCCAACTTGCTGCAGTGGCATTAATCAACTAACCCGGTGTTCACAATCACACCGGTCTCTAGGGATGGGTAGCGGATGGGTAGGCAGAGATGCATGCTGAGGCCAAATCTAAAGGCAAGAGCTTTTCTTCCCTAATGCACCACACACACACACACACACACACACACACACACACACACACACACACACACAATCTCTTTCCTTACGTCTCGTTGTAAAGACATGCCAGAAATGTCTCCTACATGGCCAGTGTCTGGCACGGTTCTGGAATCCTCTGTGAAGAAAGCTGGGGAAGTGAGTGGATAAGGAGGTGGGAATCCTTGGTGTCACATCCTCTCATGATTTCTACTAGGTCACTAGGAAAGAACATAAAATAAGAACATGAGAGAGCTGGTAAGAACTCTCAGCAGGTAAAGGCTTCCTACTGAGCTTGATAACCTGAGCCGGACCTCCTGGGGTCAAATGATAAAAAGAAAGAAGTAGCTATGATTTATACATGGATGCCCATGGCATGTGTGCATGCACACACACACACACACACACACACACACACATTGTACCTGTGCATATACATACCTGCATATGCACAAAATAAATAACTGTAATTAAACTTTTAAAAAAATTTTCAAGAAAAAAAGAATAAAATTAGAGAGCACAGCACCTGAACACAAGTCAAAAAGCTATAGGTTTGTTTATCTGCTAAGAAGCACCGTAGGACACACAGATGGTTCTTGTGAGATATATAGAGAAATCATTCTTGCTAGAATGCGCCTCGAAGGTAGACATTGATACATCAGAAGGTTTCTCTGGCATGAGTTCTCAGGATGACTTTGTTGGAGTGGGCACTCCCATGGAGACCTTGTTGGAGTGGGCACTCCTATGTTTGATGGTCTGCATCCTCAGGATTGAGATTTGGCATAGGCCCTTGGCAGGTATAGAGAGACAGGTAAAGCGGGGACCGTGAAGGAGCAGAGCAACATCAAAAGCAGTTGTTGATAAATGATTCCCAGAGGTGTGCTTCAAAACTGCCTTTGTTTGCATTGAAGGGTGGCTGTGGGAATTCTAACTAGTGCAACACTCTTAGAAAACAATTCACAAATATTTAGCAAGAGCCTTGCAAACAGTCAAGTCCTTTGAAGTAGTGGTGGTTTTTGTAGGGGCCAACTGTAGATGTTAATCATTTAGGTATACATTTCTTTTTTTTTTTAATTTTCTATATTTTTTATTTACATTCCCAATGGTTTCCCCATACATTTCAACATTACTGAGTATATCAGAAAATAAAATTATGCTGGTCATTGTGGAACATGCCTGTAATCTTAGCACTTGGGAAACTGAAACAGGAGGATTGCCAGTTTGAGATCAGCTTGGCCTACAGAGATAGTTCCAAGCCAGTGTGACCCCATTTAGAAATTTAAATTGATTTAAATACTATTTATAGGGGAATGGTTAAATAGATTTTGTATATTACACAGCCACTGGAAATTTAGTCTCTAAAGGCCAATCTTGTAACTGAGTCTCATGAAATAACATTAAGGGGGAAAACATGATACAATTAAGCCTTCTATAATGCACAAAGAAAAAAAACAGAAAGGATTCTACCAAAATGCTAGCTGTAGCTGTATTGGGAAAATGAAACAAGATTTGCTTTATTATTTTTTTTCCTATGCATACACATTTTTTAGAGTTTCCCTAATGAGCATTTATTACTTCTGAAATTGAAAAATTTTTTTGAGAAATGTTTTAAGATCCTGGGTATTTTAAATACAAAGGTATTTTAAGAGTCCAGTGTCCTGTCCATACCAGGCATCCAGGTAAGTGGCAGATTCATTCAGTAGCAAGGTGGCCTTTTTCTGAGTTGGTCACCGTGTTTGTTTGGTGGCTCAGCTGTCTTATGTCACATAATACAAATGAGACTTGAGGGATGGAACGTGAAGGGGGCTATAAGCTGAGCCTTCCCTCACTGCTGAGCTGAGTGAAATAGCCAACAGCATTCAGTAGTTTGGTCTAAGGATGATGGGAACAAACTGCATGGGAAAAATAATTGTCTTTAAAGATGTGTATTCCCTGGACTTGGGGAGATCACTCCTTGGCCAGTGTGACAATTGGAGTTTGGTTCCTAAGAGCTCCACATAAATCATAGATGGACATGGTGGCCTCTTTGTGATTTCAGCACCACAAATCAGAGGCAGAGAACCCTGAAAGTAAGCTGGCTCGCTTGACTTGATTACTCGTTAGCTCTGGATTCAACTGAAAGACGCTGTCTCAAAGAATAAGGTGGAGAGTAATGGAGGAACAACCAACTTCAACCTTGGGCCTCCATACACATACCCATGTGCCTATATGTGAACATGCATACACATAACAAACAGATACACATGCAAAACCAAACAAACAAAAAAATTGCATAACCATCTAGGGATAAGACACTTATACATAGACACCCAAAACAGTTCATGAGTGTGATAACATGCATCTACATTTGTGTATATGTGTATTTGGATGTATGCATGTATGTGACACATACATATACAGATATGTGCACTCACAAGTGCACACTGTGAGCACCTTCGAATGTATTGGTAGCTTGGACAATAGTTAATCCTTGTGCAATGGAAAATAAGCACTTATTATATGGTGTTAGCAGCATTGTCTTTAAACACAAAGGACAGCATAGCATTGCAGTCCATTTTGATAGCGATAACAATGATTGCAGACCATGTCAATACTCTCTCTTTTATTAATGAGCTGATGCTGTTGCAATCTCCCTTGGCGAAATGCCACACATAGCAATGTTAAAGTCTTCGGCCCTTTGCCAAAGTTGACTATGCATGCTTAACTTGAGAGGCTAGTGATTGGATTTTCTGTTTGGTTCTCACCCAGGTCCCTCCAGTTGAGTTTGAACAGCCTGTCTCCTTTGATCCAGGCAGAGACTGACCATGCCACAGGATGCTCCTAAAGCTGACACGATGCGGAGCTCCTGTGTCTGCATCGTGTGTCTCAGCTGCTCAAATATTACCCAGACAGGCAAGGCAAACAAGCTTAAGAAGCCGGTGTTCCGGCCTGGGTCACTGGTTCAGACCCTGGAGACTAGTAGTGCTTTTGGCTCCCTCTCGAAGCTGCTTTTCCCAGGGGCTTCTGGGGAAGAAGGACAAATGCCACACTTCATTAGAGAGCATGTCTAGTGTCTGCCCCTATGTCCCCAGGAGAGCCCCTGGCTTCCTTCTCTTCCCATCACTTGCAGCCTTTTTCTTTTCTTTTATCGTCCTGGAAGAAGGCGAATAGATATAAATGTGAACAATTGGTTGAGAAAGCCCTGGCTGGCTAACCGGTTCTGGAGGGAATTAGGAGGCCCCCGGAAGACAGAGGGGGATGGCTTCTATGATGGCCCCTCTGGCTACTGTTCTGGAGGGGTGACAGGTTGCAAGGGGAATCTGGTGCCCAGTGACCCAAGGCCTTGCTTGGGGCTCCTGGGATTTGCCTTAGACCTGTGCCAATGCTGTAGGGGCCTGGAAGTCTCTTTTTCTTCTGATCTGATTTGGATTACACCAGGCATGATGTCTCTGCTTACTTCAAAGTATGGCAGTATTCTGAAGTGGAATGTGGGCTTGTGGCTAAATTCTTGGCTTTATTAAAATCTAGGACAAAGGTTACTAGGCTGTGTTCTTCACAATTATGTCACTAGATAGTAAATAGTTTATAAATGATTCTCTGCTTAAATACCTTTCTCTGTGTCTCTGTCTGTCCCACCCCCTAATTCTAATCTTCATTCCTGCATGTTAGATTTATAATCCCAAGCCGTCTCATCCAATTTGAGAAATGTTATATAGCCTCCTTTCTGAAAGTCACTATACATTCAATTTTTATATTAAATAAAATATTTAATAAATTTAATAGTTTAATTTTTTTTTAGTTTTTGAGATTGCAATTACAGCATTTGTTTGCCCTTTCCCTTTCTCCCTATAAATCCTTCTATATACACTCCTTATCTCTTTCAAATTCATCTTTCTTTTTCTGCGATTTTTTTATTTCTTTGTCTCTGTGTGTCTCTATCTCTCTGTCTCTTTGTTTCTCCCTCTCCTCTCTTCCTCCTCCTCCTCCTTCTCTTCCTCCTCCTCCTCTTCTTCTTCTTCTTCTTCTTCTTCGTCTTCTTCCTCCTCTTCTTCTTCTTCTTCTTCTCTCTCTCTCTCTCTCTCTCTCTCTCTCTCTCTCTCTCTCTCTCTCTCTCTCTCTCTCTCTGTTGTATCTGAATATATAAATATCACCTACTCAATCCCTATAATGTTACTCATATGTATATATTTTAGGGCTGACCATTTGGATTGGATAACAAATTGATGTGCTCTTCCCTGGGGAAGGCATTTCTTCTTTTCTCAGCATTCCCTGGTTGCCTGTCAGTCTAAGACTGAGGCCTCCTGAACTTTCCCCTATCTATGTTGGCAAATCCACTGGTGTCATCATGGTTCAGGTCTTGGTAGGCAGCCATGTTGGTAAGACTTCATGGATGTAGCTTCTGACATTTCTAGGAGACACAACCTCGCAGCAAACTTCCTTTTCCTCTGGCTCTTACAGTCGTTTTGCCTTTTCTTCTGCAATGATCTCTGAGCTTTCGGTGAAGGAGTTTGGTTGTATTCATTGGGATTGGGCTTCTCAGTTCTGCATTCTGATCGGTTGTGTTTCTCTGTAATGGTCTCCAACTGTTACAAAAAGAAGTGTCCCTGATTGGGGGGGGGGTTGGGAGGACTACACTTATCTCTGGGCATAGGGATTAAGTATTTAGAATGCAGTTAGAGATTGTGCTGTTTCAGTAAAGTTGTAGGTTTTTTTCCAAAATCTCAAACTACACTAGCCCCAGGTAGCTGGCTAGGTTTCCAGTGCCAGGCATAATTTTCTGTTTGTTAAGTGGGACTTGGAGAGCTGTGGGATACTGCCGAGATACCCATGTCTGTATTGTAACCTTAGGGTTATTTTGCCATGCTGGTCATTGCTGTAGTTCACAGTCATCATAGCTGGTTAAGATTATTGACTGCCTCCTCCCTTTGGAAGCTTGCATGAGGCCTTCTAGTACCACGAAAGCTAGTCCTCAGGAAAGGGGCTTTCAGGTCAGATCCAGCTTGAGACCACTGGGTGTCCTGTTTCAAAAGCATGGTATCTTCAACAACAGAGACTTTCCTTCTTCTGCTGTGGGTTAACTAAGGGAAGTAGCATAGCCAACAATATTTTTGGAGTCTCTTTGATAAATCCGGTCAACAATTCAAAAGAGGACTTCTCATACCCAGTGTGTGTGTATTTGTTAGTCAGTGGCTCTTGGGTGGAGTTTGTCAGCCTAGACAGAAAAAAATTCATTAAAAATACACACACACACACACACACACACACACACACACACACACACACACAAAACGTAGCTGGATAGGACTATTGGAATACACACATGTAGAGTGTCAGTACGTGTGTACACTGACAGGTATGACTGTCTTCAGACATGCTGTTTTTACCCCCTTCCTGCTTATGTATTTAACTACTGCCCCTCCTTAACTAAAGTCCCCCCCCTGCTCCCCATTTTCCTGATTGGGTCACTTGTACCCTGCTATTCTCCTAACTATAGACTCTTTGCTTGCATTTGAGTAGTCCAAATGTGTTTGACTATGAGACTGCAGTTTGGATCACCTTAAATTATGTTTCCTTTTTTTTTTCACTGTGAGGGGCGTTAATTTGAGTTCCCAACTAAGAGACATGTTAGGGTGTATAGCTCTTCTCCTCACTGTATATCTTCAAGAAGACATAGGGACTTCAATAAGACTACAGATACGACTTTTATTCCCAAATTAAGCTTCCTCCTGCTAGGTTGAAACTTTGCAGGAGGACTCTCCAAGTCTCTATTTCTCCATCACTATCAAGGATAAAAGTCAAACAAGCAAGGTCTTAGTTGGAACCTGCTCTTGCAGGTGACATGCACAGCACGTGCTTGCAATATAGCAGTTATTCCAAGCCACTGTGTAGAAAGTTATTATAACACAAACTCTCGCAGGCAAACTTACCTTGTTGCTCAAAGGATTTGAATTCATCTTGGAAACACAAGCCTTCAACTTAGACTTAGGTTTCCACAATTTTCCTATGACCCGATCTCCTGCCCAGCCCTTAACCTTGGCAGTGGGAAGTTCTGCCTGGTAACTTCCTTATTCACTGGGGTTGAACCAAGGTCGCTCCCGTTAAGACATAGCTCCGGAGACAGCCACTTTAACATCACCTGAGGTCTTGGTTAAACATACATATGCATTCAAGAATTCTAGCTGGGCATGGTGACTCTGGCCTCTTCTTCTGGTAGTTGGGAGGCTGAGGCAGGAGAATCACCTTGAGTTTGAGGCTGACCTGGGGTACATAGTGAGTTCCAGTTTGGGCTATAGAATTAGACCCAGTCTCAAACATGACGCACTCTAGGTAGGCACACACACACACACACACTGGGAGAGGTGTGCAGAGTGTGTGTGTATGTGTGTGTGTGTGTGTGTGTGTGTGTGTATGCATGCATGTACAATATATTGGTTACCTTACACCTACCCTTTCTCCTTGTACACTTTTCCAGGATGGCATACTATTTCCTGTGATTCTGCAATGCAGTGAGGTTGTTTAAAATCAGGATTATGAAACTTTTTGAAGCTGACAGCTGTCCATACCTGAGCCTCAGCCCTGGATGTGAAATACCACATCTTATATGCTCCCTCTGTGGATCTTTGCAAAGTTCTGGGCAGTTTCTGTGGTACCACCCATCTGTGCTTGGCACCAGGGATTAAGCCAAGAAGACTGTGCTATTGCAAGGGAGAAAAAACCCAAGCTCTCTGGGGGAGGCATGCTAGATAAATATGCCTCCTCGTTATCACCATGGGGCCTGGAGCTGCCCTTCACACATGACCACAGCACTGCAAATTCCACAGGCACCTCTCCATGGGGAGTTGGGCAATGGATAACAACTGTCAGGAGGATTTTTTCTTTGGTATTTTGGTTCATTAAAAAAGTTATCTGTAGTTCCCAGAAGTCCCAAAAGGATGGTCTGTTTTACTCCCGGAATCCCATCTGGGGCCAGTTTCAGTGACTTCTGCCCAATCCTCAGCTGGAAGTCAGCCAGGACCATGACATTACTCGGTGAACCCTGCCTTGGAGTGTGAGGGCAGGGAGTAGAAAGGGTGGTGTCTGGGTTCAAGATCATGTCAGCCAGTAGGAAACACCAGATTTGAATTGAATACCTGGTCACAACCTCTAAAGGTCTTGGTATCTGTTGATATTGTGGAGACTAAGCAAGCTAAGCATTTCAATAGTGTCTTCCATTGCTTATGAAAGCAGCTGTCACTGGATGAGCTACATTCCAGGGTTCTGGAAGTGTGAGCTTTTTAGAGTACTGTCACTGGTCGATTGTGACCTTGGGCAAGACTGGGTCTTCATTACAAGTTAGTTCTTCCCTTTCAGAAAACTTGTTTTGACTGACACTGACCAAGCTTGTTGCAGAGGAGATGCACAGCCTCTCTTCTCAAAGATCACACAGTTGAGAGACAGAGATGTCTCTAAGACCACAGAGGACACAGAGACCTGAGCACTCAGAGCAAATCCTTCCATGGAGCATGGAGGTTGGCACAAAGTCCCGGGGATGCTAGAAGACAGAGCCACAGATGTTAGAGTGCAACTTTTTAAACAAGGCATTGAGATGCTATTTCCATTTTTCCTTTCCTTCCTGGGGTTTTACAAAAGCCAGGACATATCAACCAAGCTGTAGCTGTTCTGTAGCCCAGGCATCTGGCAGCCCTAGTTAAAGAGAACTTGGACACCAAACGGGGTGGCTATCTGTTATAAACAAGAGAGAATGCTCGCATCAGTACTTTTAGACCAGAGGCTAGGTGCCTGTGTAAGGATTGTGTTGGCTACCAAGTTGGTTTAAAGTAAACTAAAGCTCAACAATTAATGCAGTTATGGACAGAATTTTGAACTTCAGCGGTTCAAACACTATCCAAAGTGGCAGGTGGTATATCTATAATATATAAATCATCCCCATTCCATCTCATTAAATATCATTTTATTTTACATTTTTTGAGACAAAGTCTCACTCTGTAGTTCAGGCTGGCCACCAACTCATAATAGTCTTCATGCCTCAGCTTCCCAAGTGATGAAATTATAGGAGTCACTGTGTCCAGCTAGACATTGTTTTTGCACAAAATTTCTGAGACCCAGAAAAGTTAGCCCAAGTTAATATTTACCTTGGCTATTTTCCACAAAACTTCTTAAAATTTTTTGGAGACTAGGGAAAGGCAAGAATGCAAGAACACTGCTCACGTAACAGGCTGGTCAGAGTCCTGAGACATTTTGTGGCCATAGAGGAGTTGGAAGAGTCTTAAACATGGCATGCCTCACACCCCCCTCCCCACTCACACTCCTTCTATGGGAGTAGCCAACAGTAACCAGGAACTCGGTCATTTCTCAGAGTACTCTCCAGCCTGTGTCAGGGGTGATAAGGGGGTAGAGCCTTGAATTAAATACCCCACTCTTCTCCACAGCACATCTCCAATTCTGAAATGGTCACAATAACCATTTCCACGGCTTCAGAACACTAGACAGGTGGCATGGGAGAGAAAACCACTTCCACTCCATGAGGCAATGAGCCTATAACAATTAACACCACTCCCAGGCGCTGGCAGGACTGCCGAGTCTAACATAGATGCTTCTAGAAACGCAATAATCAGGGAACCTAAAGAGAGCTTTCACCAGAGCCCATGATGGGAGGCCGTGAGGATGGAGTCTCCAAGAGGCAGCATATACCCTGTCTCCTGATATCCAGAGGAGAAGTACCCTGTTAGCACAAGTGGGAGGTCACTCCTAAGGCCCCTCAGGCAGCTCTCACGCCAAAGCCTGGGCCTCCTCCTCTCCACATCCAATGGCCGTTTACACTGCCCAGGTGGTGCTGTTTTCTTTTTGCCATTCTAGACTGCATTGTTGTGTTGTGGGAAGCTGTGCTTCTGTGGAGACATTACCCCCTTTCTTTGCTCCACTCAGCCGCGGCCTCTCCCACTCCAATCAGGGTTGCCAGCGCCTCTTCCTGCTCACAGAAGGCTCCTGGAGAGCAAAGTGCTTCTCAAGTAGAAAGCAAAATGGCTGTGAGATGTGCTGGTGGCCACAAGGGCAGCTAGGAAATCAAATGGTCTTCCCTGATACACAGCAAATAACTGAGGGGGTAGGGCCCTCAGTGGGTATCAGGATCGGGAGAGGCTGATTCGATGAGGCAGACACTGTATACAGGAGAGGACAAGAGACTGAACCCCGGGCTTGAGGCTGGGCCCATCTGTGGGTGCTTCTCAGTGAGATTCATGAAAAGGAGACAGAGAAGGAGTTAATCACTTCAATTTTCTTTTTCCAGTGAGAAAGAAATCAATAAATGAATGGTTGGTTGGTTTATTTTATTTTATTCATTTTATTTTATGGCATGATGTCATGTATCTCAGGCTGTCTTTGAACTTGCTATGTAGCATGTACATGTAGTGAAGTGAGGAGTGAGGTGCTGGTGACGTAACACAGTGCCTTACGCATGCTAAGTAAGCACTCTATTGACTGTGTTATATCACTAGCCCTGTACCTCAAATTTTAACCTGTCATAGGGAGTGATTTCCGCCCCCTCCCCCACTCTTAGATCCTCCTTTTCCTTCATTCCCCCTTCTTTTGGAACTTAAAGAAGCCTGGGTAGGGAAGCTTTGGTCTTATCAGAGAACATATTCGGCCTGTGCTGTTCTCTGAGAATCTATGGGCCCGAAGCAAAGGGCGTTTGGCTTAGAAAAATGTTCCTCAGGATTGAGATCATTTGAAGCAATTTTGGTAGGAAGATGAGAGAATTTATTTATTTGGGGATCTGCTTCTTTTCCAGCTGGTCCCAGTAAGCAAGACTAGTAAGCTATTTTATAGCATAAATATTTCATATTTGACAGCTTTTTCTAAATGACGAGGTGGGGGGAGGGAGGGAGGGAGAGAGAGAGAGAGAGAGAGAGAGAGAGAGAGCAAACATTTTCCATTGTCTCATAGAGAATATCTGGGGAATATAGTGTAGGTTTTTCCCCCTGAGTTTTGTTTTTTACAAAATTCATGAGGCTTGCAGAGAAGTTTTTGCTAGCATTCATGTTTGATGAAGACAGCAATGCAGGCAAGAGAACTTTCATAAACAAGCATCGCCAGAGGCACCTGCAGGGCTTCCCACGACTTGCAGGGAGGCGATTGGCCTGCCTCCGCTGAGGTGGACAAGGCAGAACAGCGGAGAGACCCAGGGAAGCATCTGGAAGCCTCAGGGCAGGTAGGCTAGGTTACCTTATGCTCAGCCTGTGTCCTTTCTAGCAGTCTTGGAGGCAATTTCTTCTGATTCCAAATCTTGACCAAAGCCACAGGAAGGATGGGATGGATGGAATTATAGTTCATGGTTGCCGACTCCCTTGTAGGATGGAACTGTTGAGGGGCTGGGATATCTCTTCTGCCTTCCCAGTAGCTGATCAGTCCCCAAGGAATGGTTAATATGGAGCAAATCTCTTCCTGGTAGCAGACATTTAATAGCTGAATTTATTTTTCATGTGGTTATTTCTTGCTGTAAGTGCCTTGCCTAACATTGTTGATTTTATTTTTGAAGTTTGAAGGACCCTCAAAATACACCCTTTAAGGGAAAGTATTCAGGAAAGCTGAGTCGGGTGTAAATGAGGAGAAAGAGCTACTTACTTGGGAAGCAGGGGGTTCTGGGACTTATTTAGCATCAAGCCCCTGCATGGAGTACCGCAAATGCAGAGAAGAGCATCCTCCCTCCCATGTCCTTGGCTGGTTGGGTAATTTCTTTTAGCGTATAAACTGCATAGATTCTTTAGCAAAGTTTGTCTAGCCCCAGGGCCCGTGTCAACACACTTGCCGGTTGTAGATAGCACCTCTCTGTGTCTTTCTGCTTCCTTCGATTTTCAAACCTCTGTCCACAGCATCTTTACCTATCCTCTTCCCCATCCTAGCAGCTCCTTCTCAATTCAGATATCACCTCCCATGGGAAGCTGTCTTTGATCTAGTCTATCGATTCTCAGCCTGCAAGTCGTAACCCCTTTGGGGGGTCAAACCACCCTTTTCACAAGGATCACATATCAGATATCCTGCATATCAGATATGTACTTTATGATTCATAACTGTAGCAAAATTACAGTTGTGAGGTAGCAACAAGATAGTTTATGGTTCGGGGTCACCACAACATGAGCAACTGTATTAAACTGTCCTAACATTAGGAAGGTTGAGAACCACTGATGTACTCTGCCCTTTCTTCTCACCCCTGAGCAGACCAAATCCTTCTGGTCCTTCTGGTCCTTCTAGCATGCCTACACTGGAAAATGCTATGGTTATTTAACCTGCTGTCTGCCATTCTTACTGGATTCTGTGTTGGGTAACCACAAATGTGCATACAATATGGATACTCCTCAAGTTCTGATGGGGTTATGTACTGACAAACCCATTATAAGTTGAACAGATCATGAGTCTCAAAAATGCATCCATTATAACTAATCTATTACCTCCCCCTGCTTAGCTTAGCCACTTAAACATACTCAGAGCACTTACCTTAGCCTGCAGTGGAGCAACGTCCCTTAACACGCAGCCCATTTGATAACGTGTTGCCTACCTAGAGTGATTTATTGACTGCCCTGCTGAAAATGATGAGCAGAATGCTTGTGTGGGTGAGCTTTGACACCAAGTCCAGGAATACTAAGTTAAAGGAAGTGGGGGTTTCGGGGTATTTTTTTAATGAATGTAGTGTGATGCCCACAAAGCCTAATCTGTGAGGCATTGTCCTTCAGTGTCTAGGGGTTCTTCTACTTTAGGAGGGACAGCCAGACTTCTGTACCCTAAGGAAGAAGACTGTCTTTGTGACTTTAACTATGCTGTATGAAATCCTTCCAAGAGTTGAGTCAGGGTAGAATTGGTGGTGGTTTAGACCTCTGGAGAATACTGAAAGGCAAGGAGATGACATGCTTCTCAGAGCACACCTTGTCACATGGGCACTGAGAGGTCCCCACGCCCACCTGAGTCCCTATCTGACCAGGTTCTCTCATACCATCCTCTCAATTGGGCCTCTACTGGGAAACACTCATTGAGTGGGGACTAGAGATGGCCTATACCAGAAGTCTAGTGACAATCTGAAAAGGAGAGGGTGACAACCATGTCATTGCTGGGCTTTTCTCCCACACACTTAATATCTCTCCCCAACTCCCACTCTTCTTTCCTCCCCTGAACATGGACAGGAAACTTGTTTCAAGGCAGCAAAGATAATCGTAGTGACTATCGACTACCAAAATTACACTTTTCCTCTATAGATCTCCTTTTGGTGGATTTGGGAGAATGTCTCCTTGCATTGATAAAGAATTGCCAGATAAAAATTACATGCTCCATGTTAATACAAGGGGCTTCATGCAGACTTACAGCAGTCACAGTATTTCTGTTTGTCTTGGGAACATAGGTAGTGTATATGGAGTATGGAATAGCTAGAAGCTGTGTTTATATTCCAAGGGTTTGGCAAGATACTCCTTCGGCAATCGTGGAGGAAGAACCCAGCACCAATATCAATTTCCACAGCTCACTATGGCTATGGGTGTGTTTATCTTTACAGATTTCTGATGGATGCATTCTGATACCCACCAGTGACTTCTAATTATCAGCTTCTAACCCCCAACTTCCCTCCAGCTCACACGGGCTCAGACTTGGCATCTATCAGCAGCTTCCTTTAACATCCCCCTTGTTTTGAGAAGGTATCTGACATGAAATATTAAGGCTCAGTGGATCATCCCCTCAGAACTGAGATTGAGACCCCCCAGATAGAATTGCATGTGACAGGAGAGATGAATTCATCAAAATCAACAGCACCTAATGAACACAACGTCCGGGTGCTAATGGGAACCTTAAGGAGTTAGGCGTGGAGTGAAGGCTCCAAGGCTTTCAAATGCAGATGTCCCCTAATAAATCACATGTTGAAACTCATCGCTTACTCCTTGGGTCCACTTTTAATGAAGACCGTGGTGAGCTTGCTTCTCAGCTAGGGAATGAACGGGGAGCAAAGCTGCCATCTTCATTCAGCCCTAGTAGGCCTGGAATGTCTCATGATCGTTCTCCGATGTTCAGTGGCTGCATGGTGCTGGGCGGGCAGCTCTGCAATCAATCCCAGCTGCTGAACTGAGGGACGGGGGCCCTGTCACCTGAGCCTCAGGTTGGAATCATCTCTCATATCCCCATTAAACCCTGCCCCCCTACCACATGGGAGAATTTACAGAGGAAAATGTGATTTTATTAAAGTCAGGGGACCTCCTTGACAGAACAGAAAGCCTAATAAGATCTATGTGGCTTTCTTATCTTGAATGAAACTTTCCATTTTTCGCAGAGTCCTTTACATTGGTGCTGCTGCTTTGTGTCTCCATTTCCATGGGTGCCTCATTATTTGCTTAAAAAAATGCCAAAAAGCAGTTAGTAGCCAAACGATCCAACAGCTTTTCCCCTCTAATGAAGGCCCAGTGGCTTAGACTACATGTGTTTTAATGTCTGAACACAGTGACTTCAAAAGGTATGTGAGCGTCCTTATAGCTGTGTGATCTGGATTTCGAGGAGGGGGTGGAAAAAAAGGCAGGTCCGACAAATGGGAATATCTGTGTCTTTTATACCAAGAGAAACCTGTGTCCAGGCAGGCCCAATCTAGCCTCTTGTGGTGCTGTCTGGTGGTCTCAAAGTACTTTAAGCATATCTACAATTAAGGAGAAACGGCCTGACCATAGCACCCTGTATGGAAGGCAACAGGTACCCACTTTATCTTTCCTTGCTTCCCTTTAAATTTGTCTAAGCCTTGCAGAGAACATTGTGGGACTGGGCTGGGCCAATCACTGGGCATCAGCAGCTAGTTTTTTCTGGAATCTCTGCACTATGACTGAAGAGGAATTCATCTAGATTCGCATGGAGAGTCAGGTTACATTGCCTGCTTTACGAATTCTCATTTCTTTCCATTGCCTAGCCACACCGTGCTCTAACAACTTGCGAAACTCAGTACTCTTGCCTGTGTCGAGTGGGAGAGTGGAATGTTGATAATGACATTTACCAACTGCATTGTATTTTGAAGATTAATGGAGATAATGCATGCTTAACCCTTAGAAAGTGCTCAGTGTTCCATCATTGGCATCACACAAAAGCATCTTATCATTTTACTGGTCAGCGCTTCAGAAACACCAATTTCTGTAGCACTTTTGGATCTCTATGCCAGACCCTCTGCCAAGCCCACAGATAAAGCTTATCTTCTTCATAGCTCTGTCCATTTATAGGTAAGAATGTTGACGCTTTTAGAAACTATACAGCATCACGCAGTGTGTGTGAGAGCCTGAATTTCATCCACCAGATGCTTATCCAGTGACTCCTGTGGGCCAGATACTCTCCTGGTGCTGAATTTATTCTAAAAGCCACATTTCCAATTCATCCTTAGTGTTTCCAGGATTAAAATAGTGACAGGGTGAACATATGTCCTGCTATAGGAGGCTTCAAATCATAGAACAGGCACACTGGTTGACTTAGAGACTACCCTTCCAGGATGGAACCTGGCTACAGTTGCAAAGATTATGCCACAAAGAGGAGAGATCTTCCCTGACCCATCCTAGCACACCAGAGAACCCCAATCCACTACTCTGGAGGAAAAAAAAACAAGTTTCTATAATGAAGAAAGAATGGGTAGTGTCCAAGTTAACTCTTCTATTGCTGTGAAGAGACACCATGGCCAACTAAAGAAAGCATTTAATGAGGGTTTACATACAGTTTCAGAGGGTAAGCTCTTGATAATTATAGTGGAAAACATGACAGTGGGTAAACAGGCACGGCATTGGAGCAGTAGCTGAGAGCTTTGCACCCTTACCTGAAAGGCCGGGAGGAAGGAGGAAGAGAGGAAAGGAAGGAGAGAGAGAGAGAGAGAGAGAGAGAGAGAGAGAGAGAGAGAGAGAGAGAGAGAGAGAGAGCGCTGTGAGACTGGGAAAGGTATGGGCTTTTGAAACCTAAAAGCCCATTCCCAGTGGCACAGTTCCTCCAATAAGGCCACACCTACTCCAACAAGGCCACACCTCCTAATCCTTCTCAAACAATTTCACTAACTAGGGACCAAGCATTTGACTATATGAGCCTATGGTGGACATTCCCATTCACACTACCACCCTTGGTTGAAGAGGGCAGCAGCTACACCATGTACAGGATTGGCGTGGTGCATTTCATTTCAGGGATTTTTAAAAATCCCTGGAGAGTTTTAGATTAGTAGACTGCTTGATGTTATCATCTCTCGCTTGGCTTTGTTCTCCTCCTTTAGGGTTGGGAAATTTACTCTCTCTGCTGTCAGAAACTGTTTCTGTTCATTACCCTGTTGTAGCATGCTACGTGGCATAAGCTTTTCCTAAAGTATCATGAGCATGGTAATGGGCAACATGAGGAGGAGTGAACTGAATGATAAAATCCAGGCTGCAACTAGAGTCAAGCAAATGTCCATTCAGAGATGATAACCAATGATCAAAAACCAGAGCACAGAACACTCATCAAAAGTTCATAACTTTGGTCCTGGGAAGCCTGAAAGATATTTTCATATCTATCTAAACTTGCTTCCCAAGCCAGGTTTTCCTAAGGTTATATCTCAGTAGTCTGTTAATGGACCCAGATCCTCTTCAGGATCAGGGGATGGACCAGACTCTCTGTGTGAGTAAGGAAAGTGATCAGAAATTCTATCATAGGCCATGATGAGGGCTGTCCTGTCCCTGGGACCACTGCTTTAGTTCCTTTCTTCTAGGTGTTGTGACATTCTCTTGCTCTTGTACTTCTGCACATGGTATTTTGAGTGACACCCTATCTCTAAGTTCCCCTGAGACTCTGAGAGGAGAATTAAGTCTCCTAGGGCTCCCTTGGTGAGCTCTGTTTGACCATGTGCTCTCACATCTCTCACATTGGAGAGGTTCTGAGGTCCTGGTGAGGACTCCAGGACCCATTTCCTGTCAGGGAGGTGCATGGACAGCTGTCAGACCCTAGAGGACACAGAGAGAAGTAGAGATGTTGAGGCTTCTTACTTGGAGGGTGTCTAGGAAATAAATACATGTTATGCTCTGGGAAAGCTTTCTGGCTAATTCTTCCTTGCATGCCCAGGGTTTACTCCCAAGGTCTTCCACCCATCTTTCCACCCTTCTTGTACACAAGGCCAAAGAGTGTCATCAAAGCTTTAGAAAGACCATATCCCAAGGGGCTGGAGAGATGGGTCAGCGGTCTAGAGCATTGACTGCTCTTCCAGAGGTCCTGAGTTCAATTCCCAGCAACCATCTGGTGACTCACAACCATCTGAAATAGGGATCCGATGCCCTCTTCTGATGTGTCTAAAGACAGTGGCGACAGTGTACTCACATACATAAAATAAAAAAATAAATCTTTTTTTTAAAGGAAAGAAAGACCATATCCCAGCTGAGAAATCACTTAACTCTGGCTCCGAGGCCCCCTTGTCACTCCTGCAGGCTGCTGTCTTCTACCCTGTAACCTCAGGCCAGGCTCTCAGGTCAGAGACCCCACCTAGGAGAGGTGGACTTAGGAATAAAGTCTCTGTGTCTCTTACATCCCACTTTCCAATAGGGAGAGGTTCAGGAGGGAGAACAGCCATTCTTATTTTGTCTCTTCAGCCTTAGATGATTGTGCTCTCTTGCAGAGGTGCCAAGCTTCTGCTTGCTGTCTGGAACCACACAGCACATCACCTGTTTAAACAGTACCTACTGCTTAGGGGGCTGTACTGGACATATTAGGTAGGCATCAATATCAGTCCTTTCTAGAACACCTATAAAAACACACTTTCTTTGATGAGCCTGTTATTGGCAGAGATGGTTTCCAAGCAGTCACAAAATGCCTGCCTGTCAGCTGAGGCTTCAGCAGGATATTTTCCTGTTGACACTGACTATCAGGGCCTCGCTTTGGGGTATATATTATACCCATGGGAACTCTCGTTGCCTTCCACACAGCTCCCTGGCTTCCTCCATTAGCAGAGCCCATGCAATCATTATCCTGCCCCCTTGGAAGGCTCCTCAGGTTTGTGACCAGATAATAGGAGCCATCGACCCTGCTCTCAGTCTCTCTGTTCTCCCCAGGCCTGGGGAGCTCTCTGCTCACTTCATCTTTGTCTCCAGGAAGCCATGTCCTGTCAATTTGCTGAGAAGGGAAAATATGCTTATGATATCAGCAAGGGGTCTGCTGATGCGTCTTAGCAGGTTGCTGGCGCCTGGGTGGCTCTTGGGGCCTGAGAATCAAAGCAGGGGCTTAGACCACTGGGCTCAGTGTTGTCTTTGCAGCTGATTTTGCCAGAGGGTAAGACAGGAGTTGAAAGGAGCTGTCTTGGTCGAAGGGCAGAGGGACTGTGGATCCTGTCTTCTCCAGCTGGGAGAGACTCAGGGTTCTATGCAGAGAGGCCAATCAAATTGGAACAGATAGACCCAGGCAAGGAGCGGAATGCAGGAGCATGAATAAACACCAGGGTTGAGGTTAGAGCAAGAGTGTGGAAGCAGGGCGTGGTCCCTCATGTGACCCTGAACAGCTGACACCTCAGACTGTGCATAAGGTGGAGGCAAAGCCAGGGACAGATCTGAACTGGATTCTCAAGGTTATCACTGGAAATCTAGTGTCCCCACATGCCGTGTGGCTGACACCAGCCAATTTTGTCCTGGCAACCAGTTTGGAGGGCATTTCTTCTGAACTGGGAGTGTCAGTTCTCCCAGGCTACAGCTTAGCCGTTGGCAGCTGATGACTGAGATGGGCACGGTGCCCAGGGCGGAGTCACGTGTCTGTGTGCTGGGCAGGTTGAGCCTCACCTGTGCACTTGTGTGTCAGATGCTCGGAGCCCAGGCCTGTGCACTCTCCCCTGATGTCAGAACAGGGGCAGCAGTGACAGAAGAAGGGAGGACCATGGCTCCTCCTCTGCTTCTCATATCCATAGGGGAACCCCAGCATCTGGGCTGGCACTTGGACATCTGCTCTTTTCGTGACCTAACGGGCCGTGGCAGGGAGGAGCAGGACAGAAGGAGGGCCTCTGTGCATGCAGAGCTTCTTTCCTTCCTTCCCCCTTTCCCTGAGACATCCTGTCTCCTTGCTGCTTCTCTTTTCCAATAGATCTTAAGAGTTGATTAAACCCTTTTTGCATGTTAACTTAAAAGAGGGAAAGCTAACCAGAACAAAATACTCAAGCATGCTCCATTGTACTGCCATGTTGGGTCCCTCCACTCTTCCTCCTCATGGAATCCACACTGCTTCTGACTGTGGATCATGTTGTGGGTATTTATTATAGTTCGGGTCAGGCCCACTTCCTCTCTTTCTACACCCTGATTGTACCTGGGCCTTTCTTATGTTGTCATAGGAAACTCCTTGTCCCACCCCATAATCTTCTCAGAAGTAGAAAGAAAAGGACATAGGACAGCAAGCTTGGTGAAGAATTTCAGTTCTGCTGTCTCTAATGGGAGAACTGAGACAGCCACTTGGCCTTCCTACTCCTCAACACTCTACCTAGTAACTGTGGTAGGACTCAGGTCCATCCAGGGACAGAGACTAGCTTTTGGTCATTCTGTCTTCCTTGGCTTACTCCCTCCTGTTTTTCAGCAGGACCTCGATGTGTATCCCCTTAAACATTCCTCCTCTATGTTTTTATCTGTCATCAGCTACACATGTCCATCATTTGACTTAGTAGTTTTCTTTTTTGTTTTTTGTTTGTTTGGGTTTTTTTCTAAGTTTTTTTATTTACATTCCAAATGATTTCCCCTTTCCTGTTTCCTCCCTCCCCGAAAGTCCCATAAGCCCCCTTTCCTCCCTCTGTTCCCCATTCAACCCCCTCTCCCTTCTCTGTCCTGGCGTTCCCTTACATCCAGTCTTTCCAGGACCAGGGGTCTCTCCTTCCATCTTTTTAGAAATCTATTGATATGCGGATTGTGTCTAGGGTATTCCGAGATTCTGGGTTAATATCCCCTTATCAGTGACTGCATACCATGTGTGTTCTTTTGTGATTGGGTTACCTCACTAAGGATGATATTTTCCAGTTCTGACCATTTGCCTAGGAATTTCGTGAGTTCATTGTTTTTAATAGCTGAGTAGTATTCCATTGTGTAGATATACCACATCTTCTGAATCCATTCCTCCGTTGAGGGACATCTGGGTTCTTTCCAGCTTCTGGCTATTATAAATAAGGCTGCTATGAACATAGTGGAGCATGTGTCCTTATTGCATGTAGGTAAAGCCTCTGGGTATATGCCCAGGACTTAGTAGTTTTCTATTGCTGTAATAAATAGCGGTGGAAGATATCTCAGCTTATAGTTATACTCCATCATGAAGGGAAGTCAGGGCAGGAACTTGGAGGTATGGACTGAATCAGAGACTGTGGAAGAATGCCACTTATTGCATTGCTTGCTTTGTCTTGCTCAGTTTATTTTCTTATACACTACCACCTACCAAGGGATGGCACCGCCCACTGTGGGCTAGACCCTTCCACATCAATTATCAACCAAGAAAATACCCCAACAGCTTGGCTACAGGCCAGTCTGATGGGGACATTTTATCATTTGAGGTCCCTTCTTCTCAGATGACTCTAGATTGTATCAATTTGACAAAAACAAAACAAATAACTAAACAGGCATACTGAGTCACCCCTGATGTTCACCTTTACCGAGGGTTTAATTTCTAGGGGGCTTCAGAGCTGCCTTTCTTGAAATCTTAAAAGTTTCTCCCCTTGTATCTCATTTGCACAATTCAGTAATCTTCCAGCTAATTTTCTCAGGATGGGTCACAACTGGCCCCTCACTGGAACCACAGCCATTCATTTTCTTGGATAGCTACTCTTAATTTCCTGGACAGCCCCAGTCTAGAAGGTGGGCCAGGGAACAAAATGTTGCTTATTTTCTTCTTTCTCTTTCTTATACTATCTTAGGTGTCGTAAGGCTCAGATCTTACTTGATAGGACCTCTTGGCATGAGAAATGGGGCACAGGTCTTGGAGCTCTTCATTTGACACTGTGCAGCAGTCGGTGGTTCTCAACCTTCCTAATGCTGCAACCCTTTAATACAGAGCTTCGTGTTGTGGTGGCCCCCAATGATAAAATCACTTCATTGCTACTTCATAACTGTAATTTTGCTACTGTTATAGATAGTAATGCAAATACCTGATAATATGGTATTCTGATATGGGATTCTCTATGGGGGTTGAGACCCACCAGTTGAGAGCCACTGCTGTGCAGAGTTTGGGTATCTGGAAACCCAGATTTAACCTTTGCCAGACTTAGAAAGCACTCCTTTCCTGTTTTTTTTCTTCTATCCATTAATTGGAGTCCCTGGCCATAGTTCTACTGAACCATATACTTTAGCAATGTATTTATTACACCCTTTGTTTTAGAAGTGAAGAAACTGAATCTTGGGAGCTTGGGAGGTGACTACTTTCAAGACAGAAGTGAGCCTATTATTCAATTATTTAACTTCTAGTCAACCACATTTGCCATCCCACGAACCCCACTCCATGCACCCATAGGGAAATCTAAGGACTTGGGTCATAGAAACACCAAGAAGTCCACCTTCCCCAAAGCACCCAAATGACCCACATACGCTGAGATCTCATTGATTCACTGCTGACCTCTCTCAGCCAACTGCCCAGCAACAGGAATACACTTCTAGTTTGTTTTCTAATCCTTCTAATTTGGTGAGAAGACTTGACCATCAAGAAATGCCCACATGAAGCTTTCTGGAGCATCAGAGGAAAGACATTTGTCAGAATGAATGCCCATCAAGTGGTGTTTGGCTAAGTCTTTCTCCAGATCGACACTTTCATTGAGATGGATAGCAGCCCTAGAGTCTTGAATGATGCTCATATATGCCAGGCTCTTACAGCATGATTTGAGTAAAGCTGACATCCTGATGATTACTAGACACGGATGAAAGCAAGTGAGGGTTAAGTCGTATAACTGAGGTAACTTCCTTCAGTTCACAAGCAGTTCATTGTCCCCTCTGGTAGTCCAACTACCCGAGTTTGATCCCATGGGGATTTTTAGTAATAAGGAAAATCTCTGCTGTCGGGATGGAATGGTTGCCCTATCATTTGCTCTCAGCAAGAAGGTGGGCAGTGGTTTGACCTTCAGTGGACCTTTTGAAATCTCATGTCTCGACAGGTTTAACACTGTTACACCGATTTCCAACCCAGAAATGGATGCTGAAACCTTGTCTTTTTTTTTTTAATAACCTTAATAAGCTGTCAAGAGGATTGGCACTCTCAGATGCCAATGACACCCTCAGCTGGGACGCACCCAGGCAGCTCTGCCTCTTAATGGCTCTACGTTGGCATTCCACCACTGCTCCATCACAGAGAGGACAGGATCACAAGCTCTGTGCTCTCACAGACTGGCCCTGCTCGCGCCAGCTGCCAGGCCTTTGTGGAACAAAGAAAGGCAGCGTGTTTCTTTCTTTGTAGCCCATTATTTGAAAGCGGTGTCTATCAGAACATCCTATCATTAGCTCCACATGACGAGGTCTGAACATAAATATGTCACAACCGAAATGCTAATGGCTTCCTCCCACCACTGTTGCCCACCCTTCCCTATCACACCCTCCCCCACTCCACACCCTTGTTGCAGATGGAGCTGCCTTTCAGGGGTGACATCTGAGCGGTACCCCTGCCAAGGAAAACACTGAATCCGATGAGTGAGAATGCACTTCCCCACAGGCCCAGGGACCACCTGCTCTTCACACACTAGGCGTGATAAAGTGGACAGGCTCAAGCTGTTGCTCAGACTCTATCCTGGACCTCTGACAGAGCAAGGTGGCCAGCCAGCTGCAGTCGAGGCAGAAGCCAGGGAAAGGGATATTCTAGGTACTCCTGCTTGGGTATGCATCCTACCTAGTTAAGGTCAACTTGAATTTCTTCAGCCTTTGCCTTTGTAGGATCTTTTACCATCTTCACCTGTGTCAAACAGCATTAGCTAATCTATATTTTCACATGAAAGCAGTGTAAGTATAGGATTATCATATAATCTTCTGATTTACTAAAAAGAATTGCAAACAGGGTCCCAAACAGATTTTTATACATTCATGTTCATGAAAGAACTCGTTGCAGTAGTCAAAAGGTAGACACAACCCATGTCCATTGATAGATGTATAGATAGGCAAAATGTGGTATATCCATACAATAGAATATTATTCTGCCTTAAAAAAGGAAAGAAATTCTGAAACATTTTAATGGCATGAATGGATTTGGATGATATTACACTAAATGAAATAAGTCAGTCACAAAAGGACAGCTTGTTTATGATTATGATACTGAGACCAGTCAAATTTTATACACACACACACATATATAGGGTAAAGAGGGTTTACATTGAATTTGCATTGAAAATAGAAAAGAAGGAATACTATGTGTTTTATTAAAGAAATAAAGGCATATATCAACCTATTTCACAACTTGCAAAGTCTGCATACTGGTTTTCATGCAGTTTTTTACTGTTTGAATCATAAGACATGTGTGCATCAGAAATCTTGATCTTTCCCAGAGTAAAAGATTGTGATCTTTGGGCTCCATATCCTCAGCTCTTTCCAATGTACTATTGTGTATACATGATGTAGACATATATAGGACTTATGCGTAAGTCTACCTGTAGACTATTCATTACTTATCTGAGCCCGTATTCACTCCAGCTTCAGAATGATTCTTTCCTAATGCTTTAGGCAGTCACTACTGATCAGTCAGAGTTAGCACATATGCTGCATCTTACTTCCCATCTCTGGACTTTTGTTTTGTTTGAGAGAGGGTCTCAGTCTCAGGGTTTCTAATGCTGTGAAGAGACACCATGACTAAGACAACTCTTATAAAAGGAAACATTTCATTTAGGCTAAGGTAACTGAGGTCTAATACAGTTTCAGAGGTTTAGTCCCTTATCATCTTGGCTAGAAGCATGGTGGCATGTAGGTAGACATGGAGCTGGAGAGGTAGCTGAGATTTGTTCATCTGGAGGGGCAGACAGCTGGAAGAGAGAGTGAGCCACTAGGCCTGGCTTGAGCTTCTGAAACCCCAAAGCCTTCTCCCCTGTGACACACTTCCTCCAAGGCCACACCTCCAATAATGTCATTCCCTATGAGTCTATGGGGGCCATTTTCATTCAGTCCACCATGGTCTTATGTAACCCAGACTAGCCTTGAATTCATTTGGTAACTAAGAATGTCTTTGAACTTCTGATCCCTGTGTCTTCTCCTTCTGAGTATGCCGATTACAGATTACAGCATACATCACTATGCCTAGTTTTGTGCAGTGCTGGGAACTGAGCCCAGAGCGTCCCATGTGCTTAGCAAGTACTTTATCAATGGAGACATATCCCTTGCTACCATCTCTGCCATTTGACACTTGCATTGGTTTCTTGGTCTCTGTATGTTTACTCTGTCACTATGGCCTTGCAAAGTCTTAGAGATATGTGGCATTGGTGTAGATAGGATGTCACCTTCCCTGGGTAGCTCTGGAATTAGTTACAACTGTTACTGGAATGAGTGCCTATGCTCTGTCTGCCTTGGATGCTGCTGCCTGGGACCACCTATTTGGACTTGGACAAGCACCCTCACTCTGTGGATGGCATTCCACCCTGGCCCTTTCAATGGACTTGTGCATCTTAGATCTTTCTGTTCTTCCTCTTCCACCTTGATCTGAGTTGATCATGTTCCAGTGCATCTCAATGGTTTCATGCCTTAGGTGGGGTCCATGGAGGTGACAAGATCTATCACCAAGAGAACCCTTCAGGGCTTCTTGTGAACTCACAAACCACATTTTCTAAATGGATTTTATTCACAATCAGCTTGGACTGGGAGCTGCTGAATATCCCCTCAGATCCAGTTGTGCTATTGATACCATTGAAGGAAAGAAGGGACAAAATAGGTGTCGATTTCTCCTTTTCTTTTTAGTGTCCTTCTTTCCTTTGAAAGATCAAAGGAGGACCACATAGAACCAACTCTCTTTTTGTTCTTCACCACCCCCCATCATAATAGAACACAGGAGGGAAAATTCCAGCAAACCAAATTGTTCTCAGACATCTTTTTATTTCCTTTCAGTGGCTTTGATTGAGGTCCTATGGCTTTAATCAAAATATTCAGGGAGGCAGAGAAATGGTTCAGTTAAACTAACTCCTGGCCTCATGCTCTTCCTTTCCAAATGCTCCTGCCCTCCTCCATGCGCACTCCAATTTTTATTGTCTTTCCCCCTTCGTCTTCTTCTTCGTCATTAATGTGGGTAGGAGAAAATATTCTTCCAACAAAAGGAGAAAGTGAGGACAAGACAGAGATTCTTTTCTCCTGAGCAAATAACTGCATGCTGGCTCAGCCACTCTGTAGCTGACAGACCCCTCTCCAAACTCCACTGTCCCCGCCTCCTTCCCACTTCGCCGAATTCATCCATCACTCTGGGCATGATGAATAAAAGGCCCAATAAAAAAATCAATTCATCATTTTTTGTGAGCTCATTTGACGCCTGCAGTGGAAACACAGGTGGGCCCCTGATCAGTGAATGCTCACCCCAGGCATCACAGGGCCATGGTAGCCTTTAGAGATAGTAGCCTGTCACTGGACTGGCACCATGAATGACCTCGTGGCTGCTACCACTGTTTTCAGCACACTTGAGATGTTGTTTTTCTCTCCAAGTTCCCTTCTGATTTTCTCTGGAAGGAATTCACTGGGCTCCAAGGCTAATAACAGCAACTACCCCTGGGGTCTCAGTATGGCCAAGACCTTATGGGGAGAAGATGACATGAAAGACTGGCCAGATTAAGGTCACCATCTTGAAACAGCTGTTTGCATAGCTCGTGGTAAGCTGGTAGGTGATACCCCCCCCCTTTGTTGCATTTAACATTCATTCTGTGGCCGTTTAGTGAGATACTATACAGGGTTATGAAAATCATAGCTACCAGGAATGAAATGGTGCATGACACACATGACCCTGTGCTCAAGCTGCATTTCATAGAGCCACCTAACAGGTTGGAAATGGGATGGGGAGAGAAAGAAGTGGGTGTGCCAGCCTAAAGCCTATACCCACTATAATTAGCCCATGCAGGCCTCTCTGCTGTGTCTTCTGTGCTCCTGGATAGATGGAGTATCTGGCCATGATAAAATAGTTCAAGGAATGTTTGTGATGCTTTTTCCTATGTCTGTCAATTTTTAGCTGGGTTCTGTTTGATTTCATATTGTTTGGGTTGAGTGAGGCACCACTGGGCTCTGACACCAGTGCTCCAGTGCTGGTCCTGTCATCTCCACAGCCTGCCACAGAAAAGTCAGTTCTTCCCTCCACCACTGAAAAACAAATGGTTGTCTTTGTATTCTCAGACATTCTCTTTTTACCCTAATCCTCTCGGTCTCCTTGTTGGGGTTGTGGTAACAGAGGAACATCAGGGGCCTGGGAGAGTTGTGTAAATTGGCAGAGTCTCCGGGACTATTCCCACAATCTTTTTTGAAGTTCATTAGGAGACCTGACAGACCATGAGAATGCTGACAGTTGTGTGTGGATGGTGGCCAGGTCACTCCCTGGATATGCTCATGTTGTGATCTCCTCCAACCCCTGAGACTGGGCTGGAGGAAGATCAGTTTGGGAAAACAAGGTAGCCACACTTCCAGATGTGTAGCCGTGGTCCTTAGAGCTGGGGACTTTGGTAGGACAAGAAAGGGGATGCTGCTGTGTCTGTCACAAGTCCCTAATGGGAATACATTTGTTAAATGTTATAATTACCCTTCCACAGTTGAACTCCATAGCAAATGAGAACTCAATAGCAATTGAAACCTGTATTGCAGTTGAAGCCATGCGGAGGCCCATTACTGTTTCTCAAATGACGTATTCATTTAGATAAGGCAGGCAATTATACATCTTGATTAGACCACTGCCCTCAAGGGGATAAGGCATTTTTCAGATTGTCTCCTCCTTGTAAATAATGCCATAGGACTGTAGCCCATGTCCCACATCTCTCTCTCTCTCTTTCTCTACCTAGATAAGGGTAGAAACCACAGAGGTGTGTGCATCACAGACATTTCTGTTATTCTCAGCTCTTAGGGACAGTGTGGTGTGTCTACATGAAAATGGGAGACGTCAGTAAGGATAATGATAAAACCTTAGGTGTACGTTCTCCTTCACTTTGCTGATGTATGTACATTATTTCTTTTAAGGACAACCACAATCAAATAGGACTAATAGGATGACTATTAAAGGCCTTGATTAGTTTCTCCTTCTGAAATAGGAGGGAACTGAACATCAAATACCCTAAGGTGCCTTGCCTACTTACACACAACTCTGCTTTCAATACCATTTTACAGATAAGAAACCCACACAGCAAAGCCTGTGGTGGATATGCATACTTTTAATACCCATGCTGAGGAGGAAGGGACAAACAAATCCCTGGAGCTTGCTAGCCACCCAGCATAGCCTATTTGGTGAGCTTAAGGCTGCCTAGACAACTTGCCTTCAAAAAGGGCAGGTGGATGGTATCTGGGAAATAACTGAGCTGTGTCCTGACTTACATACATGAAAATGTGTATGCTTACACGTGCCTTTACTGGTTTGCAAGTGAAAACACACACACACATAAACACACACTCCTGTTTCTTCTTCTCAAAGAACATAGGCCATTGCATTGATCCAGGACTGCTCCCTCAGGGGAAGGATATTCCTTAGGCAACCTCCTTTCATTTTCAGACGAAATCCCCCAAGTGGCAGACACTTTCTACAGAGGAAACACATCTGGCTTGAATTGAAAGTATAGGAAAAAAAAAAGAATTTGTGTGTTTCAAAATATCTGGATAATTAAATAACTTCACAGTACCCTTCCAGATGGTTGGTGGTGCATGGATGCAGTCACAGAAAGACTTTGCTTTAAACTTTAAAACCAATTTAATAGTGGCAGTGGAATTTGAAACTTGTTCACAAATCCTCATATCCACTGTGACACACTTACACTAACATGGGGTAGTGGGGAGAGAATATTCTCTGTTCTTACTCCCTGCATGGAGGTCAGTGTGTCCAGTTGCTTCCTGCCTTCTGGTAACACGTTTCCCTGTAATTCCTTTCTCAGACTTTGGCTTAACAAAATCCTTCACTTTAACTTGGGCTCAGCCAGGCACTGTTATTTATTTATTAGAGTTGCCTGCAGAGTTCTAAGACCACCGGGTGTACGCACAAATCCATAAAAACACACAATGCAATTTCCAAACACTGCAGTAAAGTCCCCCTGAAGAGTACACTGTCGCTGGGGATGTTGAACTGAAAAGACCGGTGATGGAAGCAGAGAAGGTTGACTGGCTTCCTGTAAATTGAATGAGGAGGGAGAGGTAGAGTCTTTAGTTCTTCTTGGGGAAACATCTGAGACCCCACATGGGCTCAGAGAAAATGAGGGAGGCTCAGCCTGATCCTGTCTTTATGAGAACCTGGTGGGCAGACACCACACTGAAAGGCAGCAATATTGCTATCTGGGTTGTGTAAGATTCCTAAGTGGACCTGGACTCAGAGTCAAGTTCTTACACAGATTCAGGGTACTAAGAATGTGAAAATTTATCCTCCTGTGGGATCCAGGACAAGTGCATCTTCCCATGAGGCAGACCCTTGTGAGCAGCAGTAGGAGTCAGAAAAGCCTCCATTTCCCTCGGCTTCCCTCTTTCTTTATAACCCTTCACCTCCGTCATGAACCTCAATGGAGGCCTTTTGTCCAAGAATACTAGCTAATGCCCAGGTGACTCCGTGAGTACCAAGCTCAACCATTCCAATGCTGCGGCCCTTTAATACAGTTCCTCACAGTGTGGTGACCTCCAGCCACAAAATTATTTTGTTGTTACTTCACAACTGTGATTTTTCTACTTTCATGAATCATAATGTAAACAGGTGACACTACAACAACTTTCTCCAGAAAGCCTTGTGTCCCTGTGTTCAGTGTTGTCATGTGACTCCCTTATGGGTTATTTTTGGCTTTTATACCTCTTCCTCAGAGAAGGAAGGTTGCTTCTGATCCATTTATGAGACCTCCCCACAGAGGGAGAAATTCTTATTCAATTCCAACTCCATTGTTTTTGTTTTCTTTGTCTAATAAGCTTCTCTCTCTCCCTCTCCCTCTTCCTCTCCCTCTCCCTCTCCCTCCCCCCCCCTCTTTCTCTCTGCTTTTTGACCATTCTGCTCTAATTTCACCTGAATTCTCAGGATTTGCTTGTGCTATGGAAGCCATGCTGCCTGGCTCAGAGTGACTATCTAATTTTGTCCTTTTTCTGTAATACTTGCACCCAAGTCTTCTGTTTGGTAGCCAACAGGAGTGGGCTCAGGTTTGTCCTAGGAAATTACCAAAGCAGCCACTAATGAGTAGAGACAGCCACTCACTGAAAGGATGCTTCTGGACTCTTCATTTTGAAAGAATGTTTAAAGAATGAACCTTCCACTTTTGTTTCTTAACAACAGCGTTGACCGAACGCAGGAAGTTCATCTTTGATATCACTGTTTATAAGCTGCTTGGCGATGTTTACCATGGTTATAATTGGTATCATTAAGCTTAGGTGACATTATTAATGCCGCTGATTAAATTGCTATAAACCCAACTCTGCCATTTACACAAACAGCCATGTCTGAGCTCCTGGCATACATATTTGAGCATCAGGGTGGAAGCACAGGCCATGGCGGGCATAATCTGGGAGGGATCTGCACCTCTTAATTTTTATCTTTCTGTTGGAGCTTCAGAATTCTGCATTAAAATATCTTCACTTGCTACTAGTGATACGGTTCTCCTTTCTAAAGTGACATACCGGTTCCATCAGCACAAGGAGCATCAGTTATCTCTCTCTCTCTCTCTCTTTGTATCTCTGTCTCAAAGCCCCTCCTACATCTCAAAATGAACATCCATGGCCTCAGCTTCATTGTGTCCCATGTTCTACAGTCTACCTCACCATTTGGCATATAACCATCTTCCTATCAAGTCTTCCACTTACAAAAGGATAGCTTCTTAGCTGGGGATTGACTGTCCCCACCAAAACTCATGTTGTGACTCAAATGCCATCAGAACAGTATTAAGAAACCTTGGAGAGGTAACTCTGTCTTCATGAATGGGTTCATGTTGTAGTAGGGAAGTGGGCTACTTATTGTTAATCATCATAAGTGTGGCTTTGCTACAAAAGTGAGATTGTTTTTCTCTCTCTTTCTCCCCATGTCTCTCAACAGACAACATATATATATATATGAGATGAATCCTGTCCATTTGAACTTCCTAGCCCCAAAGTGTGAATTACCCAGCGTGTAGTCTCTTGTTACTGCAGCATCGACTTAACTAAGCCATTTCTTCTCCCAGAAACACATTCCATGCCTGCTGCGGAGGCTCTCCATCTCTCTCTTATTCACCTTTCCCTAAATCAGAAGTGTCTCCATGTCCATGTGGCCTGTCTCTGAGGTTCTCCATCTCTCTCCTCTTTTTTTTTTTTTTTGGTTTTTCGAGACAGGGTTTCTCTGTATAGCCCTGGCTGTCCTGGAACTCGCTCTGTAGACCAGGCTGGCCTCGAACTCAGAAATCCGCCTGCCTCTGCCTCCCAAGTGCTAGGATTAAAGGCGTGCGCCACCACCGCCCGGCTCATCTCTCTCCTCTTTATCTTCCTGGTGTTCTCTTCATAGTCTCACTTGTGGCTGGAACTCTTGGATCTAAGGTAGAGGCAGGCACACATCAGTCCTAGATAACTGCTAACAGAATCAAGGGGAAGCTGTTAGGCAGGAATGGTGTCGTTGACTGGACAGTTGATAGAAATTAGGGGCAGTGATGGGCATGTCTCTACTTCCCAGTCAATGGCCTCTTCCTTCTGGGTAATAAAATCTGACAATAGTTGTCATTGGGATTTGCCAGTTAGAGTTTCTATTGCAAGGAACAGTGACTGATCAGAATGTCATACTCACAAAAGGAATCAAGAGGGGATGACATCAGGTTCCTACAAAGGATGGATAGCTGGGGTTCAGACTGGCACCAAGTACATTTGGGTCACTTGGGCAGCTGGAAACAGCAGTATCTCTTGCAGGCCCTGTTAGCTCCTTCTGTGTTGAACTGTCCTGCATGTTTCTTCTCATCTTGCCATGGGTTTTAACATCTGGATATATGAAGATTGGGGAGTAAAAGCAAAGAGTCCTGAGTATCATGGCCAAGAAGAGGGGGAACACAGTTCATTTGCCATCACAGTAGGGCTGCTTGGTCTTACCTGCCAAACAGCCTCCTATAAGAGAAGGCTTCCCTCAAAGGAAGGACTGCTTGTCTATTGGATTCCCCTAAAACAGTGTGCCGCAAAGGGATGCCTATGCATCCTGAATTTTGTGCCGACCAAATTTCAAAGCTGCTCAAAGACCCCTATATCCTGCAGGTATGCAGGTGTTGCAAAGGGCTATAGGCACCTTCTTCACACTTCCCTGGTACCGTGGGTAAAGTTGCCTCCAAGAGGGCCTTTGTGGTGCTCACGATTCCTTGTCTGGTTCTCTGCCTTTGCCACATCTGCACATGCCAGTTGGTAAGCAGAGGGAGGAGCTGGGACATCTTCCTTTTTGAAGACAATCATCCCTGTCTGAGAGCTTTCCTTGTCCAGATTAATGACAACATCTGCAGAGCAGGGGTATATTAGGACACACACATGTGTCCAGGCATCCAGGGATCATTGGCCATGTCGCTGCCCCTATTTCAGTAACTTACGTGTGTGAGCACTCAACAACAACACTAGCATGACGACAGTGCATTATGACAAAAAGTTATTTTATCAAAGGCTCCAGCCTAACACCCTCTGCCATGGGAATGTTGTTTTCCCTGGTGGGAGAAAGAAGAGCTGTAGTGGTGTAGTTGCTGTGGCTATAGAAACAGAGAACAACACGTTGGCTCCAGATAACTGAGCCCATGAAAGGCTTTCAACCCCAGTGGGTTTCAAATCATTATTTGCCCTGGATAAATCAGTGGTGTGATCCATGCGCATGGATTCCAGCCCATTCCTTAATACACTGGCTCGGCGCTTTCTTTACTCCCTGCTCCAGGCAAATGAGACTCAACTCTTGTCTGTAATGATTCAGACGCCGTTAATTCAAACCCACCAGGACAGTTGCTCGTTTGATGTCCCCTTGGGGGAACATTCCAGGAGGTCCCACTCTTACTGATGTGGAACTCTCTGGGGGTCAGTGTGCATTGAGGACATCTGTTGGAGGTGGGGGAAAGAGAGAGGGAGGAAAAGAAATCCCCTGGGCTCAGGCTCCATGAGGGAACCAGATCTGACTTGAAAAGAGCAGAGACTTGGAGGGCTAGCAAAGCTCTCCAGAAGCTCTCCAGACTTGGTGAATGCCAGGCTAAGAGGACCTTCCTCTCAGAGAACAGGACAACAGCTACCTCCTCTCATGACTAGTCAAGAAGATCCTCCCTGGACCACTGCCTTAGTTTCCCCCCTTTATGCATGAGAGAGTAATGACCAAAGCAAATTTTTCCTAGGCACTCATCAAGTAACTAAGGAAGAGGAAGCTGTAGATTACAACCTGGAACCACGTCAGTCTGATTTCCTTTTTTGTTTTAGTTTCTTTCCAGTGTCAGAATATCACCTGACCTAAACTTATTGCACAGGAATTGTGAGATGTGATAAGAGGTATGTCGAACCCAAAGGTCCCAGCGAATATTTAAAAAGACATTGTTTATAAATATTAGATTTACAAGCAACTTTCCCCAACATGTGTATGCTGTGCTGCAAAGAACAGAGCAAGCAAGCCTGTGATTAAGTAATAATGATAAGATTACAGCAATTGGCACCACACTGATGCTAAGTTTATACCATAACAATTAGCCCTCAGATGTGATTTAATACAGGCAGAAGCACATGCTTAAGAACGGGTCTAAGAACTACTCAGAAAGCGATCGCAGAAAGTGTTTTGGGCTGGAGCCATAAAAATCGGGCCAGTAAACCTCCACCAGCCAACCAGACATTCTGTTATTTGATAAAACTAATAATGCAAAACTTATTGCAAGAGCAGAAACGTCATAAAAATGTAGTAAAAATAAACAAGCACATGGCTCTGGCAGAAGAGTTGAAAACAAGTGTGGAAATTGAAGACATCAAAGTATAGCCAAGAAGTGTCTTGGCAAGTGGGAATGGGCGACATTCACATGTATTAGTGAAAATTCATGAGGAATTTTGTGTGTTTTTCTCATGTTTGAGCAATATTTTGGGAAGTGATATTTCATACATCCTTGTCTCTCTACCAAGATTTTTCTCATCCCAACATTATTTTGTAACATACTTGGTTGGTGACGTCTGTTGCCTTGATGGTGCCTTTTAGTAGAACTATTTGAAGCTTGGCAAAACAAAGGAAAGAGGAGAAGGCTCGAAGGTTATTAAGCCTCAGAAGCATCATTTTACCCATGTTCTCCCAGTTAGCTTCCAGAACATTCTGTAGGAGGAAGGGGCAATGTCACCCCACTTTACAGAGGAGGAAAGGGAAACTCTGGTGGGTGTGAAATGAATGGGGTTCCCTGTAGTGCCCTAGGCTAGACCATTAGACTCCTGCCTGGAGCATCTATCTTTTGACAGAGGTGAGGATAGAATAAGTTGAGCCAAGGTTAGGACGCAGCTTCGTTGGTAGAAGACTTGCCTTTGATCTCAACCACTGCATAAAGCTAGGCTTGCTGAGGTCGACCTGTAATCCCTGAGCTCAGGAGGTCAAGGCAGAAGGATCAAGGTTATCTGTCTCTGGCTCTATCAGTGGCTACACCACAATGGAGAGCTGTGTCCTTAGGCAGGACCTACTCTCTGCCCAACGAACTCACAGCTTCCCAGGTGAAAAACTCTTCCCTGTGTTCCTTTTCGAATAGAGATTCCACCTCTTCCAGGGGTCATTTGGGATTCAACAACCGAGGTCTAGTATTTCTAGCTTCAAATCCTCCTCTTCACCATGGCCTCCTCAGAAGGTCCAGCCTTCTGCAATCAGTCAGTGGCTCTATCCGCAGTTGCCTAGCAGCCAAAGAGGTGAGGTAGGCCTCTTTTCCCAGAGCTCTACTCACAGTCTGAAGCTCACTACACAGCCTGGTTGGTACCTATAGGTCAGCAGCTTCCATGGCTACCGAGTGAGGTGTCTGCCAGGCAGCAACGGTCACATATATGTATGAGAGGGTCCTGCTGTAGGGCATCCTATTAGAGGAGAAGAAAGGAGACTGCTGTTTGGCATCTGAATGGGTTAGAGGCCTGCTTGGATCCTCGGATGGTGGCCAGCAGGGAAAGTGGGGATGTTGTGAGAGGAATACCAAATTTCTCCTTGCAGGGGCCTATTCCATCTGAATGCAGCCTCCTTGCCCTTAAATCCAATTAAAGGCCAATATTATGTCAGTGGAAATGTATGCCAATCCTAATATAGTCTAATAAGGCTTAAAATAGCACTCTGTGAGTGGAAAGCCCTGTGGTTTAATTTGATTCGCAGCCCAATAACAGGCATAATAAGAGGGAATTGGCCCCCTTTTATTTTCAAATGCTCTTTTCTTCTTTTCTTTCTTTGCTTCCTCTTTTTCTTTCTCTGGAGCTTTCTGGAGTGACTGGGCAATGGAGGAGCAAGGGAGGTATGGGTACTCATTCCCTGTCAAGCTTCCGTCAGACAACTTCTCGTCCCTGCTAACCGAGAGAATGTGGGTCTGGAATAGGGCAAGCCCTCCAGGCCCTTTGCTTGGTCCTACATTTGGCTCATGTCATACTTGGACAAGAGGCATCCTCTATGTTTCCTGTCTCCCACTGGAAATAATATGGTGAATGGAGGATATGTTTCTTGGGTGTACTCCCTGGATGAGGGGCCTCACCAGTCCCTTCTTTATAGACCTTGGGCTCTTACTTGACTGACTAGTGGGGACAGTGGCCATTCACATTAGCAGTGGCCCACCATGGCAGATTTCAGGATGTCTGGCTACAGATAAACTTTAAGAACATTATAGAAATTGATCCTAAGATTTGCCTGTGGCTCAGCCTCAAATCAAGGATTCTTAATACTTCAAAAACAGCTTTGTTATTCAGTGTGTTTTTCCTAAAACCTTAATGAAATATAATTCACATGCCACATAGCTCATCCATTTGAAGACAGTGCTTAATGGCTTTTATAGTTCAACAGCTTTCACTACATTTACAGAGTTGTACGGCCATTACCACCTTCAATTTTAGAATATTTTTATTAATCAAAAAGTGAACTCCATACCCTTTAGCCATCACCCTCCATCTTACCTTGCCTCCTAGCCCTAAGCAGCTATTGATCCTCTTTGGCTAGACTTGTCAGTCTGGACATTGTATGCCAATGGAATTATACAATATGTGGCCTTTCACATCTGCCTTCTTTCATTCAGCATTATGTTACTGAAGTCCATCCACATATTTCAGCAGTTCGTTCCTTTTTTTTTCTTTTTTATATTTTTATTTACATTCAAAATCATTTCCCCTTTCCCGTTTCCTCCCTCCCTGAAAGTCCCATAAGCCCCCTTCCCTCCCTCTTTTCCCCATTCAACCCCCTCTCGCTTCTCTGTCTCAGCATTCCCCTATATCCAGTCTTTCCAGGACCAGGGGTCTCTCCTTCCATCTTCTTGGAAATCTATTGATATGCAAATTGTGTCTAGGGTATTCCGAGATTCTGGGTTAATATCCCCTTATCAGTGACTGCATACTATGTGTGTTCTTTTGTGATTGGGTTACCTCACTAAGGATGATATTTTCAAGTTCTGACCATTTGCCTAGGAATTTCGTGAGTTCATTGTTTTTAATTGCAGAGTAGTATTCCATTGTGTAAATATACCACATCTTCTGAATCCATTCCTCCGTTGAGGGACATCTGGGTTCTTTCCAGCTTCTGGCTATTATAAATAAGGCTGCTATGAACATACTCAGAAAACTGGGCATGACACTCCCGGAGGATCCAGCTATACCACTCCTGGGCATATACCCAGAGACTTTACCTGTATGCAATAAGGACACATACTCCACTAAGTTTGTTCCTTTTTTTGCCAGCAATATTCCATTATGGGACTATACTACTTCTACATATCCACTCCTCATTTGATGGACTTTTGGATAGTTTGAACCTTTAAAAAAAATTTGACAGTGTCTCACATAGCCCAGATTGGCCTCCAACTCACTAAGTAGCCAAAACTAGCCTTGAATGGACCTCTTCCCTCTGTCTCACAAGTACTTGGATTGCAGGCATATCACACCTGACTTGACTGCTGTATCACTTCTACTTTGAGCCTGTGATGAATGATGCTGCTGGGACCAGTTACATACATGAGCTATGTTTTCACTCCTCATAGCTGCAGACATAAGAGTAGCATGGTGGGGTCATTTATCCACCCATTTGAAGAAGACCCTGACTGTTTGCAAAGCAGATGCATTATTAATATGCATACCAGCAATGTGTGAAGGTCTTGATTTCTCTACTTCTTCGCCAATACTTGTTACAACCCAACTTTTATTTATTGGGACCATCCCAGCAGGTGTGTAATGGAATCTCATCATGGATTTGATTTGCATTTCCTGAATAGGCCTGATATACTGTTGATACAAACTGGTCTGTGAGTTTATAAACAACTAGATCTAAATTCAAACCTCATGCTAACATGATTTGGAAGGGGACACATTTGATATCTTAGAATCTGTATTTCCAGACTTGTGAAACTGGAGATGAGTTATTCTCTCTGAGGAGATTCACTGAAAAAACTTGGTAGCATCCAACATGTGTTTTCTGCCTTCCTCTCACTCTTCCCTGATTAGTATGCCCCCATCATAATGAGTCAGTGGTCCAGAATGCTATGTATATACACCCTGCTAATTTTGCCACCATGTCAGAAGAAAGATCATAATTTTAAAAAGAAAGGGAAGGGGGTGGTGATGATGGATTGTCCCAGCACAAAGGAAAAAGGCTTTTTATGTCAAAATAAAGAAATCAGAGCTCTGCTTCCCCCCACCCCCTATCACAAGGAGAAGCGGAGGATGAGGAGTGAACTAATAGCCATTTTCAGTGTAAGAGGGTTATTATGAGGAGGATGGTGACCAGCTGTTCCCAGCTCAATGAAGGACTTCACAAGGAAAGGGCATTGGAACTGTGGGAAGCTGCCTGGAGCTGGGTTATTGGGTACAGCTCCTTTACTGTCAGGGTCGTGAAATGTTGCAATGGGAATTCATCAAATTTCCTGTCCCCAAAGTCCTTTCCAAATGTGATAAAGTACATCTAGGAGTGTGAATGAGATGCCCAGAGGCAGGGCAGATCCTTCCAGTACTCATGTGTGGGCTCACATGTGCGTGTGTACGCGCACACACACACACACACACACACACACACACACACACACACACACACACACACTGCAATTCCTGGCTCTAGCCACCTCAGTTGCCCTCCCTGTAATCCCCTGCACATGCCAGGCAGCACAGGGCACCATCCCCTCATCCCATGTTTTGGCTGGATTGGGTTGCTTTCCCCTCTCTCCTTAAGTGCTGTGGGGGCGTCACCACTCCTCTCTATTTCAGTAGAGAGTGATGGGGTTTCTATACATAGCCGAGGCTTCTAACTTCTCTGGCAGCTCCCGGGTTGAAAGATGCTGTTAAGAGACAGGGAGGGAAGAGCTAAGTAACTCCTTTATTTATTTATTTTTTTGTAAAGCTCTCAAGAAAAGCTCAAATATTTGGTCCCTCATTGTGATAGCATGAAGAAGTGGCCAGCGTAGCCTTCAGCAGATCATTCAGGCTTGGAAGCTGAAAGACTCTGTGTTAAAGATGAACAAACCAAGGGCACACCAGGGAAGGCCGAGGATGGGGGTCACAGAGAACAAGCCTCATATTTGTGACAGTTTTTCCATTAGGAATCACGGCCCCATCCATTCAGTTTGTGGTGGGAACAGTGAGAGTTTCCTACCCAGCATTCCACCTTTCTCCTGTAGTAATTAGATTTAAGATGATAGCTCCACTCCCAGAGCCAGAGGAAGGCTTCTATTGGTTCAATCTAACCAGGGTATTTTATCTGTTTTGTCTCCAGGGTTACCTAGAATCAAAATCCTTAAGCTAATTAGTGTCCTGAGTTTCCCTGGCTTTAGAGATTGTAGCTATGTCCTTCATAATTTTGAGCTGCCCTTTCTTTTCTGTTTCTTGACCACAGCACAAAGATACTGATACCCCCCCACCCCCCATCCCTGGGAGCCTCTAGCAGGAACCACTTACCTGCTTGGAACCACTTGCTTACAACAGTAAATAACCAATCAATTTATGATGGCATTGTACGAACATTAGGGTTTTTCTAGTGTGTTATGGTTTGAAAAGAATTGGGAGGTACCGAGCCAGAAGAGACCAGGTTTAGAATGAAGAGTAGATCAGCTTGCCTGTATCCATCCACTCACTCATGTGCGGTTGGATCTGTGAGTCTTGCCCTTGGACCAGAAATGCAAGTGGCACCTCAGAGCTATGTGCTTGACCTTGGGAGATGAGTGTCTCCCTACTTGTACATAGCTGTGACTCACATACCTAAATAAACAAATTGAAGGGAGAAAGATTCACTTTGCTCATGATTTCAGAGGGTTCAGTGTCTGTGGCTTGGCCGAGTTAGCAGAATACTGTGGTAAAACATATTCTCCACTTCATAGAGGGTAGGAAGAAGAATAAGGAAGGGATAAAGACTAGATATCACCTTTAAAGACACTCCCTAGTAACCTGCTTCCTCTAGTTTGTCCCATCTCCCGAAGGTGCTATACCCTCACAGCAGTACCACCAGCTGGAGACCAAGTATTTGATGAAATTATCCTTCCTGTTCAACAATAGCAGTCAGTTGGCCATGGTTCTTATATAGAAGGCAGAGAAAGTGATGGACGAGAACAAGAGTCTACAGTTAGCAAGTGTTAACACTGGCTCCTTCACACTCTCCCATGGATTGGGGCGATGAGCAGGGTAAGGGAGGAGAGCCTTATATATACTACCCAATCAATAGAGTCCCCCTCCTACACTACCATCCTGAGGAAAAGCAAGTGAGATTTGTTCCTCCTTCCCATTAATCTTTTATCCCATATCTGTTCCAAGAGAGCCATCCCAACAATGACTCTCAAATTCTAGTGTCAGTTGCCTTCTGTCCAAGTTGCCTTGCTCTCTACAGGGGAAACTGAGTTAAGATGAACATGTGGGAAACACTGTATATGGCTGTGTCTTCCAAGAGCAGATGCGTCTTGGGAAAGGAGGGAGCCAGTCCAAAATGGCAAGCTCCAGGTTGAGTAAGGAAGTGTGGGGTGGAGTCTGGGCTCTGCCGCTGTCATTGTCATTCTGGGCAACTGTCCTCTCTCCCTTGCTAGTCATCCCATGCCATCTGAAGACTAGAAGACATGCTGCCCCTGTCCCATGGGTGATAGACTCACCGTTGAGTTTAATATTTCCTACCTGGCCATCTTGGATGGCTGTCTGGATAGCAAAATCTTGTCTCAGAAATCTTTCTTCCTTGATTTCTTAGTTGATTTCTTAGATCCTGCTCTGGGTCTGTTGTTTCCTCTCCTCCCAGTCCATGTTAGGTACAACCTATACCTGAATTAGAGCAGGCTCATGCTTTTGAGACTCCAAACTTCCCAACATATGCCCCTCCTTTTGTATCTTACTTCCGAGTTTCCAGGTGATGAAACTGGCCTTGGCCTGGGTGGTTGTCATGGAGATGTATCCCAGCTTCCCTCCTCACACGTGCCTTTAAGCCTCTCGCAGCAGCAACCTCTCTGGGCTAGACAAGGAAGAGAAGTCTGCCTCTGAGCTCTGTATTTCCTTTTTTCATGGGGGTTGGGGTTTCGGCAGAGGGATTTAATGTCATTTAATCCAGGTTGTTCCACAGGGATGGGGGAGGGAGAGAGCGATTGAGCAAAAAGTCCAGGTGGTTTTCTATTTGGCTTGTTGTACTAGCTAATTATCTCAAGTGGTAATCAGAATAAAAAGAAAAACTGGAACCCGGGTAGCATCCATGTTATTTCTATTTTATCATGTTTTCCAAGCTCATAAAGGGAGGCAGTCTTCTTTCTCTGCCCTTTCCTTTTAATGTCATCTTCTTACTGCTGATCAAATCTTTCTGCCTAGTGATATCACTGTCAAGGCTGCCTCACCTTTTCATTCAACACTCTGGATACAATCACATCAATAATGTCTGCCGGAACCTCAGCTGAGCCGCTGCCTCTAGGAGCTTGTACTTATCCACATTTCTAGGAAACTCTGCACCTGTGTGTGTGTGTGTGTGTGTATGCATGCATGCATGTGACTGTTGCCTGTGTGAACTTGAGGAGTGTGTGTAAATGTGTGTGTGTATATACGTGTGTATGTATCTGTGAGGGTGTATGTATATGTGTGTGTATGTTTGAGTGTGTGTATGTGTGAGTATATGTGTGCCTGTATGTGAATGTGTGTTAGTGTGTGTGTGTGTCTGTGTGTTTCTGCATGAATGTGTGTATGTATGGGTATATGTGTGTCTTTATGTGAGTGTGTGTGTGTGTGTGTGTGTGTAATTTACCCAGAACAGATCTCCAAGAATCTCAAAATACTTTGGACAGTGTCTTCTGTAATACAGCTAGAAAGGGTGGCCTGACCCTGCACCATGAGCAGGTCAGAAACACTGAGGTACAAAATGAAAATGAAGAATGGCATAAACTTCTTATAGTGTCTAGTGAAAGAGAAGGCTTCCAATCTAGTGACCAAAAAGGGAAAGCATCTGTGCTTCCAGATAGCTCTGCCAATTCCCCAGTGTGTTTGGAAAGCAGAGCTTCCCCACAGATTCCAGTTACACAATTCTCTCTGTAGAAAGACAGACTTAGCGATGGTAGGGGACTGGGGACATGGGTTATCTCTGCTTCTTCTATGACTGACCTTGTAAATCATTTTTTTGTCATTTCTTTGTCCACGAAAGAAAAGAAAAGAAAGAAAGAAAGAAAGAAAGAAAGAAAGAAAGAAAGAAAGAAAGAAAGAAAGAAAGAAAGAAAACCTTTGAGTTGAAACACTTACCTACCTCTCTTCACTTCTTGTGAAGCATGCAAAACACACTAGGAAATCTGAATTTCATGAAAGCATTGGGATAACCCATTCAGCCTTTCGCCTGGCCTCTCAAGTCAGCATTCTTTTGTGATGCTCAGAGATGTCAAACAACTTGACCAAAGTCACACGGTAGCAAGTAATCATACCTACACCAGAACCTGTTAACTTAAAACTTGAGTGCTTCTCATGAGCCTACAGAAGCTATCTATGGGAACAAGCGTTACTCAGCACTGAGACAAGATTCAGATGGAAGGTCATTTCAAGGTCACCCGAACAAATAGCCTGCTGTAGTAGCTTTGGGATGATATGCAGCCCTGTTGACCAGGAGTGATAGGGACCTTAGAGCTCATGTAGCAGATGGGGAAGGGAGGGAAAGGGACTGAGTGGGAGAAGAGAAAAAGTACTGGGAAAAGGAAGCCATGCACACAGTCCACTAGCCTGGCAGAGCAGAGGGTAAATGTGCCATACTAACGTCCTTTGAGCCAAGAGAAAATGTGTGTCTTTATCTTTGTCAGTACAATTTATGGCCCAGCTGGGCTCTCCTGTGAGGTTGGGGCTATTCTGGCACTGCCTGCAGAGTTCCTCTTGGGGTGAGACTCTTGGAGCCTCTGGGACCCAGCCAGCAGTTTCCTGTAGCCATGGTTATTGAAGAATATTCCCACTGGGATTTGGCTGGTTCAGCCAGAAGATTTAGGGGACAGATCTATAGGGTTCCCAGAGCAGCCAGCTCACCTGATCTGGGTGGTGGGCCCATGGGTTACATCATTTCCTTCCCTGATATTCTGATAGACAAAAGTGTTGAGGAAAGCCTTGATTCATTTGTTCATTCTGTTCATTCAGTTCAACACAGCAGGCATGGTGGTTGTTACTACCGTAGGGGAGATATTGCATATCATTCTGTGGAAGAGCTCAACGCACTGGGTATACTTGAGATTTCTTGCCCTTAAGAAATAAGCAAGAGCAAAACGTTAATGTTTAATGCATGTATAACAAGCACTGTGCATGTATAAACTGCTGTAGCTCTTTGTTTCTCAGATAGATTTTTTTTTCAGTTATTCGTGCACTGGGATTAATGATGATCTTTGGAGTGCTGGTTTAGTACCAGAGTCAGTTAACCAATGCAAGGTAGTACTAGGTGCTTTGGAGGTATTTGTATTTACCAAATAGTCACCCTTAATGTGTCAACATCTTAGACTTAGTGTTTGTATTTTGTTGGCTATTAAATACTCTGCTCATTGTGACTCTCTACTTTTACAGCTATCCCCAAAAGGAGTGATTTTAAAGATCTACCCCCAAATGTAGATATGCAGGTATACATTTGCTTAGCTACTCACTCATTCATCATACCGGTATCCATCAGCCCCTCATGCCTATTCTGTTAGATGAATATTTATTGTCTACAAATTTGTAGTGAGAACACTGAGGTAGAATGTTCCAGAAGGCAAAGACAATCCAGCTAATTTACAGCAGACTTTATTTCCCCTTTTAGGATAGGCGGTCTCCTCACCGAGGTGTAGCTTTCAACCCAGAATGTCTGCATACCATGGAGTTGGCACTGTACCCCCTTACATTGGCAAGCAACACCTCAACCCATCCCTTTCTTGTCACTTGATTAAATCCCAATGCTGAGAAATGAGATGGCCACACTTTGAGAACAGAAGTAAAAATAGAACGTGTTTTGATTGGCAGCTGCTTGGGGTGGGGGATCCACACACAACCACCATGCAGTTAATAGGACAGCTAAGGGAGAGAATTGGTAGACAGCTAAACACAGAGGAAGCAGCAGGGTCCAGACCAGGCTCTCACTCAACAGGGGCAAGGGTCGACGACTTCAAGCACATCCCACTATGGGATGGGACATTCTTCATGGTCAGGGATGGGGTGAGATGCTAAGGTAGTCCTTCACTGTTCTGGCCTCTCGTCTACAAGAAAGTTTTTCTGAAGTCTTAGTTCCATAAAAAGTAGCAGACCTTTATCATATATGGCACATATAGAAAGTGATTCTCTGGGTCACATAGTAGCAGACAGCAGCCTCCCCAAGAGCCAAGGGGTATGAGGGGAAACCTCTGACATGATATTCCTGTAGCCTATTAATAGTCTCTGTGCCTCTCACACTGTTAGGATGAACTCAGAGAAGAAAACCTGTCTCCCATGGCAAGAACATGACTTTCAAGATGGCATCCCACCTGTTCTCCTGCCTGAGGCAAGAGCCACAGTGTCATTAGAGAAGACACAGCCATTCATAGTGGCATTGGGTGTGACAATGATGAGTATGGGATGGCATTTGTGAATCTAAATGATTAATCTGCTTGTGCCCGACACTGCACTGTGTGGCTCATGGTTCACCCTCTTCTGAGCCTCCCTTCACTATTACAAGGATTGGAGAAGGCTCTTCCACCTTCAAGTAAGAATTTCAGAAAGCTCACTGAGAAAACACACATACTTATTATGGATTAGTCCACATTGAAAGAACTTTGCAGACGGGCCTGGTGGTATAGGCTTATAAATCCAGATATTCAAGAGGTAAAGCAGGAGGATCACAAGCTCAAGACTAGCTTGGGCTACATAGGTCTTAAGATCATTTCCTGAAAGCATATACACAACATTATATAGACTGAGTGAGTTGTATTTACACACACACACACACACACACACACACACACTGGAGGAACCTTGAATTTCTGTTCCTCCCAACTCCACTTCTCAGGTACTGAGATTAATCTTGCAACATCACACTTTTTGTTTATTTGTTTGGTTTTTTTTGCATTGACATGGGACATTTTTATACAAGTGTATGAGTGTATTCCCTGGTCACCCCACCATCATCCCCTTCTCCCTCCTTTGTTCCTCTAGATAGTTTTGATCCTACTTTCACTCCACATATGCAGATATAATCTTATGTGCCTATGTAAATTCTATGAGTCAGAAAGAAAAGAAAGCATGCAGTATTTATCTTATTGTGACTGGCTTACTTTGTTAAATATTATTTCCAGTTATTCCTTCAAACAGCATAGCTTTGTTCTTCTTATGGTTGAGGGAATTCCACTGTGCTTTCTCCACTGTTCCTCTGTTACAGACGCCTCGATTGGCTCCATACTCAACCATTGTGAACAGTGCCCCAGGAACCAGAGGTACCCAGGTATCTGTGTCATAGATTCACTTACAGCCCTTTAGGTAAATTCTCAAGATCAGTGTAGCTGGTTTGCATAGTCAGTCTTTTGGGTTTTCTATAGCACATCTTTGAAAACTGCTTTCTTCACATTTCCAAGGGTGTGGTCCTTGAAAGGAACATCTGCCAGATGCCTGCATTTCCTCAGAAACACCCCAGGGAAGTATTTGCCTCTCCAGTCAGGCTTGGATATCCCTTCTTGAGCCATGTACAAGACTTATAGGCTACCTGCACAACTCAGTGGTATCTCTGATCACCCTGAGTTAGAGAAAAGAAAAGACAGAACTCTGTTTTGGGGTTATGATTTCAAATGGATTAAATGACACACTTGTCGACAACATGGTTTTAAGCCCAGTTTAATTTATAAAAAAAACAATAATCACAGACACTTCTTATTTTACAGCCAAGATGAATCTGCTTGCAACTCATTATATTCCTAGATTCTTTATTTGACTAATATAAGTGGTTTATTGTGGCTCGTGAATTCTCTCATTATTATCAGCATTGTTATTCATACTTTTATCCAATGTTATTGTTTTTGTCTCGTTTCCTTTTTCTTTAGTTTTCCATAATGCCTCAAAGGTTTTGTTTAATTTACAATCATACATTTCTTCATGGCAAAGACAATTTTGTTGATGTTCCAGGGAGGAGGAAGGGTAAGGAACAGAGCTGGTCTGGATGGTCCCCACAAAGCCATTTCCACACCAAAGGAAAACCATGATGATGGATTTGTTCATGCCACTTCATGCCTGGCATGGTGCCCGTGCTTAAAGCCCCTCGGGTGCAAAGCATCTAAAAATGGACAATGGTGTTTCCCAGAATGTGTTTGAATACTATTTTGACTAAGAAATACAGTCAGTAACTTGAGTGAACTCAGCCAAATGACTATCCACAGCTCACCTTCTTCAATTGATAACATTAGTACCAATTCTCTATGTGGGATAAATGGTTCCTAACTCCATTGGTGTGAAGACAAGTCTCAATATGGATATAGCCTGGCTCTACTGAGCTTGTGTCTTTCTACTTCCTGATCTACCAAGATGTGACCCAGCTGCCTCATAGCTCCTCTCACATAGACAGAGGTCATTCCCAGATGCCATGACTTTCCCCATCATGAACTTGAAGCTTTTAACCCTGAGGTAGAATAAATCTACCCTCCTTTTAGCTACTTTGGCCACAGTGATGAGAAAACTAACTACCACCATGCTAGACTTATCTAAGATGATCAGTATGTTAAATGCTTGTTTTGTTTCTTTGTTTTTTCCTTATGATGTTTTCAACTAAGTATTGGTTATTAGTATCTCACCTGGTCGTGTGTGTGTGTGTGTGTGTGTGTGTGTGTGTGTAATTCAATTATCAGTAGATGCTTAATAATATTAAATTATTATCTCATCTTTCCCAAGAAACTTAAAATATATTGAAAGAAAGAAAAGCCCAAAACAAAAACAACACCCTACCAAATACCCAGGAGTATGCTCTAAAGGAACAGGGTAGGGGTCATGCTGAAGAGAGAACAAAACATGAGGTTCTTCCACGTGGAGAGGGGTGTCTATTTACATTCTGGGCAAAAGGTGCAGCCTCAATCCATTGTAGATGGAGAAGGTGTGAGTGAGCTGGTGAAGGAGGAGTAGGAATGGCTGAAGCACTGGCTTATGGGCAGAGAGGAGACAAGGTGGAGACATCAATCAGGCCCATTCTACAAAGGGCTTGAATCCTGTTGTAAAAGATTTAGGTTTGACTATATTTTAGCAATTCTAAAACACATTTTTTTCCTCCCACTTTCTGAAACTGAATGCATCTTACAATCAATGCATTGTCATACTTAATTGCTAGTGCTTTTTTTTGTTGTTTTTGGTTTTTTTTTTTTTTTGCTTTTTCTTTTCTTTCTTAGTAGTACATAAAATTACAGCCTGCTGTACAATTGGTGCGTTAGTTTAGATGAAATGTGGTGTGTTAAAGGCAAGGATTGGAGAAAGCTTCCTGCTACTATTTCTCCCCTTGCTCTTCCAAGGAATTATCCAATACTTAAAAAACGTGCTCAATTGTCTTCGAATACAACTCAGTTCTGATGGGAGACCTCAGACTTCCTAACTCCTCGGGACTGTGGCCTAGCATAAGTTTGAGGCTCTTGACATCTACTTCTTCCAGCCCTCATCTCCTGTCTGCACAGCTCTGTGGACTCTACAGAATGAGCTTGGTGGCAGAAAAGGGGACTTGAGTGTTGATGCTCTCTTTTCTATGCCTTTTGTTGCTCCCCGTTTATCTCTGTGCCCTCCTGTCTGCTTTTCTTTATTGAGCAAAGCTGTCCTTTGGGGATGCTAAATTCACAGTTCTGTCTCTTGTATGGTACAAGGGTCTTTGCAAGGGTAAAGAGACCCAAGTTTAAGTGTGACCCTCCCTTCTCCCCGGGGCCTGTTGGCCACTGGCCCTCAAGGACGAAGGGACTGGAGTGGGGGGAAAGTAGGGTTCAGTAGGTGTGAATACTGACAGATAGATTGACTTCCAGTACTATCTTTAACCAGACAGCTCAACTTTATTCAGGATGAACAAGGGCATATAGATCTTGGGGAGTGGGTAGGAAATGCCAAGGTGGATATAAACTATTGGTTAGGGTGGAGGACTGGGAATGCTTCCTTTACATAAAGAGGAATTCCAAGAACCTCCTTATCAGGAGAGAGGAAGCTGAACCCATAATCTGGCCACACACTATGTTACTGTCTTCAGAGGTGGGGGAGGTAAAGGTCTTAACATTCTATGTTCCACATGTTGCTCTCCTTTCACAAGGCTTCACTTTATCTGGTCTTTGAAAGGACCAGATATAAGAACACCACTGCACTCTGCATCCCTTCATCTGAGCTCATTGTGAGGACGGCAGGGTGGAGCCTCTCATCATAAGCATATCTGTAGGCCTCCATTTATCTTCTACCACCTTCCATATCCCTGAAAGGTGCTGTCATAGAGAGCAGTGCCAGGTAGGCTGGTGCCATATCACTGGCAGTTTTACCAGCCACCCTACCCTGGTCATTGGCCATGTAGCGAACTCTACATCTGCATGTGACTTTACGATGTGCCTTCTCAGGGAGAAAATGGCTCTTTCCTTGTCTGTCTAGTGTTGGATGAGCGAAGTGGACAGCTAGACCATCACTTTCCATTCTTATTTGAAGACAGACCCTGTATCTTATTCGATTGTATGTCTCCAGAGCCAGACCCTTCTGGTAATTATTGACTGAATGCTAAGCATTGTTACTCTTAAGAGACATTCCAGGCTAGAGTAGGAGGCTGTGTGGCTATCTATAGAATATCTTCCTATGGTGAGGGTGAAGATGTCATATAATCATTGTGTAAATATCTGTGTAATTACTCTGCTGGCAGCATTTGAAAGACAATTTTTCCTGAAAGCATTAAACAGTTCATGTCATGAAAAGCATAAAACACCATGTTTTAGCCGGCCTTAGTAGTTGACTGACTCTGATAACTTGATGCTTCCATATACAAGAGATTTCCCCTACAAGGAAGGAAGGCAAAGAAAAGTAATGAATTGAATTGGCATTCAATCCCAAAGGGATCTGAAGCCACATGGGAATGGTAAGAGTTTAGAGGAGCCTCAGTGACCCACTGAAGGGTCACTGTCTCTGTTAGAGACTGAGGGGAATTTGGTATTCATGTTCTGTTCCCTGCGCTGGCCACAGAGGCAGAAATAGACCTGGGTCTCCTGGCTCTTAGTCCAATGTTCTCTCCAAGACACACACAGCCTTCCATCCCACATTCCTTTCTGAAACCTGCATTAGAAGACCATGTCCTCACTGTAGTATGCATTTGGGAACGTGGGTTCTTTGAGTGTGGATGTGGCGGTGGATTTGAGAGGCAGCTAGTTTCAGAGGTAAATAACAGGTTTCTATAGTGTCTATGTGATGAGCGGCTGTTTCCCCTCAGCACAAAAATTACCAGGCTTCGCTTGCTCCTCTGGGAAAGACTTAGAGCAGACAATCAGGAGAACATCCTTGCTTTGCCTTGTGGGCTTGGTAGTTATGGGAACTGCAAGGGTCAGTGCAATGAGCCAGATGCACCCAGCTGCCGGAAATGACTTTTTGCCCTGCCACCACCACACGCAACCCTTCTCTCCCAACGTGAAGAAAAACCCAGTTAGTGAGCAAGGCACATTTTTGTCCAGCCTAGACACACTGTCACAGCAGAGCTTCATATCCCCTCAAGCTGATTACTTCCTGCTCACTTGGGCATAACAGCTGCTTGTGTCATTTTGGATGGCTTCTTTCTTAGAGTTAGGCCAGGCAGAGAATGTTCCAGATTTTAAACATTGCTTCTACGATATAGTTTAAGCTTGCCATAACTGAGGTTTATTGGTAGATGACAGAGGTCATGATGTAGCTACTGCTGGAATAAGCATGCAAAGAGAAGAGTATGCCTCCCTGTCTGTCTAATAACCCCTTGAGCACCAGTGTTGAGCAAGAACGAATGTGTCCAACACAGGTATGGCTCTACCACTTTTTTATGTTTCTGCACATGTATGCAAGTATTCATATATACAATTGTATGTGCTTCCACAGCAGGGTATGTGTCTCTGACCTTGCATGTATACTACACTCCTGTAAGATTTTATTTGCCTGCCAGCCTACAGCACATATTCTCATACCAGGTATCTAAAGTATGGCTATTCTGATTTTGCTCATGTGACACTGCCCCTCCTCCTATCTTTCTAGGGGAGAAACTGTGCAATGTCGCCATGCAATAAAGAGAAACGGATTTCTATGGAGCCCTCCTTTGCCCTGCAGACACATTGCCACAGCTTTTATGCAGAACATTACACTGTGGTGAAATTTAGTTAATTTTATGGTTTGTTATTACAACAGCAGAGTGGATTGAGAGAAGCAGCTTTTGTTGGCTCCAAGTCCCACATTTCCTGGGTGTGAAGGGAGTGAGTAGAGGCAGGAAGCTGGCTGCGGTAGGAGACGAAGTCCACATAGCAGCAAAGTGGCTGCTCTGATTGGCTATTAATTTTTAGACCTACAGGAGTTATTTCCGTAGTCAACAGAGACTTGGCTGCTACCCTTGTGGAATATAAATTTTGGTCAGGGAAATGGGAGAGACAGGCAGAACAATGAGAAAGCAATAGGTAGGTACACAGTCATTTTTTGCTGGGAAGCATTTTGGTGAAGAGTGCTCTGTAGCATCACTGTTGCATGTTGAAATCCCACCTTTACTTGCTATGTTCTCCCTTGTCTCTGACCTCAACTTAGTCATTTGCTTTATTTGCAAGTAGGGGGCTGGCAGGCCACTGCTGCTGTTTGAATCTGAATGTCCTCCAAGATTCATGCATTAAAGTGTGGTCTCTAGCCTGCAGAGGAGGTGGTAGAACCATGAGGAGGTGGCATCTAATGGAAGGATGTTAGGTCATTGGAAACATGCCCTTAAAAGAGATGTAAGGACCTCCATCTCTCTTTCGTTTCTGGTTATTAGACAAACCAAGCTCTGTATTCTAGCTGTGGTATACAGACTTATCACAGACCTGAAGGTCACAGGGCCAACTAACATGACTGAAAACACCAAAACAATCCTTTCCCCTATATCATCTGATTGCCTTGGGTGGTATATTTACTATACTGAGAAGAATCCAATTAGCCCCTGCCTTCACATACCTGGGAGACCCACACCTGCCACATGGCAAATGTTCAGGAAATGTATATCTCATCTGTATTCTTGTTGAGGAAACTCACAGAATACATCCAGAAACTTCTCAACAGAGAAAAGCAGAGTGGTCAGGTTATGAAATCAGGCACTTTCTGTCTAATAAGTCCCCCAAGGATAACAACTTGAGAGGAGGACAGATTTACTGTGATTCTTGGCTTCAAAGGGTTTAGTTCATGGTTGGCCAGTCTCGAAGCAGAGCATCACGGCAGCAGGAGCATGTGGTTGACACGTTGTTTACCTGATGCTGAACAGGACGCAAAGGGAGCGAGAGAGAGAGAACTTGACTCGCCATAGCCTTTTAAGTCACAAATTCATTAATGGGTCGATCCATTCATGAAGTCAAAGTTCTCATGATCCTATCACTTTGCATAAGCCCCTCTCCGAACACAAATGCACTAGAGATCAAGGCTTCAACGTAGGAGCTTTGGAGGGCATATGTCAGACCCAAACTATAACAGAAACCAAGTGGGAAGTGACTATATGTGCACAGATCACACTGGACATATTTCTGAAGCTCCAAACCTCTAATCTGGCTATACAATCAAGAACTTAGGAAGGTTTATTCTGGAAAAGGCAGAATATAGAAAAAAATGTATGCTGCTTGGATCATATGCTCAGCATGTTGAATCTGGCCAGGATTAAAGCCTGTTAGCTGATTGGGGGGATAAACCATCAGTTGGTCTGAATGAAACAAATCTATTGGCATACTTATTTGTGTTCCTAATGGAGCTAATTAAATCTTAAATCCAGAAACAGTTAGCATGGACTAGATTACTTAGAGAGCAGAAGCTATTTTCATGAGAACATGGCTTTCCCTCTTGTTCTCAGCTGGGTCCCCAATAGCTGCCATGAGCGCTAGGCAAGCAGATGATAAAGAATATGTCATCCCCACTTTCATTCCTCCAAGGTCTGGCAACTTCTCTCTCAGTCTGGGAGGCTGTTTATCTCTGTGCCCATGGTGTCTTCCTTCTCAGCAGACAGTAGCCCAGTGGCTCTGCTGGTCTTGCCAAAGGCATCAGCAGGCCCCCATTCCCTTCTAGAACGGGGAGACTGTCTTCACAGAAAGCAACAAACCAGATAGAATGTGGACCTTTGGTTGCAAACTCTAGAGTCACAGTGTGCAAATGCTGTGAATCCATGTTTGCTGGGTTTGAATGAGAGGGAAACAATGATGTCTTTGTTTCATGAGTTGAAACTCATCCTTTCACGGACAATGTCAAAACTTACCAATTTAATGTAGGGTGGCCTTGGACTTTAATGATAAAATCAGAGTTGAGGAGGCTTCTATTTTAGTTCAGGGAGCCCCATAATGAAAGTACTAGAAAACCTCCAAACAAGGCTGAGTCATTTAAAGAAAATTAACTCTGTGTTGGGGCAGGGTAGAGAGGAAGGCGGCATTGGGAATGAGCAACCTCTGACAGAGAACACAGGCTTCTGAGTCAGAACATCATAGAATAATTAGACCTTGGCAATTGCTGAGCCACCCCCTTATTATAGAAAAAGGAGCACAGTTTATTTAGTGTCTTCCTTCTGGACTCAAAGGTTCAGATTGCTCATTATCCCAGAACCTTAGTTTCTTTTCCAAATTTTTGTTGATACTTTGTGTGTGTGTGTGTGTGTGTGTGTGTGTGTGTGTGCCCACACAAATGCCAAGCATGGGTGGGTATGGGTACATTTGGAGGGGAGCAGAGGACAATCTTAAATGTCAGTCTTCAGGAAGGCTGTCTGTAATTTTTGAGACAGGGTTTCTCATTGTCTCACCAATTGGGCTTAGACTACTTAGCCAGTGGACTAAGAGATCTTCCTGTCTGCACCTCGCTAACACCGGGTTTACAGACATGTACAATCATGCACAATATTTTCATTTGGGTTCCAGTGGTCAAACACAGGTCCTTGCAATGCTTGGAAGACACACACTTACCAATTGATCCTCCTCTACTTCTCAGTCTTAGAACCCTAACTTTCACTTCATGGTCTCTATAGAAGTTGGTATACAACCAGCTTCACCACAAGGACTGCCTAGGACCATCATCAATTTGTGGTACACACAGCCCAAGGAGGATGAACTGTTAAGAGATTAAAAGACACTTAAGTTGTATTTCAAAATAAAACTATGCTGACTAATTCTTTTAATTAACAGAAGCAGTGCAGATTTTCACAGGGCTTAGAACACTTATCTCCAGTGTTGAACTGTCAGGGTAATGTGCTGGCATTCTGGTTAACAGAAAGACCCGGTAACAAGAACCACAGAAATTGCATTTTTTATTAAAGAGTTTGAAGTAACATCTGAAATAAATTAGCCCCTGTGGACAGCCACCTTGTTATAGCCAATGCTGGCAACCCAGCCACTTCTCAGTGGGCTGTCTGAAGGTAGGCTTGAAGAAATATCAGGGAAAACATTTTTCCTCCAGTGAAGAGGGGCGGGCTGTAAGATCCTCGTACTCTGCTGTTCTACCCATGTGGTCCAGCTCCGATGCTGCCCTAATGTCCTTTCTGAGCCTCAATGTGGACTTCCCACTGGTTACTATCAGGCCACAGGATCCAAAGTGTCTCTTGCTACAGTGAGCAAAATAGCTCACAAAGCACCAGGGGGTGATTCTTAGTAGAGGGTCTAGTTCTTCGTGAATATAAACATGAGACCGCTCTCTGTGCAGAAAAATATGCCTACTTCTGTCCACCCCCTGCTGCTTCTGTATCTTACACCAGGCCATAAGAATTCTATTAGAGCGATGACTCATAGTGCAGAAACAAGAAGTTTGAGATGATATAAAATCATCCCAATTATTAAATGCATCTAATGAGCATGCAAACAGTAACTAAGTATGTAAGCAAAACCCTGTTTGGCTTGAAAGACTTTAATAAATTAGGTGAGTTCTCCTTTTGGAGGAAAGGGGCCACAGGGGGTGGGGGATGTACTGAAGGATCCCTGAGTAGTGCTAATGCCAACAGGCCTCCCTTGAGGTGTTCCTGGCATGGCTTACAAGGATATGTCCATGGTGAAGCCTTGGAGAGTCTTCTTTCATGGAATCTCCCAGTAAGGAGATACTGTGTTTACTTCCTTCTTCAGGGTGTGCTGCTGCTTCTAGGGGTTCTCCCAGAGCCCCACACACCTCAGCTCTCACTTTCGGAAAGACCAACCTTTATGAAGTTTCACCTCTACAAATGTAGACAATTCCTTAAAGACACCATCGGTGTTAGCTGCTGAGGACCAATTATAGCAGGGATGGCTTTCTCTGTTAGCAGTAGAAGTGCATGTGAGCGTGTGTGTGTGTGTGTGTGTGTGTGTGTGTGTGTGTGTGTGTGTATGTGTGTGTGTGTGTGTGTGAAAGAGTCTCCTTGTGTGGCCTCCCCTACTACTTGTGCTTGCCTAGGTTACTTGTGGTTGCTTGATAAACACACACACACACACACACACACACACAAGCAAGCACACACACACATACACACACACATACACACACACAAGAGAAAGTGCATGCATGTGCACACGCATGCCACTTCCCTCTTTTCCTCCCAGGGGACTAGAGTTCAGGGTGAGGAACAGAGTCAGGGTGGCAGAGTTTCCTTCCACAACCACCTGGTCAAATTGACATTAGGGTGGACACTCCTTAACAAGTCTTCCTTCTGGAGCCCTCTTCCCATGAACCTCTGGCAGCAGTACCCGGCCTAAGGGAAAGCTGTTTTGAAGCCTACAACTTGGACAGCAAAGAACTATACTTTCTGATCTCCCACAACAACACCAGAAACAAGCACTGTTCTTTCAAAATCATCTAATCCAGTGACTTTTGTGGTGAGAAACTCATTAAGGTGTCATGAAAACATCTCAATGGGTCATAAGCAGAATTTTACTTTAGCAGAGGGAGAGAGACAGGAACATAAAGAGGAATGCTTGCTTCAGTCCATACAAAGAGCTGCCCCAGTTCGTTCACCCTTGCAAGTGGACTGAACAATTTTTTTTTTTGCCTCTCCTCGCAAGTGTGCATGAAGGCAAAGGGAGAAACTGGGGATTTCATCAGATTCTGGAATGCTTCCTTAAATTCTCAGTGACTTTACTCTTAATGGGCATGAGTATTTAGTGAATTTAAAGATTGTCTACTTCACATCCTGTATTTCACAGAAATGACACGCTATCCACAAGAGCCCACTGCGAATCATGTGACTGAGCAGAATCTACAACCAGACTTCAACCCTTAAGTTTCCCTTCCTCTTTCTCACAGGACCTCAAGTCTCTCACATAACTGTGGTGTCTCTGCTGCTCCTATAGGTTGGCAAGGACAGGCCTGGCTGTCTGCATCCCTCTATCCTTCCTGCAGTCTACATAGCACCCTTACTTCTTCCCATTCCCCTTTCCGTGCAAGAGCTCAGGGGATGTAAGATCAGAGAGCTGGTGTTTTGGGCCCCCTAAAAGGGGGGCATGGGATGAAGGCTAAGAGCAGTAGCCACCGTGATGATGATGAGAGAAACACTGCACATACTCGTTAGATTTAATAGCTGAGCAAGCCATTCACTTGGCCCTAATGAAAAATGACTCCTGACAACTCTTTATGGTCATAGGACCTTGCGGGAGGCAACTGAGAGAAATGTTGTCATCTCTGCTGGGAGAAGCAGATGCTGGGCTCAGGTAGGGGTGTCTCTTCTCCAGAAGCTTAGAGTGCATGTGCCTCCTTACAGGTCCTGCAACTCTGAACAAGGATGAGAGCAGAGAGTTGCCAGCCTTCAGGGTCCAAATGATTGCCCTTGGCAGAGGCCAGAGCTCTGACACTGGCGAAGAAGAGGCCATATGCAAGGGTGAGATGGCCTCTTGGTTGACAGCTGACATGGTTGAGGGGCTGGAGCCAGGAGAAGCCCCTGTATCCATCTTTATTTTTTTGGCTCTCAGTTAAGCCCATTAAAATGTATCTCTACCTCCTGATTGCTCTTCTGTGCTATTAATTTGTAGCTGTATTAATTCCTGCTGTTATTATACAGCCAGGTGATGCAGAACAAAGCTCATTAACGTGGCCCAGGAGCGGCTTCCACCACTTGGGCTGACTTACTCCTCCCTGCCGTCGGGCCCCACTCCTATCTCCACTTACCCTGTCCTGGCATGAGTGGAGTCTTGAACCTTGGAAAATGATTGACGGGTCCCTTAGATAGCTATTTGGAGTCACAGGCAGCTAGTGAGATGTAATACAGGGGATTGATTTGCTCTGTAAGTGCCCTTGGCTGGCCTTCACCTTTATCTAAAACAATTTGTGTGTGTGTGTGTGTGTGTGTGTGCTGTTAAATACTACCTGCTAATCCTTGTGCCAGGTGCCTTGAACTGCTGTAGGGGTGAATAGGAACCGGGATGCACGACGTCACGTTCACATGGTGTCTTCTGGGCATGGTGGGACTGTCTGTGATCTCAGACATCACCTTCCTTATGTGAGCACATTGACTCATGGCCTAGATCAATCCCATAGCTCAATTTAGGCACCAGTTCTTCTACCAACCAACCAACTTCTGACCTTCCTCTGTACCCATTACCTCTAAGTTGTTCGCTGTTAATGTGCGAAGGAAGATGCTCTAAACAAGTATGAGAGGCAAGCCAGGGTAAGGAACTGGAAGCAGTGGTTATCTTGGGCACTCTGGGGACTCCAGAGGGGTCTGGAGTGGGCCTTGGAAGAGTAAGGTTGAAGCTTGACTCAAGAGACAGATTTGTTCATTTATAGTCAGGCACAAAGCATTTATGTATGACCCAGGGCCCAGGGGTGTCCAACGTTTTGATGTGATGTCACATTGTCATCTATAAAAGTGCCAGGCCATGTCCACACCCAGCCTTTAGTTCCTGTGAAGTGTGGAAGACAGATAGTATCATACTCATGCTCACCCTGCCACTGTGAACCAGTTGTGTTCCAGAGTCCCCCAATATTAGGTGGCTAGTACTCCTTAAGCTTATCACACTGTGCCTGTCTGTGACCTCAGTTCCAACCAAATTGGATGCCTTCTAGCCACCCAAACACCTCCAGCCTTTCCCACCTCCCTGTCTTTGCACCTGATGTTCCTTTCACTGGACACTCCCTCTCTTTCCCACTGGAAGAATGTCCACGTGTTCCTCAAGATCTAGCTCAGGGAAATGTGCTCTGCATTCCTTGCTTCCCTGCAGGCTCACAGCATTTTAGTCACACACACACACACACACACACACACACACACACACACACACTTCAAAGTACCTCAAAAGTGTGTCAAGTACTGTGTGGTCCTGAAGCCTAGCACAGAGTCTGACTTCTGTAAGCCCCTAGATAACTGCTACCTGGGTGGTAAAGTCTCCCATAGCTTCTGAATACAAAACCTTCACTATGGGACTCAGAGGAACAGGGTCAAGTCAACTGGTACAGGTTGGAGAAATGGGTCATTGGGTAAAATACTTTTGTGTGAAGACTTGAGTTCCACTTCTTAGAGCCCATGTAAACCAAAGTGTGGTAGAGTATGTCCACAGACCTAGTAGTTCTTTCTTTTGGCAAGATGGAAGACAGAGGCAGAAGAACCTTCTCCAAGTCTGCAGAACAACTAGCTTGGGATACAGAACAAGAGACCCTATCTCAAACAAGGTAGATGGTGAGGTTGTTCTCTGATCTCCACATACACATATCACACAACACAACACACACACATATACACAAACACAGAGAAAGAGAGGGAGGAGAGGGAGAGGGAGAGGAGAGAGAGAGAGAGAGAGAGAGAGAGAGAGAGAGAGAGAGAGAGAGAGAGAGAGACAGAGAGACAGAGAGAGAGACAGAGACAGAGACAGACAGACAGACAGACAGAGGAAGCAGGACTAGAACCTGAGAATTCAGGCATTCCTGGGGTTTAGTTCCATTTGTCCATCAGAACGACTGGCTGTGCAGAGATCCCAGAAGCCAGCAGTCATCCACTTTATCTTGGTGGCCTTTGGTACCCCTTGAGAGTGGCTGGTGCAAAGATCTGGCAGATTCTTCTTATTTCGGTAATTAAAAACACCCTAGTTGAGCAGGAAGCCTGTTGTGCAAACACAGCAAAGCAGCTGGAATGGGCTCCTAGCTAAGGACAGTGCCACCACAATTAAAGCTTGTGCTTAATCGATTCTCTCTGGTGTCTGTGAAGGCAGTGTGTGACAGTCACTGCATCCCTGGGGTGTAGGGCCAGTGGCAAGGATATAGGCAGGCATGGGGCTAAGCACCCTGATTGGAGCCCCCAAGGGTACAAACAGGAGTTAATGTGCATAGGAAGATACAGAAGCTCTAAGCAAATGTGAGAGGCAGGTCAAAGTGAGGAAATAAAAGCAGTGGTGTTCCTGGGGACTCCGGCGACAACAGAGGGGTCTGGAGTGGGCCTTGGAAGAGTAAACTTGGAGCTTGACATAAGAGACAGATTCACTTGCTTATAGTCAGGCACAGAGCATTTATATTTGGCCTGGGGCCCAGGGATGTCCAATGTTTTAATGCTGTGATGTCACATTGTCACCTATTAAAAGTGCCAGACCTCATCCATAGCCATTTTGGAACACATGTAGCCTGTGGACTATAGGTCAGCGCATTCCTGGTAGGTGTTTGCTTTGTGATCAACAAAGGAACCCTTTGAGTAGAAGTCCTAAGCTTCAATGGTCATCAGATTCCTGGCAGGACTGAGACCACTGGGCTCTAGCCTGAGGTTTTGATCCAGGAGGTTCAGAAGAAAGTCAAGGCTATGCATTTTGAATACATTAAAGGATGCTGATGATAACAACCCCAGGGCTGTGTTTGGAGAGTCACTGTCCTGGAGAAATAAAAGCAAGCTTTCCCAGAGAACAAGAGAGTCCACACTGTCTGAGGCATGCTCAGGGCTGAGAAGAGATAGATCACCTTTATTTATCTGCAGTGGTCTCTCTTCCTGAGAGTTCCCAAGAGCAAGACAGGGTACAGTGCTTGAAAAGTACCCAGCAGCCTCTAGCACATATTACTCAGTTGAAAGCAGTGGATTTGACAATTTTTCCTTATTATTATTTTGTGTCAGCTTGCTCTGCCAGTTTGGAATGCTCTTCTAGGTGGCCACATCATTCTGAATCCATGACCCTGGCTTCTGTTTGAGGCAATCATCCTATAAGACTGGGTAAGAAGGGACTCAGATGAGAGTGTATGTGAGTCTATGCAGCCTATCTCCAAGATAGAAAGAACCCTCTCCTCAGAGAATCCACTCCCACTAAATGCCTGGCAGACCCCAGGAAACACCTAGTCAGGATCGGGAAGCTTCTGGAGCACAACTCCATGACTGGAGTTGGGGAGTACCACTGGAGTTGTTATCTCCCACACCTAGCAGCACACCAAACAGCATCCATTTTTATCACCACATGTTCTGTGGTGGTCAGCCCAAGAGCCAGCTCTCACTCCCCCTGCCCCAGCTGATTAATTTAGGAACAGAATTTGAGGCATATCCTCTAGGGATGGTTCTTGTAGGCTGGGTCATGCTAAGTGAGCTGTACCATTTTGGGCAGTGGTGATAGGGCACAGTGCATGCCACCTGCCCCGGGACAGAAAGATCATCTTCTAAGCTTTCCCCAAAGCTGCAGAAGAACAGATGTGTTTCTCTGGGGTATTCCCTCAACTGGTACAGCAAAGAGACTTCTGGATGGTGCATTGATGTTCTGGTCACTGTCCAGAATTACCCAGTTGCAGCGATTTTTTTCTGGATAGCTCCTGGGTAGAGAATATACTCCTTGGGTTCTGAAGTCTAGCTGTTGTCCCATAAACTTCTCTAAAGACATTTTACCCTGCATCTAGGCAGGAGTATATTGAGTCTCATGACTTCTGCTGATAATGCCCACAGTAGATCATGTCTACTACAAAAAAATGGTCATACCCACTCATCCTTCTGTCTAAGACACTGGATCAAGAGGCTTGGGCAGGATGACTTTCCCACCCTGTCTTTCCAGAATCTTGCACAAAATGCTCCTTTGTGTAGCCCTCCCCCAAACTTAGGAGCTTCAGTGATGTCATGAAGTTTGGAGGAGGAGGGCCACCACCCCACGTTTGGGGGAGGGAGACAGGGGCCGAGAGGATCAGAAACGCAGCTGAGAAGGTGGCTCAAAATAGCTCATGGAGAACAGGCTTCTGCTTGACAGGCTGACAAGGATGTGCCTGGAGCCAAACGCTCCTCTTTGAATGCTCTGTCTCCTTCTAATTATGGATCTGTCAGGAGGAAGAGAAGCCAGCGCCTGCCTGACCCCTGTGACCCCTCACTTAACGTGGAAATAGGGAAGCAAAGTGGAGTCCCCATTAGCAGGGTCAGGCGCCTAGGGCTCCCAGGACCTGAACGGGGAGCAGAATTCAAAGGCGCCTTCTGTCACATCTGGCACTCCACCTCTTAACGTCCATCAGTACTTGAAATTCTCTCTGCCAAGCGCGCCCCCCTCCCCCCCATAGCTCACCTGGGCCTCTCAATAGGAACAGGGGTGCCCATGTTCTCAGAGTATATTAGCCAGGGCTGGGACCTCCTTCTCTAACACGTAGATGAACTAACTGGTAGGTGAGATCTTATTGGAAATGACTTCACCATGAGAGATGGTCCTTCATCATAGGCAGGACAAAACTGACAACACAGTCTGATGAATGGTTTTTGTTTTTGTTTTTGTTTTTGTTTTTTACAAATAAAATATTTATGCATGAAGCCTTGTATCCAAGGATTTATAATTTTGTCTAATTTAATAAGTAACTCATGCAAACTTGGGTTTTATTTTTGTCACTGAGTACCCACTTCCATATCTAAGGACCCAGAGCAATAGCACATATTGAACATGCGCCATAACATGGTGACCGGGCTGCTGTAAGGATAGCCAGTGCAATGCATCAAAGCAGGCTCAACTCTCCAGGCAAGCAAGATGCTGATGGGTCTTATTCTGAAAAAAGAATTTGCCTCTTCAGAAGATTTTGGAGTAGGTATGAGAGTTCCCTTTTTTCTTTCCTTCCTCTTTTCTTTCTTCCCTCTCTGATTCCCTCCTTCTTTTTCCTTTCCTCCCATAACACTTCCTGTCTGTCAGTTCTGTCCCTGAACAGGGCACAGCCACTGTAGGGAAGAGAGAGGCAAGCATGGTTCCTGCCTCTGGGGAGTTTACATTCTCACAAGCAGGAAGAAAATACATAGCTAGCTGTGGTTTCAAGCATCTCTCTAAAGAAATACAATAAGAAAAGTATAATATGTTAGAGGAATGGGAGACATCAGAGTTGAGAGAGGCAGGGAAGGTGTATTTAAGGAGAGGTGGTGTTTTAGTTCAGGTTATATTGCTGTGAAGAGATACCACAACCATGACAACTCCTAGAAAGAAAAATGTTTAATTAGTGCTGACTTGCAGGGCTTTAGTCCATTATCATCATAGTGGGAAGCATGGCAGCTTGAAGGCAGACATGGAGCTGGAGGAGCTCAGAGTTCTACAGAGACACTGAGCCTGGCTTGAGCATTTGAAATATCCAAGCCCACCCCCAGTGACACACTTCCTCCAACAAGGCCACATCTATTCCAACAAGACCATACCTCCTAATAGTACCACTCCCAATTAGTCTTTGGGGCCATTTTCTCTCAAACCACCACTGACAGTGTTTAGGAAGTCGACAGTTATGGGAACATAACACACAGTAACTGTATCTGTGTATAGAGTTAAATACATTGACTGCAAAAATGCACTTCCTTAGAAGTATAAGCTAGAGCTCTCAGTTCTCTTTTGCCCTCTTGATCTTTGGCTCTCAGCTACTTGTCCCCTCTCTTTCCTCTCTCTCTCTCTTCTTCCTCTCTCAGTCCCTCCCTGTGACTCTTCTTATGGCCCAGTCCAGTCTGCTGGCCATGTTCATTCTTAGATTCTTCCTGATGCCTCTGGCTGTACTCTCTCTCATATCTACAGTAAAAATCCTCCTAACCATAAAGGAAAGAAAGAAAGAAAGAAAGAAAGAAAGAAAGAAAGAAAGAAAGAAAGAAAGAAAGAAAGAAAGAAAAGAAAAGAAAAGAAAAGAAAAGAAAAGAAAAGAAAAGAAAAGAAAAGAAGGAAGGAAGGAAAGAAGAAGAAAAAAAGGAAAGAAAAACTGGAGAAAGACTATATGCATAAAGTATATTTACTGTGTATTATTTGATGAATTTTGATTCTTAACACTCCAAGATTATATATTGAACTCCTAACTCCTGGCACCTCCTAGTTTGACCATATTTGAAGTAGATAATTGTAGATGTAATTAGTTAATGAGATCACTAGGATGGGTCATAGTCTGATACAAAATATCACATTCAAATGGAGATGTGCAATAGTGTTTATTTATACTCAAAATTGGTTCTCTCATTTATATATATGCTCACATATTCATTTTTTTATTTACTTAAAAAACCGACCCATTTATTATGGAGACTGCAGAGCGCACAGTTAGCCTGCTGAGGAATAAAGATATTAATGTTATACTCTCAATCTGAGTTTGAGTATGAAAGCAGGAGACCAATATCTCTATTTGAGAATAGATAGACAACACACATTCTCTCCCAGCATGCACCTTTTATTTTATTCAGACTGGTTGTGAGTGGCTGACACCCATCTATAAAAGGAAGGGCCATCTGTGTACTCAGTTCTTGACTCAAAGTTGATCTCATCTAGAAACATCTTTACAGATGAACCCAGAATAATGTTTAACCAAACATCTGGCTACACAAGGACTCAGTCAAGCTGAACCCAAGGGACTAGCACACAAAATGACTCAATTAAAAGTGTTTTGAGAAGAATAGAGATGGGAAGAAGGAGGTTGGAAGGCTGCTGTGACCTGGAGGTTGGCTTCTGGGGCATCTATTGCCTGCCAGTCCCTGGTGGTTCTTCAAGGCTCAAGTCCACTCTTTCTCTTTTCGCATCCATCTTTAACTTCTAAGAATGACATGGAGATTGGTTGTATTCTTCTCATATGGCTGCAGTTATAGAGGATCATAAACTGGGTGGTTTGAGACACTGGGAACTTTATATCTCTTACAATTCTATAAGACAGAAATTTGAAAGTAAGATTTTGGCAGAGTTGTGTCACCCCAGCCCCAAGATTCAGGATGGAACCTTTCCTTGGCCCACTTGACTTATAGCATTGACTTTTTGTTTGGGGTGTTCCTTGTCTTGTACTGTGTTGCTTTATTCTGTCTCCATCTCCTCATGGCACATTCTTCTTATAATGATGCCAGAACTCTTCAATTAGGCGTTACCTTATCTTATCTTGATTATATCTGTAAAAATATTATATACAAATAAAGTCATAGTTACAGTTATTGAGTGGGACTCCATATGTATTTGGGTAACACAACTCAAGACTCTTGTCTCCATGGGTTTCTCACAGTAGCCAAAAGATATGACAACAGGGGCCTTGGTTATTAAATTGGCAAGAATTGCATTGTTCTTTCAGTTATCAACAAACTGTAAGTGACCAGGCATCTGGAAACTTCTCTGAAGCCTTGAAGTATCCATGCCTAGAAAGAAAGTATGTGTGTATGCAGGCACATGCATACACAAGCAAACACACACACACACACACACACACACACACACACACACACACACAAACAAACTTGTCAGAGAACTATTTATTGGAATATGATTTCTCCTTCTACCAGGGGCTTCAGGGACTGAACTCAAGTCATCAGACTTGGTTAGTAAGTGCTCTTAATCACTGAGCCATCTTGCCAGATGTCCAACAGGGATGCTTTAAAACTCTCTAGAAGCCACTGAGGACATCTGTATAATCAAACTGGAGCACTGAGTAAGGTTCACTTTCTTCTCCATGGTATAACCAGAAGTTACCAGAAGAAAGGGTAGGTGGGGCAGCCCTGTGAATAAAGGCACATTGAAGTAGGTATCTGCGTAGCTACTGGTGTTCCTGTGGCAGTCTGTCAGTCAGTGATCCCAGGAAAAGTCTAGGCAGAGAAGGAGCATGGTGCCTCTGCTCTGTGCTCAGTTGGGGTGGGAATTCTTGACTGTAATCTTTTCCTGAGGACATAAGGAAGGCCCATAAAGTGTATTCTGTTTCCTGTCACTCACTCACTGACTGCCACTCAAATACCTTCTATTTTTGGTGTGATTCAGTTCTCATCCATTTTCTGTTGTCTGCCTCCCCTCCCTGTAGCACCCATACAATCCTTTCAAAACAAACTCTGGCTTCAGGCAGGACTCCCATTAGCCTCAAGGGGGAAAAGCATTTAATCTGCAAAATTACTTTGAACTTATCTGAAGGGGGCTCTTGGATTCATAGCATGTTTTTCAATAGCCAAATCTCATTCTGGTCTCCGTGGGAAGATGAGGAGGAGATTTACTCCAACCATTTTATCCCAAGTAAATCTTGACTATCTTGGGTTTTACATTTTAACGAGAAACAAGCACTTTATAATAACTGCCCAGATTAAACTCCAACATACTTTCAAACCATTAACCTGAAGGAATTGTAACGATAAATTAAACATATTAATGATGCTGTACTACAAGCTCAAAATTTGTTAGGTAATTGTAGATTATTAACAACCAACATGACTTATCATCATCTATCATTGGAGGAAAATGGACTAAAACCCTGATTACATGGCATGTACACTCTGACAGAATAAATAAAAACAAAAATGGCTGTTAGCAGGAAAGGCAGACCTGCTAGGGCATTTCACGCAGGATTCAGAGCAGGCAGTTCTTTTCCACGTAGTTCTGTCTCTCTCTCCATCCTTCCTCACTCCCCTTCCACTTTCTCCTCTGCTCCCCTTTCCCTCCTTCTCTTCCCATCCATTATCCTCACTCTCTCCTTGGAGCTTAGCATCCCAGTTGAGGATGTGCTGTGACCTTGTCTATGGTTCTCCAGTAGCTTTGTAGATAATACAAGTGTGTGCAGCTACCACTGTCATTACCCATTATCTTGCTGCCTTTAGCTTACTTTGGTCCAGGTCCTCATTGCTCCTCTGGTGGATGTTGCGATTATTTGTACCTGAATTTATTTTCAGTTTGTGTGGCATCACAATATGCTTGGGTGAGAGGGGCTAAGTTTTATTTTCTGTAGCTGCCAAGATACTGAAGAGTAAGGATGACAATAATGATGTCAATGGTGGTGGTGGTGAAGCCTTCCTGCTATGCCGACCTTGTAGATTTCATCATGGGATTTTCAATCTTGGGTTGAGTCTTTTCTCAGAACCTAATCATGGTCACCACTCTGCGTTAGCAGAGTCTTCCTCAACTATGGCCAATGAGGTCCTCCCAGAGGACTGCCAGTCACAATGATACCCTGTACCATAGAGCCCTTGGGGAACAGGAGGACAATAGACTTGCACTGGAGGAGAATATCTGCCTTAATAGCTAGAATAAATCTCTCTTTCCATGGAGAAGTGTGCTGGATAGTTTTATGTAAAGCTGATACAAATTAAAAGTCATCTGAGAGGAAGAAGACTCAACAAAACAAAACAAAACAAAACTCACAAAACAAAACTACCTCCATAAGATTTGGCTGTAACCAAACCTGTGGGGCATTTTCTTAATTAGTGACTGATGGAGGAAGGTCAAGCCCATTATGGGTGGTGCCATCCCAGAGCTGGTGGTCCTGGGTTCTATAAGAAAGCAGGCTGATCAAGCCATGGGGAGCAAGCCAGGAAACAGCACTTCTCCTGCTTCCAGGTTCCTGTCCCATTTGAGTTCTTGTCCTGATTTCTTTCCATGATGGATAGTGATGAGGAAAAGTAAGCCAAAGAAACCCTTTCCTCCAAGTTGCTTCTGGTGTTAGTGTTTCATGGCCATAGTAGTAACTCTAATGAAGACAAGACAGGAATGAGATTTGGCTATTGAAAATGTGCTATGAATTCTAGAACCCCCTTCAGATAAGTTCAATATAATTTTGAAGATCAAATAGTTTTGTATATTAGTTTATGAATTGTATTGATGGATATGAGGAGGGCCAGGTCAACCGTGGGGTTGGGAGTTGGTGGTTTAGGCTCTTTCTGTTCCCTCCAGTGGACAAGTCCTCAGGTCACAGTCAGGATTGGAGGAGCCTGTAATGTAATGACAGTTTAGGTTACAGTAAGGCCAGATGGATCAAGTGGTGCTTTAGGTAGGTATTTTACTCCTCATCAATACATCCACATCTTTATGCTGTGAGATCTTTACTCTGTGTGAAGAGCTAAGTAAATGCTCATTTTGCCTACCATCCAATCATCTCCTCCCCCCCGCCAATACTAATTAACTTGGATAAATACCAAGTGGCACAGTAATAAGAAAGGGGCATGTGGATGATGGGAAGCAGGGAGGAGGAGATAAGCCTGTTGATGTTTTTTTTTCTGTGGAGTGAACACATGTGATTGACCAACTTGACCTTCCCTTGGGGTCCTGGGAACACACCAGTCCTGAGTAAGTTAACTAAAGAATGTTTTAACAGCTACAGCACCAACTCAGGACTCTCCCACTTTCCTTGGCTTTGTGTTCCCAGCAAGTATCTGGCCACTGGTTCCATGAATCGGGTGTCAGCCCTAAACAGTATGCAGGCACAGGTGGTTTACAGCCTTGTTGTGGGGTAGGAGAGAAGGGCTAGACAAGATGAAGTCATAGGGATCACAGCTCCATGGCCACCTGAGTTATGAGTCTCTGCTTCCATACATCTCTTCCCTCCATGGATTTCCGTTATATCACCATGGTGTTCCATCAGCATCAGAGGAGAATACACTGATATAAATGGTCCCCTCCTCCAACCTGGTATTTCTTACTCTAAGGTCTTTCTGTTTGCACTTTCAGAAGACAACTCAGAGCAATGAGGGAATTGACTGTCCTGCCTAGTCTGAAGGATGCTGCACATCACAGAAAATGGAGTCTTGGGATTTTGTGGCATCCTTTTCCTCCTAAGCATCCCTTCTTCTTATTTCAGAGTGACCCAATGACTTCTTAAGCCCACAATACAGAATAGGTAACAGTAATTTAAAAATACATATGTTAGCTGAGGCATTTAGGAAGTAAAGGCGAAAAGCTTCCTGAAGCATGGGTGGTGGGGAGACTCTGCATCTTTGGGGCCCGGTGTGCTTTGGGGGTTGAAATGGCATCAGAGCCACTCAGAAGGAGCTGTGGTCAGGATGCCCAACTGCTCTTCTTTAGTTTTTAAAAATTATTTTTAAATGTGTGTGTGTGTGTGTGTGTGTGTGTGTGTGTGTGTGTGTGTGTGCGTGCGTGCATGTCTGTCTACCTGTCTTGGTGGGGAGGGCCATGGGTATGTACACGTGAGTGCAGGTACCCTATTCTGAGGCCAGAGTCACTATCTCTCTCTGTGACTAGAGTTACTGTCAGTTGTGAGCTGTCCACATGGGTGCTGGGAATCAAACTTTGATCCAGAGCTGTCCTGCTCTTTACCACTAAGCTGTCTCTCCAATTCCCTCCCCTGGCCCCTCCCTGCTGCCTTCTTGCTGTGTGGTACACACATCTCTTGCATCTTGATGTGGACTTAATGGAAATAATGCCGGCAGCCCTTTTAGGGAAGCTAAACTCAAGCAAGCCCTTGTCTGTCTGGCTTATAGATTCTATGCAAATTGGGTCTCAGACCAAAGTGCCTGCCTGTGAAGATGTCTAGATTCTTCACACAGTCTCTTTGAAACCCCTTCCCCTCTCTGTGTTCATTTTGATTGAACAATGATTCTACTATGATGATTCCCGGTTTGTGCTTGAGATCTAGAAGATGGAAACATTGGATTCAAATTTGCCAAGAGCCTCCATTTGCTGCTACCTTCTTCTGAGGCATAGAACTCTGTACTTCTAATATCCCCCACCCTTTCTCCTCCCACAGTTTCCTTTCTTGCTCATGTTTAGGCTGGGCAGAGTTCCCAGGGACTTGGGACTGTCCTAGGGGTTTTCCCATCCCTGTACACAAGTGTGTCCATGCACACACATACACCCACATTTTTAGTGCATGTATCATATCTCTGCAAAAGACTTTTGTAACCCTCCTCATCTCCCCACTGAAATAGTTTTTATTTCTTGAACATTTACCAGGCTCTAACACCTGTCCTCCAAACCCCCTTCTTGTCTATCTCCCTGCCTGCCTGCAGCTCTATGGGCAAACAGATGCATACCAGCATCCAAGATGGCTGGGAGGAAACAGCTTTTCCAGGAGATCAGAAACAGGAGCAGATGCCAGGGATGGCCATCATCTCTTATTCATAGTAGTTGTTCATCCCCTGGATCAGGCAATGTGTACAGAGACTGTCACTACTGGCATAAAACATATCCAAGAGGTTGCCACCGGCAGCTCCCTGGGAATTAGACCACGGTTTTAAAAAACAAAACAAAACCCAACAACAACAAACACTTGCTTAGAACTCAGACACGCTAGGATAACTGTAGATCTTATGTTCACGCACACCCTGGGCTTGACATTCTTGCCTTCAGCAGCTTGGCAGATAAGGAAAAAAAAAACAAAAAAACAACAGTTTGTTTTGTGTGTGAGCAGAGTTAACTTCACCAACCCCTGGCAAGCTTTTCTCTCTGTCAAGACAGAGTTGGAGGGAGGTGAGGACGGGCAAGTATGTATGAGGGCAGCCAGGTAAGGAGAGACAAAAGGCAGGCTGTGATCGTGGTGGGGAGTGGACGGCTAACATTCTCCAGCTGCTCACAGGAGGCCTTCTCCCTCAGAGGGGAGCATGTCTGCCTCAGAGCACAGAAGAATGGGGAGATCTTTGGCAATAAGTGATGCTTGGTTGCTGACCGTTGCTGGGGGCACTCTCATGTCCTCTGTCACTGGAACCATCACTTCAAGTATAATAAAGCATCAAGGATAATTCAGTGCAGGCGGCTTACTGGTCTAGGTTCCCTGAGCTTCTGACTGAGTCCACAGACTTTGCATTACTGTCAGGTTCCCGGATACCACTGCAGGGGAGCCTGAAGCTTCTTGCTTTAAATTCTTGTGACCCAGGATGTCCTGAGGGAAGTGTATAAATGTGGTTTTCATACTGTACCCACCAAAAAAGACACTTTGATCCAGTGAGAAGGGGAGGGTGGAGAAGTGCTGAGACCCCACCTCAGCTCCTCTCTTGCCAGACAGAGGGGAAGAAGTGAAAGACATACTTCTTTGGTTTCTAGTCTGATATGGGTCCCCTAAAAGAAAAGGTGAACTCCTAACTTCTGGTATCTATGTAAAATGGCTGATTTAGAGATAAGCTCTTTATGGGTGGAGTCAGACTAGGATGAAATCCAAAGGAAGCAGACATTAAGGTGATGACATGGGGAAGAAGGGATGTTGCCACAAGTCAAGGAACAGCAGGGCTCAGGAGCAGTCACAAGGAGTAGGAAGAGAAGTGGCCTTTTTAGGGATGTGACTCCTCAGGCACTATGATTTGAGACTTCGGAACTTGAGCACTTGGAAGGAAGCCTTTCTGTTGTCTGGGGCCATCTGTTAGTGTAGCCAGAGTGAACAGGGATACACGGTCTCCGGAGCCTCTCTATGTTATGCTATCCCAAGCACCAGGGTGACTCTTTTGTTTGGGTCGCATGCTATGCTGACTTTGAAGGGAGATGCCCTGATTCTATATCTGTCACCGAAGCTTCAGGTCATCCATCTGTGGAACCTTTTTACTAGGACAGTTGGCTCAGTTGGGGCCAGGCCTGCAGGAGCATGAGGAGGGCACAGGAGCAAGATTGGGGTGACAGGGTCTCCTCTCTGCAGTGTGAGAAAACCTTCTTAGAGGACAGGTAGTCCTCTTAAGTCCTACTTAGAAACACAGTCATCTCATAACCCCTGAAATGCAGCAGAGAAAGTGCAAAGTGATTAAGATTTGGAGCTGAAGCCCCACCCCCGGGGGTGTAGACGTGTGGGTACAGATAGCTGAAGGAATAGAAGCAGGCAGAAGGATTAGAAATGACAAGGCCTGAAAACTGGCCTAAGTGGCCCTGTAGAGTACAGGTTTCTTTCTCATCAAGGGTTTCCTCGGACTCAGCATGCAGACCACGAGAAGTGCTTAATTGAAGTTAAAGTTCAGCTCTGATAAGTGACAGTCTGAAGGGAAGGGATTCAGGAAGTGGCATTGTCACAAACCCCACCCGCAGGGTGTTGATGTCCACTCAGTCTACAAACCATACTGCAGATGTTTCGCAGACGTGGAAAACAAAAACAGAAACAAAACAGGCAAACAAACATCAGCAACATTACCACCAACAAATGTTTCCCTTTCCAGATAAACCCTGGGAAGACAGAAAGGAGTAGAAGAGATCAAGAGAGACAGAGATTTCGAAGGAGTTTTAGCTAGTTCTCCTTCGAATCCTCTTTCTCAGGACCTCTGTCTGCATAGGCCACCTCCGGGGTTCACTTGGACAGGTCCTCCTTCCCTAATCCTGACCCTAGTGCCATAGGGTTGGAATCAGCGGCCTGTTGCAGCTCTGCCACCTACTGGCTGCAGGAGGAGATGCAGGATTCAGCGGGGATTCCACACTGGTTTAAAGAGCAGCTTCAGAAAACCACAAATGAACAGGCACGTGGGTGCACGCATGCATGCATACATTCATAGCCATTTATACGCTAAACATGTTCGTCTACACACCTCACTAACCAGGCCCCCTCCCTCCAGTCTTGTGCAGCCTGCAGCAGCAGCTGGGGTTATCTGTTGTAGTGAGCACAGATGTATTAGATTTCTGTCTTAAGAGACAGATGAGATGGGAGAGAGAAGAGAGAAGGAAAGCCAAGTTCAGGATGATAACTAGAAGCTTTAAAGGATTCCTTCCTCCTTCCTATTTTCTGGGACGGGAGAGACCAGGAGGCAAAGGTGTTAGTGAGAGCTATGGAGCCCCTCCCTCTGTGGGACAGGAGGAGAGTGGGATTAGAACCTTGGCTCCTAGCTCCAGGGAGAGGAGCAACTGACCTTCCTTCCATCGAGCCCCCAATAGCCAAAACAACCGAGCACAGAATAATTAGACATCTCTCACTTGAAGCTCTGGATTTGGGGCACTATTGCTTTTTTTTTTCCTGCCTCAGTTCCCCTGTAGTGAGCAGATAGGATTACCAAAGGGTTAAGCTCACCGCGACCTTCTCTAATGCTCTGAACCCTGGGCAGGCATGTTCACCTGTTTGATTAGAATGAGTGCCAGGCCCCCCAGGGCTACTCTGCCCTCCCTGCCTACCAACCTGCCTTCCTTGCACACACCTGCAAGCCCACTTGTTGTATGTAGATGAACTTCTGACATTGCCTTGCCTCTGTCTATGACCTTATGTCACAACCACTCAGGATTGAGTTTCATTGACCGAGTTACCCCAGTCTGGAGGGAAAACAGATCACAGCCTTTCCCAGGAGTCAGATTCTCCTACTCTGAGAGATTGCTTGCTGGCATGCAAACTCAGCTGCCTGGCTCCTACCCCTCCCCACGCTCTGCCTGCTCACTCTGACTCTTCATTCCCTGACTTTGGCTTTCTTCCCTAGCCCCTTTTCAAGCAGCCTGGATGCTTGACTGCAACCTGAGCCAGCTAAGGAAAGGGACCAACTAGGAGGGTCCCTGAAGCTGCTGTTCAAACAATGTGGTACTATCCTTTGTTTGCGGGGCCCTACCGTGTTCTTGCCGTACTCATCTTGGCCACTGTGGCTCAGCAAGAGTTAGTGAGTGGATATTGGATACCACAGAATGTAAGCAATCAGGAAAGACTTGGTATCCAGACTTGCTTAAGTCACACAAAGACCAGAAAGCCAAGCTAATTCAATCCCATTCAACCCAACTTAATTCAACCTAATCTAACCAAACCTAACTCAGTCTACTCCAATCCAATTGAAGCCAGTTCAATCTCTTCCAGTCCAGTGCATTTAACCCAATGCAGCCTAATTAAATATAACACAACACAATAGTATATACCTAGGTTCGAGAAATGGTAAGATTTATAGCACCTCATTTGTTCATGCAAATTTTTCATTGATCTAAAGGGGGAGGCGGAGGACTAAAGAGTGGGTTTTCTGTGATAAGTCTCTAATGTTTTACTTGTGAAAGTGTTGAAAGGAAAATGAATGCCAAGGCCACATGGTAATGGCAGTAGGCTTAGTGCACGAGACCCGGCGAGCTGCAGTGGTAACAGGAATTTGTACAGTCATTTCACATTCAGATTTTTGTCACACATCTGTTAGAAGGCTGGTACCTAAGGACTCTTTATAAAACTGGCTCACTCCAAGGCTATAAGGACCCACCAATGTGACCTACATGAAAACCTTCTTCAAAGTTTGAGGTGTGAAACTACTATTGAGTAAATGCTTTAGAGAGAAGTTTTAAATCTGTGTTTTAAAATCTTACAAGATTGTGAGAGTTCTGGGTCTCTACTCCCCACAACTACTTCATCAGGGGAAAGAGAAATTAAAATAAAAAAAAAAGCTACCATTTTCCAGGAGCCTAAATTGATTAATTCAGTTTCTGTTGAGAATAGAAAGGTTCTCCAAGCTTCAGGCATAAAGCTTACTGAAAAAAAAATCTGTTATTACCCCAATGCAAACATGGATACTTGACTCTGGGAGACCTGAGGGAGTGCAGTTGACACTATGGAGAGCCCCAGATTATGGTCATCTCATTTAGAGAGTTTTGACCTGACAATGGTAAGGATGTGGTCAGGGTTCAGTAGAAGTCACGCTTCAGACTTTGAACTCTGGCATTTCTTGGACCAGACCACTATAGGGTGGTCCTCTCCTGTGATGCTGGGCCAGGCACTGCCCTCATGTTTGAAGTCATATTATCACAACAGGAATGAAGCATGACTACTGTGTGTTCTGTTATTAAACTGGGGTGCTAGGCTGTACACTAGCTGCTTTCCTTGCTGAAACAAAAAGCCCGATAAAAGCAGATTAAGGTTGAGAGGAAGAACTGTCCCCCTTACCTTCAGGAGACTATGGATCATTATAATGTACACTCATTGTTCACCTACTACATGGGCATAAGTCAAATTGGAAAATGAGTGGGGAACTGTTTTTCAAATCCCCTCCCTGAAAATTAACTATTTTAGATAAGGAGACTAGAAAGTCAATGACCAGTTAAAATCCCTTTAAATCTTCCTGACTCTGATCAGAATTTGACACAGTAGGTGCTCACTGTGGAGTGAACTAGGCAAAAAGAGACTCCCAATGCCCATTCCTAGTGGACCAGAATAGGATTTCACACTGTAGGTGCTTACTGTTGGGTGATGGAATGAATGGACTACATAAAAGAACCCTCCCAGAGCCCATTCCCAGTGGACCAGTATAAGAGTCCTTCTTAAGCCCCAGTCACAGAAATGTCACTGTACTTCTAGCCCTCTTCAGTGTCATTGTAGGTACCAATGGAAAAGTCAGGAACAGGATAGCTATGGAGGAAGGACACAGATTCCAGATGCATGCTTAGGAGAGTGGCAGATAGGATAATCCTGAAGTCACTGATGCTTTTATTTATGTAGAGTCTGTATAAAAAGTGATGGCAGCCCATTGGAGACTGAGGAAATACTCGTGTGTATAGAAATTCAGGAAGAGACTACGTGACATGAGGCAATTTTGTCGCTCGAAGCATGTGACAGACTGGTGTGCTCAGGGTTATGTTTGGCTGAGGAGGAGCACTGAAGTTATCCCATCATACCTTTCTTGGTTCCACTTTGAGGAATGAGAAATCAAGAAGGCTAGTTAATAGATCAAAGTCTGTGGACCAAGAGGGGGAGTTTCATCACAGGGTTTGCGTTTTGAGGGCTCACTAGAAACCATTTTTGCAGTTTGAGAACACGGGAGCCTGTAAGTCGGAACTCCCTCATCTCCTCCACTCTCATCTTCTTCCCTCCCCTTGGTTCCCTCCTCCCATCCATCACCTCCCTTTCACCTCCTTGCTGATTAGGGTTCACTCTGGAGACCCCAAAGAAGCAGAAAGGAATGGGCAGTAGCACTCTGGTGTCAGATACTGATTGAGAATTAAGGTCTGATATGTAGACCTAGGGTCTACAGGGAGAAAAGGACCCAATCACACCCACAGCCCTCAGAATACAAACCATTCTGTTTTATGCCTAGGACACTACAGAAAACATGTAAACCCTGAAGACTGTGTGTGTGTGTGTGTGTGTGTGTGTGTGTGTGTGTGTGTGTAATGTGTAGTTTTTAAAATTTGAAATTCACATTGCTTTGGGGGCAGTGGAGAAGTTACTGAAACAGTTTTAGGTAAAACTGTAAAATTTGTGCAAAGAGAGATACTTCTTTAATTCCTCAAAAGAGCTTCCTACTCCCACACCTTGGCTTCTGTTGTCCTTTTGATAATCTTTCTACACACACACACACACACACACACACACACACACACACACACACGTTTAGTTTATGTGTATATTATGTCTGATAAAGATAGACAGATTTATGCTTATAGTGATATAATTACATGTAGCTATATGTAATTATAGATATTTATTGTATATAATTTTGTAATTTGGACCTTAGTAAGCATCTAACCTTACCATTTTGCAGCGATACCTAGAGAAAGGAGTAGTCTGAGACAAGATTACAGAGCTTGCCAGCAACTGGACTAAGCTATACTTGGGTTTTCTCTCTAGCTGGGGTCTCTCCCTTCACCACCCTCCTCCTCTCCCTCAGGTTAGCAGTCCTTCAGCAATGTTCATTAAAGGATGCTTAACTCTAAGAAAAATGCCTCCCTTGCTGGAACCCAAAGGTGCTGGTCAGAGAGTGGAGGAGGTCTTTGCACAACTATGGCTTCCTGTGTACCTTTTAAAGGTTTTGAGGATAAGGTATATAGCCCATGCCAGTACATGGGTTTTGGGAATTGAGCCAACTTCTCTAACCTTTGTATTCCTCACTATGAAACACACCTAGAGAGCCTGCCCCATTCTGCTGGTGTGAAGAAGATTTTAGCTCAGACCATGCTATACTGTATGCTGTGATATATATATATTGATGGTAGAACCCAGGACACCTCATTCTTTCTCAATCTTAATGGTTTGTGGCAGGAGGTTTAGCATGGCTTCCCCCTCTCCCTCACAGTGACAGAGCTGGGAAGCAGGACCTTGTGGCTGTGTGGTCCAGTCAAGGATTATCCTGTGATAACAACTTTAGCTTAGCTCTGATAGTGTGCTGGGTCCTGAGCTAAAATCTCCTCATCCTTCCACCTTCACACCAGCAGAATGGTGCAGGTTCTCTTGGTATTTGTGTTTCATAGTGAGGAATACAAAGGTCAGAGAAGCTGACTCATTTCCCAAAAAAAAAACATGTGGCCAGTTCCAAGTAGAGCTGTGATTGGAATTTGTAGAGCTTATTTAAATCATTACATTATTTACTATCTTAGGAAGCCTAATGTGACCACTACTCTTAGTTGCCACTTGACTACATCTCAACTGAAACCCAAGTGGCTGGGCACACCTATGAGGGATTCTTTTCTTACAGCATTTGAAGTGGAAGTCCCACTTATAATCTGAGGCTTTTGGAGTGGGAAGATACACCTCTAATCCAGATCTTTTGAGGTGAGAAGATCTACCTTTAATCTGGGTGACACCTTCTGGTGGAAACCTATATAAAGGACATGGAAGAAGGACAACTTTTGCCTGCTTGCTCTTGCTGAGAACTCCATTTCTTCACTGGCATTAGAGTCTACATCTTCTGAATTATGGTGTATTCTGAAGACCAGCTGAGATCTCCAGCCTCATGGACTGAAAATGACTGGATTCTTGGACATTCCATTGATAGACAGCAATTGTTGAACTACCTGGAACACAGTCCATAAGCCATTCCAGTAAATCATATATATATATATATATATGTGTGTGTGTGTGTGTATAATTTATTATATATGTATATATACATATATATGTATATATGTGTGTATAATTTATTATATATGTATATGTATATATATATATTTCTGTACATTCTATTTCATTAGAGAACCCTGACTAATACACCTAAAAGCTAACACCACCAGTGTAGAATAAGTGCTGGCCAAATGGATATGATGCTATTAATATGTTAATATAACATTTGCATATTATATGAGTTCATTGATGACTGATTATTTCAGCCATAGACTTCTACAGCCCTGGTGACTTCCTCAATGGATAGCCTCAGTTTTCACATCTGAAGTATGGGAGAAATAATTCCCGCAGGGGCAGCAACAATGGCATTGGGTTTTGCTCAGTGCCTCCGAGTCCCGAGATCAATAGTGTAATTGCTGTGAAACACACAGGCCATAGCACCGCTGCATAAATAATTGTAATCACTGTGGCCAGTGACAGAGAGGATGGCTTTTCAATATCTTATTCTAAAATGCATTTCTCTGCAATTAAATTCACGGGCTTCAGGCAGAATGAGCATCCCATATAGATAGACACATCGTATTGGTTTTCCTTGCTAGGCCCTGAGACACTTCAACTCTAGCACCTCCTTCTCCTCCAGGCGCTCCCTTACTGAGGTCAAAAGTTACCATCTGACTTGAGTGTGTCTTTAGGCCCCCCACAGCTGAGGGTGGGAGTGGATAAGAGGTGGTCAAAAGAGTCTTTGTAGTATCCCAGTCATCCCCTCCCCGCTAGACCCTGAGCCCCCAGCTTTCTACATCTGTGCATTCCAGCTCCATCTGGTGATGTCATCCAGGCACAGGGACGCCCTTCTGAGACCCACAACTTGAAGTCAAGGAAGGGTCCTTCCCTACAGTGTCTTTGGGGACAGATTTTCTGATGGTGAGCTATTCACAGGCCTTACTCCAGGGATCAAGAATTCCAAGGCACTTATTTGTGCCAAGTCCAAGCATTTCTTTCGCAGGGTGGCTGCTATTTTTTTTTAAAAAAAAAAATGGGGCTGAGAGAAACCTACTGGATCAGAGTCAAAAGAGGAAGCGAGGTGGTCTGTGAGATGGCATGCAGTGAGGCCCACTCTGAGAGGCTCCAGTAATTTGTTACTGGACAGTAACTGATGTTCTCACAATGGCATGTGACAACATCTACCTTTAGATACCTTATTGCCAAGTATAGGTTTGAAGCCAAAATTGTCAACCCAAGACTGCAGTTCCTCTCATATCGTTGGTACTGTGAGCCCTGTAGTCAAAAATATACAAACAGGATGGAAGGATGGAGGAGCATGTAAGGAGCCCTTACTGTGACCCACCATGGGCGTTGTGTTGCACGAGATTCCTCATGAATAAGAAGTTCACGGACAGTTGCTGCAGCACGTGAAAGCCATGGATTCTGTCCTGGCTTTTCAAGTCTGTAAAACAACCCTCAGTTTTTCAGCCAGCGGCCAGGTGGCGCTACTTGGACCAGTGTGGCTCACAATGTGGCACTACCATATGGTCCTAAGGCCAAGAGGTTGAATAAGGGAGACCCCTATCCTTTTCCAGGAGTTGCATTCTCCTCCTACCCCACCCCAGGAGGTTATCCGATTATTTACTCCTTTGCCCCAGGTAAACAGACAATTTTTTGCTACACAACTGTGCACACATCTGTCCATGCAAGGCAGTCTTCATGCTCTACAGAAAGACTGGTGCCCCAGCAGCTTGATGAGGCTGTTGGGAAAGGACCAGAGCAGAGCTCATCAGTGGGAGCAGATGTCGAGCTAATACACACTTGTCTGATGCTCCTGGGGTTATTTATTTCGCAAGGAAATTGCAGAACAGTGCCTAAGGGAAGAGCAACAATTGGTCTCCTGAAGTTTCCCACAGATAGCTGGGAGCAATAGAAGAAAATGAGAACCGTGTAGAGCTGTGTTCCTGAGGTTCTTGGTGTTAGGAAACTTAGTGGTTCTTTAGGATGATGAGACATTAGGAGAGGTAAGCTTAGGTGATCGTGACAGGGTGTCTTAGAACTCTGGGACCCTTTGGGAGTATTTTCCATTATGAGTGCATGGAAATAGAACATGTAGGAAGCATAAGAGGAGGCATTGGGGTCAGTTAGAGTATTGATAGCTTTTTGCTCAATGGCAAACAGTTTGGGCAGATGCCACATTGAGGAAGTGATGGGAGTGGGCAAGTATGATAAAAATAAACATCTCTAATAGTGCCCTGGGGTCAATTTCAGAGGCACTGGTGAACTGGGTAGGTTAGGGGAAGCAGAAAGGCAATTGAAAGAAGGTGTCTTAGTTCAGGTTACTATGGCTGTGACAAAAACACCATGACCAAAACAAACTGGAGAGGAAAGGGTTTCTTTGGCTTACACTTTCACATTGCTGTTCATTATTGAAGGAAGTCAGGACAGGAACTCAAACAGCAAGAAGCTGTGGGCAGGAGCTGATGCAGAAGTCATATAGGGGTGCTACTTATGAGCTTGCTCTTTGTGGCTTGCTTATTCTCCCTTCTTATAGAACCCAGGACCATAAGCCCAGGGATGACCCCATGTACAATGAGCTGGGTCCTCTTCCATTGATCACTAATTGAGAAAATGCCTCATAGCTGGATCCCATGGAGGCATTTCTTCAATTGAGATTCCTTCCTCTCAGATAAATCTGTGCCAAGCTGACATAAAACTAGCTAGGAAAGATAGGGATGGGGTGGGAGCACAAATGAAAGTCCCACTGCATCTTGGAGAGACTGGACCTGAATGCTTTAGATGGTTATTATTCCACTGTTATTGGGAAAGATGGGAGGGAGTGGAGAGAGTGTCCAGGAGGAGTGTCGTTTTCACTGGGGTTCTGTTCTAGGTTGACAGTGACCATATGTAGAAAGGTTAAAGGTGGAAATGACAAGGTACAAATGAAGACACAGCTCAGAAGCTTCAGTCCTGACACAGATGAGATAGGTCTTTGGACCCAGAAACCGGAGGACCAGAAGTATATGCAGACTGGTAAAGTTGGGAATGTAAAGGCATCAAACTGGAATGAAACTTAGACAGGCCATCTTTCCTCATCCGGTTCACACTTGTCATGTCTCTACTCTGTGCCCAGCTGTGTGCTAGCACTTTCTAACTTGAGTTAGAATTTGGCCATTTCAGATAAAACAACAACAAAAAACAATGGTGCATCAGCTCAGGCAGGGGTCCACCATTTCCAAGCCACTTCCATTCCCCTGTGCCTCTAGCTAGACAGGAGTTCCTGGATCACTATAGAGAGTGCTGAGTGCCTCTCATATCCACAGCTTACTGTGCCTCTTCCACATTATCCTCTTCATTATGGTAACTTTGCACACAGCATGTTTCTGTGTGTGCCAGTGGTAGACATATTTCTGTGTCTGCACATGTGTGTGGACAGAGAGCAAGCTTGAGTGTCAGTCTTTAGAAGCTACTAGTCTTGCTTTTTAAAATAAGGTCTCACTGGTCTGAAAGTGGCCAGGTTGGCTGGATCCATCTGACTCAACTCATCACCACTGGATTAGAAATATGTGCCACCACGCCCAGCTATTTTTATGTGTAGATTCTGGGAATCAAACCCAGGTTTTAGTGTTTGCAAGGTGAACCTTTTATTGACTGAACAATCTCCCCAGCCCCAATTACTAGTTTTTATTGAAACATGATAGTTACCCTTTTATTATATATTTTACATGCTTGTGGACATTATCATACTGACACAATATCAATAATGATGGAGCTGTTATTATCCCACTTTTAATATGAGTGAAGTGATGCTTGGAAAACTTTGGGCGGATTGTCTCAGTCCCTACTATTCCTAAGTGCCAGAGCCAGGATTCACAGTGCTTGCCCATGGGCTTTACTGCTCTCTGCCAACGTGTCCCATCCTCGGGACTCCGATCTTTCATAGCACGGAGGAGCATGGTCCATCTGCCAGGCACCAGAAGGAGCTGGTGCATGTAAAGTGCATGGCAAGGTACCTGGTCTGTGGCAGGTGGTGAATTAACTAACTACCTATTTGTACTCCTTCCTAGGAATGGGAGCAGTCTGTCCAGGCTCCCATTCAGGTAGAGAAACATGAGGAATGGCCAACCAAAGTTTGTGAGGGAAGATTACTCAGGACAAAAGGTGGTTAATAACACCAAGCTTTCAAACCTGTAAGTCTGTAATGTAAACTCCTGAGGCATCTTTTGGACAGGTGAAATCAGGGAGACAATTTTAAAGTAGTCTGTATTTTGAATATCTCAGTCTGAGCCATCTCTGGTCCTTGCTTTATAGGAACCATGTCAACTTTGCCTTTCATTTCTTCAGATTCTCCACCTTCTGTAGTTGGAGATTCTCTCAGTGTACAACTCATACACATGAGTTGTTCAGAGGCCAAGGTCCCTGAATTTTTTTTCTTGATCTGGACAATGCAGGGAAAGAAGATCTAATGACTACATAGAAGCCATCACTCAGCCCTTTGAATGTGTCTAATAGGAGACCCAAAGGGACCAGTTTTGCCAGCAGTGTTTGGTAAAGTGGATGCGGCGTGGGATTCATGCACACGCAGTGCCTGTCTAATTAATTGCTGTTTACAGTCTTGCTGTTCCTTTTGATTTCTTTTTCTTCTGGCTAGGATCAGGAAATCAAAACAAAGAGCTTCATTGTGCTATTCTGGGGCAACTTAAACAGGATAAACATGGGTGCGGGGGTCCAGGCCCATTTTCTAAGTCTCAGATTGGGGAGGCACACCACACCATGTAGTAGAATTCACACCGACAGGGAAAAGGCCCAACTGCCTACCAGGGCTGATGCAGGGAAGCTGCAGCACCATCTTACCCCTGGATCCTTTTCCATCAGTGTAAAATAGGGGAGTCCTACATCAGGAGGGTGAATCAAGATGTCAGTGGGTATTTGTATTCATTTATCCATCCATCCATCCATCCATCCATCCATCCATCCATCCATCCATCCACCCACCCATCCATCCATCCATCCATCCATCCATCCATTCATCCATTCATCCATTCATCCATCCATCCATCATCCATCCATCCATCCATCCATCCATCTACCCATCCATCCATCCATCCATCCATCATCCATCCATCCATCTACCCATCCATCTACCCATCCATCCATCCACTCACTTAGCAAACAACCAGGAAGTTACTCTGTACATGGTTCAAGGGTTCAAGAGATACACTTTAATAAAGGTTTCTACATTCCAGCAAGAGGTCACTCAATAAGCATAATAACAGAGTGCACTCTATAGTAAGGTATAGGGCAGCAGGAGCTGTGGGAAAAGAAGGGGGGGCAGAGAAGGCAAATGGGAAGTGGCAGCAAGAGACCATGGGTAATTTTAAAAACAAAAGCCCTGGGGAAATTTAAGGTGAAAGAGAGTGAGGTTTTCTCAACAGATGTCTTTGGTTTATAGATCGGTGCATACTGGTAGGAAGTGGGTACGTAGGGCATGAGGGAAGCCTGCTTGGTAGTGGGTATACTTCTCAATGCCAAGAATCAGATGAGAAAGTGAGGTCCCAGTCCACCACCATACAAAGCTGGCATCTCCTCTCCAGGGATAAAGAGGGAGTGATGGTTCACCTTCCCCAAATGTGTATCACCCACCAGTCAAAGCCAAGGTACTCGGGCCTGACCTCAGATCGGCCACTTTGATGACCTCCTGCATCCTCCTCCTCATCATCAGAGTTAAAAGCCAGTCCTCCACCACTTTTCGTAGAACTACACCAGGGAACTTCCAAAGGTTGTGCTTCAACTGAGACCCACTTCTTCTCTGGAGACAAAGCCTGTGTATTTATGTAGATGTGTTTATGTATGTGTACAAATGGATGTGTGCATGTATGGTATATGTATGTGTGTGATACTGTAGCATCCCATACTAGAGCTGGATTCTCAGATCGTTTAACCATGTCTCTGACTCTGGCATTTTGTGCTATAGTTTTCTTTTTCTTTCTTTTATCTGCTTCTGTAGTCTGTGTGACAAGATGCTGAAAAAGGTGACCAAGGCTATATCAACTAGTGCCTGTGGTAATTAAATGAGCAAACCATCCACCCAGGATCCGATAGCTATTGCTGTGTCTTCCTGAGAGAATCAGAGCCCTATAGTGCTCCTCAGCCCTTATTCCTTACCAAGTCCCCACATCACAACTTCTGCCTCAATGATAAGGCCAGGAAACAGAGACAACCAAAGTCATGGACTTTAGGCTTCTGAAAGGAAGAGCTAAAGCCAGAGTCCGTCTCCTTCATCCTTAGGCTCTTTGTTGATCCCTGCCTGCCCCAGCAAAGTCTAACTTTGGAAACGAACTGCTGTGCATTTTACTGTGTAGAGCCTTCTTCAGATCCTGGACACTTGGGAGGCCAGAACATAGCTCTAACCTGACTTGAAAGTGGGGTATACTGCCTGCACTGCAGCATCCTGAGAGGGGGGACTGGTCAGCTCCCCCATCTGGGCTCCCAGCTAGCTTGCTCTGTGCCTCTGTGTTTGAGATTTGAGGCTCCCCATAGAGACTTGAGAGTGGGATGGGGCACATCTCTAAGTTTAACCTGCACCCCTCCCCCTCCATTGCCGGTTCTGCCTCCATTTCTCTGCCTTCCAGGGCGGGGTGGGGGACATCGAATTTTTGTAACTAGACACAGCCTAGCATCCAGGCAGGTGTAGCTGTTCGTGGTGAAGGTAGAGGAAGATGTTTGGGGAGGGAGGGAAGAGGGGGGCGCAGGGGTGGCCCACGTCTTCTGAGATGAATGGCACTGTTTGCTCATTAGGGAGATTATTTCAAGCAAGACGGCAGCCAGAACGCTCTAGTGCAAGCATCTGCCTGCTACTGGGAGACGATATTTATTGTTCAATCCTTCAATGGATGTAAATAAACAGCCCGGCCCAGATAATGTTCCAATAAACAAACAAGCAGCTGCCAGGAGCTCCCTGGATGGCTGACCTTTGTGGAGGCCACCCTGCTGATGTTTCAATATCAGTCTGCCTGGCAGCCCAAAGACTCACTGTGCCAGGGATGGAGATAGGTGCCTTGCCGACTGGTGGATAGGCAGGGGGCCAGAAGACTGGAAGGACAGGGGCTGGCTGCCTAGAAAGATTCTGGGCTGGAGACTGACTGGCTGGAGAAGGAGGGTCACCCAGTGTGTGTGTGTGTGTGTGTGTGTGTGTGTGTGTGTGTGTGTGTGTGTGTCCCTGCTAAGCCACATGGAGGGAGTGGAATCGTACATGCTCAATGCTGTAATAAAAGCTCCTGTATGGGCCACAATGATGTGATGCTCAATTGTTAAGTCCTAGTGGACCTTTCCAGTTGTCAATACTAAAGTACATCTGTGTTTTTGGTAGTTAGCCCATTACCATCTAATTGTCTACCTGCCACCTTCTCCCCAGCAGATGTAGTTGCTATAGCTGGAAGCCTCCAGAAACCTGCTCCCACAGCAAGTGTTTGACTGGTTGGTCTCATACCATAAGCAGATGTTATATACGTTGTTTATCATCCAGGATAGTGGGAGTTCTGCCATACAGGGGGCATGCCCAGAATATGGGAAGGAAAGTTAGGAGTATGTCCAAGAGAGCCTAGCAAGTATGAGGCTGGGTTAGAACCAGGGCCATGCATCTGAGCATCCTGACTTTCTTGTCCTGAAAGAGGCCATACCACAGGTTGATGCTTACAGCTCCTGAACATCACAAACATGAGGACTATGAAACACACTGGGATATGCCACAGATGGAGGGTCCCTGGGAGATTCTAGTGTATTGTCATTTAGTAAAACCTATGCTTGTGGTACCCCAGGAGGAGAGTCACCAAGATAAATTCTGAGCCAAGTTAGATAGTAAATATTGTATAAGAGTGTAGTGATAAGAAGTCTAGAATAGCATCGTTCAATATGGTAGCTGTTGCCCACATAGTGGGCACCCAATATGTAGATGTCCCAATAAGACATATAATATATGTAATATATACCTCAGATTTCATTGATCCAGGATCAGAAGTAGATAAAAATATCTCATTGATAATTTTGTACTTATATGTATATTAATATAATCATATTTGGAACATATTGGGTAAGATAGAATGTTATAATCATTAACTTCATTAGCTTATTTTTTTTAAAGTGTGGCCACTATTAGAAAATTTTAATGGCATATATGGTCTTTATTAGTGGTTTAGATATTTTTGTTGTCTAATGTTGGTCTAGACTATCCCAGAGTTCCTCTCTACCACAGGAAACAGGCACTTAGATGTGCTTCCTTTACTATATCCTCATGACAATGATGAAGAAAATGATCACACTCCCCTCTGATAACCCTTTCATATATTTAGTTTTACCTTCTTGCCAGGCTCTTATCACTTTAAGAAGTCATTAGTACCATCAATTTAGCTCCTTTGGTTCAGTCTTTTTAATGACCTAAGAGACTTAGTAACCGATGGTGGTTTTTAAATTACATTCTGTGTGTTTTTTCATCAAAAAGTTCTATGGTCAGATGTGCTGTGTTGAAAGTCCTTTGCCATGTGGCCTGCCCATGCTATCTCCTATCTACTGTCATTTGAGGTTGTGCTTATCATTCCTAGCTATATATTGAACAGTTGCTCAGACTGCCCAGAAAGAACCAATAGCAGCATTTGAAATCCCTTTGCTCATGGACCTCATTGATATGAAGATTGAACTGTTTGGGAACCAAGCCTCCTGAAGGCAGGATTGGAGCCACCTTGATTGTACAATACACAATGAATGAGCATGTTGCTATGAGAGGGAACTCACAGAGTGAGGATATCATTTCAGAGATTAGCATTTCCAGCATCCAAGTTTGCATTCATGACCTCCCACACAATTGGTCTCCTTTCATCTTCCGCCTTTAAACACAAGAGACTTTGTTAATTTTTTTCCCACTGCTTAGGTGACATACCAGTATCATCTGCATTGTATAAAGTAGCAAACATTGTTTATTTATGCTGGTACTTCAAAAGTTTTGGGGTGTCTTTTATACTATGACTAAAGCACAACTACTAGCCAACAGTTTCCTTCCATCTCCACACTCCACTGTCTCATCATGACTTGAACTGTTGTTTCTGAGCTGATCTTAAGCTCAAAACATCTGAATTGTATTTCTACCTTACAAAGAGTGGACTGAATGGTACATCCTGTGCTCAGGTAGAGCTGTTCTGTGATGGCTTTGCGACATCCCACTGGAATTCCATCTAACTGGGTTGAGTGCCCCAGGAGTGTGGGAAGTAAATACTGCATACTGAGATCCCCTTTCTCCATTATGCCTCTTACATTGATCCTGTCTAGCAACTTAGAACCCATTGTTGTATTGCTAGAATGTAGTTTTCATTTACTCAATAATGAATTACCAAGTACCAGCCATGCCCTACAGTGTATGAGGACTGCAACAGAGATGACACTCACCCTTGAGGCTCACACCAGCAGAATTGTCTTCCCTATAACAGCTCCTTCCTCGCTGTCAGCCCATGGAAGACAGAGCCTCATTCTATAGTTCTGTCCCCACTGTTGATTTTTTTTGTTAGCCCTCAAAGCTTAGAATCTTCTGGAAGTTTCCTGGTCCCTTCTCTGAATCATGCATTAAAAAAAAATAGGACTAGTGGCAACACCAGTGCTTTGGGAGTTCTCTGTTCTATTTCTCCATGCAGAAATATGTCTTTTCCTGTCTCCAAGTCAGTTCTACTTCTTTGGTCAAAATGCCTGAGATCCCATGGAGACTCATTATGTTAAAATATCTTTCCATGTGGAGCCTTGTCAAAGGCTTTTGGAAAAACTAAATAGTGAGGAGGCAAGTACTGATCTAGCAATTGGAAGAGACCTGAGTTCTAGGTTAGCCTGACTTTGGCTTCTCACTGAACTTTGGGCAAGACTCAGATCAGTTTCTATTTCAGTTGATTCATCAATAAGATGAGAATGGTTATGCTGAGAGTCAACATTATAAAAATTTTATGATCATCAGATGAGAGACTGATCCTTAAAAATACTTTGCAAAGTCTAAAACAAAAAATATAAGGGCTCATTATTTTGGAAATTCACAACCTTGTCTTCATTCTTATTCATGTTCCTCCCCAAAAGAACTGCAGTAAAGGCATGCTTCCTCTACCCAATCCCTAGGGTAATGTTTGCACAACACAGACTCCTACATTGAAAATTCATATTAGCAATAGGATAGAGTTAAGTGTTAGGGTTTGCAGTCCAGTGTAAGGGTTCAGTGTAGTGTGTAAACTAGTAGAAACATGGACAAGTGTGGGTGTGATTTCATGTCCATATTCACTGGACATACAACCTTGGACAGGTTATTTAGGCACCCATATCTCATCCACAAGTATCGGCAATATTAATATTGGTGACAGATTTGTGATGTGTGAATGCCAAATGCATTGTCTAGTTCATGAAGAGTACTTCTTATTTGTCTAGATAGTGTCTGGAGAGCTGAAAGCTAGTCCATTAAATCCTAAAATTTAGATTATTTACCAAACAGCCAATTTTATAAAAAACATTTGCTCATATCTTGTGTCTGGTTCTCTCAGGAAATAGATACATGAGTTCTTTTCTTTTTGTAGTATATAAAGCTGTGGTCTGGATTGGGGGAGAGGAGAGGAGAAGGAGAAGAGATACATTCCCAGTTGCTCTCCCACTCCAGCAGAATAGGGAAGGTAGGAAAGAAAAAATGCCATACCTATGAAAGTTTGCCTCATTGGTGTCTATAGAATCTTTGTTTCTTTCATATGATGTCTATCACATCTAGCATGTCACTCTATCCTAAGGAGCAGGGAGCTAGAGGTAGGTAATAAGGAATGCTGCTAAGGCACTAAAACTAACTTCTAGTGGGGATCAGACTAAGGGCATGGGATTGAGCTTAATTCCACCAGCTTTCCCTATGGGAGCCTGTACCTTTCAGAAACCCAAGAGAGCTAGAGATCAGCCAGGGTGCTCAGTATCACTCTTTGCTTCTACTTCATGGATCCTCCCGGCTGGGGATGAAGCCTGGTTGGGCCACAGGCCACAACCATCACTCCATCGCCAGACGGGTTTTGCATGAATTTCTGTTTCATTCTGGTTGAGAAAATGTCTGGCCAGTGTGCACACTGGTAGCTCAGCAGTAGATGCAAAAATAAGGTTCTGGGACATTAAGGCGTTTCCACTGCAGAGAGGAGCATCCCTCTGCAGAGTCTCTGCTGGCTTTCCTGTTATTTGTTTTCATGAGCATAATGGGAAATCAGCAAAGAGGAGCCTTCATTTCATTTATTTGTTCATTTGAAAAACAGATAGTGGTCAATCAATCAAACACACGACCACAAAATCAACCAGCATCCAAGATCAGGGAACTTGGCAGAAACAAGGCATTCTGGTGATCTGAAGCATTTGTCACCAGTTGTGGGGTCCCTTTATATCACTTAGCTCCTCTGAATAACTCTTTTATTCTCCTTGATCTCTTAAGAGGTTGAAAATTATAAGGTAAAAATTAAAAAGTTTGCATAATGGTCGCACTTGGAATGCAATGTGTTCTTCAGGTTTGTTATTGAAATCACTAACATTTCCCCATAGATTCCTTGTGAAACCTTATGTTAGCAGCATATCATCAAGGCCTCTGATCCCATAGCTCTCACCTAGCTCATCCCAACTTGCATAGATGGAGCCATTCACATAGGGCAGTGCGCCTGCTGGATCTGTGCACTTAAATTTCAGATTGCTCTAGAGACTTCGGCCAGAGGTCAGATGAACATTGTGTATAGTTGGGAAGTCCAAAAAGATTTGGTTTATTCTCAGTGATGGTGTGGGTGGGACATCTCTTCTGGTGATTTCCAGATTGTCTAAATATTTCTAGGAAGGATTTGGGGGTGGCCCAGGGATTGTTATTAGATAATCATCTAAGTATCCTTGAAAGGTTGAGAATGGCTCATATCTGAGGCACATTTTTCTGTGATTTCCTTCAGTTGAACCACAAACAGAACCTCCCAAACTGTTTCAGGGCTGATCATCTAGTCTAAACTCTGAAGTGTAAGCTGATGGCTTCTATGAACCAAAGGGGATCAGGGATGTGAAGCTTCCGGGGTTGACTCCTCTCCCAAATCAGAGCAGTGATATCTTGGTAGAATTTTCAGTGACTAAGCTCACGTCCATATATCAAAAACATTTCTACTAACAAATGTTAACACTTCTTATTGTCTTTCTTTTGTGGGATGATCCTCTGATCTGAAGCTGCCTCAATTACCCAACCTAGACCCTTCATCCTGATACCAGTCCCATACTCACCTCTAAAGGCCAGCATGGCCTCAGTGAACTGATTTCAGGGCATAGAAAACCAGATTCTTTATAAAACTCAGATTGGTCACTCCCCTCCCTTCTCTGTGAACTTCCATTAGTAGACCAAAGCAGGCTTCTGTCACTTATGTCTATGGTTTTGGACTCTAAGCTCCGCAGAGATAGAGCTCCTCATCTCTCTTGGCTGTTGGGAGTGTCTCTAGGATGAAGCTGGATTGTGAGCAATACAAAATCTAAACTCATTGTAGTAGGTTGGACAAGATGTCCCTCATGGTCCTCAGGGTCTCAGACATTTGAATGTCTAATCCTCATTTGGTTGGGTTATTTGGGGAACTTTAGGGGTTCTAGCGCTGTTGGGGGAGGCAGGTCATGGGGCCTGGCCTTTGAGAGTGAAATACCTCAACCACTGCTAGTTTGTCTTCTCTGCTTCATGTTTGTGGTTCAAGGTGTGAGTCCTCAGCTTCCCACTGCTGCCACCATGTCTACCAGTTGCTGCTATTCTTCCCTGCCATCACAGATTCTTATCCTCCTGGGACCATAAGCTCAGATAAGCTGTTCCTTATATAAACAGGCTTGGTTTTTTTTATCACAGCAACAGAAAAGGAACTGATACATTGACCTCACCTTTCCTCTTTCTTTTCTCTGCAGATTCGGGTTGATGGGCCCAAGGGCAATGCCCTTCAGTATGAGACTGTGCAGGTGGTGGACTCAGGACCAGTCCTCCGGGATATGGCCTTTTCCAAGGACCATGAGCAACTCTACATCATGTCAGAAAGGCAGGTAAGGCTGTTGAGCTCTGCTCGACATTTGTCTTGCAACTAAAGACTAGCCTGTGGCTCCATAGAAACCTACAGGAGGCCAGCTGCAGAGAGGTGATTTGATTTATTTGGCTCAGTGTGTTTCCCTTCAGTTATGCTGCCTGGGGACTGGGGCTGCTTATGTTGTAACAGGAATGGAACATTTGAAATATGAAAATATCCACACGCCTAGTACAAATTCACTGGCTTCAAAATGATGACGTGGATAGGCTCAAAGCCAACATTTCCTACTTTGAAGAAAAACTCAAGGGTAGACTCTCAAGTTCTTGGTCAGATTTCCCACACACAAAGGATAACCACTGATCAAAAGTCACATTCCTGGTCTGAAGAGGTTTGTGGGATGGCAAAGATTTAGTGTAGTAAAAAACCTCAGTGAGTATCACAGAAGAGCCAAGTGGATGAAGGTTTGAAAAACAGGCAGTGCAGTGAAATGAGATGATGCATTATGTGCTTCAAGCCTTCTTGTATACCTCCAACTTTGTGGAACTTCTAGAAGATTGTATGAAATCCAATCTGTGAACAGAGAGCACACGGGGATGGCTGTTGGCTGAGACTGAAGGACTTAATAACGTTAGTTTTGGTTCTGGAGCTTAGTCAACTGCTAAGTAAGTTGTTCAGGGGTCCTCAGTGCAGACAAGTGACCCATTTATACCAAGCAAATGAAGATTCCCTCGGGCAATTTCATATAATTAAAGGTGTTTCCCATAGTCCTCTAACTTATTGCCCAGAGTGCTACATTCCACAATATATCACATAATCCCCAAGTGTGGGTAGGCATTTTTGCACCTCTGCCCTATTGTTTCTAGGGGGGTCATATTGGAGGCTGTCCATCAAGCTCATGAATATAGATGCCTTGGCACTGAGTGACAGAGGCAGTAGCCATGAGGGACAGCTCTCTCTCAAATTCATCTTCATTTCTGTGCCTGAACTCTCGGGAGGATCTTGCTGACAGAGTCTAGATTGTTCTGCCAGTCCCAACTCCACAGGGTGAGGGAGATGAATTCCACATTATGCCACCCACAGGACTTGTGCATTATGTCCTGGTAGTCCACGGCAGCCCCACTCTCCATAGGAACTTGATGACGTCTTCTCTCAGTGTGGGTCTCTGGATCTACCAGCTTCAGCAATACAGGGACTCATTGTGGTGTCTGTTGGAGTCCACCATGACTTGAGGATGGTGAAATGTTTTGCTCTGAGACTGGATACAACTGACATGGAATGAACAGCTGGTGATGAATTCATCTTCCTGTCAGCATTTCTTTTCTTTTTTTTTTTAATGTGATTCCCCACTCCTTACTCTTTGCCTAACTTTATGGCCAAAGGAGGTGAGGAGGAGAATGGCTTTCTTTGATGGAATTGAAAGTTTTAAGGAACCTCAAGACCTGAATCATGACATCAAACATTTCAACATGCCTTGCCTGGTCTGAAACCTGGAATTTCTAAACCTGGCACTTAAAACATGAAGGGAGTTTAATGCTAAAATGCCTAGTGTGAGTGATCAGTCCTCTCTGGCAACTCTGAGTGTGAGCATCCCTCTGCCTTTGAAGAACCCAGCTGAAGACTTACTTATCTCTTTGTTCTCTATGTGTTCCTATTTTCTCTAGTGTGCTCTCTATCTACTCTGGATTGGTAAGGAGGCATGCTGGGAACTTGATTATGGCATATAAGACAGGAAAGGAAGGCAGAAGTGAGAAGGCCACTTTTCCATCCATTTTGGAATTGCCCTTCACAGGGATGGAACATGAAAGCCAGAGATTCCATTGTCTATGCCAACACTGGTATCCAGTCTGTTAGTGGATTCTTTGTGTAGCCCATTGGTTAAGGGCACAGGCCTTGACACCACAACATCTGAGTGTATTAGTTACTAATAACTATTATGACCATATCCCTGACAGGAATAGCTTAAAGGAGATTTTATTAACTCATAGTTCAAGGGATATAGTCTATCACAGTAAAGAAGACTAGAGTGGTTCAGTTCATTGTAATTGGAGCTTGGAGTTGCTCGTTTATATTGGGGTATCAAACAAGAAAAACAGAACACAGGCTAGATGTGGGGTTAAGTTGTAATCCTGAAAGACCTTCTCCCAGTCATCTTTTCCTACTAGCTTGGCCCCATGTTCCAAAGAGTCCAGAACCTCTCACACCAGCGCCACCATCTGAGGACCAAGTGTTCAAACACATGAGCCTGTGGGACACATTTCACATGTAAACTGTAACCCTGTGCATCAACCCTTACTTTTCTATTTGCTAAATGTAGTATCAAGTAAGTGCTGGAGCCCATAAAGGATCAGCATCCTCTACTATCTACCAGCCAGAGCTCCAAACAAAAAGGGACATGACATATATAGCAAGCTTAGCCATGAGGCTAATCCCTGGATTTCAAGTCAGACTTGCCCTGTCTGACCGGTGACCCTAGACGCTTTGTTTGAGTTCCATCTTCTGGTTTTCTTTCTCTTAGAATGTGATAAGACACTGAGCAAAAATGACTTTGAGGAGGAAAAGTTTCCTCTGAGTTTACAGGTCACAGTCCACCATTGATGGAAGCTAAGGCAGGAGCTCGAGGTATGAAGTGAGACAGAGACACTGGAAGAACGCTGCTTGCTGATTTGTTCTCTATGGTTTGCTCAGCTGGTTTTCTTAGACATCCCAGAACTTCCTGATGATGAATGGCACTGCCCACAGTGGGCTAGATCCCTATACATCAATCATTAACAACAACATCAACAACAAAAGCCTCACAGACACGACCATAGGTCAATCTAATGGAGGCAAGTCCTCTATTGGGTTCTCTCTTCCAGGTGACAAATAATTAGCACACTCCCAGTCTTTGCTTTGTCATCTGCAACCTAAGAGTAACAGTCATGAGCAGCTTTACGTAAGAGCTTGAATAACCCAAGAGTAACATGTACTAGTCTTCAGATTACTATTTTTTCCTTCATAAGAATAAAGACCTAAATATTCCTGAAGGATGCAAGTTAATAACGTGAAATATCAAGGAGTTAGTTCTGGAGTCCATGGCCCTTTCCCAGAAAGCCTCAACTAATGTGTAGTTGAGGATCCATGGACCATATGGACTCTGTTGTATCATCCAACTCAGGTGTCTGGACATAAAGTTGCCATTGATAACATACAAATAAACAGCTGTGACTGTGCACAGTGCTATTTCACTCATAAAAATGTGTAGCCAGCAATAATTTTATAAAGTCGGTCCTTCAGTGGCAACGCATTGGTACCCCTAGCATTGGTACCCCTAGCATTGGTACCCCTAGCATTGGTACCTTGGGAAAGCTACTATGTGAAGAGACTTAGAAATTCAAGGAGCAAAGATGTCATCTATGAGCACCAAAGCTTAGAAAAGTCAGGCTGTCTTTGGATTATTGTTTCCAAAGCCCCTCAACATCCTGGATTTCCTGTTACCACTCTGGTTGCTGCTTCTTGATCACTACCTGATCCTTTCTCCTCTTTCCTTTATTCGTTTAGTTTTATATTATTCTTTAATGATGGTATGCAGTCTAATGGCTTCACATCTCATCTGATTCTCTCTTCTCAGCCTTTCTATTATAGCTACTTACTTCACAGATATTGCCACATAGGTACATTCCATACACTTTCATCTTAACATGCCCAGGGCCACATTTCTCATCTTCCTATCTAGCATTCCTCATTTGTAGTAATCTCTGTCTTACCTAATAGTAACCAAGTCATCCAAGCTAAAAACTTTATAGACATCTTTAAATTCTTTTTCAACCCCTGACTCTATATCCAACATATCAGAAAATTATTGATTCTTTAAGATATTCCTAAAATATGATAATATCCCATATCACTGTTACCACTCTGGATCAAGACTGATATTTTCAGTAGACCCCCATTCATTCTTTCTCTGACCACCATTATTTTCCCAAACATTTTCAAGGCAAATAACCTGATCTCTTAAAGTTTAAGTTAAAACATGTCATTATACCAGCACTAGTGATGATCCAGAAAGCCTGTGTATTCCTTTTATTCATGTCTGAAGGTTGTCTGTTTTTTGTTTGCTTGTTTTTTAAGAGTATTGGATATCCCAACTTGAACTTGAATTTGCTATGCTAAGATGTGCCACTGTTCTAGTTTTATCCCTGTTGCTGTAATAAAGCACCTAGACAGAAAGCCACTTAGGAGAAAAGGGAGTTGTTTGATTTACAATTTCAGCTTCTAGTCCATCATGGGGGAATGTCACAGTGGCAGGAACTTCAAGTTGCTAGTCATATCTACAGTCTAGACTAGAGATATATAACTAAATACACACTTTCTTGATTTCTTGCCAAGATTTCAATTTCTGCATGATTACATAGTTTAGGACCTTCTGAGTAGAGAATCATTCTACCCATGTCACTTAAGGCAGTCAAGATTATCCCTCCATGGACATGCCCATAGGTCAACATAACGTAAACAGACCCTGATTGAAAATCTTTCCCCATGTCATCCTAGATTTTGTTAAGGTGGCAATTAAAGTTAACCAATCACACCTACCATGTCCAGTGATACTTTTTATGCTCTATATTCTAGAATTATCTAACCTTATCACCCTCTATCTCATTCTTCTCTCATACTAACTCTGCAGAATTGGTTCAGGGCAAATAAGTGTTCCAGACAAAGAAATGCCCCAGATGACAGTCCTCTGCTATGCTAGGCATACTCCTACCTTTGGGTCTTTGCTCTTATGATTCTCATGCCTGAAGTTGCCCCCAGGCATGGAACCCCAAGGCTGACTCTTCCAATTCTTCACTTCCAAGAGGTTCCCCTGGGATCCTCAGAAAATTCCAAACTGCTATCCGCCAGATCCAGCAACTACCAACTCCCCATGTTTATCTATTTCTATCTAAGATACTTAGCTTCTTCTTATGCATATTATGCACAATATTTACTTGCATGTCTTTCTTCTTTAGAATGTAAGCACCACAAGAATAAAAATGTTGGCATTTCATCATTTTAGTTCATATATGACTGGGGTGCTTAAGCTCATGCATTTCCCAACTTCTTGAGAAAGCCTGAGAAAGTTTTCCTTGGCCATATGGTGAGAGGTGCAGACAGAAGCATTCATCTTGAACGTATACAGCATGAGAACAGAAATGTTATTATGTTTTATCTTTTTAGTTGACTTATGTATCATAGCCCCCCCCCAGAATAATATCAGACACGTAAGAATGTAGTATGTATGTGTTAAATGGATGAGAAAATAAACAAACTGAGCTCCTGGATTCTATGGCTTTGAGCTTCTTGTTTCAATTATGGTACTCTGGCTTGTTCCCATCACTGGACCCTGAAAGGTGACCACAAAACACCCTAGGGTCTACATTTTCCAACTTCATGAGACTGGCAGACTCACTCTTACACCCAGGGCAGTGGCAGTCTGAATTACAGCCTACTTCAGGGTTAAGTACCTGTGTCAGAGGGAGCTGGTAGTGGAGAACGCCAGCCATGATCCACCACACCCGCAGAGAGAGAGAGACTCTTCCACTCTTCTTTTGAAGCTCTTGGGATTGTCAGAGGACAGTTGCCTAATGAAACTTTTGGTTCTGGTGCTGTGTCTGATGCAAGAGCAAGAAGGAGGCAGCTTGGTGAGCAGTGGAGAGAGAAGAGAGAGTCTGGAGGCTGCAAGCAAGCTAGTGGACTTCTATCACTGGTGCTTTTCTGTTCTTCTTGGCATAAAACCCAAGTTCTGGACTTGGGCCCTTAGCTCCATGCTGTGATTCTGCTCAAAGTCATTCTGTGATTCTCTTCTCTGATTCTCTTGTGTCAGCCTCCACTGTATCTCTAAACTTGAGCAGTTTCTTCCAGATGAAAAACCTTTCTTCTCAAGCCCTGTTGGTCATCTGTGCCTGCCTCCTTCCTGTGCTGCTGATTAACTGTCTAGAGATGATCCCCCATCTAACACCAGCATTATGGCTCCTTCCTGACATTCTTGTTCCTCCCACTGCCTAATGGCCTGAATACTCCCTGTTGACTTATTTCTCTTTTCAGTGCCTTGGCATGGGAATCCCTTGAGGACTTTGTCTCTCTTGTGTTTAGAACTAGGAGAATACTTTTCTGAAAGTGAAGATCCTAAGAATTCCTCTAAACTCCTATGTGGTTGATGCCAATGACAGAGTCATAAGCCTAACTGTAAGGCACAGCCCTTCTCTGGAGGCCTTGGGTACTATAGAATCAGATGAGATATTAGGCACTAGCCTGGGGTAAGACCCAGAAAGTATTGGTTCTGTGAGCTCCTCACCAGCTCTGTGATGTCACTGCTAGGCCTGAGGAATTTTCCACTTAGGCATGTAGTAAGAGGCCTCTGCAATAGTGTCTGCCTTGTACTCATCCTTCCCCATTCCCAGGCTCCTTTTGTGATGCTGACCTCTGCTGCCTCTGCCCCACTTACAATATTCAACACTAGGGGAAGGATTGCTTGGCAACCAGGGAAAGATTCTGCATTCATTTTGTCATTGTGGCTCATAATGGACCTATAGACATGGAAGACCCAAAGAATCTTCATACTGGAGTTGGAAGCTTTTCTCGGATTCCAAATAACCTCCCTCCATGGGCCAGCTCTAAGTGTGAGAAAAGATGGTGGGAGGATGGTGGTGAGGAAGTCTGCATGATAACAGAGGTAGCGAATGGAGTGGGCAGATGACTGTATGTGTAGAAGACTCCTATGTATCATATGTGCATACGCTATTTCCTGGCTCTGTAACTCCAACCAAGTTACTAGCTCCCTCAATCCCTTATTCATTGGACCCCCAACAGCTATTTATTGAGCACCTACTGTGAGCCAGGCATCCCTCTAAATCTTAGGAATTCTGGGTGGATCGAGGTAACAGATTGTATTCATTTGGGTTTTACTGCTGTGAACAGACACCAATGACCAATGCAAGTTTTATAAAAGACATTTACTTGGGGCTGGCTTACAGGTTCAGAGGTTTAGTCCATTGTCATCAAGGCAGAAGCATGGCAACATCCAGGCAGGCATGGTGCAGGAGGAGCTGAGGGTTCTACACCTTTATCCAAAGGAAACCAGGAACAGACTGGGCATCTTCAGGCATCTAAGAGGAAGATCTCTAAGCCCAACCCTACAGTGACACACTTCCTCCAACAAGGCCACACCTTCTAATAGTGCTGCCACTCCCTGGGACAAGCATATACAAACTATCACACAGATCATCTTCTTTAGGTATCACACTTTCTGGAAAAAATAAAGGAATGTGTATAGTAGGTATAATTGAATTGTACCTAACCCAGTCTAGCTTCCAAATGAATGAGACTTAAGACTGATTTATTTATTTAGCTTTGAGCAATTACTGAGGGATGACCCCTAATCTATTTTTCTAGCAGCTAGATGGGCTACTTCCCAGCTGTGCTCCCCAAATACTTTCTGTTTGTGTCTTCCCAGGTTATTTCCGCTCCATCAGTCTGTCCTGGGGGTACATTTTGTTCAGTCATGTGCTTCTGGTCTATCATGTCTAACGAAGACTTCCTCTTCTCCCAGTCCTCTTCCTCCTCTATATTCTTTTTCTCTCTCCTTTTTCTTTTCATGGTCCCTACCTGTGACTGCCAGCCCAGTAACTCAAACTCCACCTCTCTCTATTCTCTCAAGTAATTGGCTGTAGCTATTTTTATTTAACCAATAGTTTTAAATTGGGAAGCAAGGTTTGTACAAAAAATGGCTGGTATTTGTGGGAATTCACTAGTCTTGAGGCAACCAGATCTTAAGGTATAGAATTTAGCATTTGACTATATGGCAGCACCAGAGCAACCCATATGTCAGATAATAGTGAACACAGTGGAAAACTGACTTGGGAGTAAAGCGATGTTTCAGAGAGTGACAGAGAGGCTCTTTGAAAGACAGTCTCCAGGAAACTGTTCCTGGGAAAGGGACCTTCTGAACAAAAGGCAGCATAAAATGAGGTTGCAGAAGGTGACTGTCAGAGGAAGAGACATCCAGGCATGGGAAACACAGCAAGCTCCAAGGTTCCAAGAACATAGAATGGTTGCAGTGAGTGGTGTGTAGTGGTGAGGCCATTGTGGAGAGGGGTCACACAGGAGCTCATTTGCTATTTTTATTTATCTTTATGGGAATGTAAGAAGTGCTATCAATCTACACTTGCAGTGAGAATTAGATGGGATACATCTAGAAAAGACTTATCTTGTCATCTGGTAGCCAGATGACAATGGGCAAAAGTGGGTATTTTGTCTGATTATTTGCAAGCTAGGCCACCAGTAGTCAAGGTTTTGTGTCTGTTTTCTCACTGTGGGCTCCTGTTTCTCACTCAGTCATCACTGCTTTCCATGGAGACCTTTCCTTGGGGTGAATGAGTGCACACTGCCAAGGTGTCAATGTCCCTTTGCCACAGCATACCTGACTCTTTCTGTGTTATTTCTGGCTCTCTCATTTCCCCCTTTTATTTTGCACAGTTCTAATCATCCCTTGGTTTCATGTGTATATATGTGTAAGAGCACAGACACACATGTCCACACACATACTTCTTCCCTCGTTCCTGTCTCTCTCTGTCAGCCTCATCCTTGTTGTGTGAATACATGGGCACGTGTGTGGTATGTATGCAGACCTCCACAAACATGGAGGGAATTCCCACACACTAGGAATCTACTGTGTGATTTACAAACAACAGCAAGATCTTGTTGTCAGCATCTTGTCAAGATGACAGGAGGGCCATGAGAGGAAATGTCAGCAGGGCAGATCATGGAAGAGATGAGGTGATTGAATCAGGCATGCTGGGGTTTGGGAATGACCCCAACAGGTGGAGAAGACTGTTTCCCAGTCCTGGCAGGCTCTACTTTGAGAGGCCCCAGAGAAACGGCAGATTTCTCTGCCACTCTTACCCTCTCTACCATCCCACGCAATAGCACTTCCTTATGTGAGGTCCAAGGTACCTCGACACATGTCCCTGCTCTCTAGAACTCTGCTTTCTACATCTGAGCCAACACCGCCTTTCATGGTGTCCTTTGTTTTACTGGCTTCTGTTAACAGTGGGAGACATCCAGGTATCTGGGGATACCCCTAAGCAGTCCTCACTCCTGAGTACTTAGGGACTGGAAAATGAAGCTACCCCAGAGAGCAAGGAGGGACATCCCTGCCTGACTCCTTCAACACGAACCAATAAGCAAGCCTTTAAGGCCACTTTGCTCTGTCACATGTCACACAAAGCATCTACTCTGTGCTAAGCACTAGTCAATGCATCTGGGTCATAACCTTGAAGGGATAGATAAATAGTCTTGATTCTGTCAAGAAGCACAGTCACGAGGCAGTTAACGTAATTGCTACTGCACGGAGAACCTTAGCAGGAGATAAGAGCTACAGAGGACGGAAATGAAGCAAGGATGTAGGCTCATAGCCCCAGTAGGAGCAATGCCTGCGATCTGAGAGTGTTCAGAAAAGGATGTCAGAGAATAGGAGGCATCCAAAAGCAAAAGGACGGGCAGCTCTTTTGTGCTCTTTTCCCCTTCTCTGTTTTGCGGGTTTTGTTTGTTTGTTTGTTTGTATTAAGGCTCTCTGCTTGATGTTTAAGATGGAAAGATGGGTAAGCTGTCTTGAAGGAGGGAAATGGTGAGGCGGCGTGTTTTTATTGTGATTTTGCCACATTGAGAATTTCTGAGGGGAGCACGGTTCAATGAGAAAGTGGGATTGTAGCTCAAAGAAGCTCTGTGGGTCTGGAGAGATGACTCAGAAGTCACAACCAACAGCTGTTCTTGCAGAGGACTTGGGTTCATTGCTAGTATCCACACAAAGGCTCACAGCCACCTATAACTCCAGTCCCAGGGGATCCAATGCCCACATCTGGGCTTCACAGACACTAAGCACACATGGTATATAGATGTTCATATAGTCAAAATACCCATACACCAAATAAAATAAAAGATTTAAAAGGAAAAAAAAAGGGTCTATGAAACTCAGGGCTCAGGACTCAGGACTCCAAAGTTTATGGTGTTTCTGTCAAGTACCTCCCATCTCACAATGCATGGCCATTTTATTTTGTGCCTCAGTGTCTCTGGTGATATTCTGAGCCTAGTTAATATGAGCTGTCACAATCTTGAAACTGATATGAAGTGTGACAGTCTTGGACACTAATTCAGTGGAAAATGCTATTGTGGAGAGTGGAGATAGGTGTTTTGTTTTGTTTTAGGTGCTAGGCTTCTGCAGAAGTGGTCCCTACTCTGTCAGCACTGGGTCTCCAGGATGCCCTCACCTGAGGAGTGTTGGACAGTGACACTGTCACTATCACTCCATCGTCCTTTTCATTCCTATGGAGGACCAAGTTGTCAGTTCTGATTTGTCTGGACGCCTGACACTGTGACAAGCTGGCTTGGACATTTGCTCCTGGCACCCAGACTGGGCTGTGTCTGATAGCTCCTGGGAGTGTGAACTTGAAATGTAGGCTGCAAAGTGAGTGACATGGATCTCTGCCACCTCAGGCATTCACGAAGAGAAAAGCTGTTGCAGCGATTCACCCAGACTCACTCAGGACGGAGCCTTTCCATTGGTCTGTCATGGATCCCAAAGGCTCCAGTGTGTCATTGCTGAAATCTTCTCTCTTCCCCCTTGCTTCTCAGTCAGTGAAGAAGGTCTCCATTTTATAATTTCTGAGCCTCAGGGAGCAGAAGAGGCAGCTTCCTTCCCCAATTGTCTTCTGTGCTGACATCTTGGATTTCCATTTGTGCCCTAGCCCTTGAAATGAGAACATCCCAAAAGATTTCTCTGATCAAACCCTCTCCTCCTGACTGCTTCCTACCCTGGATTAGTGGGCAGACTCTCTAGACCCACACAATAAGCTGAAGGAAGAGCCAGGCTGGAAGACACAGCTCCTTCGGTAGATTCTTCCCCAGGTCCCTTCTCATGAGGAACTACGTTCTTTACAGTATTAAGCAATACTGTCTGTCTTTTTGGTTTTACAGCAGGGAAGCTATACACCCTACATTCAGAACATACCTTAGAAGGTAGGAGGAGTCCCCAGGGATGGTGAAGCAAGATGGCTTGGTGAGAGTGGGCAGATTAAGATTTACCCCTTTTTCCAGGGTAAGAAGGCCTCTTAATTTGGTCTCTGTTGATTCTATCCTGGTACAGTTGGGACTAGAGTCCTTTTGCAACATTTGGGGGTCTCTTGACATACAAAGAATACCAGGCAATACCAACTCTACCCTCTCAGAGACAGGAAGGGGAGAATCTCTTCCCCCTATACTTTCCAAACAGATGTGCTTCAAAATAGCCAGTCATGTGTCAGAAAAAATCTCTAGCATCTAAATTTGATGACTTTAGTAGCATTTTTTTTATAGTAAATCATGGCTCCTGACTATTCAAAGAGGTAATCAGAAGGCAGAAGTGTGTAGGAGCTGGAGTCCATGGGGGTTCATGAATAGACTAAGAACTTGGCTTTTCACCTAGGCCCATGGACTCTGCTCCCCAAGCAAATTGTTCAAGTCATTTATAATTCTGGTACTTGATGTTTTGGTTGCAAGCCTTAGCCTTTAATGGCTGAACTACCATTCTAGTCCATCTTAGTCATTATTGTCATTACTATCAGAAGCTGTATTGTTGGGGCCAGGACACCTGAATAAATTTCTACCTGAGGCTAAAGCATGTTCAATTCCAGATACCAACTACTACCCAAGATCCCTGCTTCCTTCAACATCCCTGGGAAATCTCAAGGTATAAACAGTCCTTCTTCATGTTGCTGAGCAATACCTTCTAGGGTATGGAGTCTTGGTCTCCTGTTCTAATTAGACAAAGCCATGTCACCTGAAATAGATGTTTGCAGATATTCTTTTTATTTTTCCTTCCCACTCTAGAGAAAGCATTTTAATACATTTGAGTCCAGCCTCATTGGATTCTTAGATAAACTTCATCTAAGACTGGGAAGCTATATTAGTTTTTACCTCTATGGCCAAATACTTAAGAGAAATAGCTTACGGAGAGGTATATTTCAACTCATGGTTTCACAGAGCTCAATCTAGGTTCATTTAGTTCCCTGTACTTAGACACGGCATCATGCCAGCAGCAATATGTGGTAGAGGAGAGCTACTCACTTTATGGAAGACCAGGAAACATTGTGGTGGTGAGTAAAGAGGATAATGTATCTTTCCAAGAATTTACCTCAGTGGCCTAATTTTTTCAGCCAAGCCCTACCCCCTGGTTTTCAAGTCCTTCCCAAAGTACCACCAGCTAGAGAAACAAGCATTTAAAACATGGGCTTGTGGGAAGCACTGCCGATTCAGAGCTGAAAGGAGTTTCTGGTGCCTCATTTTCTAGGACATTTAGGATAGATGGGAAGATGGCCTGTTCCCCTTCCTTCTGTCTTGGAATGAGATGCTGTATAAAGGCAGAGCACTGGCAGACAAGGGAGGGATGTGAAAACAGAGGAGGTGAGAATTGTAAATGTTTATAAATAGACAGGTTCTGGACAGGAGTATAACATGCATGTGTATGTGTGTGTATGTATATGTATATATGTATTTTTTTTTACTAAAATGACTTATATGATAAAGGGTGAGTAAACCAATGGCCACCTGCCTCAAGGAGACACTAAGAATAAAGTGAGAGTTCAGTCCTCGCCCTCAGGAGTTCCAATCTGGTGAGGAAGGTTCAGAAATTTCATAGAAAGTTGCTGATCTTCAGTCCATAATGAAGACCAAAGAGACTGAAGTTAGATTTCTGTGAAGGAGAGTAAGAGTAACAGCAACAGCAGCAATGTAGATAGATATGTTCACCAGCAAAAAGTTAAGGCAAGCAGTCAAGCAAAACCACTGTGTTCCTCATACCTCCTCATAAATGATTAGAAGGTACTATCCACCCTTGTAAAGGGTCCCTTCCCTTCAGTTAATCCTTTTGGGAAATGCCCTGGAAGATATACTCAGAGACATGTCTCTTATGTCAGGTTTGAGGTGCCATCAAGTTTACAATCAAGATTAGCCACCAGGACTGGTGACTAGGACAAGTGTTGACAGCTCTCTCTCTCTCTCTACTCCTGAGCTCCATTAAGCATCTGTCTCTGGCAATTGCTCTGACAGTCACTCCTTCTCTTAATTTGGTGTCAGCATCCTGATACTTTGGTTCACTTGAAGTGCCATTCTTAAAGACAACCAGCTGGAATGCTATGTAAAGCGTCACAAGAAGGAACTACCATGTGGGTACTCAGGGCCTTGGGCAGATTGTCTATTGACTCAACTCCTGTTCTGGTGCGATTACCCAGATTTTCTGTGGGTTCAGTCTTGGGTGTTAGTGAGCTTTCTGCTGCTGTGACAAAACATCTCCAAAAAATCAGCTTAAGGTGGGAAAAATTATTTTGATGCACAATACTACTTACTGGCTTCCATTCAGTTTCTCTTGGACTATATCTATGCAGAATACAAGGGAACAGATAGTAAAGCAAACAGGCTCACTTCATGGTAGTTGGTAAGGAGAGGTAGTGACCAGAGAGGAAGCAGGGGTAAGAAATATCCATTAAGAATGCCAGCTCCTGGGCTGGAGAGATGGCTCAGGGGTTAAGATCACTGGCTGCTCTTCCTGTGGTCCAGAGTTCAATTCCCAGCAACCATGTGGGGGCTTATAACCATCTATAATCAGATCTGGTGCAGAAGGCTACATAGTAAATAAATAAATCTGAAGAAGTATAAGAAATAGAAAGAGAAGGAGAGGGAGAGGGAGATAGAGAGGAGGAAGAAGAAGAAGAAGAAGAAGAAGAAGAAGAAGAAGAAGAAGAAGAAGAAGAAGAAGAAGAAGAAGAAGAAGAAGAAGAAGAAGAAGAAAGAAGAAAGAAGCTTGCTTCTGTGACCTTTCTTTCCCAGCTAAAATTTCTGCTATCTTCCTCTAGTCTACTGCTATAACTCTATGAGATCATATTCCTCATGGTCTAATCACTGCCAAGGGACCACACATTTGAGCACTGCTGCACTGGGGACCAAGTCACCAAAATATGAGGTTTGGGAGGGGGCATATTTTATATCAAAACCAGAATAGAAATAGAAATGACAGTCATCAGCAGGATACATTATCTTCCCTGTTACTGGAAGATGGTCTGGAGACTGAAGCTCTTAATACATGCCTGGGTCTATTGGGTCTGTGGAGGATTCTGGGTGACTCACTTCCTTACCCAAAGCCCCATGTTTAGAAAGCTAATATACATTTCCAAGCCTTTCTCTCCCTATTCTCTCTGTCTGGAAGTAGTGAAATTCCATGGATTCTGATTGACTGGCCCTGGAATTTTCTAGAAAAGAAACCAGAAATCTTAAGTACTTAAATACATTGTCTACTCAGTTTGAGTATTTGAGATATTTTCAAAAGCAAATAAGTGCCTGTTAATGGATGCCATTGTTCAAGATGACTACACACGGCTTTAATGTTGTCATACGACTTTACCAAATGAAATATAAGAATAAAGGGCAAATTACAGACAGCAAAACCATATCTCATGTGAGTTCATGAAGTGTGTTTAAGTAGTGCAAGGAGACAACAGAAATATGACCGTGAAACTCACTTGGTATTGGAGACATTGGTTTCCCGGGACTATCTAGTGGTGGAGGGTGGGATGAACTAGATATTTGTTTAAAAGAAAATTGAGCAGAACAGAGAAGCAGTAGAGGAACGGAAGTAGCATGTTCTCCACTGGTGTGGCCAGTCCCATGCTGAGCCTAGAGGTGGTCAGAGCAGGAAATACCATCTCAGCTGCCTGGTCCTTCCTGTTTTCCCACTTAATCTTTAGCAGGTTATTTGACCTCTGAATATTCAAGGCTTCTCACCAGCAAAATGAGGCTATATGTGCACCCACTGACTGAGTGGTTACACATATAGTGAATAATTTATATAAAAAATATGCCTACAGTTCTGAGAACCCTGGCCCATGAGGGATCAGCCGCTCTCAGCTTTTAGACAGTTGGTAATGGCTCTAAGACTGTCCAGTTTATATTGCAAAAATTCACCCGAACTGTTTTCCTTCCATCACTTCTAAGGTCATCCCCATAGCCTTTGAATTTATTTTAAGCCTAATGGTTTTGAGTGCCACGAATAATAGAAATCAGACAGGTAACTTCCTCACAGTCAGAGTCAGTGGTACCAAGGACTCTTCTGACATCCTGTTGGGTATATAGTGCCAACCTCACTTCCCTGAACTATATATACAAGTCCATGACTCAGTTTACCACTTGTGACAAGGTTACCTTCATAAGTTCTATTCCCCTGCTCATAAGACCTGGAGCTACATAGTCCTTGTTAAAATGCAGGGTCTCAGACAGCAAAGGACCCTACATGTACAAGTGAGCTTGACCCACCAGTCCTGCCTGGGTACAGGGTTCAGCAGCTGTCAATCTGGCATTTCCCAGAGTTCACTTCTTGGAGTTAAGGAGCAGAAAAGAAAGTTTCTTTGATCAGATGCATCTGGGGAAATCTGAGTTGAGTAGATAACTCCACAGAAGCATTTCTTGAATGTTTAATAGGTTGGTATTATGAATCTGCAAGCTATGCTGACCGTGTGGGAGGCAATGTCACTCAAATCTGTCTGGCCTCAGCACTCAATTAGCCAGGAGCCCCAAGAGCTGAGGGTGCATTGGTGGACCCTTGGTAAGGAAGACTCAGTTCTCTTCTCTCAGCTCCTATCATCTTCTCTCCCTTGTCTTTTCCCTGGCTCTGACCTTGACCCCGCTCATTCCTCATGGTCTTCTCTCTCTGGGCACAGACAGACTTTCAGATCACAGCAGTGATGATCTAGGGGAATAAAAATTCTTTTCAGCAGATCCTCAAGCCCTCCCCCATACAGTTGGGCAAAGATTCTCCTTCCAGCTAACTGACATCTGGACTGATCAGGCTTCCAGAATCTCACAGGTCTCTACATCCTAAGCTCCCTTTAGCCCTGAGCTCAACCTTCAACTTCAATCTATCACTTAGCATTCCTTTCTAAAATTTATTCATTTAAATGAAACTATTGCAATTCTGTCTCCAACTTATGCTCTCCATCAGTGACACATTTCTACCGGGGAGTTTCATCTTCTCAGATAGTTTTTACATTAGGGACCATTGTTTATCATCAAATGTGTGCAACATCCAACAGTTCACACCAAAACACAGGCCATCCAGGATCCTAAAATTCACAATGATCTGAAGGAATTTATATATAAATTATTTATTTTATATATAAATATAAATTATATAAATTAAATATAAATATATATTTAAATTTATATATAAATTTATATATTATTTTCTTCCAAAAATATCAGAGACCAAGTTCTAAAACATCTAGATTCACATTTTTGATCTTTTAAATCCATATATATATATATATATATATATATATATATATATGGATATTATTCCTGCATGCATCTCTGTGTTTTGCTTGAGTGTATGCCTAAGTACATTGTGTGTGCCTGGTGACCTTAGAGGCCAGAGAAGGCATCAGATCCTTTGAGTTACAGATGATTGTGAACCATCATATGGGGACTGGGACTTAAACCCTTGTCCTCTAGAAGAGCAGCCAGTACCCTTAATCTCTGAGCCAACCCTTACCTCTGTCATAGAACTCCGACATTGAATTTTAATCTTTAAAGTCACTGAAAAAAACAATCTAATGTTGTAAGGGAAGAGAATCTTACCTCTTCTACTTCCTTATTTTATTTTTGAGATCATAATATAATTACAACATTTCTCTCTCCTCCCTTCAAACCCTCCCATGGCCTCTGTTTTCGTTGTTATTACTTTTAAAATGTTCCATTTAAAGCAAGAAATTTGGCCTTATTTGTATTTCACACAAGTTGATACTAGCTCTGCTCCCACTTCTAGGCCTATATCATTTATGCCTGCTCATCCTATAGCAGTCATTGACCAAGAGTGAAGCAAGGGACTCTGTGGGCCCCACAGTTTGGGAAGAATGACACCACCAGTCTTTCTAGATGATTTTGTTACATATTACAATGGATTTGTAGTTTATTTATGACAGACATTATCAACATCATAAATACAACCCTTTAGACAACATTTTTATGATGTTTTGCAGTCCTCTGGAAGGGACCTTGATTTATTTATTTATTAATTTTTTTTATATATAACACAGACATGTGCTACTTTGGGAAACTTAATGAAGCAGTTTTCTTTTAAAAGAACCAAAATGTTCCCCGTTCATTGACCTTTTCAGTTCTGACAAGCAGCTGTCAGAAAATGGCACTTTTCTGATAACTTTGAAGAAAATAAGCATTTCATCTTACCCTTCAGTATAAAGGCAATATAGTAACAGTGAGTAGGGAAGTCGGTCCTTGCAGGTGGAAAGGATGGGATGGTGAGACCCCGGTGGGGGAAGACTGTTTGGAATATGTTTTATCATGGTATGACTTAGTGCAGATAATGAGCATGCCACTTGAAAAATTTATACCTTAAAACTTTGAAAACGAAGTCACAAAATCTTCTAGCTGCTTAAAAGTCTTCCAGATGCAAAAACTTCAGAGTATTCGACTCACTTGCTAAGGTACATGTAAGAGCTCAGCACTGTCCTATGAGTCGTAAGAAAGCTGACTGACACCAGGGAAGATGGAAATCTAGTAGCCGACCTCCAACACCAGTCTTCCTGTAATTGGTTCGTGGGCCTGAAACAATAAATAATTACCTTGAGTTTGTCAGCTTAGTCAGCCATGCCCACGTTTGTGTCTCCGTTTTTCTATGGGGTGTCCTTCCTCATGAGGTAGCCATTGATAAAAACTACTAAAATATATTGAAGCCCAGAGTTGGGTTCCTGTGTCATTAGATGCCAAACAAAGAATTAAAAAAAAAATGAATGCTGAAACATCATTTCTACCAGTATTAATAAGAATTTTCTTGGTGATGGTAAGAGGTATTTATTATTTGTTAATAAAGTAAAAAATATGATGCAATTTTACCTTTGGGGAGATTATTTTCAGTGGTGGTGACACCAGGGATAGAACCCTGGTTCTGGCAATTGCCAAGCAAGGGTTTGTGCCCAGAACTGTCATTGCCTTGTCTCATGTCCTTACTTTTATATTAGATTTTAAATTATTAACCGTACAAAATAATGTTTTTTCTTTTGTGTGGGATAAGTGTTTATGTGTACATGTGTGATTTGTGTATGTGTGTGTGTGTGTGTGTTGTGTACACATGAGTACAGGTGTCCATGCCTGTACATACATGCATAGAGGCCAGAGAAGGATACTGGATGCTCTTCTCTGTTCTGGTTGGTTTTATGTCAGCTTGACACACACTAGAGTCACCAGGAAGAGAGCTACAGTTGAGAAAAATGTCTTCATAGCACCCAGCTGTAAGGCATTTTTTTACTTAGTGATCAATGAGGGAGGGCACAGCCCATTGTGGGTGGTGCCATTCCTGGGCTGGTAGTCCTGGATTCTATAAGAAAGCATGACAAGCAAGCCAAGGGAAGCAAGCCAGTAAGCAGCACCCTTCCAAGGCCTCTGAATCAGCTCCTGCCACCAGGTTCCTGCCCTGTTTGAGTGCCTGTCGTGATTTCCTTCAGTGATCAACAGTGTTTTGGAAATGCAAGCCAAATAAATTCTTTCCTCTCCAATGTCTTGGTCATTGTACTTCATCTCAGCATTAAAAACCTAACTAAGACTTGTCCTATCACTTATATCTTAAAGAAGGGATTTTTCACGGTACTTGGAGCTAGGCCAACAGTCAGAGAGTTCTAGCCATCCTTCTGTGCTGTGGCACTGGGGTTACAAGTACACACATAGTGATTCCTGTCTTTTAACTTAGGTGCTAAAGTCTGAATTCAGGTCCTCGTGCTATTACAGCAAGGGCTCTTATGCACTGAGCTGTCTCCAGCCCCAATGCTGGGTTTCTCATGGCACTTTCACACATGCGTAGCAGGCGCTTTGCTCAAGTTGGCTGCCATTACCCTCCGTTTTACTTTGCCCTGTCATGCTGGCCCCCTTCTTCTCTCCAAATAGTCCCCCTTCTGTTTTCATGTTGGTGCATGTATGTTTAAAAGTCTAGATGTATATATAAATCGTAAATATTTAAATATATATTTAAACCTAGGTTCTTTACATAAGAGCGATCATTCAGAATTTGTCTTCCTGTTTTCCCTCCAGCTATCCTTTCATTCTTTGCCACATCCCATTGTTATTCTGCTTCCCATAACAAATAGGGAAATCCTTTGTATATGCTTTTAAACACTAGCTTCCACATGCAAGAGAAACTAATATTTGTCCTTGTCTTTCTGAATCTGACCCTTCTTTTTTTCTTTTCTTTTCTTAGCTTGTTAAACCCAGTTTCACTCATTACCAATTTTCCTGAAAAATCACACAATTTCCATTTCTACTTTTTGCCTGAATATACCTCATTTTCTTTATCCCTTTATATGATGTCTATCTTATTTCTTTAGCATCTAATTGTTAATAGACTTACTAATATAATGATCTAACAATTAGAATGAATATATGTCCTTTACAAATAGTTAAAAGGCTTGACTAACAAGGGTGCAATGCCATTTAGAGATCCCTGACCATGTACTGAGCACTGCAGCTTGGATCTAGAACCTGCATTGGAATTAAGTAAGGAACCACCCCCCCACACACACACATATGTAAAGCTAGAGTCAAGTGGGCTGTGCTGTTCTGACACAGCCACATCGACCAGCACTGAAACCTGGCACTCAACGTATTTATTATCTGCAGCACAGGGGAAGGGCTTATCTAGTATCAGCAGCAGGCCTCTGTAGGTGAGCAGTATCAGGATGCAAGCATCAGGAGGAGGAACCTGCAGTTGCTAGTTCTTGCACACACTGGTCAATTGTTGGTAAACAGTTGTACTTGGACCAGAGGAAGAAGACTTTGTCAATTCTGAGCCTGAGTCATATGCAGAGAAATTTTGTTGTTACTCCATGGATCCAAAGCCTTAGTCCTTCTCATGGCTGTGCCCAGGTCAATGATTCCTTAGAATTTCACTCAGAGCTTCCTCTACTCACTGCAACCATGGATGCAGGTTCATCAGTAGCTTCTTTATAAACTATTCTTCTTCTCTAATTTTCACATCCCTGTTGGCCTTCATCACTATCTCCTTTATACCAAGGCTTTGCTCTTTACCCACTGCTCAGATATTTCTAGAACTCACTTTGAATCAGAGTGAAGGGAAAAGTGTTGTTAGCTTCCTTCTTCCTGTGCCTTCTAGCTCTTTGTATAGTCCACAGCTATGAGGAATGTGTGGGAGATTCTCTCTTGCAGCAGTAAGAAAGAACTTGAGGAAACTGGAAGACCCATGTCCAGATACAGTGTTAACACTGGTGGGAAGAGAGTGGCCAGAATAACCCCGAAATCTTGAGGGCAGTGGCCATCAAGATGAGTCTATCAACTAGGGATCTATCAATGTCCCCATCCCTACTTCATGACCCTTAAAGGGGGAGACACCTGTGGTCACAACTGGGGGGATCCTGAGAAGGGGCGTGAAGGGGTGGGAGTGGCTGTGAGGATAGAGACTTCAGGGAACATGTAAACTCAAGGAGAACTGACTTTCTTGGGAGGCAGGCTTCAGAGAGACAGCTCATTTCATTGGGAAAATAAAGGCTATTTAAACCTTTGGATAGTAGGTATGAGTCTTCCAGAATAGTATACATTACTGGCTAGTGTCAGGATGCCGAGGATGCCTCTTATGCATAGGGAGGAATTTCAGATATTGCTAGACATAACCTTATAAGGAGAGAAGGTTCATCTTGATTGCCTGACTACATATCTCCTCCAAGAGGCAAAGGTGGGGAGCAGACTGCCTGGGTTAGGGTAGGCAGGCCTGGGGCATTGAGGGAGCAGTCTTACTCCTACTGATCTCAGGATGAGATTTCCAGGGTTTGGACATGTCTCAAGCCTACTGTTGCTCCAGGCTGGCTCCCTATGTCTCCCACAATTCCCCAGCCCCACATATCATCAACACAGGGCATCTATCAACCTAAGACCTCTATCAAGCCAGGGCTGCCCTTTCTTGCCAGCTCCCCCGTTTCCGTTTCCTATTTATTTTTTTCTTCCCACTTTTTGCCTTGTCTCATCTTTTGTTATCCCACCATCCTTCTTTTATCTCTATCTTCCAACACTTATCCTCTTGCATCTTTACCTTCACATTCATTCTCCCAGTCCCTCCCTGAGGAAGGAGGCAAAGCCCATATAGGGTCAAACCAGTGTTTTTTTTTTTTTTTCAAACTACCGGCCATGACACATTCATAGGTCAAGAAATCAATTTGGTGGGTCATGAAATCAATTTAAAGGGTCATGACCAGAATTTTGTTTTAAATGGAATAAAATAAAATGGTGTCTATCAAACATAGTGAGGTTAAGTACTATTTGTTTTACTGTATAGGCTCATGGCAATGTGTCTCATGTTACAATGTAAAACACATCTCTTGCATGAACCACTGTCAGAATGAAAGGTGTGGTCTACAGAGAATGCCTCACCTGTGCCGGCATCCCATTGCCCTTGGTTTTGAACGTGCATCTCATGTTTCAACCCACGCCAATGTCATTTTCTGTCTTCCCATTCATTTTTATTCAGTTGATTTCTTAATCTCAGCAATTGGGCTTGAACAACCCTCTGTGGATGTTTTCATAGATAGCTATGGAGCAGGGCCACAAGGAATTGGGCAATCAATCAGTCAAGTGGCAGGTGGGACTCAAGTCTTTGTTCAGGACTTGTGAGTCTCCTTTCATTCGTGAACCAGATCAATATTTTCTAAGCTGTTACCACAGAAAGGCCCAGGTGGAAAACAAGTGAATTTGTATATCTCTATAAAGAAATGGAAGTCCCGTCAGGACCTCAGAGGACCAATATCTGGGAATACAATCTACTCCAGGCATTTTCCAGCTGTTCTACTGGCTAGTGGTATCAATAAGGAAGCATAATTATAATCTGTCATGGTGTGCCAAGTTGGAAAGCTGTACCCCAGCACACTGCACAGCCTTGGAAATCTTTGTTCCCAAAATTCTGTGCGGGTCTCCATGCTAGGGATAGCCACAGATGTACAAGACACATTTGGGCCCTCTAGGAGCTCCCTCCTATTTAGTGCTTGTAATTATCATTTGCAGTTTGCAAGCCATGCTGTGTGGTCAGATACACAGTCAGCCTAGCGACTGTGTCCTCTCCTTGCTTTGACACTTGAAAGTCCCATTGTCTCTGTGGGAGATGAGCCCCCACCACCCTCAAACAAACTTCCAGTCTTGTTATTTCTTAGTTATAGATGTAAAGCTGGGGAAATCCAGGGAGAAGGGGACAGAATCTGATAGTTCTCCAAATGCCAAATCCTGCTCCATTCACCATGTGCACTGAACAGGAAAAAACTAATTACTACCTTTCTAAAGGCATGAGCATGGGTGAGGTATGCCCTTGACAGTGTCCAGCAGAGGTGCATCCTGCAAATCATTGTGCCTCCCCATAAAGCTGCAAGTCTCTCCTAGAGCCTTTACCTCCTTGAAGACCCCTGCCTTAGGCCATTAGCAAAGAGACTGGTCATTATTAACTACTTGGCATTGACTGATGTCACTGAAAGGGAGTTCTGGCCATGCATGGACTGGTGGCAGGCACTCAGTTGACCCCTGGAATTTAGAGTTTATTCTGCTGTGAAAAAGAAATCTCCTAGAGGATGAACAGAAAATCCCTGGTTAAACATACTGGCTGGAGAGAGAGAGAGAGAGAGAGAGAGAGAGAGAGAGAGAGAGAGAGAGAGAGAGAGAGAGAGAATTCAACATCCTGATATGTCCCCTATCCCACACAGCCATCTTTATTACAAGAATCTTGCCTCCCAGTCCCTCAGTTATCACTCTAAAACTTGACAGAAGAAGAGAAAGCCTTTCTCTTAACTGTGCCTTGCTTTGTGCCACTGTGGGGCTGGGGGGTAGAGTGAAGAAGATCTTTTGAATCTGTTGTATACCAGAGTGGATTCCAGGCTGTGGATTGCAAGAGACCCGTTGCTTATTTTGTCTTTACCCAACAGTTTGTATAGGACATGTACATGGGAATCTTTCTGCCTAGAAAATCACTCTCATTAACAGGTTTCTCATGTGTTTATTTTGTTGGGTCAAGTCTGATCTTTCCTTTAAGTGAGATTCACTGTCATTTGGTGATGTCCTTTCAACTCAATTCAGTATGTGCAGAACAGTTCATCTGCTAGAGGAGCTGGCATGGGACAGCACAAATTTGAACAAACACTTGCTTTTGTGAGTGAAATTTCATTGCAACTTGGTCATCCCCATTCATTTGTATATACTGTGTGGCTCTGTTTACCACAGAAGCAGGGTGACATAATTTAGACAAAGTTTAAAATATAAACTATCGTTGATATAAAGCGATATGACTTTGCCTGCCTTGAGGGTATATATAAATAGTAGAATGAAGTCTGTAACAGGGTCTTCATCCACCGGGAGGTTATGTGTTTATTTCAGAGAAAGACCCTAAATGCATAAAGCATATGCTGCTAGCAGTTCCCTATCCTCTGAACAACCACATGATATGTGGCCTCCCTCCTGAGTTCCTGCTTTGATCATCTGTCCAGGATACTCTGACATATTCCCAAGGAAATTCCACACTGGCTTCTGATACACATGCCCTAAGCTGCCTGTTCCTCCAGGGCATAGCCTGGGTCTCCTATTTGTCTTAGAGCCCTTACATCCCCATCCCACCCACCCCCATCGTGGGATCTGCTTAGTGTTTTGTTCCTTGTAGATTCCCAATAAGTATTTGGTTCCTTCATTTAACTGAATGTTAAAAGAATGTTAAGCACTGATTTGAGGGGGTGGGAAGGATTTATATGAAATAGACTCTTAAAGACAATCCCAAATAGTCCCTGAGTTAAACTCACCAAATGAAAATCTTCCATGTCTCTACTGGCCAGGATCATGGTTTTGGCCTTTATACAGAACCAAAATGCTCCAAATAATCAAACCATCTGATAATTGTGTTCAAAGCAAGATGCTATTTCTGGATAATGTCTGAACATTTTTGCTTTATAAGAAAGAGGCCAAGTATCTCCTTCCTACTCAATGCTCTTAAATCCCAGCACCACACAAAAGGAATTTAAAGAAAAAAATCAAGATGAAAACAATAATTTTCTGTGACAGGAGTATTTATATGGCAGCTTTCTTCTGATGAGCCCATCTGGGGTTCAGCACCTCCCCCTATGCCAATTCATAAATCAGAAAATGCTATTACCCACTGCCCATAAAAGAAAAACCTACCACCAATGCAGGGGGCTCATTTCAGAAGCAGCAGCCCCATTGCCAGGGCAGAAATGAGCTCAGAAAATCCACTTGGCTGACCAGAGAGAGGAGAAATGTCTTTTCCTCAATAACTAGTCTTTTCTTTCTTCTCCATCCTTTTTCCTTCTTAAAATATATAGAAAGTGGGGCTACCTGCCACTCTGAAGAAATAATAATAATAGCTAACTAGATTGGAGAGGGGCAAAGGGCAGGCACAGGGAGGGCTGGGAGCCTGTGAGTTTCTTGAGCAGTCTTGCCTATTGGCTGAAATCTGGTACATGAATAAATAGTGTAGAGAGAACTGAGTAAGAGGCCTCTCTTCTGAGCATGCTTCCTGGGCACTCAGCAAACACAGGCTGTGAGCCACCAGTACCTCCTCCTCCCTCACTTTCTTCTGCTTTAAAATAATTTTGTTATGCAAAGGATGGACTTGAGTCCTGTATATACTAGACAAGTGGTCTACCACCATGCTACATTCTCATCCCTTACTGTCTTCATTTTTAATCCCTGGGGATGTGCATTGGGATGGAGAGGGGACCTAAAGACAACTGAAAATGAAGAAAGGGGACTCGAGAATGGGACTGGAAGGAAGGGGAGCTCATCTGGAGAAAGAGTTCACTGTAGGATTCCCAGCACACAGACACAGGATGAAGAGTGGCAGGAAAGTCCGAGAAACACAGGCTTATGAGCTGCTCTGTGTCTCATGATCTAGAGGAGACCTATGAGGTACAAAGAACATGGTCGAGAGTCAGGTACTACAATATCATCTTTTTGTGGCAGGTCCTAGAAAGAAAACAACTGTTACAGAGAGACGCTGGCATAACAGATAGGAAAAGGTACACCAGTTGGCCCAGTAGAATGTGGAGATGACATGGGAGCTCATCTGTAACTATGATACTCTCATGTGAGCATACATTCTTGGTTTCTCTAAGATTAAGGAGCTGGGAATGTGGCTGCTGATTCATAGTATATGAAGCTATCAAACTGCTTTCCAGGCTGGTTGCCATTTTAATTTTTGTTAGCAATGTATAGGAAGTCCAATTGCCTCTCAGCTTCACCAATATTTGGTACTGTTAGGTTTAAAAAAAATTCACCTCCCTGGATATAGTGGCATAAACCTGTAGCCCCAGCTCTTGTGAATTAAGAGGCAGGAAGATCAGTAGCTCAAGGTTATCTTTGAGTACACAGTAAGTTCAGGTCTAACCTGGAATACATAAGGCCCTGTCTCAGAAAAAAAGAAAAAGAAAAACAAAACAAAACAAAACCAAAACACCAATGAAAAGCTACTTATCCAGTCATGGGGGTCAAATTATTTTGTGTTTGATTTGCACTTTTTCTTATGACTAAGGATTATAAATGATTTTTGCCAGTTTTCAAAAGCATGTGGTGTCTTATTAACCTGTGAAAGTTAGTCATCTATTCTGCAAAATCATTTTTGTCAGATATGTAATTGCAAATATTGTTTCACAATCTATTTGGGAAGCTTTGGGTCTGCAGAATAGAGAGTACATAGGTGACCTCAACTCATCAAGAATGAACAAAGGTTCTACTCTGAAAGTGCATCCTTTTGGTCACTGAGTTGTAGTGACTCTGGATTGTCACCATACCAGGGGACACAAAAATGCACCATCATCCTGGTTCCCTGTCAGTTAAGATCCTACTTTCTCTACCCGAAGAAACTCCAACCCCTGAAGTAGCTATTGGAATCATCAGTGGAAACCAGACAGGGCCTGATACTCTCCCACATTGACCACTATTTATAGAATATTCCTCTATAAGTTGAAGGCACACCTTGTCAGCTTTTTGGTTTCCATAAAAATGATTATTCATTAATTATAATTTCTTAACTACACATAAAACCCCCTTCTTCTGAAAACAAAAGGGATATTCTTTGTCTAATGATACTATAAGCTTATTTTAGCTTCCTCTGCTTAATTTTTGACAGCCCAGTTAGATAGTTCTCTTGAAGCTGTTCACATACTTCCAAAGGAGAGGTCAGAAGATGAAGGGTTCTTTTACATGTTGAGGTTCTGTGGGTGGGATTGAGGATAAAAGCCTTTGCTTAAAGATCCTTTGCCATTTAAGGTATGGAGGCTGGCTCTTTGCTTTTTGGATGTTGGTGGCTAGAAAAGATCTGGAGTTAAAAATCTTTCCCATTTTGTCGACGGGAGGAAAGCAAGTCAAAGTCCAGGCTGTGACTATAGAGATCTAGACACCAGGGAGTCTGAAGATGTTGATGAGTGAATACCCAGCAGCTTCACTCACTATCCCTACCTCCTAGCTTTCTTTATATCCCAGAACCAATGCAAGATGAAAAAAATCAAGTTTGCACAGTTGATTTCAGTCGGCAAAGCTGGGTGCAATTCCCTAGGCTGAAATAGTAGTCTATGTTATGAATCTGGATACAAGTTTAAAGGAAAGTTTGGTTGTATGTTTATGTATGTAAAAGATGTATTTAAAATGGATAAAGTATAAATTAGGAAGCTTTTGGTATAATGTAGTATGTTGCATTTTTCTGTGATTGTAGGTCTTGATGCCTCCCCTTTCAATAATTCTGAAAGCAGAGAATCATTGGAGTAGATGGCATATGCTCTATGAAGATGTGAACAAGATAGTGTTGGTTTTATACCCTCTAGACTGATGGATTGCTTTGTGATTTCTCTATGCAAACACTCATTCCATTACCATTTACCAAATGCTTGTCAGGTATGAGATAATCGTATAGGCAAAGAAATCACAGAAACAAACCAAGCCCAGCCCATCCTTCAAAGAGTTCATGAGATTTAATTGTCATCACGCAAACACACAAACAATAACATGATAAGTATAACTGCAGTAGCAACCATGTGATAGAGTGTTGGCAAGACTTGTAATGATGACCACCCATGAGCTGAGTTTCAGTGATGAGCAGTTAACATAAGAAACGAGAGTTAAAACAAACAAACAAATAAAACAAAAACAAACAAAAAATTCTTAGTAGGAGAAGCAGAATTTGAAAGTCAAGAAACACTCTGAAATATTGTGATGTCTTAAAGCTATAAGCTTTGTTTTGTTGCTGGAAGATTGACTAAGATGTGACCTGGTAAAGGATGCAGAGTCAGACAAGATGGATAACAAGCTGTGTCTTAAGCTCCATGCTGTCAAGAACCCTGGACTTGACCCCATGAACCACAAAGTTTCCTTGACTGCTGCTGCTGTGCTCAACTCATTGTGGTATCAGTTGTGTGTTTGCATAAGGACAGTTGATCCTTGTGAACTCTTGGAGGGATGCGATGGGTTTGATTTGTTTCACTACCTTCCTTGCCTACACCAACACCTCATGCTTGACGAGAATTCATCAAATATTTACCACGATCATTCCAATAAGGTCATAGGTGCCCCAAATTCCAGAGCTATATAGCTTAAGAAATGTTTATTATCACCATGCTGGCTATTTATTTAACTTTCTAGACAGCACTGAAAGTAGTTTTTATTTATTTCCATTTTGTAGATAGGAAACTAAGGGGTATATAATTTGCCTGTAGTCATGCAGCTGGTAAGGAATAACGCTGTAATTATGACAGTTTCATCAGAGTCAAGGGCTCTACTTAAAAGGCCGTAGGAATAGAGACATAGCAAGATAGGATTAAGGGATGCTTGTGATCTTGCATACTTGGTGATAGCAGAATGCAGGGGGTCAGAAGAGATGCAATGAGATGATTGCTTGAAATGATTCCTAGATCTTTTAATCACTGTAAATTGGTTGGATGGTGATGCTACCCTTCAATAAGAAATGCAGAATGCCTACCTTTTCAGAACCATCATGTGATCCACCCCCACTTTATAGTATAGTGTGTTCTAAATCTTACCCCCTTGAAACACAACAGACTTCCTATCCATGTTTCTTAAACAGGATCTCATTATGTAGCTTAGGCTGACCTTGAACTCAAGATCCTCTTTCTTCAGCCTTCAAACGCTTCAAGGATTATTGGGGTGGCTATCACACCTAGTAACCTTTAAAGCTCCTACTTCCTGTCATCAGGTAGGTTTGCCTCTATCTTCAATCACATTCAATTTTGGTCTTTTCACTTTACCCTGTTTCTTTTCTATACCATCAAATAAACTCGACTCTGTGGTTTAGAGGTGTACTTTCACTTTTCTACCATTTCTTCCCCAAGCCTCTGCAATCTGGATTTTCTAATGAAACAATTCTCTTAGAAAGGTAACTTGGGACCTCTGCTTGACCAACCCTCTGATGTCTGCTTGGTTCTTATCCACTTTGACCTTGGCTGGTTGCTCAAATCCATTATTTTGTGGCTGTGATACTGACTTTAATCTAGATTCTTCCTGAACAGGACTCTGATCATCAGAAATCCAGTATGGATTCCTTGAGCCTTTTAAAGAAGAGTGAAGAAATGGGATTTTATGCTGAATAAGCATTTAAGCCTCTGGAAATAGTTTTTTTTTTTTTTTCCCACAGCATTTACAGATAAGCCACGTATAAGTCACCACCATCAGGACAAGGACACTGCCACTTGTATGTCCTCTTTTTTACCTCTATATGACTAATTATTTTCCTTCCTTATATATGTGTTTAATCTCCTTAGCAGCAGAATGAGGTTTTATTGTGCTAGACTTAATCTTAAGACAAAGTGATTAATTTACAATATCAGTTACAGTAGGGTAAGGTATACTCTCAACTTTCATGGATGTCAAACACAGAATGTTTTATTGCTATTTCATTCAAATTTTCCTATCATCCTGGCATCCAGTAGGGATGGACCTCCATTTCTCAGATATGGTCTGTCTTGTTATTGCTTCTGGGGAAAGAGAAAGCTAGACATTTAAACAGTTTGGTACAGCAGTTACACATAGAAATTATCCTCACATCCCACTGGTCAGGAATATGGCCTCACATTCATTTGGGATAATAGGAAAGTCTCTTCCTATATCTAGGAAAGACAGAGGACCTGAGTACAAAAAACTGCTGCTACTTATCTTTACCACATTGAGAAGTTTCAAGGATTTTTGCCTCGATTCCCTAGTAGTTGGATGTGTGCTCCTTTAATTCTACATTGTTCATTGGTGACCAAGCAGAAACTCTTGTTAGAGTCAAGAACACACGCTAGTTCGAATTGTGGAGGCAAAAATCTGTGATGTTGCATATCAGCACTGGAATGTGGGGACAGCTCCCCTGCCCTGTGCATGATCTGCTGTGTATCTGGTTTCCTAGAAGTACTGATTAGCAGAATTTTCATTGGGGTGTAATGTATACACAGTGTCAAATACAGCAACTAAATCTCCTTCTTATTCCCTTTCCTCTGGCCCACAAATTGGAGAAACTTCCTTGATGAACAGGCTGTTAAGTGCCATTCCCTCTCCGTGTTTGGTTGACATATCCATCTAAATTTTAAGCGACAACCTCTACTCTGTGTTTATGAGTCTGCACTGATTTTCACCCTAATGAAACTGCCAAGTAATTTTGGAATCACTGGAGAAAGTCTGGCTCTAGACCCCAGGAGATAGATTGAATAACTAGTCTCTTGCTGACCTCCATCAGTCTTTAATTTCTAGCCATCTTCGGCTCTCATCTCTGAATCTCTCCCTCTCTCCAGGTTCTATTTGGAAGCCATCTCCATGTTACATATAACGTAAGGAGTCATGGGCACACCAATTACCCATGAAAGAAATGCTGTGTGCCAGCTCCCTCAGTATGTGGTATGGAAATTAATAAGTATTTTATAACAAAGTTAAAAAAAACTATAGGTCATTTATGTCCTTGCTTTTCTGTATACATATATCTCATTATACAAAGGGTTTCCTACCAAATAAGCATTTAGGAAGATGGTTCATCCCTTAGAAACCCGAGAGTGAACAGAATGGATTCTGAGCATGCTGGTGTTCTCGATTACACCTGTCATCCCCTCAAGCACGTTTCTTCTTGATTTCCCATTATAAATGGGGTCTCAGCACTGACTTCCCATAACGTGCTGAGAACAGCTCCCGCTACCCTCTGCAGGCCTCTCTATTTACCCCATTCCATTCTCTCTGATGATAGAATATCAGACACCCCAGTAGTGTGTCCTTATTCAACCATACCTGGCAACCTCTTAGGGAAAAGGACAACAGGATGAAGCCTCACTCAGGGAAAAAAAAAAACCTAAAGATAAATAAACTCTCCAGAAGGACAAGTTTGGGGAAAGGCAGATGCTGGCAGAAAGAAAGTGACCATTCTTAGCAGAGAGAAAAAAGCTCCGCAGAGTATCAGCACTAGATCAATTTTTTGTTATTCCTTTAGTAAGACAATATTTGTACTTTCAGATCACACTGCTCTTTCCATATGTACCCAATACAACATCAAAACCACACCCAAGGGCTTGGAGTTTACTCAACCAGGAAAATGCTTGCCTCCGCATGAGCTTGAGAGTTTGAGTTCAGTTTCCTGTACTCACACACAAGATCTCAATGGCAGTATGGGAGGTTCTGTCCTAACGATTTGCCTGGGTTCTCTCTCTCTCTCTGTCTCTGTCTCTGTCTCTCTGTCTCTGTATCTGTCTCTCTCTCTCTCACACACACACACACACACTCTCTCTCTCTCTCTTTCTCTCTTCCATACCTCCCTCCCTCCTTTCTTTCTTTCTTTCTTTCTTTCTTTCTTTCTTTCTTTCTTTCTTTCTTTCTTTCTTTCAGATCTTTTTGCACATATATAATGATTCCAGTGTCATATTTTTCTGGGATTTCTGTGTGTGTTTCCCTACATCTGTATATGTTTCTTAAACTTTTCCTTTGAGCTCATTTTCTCTTGGTAGATACTATTCTTGTTTGTTTTTATTTTATTTTGCTTATTATTATTTTTTAGATTCCAGTTTGTGTTGCAATTAGAGAAAGAAAGGCTGTGAATTTGAGGGGTTGGGGAATTGGGAGAAGGTCTCAGGGGAGGACCTGTGAGGAATTGGGAAGGGGAAAACATAGTCAGTATACATTGTGGAAAAAACTATTTTAAATAAATAAAAAAAAAGTTGGCATGGTGGTATGTGCTTGTAAGGCTAGTGCTAGAGAAGTAGAGACAAGTAGATCCTTGGCACTTTCTGGGTCCTAGTAAAAGACCCTGTCTCAAAAAACAAGGGGGATAGGGCCTGAGAAATAGCACTTCAGGTTGACCTTTGACCTCTACATAAATGTATGCACACACACACACACACACACACACACACACACACACACGGGGGCAGGTGGAGGTGTTTCAGTGGTAGTGTGTTTTCCTGACATGCACAAGGCATTATGCTTAGTCTTCAATACTGATAAAGAAAAAAAGCCTACCAACGTGTGAAGCCTAGCAGATGTGGTGATCCATTCGGCTTTAGGACTCATGAGTTGAATTGTTTAATTCCCCTCTAATCTATAATGTTTGCTTATCAGTCAGCACATCTGGATACATTCCAAAAATAAAGAACATGAACTAACAGAATAATAATACCTCAGATTTACATAACACTTTCCTTGGAGAGACTCCAATTACTTTCTCAATTATATCCCACTGGTCCTAAAAGAGGGGTTACTATCCTTTGCTACTGACGGGGACAACTGAAATTTCAGTAAGAAGACTGAAGAAGGAAAGACTGCATTCATGTGTCTACCTCATTCAGAGCTATATCCCTGCAGATGGCATGCCAGATATATGCCTTAATTCACCACAGTCATCAAAAAGAAAGAAGTTGAGGATCCTATCTTCCAGGGGGTCTGGCACTCTTACTCCTTGAGGAAGCATCTGTCTGAGATGCTCAGTGGGAGTGTCCTGCATACTGACCGAGCCCCTGCATTGCACATATAAGCAAAAGCATGTGATAGTTAGCTGTCTCAGCATCCTATAGGGCAGCAGTTCTCAACCTGTGGGTTGTGACTCTTCCGGGTAGAATAACTCTTTCACAGGGGTCTCCTAAGACCATCTGAAAACACGTATATTTTTATTATGATTCATTAACAGTAACAAAATTACAGTTATGAAATAGCAACAAAACAGTTTTATAGTTAGTACCACAACATGAGGAACTGAACTGAAGGGCCACAGAATTAGGAAGGTTAAGAACCACTACTATAGGGTGAACCTCTTAGCCCCTAAATAATTTCTTCACTTTCCCCACTAGCCACATTGAGTCTCTTTCAAGCAATTTCTCCTAAGTATTTCATAATGAGGTCCATGATATAAACATAGTTTCAGATTCATGTTAGAGCTGAATAATGATAAAATGGAAGATTGGGCAAAGTAGTCTGCAAACCAGTATTTTATTGAATCTAGGGAAGTAGGGCAAAGGTGGAAGCTACAAGTAGTTCTCTAGTATAATCTGTTTCCCTCTCTGATATTTTACACATGTACTAGGGGCATGCACTAGGTAGGTTCACCTGCCAAAAGGAACCACCCTATTTATTTCCTTGTGTAATAAATGTCTTTCCTGTGAGAACAGAGCACTCACAACAAGTCGGGGAGTCCCACGCCAGTCAGGTCATAGCTCAAGTCCGCAAACCATAGAGTGGTACTAGAGGTTGGCAAGTTCATAAATTATCCTTCCCATCGGGTCGATCACATTTTTAATCAGGGTGTGCACATGAGCACTAATGGCACTTGCTTACAGGATGAAGCTCCAGTATTTATCTTGTTTTAATTATATTAGAAAGCAGTGATATTCAATTAACCAACTAATCAAGCAAGCCAATCAATAGTGGTCTTGGCAGGATTCCCCACTGCCTGGTTGGGCTGCCTATTGTGGGTGGTAGTATATGGTTAGAGTTGCGTGGTATTAGCTCTTTCAGGCTTAGGTGGTCTTACGAGGAAATGAGAGAAAGTAAGCCAGATTGTAGCTTTCAGATCAGCACAGAGGCTCTAGAGCTTTTCCTGTGCCTCATTATGGTGTCTGCAGCAGGTTCTTTTGGAGTTAAGGTGTAATTTGTTCGACTGTATATATTTATTTTCCCAATATAGTTGTCTGATTGGTTCCAGAATCCCCAGTGGACAGCGAATCTGTAGATGCTCAACTCTCTTCTATAAAACAGAGTAGTATTTTCATATAGCTTGTACAGTTATCCCTGCATATTTTAAATCACTTCTACAAGGCTTACGATAACTAATACCATAGAAATGCAAGAGAAATTCTACACAAGCTTAGTAAAGGTGGAGTTTATTTAATAATTTTGATCTAAAGTTGGGTGGCTGTAGAACCCACAGAAACAAAGGGCCAACTGTGCATTTAAAGTGCTCTTTTCTCTCATTGCAACCACTTGAACTCCAAGATTCATGTACTATAAAGCAGGCCAAATACAGTGTATTAAATGTATCTGAAGGCGTGATGCTTTCTGTGGAGGTAAGGTAGTCTCTTGTTTTACCATGCTGTCCCCCAGCATGACACCACCATGGAAAACCTCTCCCGAGAACACTGGGGCATATGTGTGTGCCTAGACTAGAGAACAGCCAGATGCCTTGGTTCAGCAGCAGAGTTCTGAGATGGGTACTCTCTCCACCCTCATCACTGACATGCACAAGCTGTCTGCAACTTGGGAATGATTGATTGCCAAAGAGATCTATGTTCCCCTGGACTGTACTCACTACTTCTTTAGCTCCATCAAGCACTTCTCATAAACATACAAGAAGCAACTGCACCTCCATGATGACCTGAGGATGGGAATTTGTTCAGGGTTGCCCCATTATCTGACTAGGTGTGTGTAAACATTCATTCCAGAACACAGCCCCAAGTATCATTCCTCAGTTACAGGCCACCTTTTTCTTTGAGATACGGTTTCTTGCTGTCCTGGGATTCACCAAATGGGCTAGACTAGCTGGCTAACAAGGTTCAGGGATCTGCCTGTCTTTCTCTTCCCACAACTACCATTATAAGCACTTGTTACCACACCTGGTGTTTTATTTTTTCACACAGGTTCTGGGTTGCAAACTCTCATGCTGGGTTGCAAACTCAGCTTCTCAGGCTTATGAGGTGTATTAGTCAGGGTTCTCTAGAGTCACAGAACATATGGGTAGTCTCTATATACTTAGGGAATTTGTTGATGACTTACAACTTGTAGTCCAACTCCCCAACTATGGTCAGCAGCAGCTGTGGATGGAAGTCCAAGGATCTAGCAGCTGCTCAGTCCCACGAAGCAAGCAGGCAAAGAAGAGTGAGCGAATCTTCCTTCTTCCAATGTCCTTATGTAGGTCTCCAGCAGAGGGTGTGGCCAGATTAAAGGCTGTAAATCTCCAGCAGAGGGTATGGCCCAGATTAAAGGCTGTAGGTCTCCAGCAGAGGGTATGGCCCAGATTAAAGGCATGTGCCACCACACCTTTAATCCTAGATGACCTTGTACTCAGAGATCTCCTTGTCTTAATCTTCTGGAATTCATAGCCACTATGCTTCAAGATCTCCATGCCAAGATCCAGGTCAGAAACTTGTATCTCTGAGCCTCCAGATTAGGATTATAGATGATCCTTCCAATTCTTGATTGTAGTTCATTCCAGATATAGTCAAGTTGACAACCAAGAAGCACTTTATGGACTTAACTAGTTCCTCAGCCCATCTCATGGGTCCTTTGACTTGTATGAAAAAAAAAAAAACTGGGGTAGCATTTGCCCCTAAATGCTCTCAACATCAGTGGATATTATTCTCTAGACCCTGAGCCTAGAAGTCAGGGTTTCAGGATTTGTCATTAGCCCCATCACAGAGCCAAGGGTCTCAATGAGAATACCCATGGGTTCTTCACCTGTAGTTGAAGATGGCGTTGGGAAAGGAGAACACCCCCAATAAAGATTGCATTTCCATATGCCCATCCTATGAACTCACCAGAGCTGAGTGGAAGCCTGGCACAGATAAAAGTTTAATTGCCTAGAATTCCAGTTAAGTTGCTGGGAAAAGTGAAGAATGTCAAGTGTATGATCGCCACCTGCACCCTGGACTATCTTCAAATGCATTGTAAACACTTGGTGCAACCCAAAAGTCTATGCTTGTGTGGAACAGCTAGCTGTTGGTTCAATAAACTGCCAACAAGGTCCTTCAGGCCTTGCATTTCTGTGAGACACGAGTCCCTACTGTTTCAGGTGAACTAGGTATTCCCGAAAATGTGTAAACATAATGGAGTATAGGGGAAAGTGAGATATCTCACATGTGAGACACATGAAAAAGAAAAGAATTTGAAGGCTGCTATCATTTCCAGGCCTTTGACGAGTTTCAATTCATTAAGAGTTGTGTAGGCTTGTTAATTTAATAAGGGCAAACAGGGCTCCAATGTCAGGCAACAATCAGTAATTTGAAGGGGAAAAAAGGATGAGAAGCAAATTGGTCATTACCTAGCACAGTGTTTAATCAGAAGACCCTGGGAACTTTCAGCTTCAGAGTAGTGCTATCAAAGATTAGGAATCTCTAAGGCACAGTTCCGGGTTTTGTTGTTGTTATTGTTTTTGTTTATTTGTTTGTTTTTACTGTGGTAGGCAGGTCAGAAAAAATGGACACAATTATATTGGATTTTCAAATTCAACTCCTCTACTTGCCTCACCAAATACAGGTGTATACCCTCAGCTTTCCCTCTTTCTCAGAGCTACATTCAGCCCAGCAAACAGAGAGGACATCGTTACCATAATGCCTGAGGTCTGTTGAGGCACACATGGATACAGAATCTAATGTTTGTCTTTGACTTATTCAAACATCCTCTTTTTCCCTTTTTCTTCCTTTCCCCACCTCCATTTCCATGTTTCAAAAAAGATTCCCATGCATGCCCCCACTTACACTGTCTTTACCAGGAAGGCAGTGGCCTTGTGCTCCTGGATTACCCATACCATGCAGACCCAATGTCCTACTCAAACATCAAGTTCTTGGTGGCTATTGGTAGGTAAGTGTCCATATGTGTGACTGGTAGGGTTACCACACAGCACTTACACCTGTACCCTGCCCTGTTTCTCCTGTGTAGACTTCCATTTCCACTGCAAGGACCTGGGCATACTTGTCTGTACTACACACCTTTCCAGTCAGAGAGAGATGAGTGGTAGTTCTCAGTTTGATTTCCTCCTTTAGTTCAGTCACGAAGTATTTTCTCCCATGTTTACCACGGGTCTTCCACCTCAGCTTACTTCATTTAGTTCATCCCTCCCAGACATTCCCAAAGGCTCATCTTTTAAGTGAGTATAGATCCTATCAAATTGGTAATCAATATGAACTATCACATGAAAACATATGATGTCTCTTTTTCACAAGGAATGAATGAGTTCTAAATCATATAAATTCCAGAACAAAGCCAAGTTTGCCCAAATCTCACACCTGATAGTCATTCCATGATCACCTCTGGGTTCTGTAGGTTGATTGTCCTTAAAGACAGGGTCACTAAGGTATCTGCTGCAAAGAAAGCAGAGGGGAAGAGGACTCCAATGAGACCTTTATTTCCCTGGGAACAGTTATCCCCGGGGCCCAGAATTTCAGTCTAATTAGGCTGATGCTCAATCTTGGGGTCTGCCTCTGGGCCTGGCTGCTGTCTTTTAATTTTTATGCTTTCTTTGCTTGTAATGGTCTCACTTCCTCCATCCGGTATCTCAGTGGAGCAGGACATCTGAAAGAATTACTAGTGACTATCATTTGTGTTCTTCAGAAGGCTCAGTGTAGGTGACTTCGAAATTCTTTTTGCTGATAGGTCATTGGTAACTGATGAAAGGATACCATAGATTTGTTCCAGACTTGCAATTTCCAAAGTGCTTTCTTCATACAATATCTCCTTGAACCTGCCTGGCACCATCTCACTATTGGTACAGCGATCTTCCCGAGGCAGGTGAGAGAGGTTAAATTGACTTCTCAAAGGTCTCACTGCTGATGTGTGGAAGGCAAGTCTGCAGCCCAGATTTGGAGCCCAGGGCCTCTGCAATGACTCCAGAAGCAATCCTGTGTCTCATCTTAGATGCTGCTTTTAATTTTCTCTCCCACAAAATCAATGCAAGCAAATGGCCAAGTTGGTAGGTTTTGAGCAGTATCGCCTTTCTGTCTTCTGGAAAACATGCTAATAGGGGTAAAATATTCCAGCTAGCCTATTGCTGGGATGCTCTCATATCAACCAAGGTAGGGATCATTAGCTCCATTTCTCAATGAAGTTGCTGAGGCTGAGATGTCAGGGAGCTTGCTTACAAATATTGATTCATGGGGCTGTCCATCTACATTGCTCAATGGTGATACACAGTGTAATGGTTGCTACTCACTCCCTAGGAAACTTATGTTGCAATGGCTGTGTTATTCAAATGAGTAGAGCACATTGATTGGCCCTGTAGTCCCTCCCACAAGCCACTTTAGCTTTGTTTCACTGACAGTAGCCTGTGATAGCTAGCCATGCTGACTTTCCTCTTCCTTCTTCTTCTTCTTCTTTTTTTTTTTTTTTTTTTTTTGGTTTTTCGAGACAGGGTTTCTCTGTGTAGTCCTGGCTGTCCTGGAACATACTCTGTAGACCAGACTGGCCTCGAACTCAGAAATCTGCCTGCCTGTCTCTGCCTCCCAAGTGCTAGGATTAAAGGAATGTGCCACCACTGCCTGAAGACTTTCCTCTTCCATAAGTCTCTCCACTTCACATATCTGCCAATAGAGCTAGGCAGGGAAGGTAAGGAGGGCTCTAGAATTGCAAGGAGAATCTCAGGCCCTTCCTGCCTGGCCTGTGTTTTTACTTATGGCCCTGTGTTGACTGTATGCACGTATGTCAGCCTTGGGACTCCAGGCCCACTGTAAAGCTCCAGAGACTGGAAATGAAGCAATGGGGTTCCCATTCCCTAGAGAAAGGAACTGGTTCCTCTGGATGGCTTGCTGTTCTCTGTCTGCATCCTTGTTTAAGCCTCAGTTTCAGTGTCCTACGGTTGTGCAAACTTGAGCCCGTGACTTAGGGAGTCACAGATTGAGGTTAAACTCTAGAACTATGTATCTCTGCAGCTTTTTCCCCTTAACCCAACACCCCACCTCCCTCTCCAGGTCCATTATCCCACCGAAGCCCACAGGAGATCCCTCCTCACCTATCAAGGGCCATCTGAAGCAGATGGCACCTCTCTCTTTGATCACATAAGGACGAACCCCAACAACAATATTAAATGATCAGCTAATTAATTTAAAAATGTATTGCCCGGGGAACCAAATGGGCACATAGCATTGTCTTGCCACTCACTGAGCAGCCTAAGAGAGGCAAACTCTTTCCACTTGTGTCCCTGGTCTTCTATTCTCTCCACCAAGGAGCTGTATAGAGAAACAAGCCCAGTCCCAGCAGGCATATCTGCCTACCGCTGGAAAGTGGGGAGGAAGCCCATCACAATCCCTTGTCAAGGGTCTATTGGAAACGAAGTTACAAGCAGTCACAGTGTGTTTCAGAACATCTGGGCTCCCATCCATCAGCCCAGGACATCATTAATAATCCACAACCTAATGACAAAGACGAATATTGAAGTAGAGAGCAGGGAGGGTGGCAGTCTCAGAGCAGCGAGGCGGAGGAGAGTGACACATTAGGCCAGCATCTATGTAACCTTCTCCCCACAGCCAGGCTGGGCCCTGAATGCTTTATCGATACAGTAAACGGATTTTTATAATTAAAATTGATTTTTTGTTTTGTTTTGTTTTCGTGTGGTCTAGAAAGGCTGGGTCAAGTTCAAGAGGAGAGACAGGGAAGGAAAGAGAATGTGCTCTCAATTTCCCGTATGTCTTAGACTATTAGAGGTAGAAGGAGCCTCTCATTGTACAACCAAGAAAGCAGCAGTCTGGAGAGGCTGACCTACTTGGCCAGCCTCCAGAGGCGGGGAGAGGCAAGGCAGGGCTGGGGCTGGATCTCTGAGACACACTCATTTGCTCAGGATTGCCAATGCAGACCGCAGACGATCGTGGATCCACAGCACACTGCTGGTTGCTGCTTTAGGTTTCCCCAGGGAGACATGAACAAGTACTCACCCCAGATATGGCACCGATGCCAGACAAAGAAATGATTCTTCCCAAGTCTAGCTTGTTGAGCCAGTGAGTTTATTAGGGTGACTAACAGGAGGAGCATGGCTGACTTGAGCAATTGCATCACCATAAAAACCTCAACCCTACTCGTGACTCTGAAGAGCTACATCACAAGTTTCCTGCACAGCCTGGATTCAGTCCCACTGACGAGTTCCTCCTTCCCCTCCCTAGGCAGTTTTATATTTCTATAACCTCAGAAGGCACTCTGTGGATTTGAAAGTGTCCCAAAGGAGGGACTCTTTCAGTTGGAGGCAGTAACTATCCAACAGTTGTCTACTGCACAAAAACACTTACTTCACCAAGCAATGCTGAGTTAGGATTGACTGGCACCATGACTTTTGTGTGAGTACAGAGCTACTACTAGCAAAGGCTGAGTTCACAGGCACCTCTGGGGCTCACTGAGCAGTTGCTTTGGTCCTCTGCTCTGCCTCTGTGTCCATCTGACCCTCATGCCGTAGCCCAGTGTGCAAAGAGGTATGCCAGAGTTCCTCCAGGGTTTAGTATATGCAGTAGAGATGTATCAGCCCAGGCAAGCAGCTCTGACTCCAAGGGAGGCAGACATCAATCTGTAAATGGGAAGATGAAGTCTGTATGTTTAGAAATACACCTTTAAGTACACATAAAGATCAGACCAGGTTGCAGGCAGGCAGGGACACATGTACATATTTTGTCCTTGACTTCCCTCTAGAGAAGGCTCAGAGAGGGCAGCAGGATGGGGACTTGTGTTCATTGCTGAGTCCACTTAGTCACTTCTTTTTATTCCATTCTATCATATGGCTCAAGCTAAGAGCTCTGAGTCCTTCCCAATTCTTGTTCTTCATGTCAGGTTCTTAGAAAATGCAGAATCCCAAGCAATCCTGATGGCAGTACTGTTGGCAATTCCCCATGTCCACTTAGGTATGTCATGTTAAACTCTATAAGGATACATGAACATGAAAATAGTCATCAAAACTGATAAGAATGGAAAAATAGTATATTGCCTTTTTCCCTTTCCTATTTTAATAGACTATTTTTAAAAATTGTTTCAGGGTCATCACAAATTTTAGCATAAAGAATTCTCACAGGCCTCTCTGCCACTCCCTGTGTCCATTCACACTGTTAGTATCCTCCCCCAGAGTGATTTGGTATAATGCATGCAGTGCTTTGCTACATCATTAGCACTCAGAACCAATGGCTCATGCTGGAGTTCCTCTTTGCTGGTATGTGTCTGATGGATCTAGATGAATGTGCAATGACATGCATTCATCAAGCTGATATCATACAGGATACCTTCACTGTCCTAACAGTTCTCTGGCTCATCTTACTCATTCTTCCTTCCTCTTCCCCAAAGGACACATAGTTGGAACCATACAACATGTAGCCTTTTCAGTTACAGTACTGTATATTTAAGGCTCCTCCGTGTCTTTCTCTGAATTGAAAGCACATCTGTTTGTAGTGTTGAATAATATTCCTTTATCAAGCTGTGTCCGTATCTTTAGCCAGTCTTCCAATAAAGAGCATCTCAGTTGCTTCAAGTGTGCACACTGATTAATACAGATGTTTTAAACACCCCTGTGCATCTAGTTCTGGTTTGCATTTCCACTTGCCTAGGTAGACTGTTGTCTTCAAGAGAAAAAGAATCCAGATGAATTGAGGCTTTGGTGAGCGGAGATGAGCTGAAAGATCTCAAGGGTCCCTCTCACTCTACTCACAGATTCCAGCCCATGCTCCAGTACCCGAGGGATTGCTATATCTGCTTCCTGGTGCTGGAAAAGGGGCATCTCCAAGGCTAGGTACCTATGGACTGTGAAGAAAGCTCAGCATCCTTTACTTTCACAATTATGAGTGGATCACATGGCACTCTCACTGCAGCTAAACACAGTTAGATGCCTCAGAATTCTTTCATAAGCTACAGTTAAGAGCATGCCCTGTTCTTTTAAAATATTTTAATTAAATTGATTTATTTACTTATGTGTGTGAACACACATGCATGTGCATGTTTTCAGAGGACAACTTGAGGAAGTCTCTTCTCTCCTTCTACCATGTAGGTACCAGGGATTGAACCCAGTAAGTCTTGTGTTTTTGCTAACTGATCCATCTCGCCATCTCATGTGCCCTGTTCTAAGTGTTTTCCTTTTGAATTTGTGTAACTGGCAAGCACCCTGCATTCCTGGCTGGGTGTTTTGTTAACCTCTGTTCCTTGACCTTCCCCAACTGAGGACCAAGGTCAGATAGGCATCCTCTACTCAGTCCTGGGACACATACCAGCCCAGAAGTCTGACTCCCCAGAGCCATAGTATCTGCTCTCTAAGGAATAATGGTCTAAAGTCTCTGTGATGGCCCACAGTCCTGCCTGGCACTATAGGATGGAGGCTTATCTGGATAGGAGTGACCAGGATATGGAGACAGCTTGTCAGGGAACAGACTGCCCAAAAAGCAATTGTAAGCTATACTTGCCTGGGCCCTGGCCAACTCCAATGCTGCCATGCCAGAGCTTGCAGAATTTGAAGCCACTGCCCTGCAACTGACTCAGGAAGAATTGTTCCTTATATGTAGGGCTTTCTTGCCACCTAAGTTCTGCCATAGAGAGATCTTTAGAGAAAAGAGACTGTACCATGTCAGAGGTCAAGGACAAGGTATGAGTTAGAGTCCTGGCCCAGGCATTCCCTGACTACATGACCTTAAGCCAGTCATTAAGTCACTTAGCCCCTCTAACATGTGTCTTGACCTGTAAAATAGGGGCCACCATCCCTGACATGCTGACCTCGCCAAGTTGTGGTGGAGGTCACTCATGATCATGACTGTGAAATTGCTTCATCAATCGTGAAGCTGTGTCTCGCTGTCTGGTGTGAGCGCTAGTCCCACTCCACTCTGCCTCTGCTACCTGCTGGATCTGTCAGACAAGGACGGTTCCTCTAACATCTCCTGATTCTGCTCTCCCTGGGTAAGAGCAGTTTTCCCAAACCCAGCTTGTCATCAAGGTCATCAGTGCTGATTGGGAAGAAAGAGAGGAAAAATGCTTTGGGAAAATACATCTCAACTCTTGGACATCCTGACTTTGCTGGACTCAGCTTGCCTGAACAAAGATCTCTCTCTCTCTCTCTCTCTCTCTCTCTCTCTCTCTCTCTCTCTCTCTCTCTCTCTCTCTCTCTTTCTCTCTCTCTCTCTCTCCCCCATCCCGTGTGTGTGTGTGTGTGTGTGTGTGTTGTAGGTCAGATGACCATTTGCAGAAATCAGTTTTTACCTTGACTATATGTGTCTCCAGGAATCAAATTCAGGTCTCTGGGCTGAACAATAACATTTTTAACAGCTCTGAAATTAGTTATGATATTCAACTAAGTTTGAGGGCTCTTCAATAAAATCCCCCAAATTTTGGGCCTTTGCCCCTTCTCTAGCACTTTACAAGAGTCCCAGTCGTCCCCTTGAATATAGGGGATCCCTGAGGAGGGCTGTAGCTTGCCAAGCAGCAGGAAGAGGGACATATAATGCAAAGCAGCCCCTGGTAATCCAGATGCTGGCTTAGGCAAGCTACACTCACAATGGTATCCCAAGCCGACTTAACTTAAGAGGAATGGCAGCTGCCAATGGCTGACACTCCTAGCAAGCTCCCTTCCTACCCTACACAATTGGGTTTGTTTCTTCACTGCTGCCTCAGCCCTGCAAACTCAGCAAACAGGGAGACAGCATCTTCACATCCTAGTCACCTCAGGGACCGCTAGACTTTGCACCAATGCTGCCATGCTGGGCTTCACTGCCTGACCCTGGCCTGCCAGATGTGCCGTGTCAACCCATGGCCCTACATGCTGACACGCACTCCAGCGTCTTAGGCTTGGACAGGAACCAGCTCAATTTTCTGTCTCAGACCCATGGCCAACTTTGGATCATGTCTATTCACAGAGGTCAGGGAACGATCAAATAGAGGAAGTCAGCAGCTGACCTTGTCCTTGCTTTATCAGATAGAATTATTCACTGCCTTAGTCCAGCCTGTCCAGATGACAGGAGGAAGAGAATGGACCCCCCCCCAAAGTTCCTGTCCCTCTCCGTGTCATTCAAAGCAGAAGAAAAATTTGGCCTGGGGAGACGGCTGAGTCATTAAAGTACTCGCCATGCAAGCATGAGAACCTGGGTTCAGATCCTCAGCAGTCACACAGAAGCTGGGTGCGACATCGATCTATGTTCCTATCAGTAGAAGATAGAATCAGAGAGCCCCTTGGGCAAGTTTACCAGCTAGTCTAGAACTGGTGAGCTTCAGGCCCTGTAAGAGACTGTCTGGAAATATAAAGTGAAGAAATTACATAATATTGATTCCTATGTGCTCATGCATGTGTATTCACCTTCATGTGCGTAAAAAGCTAGTGGGTGGAGAACAAAGGATATTGGCTGGAGAACTTGGGTTCTGGCTGTATCACAGAGCCCTTGTTATAGGGAGAATGTCTGCATAGCTGAGACCCTGGAACAGTACCAGGGACTTGGTGGCTCCATCTGGAATGAGAGGGTAAAGCCTTATCCCAGCTTGTTTGTTTCTTGGCGTGTAATCATAAGCCACCAAGAGCAGAAGTGGTCAGCCGCTACAGGGTGCCTCTATCCACCCTTGAAGCTGAACTTTAAAGTTGACCTTTTCATTTAGAGAGATGTCATCTATGCCAGGAGAAGCAAATGCCCTGGTTATCTTGACTGTGATGACAGCCAACTATTGATTTGGGTGGAATGCTGTGAGAAGTGGTGTTGAGTCCATGTGCCTATTACATGATTTAGTCTGCATAATGTCTCATAATGCTGAGGATGATGAACGCCTGACTGAGCTGGGAGTGGTCTGGTGAAGAGCTTAGATCGCAAATGCCAGGTACCATTAGCTGCATGTCTTGGTTTCCAGAACTCATGACTCCTGCCCAACACTCAGTCACTGCGAACCACTCCCTCTCTACCTCCAGTGTACTCTACACTACTAGATACTTCTTGCTCTCAGCTTCTCTAACTGTTAAAGTTCACTGCTGAGAGTAGGGCTAAAGCTCCAAACCATTCCCCAGGCTACCCGCATTTGTCCGCTGAGAACATACCACTGGGCAGAAACAGAGGCCCCCCTCATGTACTCACCCTGGCCCAGCAGTAACCTATGACCTGGTGAATCCCTTATCTACAAATAGTACTTGCAGCCATTTGTCATTTCCAAGGAACTACTACTCTAAACTCTAATGAAATGTCAATCGGTTCCCTCATCTACATAAGACATAGAACAGGTATATTGCCCCCACCTCCGCTCACCCTGGAAAGTGAGCCTCCTAATTGAAACCCCTGAGCATTCTCTTAGTCCCAGCTGCCATGCGGTGAGGCCAGCCCCTGGCAGAGAGTGGTGGGAAATGCTGCTCATCTCTACCTCCTTGGGAAATGTAACCATTCTCACCACACTGTGGACCTGACTGTCCTTCTTGTTCCACTTAGAGACAGGCAATCAGCTAAAATAGGGCTTACCTGGTACCTAGGAGGGGATAGATTTTTATTATCCTCATTGGACATATGAGGAAAATGAAGCTAAGATTGGAATGCAGAACAGGCTCCAAAGCCTTTGAAGTTTCCATCCCATCAGGCTCCTCTAGTCTTGTCTCCTCAAGGACATATTGATCCTTTAACCACTCTGCTGTTTATGGTTATGGGAGAGAAGTCGTCATAGCATGTGATGGTGGCTTGACAGTTTATCATCACAAGCTGTGGTCTTTTACTATCGTAGAATTCAAAGCATATGCCAGATTGGCATCCTCCTACTTTGTCAAAATCATAAGAACTAGGGCAGAACTGAGCATCCCATTATACAGACAGATCCAGTTCCCAAGATAGAGATGAAGTTGGGAGAGATCCTGTAGCAAGGCCACCTGGGGCCTTTCCCACTGTTAGGCTAGTGGGTTGTGAGGGATGGTTCTGCTAGGAAGGACAACAGAGAGCCACTTTGAGGTGATAACACATGCCCCATGTCTCACAGTAATCTAGGGAAGAATGTAAGATGAGGATGCAAGCCCTAGGTCCCCCACCCCCAGTGCTGTTCTAGCACATCATGACTGACTGTCCAGTGAGGAAATGAACCTCCGAACACACCATCATAGATTCTAAGCCTGTAAGAACCAGAGATTCTAACTTCTGCATGAGCAGGTGACCTGACTTGGTGGTGTCATTGTCAAATGGTGACTCTCCATTCAATGAGTTGGTTAAATTTTCAAAGGGAAAACATTTGACAGACAGTGACAGTGGTCCATTGTGCTGGTCACAAGATGGACCGAGAGGAGACACTAATAAGCCATGGATCCTCTCCATAGCTCTAGAGCAGTGGTTCTCAACCTTCCTGATGCTGAGATCTTTTAATGCAGTGCCTCATATTGTGGTTTACTAAAACCATAAATTTATTTTCATTGCTACTTCATAGCTGTAATTTTCTACTGTTTTGAATCATAATGTAAATTTTTTTCTGATGGTCATAGTGACCCCCACAGATTGAGAACTGCTGTTCTAGATGGTTTGAAATTATATGAATGCTAAAAACAGAGAACAACTAAAGCTTGGATCCTAAAATACACTTTGGGCTAACACTTTTTTTCAAGAGAGGGTTTCTCTGAGTAGTCCTGACTGACCTAGAAATAACTCTGTAGACCAGGCTGGCCTGAACTCAGAGATCTGCCTGCCTCTGCCTCCCAAGTGCTGGGATTAAAGGTGTGCATTCCACTACCTGGCCAAACTAACTAAATCTCCCAATGTTAACTCCAGCTGACAACTCCACTCTCTCTGCAGAAACTATTCTTACTACAGAAATCTGCCTGTGCATATGACTGTCTGCTCCATGGTTCTCTTTGAAAGCTGAAAATAGATCTGGACATAGTGGCTCACACTAGTAATTCCAGCACTCAGGATGCTCCAGAGAGAGGATGAGTAAGAATCCACTATGGTGATTGGATAATGGAAAACCTGGTACATGTATAAAATGGAATACTATTCTGCTCTAAAAATTACAAAATTTGTAGGAGAATAGATGGATGTTGAAGGTATGTTAGGTGAGGTCACACAAAACCTGCATGCTCTTGCTTACATGCACCCTGTAATGTATGTATGTATGTATGTATGTATCTATGTATGTATGTATGTATGTATGTATAGATGTAAACAAGTGTTCATATGGATGCAGCATACATGTAGAAAGGAGAAGAAGAAAAGGTGAATATTAGCTGATGAAGAAGGGTGCAGTGCCTGTAAGGGAGACAAGTCTTGAAAGAGAATATAAAGCTATTGTTTTCCTAGTATTAACTTTACCCAGGGTTTCACTGTGTGCAGGGAGTGGGGGAGGGGTTTAAGTGCAAATGTATATATTTGATAGTCTAAGTATAAATTCAATGCAAAGCTCTTCTGCTTCAGAATGGCCATTTTAACTGTATAGACATTCAGTGAGATGTATAGATTTTTGAATCTGGCTAATCTTACTGCACATTTTTTGGCAAGTCCTTTACAATAAAGTTTAATAAAAAAGAATCTGATCTGAGCCACATATCAAGACCCTGTCAAAAATAAAATGTGAGTCATAAAATGCCTTTTCTGAATCACACTTTTTAAACTCAAAGATCAATCGTGGCTATCTGTCCTTGACAGTAGGTATCAGACCAGTGTTGTTTCATAGCATGGGTGTTCTACCAGAAGCCACCCTGTGGATGGACATTCAGGTTCCTCCAAATGATCATTAGCACAGTGAACAGCCACAGTCATGTGCCTATGCTCAAGGCTCTGGTGTTGCTACTGCAAAAACTATAAAGGGAGCCTTGTTGATCATTTATTTTAGGTTTCAGCCATCCCTAAAAAATTATTCCTCAGAAAGGCTTCACACACACATCTTAGCATGTTCTTTCATGCATTAAGTGCCCTCAGGGTACCCCGTTCTCATGCAAGGAGCACACTAAGCCTGTGCAGTCACAGGTGAGCTAGTGAGCAAAGACTTTTCCCCACCAGCATCCTGGGCCCATACTACAAACAGAGCCCGGGTGCGAGCTGGTGGGTTATGTGGTACTTTAAGGCAAGTGGGGAGTGGGGAGGAAAAAGTTTAGGAGTCTTGACAGCATGCGTGGTTTTTGTCATCTCCTGAAGCTAGCAGCACCTGGCTTCCTGAGAGAGGGACCCGTAAGGCTCACTCTGGGAGAAGTATCGCTTTCCATGCCTCCTTGGAGCATAGTGGCTTTCCCAGGATCAAATTACTTCTAGAAAGAAAAAAAAAGATTGCCTCTTTCTCCAATAAAGTGCATATCTGATCAGGGATGTCTACAAGGAAAAATCGGGATTTTTTTTTTCCTGTGTGGCAGAATCCACAGGTATGTGGAAAAACCGCTGCTATGATCAGATAACACATCTGAGCCCACCCCTTGGCCGCTGTGCGACTGTGGACAGTTTCCATAGCCAGACCAAATCTGGGGACAGTGGCTGAGTGATGCCCTTGACTGAGGTCGTCAGAGGGAGGGGAAGAGCAGTGGGTGGAGGAGGGCCCGTCCACCTACCATGCAGCTTCCTACAAAGAGCCTGAGCCTGGCCGGCCAGCAGAGGAACACTCAGCATATGCCTCCGAACCAGCTTGTCCCGGCTGCCCATGGGGAGCAGAGTTAGGTGTTCCTGTGCCAGCCTCTCCTCCTCCCTCTCCTTCTTGGCTGCAGGAACAAAGGCCCCCATTGAGCAGGCTGGGCTTAGAAAACTCAGCCAGCAGGTCCCCAGCCACAGCTCACATGAGTCCATTGCCTTTGTCAATGTCACTGGTGAGAGATGGCTGGAGCAGCAGCAACACTTTGATCCCCAGTACAAAAGCTGCTTCTTCACCTGCTAGACTGGGCCTGGGAGGGAGCTCTTATCCCCCCACGACCCCAGTCAGGTTCTGGTCCTCTGAGTTTGTCTCTTTCATCCTTGACCTGAAGACTAGGTCAAGAAATCGCACCCTAGCCACAATGATTGTGTCGGGTAGCAAAAGTCTCGCACTGGTAACTGCATGCCCTCAGATAATCCCTGAAACCACAGAAGAAAGAGAAGAGGAAGATGATAGATTACGCCCAAGATCCCTTTCATCTTGTTAATCCTGAAAATGCCAGAATGTTCATTCTTTCCCTTGGTTCTATTTCCCCTAAATGCAGGCAGGACTGGGTAGGATGGGAGTGTGGTTGCTGGTGTTCTCCATTGGAGCGTGCTGTCCCAGGAAAGTGTCCAGTTTGTACCTCCACCACAGCCCTGGGGACTAGGTCTCCTGAGATAACTGTGCATGCAAACATAGTACAGTGGAGGACAGAGATGTGGACCTTTTACTCAGAAGGCTAATTTGTGATTTGGGGCAATAATCTGAATTTGAGACAGCAATCCAAAATGACTGATTTTAGGTAGAGTCAATATTTTTCCAAATCAAGAGGTTTTATGTTTTAATGTCTAGGAGCTTCACAGGGACAAGTTTCACTCATTCAAGTTTTTCATTCATTCCTGCATCCGTGCCTTTATGTTTGTAAGCAGGCATGCACTTCTGCCTGAATCCATTCTTGCATCCATGCATGCATGCATGCAGTCAAGAAGGCAGGCATTCACTCACACGCCTGTTCTCATCGACTGTGCATGAGCTGAATACAAGGTGTGGGGGAGGGGGCAGAGATGACTTGTAGCTGAGTAAGATGCTGGAACAATAGATGAGCACTTGTTATTGGGATCTCACTCACACACTCATCTGCGCCATCCCAAGTAACCCTCAACCCTCCGGCATGAGGAGAGGAGCCGGGGCTCAGCAGAGTGAAGAAGTTGCCCACAGCACATAGGAAGTGGCAGACACAGTATTCAAACCCAATTCTGTTTCTTCCCCAAACCCCAGCTTCTCACTTGTCATTGAGACAAAGCTATTTCAACCTTCATTTCCTTCTCTGATTATACTTGCCAGAGCCAAAGAGGATCCCTAGAGGAGAAAGAAATGTACAGAAAGCAATCGCTGGTCTCTCCTTAGGGTTCCCCACTTAAGTGTTGGTTTCTTTGCTTTCTGGGGAGGCTGTGTTGTTGTTCCATCCCTGAACTCAGTCAACCCATCTTGGTCCTACAGTAAGAATCCCAAAGAGCTATGAAAATTTTAATCCAAGTCCTAGGCATAGGTGTGGAATGACAAGTTCCTCAGTCCCCTGGGTCATATGTGGACAGAGCCAGCAGTCCCTGGAAGACCCAATGGTAGCCTGCAGCTATGACCTTATTTCCCTTTCCACCTTTACCACCCCCAGCCAAGTGACCTTGAGGAAGCTGTTCAGGCTTTGTGGGCTACGACTTTTCCATTTGTGCAGCAGAAAGGGGTTCAGCTCTCTCCGTGGTGAGGGCTCTGGCTAAGGGTAAGCTCTGGCATTGAGGCACAGTTCACAGTGGGAGGCTCAGACACGGGGTGAGGTGCAGGGATGAGCTGAGCTGTGGGTACCGTGATTTCTTGAGGCTCTGCAGAGCGCATAGCACTCCTCGCCCAGCTCCCCAGCTACCACCACTAACTAATGAGGAGCAGCATATGTTGCTGATTCCGGCGCCTGCACTCACTCCTTGGCTGTCCAAGATCCCAGAGCAAACTGGCTTCCTATTAGGCATTTATACTTATTAATAGCAGCAAATTGAAGTCCTCCACAACATCTGCTGCTTCGCATCTCGGAATGCTTCCTGAACCGTTTGTATTAGGATTTTGTGACCAGTACTCAGAAATGGCCATGACTTCTCCACCTATCTGAAAACTGATCCGCTGGAGCCTCGTGGCGGGGAAGGAGGCTTTATCGAAGGTCAGCAATGCGCCCAGAGCAGACTGAAACCCAGCCCTCGGCCTCCTAAGCTTCGTGTCTGGAGTTTTTATGCTAACCTAGGTGTCAATGACCTTGACCTCAGAACACGTACCTGCAGGCAAGAGGAGGCTATGTCGGCACACTGAAGTGTATGTCCGGATGCAATGGCCACATTCACTGTAAGGTCCAGGAATAATTAGGAGAATTCAAAAGGCTCAAAGCAAACTTCTTCCCAAGACTAGGATACCAGGAAGTCAGTCTGAAAGGCCAATCTAGAGATCTGGGTTCTCTTTCCAGAGTCTTTTTTTTTCCTGGTATTTTTTCACATGGCTGGATTCTCTTACAATCTATCCATGCATAGACATGAACCTAAGAAAGTATGACGGGCACAGAAGGACATGAAAGGATCCACCAGGCCATGTTGAAGCTGTAAAAAACCTCTGCACATACACCCACTACCACCAACCTCACTGTGGGTGTGACTCTGGTCAGGATAGGAAGAAGCTAACAGATCAAGACCTATCTCTCTTCCATCTTCCTTCCTTACTGCCTCTCACAAGGCTTTTGTGCCCTTCTGTAACTCCTCAGCACCTGTGTCCTAGCCAGCTGTTGCCACAACAGTGTGTATTATTACTAGGCTAACGCAGCACCTAGCAGCACATGGTAGACATTTATTCTCATCCTCACATCCTTGTAGAGCGATGCCATAGAGCTGTCTCACTGGGTAGTTGTGCTGCGAGCTGGCCTGACATCTGGCTGCTGGCGGAATTCTGATCTTGCTCCACACAGGTTCTTTGATGCCCAAGAGGAAGAGGAAGCAGGGACCTAGGACATTCACGCAGAGATGCCATGCACACAGAACAGCAAAGCCGATCTCATGAGCAAATCTCGGCATGGGCTGGTCCTGTGGTCACTACCATCTCACCAATCAAGTCAAGTCTTGAAGCCATGCCCAGTGTCAAAGGCAAGGAAAGTACATTCTGTCTTCTTGTTCTCCATGAGGTAACAGCAAGGGTGATCCTAAAAGGCCAACTTAGATAAACTGAGGTGCAAAGTATAGTCTATAACTACTTGGGGCCAGTCTCCTGACATCTGTCTCTTGTACCAAGCAGCCAGGTTAGAAAGCTCCCCACCTCTAAGAAGAGAAGTGAGTTTAAGGGTTCCAGGTATCTGGAGGGATTCGACCATAGGTGACAGAGGGGCTTCCAGGGACTCTATAAATTCCTTTCATGACCCCAAGTCAGAAGAAAAAAATCCTAGAAATGTAGCCAAAGGCCACAGAAGAAAGGAATGCACAAGAAGAGACTATGAAAGCTCTTCCAGACCATGCGATCGAGATGTACGTGCATTGCTGAGCTAACTCGCTCCTAGAAGGAACAACTTTCCTTAGTCCCACTTCCCTTGCATGGGAACAGGAGACAGGAGGACAGCATGAAGGATGGCACCCAGTGCCACATCTGTGAGCTTGACAGCTCCCCAGGAGCTTCTTCGAGTTCCTTAATGGGTCTTCTTGCCTCTTTTTTCCTTTCTTTCTTTTCTTTTGGTGTGTGACAACTTTGAAGGAAATTGGGTACTTAGGAAGCCTTTTGGACATTTAAATTAACTCCAGCCATCAGGCTCAGTGTAGCCACTGTGGCATTAGCATCCAATTATAAGAGCAGAGATGGAGTAATAACTCACACTTCGACCAGGATGTCAAATGCTTTAACAAATGAGAGATGCACACAGAGACTGTGCACAGTGGAGAAGGAGTGTTTCTGCATGCAGTCTGCAGAGTAGCAAGCATCCTTTGGAATAAGAGCTGCAACCGGCAGAGGAGAGCCCGACTGCCAGAGAAAAGCATCTTGCTAAAAGGAAAACTGGCAGGGACTGACCACCACGAGCCAGGCCTCACGAGACCATAAGAATTCCTCCAGTGACGAGGGGAAGCTCACTTTATGACAGCCTCTAAGAATGGAGTAAACTTGGCTGGTTCAGAAACTTAGGAAGACCAAGGCCAAGTGTTGAGGGCTGGCATGGGTCCTCTGCTCTGTTCCGTCAATCATCAGCTTCTAGCCTAGGCTACTGTTGTACAAATCGGTGGACTCTGGTCATGAGACTAGTAAGGTTAAGGAAGGTGACAGTGATGATGATGATGATGATGATTCTATTGATCCAAGTAGAGATGGGGCATAGCTCAGTCAGCAAAGTTCTTGGCTTGCAAACATGAGAACCTGCATTAGATGCCTAGCCACATGAAACATCCAGTCACAGCGGATCCCTGGATAGCTAGCCAGCTCAGCCTACATGGTGAGCTCCAGGCCAGTGAGAGACTCATTCTCAAAAACACAACGTTGAAGTACCTGAGAAATGACAGTCAAGTTTGCACACATGCACCCTTGAACATATACACATCTGAGTATGCATATACACACATTTGTGTACATACAAATAGAAGTATATGATGATACTCTTTAACATAGTCTAAGACAATGCCAAGTATGCTATATTATTTAAGGAAGCTAACTTTAGTTGGAAAGGGATAAAGAAAAGAAGTGTTCTTTCCAAGAAAGCCATCCAAAAAGGAAAAGTATGGTGAAAGAGTAATAGGAAAAGGGCCCACAGGTCATAAATGGGCAAAAGGGTAATTATCTGAAGACAAGGGTTGGGCTGAAGAGATGCCTTAGGGGTTAAGGATATACACCGTCCCTGCAGAGAATGCAAGTTCAGTTCCCAAAATCCCAACTGGATAGCTCACAACTGCTGAATTCTAGTTCTCAGGTATCCACACCCTCTTCTAACCTCTGAGTGTACCTGCGTACACACGGTGCACATAAACTCACACAAACACATGAACATAAACTTTCAAATAAAAGAAATCTGTCAAGTCAGAGACTATTCACTATCATGTGAAACATTTGAATTCTGTGCGTCTTGGAGAGTATGGAGGAAAGGAAGGTTCTGGATAGACAGGCTATGACATTATCTTTTCAAATCCGGAAACAAATGATAGGAGATGGTTATCTCCAAAACTTTGTCCAAGGAAGATTAAGTTGAGGAGCTGAAAAGTGTCTATTTACCAAAATATCTCAGGCTATGTCATGAGCATTGATGCATGCCCCTGACCTAGGAGCTGAGCAGGTCTTCTCATGTCAACTCTGCTTTGCTGAAGATCAGCCCTTTGCCAATGTCTACTCAAGACCATTTCTGCAGTGTTTTAATAATGACTGCAAAATAGATTGTATTAGTCAGGGTTCTCTAGAGTCACAGGACATATGGATAGTCTCTATATAGTAAGGGAATTTGTTGGTGGCTTACAGTCTGTAGTCCAACTCCCCACCAATGGTCAGCAGCAGCTGTGAATGGAAGTCCAAGGATCTAACAGTTGCTCAGTCTCACAAGACAAACAGGCGAAGAAGAGAGGGTGAATCTTCCTTCTTCCAATGTCCTTATGTCGGTCTCCAGCTGAAGGTGTGGCCCAGATTAAAGGTGTGTTCCACCATGCCTGGATCTGGGACTTGCTTTGTCCCAGATGACCTTGAACTCAGAGATCTCTCTGTCTTCATCTTCTGGGATTCATAACCACTATGCCTCAAGATCTCCATACCAAGATCTAGGTCAGAAACTTGTATCTCCCAGCCTTCAGATTAGGATCACAGGTGAGCCTTCCAATTCTGGATTGTAGTCCATTCCAGATATAGTCAAGTCGACAACCAGGAATAGCCACTACATATATATAGCATGAAATTAGTTATTTAACTGTTTCTGGGTCCTCATGGGCATTCGGGCATATATAAGTGGTGTGGTCATTTCTAGAACATTTTGTCTTTCTAAACTGAACCTCTGTACCCATTCAGTAGCAATTCACTCCTCCCTTCTTCCTTTCAGTGCCTGGCTACCTCCATTCTAACTTATCACTGTGAATCTCTGGCAATCTCATGTGTGTTGCAATGATTGTCCGTTTATGCCGTACCTATTTTATGTAACATATTGTCCTTAAAATTCATCTAGAATTTCTTCCCCTCTTCCCTCTCTCCTTCCCTCCCTTCGTTTTTGGCTTTTTGAGATAAGGTCTCTCTATGTAGCCCAGACTGGCCTCTTACTTCTGTTACCTCAGATCCAGAGGGCTGGGTTACAGATGTGTGCTCCAACTCTGCCTTCCTTTCCTTTGAAGGCAGGATACCATTTCAGTGTGTGTACATACCACATTTTGTTCATCCACTCTTCTGGATAGCTTCCAGTTTTAAATATTGTGACTAATTCTATGAACATGACTGTGAAAATGTGTCTTTGAGGCTGGACTTACTCATCTTTTGACTATGTACTTAGTAGCGAAATCACTATCTTACATGGCAAATCTGTTTGGGGGTCATTTCTCACTGCCTAGAGAGAGTGCACCAAGACAATTCTGTGCAGATCCCAACCCCACTCTTGTTCTAGGAGCTCCATTCTCCCTCTGCTCTAGTGTGGGGTGGTCCTGAAAATGGCTGGGACTCCCTCTCTGGAAGCACTGAAGACTACATTGTAGCCACATCAATCAACAACCTCTTCTGGAGTCTAGTGGCCAGGGGAGGGACCTCAATCTTCTGGGGTCTCTGACACCATCTATCATTATGATAGCTTAGGTCACATTGTCATCTGATTTGTTCTCCCAACAGAAGTCATCCCCTCAACACACACACTTCTTTTTCACCTCTTCCTGTGGTCTAAATTCCCTCACTCAGTTAATTAGCATGCCTGGCACTGTAGCTTAAGACTTTAATCAGCGTGTGGTGCTTTTAATTAATCGTGTGGCTCTGCATCTGGAGTGGTTTGTGTTCCAGGGTCAGGAGAGGAACAGAGGTGGGGGATGGAGAGGCAGCTTTGTTGGGTGTCCAGTGTAGGTAGAGAGTCCAGATACTGGGGAGATGGATGACTCACAGGGGCAAGGTGGCTGAGAAGCCATCTGGTAACCTTTGCAACATACTAGCAGGAGGTAAAAGGGAACCCAGGACTTTGGTGTATATATTTTGTAACTGAGATAAATGGCTGTACTAATTCCAGTTTGCAAAAGTGATTCTAAAGTGTCAGGAAAACTTCTGACACATTCTAGGATTGTCCACAGGGAAGCAATGCTGTGACTAGGGAAGATGGAGCCACCATAGCAGTGTCAGGCCGTGCTGGAGAGCAGGTGGCCTGAGAGAGGGACTCCTGAGAATCCCTGGTCCCTGCCCCCTTCCCCAGGGAGGTTCTGCAAAGGGGAAACCCCTCAAATGATAACCGTTTTCGCTCACCTATTGGAATTCCAGCATGGCCCCTTAATTTTAGCATCCATGATTTAAAAGACTGGGGAACGTTTAGATCAACCTCACAAGCAAGTAGTAAAAAATGACATGATGCCTGGTGGGAACGAGCTGGAAGGAAGGTAAAGATCTCTGGCCTTTCAAAGAGAAAACTTTAGATGCCCAGATCCTCAGGGTGTGTTTCTTGAAAGTCCCCAATATCATGTTTACACATGTCCCTGAAAACCTCACAGAGAGGAGTGCCTTGGGTGAGGTTTTGTCTGGACACTTAGAAGCAACTGGAATGTCAGATCCAAAAGGAATTCTAGAATGAACCCATACCATTGCTTATTTTATAGATAATTGAAAAGGGAGCCAGAGAGAACTATTCAAGTTCATCTGGAGAGATGGGAGAAAAGCAGTAGTCAAGACCTGGCTCTCAAACTTTTGGAGATTAGATGTGTGCCTGGTTTCATATAGATGTTTAGTTAAAATCAAAGAATGTCATGGAGCACACTTGGAAGCCAGATAGGGTCTGAATTAATCCAGGATGTTCAGGTAACTTCAGAGCCCTATCTGAAGTGTGGATCGGTAAATGGCTTAAGGGCTGATGTCACACTCAAAGAGGAAATGACACAATGAAAGGACTAAGGAGGAATATGTTTTACAGGTCTGTTAGCTCCCAGTTTAGCTCCCCAGACCGAGGCTCTGTAATGTCTCTGACTTGGGAGAGGGGTCAGTGTACTGAGCAACAGGAGATGGAACACGCACAGGAAAACCTGTGGAAATCTTAACCATCACCTGTGAAGTGCTGGACCCCAGACCCATTATAAATGCATTTCATGGTCATATGCTTCAGAAATAAGAATGTTGGGAGCAGGGTTTAGCTCCATGTTCAAGGACAGGAAAAACAAGTCTCAGAGACAGTAGGGTCTCATTGCTAGTAATGGCCAAGGATGCTTTGAACCTCCCTCTGCAGGCTCCAACATCCTTTCCAACTAAACAGAAAATGGCAGCTGTTCAAAATCAAGAGAGGAAGGATTTTATAATTCTGGGCTATTGACATTATTAAACACCACTTGCTAGTTATTTTTAGAATGCAAAGGTTTCTGAGGCTTACCTCAGAGTGGCTGGCTCTTTCCTCAAAGTGGCATACCCCAGAACTCCAGAAAACACTAACACCCTGGAATTCCAGGAAAAATCTCAGAATTCTAAGGCAAACCTTACAGTCGTAGAGCATACTCTAGAACTCTAGGGTATATGCCAGAAACCAAGCTAACATTCCAAAATCCTAAAATACACCCCAGGATCTCATGGTATACTACAGAACTGCAGGGCACACCTTAGGGTGAACCCTGAAACCCCAGTGCTAGCCCGGGAATGCCAGAATATATTCCATGCAAGACAAATTATCAAACATGTCAATATGAGAAACTGTGGAGAGTGTTAAGTTTAGACCAAGAAAATGCTTTTGATTGCACAAACCATGATATTTTTTCCTTTAAGCCCATGCAAAATATGGAGTGCTAGACAGGCAGCTGGAACCCATGAAAACATGGTTATGTCTTATGGCTCCCAACTTTCACCCTCTATAGCCCTTTTTATTATTTCTCCCCTTAGGGAATCACATTCTGAAAGATTTTGTCTACTAAACAAACTGCATTTATTAAGTAATAATATATTTCCTATTTTAATATGGGAGGCACATGAGTATGCATCACCACATAAAACAGCAACAATCCAATTTCCAATAGGCTTATGGAAACATTGAAAATAGCTTGTGAATCTCATTCCTACTCCCGAATTCCTAGGAGTCAGGGTCCTCTGGGCCGGGCACTATTATGCATGCGTTTACGTGACTAGAAGGTTTTTGCTTAAGGAGGGACAGAAAAATTCAAAGTGGCAACAAGAATGAGCTAAGTTCCTAGCTGCCTGCAGAGCCAGCAATGTAATTCATAAAAACTGATTATCAAACTTAATTATAAAGGCATTGAGGTCATGGGGAAATCACCTGGTCAATGATAGAAATTAAGATAAAATTCCAGGGGCCAGAGAGGTGGATTAATGGCTACTGGTGCTTGCCGCCAAGCTGGCTCTCCAGAGTTCTATCCCTAGAATCCACATGGTGGAAGGAGAAAATGAATCCTGCAGGTTAATCTCAATCCCCCACATGCGTGCATGATAAATGTGTGCAAGTGTGCATGAGTGAACACACACACACACAAATAAATGTATGTGAAAAATATAAAAAATTCTAAATGCAAAGCCAAGTCATTAAGAGCAAGTCATAAAGACCAAGGGCAAAGCTGCAAAGAATGAGAGGAGACAGCTACAAAAAGATAGATAAAGGAAATGAGGAAATTAAGGGAAAGGAGACCGTGGTGGGACTTGGAATTAATTATTAATTAATTCCAAAAGAGTGTGGAGACTAATTGAGCAGGCTCTGGTGCCAGTTTGACTATGCGTGAGTTACAAGTAGCCCCTGCCAAGTGGACATAATTGTACTGCGCAGATGCTTTATGGAACAGCAGGGAAAGCGCAGCCTCCGTACTCGTACTCTCAAGCAGAGATGGTTCAGCCGGGTCAGCACGGTCAATTTATTGTGTTGGTTCTGATGGTGACTGTAGCTAGTTTGTCCTGGCATCTAGTCACCTAAAAGACTAGACAAGACACCCTCCATTGGGATAAAAAGTAGATAATATAAAATATCCCAAAATGAAAAAAAAATGTAAACTTTTTTTTTTAAAAAAAGAAGAAACTAGCAAAATGGAAAATAAAGACCAAGGTTATAAAAAGAACATAAAAATTCCATCCGATCAAGAGTGTCATCTTTAAATACCTACTACATAGCTGGTACTTGGACATCATGTAAGGCGACATCAAGGCTGCCTTGGAGAACAAAGAAACTCAAACGATATTTAAGTGCATGCAGGAAATGGAGGCATTTGAGCTAAGTGAAAATGTCATGTGGAACATTTTATGTTAACAAGCTGCTGTTGGAAGGGAATGTAAAGTCTCTGGGCTGGAGAGGAAGCTTCGAATCATGAAAAGGGTGTGGGTAGGGGGGAAATAGCAAGGCTGATCTTTGAAAGAACCGCAGTGAAATCAATTTTTGGAGCAAGTTGGTCAACAGTACGAAGCAGGAGAAGGCAGAAGACAGCCACAGGGTAGATCCAGCACCTTGTTAAACCTCAAGGAGGAAGAATAGAGAAGGGTGCTGGGTAAGGGCTAAGTACTCTCTGGAAAAAATAAAAGTACTGAGACCTAATGGAAGCGGGGCTGAGAGAAAGTGAAACAAGATGGCGAAAGAATGAACATTCAACCTTATTGCTTTGATGGGAAACAAATATATAATGGGTATTTGCAGAAATATGTAGGGGTGTGGGTAATAGGAAAATTTAAAAGTGTAGCGTGTAAGCCTATTTTATCATATTTTATACAAAGCCAATGTGGACTGATTTCCAGATACGTCTTAGATACATCTTAGTAAGTGGTTGTATCCTCTGGATGCTATGCAGTCACCCATTCTAAAAAAGTCCTCAAAGTCCCATTGGTTCTGGGGCCCTATGCTCCGCGTGATACAATTGTGTTTAGAATGATAATCTTAGCTGTGAATCATCAGGCGCTCTGAAGATTGGTGACTGACTGCTTGGTGTTCGGTGTGCTGTTCTAGCTTACCAGAGTTCCTGTGGAGTCCTGTGGGCAGTATCGGAGCTGTGGCGAGTGTCTTGGCTCAGGGGACCCCCATTGTGGCTGGTGTGTGCTCCACAACACGTGAGTACCATTGGTCACTCCCTCCTGCCTCCCTTTCCTCCCAGGAGCTTGCACACTCCTCTCTGTCTTCCTCTCACCCCGTGCTCATTTCTCTCATCGCCACCCTTCCTTCTTTCCACCCTTTGCAAGCTTCATTGCTCTTTTGTTTTCTCTGGGTTCACGTTCACTTGCCCAGTTCCACCAAGACATATATGGTAATGGCACCACGGAATGGTGACAGGTCAGAATATGGCAGTCACCCTGGCAGTGACACCCTGAAGAACCACAGCGAGAGAAGCCTGGACTTGTCCAACTTCAATTTGTAGAGCACCCCCTACACACACACATCACGACACAGTACTTTTTCCCCTTGTATGTCTATTTTTTTGGGGAGAGGGACTTCATTGATTCTCTAGAAGAAGGGAGAGGGCAGTCATATTAAAGTGGAAATAAATAGTAACTTGATGACTGAACTGAGAGATGCAGGCAACTAGCCAGGAAATAGGGGAGAACTGAAGATCATTTTTAAATTGTAATTACTTCTTATCTTATGTGTATTGGTGTTTGGCCTGCATATGTGTCTGTGCACGAGGTGTATGCTTGGTACCCTAGAGTCCAGAGAACAGTTAAGATCCCTCAGAACTGGAGTTCCAGATGTTTGTGAGCTGCCATGCGAATACTAGGAATTAAATCTGGGTCCTCTGGCAGAACAGGTACCAACTGACCCATCTCTCCAGTCCCAAGATCTTTATTCTCCCTTCCTAACAGCCACCAGAGTTAGACCCCCATCTGAATAGAATTTAGCCCTATTTTAGCTATGGTTGATTCCTGTGGCCACCTGAAACCTGGTATTCTCTGAGTTAGCTGCACACAGTATAAAATAAGAGTTTAGTCTTCACATTAGCAAACCTGAATTTCTTGGGACCAATGGCATTTATTGTAATTTTCAGTCATTTTAAACTATAAGAAAATGAAGATGGGATCTTGTCTCTTTCTTCTTCCAAAGACAGGAAATACTCTCTAGATTTTGACAGTTAAAAACACCCTCCTAATTTCTCATAAATCTCTCCAAGAGAACAGCCAACTTCCCTATTTATAGGTGTCAGTCATAATGAGGCCTTGAGTCCCTTAAGAGAAGGCCTGAAATCTGTTAGGGGTATTATAGCAGAAAGAAATGGAGAACCACTGAACCACGTTGCAATGCACACAACTCTAAGATAGGCTGGAAGCTGTGCTCAAGTGTACATCAAGGCCATTGGTAATAGTGCAATGGAACCCAATATTGCCTCCCCACAAAGGAAAATGGAAAGGCACATTTAGAATGCATACCAGCTCCTGTCAAGTCAGAAGAGTTCCCTGATGCTACCTTGTAAGGAAGAAGGAGATATCTCCCAGAAAAGGAATGAATGCATTCTTAACCTGATGCCTTCCTTGGGGACTTGGAAGCCACCTAGCTTACTGTTTGGTAGAACATACTTAGTAGCTATAGCATAGTATAAGCGCCCTCCAGGGCAATCAGAAAAGCTGACCCCTCCCTGAAATCCTTTAGGATCAAAACACAGGTTTCTGTGTCTGTGTTAATTTGTGTCATGATGCCAATCCAGTCCCATATGATACTGATCTCAGTGAGAATTTACTTCCACAGCTGGGTTAAGCAAGTCTGAGAAGAAGAAAAAAATATCATACACTACTTCTATGGCCTCAGCTTCCCCTTGTATGGCATGGTGTCTGACTCCTATGGCAGAAAACAATGGAAAACAAAAGCCAAAAAATAGTCAGGGTCATTCATAAAGCAGGCTATCACATAGTAAAACCAGCAGTTCATCCCAGCATGTCATAATGGAAACAGTCATGGACATGACTGCAGTGTCTGACACACAACTCAGATCTAAATCTCCCCAGCATTCTCTCTGTAGCCTGGAAAGAGGATGCATGGTTTGCCTACTTCACTCAGTTATAAGAAAATTGATAAGGCCAACCACTTGGGTCAGATGCTTCGTGGTTAGTGGAACCCTGGTAGGGTATTCAAAGATCTCATAGGCTGCAGCAACAGCTGAGAGCTCACAAGTGTCCTTCCTCTTGGGCTTTGGTAGACTCCAGTGATTTTCTAGATGGTCCTTGAATGGTGTGCTTGAGTCCCTGAGGCTGTCACAGTTTCAAGCTGTCTTTTCTTGGCTGGCAGATGTTCCTGCTGCTTCCTCTTATCTCCTTCAGCCTGGAATTGCATCTCACCCCAGTCTTCATATCAGATGTCAAACTTTACTAAGAGCAGTGGCTGTACAAGGGTTGTCTTGTCTGCTATCCAACACTGAGCTGCTGCTTCTGGGGCCTTTCTTTGCCCAAGGAGTCACAGTGAACACTACTATGTGGCTATGACAGGGGACCTTGTAATGATTGCTGAAATCAGTGCAGTCTAGTTATCCTGTTTTGTACACTTGTGAGGTTGTGAGTATAGCTGATTTGCATTATGAGCAGTAGAGATATTCTATAGAGAACTGTGAATGAATTAGCAAATTAGCAAACCCCTGCCCCTAAAAGGAATAGAGGATCTGGCTCCTGAAACCACTCATCGCATTTTTACCAATGGATTGATACATAACCTCATTTGTTGGACATCTGTATGATAACTTTAAAATATATTCTCAATAAATATTGTTAATTCATTAATGGTCAACTCATGGGCAATAGAACTATAATTTTATACCCAGATGAAGTTTCTCATGATCTTCCTGCATATCCTTACAGCATGTGCCTTTACAATTGGTAGAATGAAGCTTCTTTAGCATGCACATATCTCACCTTCCCTGTTTCATACCCTGACCTTGATGTGCTTAGGAATACTAGGCAATAAATTCTTCAAAGTCAAACAAATACAAAACTTGAAAAGTGTAGCATTAAGTAGACCTCAAAGGACCCTCACTTATAATGCAGTTACTGAAACAGGAAGGCAAAATGTCACCTCTTCCTACTCTATCTGAGAACATGTGACTTAAGTCATTCCCCACTCTGCAAATGGCCATGAGAAACCTCAAAAATGCCTTGAAGACAAGCTTGGGGGGGCACTAATAAATGTTAGCAGTTAGCTGAATTTGAAATATGGAATCTGAAAATATTGAAGGTTGGCCATAGCACTGTATGGAAGACACTTGGCATCTACATTTGTAAGGAGGGAGAGCCATTGCTTATCGTGGTGCTAACTCGGGAATGAGATGGATGATAGAGGTTGCTATGGGAGTCCCAGAATCTCTGTACCATCAGTGTGCAGATGTGCAGGGACATTGGGGCTATACCCAGGGGCCTTGTAACTTTTTGGTAGGACATAGCCCATGAGTTCCCACAGGCCCAGAGTACTGATCACTGAACTACTTAGTAGGTCCTTCCCCTGCCCTCCTAGAGTTAATGACTAAGAATAGCTCCTATATGTGATGGGTGAACAAGGACAGGCCCTTGGGTCTCTAAGATACCTTTCATTAACACAATTCTAAACTTGTATGAAATCAAATGGACAGATCTAAGTGTTCTGTCTGAAACAACAATAACATATGTAAACTCGTGTAGCCCAGGTAGACAACACTGCCTCCTTCTAGAAGGTCAGCACTACCTACGGGTCTTGGTTCAAGTCAAACACAGAAGTTGCTCCTCCTGTTCTGCACTGCCCTGTCCTTTTCAGTGGGCACATCATGGGTATGCACAGTTTAGAGGTAATAAAAAGGACATGGACAATGCAGAAGAAAGGAGTGGGGTAGGTGTGAACAGTTAACAGTTAGTATGGGAACCTAGAGATGTTGGTCCTGAGAGACTCTGCTAGGAAGGAAGCAAGGAACCAGCATGGGTAGCTTCAGCAGTCCCTAAAGTACTGTTAATACACATACACACACACACATACACACACACACACACACACACACACACATTAGAGAAGAAGTCAAAGGAATGAGAAGCCTGAGGACAGAGCCTCTGCCAACAGGTGGCCCATGTCACTGAAAGAGCTTTTGTACCAAGGAAGTCACAGGAGGGCTGTGGGCTGAATATGCTGAAGAGATGATGCAGCCATTTCTTTCTTTCTCCTTTCCCTCTCTCTGCACTAGTAAAGGTGTCAAAGTGCATAAAGTGCATACCTGCCAGCACAGGGGTAAGGAGAAGTCCCCACACTGAGTTCTTCTGCAGCCCCTGGCTCTGTCTGCAGGCCTGTCTTCCTAATGGCAAGGATGGCAGACACAAAGCTGCCTATTTACTCAGCCTACATTCCCAGGGCTTTCCTCTGTGTGTGAGCCCACCTGTTCTGATCTGGGCAAAAGGGTATAAAACCATCCAAGCCAGGTCTGCCTTTGTCCCATCACAGCTGTCTCCTGTCCTGGGCCTGGAACACACCCTCCAGACTTGGCAGGCCCCAAGCCCTCTCCATCTCCCCCTCCCTTGGCACTATTCCCAGGCAAAGAAGCCTATCTTAAAATAGGAAGGCAGTGGGATCCTACTGCCTGTGGCAGAGCCAGCTCATTGATTGGCCTAGGCGATACCCTTCCTTGGAAGACTCATGAGCACCACCATTGGGAAGCTCATGTGCAGACTTACACAGTATCTCTGCCGCCATGTCATGGAGATTGTCTCCATTAGGAGAAGCCTCAGCCCTCCCCAAGTGAGTGGCACAGGGGTTCACTTTTTCTTTCTTGTAGTGTTTTGTTCACACAGGAGGGAGGGAGTAGAAAGGAAGATAGAAGAATAGTAAAAATCTAAGAAGCTATCTGTGGACAGAGCAGTCCAGATTCCTTTCCTAAGGTCTGAGTGTTGGTTAGAGGAGCCAGCTTACATTCATGCTGTCAAAACTGGAGAACACGATATGGACAATGCAGAAGAAAGGAGTGGGGTAGGTGTGAACAGTTAACAGTTAGTATGGAAACCTAGAGATGTTGGTCCTGAGAGACTCTGCTAGGAAGGAAGCAAGGAACCAGCATGGGTAGCTTCAGCATTCCCTAAAGTACTGTGAACACACATACACACACACACACACACAAATGCATATGCATGAATACTTGGATACACCAAGTATTGTTTCTTCTTAGATACAATGACTGTGACCTTGTCACTAGGGTCTGGGATTGGACCCCAGGGCCTCCCTCCTAGGGCCCCTTCTCTTCTTTCCTTCCTGAAGATTAGAATGCTTGGGCCAATCATTAAAGAAAGCCCTCCTTCCCTCCTTAGGGCAGCCTCATCACTGACCATGCATTTAGACTGCCTGCCTACAGACCACCTGGGAAAGTACAGAGTAGTTTTTTCCCTAAGCAACTTCTCTGGTCATCTTCTAAGATGTTTGGCTCTAAGATATGAGTCATTCCTTGCTCCATGTCAGCATATCCCAGAGCCTTGTCTTGTTTCTTAATTTCTTAATCAGAACACTAACCTATGTCTAAGCATCTTCTAGGATTGTGGCTAAAGGCTTTCAGAATCATGAGGAATGGTAGGCTATTCTTCTGCCAGCATATTTGTCTTGATTGACTCTTTACCAAAGGTTATTAGTCTCTGGTCTGGAGGAAAATCTGAGAGTCAGTTCTAGTACATTCAATCTCCTTCCCCATGGCTCAGTAGCTACAAACTGATTTAAGAAAACTTGCTTTCCTTTCTTAACCCTTGGCTCCTACCTAGCTCCCAGTGTGTGTGTGTGTGTGTGTGTGTGTGTGTGTGTGTGTGTGTGTGTGTGTGTACATATTCACAAGTTTAACAGATGCTTCATAACGTAAGAACAACAAGTAAAAAATTCCACTTTCTCATATAAATCAGAGAGGCTGGGGAGATGGCTTAGTCTATAAAGTTCTTGTCATGCAAGCTTGAGAACCTGACCTTAGATCCCTCAGACTTACATACAAAGCCAAGTATGTCTATATGTTTCTGCAATCCCATCATTGGAGGGGTAAGACTGGGGAATCCCTGGGGCCCACTCACTAGTCAACCTAGCTGAATCAGTAAAATTCCCACTCAGTGATGGGTCCTTTTCTCTAAATATAAGGGGGCTTAGTAATCAAGGGGGACATCTTTTGTCCGCATTGCCTTTGTGTTTATATGTGCATGCATATATATATGTACATCGACCCACATATATACAGGCACCAACATGCATACACAAGCATATAGCATATGTATATACAGATTTATGGTTAGTTTGCCAGTCTAACATCCTGGCTATCTGAGGATATTCCAAAGAGCTGGGCTGATTAAAGGGCTTAAATTTATACACACACACACACACACACACACACACAGAGAGAGAGAGAGAGAGAGAGAGAGAGAATGACAAGCCACACTGGTGCTTGCACAGAGGAGCAGCATGTTGTACAGAGCGAAGTGTTTTCCCTGTACCAAGCCTGTTGTACCTTATGATACTGAGGACCTGAAAACACTAGAACATTGGATGAAGTACCTAACGAAGCTGATAAGAGTCAATTGTAGTCACTGTCGCAACATGTCTCAAGTAAAATGCTGTGTCTTCCTCAGTACAGACTTTGTTGGAAATAAAATAGCTCACCAGAATGTGTCTGTGCCTTCTCTGGATCTTCCTCCTCATCTTTCAACTCCAGCTTACTACCCACCTGGTCTTTCATGTCTACTTGGATCTGTTACTTTGTGCCTGTGACAGCACAGTATGCCATGGTGGGATCATATGGTAGAGACCACGTGGCAACTGAAAAGCATAGCCCTGGTCTTATATCCTCTTCAAGGCTCTTCCCCCATATCCTGGCTTCATTCTACTGGGCCCTATCTCCCAGATGTCCTCCACTTGCTTATAGTACCATAAACTAGGAAACAAGGCTTTAACACATAAATCCATAGGAGACATTGAAGACCCAAACAATACCTGGGGTCATCTGGAAGACCACCTGATTCATTCTTCCTCCTCCTCCTCCTGTACCTTTCCTCCTCCTGTTACTGTTGCTCCTCCTGTTCCTCCTGTTATTCCTCCTCCTCTCTTCTTCCTCTTCCTCCTCCTTCTTTTATTCCATTATGAGCTAAGCATAGAGATTTTAATGATTCAGTTCAAGCATAGGCCAAGGTCAAACCATAGTACTAAGGTTGGAGACCATCTCTGATAGTGAAGGTGGAAACAGGTTCTGATTTCTGAGCCCTGTGGGCCTACACTGAAGGGTCTGGGGAGACCACCTAGTTGTGATCTCTCCATTTGGGAGGCGTACCTGAGCCAGCTGATCAGAGAACCTGGTTTCCACACTGAAATCTGTTTGCTTGGCCAGCAGCACTGGGAGTTAATATTTCCCTGTGTGTTTAGGAATTAATTTCTACTAAACGTAATCACCCCTACTCTCCTTCCCTTTCACTTGCCCCCTTCCTTTCTCCATTCCTTTCCCTTCTAATTTTCCACTTGGCTGGGAATTCTCCAGCAGTGAAAGTTCAGGCTTAGGGGAGGAGGTAACTGCTTCATTAGAGAGGATAATCTCATTGGAGCCACTGGCTTGAATAATAACCCCTTGCAGCGGCCTGGGGCCTTTCTTCCTGGAGCAGCTAGAACCTCTGGTCTAGGGCTGTAAGGGCCCAGTGCACAGGAAATAGAATGAGAACAAGAGGAAAGACTGCTCAGTAAGAAAGACCTTAACTCAGGGGCTAAGGGGAGATGGGTCTCCTTGGGGCCCGCTGGTCACCTGCACATCTGTATTTGGGATAGAGGCAACTTTGGGAATGACAGCGACAAATACCTGAAAACTCAGTTGCATAGCATATGCTTTGTGTGTCTGCATAAGTACTAATTCCCCTACATGGTAAATGGATGAAGCGAGACCTTGATGCCTCTACTGAAGAATGGAGAGCACTACCTTCCCACGTACTGGAGCCCTTGGTAGGAAGCAATCCAGGAACTCTTTTAAGACCATAAATAAAGCCCTTCCACCTTTCCTAACTCTGGCTTGAGCTACTAGAAAGCCTGCAGTCCTCAAACAGCCAAGGGCTATTACCTTGATGAACCCTATAAGACATCAGAAGCTGCGGTCCTTCCTCTGCCATTATCCCATCACATTTAAGGTCAGTTGTCTGTGCTTTTAGACATGTGTAGCCTTCACCCTCCTGAACCATGCAGGATGGTAGAAATGTCAAAACACCCCTGGTTCTGACCTTAAGCTTAAGTTTCCACTGAGAGAGAACTGAGTTCTCGATATGCTTTGACAGCGATTAAGAAAACAAAGCTATAAACCATAGCACGCTTTCTCTCTACTGTCCTTTCTGGCTTCTGAGCCTCCCTCCACCTTCATTGTAAAGAAAATTGCTACAGCCTTACTTTCTCCCTTTGATATGCCCGATGAAACTTTCTGCATCAGCTGCAGTTTGAAGCTATTGAATGAGGAGTTAGGGAAGTGATGGGCTAACAATACCAGCTCACACTTGTTGACAACTCTTCTTAAGCAAACTGCTTACTGCCCTCTATCTCATGAAATCTTCAGGAACCCTTAGCTGTTTGCTACCATTTGCTCCCATTTTCTAGAAGAAAAGACTGAGGCATCAAGAGATTAAGAATTTGGCCTTGATGCTTAAAGCTGTAAATTGCACATGGTTTTCTGTATTCAGTACTTTCTAGAACTGTAGCAAGATACAGCCCTGGGAATCTGGGTAGCAGCAAACAACACAGGTCAGACCTGTCCCTGCCCAGATACCTGTGCCTCCTCCCCCAACCTGAGAGAGAGATAGAGACCATCTATTCTATTTAGTGACTTCCGGTGATGTTTGGCCAGGAAGCAGCTTTACCCTCCCCCAACACACACATTTTCATAATTTAATCAAAGATACCTTTTTTTCAGACTTACTGATTCATCTTGAAAACAAGAACTTCAAAGTTAGGGAGTCAGTGAATAATTGAAACCATACCAGTTCTCTGGGTCTGCTGCTAATGGGCATAATAACACTATTAATAGCAATGTCAGTTCAGACACTCTGCAAAAGTCCATAACATTAGCCTAATGGCTGAAGGTAATGGAGTCCTTGCCGAGGAGCTGGTAAATTAACTCCCCAGACTTAGAGACAGACACTCTTGTGGCCAGTGGTTTGATCCTGCAGCCCAAGAAATCTGTGGGGACTCCCAGACTTGCTCCTGGTGTTTCCCTTCTGATTTGGAGTCCTCTTGAATTCATCCCAGGGATTTCAGGATTGTCCAACAAGTATTCAGAAAGTCAGGTGCTTTCTGGTGAACCTAAGCAGAATGGTGGAGAGGAGGAAATGTTTAAAGAACCTTAGGGATGTAAGAGAAGCATTAAGGCAAGGAGCATGGTTTAGTCTGCAAAGGGGTCTGCTCCCTTACTTCTTAGTCTGGAAACTTCTAGAAGCTTAGCACAGTTGTGAGGAGCAGAGGCCCTGAGTTTGCTTGGGCTTGATATGGACTCAGATTAGCTATGACCTGGATGAAGAAGTGCCTTGCCATCCTCTTCTATGGTATTCTGACCTCTAAGATGAGTTGAACCCAGGAAACTTATATAGCATAGAGTGTAAAACCTTATTACAGTGTAAGCACACAGTAACTAGTGGTCACGATTGCATTATAAAGAGATGGGATGACTTGTGTGTCACTCATCCAACTTACTGTAAGGTCTGCTTGGTCTCCCTTTCTTTCCTCATCTTCCTGCCAAGGCAGCTTTGGCTGTCACCTTTAGTGCTTTCCCCTTAGTCAGCTAAACTCTCATCTCCAGCTGTGCACTTGGAGGCCAGAGGTTAATGTGTCTTCTTTTCCTCCGGCTGGGAGGACCACAGCTTCCTCTAGGACTAGGAGTTGGCCCACAAGCCACCAGGGATACCCTAGTACCTTTACTCCCTTCCTTTCTTACTCCATCCCCACAGCTGCCTTTCCAGAAGGATGTTCTCCTCCCATGTCCTTCCCCATGTCATTCCCTATCCCTAGCTACTGTTTCCTTTTGTCACTCTGCCCAGACCTCCCTCAGCAGCTCCTAACAGCATCCTTTTCTCTTTGGCCCAAAGAGACTAGCCAGGGGTGATTTCCAGATAGTCTCATCTCACCCCAGCCTGCCCTCCTGGGGCACCTCGCCTGCCTGTGCTTCACAATGTAATTCATATCCCAGAGCATCCTGGCCGCTGGACACAGCTCTGTGTTTGTAAAGTTTATCTGGTTTGGGTTAAATATTCTCTGAGCTCAGATACCTTCATGCAGCGAATGTAGGGCTGTATGCATTTTGGCACAGACCCTGGTTTTCTGTACATCTTTCTCAAGCCCTTGTCAGTAAAGTGTGTTAAAAGCCAAGGCCACACTGGATGTGGTGCACCTGTGACACAGTACCCTTTGTACAACACAAGGCATTAAACAGTGAAGGAAACCTTATGTAGTAGTTCCCCAGTGCCACAGAGATTGAGTTCTGATGCTGTTAGCTACTACCCTCTATTCCTTTTATGCTCGCTGTGTGCTCTCTCTCTCTCTCTCTCTCTCTCTCCTGCATTTCTCTCCTTTGCTAGAATGCATGTGGGGAATTCCAAAAGACAGCTGACAGTCTTTCTTCTCTTGAGAAACTCCTACTTGATAGGAGTGCGCTTCTTTTATCTCAATAATCATCATAAAACATAAAAAGTTCTAGACTGTAGGAAACTCCAGGGTGCTATAGAGAAACAAGAATATAATTCATATCTGCCTGGGGTCAGGACAGAGGGATTGCAGGTACAAAAGAGCTAAACTACTTTGTAGATCTAGATGGAATTGGACGGGTAGAAAGGTGTGGAAACGCAGACAGAATTGCATATACAAAGGCAATAATAAGTATTATGTACTAAACATATATGGGGAGAAGTGAGGTTTGCTAAAAAGGGGTGCAGGGTATCAGAGTCTGTGCTGTAGGATGAATGTGCTCTAGACTAGACTACAACTCTTCATGTGACTTTGAAGGGAGTTGGGGGGAATTTTTTTTTTGGTCTTTTTTGGGATGGCTGCCTTTTCCCAAAGCTAAGCATGATACAAGAGGGCCAACCTTGAAGAAGGAAACGAAATCAACACTTCAGGTTTAGATAGCCCCCAAGAGCATCTGAAGATGTTTGCCTCTTTCTGGACCAATTGATCATTGTGTGTCCTTGCCAGGTGCACCCGGAAGGAACGGTGTGAGCGCTCCAGAGAAGCCCGAAGGTTTGCCTCAGAGATGAAGCAGTGTGTCCGGCTGACGGTCCATCCCAACAACATCTCTGTCTCTCAGTACAACGTGCTGGTAAGGGTGGGAAGGTCAGAATCCAGGGAAGAACTCTCTCCAGCAATAAGCACCAAGGCCTCTCAAGAGTACCTGTAGATCAGGGGTGGGATATTAGCCAAGAAGTTTCTACTGGGGGCCCAAGAAAGGGGACACAGGCAAGAAAATTAAAGAAAAGGTTCCAGTCATAAGAACAAGGAAATGACCATACCGAAGGTGATCGGTGATCGAGTAATACAAATTGAGGCTTCATTGAGATTCCATCTCACTCAATTCAGAATGGCAATCATTAAGAAAGCATATAAAAATAAATGCTGACAGAAATGTAAATGAGTCTAGGCACTATGGAAATCAGCACAGAGGTCCTTCAAAAGGCCAAAGGTATATTCTCCTCCCCACACATGACCCACATATAATACCCACTCCTGACTATGAGATACTTGAGCATTGATGTCTTTTTTGCAGGACTATTCACAACTGCTAATTTGTGGAACCAACCTAAGTGTTTGTCAACCAAGGGCAGAATAAAGAACCAGGGTTATATACACAAAGAAATCCTTTTCTTTTTTATCATAAAGAAGAACAACATCCATGTCATTTCAAGAAAAATGGGTGCAAGAAAATCATACTATTAAGTGAATTTAAATCTGTCTCAGAAAGACAAATACCATGTTTTCTCTCATTTGGGATCTTGGATATTATAGAGACATAAAATCATATATTTGCACATGACATGAAAATGGAAGTTCTTAGGAGGGAGAAAAAAAGGCCTAACAGGAGAGTGAGGGATGGAAAGGGGGATAGTGGAACATGGGGTAATGTGCTCAAAATACATTTTATATATGCAGGAAAATAGCATTATACAACCAAGCATAATAGAAGGTATAATATTTTATTATTATCCAAAGTATTCAGTGAGTACACCTACCTACCCATTAGCCAACTTGAGATTAGTTGGTGTGCAAGTAAATATGGAATGATAGAATAAGACCACGTAGCAATGATTGTTAGCATTGATCTCTTTATCTATAAAGGGAGCAATGTAGGTATATTGGGAGAATGGGATGCAGACCCTGACTTTTAGCACTAGGACTTTGGTGGGTAGTGTTCCCATTTTACCAAATGGAAGAGGTGTCCCATCAGCCAACCTGGTCCTGCTCAGAATTACTCTATCACATAAATCCCCTAAGTGTCCCCACTTTCTGGGACCAGATTCATTCAGATCCTAGTGGGTTTCTTTAGTTTTTATCTCTACCTCTCATTGCCTTCTCTACATGACTTTTGTAAGAAGCTGGTTTTTGTTAATAATTCTTCCTTTGTCTGTCTCTTTCTCCTGCCTTCCTTCCTTCCTTTCCCCATCCCCCCTCCTCCTCTTCTCTTTTTTCCCTGCCTGGCTCTGCGGTTCACAGCTGGTCCTAGAGACATACAATGTCCCAGAGCTGTCAGCAGGTGTCAACTGTACCTTTGAGGATCTGTCAGAGATGGATGGGCTGGTAATAGGCAATCAGATCCAGTGCTACTCCCCTGCAGCCAAGGAGGTGCCCCGGATCATCACAGAAAATGGTGAGCAAGTGGTCTCTGGAGGCAAAGTTGGGTGGCAGACTTTTCATTGTGCCTGGGTAGCAGAACTCATGACAGATGTGGGGTATTGATGGAGCCTAAGGGTAGGAATAAGTCAGACAGGGGAGTGGGCAGATGGTTAAAAGAGATAGAGGTGAGATTTTTCTCCTTTGCCCTTGGAAATGAACTGGTACAAGCCTTTCCACCTCAGCCCCAGCTTAGAAACCAAACTTCTACCTCATCCTAGATGAGGAGGGGTTACAGAGAAGGGAGATAGAGGCAAGTTTAGAACAGTTGTGGTGTATGTAGGTGATGGTCAGCTCATTTTAGATAGCCTGGAGGAAGAATAGAAGAGGGAAGTTAGCCTGCAGCAGGGTGGGGCAGGTCCAATGGTTCCATAATGATTTGTTTACACTCACATGACTGGGTCTGTGACTGTAGAGCACTTTCTCCCCACCCTCCCACACATAGCTACCTGTTGCTTATAGTCAACTATCCTGGGAAGGGTATGAGTGGACACAGGCTAGACACATGTAAGGGACAGACTGGCTGGGTAGAGGGATTCCATGTTGTCCGTCCCATTTGTCACATTTATTCAGAACCAGTTGATTAATGAGACTCTTGGGGAAGGCAGAGAACAAGGCTGGAAGCAGGGTCTAGGGTCAGGGCTGTGAATTAAACATGGGCTCCAATGCCTCCTTGGATCCAGCTGAGGAATCTAGTATCTCTTACTCATATGGAGCCAAGTCCTCCAGAGGAGGCAGTATCGGGACCAGGTCTCTCTGGTCAGAGATGAGGTGAGCTTATATGTGCGCGTGCACACACACACACACACACACATGCAACACCACTCATGCCATTGGCAACAGTTTTCCTGAGATACTACATTTTATTCCTCACTGGCTACTTATCGTTCTGATTCCATGAGGCTTTCAGGCAAAGCACATGAGGACATTTGACTGTGTGTGTGTGTGTGTGTGTGTGTGTGTGCGCACGGTAAGTGACTGGGGGATAATGACATAACAGAGAAGGGAGAGTAAACCCAATTTGTTTTGCTTCTGTATGTATGTATGTGAGGGGTCCATCCTGGAACTGACCCTTGCTAACTCAGAGGCCTATGAAAGCTGACAGCATCCCAATGGAAGTTACTCTCTTCCCCAGAGTACATTACTGCTAATGGGACTTTGGCTTGGGTTTTGAACTTCCCCTGGCCCCCATTGGTGGGCTCTGCCTTATAGGGGACCATCATGTTGTCCAGCTGCAACTCAAGTCAAAGGAGACTGGGATGACCTTCGCCAGCACCAGCTTTGTCTTCTACAACTGCAGTGTCCACAATTCGTAAGTCTCCTGGCTTTACTCAGCTTCCTGTCCCTAGGGTCAATGTTCATGCAAAGCTCAGAAGACCTCATTATGATCTCAAGAAATCATTGTATGGAGGCCTGCAAAGAGGTGTCCTTAATGCTAGAAGGCAGGCCTCTCTCCTATAACTAATAGTGTGAATGGAAGGAGACTAGAAAGAGACAAACTCAAGAGCATATGGTATGAGCCCTGCCAATCCCTAGCCTATGCGTCTTCTCTGGTATAAATCTTCTACCCTGAGTCCCTTCCCACCTATGATGAAGGATAGAAGTTCACACCTATACAGAAGAGGAACCAGAGAAGGGAGGGGAGCCTTTACATGTATTCAGGAGAGGTCAGAAGGTCTAGCAAGTCAACTAAATGCTCACCCACCCAGTAGGCTATGTCAGGACTTAAGTTGATAGGTGCAAAAGGAAGGTCAAAAGACAGAGTGGCTGAGGCCTTGCAATAAAGACATAGGAACCTGGTTCTAACTTTGTTTGACTTTGACATCTCCTCCCTCTAAATAGTAATAGTAATCATGGGCATCAAATTAGCTAGGGTTCCAGAGAAGAGTGTTTGAAACACACATGGCCTGATCCCCAACATTTCTGCACGTTTTAAGATGGTGTCTGCATTCCTATCCTCACAGGTAGGTATCTAACATGACATTTGGGGGCTCAAATAGAATAAAAAAAATTAGAGCCCCTGAAGGCTATCCGTGAGATTAGACATTAGCTCAGTTTGGGACCTCGGGGAAGGAAGCCTGACTCCTACCCAGCCAAAGCCGAGCTGCATCAACATCGGGGTTGTCTTCTCACTGTTTGCCATGGAGTTGCCGGTGATGTCATCTCTTAGTGGCACCCCATCCATAGTTTTACTCATCAGATGGAGGGTTCACAAATTAATAAGACCACAGCACTCAGGCCCTGCCCTCCACTGGAACCAATACCTGCCCAATTGCTTGGTTAAGGATTGCAGCCTAGTGGCCTCATGGAAGAACTTGATGTTTAATAATGAGATAAAACACCAAGAGCCTAGGTGGATCCCAGCACTGAGGTTTATAAAACATGGGGCCCTGAGAGGCCAACTCTCCTTTGGTCAAAGGTTGGTCAAGTAGAGAAAATAGAAAGGCTCTGCAGATGGTGCTCTGTCTGTGTGGCAAGGCTTTTGAGTTTGTAGCCATGTTGGGTTTTTAAGCAACAGAAGATTCTTACAAAGTTGCCTGTCTCCTGGAGATTAGGAGTGGGGTTGGCGACTGTGCTGGGACACATAGTATAGAAACTGCAGCTTCAGTAGCTTCTGCTATTACCAGAGTATTGGCATACATCCATAACAGTGAGACTCGGGGACAATTTGAATTAAAACCCAGTTTTAGCTTTGTCTTAGTTATTATAGACTCTGTTCCTTATTGATCTCCTATTTAGCAAAGGACCATATCAACAATGGGAAAAAAGGGAGTCTCACGAGGTTCCATCTCTGACTGAGGAGTTCATTCCATGAGGTCTTGAGAAGAATGGATTCGTGTGAATCTTTCATTTCCTCATCATTCAAGGATTATTTCTCTTAATAGCAAAATGTTCTGCTAGATTCTAAAGACTTAGTTGCTGGGGTTGAGGTTCTAAGATGTGTGCTTCTTCTCTGTGCCCAGATGTCTGTCCTGTGTGGAGAGCCCATACCGCTGCCACTGGTGTAAATACCGGCATGTTTGTACTCATGACCCCAACACATGCTCCTTCCAGGAAGGCCGAGTGAAGCTACCTGAGGTAGGTTCCAGCAGTGGTGTGGTGAGAGGCACTGCCTGTAAGCAGAGGACACACATGCAGCCCATCTATTGAGAGGAAAAACCAAGAGAAGTTCCTAAAGTCTATTCCTTTCCCCCAACCTGGGCTCTTCAAGGGTGGTGCGTAAAAGCAGTGGACAAGCTCAGGCCTGCACAGGTGCCGTGGTTCTGGCTTAGCCCAGAAGGTTTGAGTACAAATATACAAGTATGAGTATCCTCTGTATTTCTTGTCTACTTACAAGGGAATAGGAGAAACATGAGTCAGATGGCCATGGGCCCACCTTGGCATGAAAAGCTGGCATCAGGCTGACAGTCTTATCTGTGTGGCTGGGTCTTGATTTTGGGAACAGGAACAGAAGGGCAGATCAATTCCTTTGGGGGAAGGCGTCAAGGCTCCTGGAAATACCCATCTGAAATCTGCCTGGAACATGATAGAAGTCAGATAAAATGGCTTACAGGGTCTCTTCCTGCTCTCAGAATAGTAAACCTGACCAAAATTTTGGGAGCAGAAAGGCCACAGCTAATAGGAGAATAGAAACAATGGACTTCATGGACTTCAAGTGCTTCTTGCCACTCTCTTGGAGGAGGTCTTCTTCTTCTTCTTCTTCTTCTTTTTCTTCTTCTTCTTCTTCTTCTTCTTCTTCTTCTTCTTCTTCTTCTTCTTCTTCTTCTTCTTCTTCTTCTCCTTCTCCTTCTCCCTCTCCCTCTCCCTCTCCCTCTCCCTCTCCCTCTCCCTCCTCCTCCTCCTCCTCCTCCTCCTCCTCCTCCTCCTCCTCCTCCTCCTCCTCCTCCTCCTCCTCTTCTTCTTCTTCTTCTTCTTCTTCTTCTTCTTCTTCTTCTTCTTCTTCTTCTTCTTCTTCTTCTTCTTCTTCTCCTTCTCCTTCTCCTTCTTCTTCTTCCTCTTCTTCTTCTTCTTCTCTCTCACCTGTCCCCTTCCTATTTCTTTTGTGATGAGGTTGTCCTAGATGCTTAGAAAGGAAGATTAAAAGAGCCAGAGAAAGCAAAGTAAGGGCTACCAAGTTTCCCAGAAGATGTGACAGCATCTTCCTAGTAGATGCACCAAATGAAAACTAAGTAAATAAATGTTTCTGAACTATTGACTGAGTCACTGAGAGTAGGTTATTGTTTTTAGAACTCAAAACAGAATCCTGACTTACGGGTGGAAATGTAGCCTTTTTAAAAAAATAAAAAATGCCATTAGCTTTTTGGTTTTCATTTCTGGACATGAACTATAGCAGAAATAAAGGATACAAAGGGAAAGTATGCAACAGAAAGAGGGTCTTCTATTCACAGGCTAGTCATCCAAATGTCTGCTATTGTGGTAACCATTGCAAATGTTTGTGAGAAATCAATTAAAAAAGAGTAAAGACTGGAGCAGAAGAATTTTAAAAGCCGAAGGATTGGGGAGTTTTATACAAGACTGTCTCCTAATAATGTCAGAAGTGTTACCCATAAAGTCTCACCAGCATGACTACCTAAACAAGAGCCTAACTATTACCTAAACTAGATAATAGACATGCCAATGTAAATGAAAAGTCTATAAATGAGTCCTCAACCCCACACAAAGAACTACAGGCAACTAAGGGATGCTGAGAGTGTGGGAAGTATACACCAATTGGTTTGCCAACACCGAAAGGTCAGCCCTGAAAACATACATGCAAATGTCATATTTGGACTGACTAGGTTATATTTAGGAATATATACACCTATACCTATACCTATACCTATATATTCTCATAGGGTGCATACCCAGTCAAGGCTTAGAGATCCAAGCTGTATCTGACTGGGTGACTCATGGTCTTAGAGCCTGAATTTGCTCCAGGCATCCAGGCCAAGACCCTCTTGCAGTGCTGGTAAGACTCAGGCCACAGTAATTCTTCCGGAGCTCCTCAGGTTCATGTTCTTCTTTACCCTGTGAGGCAATGCAGACAGGGTCCTTTTGTTTAGCCAACAGTGAGGCTGCCAGGTGGCTTTTCATCTGCTGCACCATCTTGCATCACCAAGTATGCTTTCATCTCGCCTCCCACTGGTTTCACTGGCTATCACCAGGGGTGTTGAGTTACTTCCTCTCCTCCCCCCCCCCCCCGCAACAAAGAGCACGTTCAGGCGAGGTTATTGGTCTAGAATGGAGAACTGGTGGAGCATTGTAGTTGTGTTATGAACAGCAAGTATTCAGGCATAATTACAATTATTAGAAATAGAATGTCCAGTAACATATGTCGTTTATAGTAACTATATCCCAGTTACAAGGAATGGTTTTATTTCGACTAATGATGGCATTGTGATAGCAACTTACATCCTTAGATCAGCTGCCAGAGCCCGGGCAGCAAATAGAAAGGAAGATGAGAGGAGAGATGAGGTGAGGAGAAAACACACTAGGATGGCAGTGTCTCCCTACTTGCTCTCAGTTCTCTTCTCCCAGTACCCTCTAAGGCTTCCTGCTGTCTCCTGGTATGGCCTATAGCCATTCACAGAGCTGCAGGAGCCTCTGTCCTTGTGTGCCCTAGAGTGGCTGTTTCCTCTACAGCCTCACCTGAACAGAGCCATCTGGCCCACACACTAGGTACTGATGGTTAAGATGAACTGCTATAGAAAACAAATCCATTGACCAAGAGGTGGTCCTCAATGGGCGGTTGTACTGTTATTTCTTGTCAGAGCTGAAAAATCCAAGTGATCTGTTCCTGAGGCTGTGTTCTCTGGGTACCAATCTAGAAAAGCTGCACATTCGTGGGTGGTTCCCAGGTGAACAATCTCAGAAAGGAGGTGCCACATACTACTTTTCTTCTTCAAGTTCAACCAGTGTGCTTCCTTCAGAGAACAATTGTAAGGTCAGAGGAGGTGAAATACATTCTGTTTGATCTGCAGTGTTGTACTTGAAAGGTCCTCCCAACATCCACTGCCACCCCAATAGCTCTGAGATGTCTTATACTAGGTCAGATAATGACAAACTCCTGAGAGCCTGAAGGTCAAGTTCACTCTAGAACTACAGGACCAGAAAGGAAGAGTCCCAGACTGCTGCTTGTCCCTGATGCTGAAAGAAACACACCTTTAGAGATAATGGCCAAAGGCATTTATTTATCCTGGGCTTGACTCTGGACAGAAATTACTATCCCCCATTGTCAGTAATTCTGCTTTAATTCCATCAGACAGCCACTCCTGGGAACCACCTCTGCCATGCCTTTCACATCCCTTGAGAAAACAAAGCCAAACCCAGCACGAAAAGTTGTTTCCAACCCAGGCACACATCCCCCTTTCAGGTATTCAATTACCGGGCTGCCATCTCTCCAGACAACTGCACTTTCCATCAATCTCACCTGCCCCTCCCCCTTGGAGTTATGGGTATTTCCTTTCTGTATTATTAGTCCGCTCTCTCCATAAACCAGCCCATCGTAGATCATGCTAATGGCATTATAAACTTGGGGAACAGCAAGAAAATATATGGTGCATTACATCTTTGTATTGGGAATCAGGGGTCTGAGAGGGTGAGTATAAATTTGGGGAGTTGTTAGGGCTACTAGGGCTGGCTCCTGTTTGGAATTGATTGTGGTGGGGGCTTACGTGGTATTGGTGGAGGAGAAGTGACCTACAAATCATGCTTTCCTTAGCCACTCCAGATCTGATGTCCCCAAGAGCTCCGCATTCTCCCAATTTCACTGTAACAACCAGGAGAAACAGAGCTCCCATCTTGCAAATACACCAGGGGCTGTAAATCCACAAGCCTGTCCCCAGCCCCAGGCAGCCCCAGGCAACCCCAGCCCCTAAAGGCAGTGTTCTCTTTCCCAGCCCGGGAGCATTCTTTATGTCCTTGTTCAATTATTTAAATATGCTGTGAAGCCTCTGTGGAAAGAAGCCACTAGCAAGCTGGACATAGTGGATGGAAAGGCAGCTCTCTGGCTTTCATACATTGGCTTTGCTCTCCTGCACTCAGCATCCCTAGTCTCATTTTGTGCCTTTAGGTGGAGAGCAAAATAGACAAGGGACCAACTGTTGACTGGGAATCATCTGGATCCATCTTCAGAATTCCAAGTTATTAAATATTTGCTTGTGCCTCCAGCCACTGTCCCTCCATACCCTTGGTCTATTCTTATGACTGTAGAATTTAGCTACAGGGTGAAACAGCCTTCAAGGGAGACGGTTTCTTATTGCATGCATTCAAGTCTCCACATAATCTTGTCAAACACAGGTGTTTTCCATTCTGCAAGAGTTGGCCCTTTCAAATGACAGTTCAGCGAAATACCTGCTTTGAAAAGGAAAGGGCAGTATGTTTTGGAGGGAATCAGTATGGGGCTAGATAATCATCTGTGGCTGAAAATAAGACAAGCAGAAGAAAATATTGACTCACCATTTGTGAGTCTCGAGGTTACTGCTTTATTTGAATCGTCTTCATTGAAATATCAGGATGATGATATGAGTTGTGTTACAAAACAAGATTGCACATGGGAAGGGATGTGTGATGGGGGTAGAGACTGAATCCGTGTACCAAGTTAACTACATCAGTTAGAATTATAACAGTAGCATAGAATGCCTACCAGATCCAGTGTCTAGTGCTAGGAGATACCAGACTGAAAAATACCAATGATGAAAGTAATAAAATGCTTCCCTGCTGATAAATAGCTGTGCCTCCTCATGGAGCTCGCTCATCACCCTTGCTGTTTACCATTAATCCAGTTGATTGATATTTTAAATACAACATTTTGAACTAACTGAGAAGATACTGATTTCATTTTGCTTCTGATTTTTGAGTTAGCATGTAAAGAAATATATTTGATCATGCTGTCCATAAGCTCGCATGTGTTATTCTTTGTTCTTGATTGTTTTTGAGGAGATATTGTTATTCCTATTGTAGAGATGGGAAAATTGAGCTTTCTTGATGAATCTCAGATCATCTATGGGGCTAATAGTGGAGCAAGGACAGAAAGGAAAACAAGCCATTCTTCATATGTTACATTCATGATATCGCATGTGTCACGTTTCCTTACACGTTCCTGATCTCTAAACTTCTCCAGACAGCAGCTGGAAAGCCTATAATTTGCTTCAATTCTGATGCTAGCTACCTGGAGTTAGTGTCAGATGCCACAGGTTTAAAGACTCAGTTCCACAAGCTTACCCCCCAATTAGGATGCCCCTCACAAGTCACAAATATGCTTACCTGTGTTTCTGACCAAATGACTGTTCCACAGGGCTCCCCGAATCTCTTCTTCAAGTTTAATGCTTTGTAGTAATGGGTCACAGCTCTCAGAGAAACATTTATTTACATTCCATAGCTTATTAGAAAAGATGGTGCAAAAGATACAGAGGAACAGCAAGTACAAACTGTCAGGAACAAGATCTGTGGGGAGGGGCCCCAGGCTCCCGTTCCTGCTTCATGGGCAAGTTATCCCAGGACATCCTCTGTTCACCACCTAGGAAGTTCCTGGCTCTTTAATGTAAGGTTGTTTGTCTTTTAAGATTTCTTTTTATTTTTAGTGTGTGTGTGCGCGCACACGCGTGTATATAGATATAGCAGAGGAGGCTGGAAAGGGTATCAGATCCCTTGGAACTGGAGATACATATGGTTATGAACTGCCTGCTGTGGGTGCTAGGAACAAGACTCCAGTCCTCTGCAAGAGCAGTCCAGGCTTGTAACCAATAAACATCTCCTGAGATCCTTATGTGGAGTTTCTATGGCTGTTCCTTTATGTAGACATGATTGATTAACTCCTCTTGGAGTTCAACCAGTGGGCTTTCTCCAGAGAACAGTTGTAAGATCAGAAGAGGTGAAATGTATTCTGTTTGATCTGCAATGTTGTTCTGAAAAGGTTCTTCCAGCATCCCCTACCATGCTGGCCACTGGTAGTGAACTTAACCTTTGGTTCCTCTCTCTTCTGCAGCATCTGGAAAGATGCTCTCATCCTACAGCTAGCTAGCAAATAGACCCCACTCTCAGATGAGCTCTTCACTGGCATAAACTCAAGTATGGTTAAAAGAAGCTTATTGAGAGCAACAGAAAGTTCTTGTCCCCAGAATCATTCAGGAAATTCCAAGGGTTCTAGAAGCAGCATGTCAAGAACCAGGGGAAAAGCCCAAACGATACATTTTATTCTATGTCCTAATATCCAAGACCATAAAAAACATCCAGTCCAAATTATGTCTTCATTTTATGGGTGAGGGGAGGGTTTGGTGGGCATACGCAATGACATTGGTTGGCTAGTGAATCTCAGAGTAGGTGGCAATGTAGCAGCAGAATGTTACTTCTGAAAAATAGATAGACCCAAGGGACCAGATAGATGCAGTGGGCTACAGTAATGGAACCACTAAGACTCCCTGTGTGAGTTCTTCACAGTTCCCAGAGACCCATCTCCTTAGAGCCTTAGGACCTTCTATGAGAGAAAGAACAAGACTATGGTGGATATTCCCCACAGCTCCGCCTACTGCTCTGAGGCTTTGCTACTCCTTTGTGTTTTAGATTTGTTGGTTGGTTTGTTTTTAATGGTGGTGAAATATACAAATAAAAGCAATGCCATTATATGTCCAAACAAAGACTGCCTCAACTTGAGTCTCATTCCATGGGCAAGCACCAATCCATGACTCTATCAATGATACTCTATTATGCTTGCAGACAGGAGCCTAGCATAACTGTCCTGAGAGGCTCCACCCAGTATCTGACTGAAACAAATGCAGAGACCCACAGCCTAACATAAGCCAGAGCTTGGGGAGTCTTGTGGAAGAGTTGAGGAAAGGATTGAAAGACCAGGAGAGGAGGATAGGGATTTTACAAGACCAACAGAGACAACAAACCCGGACCCTTGGGTGCTCCCAGAGACTGAACCACGAACCAAAGAGCATATACATGGGCTGGATCTAACCTCCCTCCCATGCATATGTAGCAGATGTACAGCTTGGTATTCTTGTGGGTTCTCTAATAACTGAAGTAGGGGCTGACCTTGACTGCATTGCCTGCCTATGAATCCTGTTTTCCTAACTGAGCAGCTTTGTCTGGCCTAATTCCTGTAGTGACTTGAGGTGCCAGGGTGGGTTGGTACCCGGGTGGGGGTCTTCTCCTTCTCAAAGGAGAAGGTGAGGCAACAGGGCTTGTGTGTGTGTGTGTGTGTGTGTGTGTGTGAGAGAGAGAGAGAGAGAGAGAGAGAGAGAGAGAGAGAGAGAGAGAGAGAGAGAGAGAGAGACTGGGGGGCAGCAATTGGGATATAAAGTGAAATAAGTAAGTAAGTAAGTAAATAAATAAATAAATAAATAAATAAATAAATGGAAGCAATACCATTCTAACTCAAGGTTACAGTGTTCTGCCTATGAGACCAGAACCATCTCAGAGAGGACTCTCAATAGGAGAGGCCAGAGACAGAAGGCATGCCTCCCCACTTGTCTCTCCTATGCTTGAGGCACTAGTCAGGTTCAGTCAGAGAGTCAGGTCCAGTGAGAGAGGCATGAAGTCTAGAAGGCTGAAATGTGCTGATGGAAGTGGTATAATTCTGGAAAAGGTAGAGAGGCAGGAGAGGGGTAAAAGAGTCCTAAAAGTTGGAGGAAGAATTTGGAAAAGAAGGAAGAGCTGCAACCTGAGATGAGAGCTGCAAGGAAAGAAGGAACACTTGTTGGAAGCTGCCTTTCTCTGAGCCATATCCATGGTAACTGATGCAATCTCCAGGACATATATTTGGAGGAAGAATTCTCATCCCAGAGTTAGGTCAGCCAATGACAAAAGCACTCTTAAGGAGTGAGCAGGAGGAAACATGGACTCACCAACTCAATTCTATGATGACTTCCCAGCATCTGTCTCTAGCCACAGAACCCCAAATGTTGATGACCAAGGGGTCACAGTCCCTAAGCCCTTGGACTGACAAATAGTTTTTCTTTTTTTCTTTTTCTTTTTCTTTTTCTGAGGAGTGTGGCAACTTCTCTGACATTTCCCATGAGTCTGTAGGTAGCTTTGCACCTGGCATCTTAGCAGACAGCAGGTCAGTCTGGGATGATAGGTGGGAGGCAGGGCAGGGTGTGGAGATGGCCTCTTCATGCCTTGTTGCCTAGGGGAAAATTGCCGTTTTACATTTCAATTAAGCAGGGGCACCGGGGTCAAACATCAGCTCTACTTAGAGGAAGATATGTCCAGCCCATCCCTGGGCCTCTCCAATTATTATTAATGAACTTCCTCTCAGAACTGCCAACCTTTTTATATGCAAACTAGGCCTTTATGGGGCCACTGCTAATCAGGACTCATTAGAGCACTGCTAACAAGCTTCGGTGAGAATCTTACAGGGACAAGTAAGGAAGGCTTTGGCTCTTGCCATCTTCTGGACAGAGCAGGGCTGGAGCCCTGCTCAAATGGGTGTCGCTGCTCCATCAGGCTGAGAGATTCCATCCAGAGGGGCTTCTACTCTCCAGGACCTGTTCTTTCACAAAGGGGAGGAAGGGTGGTGATACAAGCAGTTGGCTTTTCTTTAGCTGTCTGCCCATCTACAACATTGAGTTCTTTTTTTCCTCACCCTGACTCATTTGCCTTTAGGAAGGGGTTGGTCAGATTGTTCAGAGAGTATGGAATTCTAGTCTCCTTGGGACTGATCATGAGTAGCAACATTTGCTTAGGGGTATGGAGAAGAGAGGCATCTGTGTACCCTGGCTCTCTTACCAAGTGTGAGTACAGGCCCAGATCTCTGCAGGGATGATAGTCCAGACTTAGGAGCAGATAGGTCTACACTCCCCTAAGGACTGGCACGACTTCCAGTTCTTTTTAGAACTGCTATCCATAGTCTTCCAGGCCCACACACCTCCTATTCAGTCTAAGCATGAATCTCTTCAAGGAACCATTCCTCTTGCCTATGAATACCACATTCACATCTTGTCACATCATGTGGGACCAGATAGATTCAGGGGATGCACAGAAATGGAGCCTCTAAGTCTCACTATGTGGGTGCCTCATAATTCCTAGATACCCACCTCTTCAAAACCTTTGGACTTCCTGTAAGAGGAAGATCAAGGCTGTAGTAAGTCCTCACCCCTAGTCTCTTAATGGCCTGAGACCTTGCCACTCCTCTATGTTTTAGGTTTTCTGGTTAGTTGGTTTTAACGGTAGTGAACACACAAATGAAAAGACTATGCTAACCTATTTCATGGGTACAGATAAGTACAACCACACTGTATATCCAACCCCACAGTTCCCAGCTGAAGCTCTCCCCACAGAACAACACTCCATTTCCCCTTATTTTAGATATCACCATTCTCCTGTCTGTCTGTCTTGAAATATGACTACTCTATCTAGCTGCACTATGCATATGGAGTCATGTAGAATTTGTCATTGTGGGGCTAGCTTATTTCACTTAGCACAATGTCTTCAGTGTTTAGCAATGTTGCTGTGTGGGTCAGAATTTTCACCGTTTAAGGGTGAATACTAGTCCATTGTGTGGGTATGTTTAGATATAGATATTGATGATAGAGATAGACATAGGGATGGATAGATAGATAGATAGATAGATAGATAGATAGATAGATAGATAGATAGATAGATAGACACTTTTATCCATCTACAGACACTTAGGATGCTTCTGCCTCTCAGCTATTGTCACTGATGCTACTGTGAATGTGGCATACAAGGATCTGTTTTAAGTTTCTGTTCTCAGCTATTTGGGGGACATCTGAAGGATGGAATATCAGTGTGTACAATTCCCCACTCTTCTCAAGATACCAAATTCCTATCTAATAGACAAAGGGACGTTGAATCTCAGTATAGACGTGTATAGGATCAAAAGCTCAGTGCCATCCTGGGGCAACTCTCAATGACAGAAGGAATCAGTGGCTCATTTGCTTTGAGAGACAGCTTCCAGTTCTCTATAAGATCCTTCTAGTACCCTTCCCCCATGGTTTGTTTAATCAAAATCACTCCATGGAGACCATCATTGTGTCTGAACATTCCAAGGAAGGACATGCTTTCTATGATCAGTCTGCTCAAAAGTCATCTAGTTTGATAGTGCCTGGACAGAGGGAGGAACCTGGGGATAGTGGGACCTTCCTGGCACAAAGCTGAGTACCCACCATATCATCTTCTGACTCTATCATCCCCTAAGCCCATCCTGGTCTCTCAAGTTAATGCTGAGTATCTCAAAAGAAAGGGGCCCAGTGATTTCCTCCACAGCAAAGGCCCTCTGTGGTCCCAGGGCTAGCAGTGCAGTTGCAGGCATCAAGGAGGAATACTATGTATCTGCCCTGAGGGGCATTTCCTCAGTTTCAACCATCCTCAGCACTTACTCAGAAGTTTCTAGACTGAAAAATCCACTGAACACTACTCCAGAATATTTTCAAATGCTACACTCAGCCCACATACTAGAGGCCCTCTCGGTTTCCCCAGCTGTGTTCCAGATTTGAGTTCTAGGGACAGGCTGTTGTCTCCATGTGTATCTCCCCATATGGCCAATCTGTCCTCACTCCTGGCTGCCTGGAACTTGGCAGGCAAAGATGCCATCAGTCCCTAGAGGAGCAGGATGCCCAGGCAGCAGGGTCAGTCTCTGCCAAGGAAAGAAAGGAATTGGGAGGGGAACACAAGCCTGTTAGAGCATCTTGGGTGGTATAAACTGGCATTAAAATTAACCTGAAGAGGCCAAGGATAAACTCTAGGAGGAGTCGCCTCAAAATGGTGACATTAAGACTTGAGATTTTTCATCCCTACTCCTTCCCTAATGCGTGCATGTGGCCATCTGGGGAACCACCTATGACAAAACAAAGGTCAACATCTGTGTAATGTTCGCAGAGGTCACTGTCCTTTTGGTGTCCCACATGCCGAAGCTAAGCCTTGCCTTCTGTCCCCAGGACTGCCCCCAGCTGCTGAGAGTGGACAAGATCCTGGTTCCGGTAGAGGTGATCAAACCCATCACTCTGAAGGCTAAGAACCTCCCACAGCCTCAGTCGGGACAGAGAGGCTACGAGTGCATCTTGAACATCCAGGGCATCGAGCAGAGGGTACCTGCCCTGCGCTTCAACAGCTCCAGTGTGCAGTGCCAGAACACCTCCGTGAGTCACCCTCCTGCCCCTGTTACTATGGCCCTCAATGAGCCCCATCAGCTCAGCTCTGCTGGGCTTTTTATACCATACATCCCTGGGGTCTCTGCCCACCAAAATCCTTTTTCTATTCCTACTCTTGTCTATCCAATCCAGTCCCTAAACCTACGGTTTAATGGATATCAAAAAAATCCACAAACTGTGAACTCTGATTGTAGTCATTGTGTGATCAGGGTCACCTGCCCAAGACATACTGTTGGACCAGTGTAGGGTTCTGGAGCCCTGTCTGTGGGCAGATGCAATGCTCTAGAAGGACTACTACTTAGGCTCTTTCTTCTCACCCAGCTTGACCTAAGTGTTACATTCAAGCCAAGAAAAGTAAACACTGCCTTTAAACCTGCACAAATGTTGTGTTTTAGCAAAGAATGCCTGGGGACAGATCAAGTAACAGCATCAAGCACCATTGTTGGGGTAGGAGTTGGCTTGGATCAGATGGCCCCTGCTCAGTGTTTATAAGCTCCATAGTTAAGGTCAAGTTCTGCCAGTGGGAGTCAGCAGCCCCCAGTCTGCCAACAGCTACCCACTGGATCCTTAGGGAACTCTGTGCCCATTCCCACCCAGTTTATTCCTTTCCTTTCCACTTTGCCTATAAGCCCTAACTCTGCTCCCTTTCATTCATCTGGGCTCCCTTCTCATCACTTAGATGCTTAAGATCAGTTGATGCTGGGCTAAGGACTTAGGGACATATGATGCTTTCCAGCAATGAAAAACCATATGAATCTTCACTGCACAAAAGAGAAACAGAAGTCAGGTGCCTATAACCTCAGCCTTTGAGAGATTGATACAAGATGACCACAAGTCTGAGCCTAATGTGGACTACAGAATGAAACCCTGACTCAAAAAAGTAAAAGAAAACAAATGAGAGAGGCAGGAATAAGAGGAGGAGAGGAAGGGTAAGAATATAAAGGCCCAGGTTGGGGGTGCAGATCCAGGTTTGGGGAGCTGAGATTGATGCAATTTGGGTACCTTGTTTAGTGTCAAAATATAAGAAGTATAAAATTAGATGTGTGGGCAAGTCTTAGCAGGGCACCTGAGAGCAAATCGAAGCCCTGACGCTGAGGCTCTGTTTGCTGCCAGGCAGCCTGCCCCTGCCCAAAGGAGATTGACTTAACTCAAGGTCACACTGGGGCAAGTAGAGGCTGGCTGGCTTTGGTGTCCTCTTCTGTGTCACACTGTCTCCCAAATGCACATCTAGTTGTTATTGAGTAGGTAAACACAGTGGCTTTATTTGAGAGTGTAACTGGAGGCTCAGAGTCCCACACAAAATAACTGCAAAGGAATACCCCTACTTTTTCTTTAGGAAGTAGTCTGGGAAGACATGGGCCTCAGAGAAACACATATGCCTGCGCTGTGACACTCAGCAATGCAGGGACTGGTCTGTTCCCACAACTTCTTGGGGTGGGGGGTGGGGTGACACCTCTTCTGCTTCTATAGTCAGCCAGACTATTTTCCAGATTTCTGCAGTATTCTAACCCTGCAAGTACAGGGGACACTAGCTATGTCCTCAAATATCTTGAGGTCAAGCAAATCAGCCCCAAGGGTTTGGCTCAAGTAATTCTCCCCCAAATAAGAAGAGAAAGGGGAAGCTGGGATTCCCCACTGGACTCCACAGATACAGTGAGATTTCAGGTCACAGAGAAAACAGCCTGTCTTCCTGGGAGAAGCTGCCCCAGGGTGTGGGGAAAAGTCTGGAATTAGAGTCTGTGACCTTAGTCACAGAGAGAGGGTCACAAATGTCATATGATGCCCTTGGGACCCCATGCATAGCCTAACCTGATTTTATAAAGCCCCAGTCAAACCTTCCTCTGCTCTGGAGATTAACTGACCTTCCAAGAAGCTGGTTTAGACAAGTGGCTTGTTCTCTTCAGTGCTGGACCAAAAGCAGCCTGGATTGTCATGTCCTCTGAAGGTCTAATTGCTGTGTCCTTCACTATAGTCCAAGGGCCACTTGCCCAGTAAGCTCTTGGTAGTCATAGGAGAGTCTCTGGATATAAGGTTGATACTAGGGGTGCCCAACAAAAGAGTACAAAGAGGTCAGGCAGCATTGTCCCTTCCCTCTTCCATGGTGTCCCATGAGTGCCTGATGTTGGCACCCAGTCCGAGTGAATGGGCATACTACACGACAGTATGGGTGTCTGTCTCATCTGTCTGATTCTTACTTCCAGTGTTTGAGGATTCAAAAGGTGACACACTCCCCCATGGGGACCCTTTCATCTGGAAACCCAGTGCTCCAGGCCCTGTGCTTATGTGTACTTCTGGTGCAGACCCAGGCCTCTATGCTCCTGAGCTCTCTGCCCCAGGTGCTTCCAGATCTACTTTCTGGAAAATGTGGAGTCTTGTAGCTGGCTGGATACAGAAGCCAAGGCTTTGACCAACCACCAAGGACAGCATCGGACCCTTTGAGGGCTGTGGAGGCTCCTGCTGCTCTGTCCTTAGTCATGTCTTCTTTCAGCTAGCTCTGGGCCATCAGGGTGCTCATACAACCTCAGCCACCTCCATTCACATAACCGTTTTTATTTTAACAACCCCAGTGATAGGAGAGTTTTAAGTCTCAGGCACTGAGACAGTAGGGGTGGTAACTTCAAAATAGATTCAAGAGGAGTCCCCTATCCCTACTAGATCCCATAGAATCCTAAAGTTCATGAAGGCTCAGCCCTGACTTTCCCCAAGAACATCTTTGGGAGGGCAGGGGCATGGGGAGATCAGATAGATCCCAGGATAATGTTGATCTCAGCCAGGATGCCATGTAGCTTCCTTAATCTGGCAGATTAAGGCAGATGGGGCACTTCCAAACCCATTTTTTGGGGAACAGGTCTAGGGGCAGTGGCCATAACTCCTGGGGACAGTGGGAGGAGCAGAGAGATGGTTGCAGGCAGCCACCGGAGGAGCCGCTGTAGGGATGCATGGCCTACTTTAGACCAAGGCTCCAGGAAAATGTCAAGTGCTGCTAATAATAGAGCCTGCCACCTCCTCTCAGGCTGGCGGTCACAAGCATGAGTGGGCTGCAAAGGGCACCAGCCCACCGCAGTGCTGGTCAAAGAGGGAAGGAGGCCATGAAGCCAGCCAGAGCCCTGGAAATAGACAGTGCCCCAACCAACTCCTGCTGTATTCAAGAGCTTTGGGGGCTTACTTATTCAAATAACAGAAGTCCCTAGCAGAAACTCTCAGCACTTGGGACAAGAGAGTTCTGTTAAGAGACAAGAATAACGCCATGTAAAGGTCTTCCCTGCCTTACAAGGAAAGAAAGCTGGGGGTTATACAACCCCAAGGGGATGAAGAAGTCATCACTACAGAGAGGGAGGTACACCAGTCTTGATTGAGACACTCAACCTCCTGGCCTTCAGGAGCCTGCAACCTCTCCTGCTTCCTGCATTCTGTGTCCTGTGCAGCCCTGAACTTTGTACAGATGAACTGCCTGCTGATTACACAGAGCTATATAAATGCTAAGTGGAGCAAAGGGAGGGAGGTCAGGGGGATGGTCCAAGCTGCTCAGCTTGGGGACACGCAGAGAGTTCCTACTGTGCCCTATGTGTCCCATATAGATGCAGGTCACCTAGAGAGGGCAGATCTGCAGAACACAGCAACTTCCCCAGAGGCACAGGACTGGTGGGGGCACCTGGGGTTAATGATGTCTATAGTATTTCCCAGTTGCAACCTCAGAAAACAGAAGAGAGAAAGAAAAGGCATTGCCCAGTGTATTTGATCCATGGAGCCTTTTGTTTTTCAATTTTCTTCAAATGGCAAATGCACACAGACATGTGCACTCAGCAGAACACATAAGCAGTCTCATGTGCACACAGCTCCATATGTACCAAGTGTCTGGCACGGAAACACTCAGTTCGTGGCTGCTATTATTATTTCCCATAAACATAAACACGGGAAGCACAAATAGAGTTTCACAGAGCGTCCCAGGTGTACAGACTCAGATCAAAACACTCAGCATTCTTCAGGGCTTTGAGCAGGTGACAGACACTGTGCTTAAAGTTCTATATGTATTTTCTTCAGGCCACATGGCAATCATCTAAGGTGTGTGATGTTTCTTAATTCCAGCTTTCCAAAAGAGGGACCCAAACTTTGGTCTTTTACTTGTGTTCATTTCTCTCTCTCTCTCTCTCTCTCTCTCTCTCTCTCTCTCTCTCTCTCTCTCTCTCTCCCACCCTCTCTCCCTTCCCCCTCTATGTATGTATGTGTATGTGAGACATATCTATATATATATAGATATATACACATACGTATTAAAATGTAATCATGTTTGCATACACAGACATTCTCATGCATGCATAGTAAGAATTTCTTGTATATTCCTTCCTGGGTCATTTCAGGGTCACCCTGAGTGGGGCCTGAAGACTTCATTGATATCTGGTTAAATCCATCCCAGTAACACCTGCTATTCCCACATTGGGTCCTGGCTAGATTCATCTTGAGGAACAGAAGCTGAACTTCAGGCCTGTCTTAGTCACCCTAGCAACCCTCCAAAGTTCAAGTCTGTGGATGTCTAGTGTTGCCAGATGTCCCATCTTGGGTGGACCAGATGACTCTACCCAGAGTCCTTCAGTAGGGAGGATGAGACCTTAATCATCTTACTACTCTAGGGACTATAGGCCTGAAGGAAGCAAAAAGGATGAAATGGGGAAGAGGAGAATGGGAGGGAGGTCAGCAAGTACCCCACTGCTTTTTCTCACAAAAGGGAGGTTATCTCCCCTCCCTCCCCTGGGCAGCCCCTGACTCCATACCTCTGGTAGGTTTATTATTCTTTGGTCAACATCAGAACCACAGGGAAAAAAAAAACTCTTTGAAAACATCCACATCTCCAAACAGTGGAATTATCCACTTCTAGGACTAGGACCCTGGAATTTGCATCTCACTCCTTGTTCTAATGAGAAGTCCTTAGTCTACTCCATGTGGCTAGAATAACATAACTTGGGGTGACCTGGTGATGTGTTATAAAACTTTTTTTCTGTAGAGATACAACATACATGTCTCCTCACTCCAGATAGGGATCCCATGACAGATGAATGTACAGACACCACCAAAGTCCAACCTAGAGAACCAATGAGTTTTATTGGGGTTACGTACAGGAATACAGGTGAGGGATTACTCACAGGCACAGAAATGACTCAAGGAAAGCTCCATCACCAAACCTACTTCAGCAGGCATGACTTCTTCAAAAGCTGGGAACCTAGGGCACACTGCACAGCCTGAATATAGTCAGCTCAACACATTGGGGAGTGTCTTTTACAGTTGCAGGAAGTTGATCTAAACCTTTTCGAAGCAGCTCTGCTGGTTTCTGCTTCTTCCGTGCAGCTAGCTGGGTCTGAGAGTCTTTGCAGACTGGCTTGTCTAAGAGTCTTCTTTGCAACTTTATTGCTTACTCTGGGAAGGAGGGGCCCAATGAATCTAATCAGTTTCAGGGACTTCCTGGTGCTATTTTGAGTGGATTACCTTCCAGTTCAATACTGGAGAGTTGATTAAGTTGCCTTCCCCCACCTTCAGTTTTGCTTTTCATAGTTATTCATGATCAACCACAGTAAAAAAAAAAGAAACAAAAACTATTAAGAATATTAATAGTATAAATATTAATATTCTATAATATTAAAATATTATAGAAATAAGTTTTTGATGAGACCTGCCTTTTTCCTGCATAGCAGGAAATGCATTGTGTCTTTGTCCAGTATATCCATCCCATATATACTAGCTGCCTGTTGGTTACTTAATAGACAACTTGTTTATCATGATGTTTTTCATCTTTAGTTTTTTTTTTTTTGAGACAAGTTTTCATTATGTAGCCTTGGCTGACCTAAAATCTACTATGTAGACCAGGTTGGCCTGGTACTCACAGAGATCAATCTGTCTCTGGTTGGATTAAAGGCATAGGCCACCAAGTAGGCTCGTGGTTATCATGTTGACTGATACAAAATTATCAGCTTGCTAAAGAGGAGGGACAAGGGAAACATGCACATAGCTTTGGAATATGTTGTAATTATTCTTTTTTAGTTATTGTTGTTAATCTTATATCGTGCCTGAATTGTACTTCTTTTGTTTACATGTGCAAAATAAAAAGAACACAGAGTTAGACCCTAGCTGAGGTTTCAGACATCTACTGAGGGCTCTTCAGTGTATTTCTCAGAATCTGGGATATGACTGTACTGAGCCAAAGCCTCTGCTGTCATTTCTTCAGGGCAAGGAGATTTTGCTTTTTTCTCTGTACCCAGCAAGGTGTCAGTCACAGATGTGCTGAGTGAGAATATGAACAGTGTGCTGGGATCCTCTCCTTATCTATCCATTCTGTTGGAGAAAAGGCCAAATGTTTCTGGCGAGGCTGCTAGGAAGGAAGGAGTTAAGACTTTTGAATGCTAGGGTAGAATCTGAAGAAGCTTGACCACACATGCTGTTTTTTATGTTGTGTAGAACACTCCAACACACTCACGGGTGATTTATTCTGTAACTGGAAGACTTGGGGCTAATTCCCTGGACTTTAGAAGCTTCTACAAGCAGCAGATGTATCCTTGCCCAGTCCAGTGATAGAGGCCTGGACTCTAGCCCAGGAGATTTTCGCCAGGCCAGCAAATGTCTATTATCTGTGGCTCACTGGAAGTGCTGTAGCTAGCTTAGAGAAGGGACAGATTCCACCATCTCACTTGCACACACACACACACACACACACACACACACACACACACACACACACTAATCCAGGCCCTCCAAACTTCAGTTCTAGGCTGAAAGAGCCCATCATTTGCCAGTCTCAATTCTAACCAAACCCAGTAGATGAATCTTTTCAACAAAATGTCAGTTCTCAGTCCTGTACAGAAAGCATGCCACAATTCCATACCTGCATCCTACCTGCTGTGGCAGGGAAGTCTGCTGGTATAGTAAGAAAAGCACCAGGCGGTGACTAGCCACGGCAAGCTAAGCTCTCTCTGTCTCTGCCTCTCTCTTCACTTACCAGTAATTGCAGTTGGAAGGAGAGCAGGGGGCTGTCATGCATGGAGCCTTCTTGCTGCACCCAGCATCCCCAAACCAGCATCCTCTTCCCACCATCTTATTCAGGACCCACCCTTGCTCAGGGCAGTACCTTCCGAGGAGAGCAGGCAGTAGATCTGAATGATAAGCCCAATGCAAGGGTATCCTCCATCATTTCAGGGTAACGGGGTAACAGTATGGTGGGAAGCTGGGCTTGTGAGTACATTTGAAATCTTTCTCAGATTCCTAGGCTTGTCCTGGTGGCAGCAGGGACAGGGTGGGAGTGTAGGATTTCATTACCTTCCCTAATGCTTCTATGGGATCTGCTTCTCTCTAGCCCTCAGCCATTCCTTCCCTTTGAGCATCCCCTCTTCTTACTCATTACTATTCACCCCCTCTGCCTGTGCTCAGTGGTCTCTCATTCCAGGTCCCTTGAAAAGAGATGACCTACACTGAACGTTTTCTGATATTAAGAGTTAGTTCCCTGTAGAGTTGCAACCTGACACAGTCCATTGACCAGAGTTCCCTGGGCAGTCAAGACAGAACAGGGCCCTTTCCTGAACAAAATTCCTGCCTGTAACCCCCTCCTTGAGACTCATGGAATTAGCAGTTTATCCAATATGTTTCTGTGTTTCCCCTTTGAGAATTCCATACATGTATAATGCAGAAGGATCATACCACCACTCCCAGTTTTTTCCTCTTACTCTCACAGACTACACACACACACACACACATCTCCCAGATTGATTTCCTTCTCCTCCTCCTCTTCCTCCTCTTCTTTTCTTAATAACCTAATAAGTTATTTTATTGCTATCCATATATGCATGAGTATAGACCTATCTACTGGAATATGGGCAACTTACCAGCGGCCATACTCCCAAAGAACAATCCCCCTGCTACCAGCTTTTAACTGCCAGTTGCTCCTCAGTTGGTGAGGCCTTATGAGTTCCTCATACACCCGTGCTACAAGTAGACTGACTTGATCTTGTGCATATCTTGTGCAGGTAGCCACAGTTGCTATGAATTTACGAGTGTGGTAGCCACATTTTGTTCAGAAGATTGCATTTCATGGCACTCCTCTCCATCCTTTGGCTCTTACATTCTTCTATGTTCTCTTATGTTCTCTGGCCTTGTTGTGATTTCCTGGCATTGGTGGGGTCTCCCTGGACACAGGAGTTGATAACCATATTCCATTTGGGCCAAAGCACTCATTATCACTTATTTTCAGCCTATTGAACAGTCTCTGCATGACTGTTGTGGTCTGTTTCTTGAACCAGTCCCCACACATGTACTATTACACAGATCTGTTGCTGTGCAGATATATTGTTGCACAGATAGATTGCTGCACAGATGTGTTACCTCTATAGAGGCCCAGCCCCACTTTCTACATTATCGTCTCTGCCCCTCCATCAGACCATACACATGTGTATGTATGTTCATGAATAGACACACATACACAGCCTTGGCTAACCCTTAACCCTGTGTGCTCTTGGCTAAGCACTCAGGTCTCCATAGAGATCTCTATAACAGGTTTTTCTCTGCTCTTCCCTTGTTCCCTCTGTCTGGCTGCAGTATTCCTATGAAGGGATGGAGATTAACAACCTGCCAGTGGAGTTGACAGTCGTGTGGAATGGACACTTCAACATTGACAACCCAGCTCAGAATAAAGGTGTGAAGAGGCCAGAGCTGGTAGAGAAAGCAGGGAGGAGTGGGAGTGAGATAAGAGAGGGAAGGAAAGAGTGGAACAACACTCCATTCCTGGGAAGATGCCATCTCTGCCATCTTGACTCTACCTCCCAGCAGCTGTCAATCTCCCTTGGACTTTGAGCCTTTCCTTCCAGACCTTGCTCGCTTCCATCCACTTTTGCCTATCAAATCTTAACCCTAGGCTCTGTCTTGGGGTGGCTCCCAGGAGTGGGGAAGAGTGGGTGGAGCTCACTGGGAAGGATGGCTGAGACCAAATGGAGATTCACAGTTTCCCTGTGGCCACTCTCAGCCCCTCCCCATCCCAAAACTCCTCTTGTCCTTGTCTTCTAAAGTTTACCTCTACAAGTGTGGGGCCATGCGTGAGAGCTGTGGGCTGTGCCTCAAGGCTGACCCGGATTTCGAGTGCGGCTGGTGTCAGAGCCCAGGCCAGTGTACCCTGCGCCAGCACTGTCCTGCCCATGAGAGCCGGTGGCTGGAACTGTCGGGGGCCAACAGCAAGTGCACCAACCCTCGGATCACAGAGGTAAGCCACTGTCCCATACTTTAAATCTTGCCAGAGCATAGGCCTCTCAAGATAGCGCCTAGCTATGCTGCTGATCACCCTCTGTGATCATCAGGTAGACTTAGATGCTCTGACAAGCCAGCCATAGCCTCAATCTCCTCCACAGCTTCTTCTGGAAGCTTAGGCTTGGTTCAGAGACCTTTCCCTCACCTAGGAAGTTTGGAGATAGAAAGGGGCCCCACTATCTGTTAGAATCTTATTCCTCCCTTCCTTCCTCCATCTCCCTTCCTCCTGGCCAGACATCTCAGTGGCAAGACTGTGAAACTTCATCAGCAGTAGCATCACTAAAAGTTGGCCAATAGTTATGGACGCACTTGGTTCAGGGGTCCAGCTCTGGGCGGCAGCAGGAAGCCACAGCAGAGAGACACCAGTACGTGCCCCAATAAGACTTAAGGTGTAAAAAGTATATCTGAATGCAGTTCATGAGTCTAACTGAAGAGTAGAGAAGAGCAGGGCAGAGCATAGAACTCAGGTAGTGGGGACAAAGGAGGGTCTGTGCAGGGCTCTGTTGGCATGCCTCACCTGTGCGGGAGTCTGCTGTGTCACAGGGACTTCCAGGAATTGACTTGAAGGCGTGGAGCTTCCTTTGTAGCACTCTTGGGAAGTTCATCAGCTTCTCCCACCTCCTTTTTGCTAATCACCATTCTGGTTAAAATCACTATCAAAAGGGTCTAAACAAGGGAGCTGCTGCCCTGGGATTTATATAGACAGTTCTGTCTCCTGTTCCCATACCATACTTCTGACAGTGAGTCCCCCTAAGGTATTTCCACCAAGCTGGAGATCTTTGCTCTTCTCCTAAATATTCAATATATAAATATTCTCCAACATAAGGATCCATCATATATATAATCCTGCTATAACCTCAGGAACAGGGCTTTAGCACACAGTAGGTGCTCAATACCTCTCAGTCATAGAGGATGCAGATGGGGAAACAGCTGTATCTACATCTGTAAATCAGGAGGACACATTGGCACCCAGCTTTGCTCAGTTTTGCTAATGTGTCAGGCCCATATTGAGCCATAATGGCCATGACCCTAGACTGTATGTATGTGTAATGCTTTGGAGTTTGCACATTCCCTTCATATTCCTGATTAGTCAGCACATAAGCCCTGTTATATTGGGCTATGGAGATTTTATAACCAAGCATCATAAAACATGTAGCTTAAACTATCACTATGCTGGAGGCAGAAGTCCAAGATCAAGGTGTTAGCAGGATTGGTTGCTTCTGAAGCCTGTGGAGGAAGTGGTTGGACATCAACAGCACCCATTTCATGTTGTCCTCTATACGTGTCTCCAAATGACCCACTTATAACACCATGATCACACCAGGATGTCTTAATGACCTCCTTTATGCTTAATGATCTCTGTAAAGACTTACCTCTACCTAAAATCATATTTGTAGAACTGGAATATTGTAGTTTGAATATGAAATGTCTTTCACAGGCTTGTGTGTTTGGACACTTGGTCTCCAGGTAGTGTGGTTATGTTTTAGCAGATTGTAGAACTTTTAGGAGGTTTAACTAAGCTAGGCGTAAGCACTGGGTGTTGGAGCCCAACTTCTAACTTCTTTCTGTATTCTCTGCTTCATGATTAATACCATTCAGCAAGCAGCTGCCACCATGTTCTTGCCACTAGGAACCAAGCCCTGCGCAATGCCTTCTCCACCGTGATCTATCTAACCCCCCTTACCATGAGCCAAAATAAATCCTCTCTCTTCTTAAGTTGCTTCTCTCAGATATTTGGTCATAGCAACAAGAAAAATGACTAAGTCATGAGATTAGTTAGAACTTCCACCTATGAATTGGCAGGGTTGGGAGTGAACATAATTAGACCCTTCACAGCTGTGAAGGTCAGGGTTATTATCTTCCTTTCCCAGGTAGAGACTATTGTCAGAGCTGTGGCTTTACAATAACTAAAGTGCAAAGAAAACAGCATTGCCTCCCAAATCTCCTGAGCCTTGAATTCATGTTCTCCTCCACCACAGTGGCAGGGCATATATTGCTCTTGCAAGATGTGCCACTGGGGTCTTGGCTTTTATGAGTGAACCCCCTTCAGTCAGCTGAAGGTGGCCTTCAAAATGCATCCCTTGTCTGAATCCCTCCATCCTCAGCATTCCTGGTGATGCTGATATCAAAACTAGGACTTCCTTCAGGCTCCCACTTCACTGTTCTCTATGGTGACTTCCAGGCTGGGGGACTGGGTTGGGGGAAGGTAAATGACCTTCAGCCTACTTTCCCATACCCCTATCCTTCCCAGTCCATTCACAAACATTTACCTTCTCTATGGGACCTCTACTCTCATGCTGCTAACAGCTAAGCCCTCCCTGGGGCTGTGGTGCATAGTGACTCAGTGCATTGAAACCTATCAGCTGGATTTGCTTTCTCCTTGGCCTGAATCCAAGAAAATCACAAGAATGAGGTGACAAATTAAACCAATCGCACCATGGTGGGGGCTACTTAACTGCCTCCAACCTGGCATCAGCCTTCTAGGGAACCTTGGACTGATTCAAAGATAAAATCCCTCTTATAGGATGACAAGCTAGGGCTGGAACTCTGTGCAGGCACCCCTGCCAGGTGCTAGGGATGCACTGGGGACCCACCATCTGGACAAGCATTGGGGGAGAGCCTCAGCACCCTTTCCTTGCCTTCCACACATCTGTCACCTAATGTGAACAGAAATGGGCCTGTTTTTCCAATAAGACTGTTTTTCACTGTAATGGGAATATGCTCATGTAAACTCACATAGCACATAAATGCTTACTTATTAGCATGTGCGATCACAAAGTGATACATAAGAAGAAAGTTGCTAGTCTTCAGTAAGTAATCCCACCCCACCCCCACCTGCACCAAGGATAGCTCAGTCCAATGCCTTTGGTTCTCTAATTTTACAAGCTATGCAGGACTGCCCCATATGCAAACCTTGCAGAATGGGGTAGAGGGTCATTCTGGAAAGAACTAAAGACTCCTGTCATTTGGAATCTCTCATGGGGACCTTACTACAGGTTGTAAGTGCTCTGAGAACCAGGAACAGAAGAGGACTTTACTGTGGGAAGGAATAATGTGGACTTTCACTGTCCACAGCCCCTACCTCAAAACCAATCCAAGGCCAAGGCCTGGTTGCTGAATCCCTACATTCTAATTGAGTTTTAACATCCATGGTGACATCTCTGGAGGGAAGGACAGTTGCTTTGACCAGCCTACCAGGGTAAAGTTTGAATTAAAACCACTTCCATGGGAAGCCAAGGGAATAAGGAAGGTAAATGGTATGCTGAATGTTCTGAAGAGAGATCAGTAGGTTGACTTGGCTGCAACAGTCTGCTGCCATTGATAAGACTTGCAGGGGATACTGGAGAGACGCTTGCTTTAGGAGACTGTGGTTCAAGAAAAGAGGAAGGGATGGAAGGAAGGATAGGGAACTGGACCTGAATAGTGATTGTCAAGAAGGAAATGTGAGAAGGTGCCTTGAGATTTCAGTGAAAAGAAATAATGCGGAGACTGGACACTTCATCTTGAAACTGGGTGGGATGGTCCTTGATGCATGTGATTCTGGGTAGGCAAGAGAGTTATATTTTATGCCAGAAGTCTCTCCTGATTTTCTCTGGAGTATTCATTAACACAGCAGTTATCTTCTCTTCTTCCATGAGATGGGATGATAGACCAGGAGCTTTGATCATGGCTCTCAGGGCCACAGAGAAACACAAACTCTTTACCCAAGGATGCCACCCACTGATAGCCTGCTGGAGGAACTGTGCCCAGAACCATAAAGAGCCAGGCCCACTCTAGCCTCTTCAGTAGGTGGTGATACTTCACGGGGCAGGAAGGATGACCCCTTCTTCTCCCTGCAGATCATCCCAGTGACAGGCCCTCGAGAAGGGGGCACCAAAGTCACCATCCGAGGGGAGAACTTGGGCCTGGAATTCCGTGACATTGCTTCATATGTGAAAGTGGCTGGTGTGGAATGCAGCCCCTTGGTGGACGGCTACATCCCGGCAGAACAGTAAGTGAGAGCTTCCTGGGAGGTGGCCGCAACCCAAGGGGGAGGGAAGAGATGACCCAAAGGCTTGAAATGCCCTTTATCTCAATACTTAGGACATGCAGTATTTTGGAGTGGGGATTTTTTTTTTCATACAGAGAGTGTTTTTCATACATAGAGTGTTTTCATACACATAATGAGATATCCTGGGGATGGACCCTAAATCTAACAAAACATTTTAGGGTGTCTTTGGGGTCAGCTCTCTGCCTTTGGTATTGCTGAGATACTGAGATGCCATATTAGGGAGCTATAGACAAGGATGGGAATAACAGGGAGAGGGGGAACATGGCTGTTGGCCTCATGGGGTACGGAGAGGTGAGAAAGAGCAAAATTAAAGTCTGCTGGGGAGTGTGAATTCAATTCTCTCTATTGTCTCTAACTCTCCATGAGCTTTCCCATGGGAAGCAAGCCCTGGGCTATCCTCTGTGGAGGCTGAAAATGAAATCCTGTACTTATTCCCAGGCCTGTGCACCCTCTGGCTAATTTTTCTCTTGGCGAAAGGTCATTCAACAGAAGACCTTGACCCCTAACCCACCTAGTGGGGGAGACATGCTGAGCCACATCTGGTAAATGAGTAAACACTACTTCCCAGCCCAGCAAACACAATCGCACAATGCTTGGCATCAGGGCAGAAGCTGTATGCCAGCCTGCCTCACCTCACTGTCGCCTATCATCCATTCTGTGAGCATTAGATGAGGGCCGCTGGCCAGGCCTCCTCAGGTCTGGCAGTGCCCTGTCATTGTGCTTGCGAGACCCAGTGATGCAGAACCACATGGGTGCTTCATGTGCCATTCCTCCTGCCGGCCATCAGGAAATCACCATGGAACCAGTAACAGGTGGAATGCTAATGGTCTCACACTGACTTAGAACCATCCCTCTCAGCTACCATCACTCAGTGACCCGAACATCTATCTGTGGCTCCTACAATTTTCTGAAATCAAAGCAAAGCCAGCAGTTGCTGCTACAGCATGGTGTGAGGGAAAGCTTAACATTCCCTTCCCCCACCACAGACCAGTCAATGTTATTATAAGGCCAGATGATTAAAGTGTTGCGGTATCAGTCAGATCCGTGGAGTGAGATAGGATGCTCAGGGCAAGAATCCTGACATGTAAGAATTTAGTGTGTGATGAAGGTGACAGTTCAAATCAACAAGGAAAGGCGAGATCCTTCAGTAAATGGCTCTGGTTAATACCAGGAAAAGAGTAACATCAGATCCTGAGTTCACATTAAACACCCAAATAAATTTCAGGTAGATTAAAGAGTTAGGGGAACAAAAATGAAATGGAAAGATTAGAAGAAAATGCAGGTGTGAATTCATTTGATTTCATGAAGGGGAAGCATGAGCAGAAAAAAATACATCATAAAGAAAAGATTAGAGGTTTTGAGTACATTCAACTTAAAAATGTATACAGCAGAAATCAGTGTAAGAAAAATAAAAGTGAATGAAAGCTGGGGATACGGTTACACCCGTCACAGTTAATAGGTACCTTCTTCTTAACAGATAAAGACGCTTTATAAGTAAAAGACAGTTATCACAAAATGAGCAAAGAGCATGAATGTGCAACGCACGAGATGCACAAAGAACCAAAAACTCACCAGAGCGGTGAAATGCAAATGAAAGCAACAGAGAACACCTTCTAAAAGTTAATGCTCAAGAGGCCAAAGATTGAGCTCATTGGGTAGAGTGCTTGCCTAGCCCAAACCAACCGGGTGCGATCCCAGAACTAGAAGGGCACAGGCAGGAAGGTCAGAAGTTCAAGGTTATCCTCAATAGCCTAGCGCATTTGACTCGAGACATGAGATGCTATCTCAGTTAAAAAAAAAAAAACAAAACCAACAATAAAAGTATGCACCAAATGCAACTGGCTTGTTTACTTGTGGTGGGAAGAAAACTGGGACAAACTTTTAAGAAGACGTTTGGACACTCGGACTTAAAGTCTTAGCTGGGAGCTCCATACTGCCTCAGGTGCACCCTGGGAAAAGAAATGGAGGACTCCCAGGAGCTCATCTAGCTGAAGGGGTAAGCTTCTAGTTCCCACAATAAGGTGAGAGTCATGGAGTGGAACTGCCACCACCCCGCTTTGCCCCTGTGTGCACAGGCATTTCCACCCATAGGTTCACATGTGTGCATCCCGCACACACATGCACTGTGCTTCCGCCCTCTCTCCCTTTCTCCCTCACTCCCTCTCCCAAAAAGTATTAAAATGAAAAACAGAAAAAAAGGGCTTCAGATGGCACTTTAAGTACTGATCTGTAATTCCAGCTACTTGGGAGGTTGAGGCAAGAGAGTCTCATGTTCAAATCCTGCCTCAGCTAGAGTGGGTGAGTTTAAGATCAACCTCGGCAGCTAAATGAGACTGTCCCAAAATCAAAAAAGAAAAAGAACAGAAAAAGGAACCTGGAGATATAACTCAGTGGTGGGACCCTTGACCCCTTGTTCAGTTTCCAGTATCACACTCTATCCCCCGCTGTCTTTAGTCTAGCTCAGTGGTTCTCAATCTTCTCTTGATCCTTTAACACAGTCCCTCATGTTGTGACCACCCAACCATAAAATTATTTTCTTTGCTACTTCATAACTGTAATTGTGCTACTGTTAGGAATCATAATATAAATACCTGTTTTCTTGTGATTTAGGAGACCCCTGGGAGATGATCATTTGAACCCCAAAGGGGTTGTGACCCACAGGCTGAGAACCACTGGTCTAGCTAATATGCTCCATAGTCATTAGTCAGCGCTTCTAGAACATTCCCTAAACAACCAGACTGCAAAAAGTCACACTTAAGAATGCTTATCTCAGCCTTATTTATAATGGGAAAAATTCAGAAGCAATGATAAAAATGGAGAATTCATCAGTTCAGATAGATGTTCCTCAACTTTACGTCTCTTTTGGACAGGGTATAGACTGAATCCAGGGATGTGTGCGTACTAGGCAACTGTTCTACTACTGAGCTGTGTTCTCAGCCCTTGGCATTATGTCTTGATATAACTTTCATAAGTTGAAACAGCATGAGATAAAAATGTGTCATGTATTCCTAACCAGATACCAATGTTGTTTCTTCCTGTAGCCCCCAGTTCACAGGGACCTGAAGCTTTCTGCCACTGGCCAGCCTCTCATAGAGCACGTGGCTAGCTCAAGCAAAGATCAAAACTCAAAGTACAAGATTCTAGACAAAACTCGGTGTACAAGATTGTAGACAAGAGTCTACAGACTTACACTTCCCTTTCATATCACCGTAAAGCTGGAATCTTGCCAGTTACGGCTTTATACTTCATCTACCACTTCAGACCTCAGACGAATACAGAGAGCAGACAGGCACACAGTCAAGGTATCACACCAGATACTTGATACTTGATACTAGCACACAGGAGATCAAACAGAGTACAGCCTCTAATTAATTTTACACAAGAAAAGCTAGTCCTTTTTTTCTTTTTCTCCACACTAAATATTTTTTATTTTATTATGCTGTTTGTGCAGAAAGACACACACACATACAAAAGCACACACACATACATATACATGATATACACGTGCCTGCGCACGCGCACACACACACCCACACCCATTATGAGATGTTTCCTCCTCAGTTCTCTTTGAGAAACATAAGACAGAAACAACAGTGTTGGGGATATGGCTCAGTGATGAGATTGTGTGACAGGTGTGAGGCCCTGGATTTGAGCACCAGCACCATAAATACATACATACATACATACATACATACATACATACATGCATACATGCATGCATGCATACATACATACATGCATACATGCATACATACATGCATACATACATACATGCATGCATACATGCATACATGCATGCATACATACATGCATACATACATGCATACATACATGCATGCATGCATACATACATACATGCATACATACATACATGCATGCATGCATGCATACATACATGCATGCATGCATACATACATACATACATGCATACATACATGCATGCATACATACATACATACATGCATACATACATACATGCATACATACATACATACATGCATACATAAAAAGCAAAACAGCAATGACAACAAAACAAAAAGCAGAACAGCACTAAAACCTCCCAACCACCCAAACAAAAACAAACAAACAAAAAAAACCCTCTACAGGACACAAACCTAGAAATAAAAAAGTAAAAATTTAGTCTGTTCGGCCAGATAGATAGATACTTCCTAATGCTAATGTACCAGAACACACTAAAAACCAAGTTAAAAAACAGGTAAGAAGTTGAGAGTCAGGAGGAAAATAATTGCAACATTTACAACAAATGAACATGACTATGCCTAGTTTAGGTTTCACAAAAGACAATTGGTCAGCATAATAGAGAGAGGGCTTTAGTCGAGAAGTCAAAGGAAGGCAATTAAAAAAAGACACATGAACATATGTATTCTCTGTAATAATCACTGAACTTAAAATGAGATCTTTTCTATAGTATTTTGGGAAAAAACTTTCAAAAGATTTTGGCTATTTTGTCTTAACTCAAACAATGGAGCACTGATACAAATGCAAATTGGTACAGCTTTGGGGAAACTTATTGGGCCCTCCCTATGTGAGCAAACCTTTTAGTCCAGTGTATTCCCTCCTGAGAGGTCTATCCTAAGAAACACATGATACTCAGGTATATGTGTATTGGCACATTTGGCTGGGCTTTTTTGAAGCAGGAGAAAAATCAGAATATTTACATGCCCATCCATAGGACGATTATGACATACATGATGGTTTAAACACATATGCAATATTACAAAGCTGTTAGGAAGAAGAAAGTGGAGTTATGTGTGTAGAGCCTAGGTGGAATCACCAGAGAACGTTGGTAAGTACAAGTTGGTATTTAGAACAGTGTGTAGCTATGTTTTGCATTTGTCTTTGAAAAATGTATTTACATGTACAAATAGATAAACCCATACATAACCATGTACGTGCTCCCTTGTTGAGCCCACTCAGGGCCCTGCTGTGGGTCTAAGCCACGGCTGGAAGTCCTATGGCTCTTGAGCTACCTCCTTTCTTCCTATAGGATCGTGTGTGAGATGGGAGAGGCCAAGCCTAGCCAGCACGCGGGCTTTGTGGAGATCTGTGTTGCTGTGTGTCGGCCTGAGTTCATGGCCCGCTCCTCGCAGCTCTATTACTTCATGGTGAGTCCTGGATGCCGAAGGCCCGGCTGGGTGAGCGCCACAGTAAACCATATGGCCATCATTGCTGAGCAAAGCCTCTGTCCCATCACCTACATTCACGGGAGCCCCATGTGAACAGGGTCAGAGGAGAGCCTTGATGTCTCAAAGACCTAGATTTAGCTTTTGCGCCTCCTTGTGTGGCTGCAGGAAAACTGCTGTGGCCCTTGGGTCCCAGCGTCTTCCGTGTGGCCAAGCGGCAGGGTAACCCTTGAGAGCATTGCCTAAGCTCAACCACTTTCCGATTTGGAGAACTCAGACAAGCTGGTTAGCTTTTCTGTGCCTCAGTTTCTTCATTTGCGTGTGGAAATGATTCTTGTATCTCTCTCACAGCATGGTGAAGATCATACAGTCTCCATCCCATGTGGTGCCATTTTCTGTGCTAGCCACCCTCACTCCTCTGTCTGCCCTGGCTCCCCACGACCATCCCCACTTATACTCATCCGATCATGAGAAGCCTGCCATCTTTTCTTGTCTTCCCACTACCCTCTCGTGACCTTCTTAGCCCCCTTCTCACCTGTCCTATACCTAATTGCACCTGTAGGCCCCTTCCGTTTCCCCCATTCACACCTTTTCCCCACCACTCATCCCTCCACTCACCAGTATCCTTCCCATAAACTCACCAATAGAACCTTCTAGAGCTGCAAAGCTGCGCGACTCACAGCTGGGGGAAGAAGGCAAAAATCTCCTGGCCTTGATCTTTCCACTTTCCATATTAGAGCTTCTAAAGAGCCCACGTGGCTGACATAAGAAACCCTCCCTCCTTTGCCTGGTTCTTCTTCCTTCTCTTCTACTGACAACCTCCTTTGAATAGCTTGCCTGGGTTTCCTCACCCAAGAAAACCCAGGTATTGTGTCCACCATGGTAAAAGTTGTCCTTGAATGGGAGTATTTAGAGAACATTTCGAAGAAGCAATGGAAGGGCAGGGTGTATCCAGGTTGGACTCTGGCTTCCATGTGGAGCTTTCCTGGCAGGTACTTTCCTTAGCATCAAGCATAAAACAGACCCTGTGGACTCATCCCCAAAGGCAGAAGTGAGGAGGAAAAAGAGATGGGAAGAGGTGGAAAGTAGGAGGAGAAAGGCCACAGGGAATGACGAACAGTAGATGGTACAAAGCAAGCACTATGTCACTTTCATAGTTTAAGGGAACTTCTAAGGAAATGGCCTAATGTCACACTAGAGTAGATAATCAGGGAGGAAAATGTAGGGAATCCCAACCCCTTCCTCTACCCCGTATTTACTTAGGGGTAAAATCTTGGAGGCTAGGTGTTTCCCAGTGAGAATAAAAAACAGGGGTCCCCAAGAGTCCTATAGAGTAAAAAAAGAAAAGACAGACTCACCTTCTAATCGTACTTCTGAGTGGCCTTGAGCCCTCATTGCCTTCCCTTCAGCTAGGTGGCCTGTGGGAGAGGTCACTTTGTAAGTCCACCTAGAAAACCCATTCCTGAGGGGTCTTGGTATAGGTTTCCTCAAGCTCCTCTGGGGACTTCTAGTGCTCCGAGGGCTGCTGACAGCTTCCTGGTGCCAAGGCTAGGGGATGCCAGCAAGTATCCACAGGGGTCGCCAGAGCCTTGAGTCCTGGAACCAGGAACTGGACAGATGTGAATAGCAGCAGAAGCAGGGACCATTTATTAGAAAATGATACACTTCCAAGGACAGAAGCTGTCTGGGACAGGGAGGAAGTTTACAAGCCTAGCCCAGAGCCCACTGTGAGGCTTTCATGTCTCATTCACAGGCTTTGGGGGATCATTTGGGATTTCTCACACCTGCTCTGTAACCTTGAGTTCTCCACCTAGTTTCCTGGATCTTAGGGGGCTCAAATCTCTACAGATGAGGGGCAGAGTTTTGCTATTATGAATGACCCATGGGTCACCTACAGATACTGGTGCCTCTGTGAGCTTACTTGTGTCTCCACAGTTCAGGACACACACACACACACACACACACACACACACACACACACACACACACACACACACCAGTTGTCTGTGTTCTGCAGTCTTTCATTCAGGGCTCCCACAGGTTTTACTTTCTGCCTGACTCTCCTGCTTCAGGGACAAGCTTGGGTCCCCCTCAGTTTCTCTCCACATATCAAACCAGGCTCTGATGTGTGGGGATAGTCCCCCGAATGTCAAACCTACAAAAGACCCAGATCAACACTCCTGGCCCATCACCAGCTCTGTCCCAGGAGGTCTCCATGCTGGGAATGCGCCTTCTCCCTCTCCCTTCTAGTCTGTTCCTTCACGGAGCCAAGTGAAAAGCTGGCAAATAATTCAGACTTTGATTTCCCGTGCAAACCCACTGTGAAATATTTATGAAGCATGACTTGAATAATTAATAGTTTCTCACAAGTCTAAAACATGTTTCCATAACACCCTCTCCCACCCGGAGCAGACCCCTTCCAGCCAGTCCCTGCATCAGCACCACAGCAATGAGGCTAATAGCAAGCAGACATCCTTTCCAGCATTTGATGCTAGAGCTCCCTGTCACACAGGGGCACAGGACACCAGCTGACAGACCCATTGTTTTCTCTCTGGGGACAGCAGTGGGGCAAAGCCACCCTTTGGAAATAGCTGATTACTGTAGTTTACTGAATGAGAAAATTGTCATGGGTCCTGGAGATAACCATTTTGGGGCTCAGTTCCCAATTATGTGACCGGAGAAGTTAAATATCTTGCCACACCATGGTACCCAAAGTCCCATGTCCTTGGGTGTTCAAGCCACAAGGCAAGGATTTCAAACCTAGCTGAAGAACATTAGAGCCAAGGTCAGCGAGTATCTCCAGGTGAATGCCACCAGTGTCCCCAGTCTGGGATCTGGGTACGTGGCAGTTGGTTGGGTTTGCTGGTCCCCAAAGGAGGCTTCCGGTAGGAGAGTAACCATGGCTCTGTGAACTCAGTGGATCAGTTTCAGTACAGAGTTCTTTTAGTGTGCTGTAGCTGGGGAAAGGAAAGAGAAGTCTTCATTTAAATGCAGATACAGGCTTCTCACCTGGGACCGGGGAAAGTTTTTCCATTAAAATGCTAATGAAAGAACAAACTGCAACTCCAAATCCCTAGCAATCTAAGGCTCTGCTCCCCGCCCCCGCCGCAACCCACTCCCCACCTCCAGTCAGGGCAGGGGCTTGACAAGCCTCAGGAAGCTTCCCTGGGCGCAGTTCTCACAAATCCCATGCTCTGGTCCTGGAGGGGGCTCTGAAGAGACCTTTGGGCATGGCAGGTCCCTTTTTCAGGAACCAGGAGGCTGTTCATTGGTGAAGTGACTGGAGATCAGAGCTCTGGAGTCAGGTCTCAGCTGCAGTACTTTTTAGCTATGTGACCTTGGAGAACTTAGTGAACCTCTCTGAACCTCATCTATGAAATAGATAATGATAGTCATTTTTTTTAAAAAAAATCATTGACTGGGTAATTATAGATACACATGTGTCTCTCCCACTATAGATAAAACCTGTCACTAAAAACAAAAAAATCAGTACACAGAAGCTATCGTGACTACTATTACTCTTGTACAGATGAAAGCTCTTGTCACACAAGAATATAAAATGCCTTGCAGAGGCCTCATGAGTGGATTCTAGATAGCAGCTCCTCAGAGGTCCATGAGGTACTGCCTAAAGCATTTCCCAGCCTCCACCTATCCCAGCATACCTCAGTCCTCTTCTTCTCTACACAGACTCTGACCCTCGCAGATCTGAAGCCTAACCGAGGACCCATGTCTGGGGGTACGCAGGTTACCATCACAGGCACCAACTTGAATGCAGGCAGCAACGTGGTGGTGATGTTTGGGAGCCAGCCCTGCCTCTTCCACAGGTAACCCAAGGGCCCAGGAGAGGGGCCAGACAGGTAAAACCCCCTGGGAGGGAAATGTGCGATCCCACAGAGGTGGATAGGAACTGGCCCTCACCGGAGCTGACTTTTGTGAGTCCCTCTAAAAGTTGGCACTCTTCCTCCCTTTGTTGGAGGACAGTAGCTACCATCTCTTTATTCCCTGGGAGGCGAGGGAGTGTCATGCTCCTGTCTACAATTCAGCCTGGCACCATAGTGCCCTTTGCAGAGAATGAGGTACCACTGAGCATCCAGCTAAGAACCAGAAGCCTCTTCAGGTTCACAAACACTCCTGCTGAGATCTTCCTGGGACCCTCTTGTCTGTTGTGAGCAGGTTATCCCAGAAGACTGAGCCATAAAAGAGCAAGAGGTCTTCTGCCCAGCTGGGCTCTTCAGCCCAAAGGAATAGACACTTTACCTAGCCAGAAATCTAGCGTAGAAGCCACAGGGAGCCTATCCAAAGAATGTGTTGGGAAATGGAACCAATCTGAACCAAAGTCCCCAGAGATAGGTGTTTCTATAAGAACTATGGCAGATTCAAAGTCAGACCAGCCTATACCTTGCACTACTGCTAGCCAAATATATATATATATATATATATATATATATATATATATATATATATATATAAATTACTTGGATTCTTTTGAGAGTGGTGAGGATGACTTTACTCAAAGCAACCACAGAAGCGCTGAGTCTCATAAAGCAGAGGGCAAGGAAGAAGCACAGTTGCAGAGTTAAAAGCTATAAGCCACCGGGTCTCAGGACTCAAAGTCATGGGGAGCAGGTAGGAAGGGGCCGATGCCTGCCAAACCCACTTTGCAGGATTCTCACTGCAGGAGACAGGGAGGAAGGAGCAACATCAGACTTACGTCACTAGATTTTGTGGAAATTGAGGCAAAGGTTAAGGGTAAGGTTAGCCCAAAGAGCAGACCTCTTTGAAAAGCAGGCTCAGAGGAGGTCCTTGTCCCTGGCTTGTGCACTTTCTGTGGCAGTGCTCGCCCTTACTTCTGAGAAACAGGATGCACCAAGAAAAGGGGTTGACCTGGGACCACTGCTAGGCTTAGTACCTAGGAGTCCATGCTCTACCCTCCCTTGCAGGCGCTCTCCATCCTACATTATCTGTAACACTACATCCTCAGAGGAGGTGTTGGACATGAAGGTGACTGTGCAGGTAGACAGGGCCAAGATCCGCCAGGACCTGGTCTTTCAGTACGTGGAGGACCCCACCATCGTGCGGATTGAGCCAGAATGGAGCATTGTCAGGTAAGAGGACCCATTCCCCACAGCCTTCTCCCTGCATCTGTACCTCAGTTTCTCTTTCTCAGACATCAAAACCTCAAGGGAAACCAGGCTTGGTGAAAAGAGCCTATCACCCCAGTGACTTGGGAGACTGAGTGAGGCCTCTCTCTTGCCAGTCCTCTCCCCATCAGCCCTGTTGCCTGCTTCCCTTTGTTCTTCTCATATAACAGACTCATTCAGAGAGAGTCTGGTACTTATTTCTCATTGCTTCCCCATTGCACAACAGAAATGCACTAAGCAAAATGACACAGGATGTGGAAGAGGGCATGCGATGCTGCTATATAGGAAGTCCCCCAGACAGGGAGTTGGGCACTTCAGTAGTCTACTGGGGCAAGCCATGGGTCTTCTTGGATCTCATTCTTTAGGAGGATTCTCCTAGAGAGATTCCAGGATTGCTAGAGTATAAGAGTTTAGCACCTCCCATCAGAGATTGTCCTGTAGGCATTTAACTGTGGCCACTTTTCCAAGCCAGGAGGACATTATAAGGATGAGAAGGCTCCATGGTGGCTGTCCTTTTTATGAGAGCCCCATGAGATCATTGGAAAGCTGCTGTTCTGGGGTGCATGGGGGACACAGTGAAGACTTGGGGTGGGAAAGAACAGACACAGTCCATTCTGTTTACCCAACAGATGACCTTAGCTGTACCTTAATCCAGATCTGCTCCCTGCTTAGTGCCCTCCACAGTCAACTCCAGTGAGGAGGGGTCTGGGACTAGAAAAATTAGTGAAGACAGAATAAAGAAGTGCTCTGCTCTAGCTAAGGCTGGAGCAATCCTATACCAGGGGCAAAACTTAGACCAGGGACCCAAGGACAAGATCTGACTGGATGCCTGAATTTTTGTAAATAAAATTTTATTGGCACACAGCTCAGCTCACTGGTTGTATTGTCTACAGTTGCTTGCTCATGACTGCACAGAGTTGAGTAATTGTGACAGAGACCATATGGCCTGTGGAGCCTGAAATATTTGCTGCCTGGCCCATCACAGAAATAGTTGGCCACCCTCTGCTTGAAGGCCAGAAAGAACCAGCCTGGCTGGTGAGATGAGAAAGGCCATTGGCTGTCCTTAGCTAAAGTCTGAAGGGGAAACAGTCTGTGAGAGCCATGCCAGGCCTTGGCCTCAGAGCCTGGTGATTCAGGAAGGTGACACAGCCCTTTGTGTCGCACTGAAGACACTAGGCAGTGATGCTCCTGGGACATTCACAGCCTTGTTATATTCCATTTCCCTTCATATTGTCACAAAAATAAAGGCGTCATCTTCCTGGCACTCAGCAGTGTCCCAAGTCACACTCATGCCACAAGGGAGGTTGGACATACATTCTGAACTGCCAGCATTTTTGTTTAGATTAAAGAAATCTGAGGATGAACGGGACTCTGCACAGTGTGTAGATGTGAGCATCCTATAAGTGCCTGGGTTCTTTGGGGACAATGATGAGGTTATTTGAAACAATGTAGAATTAGTGGTTGGGAAGGCTGAGGGACTTGGATGCTAGATACCAGAAACTCATCTGTAGAAAGAATCCTGCAGGCACAGCTGGAGGTATAGGTGTATATGTGAGCATAAGTATGCATGTGAGCACATGAGTGCATGCAAGACACACGCATGTCTTGCGGAGGAGTCATGAGAAGTTTAAAAATGGGAAAGTAGACAGATGGATAGAAACCCATGCGAGTACAACTGACAAAGAATCTTAGCTGTTACAGTTAGAAGTGATTTACCTACTATGCCCTGCTTTCGACAGCAGGATGTTTGTCAGTGACACTCTGTTGACTAGCAATCAGGCCATTGTTCACTCTAGTGCAAGAAGGACACAGCCAAACTCAGGGATGCCCATCCTCCCCACCAGTTTCTTCCTGGCTACAGAGCATAACATCCTTTGAAGGTCACAATGAACTAAATCACCTCAGTCCTCCTCATCTGTGTCCTGTGTGACTTCAGGGCTCAGGAGACTCTAGTCTCAGAGCATGTCACACCTGTACTCTTAGAAAAGGTGTCTGGTCCTAGGCCGTGGTTGTCACAGGTCTCAGCTGGACTGAAGCTACTAAGGAGGAAATCTGTAACATGGTTGCCATGGAAAACATTGTGCTTGGTGCTTGGACACTGGAGGGTCTGCTGGGGACCATTTAGAACAAGACCCAGAGCAGTGAGGGTTAGGGGAGGAGGCTCTAGGGCTAAAACAGCCAGCTCAAGTTTGGGAGCCTCAGAGAGCTAAGGGCCCATGCTGTCACCGGGGCCTTCATCAGATGTATATGTTACAAACAGCTCAGCAAGGGACAATGTGGGCATCTGGTCACCACTGTCCTCCCTCTGGCCTTCTGAGGTACTTATCCTTGTTATTACAGTCAGCTTCTCATCCTTGTCTCCAAGGACACAATTGTGCTTCCTATTCCGTATCGCCATGACTCTTCCTGATGACCACTGTTGTCACGGCCACTCTATAACTTTTGCCTCTGGTTCACATACTCCTTTCTTTCTCTTTGGGCAGTGGGAACACACCTATTGCTGTCTGGGGAACTCATCTGGACCTCATACAGAACCCACAGATCCGTGCCAAACATGGAGGGAAAGAGCACATCAACGTGAGTCCCTTGGCAGGTCCTTGCCTGCATACATGACTCATGTCATGGGATACCTCTGTGACCTGGGCTGGCGGGATAGGGGAGTTTGGCATTTACAGCTTTGGGGGTTATAGGTCTGAAAGACCATTAATTTTCACAGATCACAGAGTTCCATTCTCACCCCCACTGTTCTTAACACAGATTAACTAGTCATTACCACATTCACATTAGCAAAGCCATAGCTAGGAGACAGACACCGGGTGCAGTCTGTAAGCAGCCAAAAGTATGGTCCTGGCTGCCTCCTTCATAATGTTCCTATATCAACCTTATGTAATATAACTGCACACCAGGAGTCCTGGTGTGGAGATGCTGCTCACTGTTCCCTCCTCTGACTCCTGCAGATCTGTGAGGTCCTAAATGCTACCGAGATGACTTGCCAGGCTCCAGCCCTTGCCCTGGGTCCCGACCACCAGTCAGATCTCACTGAGAGGCCTGAAGAATTTGGATTCATCCTGGACAATGTCCAGTCCCTGCTAATTCTCAACAAGACCAACTTCACTTACTATCCTAACCCTGTGTTTGAGGCTTTCAGTCCCTCGGGAATCCTGGAGCTCAAGCCTGGCACCCCCATTATCCTAAAGGTATTCCACATAAGCTTCTCATGGCATTTCAGTTATCGATTATTGATTTCTTACTGGGAGGATGAGAGGATACTAGTATATGTAATGTATTAACTTGTTTTCTGTTATTGTCACAAAATACTTGATGCTGGATACTTATAAAAGAAAAAAGTTAACTTGCCTCATTGTTCTGGAAAACGAAAGACCAAATAATCATCCTGGTTCTCACGGGGACCTTCTAGCAGATGCACATGTGACAAGGGAACCAGAGGGGAAGTCATTAAGCCAGCCCCACATCTTAAAGTTCCTATTATCGCTTACCTAACAGTACTAGAGACCAAACTCATAGCACATCACATCTAACACATACCAATTCTTTGAACTTCTTGCTAATGGCGGTCTCTTCCCTGGTCCATCCATAAGACAAGATGTTAGGCAGCAGGCCATGGCAGACACCAGCATTTGTGGTTCTGACTCAAGGTTGGGGATGGTGACTTTTTTGTTGTCCAGGGTAAGAACCTGATCCCACCTGTGGCTGGAGGCAATGTGAAGCTGAACTACACCGTGCTGGTTGGGGAGAAACCGTGCACCGTGACAGTGTCGGATGTGCAGCTGCTCTGCGAGTCTCCCAACCTCATCGGCAGGCACAAAGTGATGGTGAGGATGCTGGGACCCCCTTGTGTGTGGAGCAGGCATGAGGGGTGCTGGGGGAGAGTAGTTTACTGTATCTAGGCTACCAGAGACTTCTGAGAGCACTTCCTGCCCAATTCAAGCTTTCCCACAGCCCATCCCAGACTTGTTTCTGCCCCACAAGCCATCTTCTTTTGTATTATCACTCCCTCTGTCCTGGCTTGGCCAACAAGAGGAAAACATTAAATGGAGTGATAAGCTGTGTTGAGAGAGAGAGAGAGAGAGAGAGAGAGAGAGAGAGAGAGAGAGAGAGAGAAAGAGAGATATTTTAAGAAGAGGGTCATCTCTGGTGTAGGGTAATCCATGATATCATTTCTGTACCTTAGTTATGAACTCAGATGGCAGGATGATTCTCAGGGCAGTCAGTTGGAACTTTATCACTGTGCTCACAGTGTAGTTGCAAGCTGTTTCCTTATGGTGACAACAGTGTCCTACTGATTCAGAGGATGGGCACATATTCTAGTTGAGGGGCAGTGACATCCACTGTACATGCTTTCTCTGAGGAGGGTTCCTCACTGGCAATCATACTCTCCCTCAGTCTGCTCTGCTACCCTCCCTGTCTTCTCTGTGTCCACAGGCACGGGTTGGGGGAATGGAGTATTCCCCTGGGATGGTGTACATTGCCCCAGATAGCCCGCTCAGCCTGCCCGCCATCGTCAGCATCGCTGTGGCTGGTGGCCTCCTCATCATCTTCATCGTGGCTGTGCTCATCGCCTACAAACGCAAGTCCCGAGAAAGTGACCTCACGCTGAAGAGGCTGCAGATGCAGATGGACAACCTTGAGTCCCGTGTGGCTCTGGAGTGCAAGGAAGGTACTAAGCGTCCAGGCACTGGTTCCTGGGGCTGGAGTCTGTGTGTGTGTGTGTGTGTGTGTGTGTGTGTGTGTGTGTGTGTGTGTGCGTGCGCACATGCGCGCACACATGTGTATCTATCATAGGAGAGCATGCAGGCTGGGCAGCAGTGGGTAGTATTAGAGGTTATATATGCATGCAAGTACATGTAAGTCACTGTATGTATGCAGGTATACACATGTGCCTCTACTGTACCAACCAGCCTGGGCAGCATTTGGCGGTGCTGAAGGTCATGTGTGTGTATACTTACATTTGTGTATGTAAGTTCATTAGCCAACAGGTGGAGCTGCAGTGGAGTTATGTGTATAAATGTACACATTTGTATTAGTGTCTTTAATTTACAAGCCAGCAGGTTAAGCCAAAGTAGCCAGTGCTTAAAGTTGCTTGTATTCATGCATGCACTTGTATGAGTATGAGGGGGTAGGTGTATATGTGTGTGTGCCCCCTGTTCACAGCCCAGCAAGCTGAGCTACAGTGGGTGGCCCCACATGTTGGGCATTCTAACTACAGAACCTTTATGCCAGTCTCTAAGCTTAGCCAGGGTCCCTGTCTAGCCATCCACCATCGGTTTTCTCTTTACTCCTTCCAGATATGTTACTGGGATCATTTATACACCAACAACAGTGTCCAGATTCAAAACTCTGGCTTAGGGGAAAGGGGAGACCACAGTCTCCTCTAGGGAAGCCCTGGGGCGGGGGGCTGTTCATCAGCAGGCAGGGAATTCTGTAGGGTTGGTCTGTGATTTCAAAGGAAGTGCGTTTCACAGCTTGTACTTGAAAAATGTACACAAGCTACCATGAAGGGGGATCAGCAGTGTCAAACCCAAGTAGGCAGCTTAAGCAAGCAGACTTCCATAACCCCAGGACATCCTTCTGTAAGCCACCTGGGAGGAAGGAGCTGAGCTATTTCTCTGTGGGTAATATGTACCCAGTGTTAATCCAGCCCTTTCCCTGGGCTCAGGATCATGCAGATTCCCACTGGGGAAGCTTTGCCTCTTCTGATGGGGACTAGGTTCCATCCCATCTCTGCATCCTTCAGCTGTCATCCTGGCATCTGCCTTGTGGGACTGTTAATTACTGCCTTTTATTATATTTACACTGCTTAATTTTTTTCTCTGCAATGTACTCTTCCCTCTAATTAGGTGTAGTGATTAGAATCTCTTTTATGTGAGGCAGGCGTGAGGCTTTGAATGTTGGAGGTGCATGGTAACTTAAAGGAAACTGCAGACACATCAATCCCAACTCCTTCCCTCTCCTTCTGGCCAGTGAAGCAACCCAGTAAGGAGGAAGCAACGGAAGGGAGGGGGTGCCAGGCTCCCAGGGGAAGCAAGGCTCAGCAGGCAGAAACCCATGCAGTCCCACAGGAGACCCTGGCTTCTGACTGGGGACAGTTAAGCTGCTGGGGTGGAAGGAGGCATCTTACAGTGATGGACATGCAGGGTTGGTGACAAAGGTACTTTCCAGGATGCCAATGCAGCTACTGCATATTTATGAGGCATGGGCCCAGGACAAGGTTTGTGTAGAGAGTTCACTGTAGCCAGGAAACTACCCACACCCATACCGAGAAAACATCAGTCAAGACCTGAGCTTTGAGTATATTGGCACACAAGTGTACAAACACACATTTCCACACTGCAACCTCACTGACACGCTTGCACAGGCTCATACAGGCACACACTCACATGTGTGCACCCCACTCTTGCTCATGTATACCTCTCCACCAACTCATACAGACAGATATGTGTTCTTCATTTCAGACATGCACAAGCGTGTTGGTCCGTTTGTATTACTGTGTTCGAATAACCCACCAGAACTAAATAAAAGGAGTACAGGTTTCTCTTCTCATGGTTCCAAAAAGTTCATCCATGATGGAGTAGGGGAGTATGGTGGAATGCTCAACTGATGGCTGTCAGAAAGCAAAGAAGAGACGAAGCAGAAAAGGGCTAGGGCAAGACAGAATCCCAAGGACAACCCCTAACCCCAGTGATCTACCTTCCAAACATCAATTCCTTCCCAACAGCAATATCATATTATAAATGCATCAAAGGATGAGTCAATCCATTGATAACTACTATCTAGTTGTTTCCAAAAAAGCCCTTACAGACATACTCAGAGCCATGCTTTACTAACCACTTAGGCACTTCTCAATCCACTCAAGTTAGCAATTAAGATCAACCATCAATACATGTTTGTAAAGCTTTGGTGACAGTGCGTACCAAAGAGGCCCCCTGGCTCCCTTTACATACACACAGTTGCTCACATGCATTGGAGTGTGTTTAGAAGCAGTAGGACACCTGTCTCAGATGTTCTAACGGGATATCATAACAAGAACTCCAGCATCCACCTAGCAGAACAGCGGGGCTGTAAGTCTACTCAGCTCCCCATGCTTTCCAGCCAGCCTTGGGGCTCTCCAGTCATGAAGACCCATGAAAACCAACAGACCTCATGTTAGCTCTACCATAGTCACCAGGAAGGACATGGCAGGACCTTGTGTGCAATTCAGGGTACTTGTGTCATGTTGACGTGTCACTGTACCCCACTGGGTACTGGGCTTACTCTTTGGTATGCCTAGAGTTGCTTTGGGCCTATGAATCCCTTTTGAAGCACTAACTTGTATCTTACTCTTAGGTTTAAAAAAAAATAAAAATTGAAAACAAATATTGGTTAGGCAGCAGCCATGGCTTGTTCTTTGGCAGTGTGTACCAATACTCCTGTTAATGCGTGCATGTATGTACATGCATGTATGCATGCAGAGGTATGTGTGGGCATGCACCAAGAAGAATGCCACAGTTTAGCAAGATTGACAGTTCCACCTCTGAGGTGACAAAGGATGGTCCCAGGGGCATTGTGCCCAGAGTGGAGTGTGGCAGTTTTGGCTCTAGGCTGTACTGCATACCAGATTTTCCTAGGGGCCAGCTGGGGCCTTGTAGCTCTATTCATCTGGAGGCCTGAGCTGCCCTTACAGATAGCATCTGCATGCAATGAGAATCTACCACCAGATAATACAGCATTCAGGCAAGAAAGGCAAAAGTACCCCTTCATATCTGTGCAGAAAAAATAGGTTATGATGACAGTCACTCTGCCCAAGCTTTGTTTGATTTCTGAGAACTACATGATCCAGAATTGGATGCTCAAACCCTTTTTTATTGGAAGAAATTGTTCTTGACTTTGATAAGGAAACCCAGTTCAAAGTTCTGCACTAGGCATAGGCTCATCTCTGCTTGTCCCCTCTGTCCTACCCTTCTATACTTCCCTTCCCAACACATTTTACAAACCAGAGCCCTTCTTCTTCTGATTCCAATATTATCACAGGTCTGAGGGCAGCCTTGCCACCCCTCTGCTGTTTGAAAGACATCAGGCCTCAGACCAGATTTTTCCCACATTAATACCATCTAGGTCCATCATTCATGCATGCACAGGTCCACAGACCACACCCCCAGGGGGCCTGGGTGAGGGCTCTGAACATTCTCAGAGGGGTTATCCTTAGGCTGGCCCCATCCAGCATCTCACAGGATTCTCAACTATTATTCTTTAGGTGCTGTCCATTTTTCACTGGCCTGGATCTTTCCAAGTGGTGTAGGTCAGATGGCTGGTGTTTCCATGGCCTCAATGCTAGGATCACAAGTGTGTACCACCATGCCCAGGGAATGCATATATACATCATATATACATACACACTCACACACTCACACACACATACATGCAAACATATCTATACATACATATACATGCGTATGTGTGTGTGTGTGTGTGTGTGCGCGTGCGTGCGTGCGTGCGTGCGTGCGTGCGTGTGTGTGTGTGTGTGTGTGTGTGTGTGTGTGTGTGTGAGCTCAGGTCCTCATGCTTGCAAATCAAGCATTTACTAACTGAGCTGTAATCCCAGGCTCCTCACAGGCTTCTCTTTGTGCCAGCTTTTGCAGAACTGCAGACAGATATCCATGAGCTTACCAGTGACCTGGATGGAGCTGGGATTCCCTTTCTGGACTACAGGACCTATACCATGCGGGTGCTGTTCCCAGGGATTGAAGACCATCCTGTGCTACGGGACCTTGAGGTAAGAATCAGCCCCGACTCCCATATGCTTGTATTATAGTAGGGCAGTATGCTACAGTGTGATCAGCATACCCAGCATCCTGATTCAGAAGTGAAAAAACAGAGGCCATGAAGACAGCACATCTTGCCTGCGGTCCCCCAGCTTATAAACACCAATGTAACTATAGAGTCAAACCATGGAACCTCAGAGTACACATTTTAGTAGCACTTCAGGGCCTTGGGGGAACCATTATAGATTGGATGAGTAGAAAGGACCCCCTTCCAAGAAAACTATACATGTATGTCTTGGTTAGTTTTCTATTGAGTGATAGGACACCATGACCAAGGCAACTTATAGAGGAAAGAGTTTATTTGGTCTTATAGATTCAGAGAGTGAGTCCCTGAGCAACACAATGAGGAGCATGGCAGCAGGCAGGCAAGCATGCTGATAAAGCATTAGTTGAGAGTTCACATCTTTAAGCAATAACTAGAAAACAGAGAGTTCTACCTGGGAATGGCACAGGCTTTTGAAACCTCTAAGCCCACCTACGATGTCACACCTCCTCCAACAAGGTCATATATCTTAATTCTTTCTGAGCATTGCCACTAACTGGGGACCAAGCATTTAAATACATGAGCCTATGGGAGCCCTTCTCATTAAAACTAACCCAATGTAGACACAACCAAAGAGGCCAGATAAACGTGGGCAGTTCACAGATTTAGATTTAGTAAGGCACAGTAGAAAGGGTTTTGCTAACAAATTGGGGTTCAGTAAATGTATAAGGGATTTTACCACTTGATGCTTCCTGGGGAAAGACAAGTGATGCATGAGGAAGGGAAGTGGAAATGGGACTGATGAAACCCCACTGTCGTATTGCCATCAGGGACCCCTTCTTCTGAAAACATTATCCCACTTACTGTCTAGCACACTATCTCACTTATACAGATATTCAAATTGCACTGAAAGGGCTTTGGAATGACTTATCAAGATAAATACCAGAGAGAAGTAAAAGATGATAAATGAGGAAAACAAGACAAAAGAAGAATCCTGAGGGCTGATTGTCAGACATTGACAGCCATTAAAATCCCTACTTAGCTTTAAGTACTTTTCACGCATTCAGCATACATCTGTCTTCCCTAGAGCTCTCTGAGTAGGTGAGCCCATTTTACAGGTGAGCAAAGTAAGAGGGCAGAGGATCCCAGGGAGTGTCTAGGCACATGGCTGATGACCACAGAGCCAGAAGTAGAGCCAAGGCTTCATGTTTCCCTCTGGCCTCAAGCCTGTGCCCCTGAACTTGGATGTCCTTCAGTTCTGCTTATGTGTTGGGAGGAAACAGAAGGTACAGATGAAGCACCAGTGGAAAATAAGATGCAGCTCAGGGGTAGGTACATTTTCCACACAAGGAAAACAGACCCTCTGCTCAGGTTGTAGATAATGATGTCGGAGGAAGTGTCCACGTGGGGGGTCTCTCTGGATGCAGAGACTGTGTATGGCCGCACACACTGTTCATTCACAGCCATGCGTATAGCATCCATGTTTCTCCACACTTGCTTCTTGGATGATGCAGACGTGTGTGTGTGTGTGTGTGTGTGTGTGTGTGTGTGTGTGTAATCATGTATATGTTTATACATGCATCATATATTTATGCACAAAGGCACTAGGCATCTCAGGACGCTATCCATCACCTTCTTTGGACTCTTCATCTTCCCCCTTCTGCCTTCTACTCTTCTCTGTATTTCATCTTTTCTCATCCTCAGTTTAGTTTGTACCCAGACACCAGACTACTCAGGACATAAAAGAGCATGTAAGTTCCTAGTTCAGAGAAGTCGGTGTGGTAAGCAGATAGGCCACTGTCTATAGGCATGGATGTGTTACTCGTGTATAGACTGTGCGGTTCACTTTATGGTCTGACATCCTACCAGCAGGGGCCCCTGGCATAGAGTATCAGTGTACGAAACACGAATAAAGGACTGTTTGTCTGTCTGCCTGCCTGCCTGCCTTCCTTTCTGTACTAGAGAGGAAACAGTAGTACTAGCAAGGGGAATGATGTCCTGTCTGGAGGCATCAGAGGGAATAATCTAAGAATTCAATCAGGATAGGTACATAGAGTTATTTTCCTAGGTACTACATGTCTTAGTAATTATATTTCCTAGTTGGTATATTTCCTTGTTATTATATCCCAGGGTATATAGAGTTATTTTGCTAATTTAGAATCCCAAATCTCCATGAAGATATAATTTTAAATAGGGTTTTCTAAGCCAATGTCAAAATTGGGCCCAGAAATCAACTTTACTGTTCCTATATTAGCCTGCATCTGTGGATCTTATGTAGTCTTATGTGGACTATTATTTTGTTGGTCTCCAACCAATTCTTGCTATGGAAAGTTTCTCCTTGCTGTTCTGAGTGTGAAGGAGCGCCTCCATTGTTAAGAAGGAGTGTTCCTAAACTTTTAGCTGCATGGGATGCAGGCTCATAGTGGGAAGTATGAAGCAAGAGGGTCTCCTTGCTTTGGTTCATTGCTAGTCCACATGGGGTAAGTGGAGGCATTTGAGGAATAGACATTCCTGGCCCTAATCACATACCAGTGCTTTAAAAACTCAGAGAACGTCAGTCACACACTCCTGGTTTTAACCCACCACCGGCTCCTAAATTCTAACCTATTGGGTTACAATTAAATTTTATTATTCAGTTTTATATGCTCAGAATTCAACTAAAGTGGGGAACCATCTGGATAATAAAGAGTATTTGGTTTCAGAGTGACTTTGGCTGGGGTTGGGAGAGGGTGGCAGAGTGTGAAAGGATGGGTCTGGATACACTTTTCCAAGATACTTTACCTCCATCTCTACTCTCTATCAAATAGAGAGAAAGTGTCTACTTCCAGCACCAGGACAGAGAGTGATGTGTGTTAGATATCTAGAAACTCCTGGTGAAATGAGACAGACAGACAAACAAACAAACAAACAAACAAAAAAGCAAAAACAAAACCCTTGCAGTCCTGCGGTCCAGGGATGTGCAGAGGCAGGTAATAAAACCACTGCTGAATCTGTGCACATAGCATATGCTAAGTATTTCATGTACATTATCTTATTTAATGTTCATAGAACATTATGAGGTAGACCCTCATACTCTCCTTTTATAGATAAAGCAGTGGATTCTGGAGGGATTGGAGTTTTCTTCCACACCCAGTTACCATGGTCTCTGATTCCAGAGCCCAGGTTGCTGACCATGGTACCTTTCCTGCAAGAGGCTAGCCAAAAATGTCTTACTCTGGGCCCCAGGTACTTGTTGGCCATAGGCATATGAAGTTTTTAAGGTGCAGAAACAGCTGACACAGTAGATTCATAGTGGGTCTTCGTGGCACGGGGTGACATATAGCTGGTACGCTGTCCTCTCTCTATGCTGCACCTCCAAGCCTGCCGATGGCCACCCTTCCCTTTGACAGACAGTCTGGGAAGCTAAGAGACTGTGCAAGGAGAAGCCTCAGTTGGCTTCAGACAGCTCCTGAGTCCAGGAGTAGGGTAGACACAGTGATAGGTGGTTGGGGGGGGCGTTGAAAAATGCAGCACTACCCTTTAGCAGTAGGGTGGCCTGGGGACACATGTGGTCATTTCTCTGAGGACCTGAAAGTGAGATCATTAGAAGACTCCATAGGAAGCTGGCATATAATGTGCACTGCACACAGCACCCAGGAAACAGCATTAGTTCAAGTAGAAGAGGAATCGTTCTGAGAAGAGGTGGAAGGGGCGGAAGTAGAGCATCCCCATGTGTTTAAGGGGGTGGTCACAGGCTTGGAAAGGAAGTCAGGAGGAAACAGGCAGGTGGTAGATTAACACCAGAGCTGTGGCAGAGTGAGGCCACTATGTATCCCTTGATAGTGCTACATCAGCTCGCCAGGGATTGGGGAACCAAAGGAGTCAGGTGTAAGGTAAGCCAAGGCTGGGCCCTCTTGGGACAATGAGGAACTCAGGGACTGGAGCTATCTATGATGAGGGTCAAGTGAGGGCCAGGTTGTCTGACTGGTACATAATGTATCCTCTATGCTCTGTCATTCTTCTGTCTCTGTCTGAGAATTGTCCTCCCTAAAACAAATACTGCAGCCAGAGGAATGACGAAGGACTTGCTTTGGGTGCAGACAGGCTTGCTCTCAGATTCCAGAATCTCCAGCCACCAGGAAAGCTTGCACAAGACCTCTGCTGTGCAGAGTATACGGAGGCCCAGTGTGCCCTCTGAAGAGGAGCCAAGGACTTAGGACTGGCTTCTAGCTGACAACAGCTTGTTGCCCATGCCTCTGCCTGAATCCAGAACACAGGTGTTTCTGAGTCATGTGAAGAATGTCTATTTCTGCTATCGTCTGTGACCTGGGGCCAACAGGCCTTCTCTGTCTGCCTTTCTCAGTCCTTGCCAGTGGAAACATGGGGGGGCAGCAGTATAAAATAGCTGCTCTTTGTGACTCAGTCATGCATGGTGCTCAGTTCAACAGGCCTCTCATGAGTTGTCTGAGCCCATGTGGTGGCTCCTGGGTAGGGTATGTACTGACTGTCTGGGTCCATGGTCTAGCTTGGAGGATCCTGAAGAAACTCCTGTCCTTGTGTGGTCCTAGAGGTCCTAACAGATCCTGCACCCTAGTGTTTTGTGTGGATAAAATGAGCCAATATATCCAAAACAGTCCACACAGGACTTGGCAAAGAGGAAGGAAGGTCCATATACATATTAGCTTTTCCAGCAACTGGACTTTTCTGGTGAAGAAATTGACAACTAGTGAGTGACCACCATTGAATCCAACCCAGGTTTGACCAACAAAAGCACGTTCTTCACTGTGACATACGTGGCAGTCCTTCTCAAAGACCTGGGGGGTTGGGACATAGCTTTTAGGCTCCTTCCTTGGCACCTCTGTTAGCTGTCTCTCCTCCCTCAGCAGACCCCCAGGACTGCACTCAAGGGGACAAGCACTTCTCAGCGTTCTGCGAAGTCTCCCTGTGAGGGCCAAGTCTGTGGCTGCATTCCCAAGAGCAGTTTTCTTAGAAGTTAACACACGCCCACACATCGCTGCTCAGCGCAATGACTGACAGGTCGCCAAGACAGCCCACTTGCCCCACCCATCAAGCCACTGTTCTGATTAAATGACAGAGCCGTACCAGCTCTCTAGGTGTCCTGTGTCCCCTTCCCAATTGCCCAAGAAAACCACTTTCTGACTACCATTGAGTTATCTTCCCTGTCCCAATCAGTGTTTAAATGGTGCTATATGAAGAGTGAGCCCACTCTAGTGTCTGTCTTCTACATTCAGTGTGTTCCCAGCATTTACCACTTTGCTTTGGCTAGGAGTAGGTCATTCATCCTCAGGACCATGGAGCATCCTTCCATTCCATTGCTGCTGAGCACCAGCCTGAGGTCCCTCTGAGCAGAGCCCTCTCTGGGCATCTCTGTCCTCCATGTTCAGCTAAGTGGCTGCTATACACCTTTCAAGCTGATTGTACCCTCCCCCCCCAAAAAAAAAAACCTAACCTAAAGAGAGGAATGTTAAGCCCCTCCTCCCCTAGAACAGCATGGTGCTCCTTAGAGACCTTCTCTCCCTTTCCTAAAGTAGGTCAGTTGGGGTCCCTAAGAGATGAACTTGCATAAACTTACAGAGTGTGGAGGTGACAGAGTACAGGGGAAATCCAGTCATCTTGATTGTCTAACCATAGAACCTTGGGAGTCAGAGTAGAGAGGTGGATGCTAGGTTAGCTGGCCCTGGCTTGGTAATTCCTCAGGCAGGAAACATACCACAGCAGTTCTGGCCTCTCAAAACTCCAGAGAACTAGAAGGTAGTCTGAGACATGGGCCCTGAGTTATTATCTACATCAACATCAGGAAAGAGCTCAGCGTCTAGAGTCTAACACTGGTGGATTCAAATTCTATTTGTGAACTTTGGCTAAGTCTCCTTGTCTTAGTGACTGTATCTCAAAACTGCAGGTACTCACCTACTTTGTGGGTTGAGATGGAGGGGAAACAGATACTAGGCCCCATGCCTGACAACTGAGAAGGACTTGGTAGTGTTAGTCAGATCATGTGTGCCTGGAATAGAGGGGCCTATTCTGTGGGCAGTCAGTGGGACAGACAGAAGCTCATGTTAAGATCCTGAATTTCCCCACAGGTCCCAGGCTACCGGCAGGAGCGTGTGGAGAAAGGATTGAAGCTCTTTGCCCAGCTCATCAACAACAAGGTGTTCCTTCTCTCTTTCATCCGCACTCTGGAGTCTCAGCGCAGTTTTTCCATGCGTGACCGAGGTAATGTGGCCTCGCTCATCATGACGGTACTTCAGAGCAAGCTAGAGTACGCCACTGACGTGCTGAAGCAGCTACTGGCTGACCTCATTGATAAGAACCTGGAGAGCAAGAACCACCCCAAGCTGCTGCTCAGGAGGTGAGAAAGGCCTACGGTGGCCAGCTGGGGTCAGAGTATCCCCGGCCCCAGTCCAATCCTAAAATATGGCTTATGGAGCCCTTCATACACACCAGGCAGGCTGCAGAGGGATCAGCTGTGTTTCCTACGGGTGAGGCATTGACCTGTGGGAGGCCAGTCCTACCCATCACTTGTGTGCCCAACAGCCCAGCTAGCTCATCCCATACCAGCTTTTCATTATATCCCTACCCTTCTGAATTGTACCATTTTCTCCTGTAATTCTGTGTCAGAGATCAGTTAGGCCATGGCCTGATCTCACCTAGGCCTGGACTGGAAGTAGAACAAGACCTCAAACTATCCATAAACCAGCAACAAGAGCAGCATACAGACATATAGACAAGAAGCTACCTGGGCCTTTCCAAGACCTCATGGGAACCTACGTTTTAACAGAGAATTAAGTAATTTGACCATGTTTTCCAATTTGAGAAACAGGAGGTGAAAGTCTTAGGACAACTGACTCAGTGCAGCCCAGCAAACAGATCCTGACCCCTGTCATAGGTTCAGGATTTACTGCTGGACAAAGTCATATGCTGCTAGGTTTCCTCTTGTTTGTGACCAGTCTCCCGACACAAGCAAATCAAAACAGGAATAGCTCATTTTGGCTCGTGATGTGAGGAAATACTGGCCACAAGGGTGAGCAAGGTATTGTCCACTTTGTTTCCAGTGGCTTACCTCCTTCAGCCAGGTCCCACCTCTTAAAGTTTCCATGAATGTCCAAAACAGTATCACCACCAGTTGGGGACAGTGTTCAAACATGTGAACCTGTGGAAAATATCTCCTTTGAACCATAACACAGGTTCCAACCACGTGTTTTGAAAATCTGCAAGGTTAGACAAGTGTCAACCCTGTCTACCCTGGGACTTTGGCTTGGTTAGAATATGCAGGCACTCCATTCTCTGCTTGTATCCCCTTGAAGGATATGCATTTCTCTTCTTAGTCATTCATCCAATGTCCAGCTGTGGGGCACATCTGCAGTGAGAAAACACCATGAAAAACACCCACCTCCAGCTTTCTGCTCAGACCCCTCCGTCCTGCCTGACCTCTGCCCTAAGGTCTCTGTGTCAGACTTCAGGCCTCAGGAGTGCTCACCCTGACTAGGAGATAGACTTAGTTGCCCACCCCCTTGAACAGTTTACCCTGGGCTTTCTCTGGTGGGGAGGGGGCACTTGTGCGCCCAGCTGCAAAAGGCTGCAGTGCAGAGGAGAAGCCCACAGCTCTGCCAAGGACAAGGTAGATAATTTTGATTTTTGTTTTACTTTCGCTGTGTAGCCACCCACTGGCATAATTCTAGGTTTGCCGCTGCCTGATAGCACTCCCACTGACAACTTCCTGGCGTGGTCTTATGGTCTCGCTCTGGGGCTCTATCTTCTCTCCTTAGTTTCTGCTTGTGCTCCTCAGATGCTCCTGCACTGTCCCCCCTGCTTCCTTCTTTTCTTCTTGCCACTGACTGTCCCCCAACCTCCAACATTCCTCCTTCTTTCCCTTCTCTGGCTTCACTGCCTACCAGCAGCTGTCCAGACACCTGGAGATGTAAGTTACCAGTGTTTTCTAATAACTGTGTGTTTCAATCCACCAAACCTGACCGAATGGGCTAATTTGTCTCTGGAGCTGGCCATGTTCTCAACCCGAGTTTCAACCTAGGCTGTCCTGGCCACATGTAGCTACCGGGCACTTGCAATGTGGCCAGTGTGCAACCCAACTAAATAATGTCACCATGGTGTCTACTTTCCCAAAGAAAACAGTAAGAAGGCTTGGGTCGTGACATGTTAGACTCAAATAAGTAATAAGTATTCCCTGCCATTGCTGAAGCTTTCCTTAGAGGTATGCAGTGGCCTTTGAGATAGGACAGTGCTATGGCCCTCCTCTGTGTGGCTGCCAATGCTGTGGGTCTAGATAAGGTAGCAGGCTCCACATGGAATACCTGGTCTCTCTATGCTATGCCACTTTCCTTCCTATGTTCCACCTAATTGGTACCCCCTGTTTCCTGTTCTGTTTTTTCTTTCTTATCAATAGGGATGTACCTGTCAATGCATTCTCAATTTTTTTCTAAGGTTGTTTCATCCAATGGGAAAGCTTCTACCACATATAATGACTTAAATCTAAATTCGCTAAATAAAGTGAACAAACTTCAGCTCCTCAGACCCACCGGCCACATTTCAATTGTTCAGTAGCCACATGTGGCAAGTAGCAACTGGACAGCTTAGGTGAAGACCTTTGCCATCACTGTGAAGTGGTATAGGATGGTACAAGGAAGACCCCACATATAGCATATGCATGGCCAAATGCTGAGCTCCAAATTCCCAGACAGAGTTCTGTTCTCAGCCCCGGGGCCTGGCAGGCTGCAAGACTCTCCTGTGCGTTAGGTTACCAGACACTGAAATCAGTAAGATGCTGGCAGGTTCTCCCTCACTCTACCCAGTCCATGGCCTCTGATCAATTAATTACCTCTTGTCCTCTTTCTCCACCCCTTCTATGACTGATACCAGGACGGAATCAGTGGCCGAGAAGATGTTGACTAATTGGTTCACTTTCCTCCTCTACAAGTTCCTCAAGGTAGGATGGGATGAGGACCAATTTCCAGCCCTCCTTCCTCTCCTGGGTATAAGCTTTTACCCCCTAAGCCTGACCCTCTTTACTCTACAACTACTGTGTCCATTCTTATGGAGCCTGATGCATCCAATCCACAAGATTGGATGCAGTTCTTTATTGTCAGGGAATTGAAGAGAGCTCCCTGTCTGGTGCTAACTTCAGAAACAACACCCTCTGTGGCTAGTTCCTCCCATGTGAGAAGCAGATGTACCACTGAGATGGTTCCATGTGGTCCAAAAGCTAAATTCCCATTTTTAGTTGAGCACAAGTTACCTGTAAGTTCCTGTTGTCCTCTCCCCTCACAACATCCTCTTCTTCCTCCTAGTACCAGACTTATGGAAGCTGATTAAAGGTCCTAGGGCAGGCACATAAGGCATGATGGTGCGGATGAACAGAGGAAGTGCCTGGGAGGTGGAAGAGTAGAGCTGCTGGGCTTTCAGTGGACCAGCCTCTGCTGATGTGGTGGGGTAGGAGAAAGAGCAGAAAGGAGGGGAGGAGGGGAGAAAGGAAGGACAGGCTCTGGACAGGCAGCAAGAAGGAGCAGGACCACCTGGGTCTATAGAGCCGGGGCCCATGCGAATCTGGAGAGTACAGAAGAGGTAATGGGAGAAGGCTGCCAGGAAGCAGGACAGTGGGGTGTGCCCTGTATACCTTTGATCTGTGAGCTGTAATAGTGGGATTCTTCTCTCATGCAGGAGTGTGCTGGGGAGCCCCTCTTCTCCCTGTTCTGTGCCATCAAGCAGCAGATGGAGAAGGGCCCTATCGATGCCATCACTGGAGAGGCCCGCTACTCGCTAAGCGAGGACAAGCTCATCCGGCAGCAGATTGAATATAAGACCCTGGTGAGTATCATCAGTGTGCCCTTTAGCTATGGTAGGTCAGCTCTGTCCTGAGGAAGGAACCCTGAAAATGCCGAATAAACCACTTTTCCAACCCAGGAAGGTGCTCCTCTGTGTGTGCCCACCTCTATTTCCTGTGGCCCATGCGTCAGGTACCCCAGTGGCTCGGCTGTAGCTCAGTGACACTTCAGCTGGTGTATGGGTGTGGTTCAAGACAGGTGCTGAATTGAGCAGTCAGGGCCTGGTAGGGATGAGGGTAGAGGTCATGCTGGTAGAGACAGATGCTCACACAACATGTTCAGATCCTAAGGCCAAGTAAGGAAATGATCCCCTGAGAATAAAGCTATTTCCACTAGCTGGAAGTCCATTCTACTTTTCCCATTCGCATCTTTCTAAGGGACCCAGAATCCCAACAGATTGACTGCTGGAGAACCCAAAGGTACAGCCTCTTAGGCTTCTGGTCCCTCTCAGATTCTAACTTATATGACAAAGTCACAGACTACTATAAAAATGGCAAAGATGGAAGACACACTTCCAGAAATAGAGGCTTGAATGGATTTTTTAGTGAGATAGAAATACATTTAAATCTTTCTGGTTCCACCCTCGGCCATCCCTTTGCAACACAATGAGTTATGAGCACAATCATACTCTGTCCCCAAATTGCAGCAGCCTTTGTTCCTCAAGTCAAAAGATTATGCACAGCTAGTGTCAGGTGACAGACTTGCAGAGAATGTGAAGAATCCAGTGGGCCTGGGCTGACCACCCATTAAGGTGGAAACATCTGGAATGGGAGAGACATGGGAGATTATTTTGCTTAGAGATGGCAGGATGGTAGGGAAGGGTGTTCCAACATCTGAAGGGGATACTCCATCCAGTGATGATGGAGGAAGGCCGTTCTACCCCAGGACAGACAGAGCAGCAGAGACTCCCACTGAACAAGTCAATGTAGAATTAGGAGCTGTGGGAGTGTGCAGTGACTGGAGGAACCCCGGGAGCTCTGTGTCCTGCTGGAACTTGAGTTAGCACAACCATGGGAGTGTTCCAGGACCCACATTTCCAGGAAGACTGATGGACTGTTAGACACTCACCTGGTTACCTGCCAGGTTGCTTGCCAGAAGACTAGATGCCTGCTAGGTTACCTGCTTGAGTGCTAGACACCTGGGAACTTGCTAGAGTATAAGATACATATCTGGTTACCTGCCAGAGTATTAGATGTGTATCCCCCAGGAGCCCTCTAGATGTCTAGATGTTTCCCCGCCCCCCAGGAGCCTGCTAGAGTGCTACACTCCTTCCCAGGAACCTAATAGACTGTCAAATGTTCCCTGCAAGACCACCAGATGGCTAGAGCCTCTCTAGGAACCTTCAGAGAAAGCACCAGGTGGATGATTTTGAAGCAGTTAAGAGTCAAGAGAAGATATGTTTCTGAGCCTGGGACCCTATCCTCTGTGAGCAAATGCTTTTTCTCTCAAAGATCAGTCCTGGCCTTGAAGCATACAATGACAGATCACCTTTTTTCTTTTTCTTTTTCTTTCTTTCTTTCTTTTTTTTTTTTTTTGTCTTTTCAAGACAGGTTTTTTCTGTGTAGCCCTGGCTGTCCTGGAACTCACTCTGTAAAACAGACTGGCCTCAAATTCAGAAATCTGCCTGCCTCTGCCACCTCCCAAGTGCTGGGATTAAAGGCGTGCGCCACCACTGCCTGACTGACAAATCACCCTTAAGTATCAATCTTTGCTCCATTGTCCTTCTGGGAAAAGAGTTCAGACAAGGCCATTTTGCTGCCTAGAGGAGGTTGAACTGCCCATCAATGACCTAGCAAAAAACCAACATGGTGGCCAGCACAGGAGGGAGGGATATGGAAGGTGCTTAGAAGGAGAGAGGGATTGGCTGGCCCTCTAAGCTAAATGTCTATTTAGCTCGGAGGCCCAGCCTCCCGTATTTTCAGTTCAGGACATTTTGAAGGTGAGAGTGTGATTTTTTTAAAATAGATTCAGGCTTTTTTCCCTTCCTCTTAATGGAATAAGCATGTTCCCCATTTGTGCTCATAGCAGTCTAGCTGCTAATGAGAGGCAGGAGTCCAGGGCCAGGGTTCTGATTACCACCACATGGAGCAGGAGGAGGGCTGGTGTCTGGTTCTGCAAGCCAGATGGGTCTATTGGGAAATGGTTACTAGGAGGGGCCTAGGGGGGTAAAGTTCCAAGAAAGAGAGGGGGACACAGAGCGCTCAGGCTCTATGGACAGAGGAGTAGTTGGGAACCCAGAACAGCAGGACATCTGGCCTCAACTCCCCATATACCCAGGCCTCTCTGCTTGACTTACACACCGCTGATCATTCCTGTACCTCATAGTTCCCTTCCTGTTCTACTGGGGTCCCCCCAGTCCAGGGAACCCACAAAGCATCATCAATATAGAAAGGACACACCATAAGGATGGCTAGCACACAGCTTTGAACTTCTTTAAGGAACCAAGCAGCTGGTGAACAGCTTTAATTTGCTCCCCTCTTTCTGAATGAGAAGTAGAGGCTCCACACCAGCAACGGCCTCATCCCCTCCCTGACCAGGGCTTCAGGTTCACAGCTAGGGAGGGCACTGGCAGGGCCTGAAACTATGTTTTTTTTTAAAGGCACCTTTTTATACTTAAAGAATACATTAAGTTCTAATAGATCCAGCAGCCTCCAATCATCCTGAAACGCTTCCCAAACCAAAGCTATTAAATCTTTTAAAACAGAAGCTCAGTTTCTCATTAGTACTGAGCATGTGTGTGAGGGTACGTTGAGAGAAAGAAAGAGAGAGAGAGAGAGAGAGAGAGAGAGAGAGAGAGAGAGAGAGAGAGAGAGAGAGAGAGAGAGAGAGAGAGAGGATTGTGTATTAGAGGAACAATAAAGGGTAACACACAGAGATGGGGTTGGAGTGGGTAAGGGTCTTGGGGTATTGATGGGGTGGCCCCCTGCACACAGGTGTACAAGTGAGACTGCACATATGTGCATACTTCTATGCTGTTCTGTTATAGACCCTTCCTCCCTCCCATCATAGCATGGCATCATTTTTATAGAATACTATTCCCTTTGAGAAATTTGAGCATCTGTCCTAATAGTGTGCAGTTATAATTAAGTGTGCAGTTTATAATCCTGCAGTGATGTTAAAGACATGGTATCATCCTGTCTGTCTGGAAAAGATGGAGTTGCCCTGACCCCTCCATACCCCATCATGGAGAGAAGTCATTCATGAAGGATCTCAGGGTGCTGTTGGACTCTGGGAGCCCTTCCTATTGTCCTCATTCATGTGACCTCTCCCTGCCACCCTCAGGTCCTGAGCTGTGTCAGTCCTGATAATGTTAACAGCCCAGAGGTCCCAGTGAAGATCCTCAACTGTGACACCATCACTCAGGTCAAGGAGAAGATCCTAGATGCCATCTTCAAGAATGTCCCGTGCTCCCACCGGCCCAAAGCTGCAGACATGGACCTGGGTAAGAGGGCCAATTTCCAGAGCTATCCCTGAGGCTGATCTTGGTCAGCTCCTGTCTTCTCTGGTCAACAGTATGTAGATCCAGGCTTCAGGGAACAGAGCAGAAGCAGTAGACAGAGGCAGGCAGGCCAGGTTTGCCTTTACAGTCTTCTTGGAATTGGTGTGAGCAGGTTCATGTACGTCCAACAAAAGAGGGGCCAAAGGTCACTAGGCCTCTGTTGGTGGGGGCCAAAGGTCACTAGGCCTCTGTGGGTGACCCCTTCTGGCAGGGCATGCCTCTGCCATGCTTTGAGTGGCTGAGGTCTGGGATTACAGGTGTCATATCTGAATGCAGGAATATAAGGGCAAAGCTACTCTTCCAAGTTCCTGTGGCCAAGGTCCGGACACTGCCTTTGTTCCTTCCAGGCTCTCCCTCCTCTCTGTGCTGTGCCTATAATTTTTGCTATATACTCACAACTCAAGGGATCTGGGTCAGCCATGGAGGATGGAGAAAGAGAGCATAGAAAAATGAGATACGACGGCCTGCTGTGGAGCAAGATGACTCTGTGTTTGAGGGTTCTGAGAAGAGATAGCCTAGCCTGTATAAACAAGGGCATGCCACCCAGAGGCGGGCGGTTGTACTTTGCCTGAATGCTCTATAGAATGTCATGCAGGGGATGTCCTCTGGAGGAGGCTCTTGAAACCAGGATGGAAAAGGGCGACTCCAGCATTTTTTTGTGGCACCTGGCTCTGAGGCCTGGTGTCCCTAAGTACTTGCTTGTGTGACCTTGTCCAAATTACTTAAGCTACCTGTACCTTCCTTTCTTTGTCTATGAGGTAGAGATGATAACAGCAACTACTTCACAGTAAGAGTTCAGCAGAGGTGACACATTGAAAGCTTTTCATGTGGTGTACATGGACCCTGGGAGAGGGAACATTCTGCTGAGAACACTGGCTGTGGATGTTTGTGAATTCTGGGTATAAGGAGGGGGTTGACTCCTGGCAACATGGGGGCAGGGTGAAAGACCCCCCAGGATTCCCACACATCCATCTGGCCTCTTAGCTGGCTACCGCTAAGCTGAATAGGACAGATGGGCTTCTATGATTTTGCACAAATCCAGGGTGATTTTCACCCCTCCCCACACCCGACTTCCACTTCCAGCCACGTTCTGGTTCCAACCAGATCCCGAGCCTCAGGATGTTCCGTTAGCTCCTTGAATGTCTAATATCCCCTCTTAACCCTGTCTCCTCTCACTAGGCTTAAGACTAGATGTGTGCAGGACCCTGTGCACCTCTTCTTGCAGTAGTGTCTCTAAGTGTCTTGTTCTTAGAGCACAGAGGAGCATTTGCAGTAGGGGACATGGGTGTATATGTCCATGCATGGATCCCAGGGCACTAGTCCCTAGAACTCAGGTGTATGTCTGCTGCCATGAGGGGCCCCATCGACTAATGGAGCAAAAGCCCCTGTAGATCTAGGTGTGAATGAAATGGCTCCAGCATGAAAGGCTCTGGTGCTAATCTCTCTCAGACCATTCCAGAGGCCTCTCTAATGGCTTAAGTGGGAGAACCAGGAAACATCCATGTTCCTTTTCTTACTTTATCTATGAGCCCAGGATGGGCCACCCCTCAGCTCCTCAGCATCAATATCTGTGAAGAGAGTGGAGGCCTGGGAAAGGTGATAGAGAGGAGAACCACGGTGGCTTCCTAAGGAGGCAAGCAGTAGCCTACTCCACTTGAAGAGCAGCTACTAGGGAGTGGCTTCTCTGATGCATTAAAAACCAGGTAGCTTTGTGAGCTTCAGGCCTGATGAAGTTAAGAAGGATGGGACCAGTGTCAGACTCCAAGCAGAGGAACTATGTCCCCTCCTGTAGCTGCTGGCTATCCTGGAGAGACTAGGTTGAGTCAATGGCTGCTGCTTATGACTGATCTTCCCTTCCTAGAGACCTCCCACCCTGTATGTGGGAGAGGGAAGAAAACACTTGCTAGTTTTTAGAGAATTTTTTCCCTCAGAGATCAGAGGATGCAAACCCATCAAATATGTCTGCAATGAAGAAATATAGTGTGTTTTCTTGTGGCATGTCTCACAACCACAGACGGGATCCATCTTGAATGAAGGCTACAGTGTCTAAAGAAGTCATTTTCTTTCATCCTTTAGGAGAGAAGGGAGCCTGAGAGATGCTTAATCCCAGGGCCCAACAAAAGGTGGTTGTACTCTCAAACATCAGGCTACAGAGGTCCTAGAAAGTCCACTTCCCTCCAAGCGAGTGGGTCTCTTGTACTGCAGTATACCCTGTGGAAGCTCATGTCCAAGTGCCCAGATCAGACTTCCTCTCCCAATTTGGAATTCTTGAGGTTGCCCCAAAGGAACAACACCAGGTTGTAGCAAGGAAGTCATAAACCAGTATAAACTCAGGACTCACAATCTCACCAATATGAACCCAAAATGGTGTCCTAGGAGCGGTGGGATCCTGCAGTGTCTTCCCAAGGGCCTCCATGCTCAGCCCCACTATGCTCAGTTCCACTATAACTCTTATCCCAAGGTTTCTTCCTTCCCTGTCTCCCTCCCTTCCTCCCTCCCTCCCTCTTTTCTTTACTCCCTCCCTCCTTCCCTTCCCTTCCCTTCCCTTCCCTTCCCTTCCCTTCCCTTCCCTTCCCTTCTCTCCTCTCCTCTCCTCTCCTCTCCTCTCCTCTCCTCTCCTCCCCTCCCCTCCCCTCCCCTCCCCTCCCCTCCCCTCCCCTCCCCTCCTCTCTCTCTCTCTCTCTCTCTCTCTCTCTCTCTCTCTCTCTCTCTCTCTGTCAGGAGAGGAAGGTGAGGTGAATTGTCCATGTAGATGAAAGTGCTTTGAAAGCTCAAATCAAGGTATAAAGGGAGATATCATTGTCACCACAAATCAATCTATACCAAGGGCCACCTGGCCACCTGGCACACAGACTGGGTGAAGTCTTGTCAGCCCATGCTGGGCAAAGCCAGTCCACCAGAGCACCCTCCACTTCTTCTCCTTGAGACTCTTACTCCTACAGAGAAGGGTGTGTCTCACACAATCTGCCTTATCTCTCCAGATGACCAGCCCCTGTCCCATTCTGAAGGAAGAAGTCAGTCTGATATCCATTCCCAATGTACCTCCGCCTGACATGAAAGAACTTTCATCTTCCCAGCAGCCCAGCCTGCAGCTGCTGTCCCCAGCACATCTACTCATGGCTGCTTGGGTTAGAGTCCTCCCAGTATTCCCTTCATCTCTGCATGAGCCTTGTCCAGACCCAGAGGTTAAAGTAACTATGTGGGCAGTTGTGACTGGCAGGGATCCAAGGGCAACAGAGCCAATATCCCACTGTACAGTGGTAGAGCACATACCCATTCAGTGTTCTATTGCTCTCCACCAGTGGTATGTTCTAGACTGTACAGGAGATCAACACATTAGAAAAGGCAGGCTTTGGTCAGATGACTTGGCCCAATTGTAGGCTCTGTATGTGAGTGCTCTAGTGTGTTTAAGCTGAGCTAAGCTAGGGTTACTGTTTACTTATATATTCCACTTATGATGGGCTTATCTGGACATAGCTCTAGGTAAGTTGAGGTGTGTGTGTGTGTGTGTGTGTGTGTGTGTGTGTGTGTGTAAGGGCGGGTTGTGTCTTCTATATAATTGAGCATATTGACCATGTGATTTTGGAGCCAGGAAGTCCGAGCTGTCCAAATTCTACAGGCTACACTGGAAGACTGGAGGCCCATGGAAGAGCATGTGGCCATCTGCATGCTCTGTCTCAGGGATGGCCAGCATTTGCTCACTATAGCTCTTCAACCAACTGGAAGAAACCCACCCACATTCTAGAGAGTAATCTGCTTTACTCCAAGTCCCTGAATTTAAATGTTAATCTTATCTATCCATACCTTGCAGAAAGGCTGAATAATGTTTTACCCAGTGTCTGGGTACTAGAACCCTGCCAAGTTGGCACATAAAATTCACCCTCACAGGACCCAAAGGAAAAGATGCAGGGTCTTCCTGGATTACAGGCTGTTGGGATATATGGAATGAAAGATAGTCACAGACAGATGTTTTAAGAGTGTGGGGTTCTTGAAGCACAGTTTCTAGGTGGCACTCCACCCTGAATATATGAGCTGGACCCATCGGTTCACCACGAGAATTTGTTTGAATATCAACTCTTCAATAACCTGTCTATCTTCAAGACTCTTATGTATCAGTTGTAAACCCCCTGCCAGGCCTAGTGGCTAGGAGACTAGGGGACCAGGAGAAGCTCCTCATTTCTCAGTGTAGTAGCAAGGACAGGACATTTTTCTCTGTGAGCTTAAGAACTCTTTTTGATACCTCCATCTACTCCCCAGAGGGAAGAAGAATGTCTGCCTTCAACAAATAGAGAATCAGTAGCCCAGAGAGGCACAGTACCTAGGCCCATGGCACACAGCAGGAAGATGGAGAGAATACTCATTTTCTCCCTGTGGTCTCCTCCATAGGCCTTTCTTCTCCCTCTGTTATGGCTGGTGACTTCCAGAGATTGCTCTGCTTTAAGTCAGTGCTCTGTCAATAGCCCCTGGACCTCTGCCACCCACCCCATCTTGCCACTGAGGTCATTCTGAAAGGATGTGTGTATATATATATATACATATATATATATACACATATATATATATACATATATATATATATACAAATATATATTTGAGATATATATATATATATATATATATATATATATATATATATATATATATATATCAAATAAGAAATCCCTGTATGGAATAAAAGATACACCTTCTTCTGAGTGAAATATAAAGAGTTCACAGCAGCTGTCTCTCCCCGTTTGCATTTTCTGCTGGCCGATGGGAAGGACAGATAAAGATAATGGGATTTCTTCTTTTTTTTTTGCCTCCCTCCCTCTCTGGAAGGTGAAAGTATAACAAATTGGATTGTGAGTGAGTCTGTCCTCTGTCACTGGTACCCGGAGCAGGGCATGGGCCTGTGGGGCAGAACTGTGGGCGGAGAGGGCTCAGCTTGTAGTTTACTCTTGATACATGCATATGAATGCCAGGGTCACCTTCCTTCCTCCCCATGGTCACCACCTGCCTGCTTAATTCTGTTTTGACCCAGCACACTATGTGGAGCCATAGTGTATCAGAAAATACCAGCTAAAGCCCAAGGTGGTGTAGCCTTGTGATCCCAGCTGTGGAGGAGACTGAAGCAGGAGGACCCCAAGTTCAAGGCGGGTATGCCCAGGCTACAGAATGAGTTCAAGACTAATCTGGGCAGCTTATAAGACCTTGACTCAGAATGTAAAATGAAAATGAAGCCTGTGGATGTAGCTTAGCAGTGGGACGGTCCTTGCCTAACACACATAAAACCCTGGGCTCAAAAGTCCCCTAAGCTGTGGCTGGGCTCTCCTTTGCTTCTCCTGCAACTTACCAGGCCAGGGCTCACCACAGACGTAGGCAGCATTTCGATTTTAGAAATCACTCCTCTTAAGCCCTAAATTTCATAGACCAGTCATTTCCTACTTGAGAACTTGCTGTCACAGTAAATTCTTCTTGTTAACAAAATCGCTTTAGGTGGTCACCATCCTACCACTGGGCTCAGGCTTCTTACTCTTCCCTGTGGTTTTTCCAAAGTGTAGGGATTGAACTTAGGACACTGTGCGTGATAAAGAAACGTTCTACTGAGCTGTATCCCCGGACCTCTTTTTATCTTTTATTTTGAGACAGACTCTCCTCTAAATTGCCCAGGCTGGCCTACAACTCACTCTGTAGCCCAGATAGACTTTGAACTTCTAATTCTCTTGCCCTGCCTCATGAGTAGTTCAGATTAGAGGTCTATAGTCCCATGACAAGTTTCTAACACCTAAGGACTCACTCCTACCCTCTCAGAGCTTTTCCAAACTTTCTTGTGGTCCTTGTCCCACCAGGGTGTGGGTGTGGAGAGAGTTGGGACCCTTTGCCGGGTTGCCTTGGCCTCACCTAATCACAGATGTGCAGAGGGGAATCTTGTCTCTTCTTGCAGGCTCCCATGGGTTCTGTGTAATGGGACAGAGTGGGTTTCTAGAGAGAGACTGGGCTATAGAGCCCAAGGGGTGAAAGTTGAGGTACCTGTTGGAAAGTTTTAGTTTGTCTTTGCTTGTCAGCATCAGCCCTTTTGAAGCCTCCTGGGACAAGACCCTCTGAGAGTGGCCACAGGAGAGCTGGGCTCCAGGCTGCCATATAATATGAAGGATCACTGCCTGGAATAGAATGATAAAATGAACTAAGTCGCTATCCCCTCCCTGCCCGTGTGTGTGTGTGTGTGTGTGTGTGTGTGTGTGTGTGTGTGTGTGTACGTACCCATGCATGCATGAGCCTACCTGTAGGCAACACTGCAAGGGCCAGGGCAGGACCTGCTGAGGTTCTGTGGACCCTGGGAATGGTTTACCCCCCTCTCTCCAGTACTTGCTATTGAGTAGGAAGGCCCTCAGGATGCTGACTAGGAACTATCTGTTGTAGTAAAATTTAATTTGGGAGTTCCCATCCCACTTTAGATCATTTAGTTCCCAACCTCACATGCCACAGTCTGGCCTACCGAATCATATGGGCATCTTCTGATAGCCAACAGTCCTTCAAGCTTTTCATAACAACCTCTTTATTCATACTTATAAATTCATCAAAGTCACACGAGTGCCACACTGAACCAGAATACTTAGCTCTTGTCAGCTAGGCAGAGGCATACTGTCCTTTACAGTCTAGTTGAGTATTCTTTCCATACCTGGCCTCTCTCAGATCATGCTCCTTTCTGTCTCTATCTAGCCTCCCTGGCATGCTCAGTAAAGGCGAGGGTCTTGTTTATGTCTGTCCCCTGTCCTACACTGCATTGCTTAGACCCCCATGCCACCAATAAATGTAGTTCGATGAGAGTGGACCTCTGAGACTTTCCATGTTTGACTTTTTGATATGGTAGTCACAGCAGGCTCCTTTTCCAGATGGTTTGGCCCCTGTTCTCATCTGCAGAAGGTACTATCAGGAATTACCTAGACCCAGGGTTCATGTTACTGACTGAGCTTGGTATATCATTCAGTAACTGGAGGAGGCTTTCCCGTCACTAGACTCTAAGGGCAACCCTATTTGTCTCAGTGTCTACCAAGAACACTGCCATTGGCTGACTTGTCACATTGTCCCTTGGCTATTCTGACATGATTGTCTCATACAGAGCAAGATAGGGACATAAAGAGGAGTTTTTTTTTAATTTTTATTACATTATAATTTATTTTATGTACTAATGGTGGGGTTATGGAAGCACGTGGGTTCTACATCACACATATGGAAGTTGGAGGACAACATAAAGGAGTCAGTTCTCTCCTTCCACAATGTGTGTCCTGGGGATTGAACTCAAGTTGTCAGGCTTGGCTGCAAGCACCTTACCTGCTGAGCCATCTCAGCAGCCCAAGAGTGGTCTTAGTACTGATTTTCACAGGCTATAGTAAATGCTCATCTGCTGCAAAGGAAACAAGGGATTTGGAGATCTGAGCTCTTTTCCCCTTTTGCTGCTTAAACCTAATGTTTAACATGCACAAAATAAGGAGTGGCCCCTCCCAGGGGCCTCCTGAGCTGACACAGACAGTGGTGTATGCAGCATGGGGCCCTGGCACTGCTCTGCATATCTTAGATGTAGGCCTTCTCTATCTTCTAAGTTCATCTTGGTTTGTCTTTCCTAGTGTGGAGTAAGAGTTTATGGACTCAGCACATAGATCAGGAGCAAGTTGTTCATAGGACATAGGAGAGCAATTAACTTTGACTTTTGATTTTGACATCTCCCCGGTGCCTGCTTTCCTCCCAAGAGCATAATGGCTCATACCTCTATCAGGGCAAGCTCATGAAATAGGACATCCAGAAAACTGAGCCCACATCCATGCTTAGATTTCTCTGAGACATACCAAAGATGTAGGATTTATTTACTGGAGAGATGACTAAGTGAATGAAATGAATGAGTGAGGGACAGAGAATCCAGATGAATGACCAACAATGTAACTCTGGCCTTCCAGAACCCGTTTTCAACACAGGGAATATGGAACAGTATGTGGACGGGAAGCCAGAAGCCAAAGCCAGCCTCTGGGAGGTTCCAAGACAGGATGGAAGGTTGGTCAGTATAGACATAGAGTGGTAATCGAGCCCTCCAGTAGAGGTAAATGTGGAGACTCTGGCCAGGGAGAATAAGTCTTGGGAAACAGTTTCTTTGTTGATCTGCTGAAAGTCTATCTGGGAACACAGAGGTACCTTCCGGCTGTACCCCAACACTCTCCTCCACCCAGAGATCAGCTCCGTGCCCAACTGGTAGGCCTCACTTCTTTGTTACATCTCCAGGAATGAAACTGCCAATAGCAGCCACCCAGCTCCCAGGTTCTCTTTCATCAACAGTAGATTGAGATGGCACATCTCTTTAATCTTTTATAAACCTTTCTGATAGTTTAGGTAAAAAACGCATAGCAAATTTTCTATGTAAGAAGTAACAAAAATAAAGGGCCCCGAAAGCAAGGCTAAGTACCCCTGATTCAGCTTACGGTCCTTATGTTGATATTTAAGGAGACATCCCTAGCTGTTTGAGATTAAAAGGCAATAGTTACCACCTCCCAGGCGGTACAGAGGCACCTGCTCAAACATGTGCCTGGCTTGGAGGCTGTAAGACTGGGTAGGGCCTTTGTCCTGTAGCCCTGGACCCTGAGACCAAGCACTGGCATCTGTGCTGTGTGTCTTGTCTGCCCACTGCCCAGCATCCACACCAGTGTGGGGAAACATGAGACCACACCACACTGTGGAAAGGGAAGCTCTAGGCCCAGGGAAAGTAGCCAGCGGCCTGTCAGAGCCCCGAAGGTCCAAATGGGAGGTTTAGTCATGACAGCATAATTCTGGCAACAGTTGAAGGTACAAGCCTCTCCTTTTGTTTCCCTTCCTGCCATTCCCAGCACACATGGCTGGCCTTAGGTGACAGTGCCTGAGCTGTGTTCACACCCATCCTCTGCACTGAGGGACTTCTTTTGTGGACCCTAAGTGACCCCGCAAAGGAGGCGAAAGGGACTGTGAAGTTCCCTAGATGTGAACTCAGGGGGCTGATATACTAAAACACAGCCTGGCGTGATGGCCTCTGCGTCTGGCTTCCTGAAATGACCTGTTTTTCATTTTCCCAGTTGTAATGTTGGTGGAATGTGGGACAATGATCAAAGACCAGGTCACACTTCTCAGTTCCCATAATTCTCTCTCCCAGGTTGCTAGCAGCAGCTCACAGTTCACCTCCAACTGTCGCTCACTGCCCATCTGCCAGGGGATGGACATATACAAATGCGAGGTCCTCTTTTTATGATGAGAAAACAGGCAACCATTACCAAGTCACACGTGCCCTTTCTTCGGTAGCTTGTGTGCCCACTTGTTCATTCGTTGCATGGATATTTGTCAAGGGCTTCCTGTGTCCTGTGCACCGTGTGAGCCCTCCTGGTAGGCATCCAGCATCATCAATATCTTACTCCAAGGACAGTCTGTGCCCCTGGGGAGACTCTGACCTTTTTCTGGCCTATTTTCTTGAAAGAGGAGCATGGAAACAGACCGACTCCCATTTGCTTACATAATTACTGAACAAGACTCACAACCATGGCTGTTGAATATGTCTGGACAGGCTGTGCATTACACAACTCCAGGGAAGTTTTGCAATGGAAATTTGACACTGCAACCCAGAATCAGTAGCTTGTTGTAATTGCTCAGATGCCATTGAGACGGCTGTGACCCTACCATCAAGGGCACCAGTATGCTTAGTAATCTAGAGGACTGGATGCTGGACCTCAGGGAGAACCTTCTCCAGCCCAGCTGATAGTCAAAAGGGCACTGACCACCCTTCCTGGCATGCCTTGAGATTTCTCTTGTGCTGCCCCCATCCCATCCATACAGCTTCTGACTCCATGAGGCTTCATTCACTATGCAAGCTGAAGACACCCACTGCCACGTTCCTCCACCCAGCCAGTCACCGCCATGGTCCTCTGCACTAAGAATCAGCTGCTTGACCAGAATAGAGTGATTCCTCTTCCTCTGGCATGAGAGCTTACAGACCCATGAGAAACAGAAAAAGCAAAGCAAAAAGAAACAGTATAGCCTAATGATGGAAACGTGGGCCAGCATGTTCTCCACAGAGCACTTCCCACCTGCACATTACCCTACCTGCTCCAGGCCCAAATCACCAGGAGCAATTCCATCAGAATCATCTGCAGGCCTCCGAGACAGGCATTCCCCAGTGATTTCTCCACTCCAGTGAGCAAACCGGCCATACTTGAACCATCCCTTTGAATCTTAGCATGCTCCAAAAGCTAGGCAGCAGGGATGCCCTGGTGAAGCAAGGCTGGGCTAGGATATCAAGAGCCCCTTTGCTCTTCCCCGGGGCAAGATGTTTCCCTTCTGGGCCTGGATCCCATGCTTGGTGGAGTCAACAGTTGTAACCACAACACGCACAATGTAAGAAGAAATGGAATGTTCTGTGTTTCAAATGGGGCCAGAAGGGGAGGCACAGCCTGACCTTGGCAGGAGGGAAGCAAAGCAAGGAATCTGCACATGTGTCTCTGAGGCCCATAGGAAAGAAATTCTGACAGGCCAGACAGGCAGCGTTATGCAAGGGGTGCCTGTATCTATTTGTAGGCACACTGAGCAAACCAGTGTGCTTTGCACAATCAGCAATGCCAATATCTGTGATCCAGGAAGCACTGTAGGGGCTACCTGAGAGCCAGACCAGCAGCTACTTGGCTGGGTCACATGTTACATTTGACTTTAAAAGGCTGTTACTACTTTCAGGTGTGTGCGCATGGGAACAGTATCTATGTGTATACACACGCATGCGTGGGCACATGTAGGAGAGCTGTCATGCACATATATTTCCATATGTGTATTTCAAGATTGTGATGTGTCCTTCTTCCACATGTGATCTGTGGTAAATAAGATAGAGGGGGGACGGGGAAGTAGGGATTTCACACACACACACACACACACACACACACACACACGACGCTGTCTAGTTTGGGGGTATAAGAATGGTCCGCACAGTTTTTTATCCAGTCCTCTTCCAAGGGTGACCCACCACTCCCTGCAAGGCATACCATGGAAAAAAGGTGAAGGGCTGCAGGAGTGAACTTGCAGTACAGATTACACCAGCTCTGGGAGTTCCCGACACAGACAGTAAGCAAAGCTGCCGTGACAGTGTCACCTGCATTTGCCAGTGCTTTGCTGAGCCCTCTGTGTCCTGTTGAGTTCTAGTTCATTCATCCCGTGTACACTGCGTAGTGCTTCTTGATGTTCTGGGCCCTCACAGGTGCAGGGAGAACAGGTGTTATTATTAATGCCCCCTTTCTTTTGACATAATTTGTTGATTTGGGACCAGAACCAGTGCTCTGGCCCTGTCTGCCTTGACAACATCCAAATCCATCCTCTTGGGGAGACTTGTGCTTGCACTAGCCTCTCTGTGAATGCATTTTGGGGCGCCATGTGATTCCTATATGAGACGCATAGGAACAGGATGCTCACAGGAGGGACCATAGGGCCTTTCTGAACTGCCACCATTCTCCCTACAGAGTGGAGACAAGGAAGTGGGGCGAGGATGATCCTGCAGGACGAAGATATCACCACCAAGATCGAGAATGATTGGAAGAGACTCAACACCGTAGCCCACTACCAGGTGAGCTAACCATAGAAGCCAGGAGCTGGTTCGATAGATGGCAAATTCCTTGGAAGCCATAGGTCTTAAATTATAGCCAGAGTTAGACACCAAGCATCCAATGTATTTCTTCAACAGCAATCCATGATCCTTGGTATGGCATGTGGTGAACCATGAACATGGAGACCAGAAGGAAGGGGATTGGGGGAGCTCCAAGGGGAGCTGACGTCACCCAGTCAGAGACCCTAGCCTCCTTGGAGATAGGATGCTGGCATGCATGTTTCTTGTAGGGTGTTGGAAGATTCTTCAAGGACCATTGTTTAGAATGCCTCCTGTAAGGTTGAATGATCTCCAAAAAGCCTAGGGAAGGAGAAAGTTGGGGAGCGGCTCTTGCCAGAATTTGCTCTATATAGAACCCACAAAATGGAATGCAGCTAAAATTCAGGTCTTTGTCTTGTGTTATCAAAAGGGGAAGGGGTAGCCCCTAAAGCTCAAGTTCCTAGCAAGGTGCTAATTGTCCCTCACTGCCCCCAAATAATCTTAATTTGTCCTTATTTCCTGGAATGGGTGGGAAGAATTTCCATGCCTAGACTCTTAGAAACTTTTACCTTGTAGGTGCCGGATGGTTCTGTGGTGGCTTTAGTGTCCAAGCAAGTGACAGCCTATAATGCAGTGAACAACTCCACCGTCTCCAGGACTTCAGCAAGTAAATATGGTAAGATCTCATCAGGTGTAAAGGTTGGGAAGTAGAAGTATCCAGAGTGGGTGTGGTCAACAAACATCATTGGCTAGGGGTAAGAGGATCAGGTCAGCTGACCATTGGGAAAACAGCCGGGTTGGAACAGGGGTACCTGGTCCTAAATACTAGCTCTAGAGCATAAACATGTACTTTATTTGTATGCAAAAAGAAATGTGGGGCTTGGAACAGCTGCATTGGTAAAGGGCTTGTCATGCAAGCATGAGGCTCTAAATTCTATCTCCAGAACCCAGGTAAAAGTGCCAGGAATGGTGGTGTGTGCTTGTAATCTTAGCTCTGGAGAAGTGGAGATAGGAGGGTACCTAAAGCTTTCTGTCTAGCCAGCTTAGCCTAATGATGAGCTCAAGGCCAGTGAGAGAAGCATCTGGAAAAGCAAGAGGAATACACCTATGAAATGACATCTAAGGTGGACCTCTTACCTCTGTATATGTATACACATGTACATATGCATGCTCATATATACATGTCCATTCTCATAGATGGACACACACACACACACACACACACACACACACACACACACACACACACGCACGCACAGAGAAAGAGAGAGAGAGAACCTAACCTTCAGGAGCTCATACAGTCTATAAGCCTTATCTTTTTCATCTCACATCAAGTTCGCAATAATCTAGTGAATTAAATACTTATTATTTTAGTATTTTCCTCTATCATTTATATTAGTAAGTTATGCTCAGAGGCATAGAGGTTGAGCTATTGGTAAAGATCACACTGTCATTATGCGGTGGCAGGAAAGGTAAGGAGAGGAAAGGGTGCTGGCTATAATGTCGAAGCTACAGAGATTCCCTGTCCTGTCACCACTTATGTGCTTGGGGTCAGATGATCACCCTGAGTAGTGACATTCTTGTTGCAAAGCGGGGAATTAGGGGAAAAAAGACAGATATCGCCAGTCATTTTAAGAGGTGAACACATAGGCTACAACAGGCATGATAAGAGCTCATCCTTCACCTGTCTGGTCCCATTTTACCATAAGTAGAAGGAGAGATTCATAAAGTGAGTGAGAAGAATTGGTCCGCGCCAGAGTGGGATGGAGATGAACAGCTGCCCTCGCCAAGACTCACTAAGGAGCACTGGCTACCTGCTTTTACATGTGCAGTTAATTGGCCACACGCACGACAGGAATTGAGAACACGCACAAGGAAAAGTGTACAAGAAGCACGAGCTTATATTTCTACAAATTGAATAATTAAGGATTGACTCAATGCCAAGTACAGGAGTCAGAGCGGCACGAGTGGGTAGAATTCACTACAGTTAATTCCTGGAGGTGGTAGGAATGACAGAGGCATTGCAGGGAATGTGCCACATGCGGAGGCAAAGTCGCAGCGCCAGCCAGTGGCACGAAGGGTCAAATAATAGTGGCCTTGGCTTGGGAGAGGAGTGTGCTGTGAGCCGTTGGGTATACGACTGTAGAGACTCATTCTTACTGGGCTGCGACGCTCTTTGCTTTGGCAGAAAACATGATCCGGTACACGGGCAGCCCTGACAGCCTCCGTTCCCGAACACCCATGATCACCCCTGACCTGGAAAGTGGGGTCAAGCTGTGGCATCTGGTGAAGAACCATGAACATGGAGACCAGAAGGAGGGGGACCGGGGGAGCAAGATGGTATCTGAGATCTATCTGACACGACTACTGGCCACCAAGGTATGTGAGGGGAGAGAGGGTGCAGGGAACGTATGGTCACAGGAAAGGCCTTCATCTGCGGTGTAAAAACTCAGGGTAAAGACGAGGAGATGGCTCGGTTTGGTAAAGAGCTTCCTATGAAAGCATGAGAACCCAAGTTTGATAGCCTCAAGTCCTCATTAAAAAACAGTCTGTGCACAGTGCCTTGCTTGTGCTGGAGAGGCTGAGAAGGGAGATTGCCTGGCGTCTGCTGGCCAGACAGTTTAACAAAATAGCAAACTCTGGGTTCAGCAAAAATCCTGTCTCAAAAACTGTGGAGAGAGATGGAGGAAGACACTCGAGGTTGCCCTCTGGCTTCCACGTGTGCACACACATGCACATGCACGTGCATACATGCATTCCTACACACCAAACAGACACGTAATTGCTAGCATGGGTACTAAGTGTGTGCCAGGCTCCTTTGGCGACCTCTCACATCTGGCACTGTCACAATCCCAGGGGTGCCTCAGGATTGAGCTGCAGGATCCTGTTCAACCTGTCACTCCGGGGAAATCCCAGCAGACATGAGTTAGCACACAATCTAAAGTTTTCTTCCCACCTTCCTCAGCACCCTGTCTCAGCTGCAGACACCACCCCCCATCTCTCCCCACCCCTCACCATTCCTTAGGGAAGAACCATTTTTTTCTCAGGGGTGCCATGTCCCATCACTAAGACCAAAACCTGGGGCTGTATCTGTAGCTTTGCCAATGCTATTTCTAATCCTGACCCCGGGGATAATCCACGCCTGTGGTTCTAGCCTTTCTCTTCAGAGTCTGGGTTCTCTGGCCTCTCTATGGACCCAGATGGTCATTAGCCAGGGTGGATCGTGGCCAAAGAGAACCAGCAGATTATATTTGTCAGCTCTGACCACACAAGCTCATTAGCATTTTAGGAACGTGATTTAATAGTACTGGCAGAGATAGGAAACCAAACCCTGTGGCTGGCAGAGGAAGGTAATTTTGGCCCTTGTCCTGTGTTTCTGTCTATGGTCTGTGCACAGAGGAAAGGTAGATCTGCCAGGGAACCGTGAAAGCTGATGCACAGTTGCACAGTGTCCTCCCATCCCCCTACCCACAATGTCATGTTCAGCAGAGATGTAGAGCACTGACCTCACTTGGCCTGTCCCTGAGGCAGCTTTTCAACCCACCCTCCCACCCCCAGATTAGATCTGCCTAGGCTGGGCTGCATCTGAATGTCCCCTTCCCCAGGGCACACTGCAGAAGTTTGTGGATGACCTGTTCGAGACCATCTTCAGCACAGCCCACCGTGGCTCCGCTCTGCCACTAGCCATCAAGTACATGTTTGACTTCCTCGATGAACAGGCTGATAAGCATGGCATCCATGACCCGCACGTCCGCCATACCTGGAAGAGCAACTGGTAAGTAAAGGGGGGTGGGGAGGGGAAGGGCATGTCCGCAGAGGCCAGCGACTTGCCCACCCAGGCCTGCTTCTGGAAGGCAGGCTTTTGAGAGGTGAGCTGGCCACTGTCTACCTCCTAGCAGAGTCTCTACTCAACCCCAGGCTTTGACCTTCCTCATTTTCTCGCTTCCCTCTCCTCTAATCTGTCTTTGTACCTTTCTTTCCAGTCAGTTATTCAGTCAACAAACCGTGCTAATCCAAGGAGCAAAAGCTCATAAATACCACCACAGCCAGGCACTGTGGCATCCAGCTGCTTCCTGGTTATGGGGCAATATGTCCAATACTGAGGATCTTAGACTAGTTGGGGTCCTTGCCCTCGGGAAGCTGGCAGATGAGAATGTGGGACAAGAGAGGCAGTTGTCTGTATACATGGACAAACACTAGCCTAGAAAATGTTGGACGGGTCAGTAGGGTTTTGAGGCTCAAGCTGATGATGCCTATCTGAACAAGGACCATTCCAACCCCTCCCAAGAAGCTTATCTTTTCCTTCCCAAACTCCTTTCCCAAAACTGCCCAGAGTCGCTTTGTGTTCCCTAGGGGAACACAGGGTTTTCTAACTACTGACAACACTCCAAGCATCCCTACCATGGACCCCACACTCTTTTGAATGCACAACATCGTCCCCACCATTTGTATGGAGCGAGTATTTCATTTGAGGTTGAAGTCACAAGGCCAAGCATCAGTATTCGAGACAGGATGCAGAACCTTGAGGAAATGGGGCTCAGTAAATATTGATGAGGTGCGGGCAGCCGTGGTCTGCTTGAGAGTTCTACCTGCAGCAGAACTAGCTGATGTTCATCCTCTAGAACTGAATCTCTGTTGCCTTTAGATGGCCCCTTTCCAGGCCACTCTTCCCCAGCTGTTTCTTCTGGAGCAGCATAGACCTAGTGCCCAGTGCTATAATTACTAGGATTTGTCAGGCTCTAGGGCACACGCAGGCACCCTGATGCCCACCCCGGGGGCCCAGACCTGAAATCTGAGAAGGCAGAAGGCAGCCTGGACTATCAGTGCTATTCTCCTGAACATTATATGGCCTTTCCCTCTTCCACTTCAGAGGATCAACAGCCCCCAAAGAGGCTCGGGCTATGCGGCAGAGTCCTTACCATCCTTCTAAAGTAGGGTCCCTAAAACCCGGGTTCCATTCTGTGCACCCACTCTGGTGAGATAGATTCCTCCTCTCTAAGTCCTGTCTGTGTGGCAGGGAGGTGTCTGAGGGCCAGAACCCACCTCTGAGTCTGCATGACTCTGATGAGTCTTTACCTAGTGCTGGCACCTTCAGATGGGACAGATGTTCCACTGAGTCCTCCTATTGGTGTAAGCCAGGGAGACATGACTTTGCAAATCTTCTCCCTAGGTCGCAGCCTCCTTTCTGAGTCATCCTAAGGTTGCAGGTGCTGCCTAGGAAATGGAAAGCCCGGGAAATAAGCACACTTCACTTACTGTAGGAAGAACGATGACACCAGCTTCAAGTCCTTCCTTAGAAGGGCATCTCCTGTCCCTGCCCCGATCCCTTGGTACCATGGACCATAAGCAGTTAGAAATAATGAGCTCTGTCTGTGACTGGAGTTCATCATCCCTGCTGAGGGCATTGTCTTTTTATTCCTGACTCAAGGTGTGACTCGCCTGCCCCTCCCACCCCCTTTCCAGGTTCTCTGTTAAATAACACTCCTTCCCATTTAGCCGGAGTGGCTGTAATCAGCCGGAGATGCACATCACCGCTGATGCTAATAACATGCTAATATTTCATTAGGCAGGAGCTTCGGTGGTGCCTCTGCTTCCTGTGTGGTACACCTGCCTCACTGCCGGCTTAAGGAACAGGGAAAAACAGTTACTGCCACCATGTGGGTTGCCAGCACCTCTCGTCTGAGTGGGACAAAGGGAAACCAAGTCTCTTATACAGAGCTCCAAGCCTAGAGTCCATCCATGACCACTTTTTAGGAAGGTTGGGAAGCTACTGTGAGCCCCTGTGGTGTCACTTCGTTTATTTCCTGCTCTGGATTCCCAGTGATGATGCAAATGACAGACACCAAATATTAGCAAACCTCAGTGTGCCTGCCCCAACCCTATGTGGCACTTATTGTAGATACTTAATAAATGCTTGTTGATTGATTGGCATCCGCGAGTGTCAGGTCTTCCTGCATTTATGATGTTTGTTGTTTGTGTTATACAGATGGGCTGTTGGCAGATAGAACAAGAGCAAAAAATATTGTATCCGGTGCCTTGAAATAATGTAATTCAAAGATGTTAAGTTCTTAGAGGCAAGCCAAACACACGCGGGCATGGTAACTATCACCAGCCGTGAGCACAGCCACCAAAACAACAATAAAACATCAGGGGAAAGAGGCAGGAGGCAAAGAGGTGGGAGCAGAGAGAAAAAAGAAAGCCTTGCCTGCACTGTCCCCCCTCCTTACCTTAGCTCAGCAGGCTGGTGGAAGCTGCAGAGCTAGCCGGGCAGAAAGAACACAGCCCCAGAAGGTGTGCTCCGGACGCCCCTCCACCTGCAGGCCTTCTGTCTAGTGCAGTGACTACAGAATCAGGCCACATTGTGAGTTTCTCTTTGTCTCTATATGTGCATCCCCTACCTGTAGTTCATCTAAGGAATACAGCTATGCAGTGTTTTAAAATGAATCAAGCATGGACCTTGGGGTGTTGGAGCCCTAGGCTTAATCCTCCCAAACCTCATAAAATTGTGTGTTGTGGTACACACATGAACCCCAGTACCTGGGAAGCAGAGGCATAGGATCCTCAGCTACAAAATGAAATAAGGAGAGCCTGGGCTACATGAGATCCTGTCTCAAAACAAAGAGACTGGGGAGATGGGGAATTGGGGAGATAGTTCAGTTGGTAAAGTGTTTGCCTTGCATGTGTAGGACATGAGTTCAGTCCCCAGCACCTATAGAAGAAGCTGGTTGTGGTAGTATGCACTTGTGAGTTGGCACTAGAGAGACCTAGTCAGTGAACTCTAGGCCAATGAGAGACCCTGTTTCAAAAGAACAATCTAAAAACTTGGAGGTGGATGGCTCCAGAGTAATAACAGTAGAGGGTGACCCCCAGCCTCCACAGGCACAAGGACACAGGTATATCCCTCCCTTCCTACACTAACATACTCACAGAATGACAACAAGGAAGAGCAATCTCCTCAAGTGTCCCCTCAGATAAGGCTCTCCACGGGCTGTCCTCTGGGTAGATTTGGTGCCTAGCTCAGTCCAACGTTCTTTGCTCTCAGAGGGAAGCGTTGTTTGTGTGCATTTGTCTGCAATACGTCTTCCCTGCAACCCTAGAATGCAGGATTCTTGAGGACAGAGGATGTGTCCCCGTCCTTGTATTTCCTGTTGCTTGCCGAGCTCTTTGCAGGCAGTGGGTGCTGACTGGCAGACAGGAGAGAAGGGATGGGATGCTGTGGGTTAGATAAGGAGTTGGTGTCACACGGCAGCCTGGTGGTAAAAGATCACTTGGTCACACCCACCTTCCATGACAGTTCCTTCACCAGGCAGGAAGTAGCCCATGACAGGAAGCAAGAGTGTGACTTCTACCAAATCATACAGTAAGCAGTCAGATGCAAACTCTCTGCTCGCCAATAGGATGGTCCCAGCAACAGGCAGCTAGGAATAAAGACCTAAATTCTGCTTTGTAGCATGCACATGGCTGACTCCTAGGCCAAAAGGAAAGTACAGAGTCCCACATCAGAACTGGGAATCACATCCTCTAAAGTTCCTCTAGTGGTACATCTCTAGGTAAACCCCACCTCACTCCAATCTTGCTGATTTCCTGTATACTGAATAGACCCATTCCCCTGCCTGTACCCTTTACTTCCCAGGGCGGTCGTCAAAGATGGCTTCTAAGCTCTGTAAGATGTGCTCATTTTTTCCCACTCAGAACTCTACATCAGACTCTACCCTGCTACCCCACCACTCCTGACAAAAGCTGCTTCTTCCCTCTACACAGCCTGCCCCTACGGTTTTGGGTGAATATGATCAAGAACCCTCAGTTTGTGTTTGACATACATAAGAACAGCATCACAGATGCCTGTCTTTCTGTGGTGGCCCAGACCTTCATGGACTCCTGCTCCACATCGGAGCACCGGCTGGGCAAGGATTCCCCCTCCAACAAGCTGCTCTATGCCAAGGATATTCCCAGCTACAAGAACTGGGTGGAGAGGTGAGTATGGCCCATGGAAGCCTGAGAGTGTCTGTCTGGAGCAGGCTATCACCCTGGAACAGAAAGCAGGCTGATGCTTCCACACTAGTTACTGTCACAGCTGTTCCTGCAGATGAAACACCCACAGCTTGTGGCCTCCACACTGACACAAGCTCTGGGAACCACAACAGAGGTTACCAAGTGATCCACTTCCGTATACGGAACAGCATAGATCTTAGTGACTGTAGTATCCTTTAGTCCCAGAAGGAGATGTGGACCCTGATCCCACCCCCGTATTTATACATGCATATGTGTATGTGTATGTGTATGTATATTACACATGCACACATGCAGAGCATATGTAACATATGCACAGACCATCTACACATGCATTTGCAATGCTCCACGCATGCACATACACTATATACACGAAACCACAATATATACATACATATATCTACATGCCATCCATGTCCATTCACATATATATCATACACATAGAACACATGCATGCATAACATACATTTTCCCATCACTCCTGCCACCATCCTTTGCCTAGCCCTCATCCCACTTCTGTCTTAACACACCTTGTCACAGTAGTAGTGGTGACCCCCAAAATGCTCCCAACCTCTACTGTCCTCGTCAGGTTTTTGTTTGTGCTTAAGTTTGAGAGGAGAGCCTCTTGCTTTCCTCAGAACCACTGACTGCTGTACTGACCTCCCTGAGAGAACCCGATTGTTCATTCTCCTGAAGCCAACATGTGATTGGCTGTCATTTCTATTGTGTTACCAGAGGCAGTGGACTCTATTTGGTTTGGATTTTCTTTGTTGTTTTGTTGTTATTGTTTGTTTAAAGACGAATTTTCATATTCATTATACCAAGTAATGGGCTTCATTATGACATTTTCTACATGAATATCATGCTCTGCTTATATGCACTCCATTACCCTCTGATCCCCCAGCTTCCTTCGATTTAAACCCTGTCTCTAGTAACATGAGCCTCACTCACTTACTGTGTGCAGACGTTGTGTGTAGAAGCTGAGCAGAGAAGAGCCACTGTTGGCCCACTAGGGACCACAGCAGGGTGTGTCATGTACGGAATGCTATCTATGACACACAGTATAGCATGAAGAAGGTGACTCATTATAAGCATTTACATGCACCTTCGAAGGAACCCACATGGACTCGGTGCCATATACCTACCGATGGTCATCAAGGTCTCTGACTTTAGATATAGGTGAAAATAAAGCTGGCCCTGGAAGTGGCTCTGAGGGGAGGCTGGGAAGCTGCTTTCTCATGCTTGCACCCACTAAGCTGACATGAATGTGTCTGTGTGCTCCACTCTAGGTGTATTGGGTACATGGGAAACATTAGACCTGACCCCTTCTTGCAGCTCTCACATCTTAGTATCTAGCAAGACCCACAACCTAGAGTTGGAGGGATCAAGGAGAGAGGGCTTCATTCCACCAGGTCTGGGGGACATCAGTCATCCATTCACAGAGGCTTCAGAAAGCCATATTTGTGGAGTACCAGAGGCTGGCATCCCACATAAGTTGGGCAAAGCTCAACAAGAAGAGTGAACTGAAGTCACGGGCGGAACCCAGCCCCTCCTTGTCATAGCAGTGGCAGTCAGAAGTCCAGGTTGCCAGTCCTGACCAGTCCTGGTGTGAGGGAGGAGGAGAGCTAGGGGACTTTCAGAGCCTCTCTGAAGAGGGGGCTCATTGTAGTCAGAAATTCTGTAAGTTCAAGAAGGGGGTCAAGGCTGACCTTTCTGTTCTTCGTGTGCAGTCAGCTGATGAGAACACTTGTTTAAAGTTCATTGTCGGGGCTTTATTGCATTCTTAGCAATCGATAAGGCATCTCTGCTAAAGTCCCAGCATGAAGGCCAGCTTGGCAGGAGTGGGAAGAAGCAATTGTATGCATGGAGGAGAAGACTCCATGCAGGGTCATGGTCAGGCTGGGGGTGGGGTGGGGTGGGGTGGGACAGACTGGCTAGCTACAGGCTGGGCAGAGCCTTGGAGGGGATGGAAGCATTAGCATTTTCTCTCTGCAGAGAGAAAGGGACCATTTAGCAGCAGGCTGGTAGCTGAGTTGCCTGTAGCCTCTTGCCTCCACCCATCCAGAACTTCCAAAGATAAAGCCATGTAGTTGATCCACCTAGGGGCTAGCAGAGGACCACAGACATATCCTGGTCCAGACAAAGAGGAGTATGAGAAATGAAGTCATACTGTGGGGGACCTGATGACTTATCAGGGAGAAGACTGGAAGGCACATCCTAGCCAGCATGTCACCTACCAGCTTCAGAGAAGAAAGTTCCAGTCCCTGCTCTCACTTTTATTTGTCCAACCCTCTACGACCTCTCTGTTATCTCTTCCCCTGACACACACATATGTACACACACACACATACACACACACGAATTTTTCCTAAATATTATCTTTGGAGAAATGCCTTACTTAAGTACCCTGCAGGAGGCAAACCATTGCATGGGACAGAGATGAATCATCTTCTGTTTCTGGCGTGGAAAGGGTCCTTTTCTGTGTGCAGATGGTGATCTCTAGCCTAGCCTACTATGCCACTCAGGGACCATGAAGGCAGCAGGGGAGCTGGTGCTGTTTGTAAGAAACCTGACAGCTTCACAGGCAGGCAACAGGAGCCACAGGAGCCATCACTTCTGTTGACAGTTATGTCCTCTCTGTGGGAACCTGAATTTTCCATCCTACTCAGAGACTGGTTTTCTACGGATGACAGAGGACAGAGTAGAACCATGTGGACAAAAACCTTAGACACAGCCGTGTTCCACAAGCTGCTGCTCAGAGTACTGAAAGTGAGAGAAACCGCTGCCCATGCTTCTCAGTAATAGGACTGCAAAGATAACTTTTCCTTGGCAAACCTATTTGGGTTGATAGTCACAGGATCCATGAGGACACAGTGGCACAAATCTTGGCAACGGCAAGGTCGGGACCCACCAGTGAAACCTCTGTGCTTCTGCTGTAAAATGGAATGTTAGCATTTATTGGAGCCAGATATATTTTATTAGTGGCAATGAATGGAGACACCTGCTGGACCTATAGTACCTACATCACGAACTCACCCAAACCCTGTGTATTGGAGTATTGAGACACGTGCTTCGGGATGGAGCCTGCCTTGAAAATAACAATGTCTTCTAGGATGAGGGAACAGAAAAGAAGCAGGTCAAGGATGTGGGTTTCTGAGGACAGGAAGGCGGTGTGAGAGAGCATGGTGAACGGCAGGAAGGAGTCCAGATGGGTCAAGGGCAGCACATCTTCCAAATGTTCTCAAGTGCTCCCTGAAAGGCCTCATCTTCCAGACTTTGCCGTATCCTTGCCTAGGTAGCAAGCCAACGCCCAAGACCTCCTTGCCAGTCACAGCAAGATGGCACTCAACAGTCAGTGGGTACTGTGTCTGCTGCAGGGAATGGGGTTTTGAGGGCATAGGAGTTTCCTTCTTCCCTGGCCAGAGACCAGATCTTTTCCTACCCTGAAAGACAGGGGCAATCCCAGCAGACTGTGGCCCAAGGCAAGCAGCCATCTCCGCTCTTACCTGCCTGGGAAGATTCTGGTCACAAATTAAGCTGTCATTCATTGTAGGCCTGGAGCTGGTGGCTGGTGGAGCCCGAAAGAGCCATTTATGGGACAGTCTGTCTCCCAAGTATTGGGCGCTGTTGGGGACAGGGAGAAGTTAGGGAAGTGCCAAGGGGCATGGATGTCCTATCAGAACAGAGAGAGATATAAGAAGAAAAGAGCACAGAGCAGGACCAGTGATACTATATGATCACCTTGTGAAGGAAGCCTGAGCTCTTGGAGCTCTGAGGGTCAGGATTCAGAAAACCTTGAAAGAGTTTCCCCTCCTTAAACCCCATGCTTACACCTCACCTGCCTTACCATGTCCCTACCCTAGAATCTCTTCTCCCACCCCAGATTCTAGTTCCTTCTGCTGGTAGCTGCAACCCTGCAGTCCAGAAACTTGGTGAAACATGGGCCAGCAACTACAGGACCTCTTGACTAGCCAGTGACTCCCCATCTTTCCAGTTACCTCTTCTTTATTTCCTGCCACCTACAAGCCTAAAGCACATTGCAGAGGATGAGAAAGTGGCCGGATTAGGGGCACAGGGACCTCTTACTTCCTCATTAGGAAACTGTGCATCTCTCCTCTGGTGGGGGACTTGGAGGTCTGATGCGTAAAATGTCAAATTGCAGAAATTAAAAATGTAAATGCTGGCATCTAATTAACCAGTTGACAGCAGTGCACAGCTGCAAGTGACAGTGACTGATTGCCTTCTGCCAGCCTCTCTCTCCCAGCAGCCTCCGCCCCTCTCTCTTAACCTCCAGAGAGCACAGGCCATCAGAGAAGAGCAACTGTTCAGGAGAACCCTGCAGCCCTGTTGGAGAGGCACAAGACATGCTGAAGCCATGTGTCAGGAACTAGGAACAAAGTAGATGCTCGGGGCCAGAAATCCTCTGACTCCTGGTTCTTCTCTGTCCACCCTCCCATATCCATATCTCTTGGCGTCTCCTGTATCAGAGCTGCAGAAGGCTCTCCCTGGTTATAACATGGAAACCCAGATGGGACACTACCATGATCACCAGGTGGTCACAGCATAGGCTACCATTGCTTGGAGCTCCTGCGTCTCCTGTATACTCACTGTGTATGATTCCAGCTCCTGTCTGTCTCCCAATCTTCACAGGTATTATTCAGACATTGGGAAGATGCCGGCAATAAGTGACCAGGACATGAACGCATACCTGGCCGAGCAGTCACGGATGCACATGAATGAGTTCAACACGATGAGTGCGCTCTCGGAGATCTTCTCCTATGTGGGCAAATATAGTGAGGAGGTAAGTTTTGCCCTACCCTTCCATACCAGCACCTATACTGACAGAGATGGGGGCCATATCTGAATTCTTCATGCATGGAAATGGCCCCATGTATCTGTCATGGAAATTCTACCATCTAGACCTAGGACAGTACTGTGGGACTTAAGGAGGGCACTGAAGGTCATCCAATCTATATATTCTGCACAACTCTTATTCTTCTCAGATATAAAAACCCATTCCATTTTTTTCCTCTCTGCCCCTTGCCCTAGGACTGAACCCAAGGCCTTCCACATGTGAGGCAAGGGCTCTACCATTCTTTCTTTTGGGATAGTCTCCATAAATTGGCAAGATGGATCTTGAGTTCAACTCTGTACCCCTTGATCCCAGCCTGGCCTTGAACTTGCCTCATGCCTCAACCTTCCAGACTATCTAGAAATACAGTATACCCCACCAGACCCAGCTTGTTTTCTCTCCATTATTGCCTTTTTTTTTTCATTTTCCTCTCTGATCTAATTCTCTTTGAGCAAAGACTTCCTCACTCATTGGTTGACGTCATGTGTTATGGCATAATGTGGAGTAGAACAGACCAGAGAAGAATAGAAACAGAATAGGATGGGGTCAAATAGAAGAGAGTAGAATAGAAGAAGAGAGTGGACTAGGAGGGCAGAAAAGGAATGGGAGAGAAGGGGGCTGAATGAATAGAACCAATAGAATGGGATGGAGTGTGTGAACCATTCATCATTTGTTCTCTAGTTGGAAAACACTACCTGGGTAACTGCCACTGTGGATGCTGCCTTCGTTGGTTAACATAAAGGGGCTGCAGGAGTTGCTTAGCTGTGCGGGTTTAGTATCTAGAGTTCCTGAGTCATAGCTGCCTTCTTGGAGCTAAAGCCAGTGCCCAGGCTCTCCCCACCCACACAGCTTTGTCACCCAAGAAGTTCAAGAACCCTGTTAAGGAACTCCAGCAGGTAGAGAGCCCAATGATCTTCCGGCCATGAACAACATATTATATGACCCTCCTGCTAACAGAAAGCAGCAATGGGTCCCTTAGGGGAGGGTCCCCTGCCACCAGTCTGCAGACCAGTTATGGTCCAGGGAATAGCATTCCTGTTTGCAGCAGGCAAGTTAATAAGGGTGTTCTGAGAGACAGCATATAAGATTCCTGCTTCATTCACCCTTCGCCTATGAGAACATTTGTCTACTTTTAGCACCACAGCAGTAAAGGAAAATTCCTCACCAACTCAGTAAGCAACTCTAGCCTCCCAAATTTAAAAAATTCAATAACTAGTCACAAAATCCAAAGGCCAAAGAGCCTCCAAGTCTCCCTAAGTTCATCCAGCAGACTTTGCTCTCCACCTACCCTTCAGAACAGAGAACCCCCTACCCCGCTTGTTTGGTACCTCCTGTGGGGCAGGCATTGTGTCTAGGGTGCTTATGTGTGTGGCCTGGCTTTATTCACTGCACCCAAGCAAACCAAATGTAGATTACAGAGAAGGAAGCATCTTCATTCAGAAAGATCATGCTTTACCCCAGGTCGCCAGACTGGCAACTGGCAGAGCAATGATTCAATTGAGCATGCCCTGAGTCTCTGGGAAATCCCAGAAACTTTCCCACAAACAGTACAACCACCCATCATTGTCTTCTATCAACCACCTGATCTCAGAAATGGGTAGCCACTATGTGCCAAATACCAACTCAACTTAGAATCCTATACCTTTAAGGATATTTGGTTTTTAACAAACTTAAGCCAACTGGCTTTCTAAATGTGGATATTTGAGCCTCAAGAAGTTGTTGGGGAAGCACTTCCTTATTTTGGAAAGAAAGGTAGGATTTGTTATTAGTGGAAAAGCATACTCTGTTCCCCCTGAGCTTTTTCATGGACTGTGGAACTCCCCAGATGCCATTGAGAATGTAGGTGACAGTGGCTTCTCTGCATAGGCATCTGCAGCAAAGCTTCTCCTTCAGCCAGCTGTCTCTCACAGACAATGGATGCACACATTATGTGCATGTGGATGTGTTAGTGTCTGGTACCATGGGTGCTCCTATGCCTCTCACCTCTCCCTACCTGTGTCACTCAGGTTGCTGGCTTACACAATAGTATCAGTAGTAGCAGGAACACTAATGCCCTGACAATATCCATACTGTCTTTGTGTACCCTAGAAACCCAGGTACATATACTCAGACTAGTAATCTTGCACTTTTGATCCTTCCACAGATCCTTGGACCCCTGGACCACGATGACCAGTGTGGAAAGCAGAAACTGGCTTACAAACTAGAACAAGTCATAACCCTCATGAGCTTAGACAGCTGAGAACTGTCCTTCCAGGGCCATCCTGGAGGGAGGGACACACCAAGCCGTGCCTCAGTCTAGATTATCATCTTTACCAAGTGCAAGTTCCGACAGGCATCAGCAGCAACCCCCAAGCAGCGCCGTCTCTCCTTTCATTTCTCTGCCTCTTCTGTCTCTCCATCCTTCCGGAGTCCCATCTCTTTCAGTTGCTCTGCCAGCGGGATTGGACCACATCACTGACCCTCCATCAGTTTAGGGATGGCCAGGTTGTAGTGAGGGACCTGACCAGATCTCGGAGTCAGGCTCCTTCCCAGCTGCTCCTGGCTCCATGCATCAATGGCAGGGCTCATAAAGGATGAGGAACTGAAGACAGAACATTCATGCTGCTACTTCACCTTCTGCTTTGAGAATCCCCACTGTGGTCCAAAACCTGGCTTCGGGAAGCAACTGTGAGCTCAGTATTATCTGAAGTAGGAGACATCACTCGGATCCCCCTTTCCACACACTCCACAACAAGAGGCCAGGCAGTGGGCCTGGGTGCTTTGTAACTGTGAGATAAAGGCCTTGCCTCCCACTGATGTTGGACTGGGAACCAGTGGAAATTTAAAGATGCTCTCTCAGGGGCCGCTGCCTGTTTGATGTTCAGCAGCCTTTTGTCCCCTTCCAGTTTTCTTGGAGACCTTCTAAATGTTCATACAGACCTTCCTCCCCTTCCTGTGAAAAGTTAGACAGGGGGAAAGTTAACAGTTACATTCCACCATGGAGATGCTCCTACATTATCTAATCTGGTTCCTAATAGCAGAAATGTAACATGGAGAGAGAGAAGAGGAAAATGAGTATCATCTCTGCCAGAAGCAACAGTGAATTGTTCTCTATTCACCCGAAGTTCAAATGCATCATGGCCATAGTCAAAGGTCCATTGCCAGAGCCTTGTGTATTGTCTAGAGAAGGCATCTCCATGCTCCTTTGTCACCATCACCAACACTCACCATGAAATGCAGAGTGAGTGCATCTAGGAGATTCTACCTCCAGCCGTCTCCAAGGCTCCATCCTCACTGTCTTTGAGAACTCCATAGAAGGCCAGGGCAGACAGCCCAGCCCTTGTCCCTCCTGCAGTATCTGGTGCCATTGCTATGCAGATGACTTTGTCACTGGAGTGTCCAGACCTCTGTGGGAATTGTTTCATCAACATCTCAGCTGTCCCTTCAGTGGTTCTTCCTCCTTATCTTTTCTGAAATCATCCACCATTGGAAGAAACATACCGACGCACAGCCTCACCAAGACAGAACAAGATGCCAGCAGCCTCAGTCAACAGCTTGTGCCTGGAAGGGACTGGAGAGCTGAGTGAGGGACCTGGATGGATGTGGAGAACAGTACATACCACTAAACCACAGCCTTGCATTTATGTCTCCATCGTGTCTTTCCATCTTTGGATATGCCGTTTTGTTTTAGCCAGTCAGGCAAATGTGTGCTTGGAAATATACCAAGTGGTATACCAAGAGGTGGTGGATTGGTGGGTCCTGGGAACTTACAGTCTTAGTGATCTGGTCTCTACCATAAGCGAGAGCCTCTTTTGGCAGCTCTGGCTTGTTGTCCCATACTCATGGAGAAGGAGGTGTTAATAGCATTCCACAGTCTCACCTTCCTTCCTTCTCCACACATCACATGCTATCACTAAAATGAGCCTCACACGGAGCAAAGTCCGTGTGTTATCCTGCACCTGTAAGGACAGTGAGTCCCTTTGCATATGAAAGGACAGGGTTGGGGGAGTCACCTGGGAACCTGAAGGAAACATGCAAGGATTTCTTATCCCATGTAGAAGGATGCTGAGACAGTCCCCTTCTCTGTCCCCTGGTTCACCTGTCCAGTCTTCAGTGTCCGTATACTTCACTAAGTGGTAGCGTATGTGGGAAGAACATTCTTGTATCTACAGGAAATCAGGATGTTACCTACTAAGGCTGAACTGTGGGAATCAGAGCAGAAGGCCCCATGTGGCACTGCTGTAGACAAATGGCAAAGACACACCAATGTAGCAAACAGGAAGAGAGGCTGGAGAAAGATGCATTGGAATTAGGGAGGGGTAATGAAAAGCAAAAACAAAAACCAAAGGTTTTGGCAAATCAACTATCAGGTGGAGATATGTAGAATTTCTATCACTGCGTATTGTTTTCTTCCATGAAGCCACGGAACCTGGCAGGTTCTAGGGTACGTGTGGGAGTTAGGCTGGAGGAGTACCTCAGCTGTAAAGGTCTTTTTACACATATGAAGGGTTGGGGAAGAGAGAGACAGGAACCTATTTAATAGAGACATGCGGACAGAAGGAAACTCTGTGTGTGTGTGTGTGTGTGTGTGTGTGTGTGTGTGTGTGTGTGTGTAGATGCATGAGTGAGAGAGATTTGATTTTTATGTTTTGCACAGTTAGGAAAATATGAACAAGCAGCAAAAGTGCTCGTGTGACTTTGCTGACTTTTTTTTTAAACTGGATGATTTTATTGTTATTATTTTGTCGGTACAGATTTTTTTTTTCATCATTTTTGTTACAAGAAAAACTTCAAACACCTCAGAGAAATACACATATCAGGAATAAAGAGACCAGGACAGTCACATTTCCTGGGTCTCCTCATTTCTCGTGAGGGAGGGCTTTAGTTAGATATTTTACTTAATTGGCACTTCATAGGCGGTCCCAGTGGCCTGCTTGGGGAACTCAAAGTTGAGGTCCATCTTGCCTGTAAAAACCTTTCTTTTTTGCTGCTTGTTTGTTTGTTTGTTTCCTTTCCACTTCTTCCATTTTTTGGGGGGGGTTGTTTGTTTGTTTTTGGTGTAAGTGTGATACATTTAAAAGCAAGTATAGGCAATGTTATCCAAAATCTGTCAAATCCTCCCATATACTTCTATCCAACTCCCCCTTGGAATTTTCTAATTCCTCTTAGCAGCCAGAGACCCTGGTGGTCTGTGAGCTTCCAGAGAACTAAGTCAGAGAATCTAGACCATGCAGTACAGTGGTGCCTTGCCCTCTTTCCAGAGTTTATTTGCAGGGTGTTGCAGAGCTGTCAAAGGTGGAACCTTTATTTATCTCCTGGAGTTTGTTCAGAGGGTATGTGGCAGGGCGTAGGTAGTTTTTCTCACCTCCCATTCACCTCTAAATCCTCCCGTTCCTGACACCACGGGTCAAAATGGTACTGATCAACACACCCAAAATGTCTGGCCAGTGAGGATTTAGATCTTGAAGGGAGACTAGCAAGGAACTCAACGGGGTCCTGAATGCAGAAGAATTCATAGAAGAAACCAAGGAAGGTATCTGTAGGCTGGTTGTTTCTCTGTGGCATCTATCTCTTTAGGTGTGGGCATGGTCTGGTCATGTCTTCCTCCTTCCCTAAAAGGAGACACCCTAATGTTTCTTAGTGCCGTGAAGTCAAGTTAGCCTTTGAGTCGGTTACTTCCTCAGGAAAATACTTTCTTGCCTTCTTCTTTCAATATAGTTTTAAACTTGGGGGTAGAGGATAAACAGAGGATGCCCCAGACCAAGGTACTTTGCAACCCTGTGCAACATGCATGAGCCTCTACGCTGGGCGTCCACAGCCCTGGAGTAAGCTTGTGGTGCCTGAATGGGGCCACATTTGCAAAGAGAAATACTTTTAATGAATCTTGCAGCTCAAGGCAGAGTATCCAAGACAATTCCAAGGAAGCACGAGCTGCTAACAAAGTCTTTCTGGGCTCCCAGGCTCAACTCCTGCTCCCACAGGGTTACTATTGATCTAGTGCCCAGCTCATCCACCTCCCTAAGATTCTGAGGTGTTTATTTACCACCCCCACCCCAACCTCCACGTGCATGTCCATCTACTGACTCTACCCCACCTTGGCAGCTAGCTTCCTCCCTGCTCCTCCTTGAACCTCCTGTACAAGGAGACTCCCCAAGGCCAAGTACTGATTCTGATACAGGAGTTGCTCAATACTTTAGTCCTTTAGTAGTAAGTGCTGTCCCCACCTATCTTTGCTTCCCTGAGTGACAGGATCACCCTCTTCCAGCCAACACCCTGTGGGTCCTCCACTAGAGGAGCCATAAGCGATGGCATCCCCAATGATCTCCAAGATGTGAGGCTCTGACACACTTTCCAGGACCTTGGGTGATGCTGCTGTGGTCCGTCCTGGCCTAAGCACCTCTCATTTTGATAGAAATAAGAGAGCCTCCTTCCTGCCATCTCTCCTAGGACTCTCTGCCATCGACTTCACCAGACAGCAAGTAAATGGCATCATCTTGAGAAAGGCCAATACTCCTGTCATCAGGAACACATTTTCCTGATTGCATAGAACCAACTCAAGCTTCATGCTTACAAGCCGAGGTACCACTGCAGATAGAGGTAAAGGGGCAGCTCCCGAGAAAGAGGCTGGGACCACTGTGCAAGCTTCCCCCAGGGCTCTGATGGGGGCCACACCCTCTCTCCCATTTAGAAAGCAATCATTACAGGAAACATTTCAAATATTAGGAGAGACTTTTTTTTTGTTGTTGTTGTTGTTTTGCTACAGATCACTGCTCTACAATAATATTGCTTTTTATTAGAGGGAGCATCCAAGTTAAAAAAAAAATTAAGTCTTTCAGTTGAAAAGACAGAGTGTCTTACCCTGATGGAATCCCTTGAGTAGACTGATGGCTATCAGAAAGTTGAGCAGAACAAGCAGTTCCCAAGGAGTGAAGAGAAGGTCATGATCTAACTCCTGACAGAGATGGTGAGGGCTCTAAGTAAGTAAGTAAGTGAGGGGTCTTCAGTTGGGAATCTCACATCCCTCCTCCCTCCTCCTTGGGCTCCTATCTAGTCTTCCCTCTCTGGGCTGCCCCTGGAATTGCTGAATCCTTCAAATTTCTTCTCTGCTTCCTTCAAACTTCACTGAAGCTCATTTTGGGGGACCTAAGCTCCCTGTCCCCAATAACACAAAAGCAAGTGGACACTCAACTACCCAGTTTCTCCCGCCTCTGCCCGTTTGTTTTGTCTATATCTTTAAAGTTAAGACTCAAGCACATGTTGGAAGGGCTCCCTTATGAAAGTGGAGTTCAAAACAGAGGGTACAGTTAAGCAGCACCCCAAAACAAAAACTTTGAAGCAGAGACCACTCCAGCAAACAGAACCAAGGAACGTTCCTGTGCAGAGATCAGTCCAGTTCTATCCGAGCAAGAAGTAAAGATGGGCTGTGCCCTCATCTGTCCCCCTGCCCCTTCCCTGACATTCTTGTCAGCGTGTTGGCTTATTAAACCTTCCGTTCTTTAAAAGCAAAAGCTAGTTTACCTCAAAGAATTTTACTTCCATTTGGAAACCAACAACAGGACTTGAGAATGGATGTTGACCCCCATACCTCTCCCTACCTGGGCCTGGTGTCCCTGGGGCATGTGGTCTTAACTTAGACCTGAGTCAGGTGCTCTAAGCAGGAACCAGGTCCCCAGACCTGAGATGGGAAGGAAGGATTGTATGCAGCCTTTCTCCCTGCTTACCATGTAGGGAACAGCCTCTGTCTCTTCTATCAGGGTCTTGTCAAGTTACCATAGCAACCAGAAACTCCAGGTACCACAAAAGACAATGTCTCCAAGAGCTGAGGTGTGAGAGAGAGAGAGCTCGGGGTTCTGGCCTGGTCAGAGGGCCCAGAATTAAGGCCCAGATGGTAAGAGGGCAAAGGAAGGAGGGATCGAACTGGATGCATGAATGGGTTAAGAAGTTGCAGAGGCCTTATGAATCAGAGGGAGGCCACTGGCAGAGCTAGGACAGATCACTTCTGTTTTCCTCACCACTTACCCTTCTCCAGCCTGCCCCACCTCTATTCCAAAACTCTCACCTTGAATCCTGGCCCTTTGAAAGAAGAAAGCAGAATATACCTTTAGACAACAGTGTTACCCTGAGCCCCAAGGACAGGTGGATGGGATCTCTGAAGAAAACAAACAACAAAAGAGGGTCTTCTGGTTTTGATTTTTAAAAAAGAGTATCCTAGTAAGAATTAAAAAAAAAGATTTAAAAAAGTTTTTAAAAGAAAACCTATGCTATTTAAATTGGAGCCCAGTTGTAACTTGGTAAAGGCAAGCTTCTGTACTTTGTTATAATTAATTGTATACCTGTGTATGTAAATATAAGGCATTCCTATTTTGCAGTTCAGAACAAAAAAAAACTATTTGTAATATAGAATAAAGTTTATTAAAAAATAATAAAAATGCAGTTTGAGATTCGGGATCTTTATGTGACTATTTGGGTAAGGTGGGTCCCAAGTAGACTTCAACGACTTCCACCAAGATGACATATGACACCTCCTTTCTCCAGATACCCTATACAGTGAGATCTAATAATCTGAGGGTTGTCTCTCTGCCTAAAGCTTAGTTCTCATGTAAGGCAGCTACATGGGGCGGAGACTTTGCGTGTTAGGGAGTGGAAACTCACTCTCGCACTGTGGACAACAGACAATGCTTCCCCGGGGGCCTCAGCTCCGCCCTGAACTTATCTCAACACAGGCCTCCAGCATTTGCTCTAACCATCAGAGTTGCTTTTCAAGATGAAACAAGGTTTGCTACTCTGCTCTTTCTCTTCATGACAAGCCATGCAGGCTGATGTCGGTTACTCAAGAGGTGGCCTTGGCCATGGCGAGTGATGGGGCAGGAGGGGACTTGGAGGGAGAGCCCCTGGGTGTGCCTATGGTATAACACTTTAGCATCTCAACTCCAGAGAGTCATTCTGGAAGATGACAGAACTAGTAAGGAAAAGGATCAACAAGGCTGGGAGGCAGTGTCCTCCACAGACACTGATAGCCAGGACAAGCAAGTGACCCAGAAACACCTCAGCCATGGCTTGTGAATGGAGGGAGACACATCTTTGACCTCCAGACCTGGGTTTGGGTTGCCCAAACTCAACCAGGAAAGATGCAAGTGATAAGAAAGAATGTCCTCTCCTTAATAAACATGGAGGATGATAGATAGGAATATGTAGCTTGAGATGCTGCCCTCCACCCTATTCCTGCCACATCTGCTGAAGATTTTACCAGCGCAATCTTAAGTGTCACCAGACCCAACCACCATGGCCATGAGCAAACAGACCACTTCTTGGTGCACTTGTTTCCTTATTCACAAAAGGAGGAGTGTTCTAGCTGCACCATGAAGCCCAGAAAGGCTTTTATGTCTGACTTAGACAATTGATTGAAAAGAGATCGGATGTTCCGCAAAAGGCCATGTAAACACATACGATTTTATTAGTCAGGAAAACAACTCTGTACAAACACAAGTGGATCAGTGCTAGAGCCTCAGTGACATTTAGAGGAGCTGCCTTATTCACTGGGAGAAAAACCAAACAGTAAATATCTCACACCTTATGAAAAATATTGTCGTTAAACTGGGATTCTTGGAGGCAGTGGCCATTACTCAGTTGAATGTTACCCTGGCTTAGCTCAGTGACTGGCTCAAGGAGATATTCAGTCAACTGTAGATGAATAGAGGGAGGGGTGGGGGAAGCTTTGGAAGTTCACTAAAGCAACCAGCAACTGAATTGGTCACTGAGCTGTCTTCCCACTTCCAGCATGGCGGGAGGGGGGGCGGTCATCATTCTCCACAATGGACTACACATCCCATCCTATGAGTACTTTATCCTCCGGATGGGGACTGCAGCTAGGTCCTGTCTTCTGCAGGAAGAGAACAGGTATTATCATCAAATGAGCAGAGCTGCTCCTGGCCCAGCAGAGGCCTGTTTCTGCACCTTGTACTTTCTTGAAACCCACCTGACTTTTGTTTGAGCAAAACACCTTCCTTGAGTGTGCAGGCAGAAACTGTGGGACTGCTGAGAGAACCCACTAGAACTAGTGATATATGTATGATTTTGGAGCCCTGCCTAGGGACAACTGAGAATGTATGTTACTGTAACCATAATTTCTACTTTCCTTCCCTGGGTGAGCAATACAATGCCCCATTCCAATAAAGTACATTTAGCCCACAGCTTGCTTCCAACCAGTAAAGTAAAAGAGTTGGGTGATGTAAGGACCTATAGTGCTCCAGGAGTGCTCCTCCCCCATCAACCTGGACAATGACAACATACAAAAGAGCCACAAAGTGATTCAGGTGGACACACAGTTAAAAATCAATCCTTGCTTCTCTGTGTAGTAGGATGTGAGAGCACTTGTTACTCAGGCATAACAGAGCCTACCATGACTGCTACTGAGAATAAGAGGTTTACCCATGAAATTAACGTTTCACCCACAGAGGACTCTTCTTTTGACCAAAAGGTCTTTATCCCTCCTTTCTCCTCCTCCTCTCCTCTTCCTCCTCCTCTTCCTCCTCCTTTTCCCCCTCCATCCCTTCCCCCCTCCCTTATACCAGTCCCTCCCTCTCCCTCCCTCTCTCTCTCTCCTCCCTCCACAGGCTCTCATTATACATAGTCCAGGCTTGCCTCGAGCTCATTATCTTCCTGCTTCTGCCCCTGGAGTGTTGAGATTTCAGGTACTTGGATCAGCCTAAGTCTATTAAAAATACAGCATAGACTATGCTTATGAAATGATTTCATTTTTGATGTTCCCTGAGCTGGGCCTAGGACAGATTAAAGCTGAAGGAAAAGGCCAAGAGAACTAGGGAGAGGTGAGAGGATAACTACCTAGGGAGAAGTAAAAGGGGGGCGGGAAATGAACCCAGCTAGGGTAGTGACCAATAACCTATAGTTTTCAATCATTTTTATTCTGATCCATAATCAGAAACTGGGAAGCAGTTCAGAGCCACACCACACAATTGGTCCCTCAAATGACACAGGGATAACTCCAAGAATGCCCAGGTATGATACGCGTGTCTCTTAAGGGGAAAGACCTCAAGTTTGGGGGAGCATGTGCTTTGCCAGATAGCACAAAAATGAGTGTAAGAAGGTACAAGCAAGCAATGCCAAGAGTGTGTGTGCCAAGTGTCTTAAGTCCCCATTCAGAAAACTCAAAGAGGTCAAGCCCAAGATCCCAAAGAGTGTCAACTACAAGTTCCATCAACTTGCCTACTTCTCCCACTCCAGACCTATGAAGTATGTTCCTGCTTTCATTGCCACAGATCACAGTGTGCAGTCCAAAGACCAAGGCGCAATTTGACTTGAAAGACCTTAGAAAAGGCCTCTGTCTGGCAATATAAGGACAAATGGGCTAATGTGATGATGTGACTCTCCTGCCTCTGGGACTTTTTGATGGTAATTAGTGTCTTGGAACTGAATCTCAAGCACATACAAAAGAAACAGGGACTGTGCTTGCAACCTAAATCCTGCTCAACATGATCGCTGCCTTTCCAGGCTCTTGATGAAAGTGTGACACCTAAAAAGACATTGCCCCATTTTAGGAAAGGTCTGATAGTCCTTCTAAGACACCAGGGAGGCAGAATACATCCTTATGCTCCACTCACTACAGGCATTCTGATAAGGATCTTCCCTCCCACTCCACATAGGAACCATGACTTGGACTGTTCTCTAATCATTCCCATTCCACCTCCCCAAACTCCACTAGGTTACTAAGGAGGTGCACCAGCCCCTGCACTATAAATATGTATTTCATCATAGGACACACCCTGTTTCCTCAAACCAAATAACTTCAGATATGCTGGAGCAGCATGGTCCTTACCTCTACACTGCACTCTTTGTTCCTTTCTTTACTTTAGTTTGTCTTCTGCTCTTTACATTCCCATGAACAGCACCAACTCAAGATGTTGCCAGTAATACTACAAAGCTACATTAGCAGCCCATCCATGCAGACAGCTAGGACTTCTGCCTCCAGGATCAATTCCTGATTCCCCTGCTCATACCTACTTTCTACACCGAGTAAGAATACACCCATAGCCTGGCTCAAATATACCCTGTACTGACAGATCTTTCTAGAACCAATTTCTAACAGTCTGTAACCCTCAGATTCTTCATTTTTCAAGATAAGAATACTGGCTTCTTTCTCATAGGATTGTTGCAAGTGAGATAATGATTAGGGTACTTAACACAGGTTCAGATACATTATAAGTTCATGGCAAGTGGTAGCTTCTTCTGTTCTGGAAAACACACTCCTGAGGAAGAACCTTGCATGGTTGCCCTTCAGCCCTAGTTCACAGGCTAGCACTCAGCATATATTAGTTACTCTAAAAGGATGCTGTAAATATATAGATAAAATTAAGCAGGTGTAGAATATTTCAACAGTAAAATCTTGCAACATAAGTATATGTCAGCTTCCCAGTGAACTTCAGAAATAATAACTAAAGATTACAAGTAGCAAAGTTCCCAAACAAGGACCTGATACAAGGGCTTGCAAGCCAGTGGTCCTGAGGAATGGGAGTGGGGCGTAAGAAAGCCAATTCAAACTGCCCCTCCTCCAGTAGATGCAGCAGGGACTCCAATCCTCTGGATCTGTGGGAACCTTGGGGTAGCTCTTATTCCTAATGGCCTAAAGACTGCCCAGTGGCCATTTATTCCTTCCTATTTCTACATAAGCATGTTGGAATGGCTAAGTGGCTTCCCCAGGGACTTCATCAGTTGGAGCAGGGGAGCCACAGGACAGAATGGAGATACAGCTTCCTTAAAACAGATATTGCCACACAACATAAAAGTGTCACCTGGTTGGTGTGAGGACAGCTGGGACAGAGAGATGGGTCAATGGGATATGCAGAATGGAGCAAAGGACACCTGCAAGTTAAAATATAATCCTTAAAAGCCCTTAATTGATTCTATTAATGTCATGTTAGAATCATTTCAAATGATAATTTTCTGGTAAGAATCTCCTATTTGCTTCTACTTTTCAAATTGTCTCATTGTTCCTTTGCTCTCCTTGACATTTTATTAGTTCTTTAAGAACTTTGTATAGTCGAATTTTGAAGTGGAAACTTAAGGGTTCTTTGGAAAGTTAGTTGTTTTGGATGGTGTTTTGCTGGGGCAAACATGTGAAGGAGAGTTTTCCTGAAGTGGACACAGGTGAAAGACAAAGGCCGACTCATGAAGGAACGTTTTGCTGAAGCAGGAGAAAGGATGTTCTGCTAAAGCAAGCATGTGAAAGGACACATGATAAAAGGATTTTTTGCTAATGACACACATGTATTGGTCTGCCTTACGTTGCACAGTTGAGCTTCATTTGTCAGAATTCCATAGAGTGAAAGGCACCAAAAACCTTATGGTGATGTGCTGCAGTTTCTTGCCACTTCCATGGACTGGGGCTGATTGGCAGAGTGATGTCAGCTGAGAAAGAAGCATGTGCTGAGGCAAGACACAAGCTGAGGAAAACCTGTGGAGTACATGTGATGTTTAGATTGAGTATAAAAGGACTCCATTGACAGTGACAGAGACTGAGTTAGGCTTGCTGGTCGAGCTGGCTGTGCAATGCTTGTTGGTCTCATGTCTTTGCTGATCTTCAGTTCTCTGAGAGCGACATAGCTGAGAACTTCTCCTGGAGTTCCTTCTGGTCCCTCCTGATGATTCGTGCTGATGCTGAGGTCTGGCTGCCTCTGCTAGGTAGTGCCACCACTGCTTATTCATGTTTGCTATCATGACTCTACCCAACTGGACTGCTGGTGTGTCTGTGAGGTGTTTGTGAGTGGATCGAGCTGCCACTGCTAACCTAGAACTGAAAGGCCAATTTCTAGACAACACCTACTGGAGTTGCTCCAAAGAACCTCTCTAAGCAGGTCCACATCCCCCCAACCTGTATCCTTTCTTTTCCACTACCTCTAGTGGGTAGTAGGCTATGAGGGAGGTTAAAAAATTTAAGATCCACTCCTTCTTCCCAACCCTCCCAACTTTGAACCATCCTTTTTTAATCCAGAAAGCACAGTTTGTGCTGCCACATGTCTTAGATATCTGAAATGTGGTTGAACTACAAGGCAGGATTCCATTAAAGAACACTGCTCTTACCCTTTAGCAATCAATTCCTTAGGTAAGGGTGGAACTCCATGCTCAACCTCCCCTCTCCATGTTGGGACTGTATCTGGCCTGAGGTTGAGAAAGTCGTGTGTATTTTTCTACTATTTCCATATCTACTTACAGTCGCCGACTTTTTTCATTTCCATTATAAATCAAGATTTTTTTTAAAAGAAAAAACTGTTTATCTTTCTTTGAGAATTTCATACATTTATGCAATGTATTTTGACTTCACCATTACCTACACTCCCCTCAAACACATACACACACACACACACACACACACACACACACACACACACTTCCTAACTTAACTTGACATCCCCTTCTTTTGTTTTACAGCCCACTCAGTCCGCAGGGCCATCAACTGGAGCATGGACCACACCCCTGAAAAAAACTGACTCCTTTCCCCAACAACCATCAATTGCCAATAGCTCATTGAGTTTCATGAGCCCCTCCCATCCATTCTGGAATGTTAACTGGCTTGATTTTGTGCAGGTGGCCACAGTTGCTATGAGTTCATGAGTGCAATAGCCCTAAAACGATGCTCTTTTATAGCACTTCTCCCCAGTCTCTGGCCATTACTACCTTCCTGCCCACCCCCACCCCACCCCCAACTTCTCACCATGTTTCCTGAGCACTTGGAAGAGGAAATGATGCAGATATCCCATTTGATGCTGAGCATGATACAGTCAGTTATTCTTTGTTCTCTGATTGGTTGTGGTTCTCTGCATTAACCACCACCCTCTGCAATCAGAAGCTTCTTTAATGAAGAATAAGAACTTCAGTAATATAAATATAAGGATAAATGTTTAAAGGGCAATTTTGTGCTCTGTTTATTTAGCAAAGTAACAGGAGTAAGTTCTCCCCTAGGATGTAATGACCTCTCTAGCAATGGGTTCTTGACCTGGGTTACAGAACCAGGTCTGAGTTCTCTTCTGTGGATCATGCCTGAAGTATAATCACAAAATGGTTGTAGCTATGACATTTGTGTCACTATTTCACCTAAATTTTCTAGAAAAACCTTCACCAAAGTTTTTGATTGGCATGCTAATCATAAGACCACTGACCACAATTCTCCCCAAGCAACTTTCCTACCTATACAAATGCCAGCCACAAGAGAAATAAGCTTAGCCTCAGCTTATTTCTTCATGTCCTTTAGCTAACTCTGCAGTATCTTCAACAATACCAGGGGCCTACCACCTGGTTCTGGAATACCCCTGGCACTTTAATTTTTACTCAACCAGCGTGAGATTCCCAGGAGTTCCTTTTTTCCCACACACGAGGCCTTCATTCAAGATTCTTCAACTGTTGTTTGTAGTATTTTTAGATTTTTTTCAAATGTTAACTCAAGGGTTAACATTATATGATAAACCTCCTCATTCAGAAGATAGACAGGACTGTAGGAGGCCCATGACCAAACATTTCAATCACATGGTCTTGGGATTCAGTTACTCAGGGGATACTCTTTAAAAGGCCAGGTACGCTGATGCATGCTTATACTTCCAATACTTGAGAGACTAAGTCAGAAGGATTACCAGAAGTTCAAGAGCAGTTTGGGTCACATAGGGTTCAACCCTAATGTTGGCTACATAGTAAAATGTTATCTCAAAAAAACAAAACAAAATAAACAAGCAGAAGTTAGCAAAGTCCAATATTCATGAAGATATATCAATTGTTCATTGAAAATACAATATTGAATACATCAGCTTGTATTTCTAACTTTCTACAATCTACATTCATTATCCATGAGCCACTTAACTATCTTATCCTGGAGTACTGCTGTAGGCCTGTTATATATCTCTCCATCTGTTTGGCTTAGCTGGGTCCAATGCCAAGGGAAATCAAGGATACATTATTGCCAGTAGAGCCAACCACTCAAGCCAGCTCCCTTGGACTGACAGGATCCTGATTGATATTGTAGTAATCGCCTCTCTATCAGCCATAACTGGATGCTGAAAGGGTTCTAACTGAAGAAGCAAGCTCCATCCTCAGTACACTTTCTTGCAGAGGAGAAAAGCATGCAGCATACTACTGGAGGTTAACTGTCCATTCCTAGGACAAGAGTAACCTTTTTCTATTGTGCCGCTGTGCCTCCTACCATCCACACCTTCTGAGAACTATTGTTCAGACTAAACAATGACAAAAAACCTTCCAGGGATACACACACACACACACACACACACACACACACACACACACACACACCACTGAATTTGTATTTTGGTGAAGTTTTCCCTAGGAATTCTAGTTTAACACAATCTTGTCGTATTTGCTTTGAAATGGCCCAGACAGAGCCCATGACCTGCCTTTCTTTCATTCTCTTCCCTTCTGGGTATTTTTCACTCTACAGGAGCCTAACTTAAATGCCAGTCTAAAATCATGCCGATTCAATAGAGCCTCTTCTACCTCATAAAGATCATATACCACCACAGGGCTTAGCAAATACACTAACATCCCACACCAGTCCTGTTGTCCCTGCTGAATTAACTTCCTTCTTAACTCTCCTATGAACTCAATTCTACCTGGAATCAAGTACTGAGCATTAAAATCCCACATCCTTCATGACCAATTCCCTCAGTAATGTTGTCTTCCAGTCCCTAATGTTCATGGGGACTTTAGCCAATAGTAGCCAAGTATCCCTAATGGCTCATGTGAAACAGTCCACGAGAGACTCATTTCCCTTGTATTGCCTCAGATTATGCAGTCTTTCTCTCAAGGAGGAATGAGTTCTCTCCTTGAGTTTCTTTACTTTCACAGCATTCAAACTGATCCCATCTGCCCTCATTTCTCAAGCCTCCCCAAGTCAGGATGTGAATTCTCTTTCACTCTTTATTTAAATAATTCTCCCAATTAAGAAATTCCAGAGGCAAATTATGTCCTGATTATCATACCCCTCTGTCCTGGACCATTATTAATAAGGCCCCTATCTCCATGCAAAATTATAGATTTTCCTTTTTCTCTGAGTTAAAGTTTGGCTATGAGTGAGGGCTATCATCTATCACTTTTATCTAGCTCTCTCCCTCATCACTGTCCATGGATCCAACTCTTTGGATCCTAGGAAGGGATCAGGACCATAGACCAAATTAGCACCCTTTCCCTCGCATTTCACTAGGAAAGAAATGGCAAGTTAATACATCTCATCTTCACATTTTGCAAATTTCCATGCTAGATCTGAAGCTAATGAAGAGGATAACAACTGTGTGCCCTTTTCCATTGTAATACCCCATTATGAGAGCAGGCTCTTTCTTAGAAGAGGGCTCAGTCTCAGCTGTATGTCATATCACTCACAGTAGGAGTCTCGCAATTGCCATCATAGCTTGTTTGCCAAAATATCCCATGTGTGCTACTTTTAGGGACTATATTGCATTTTCTAATGTAACCCATTAGTTACTTGGGGGTTATCCCAATGACAGACCCCATGTATAAAGAGGAACACAGACTCACAGAATTGCCTCAGGAGTGTATCACCTGCAGATGGTGCAGTTTCAATTGCATGTATTATCTCCCATAGTAGGATCCAAACAAGTACTCCTCAAGACTCATCAATCTCTGTCCAGGCACCAACTGGTCTGTGACTTTTCTTAGGAAGTCTTCCTATGAGAGAGGGAGAAAGAGACAGAGACAGAGAGACAGAGACGGACAGACAGACAGACAGAGAGGAAGGGAGAGGGGGAGGGGGAAGAGGAGGGGAAGGGAGGGGGAGAAGGAGAGGGAGGAGAGGGATAGAGGGAGGGAGAGGGAGGAGAAAGGAAAGAGAGGGAGAGAGAGGGAGAAGGAGAGGGAGAGGGAGAAGGAGAGGGAGAGGGAGAGGGAGAGGGAGAGGGAAAGAGAAGTATAGTAAAATTAGTATGTTTTCAAGATACCATTTTAAAAAGCCCTAAACCAGTGTTTTTCAACCTGTGAATCATGATCCCCTTGAAGATCACATATCTGATATTTACATTACAATCACAACAGTATCAAAATTATAGTTATGAAGTACCAATGAAAATAGTTTTATAGTTGGGGTCACCACAACATAAGGAACTATATTAAAGGCTGTGTAATTGACAATTTTTTCCCATTCTGTAGGTTGCCTCTTTGCTTAATTGATGGTGTCCTTTGCTGCACAGAAGTTGTTTGTTTTATTTCATGAGATCCCACTTATTAACTGTTGAGAATTGAGGTAACTTATCCAAAAGACTTAGGGAAGGAGCAAAGGATAGGTTTCCTTATGGAATGCATCATAGTTACAGAAAAAAAATAATCAAGCCTCTGGTTGACACTTAGTTTTGCATATATGACCAGAAACTGAATGATTTTATCTCCATGACTCACTACTCACTCTGTGAAATGGTCATGCTTTGTGAGAGTTAAGTGAATAACATACACATGTACATGTATAGTATGCATACCTTATGAAAGGTAGCTTTTTCTTTCCTTTTTCCTTTCTTTCTGTCTTAAAAATTCAGTACTGGCGATTGAATCCTGGGTTTTTCATTCTTGACAAACACTTTACCTTTAGTTAGTTGTGTCTCCTATCTTTTAAATTACTATTTCAGAAGATTCCACTAAGTTGCCCAGGATGACCTCAAATGTCTGTATCAGAGGAAACCTTGAGCTTGTGATTCTTCTGCCTAAGCAAAAGCTGGGGCTCCATGCCTGCAAAACAGATCTCACAAGGATGCTTATTCCACTGATGTGCCATTCAAAACTGTCCAGTTGGAGCCACTTTTTCATCCTGGTCATGACAGAGGCCACTGCTGGGTGAGGGACTATATGTCTAATATGTCTATATGTCTAAGACATATGGACTAATATGTCTTGGACATATTGATAGTCATCTACCAAAATGGTGTCCTACCATGCACATCATCCCTAAATAGAAGAGGGCTAGAGTAATAGCTACTTCAGCAAGTTTCCCTTGGGTTGTGTATTTCCCTGAGGTCCAGGCATTTTCTTCCTGGTGAGAGGCTGGTGAACACCATTTTCTTATGCAGCAGCCTGGACGTATGTTCAAGACAAAGAAAAGGAAAAGTAGCTTCCTTCTGCACTCTTGCACCATCCACAAAGAGTTCACTTTGTCTTGTTACGTGATCCCATAGCACCTGATCGAATGTGGTTGAAAGCACGGAATGCCACAGAAATCCACAGAATGCCTTCAATCTGCTGTTTGGTCCTGCAGATCTGCGTGCCTCCTGGTCTCAACTTCTTGGCAGCTTACTCTGACACAGCCCCAAGAATCGCTGACACTGAAGCCCAGCTGCCAGGGACTATGCCAATCTTCTCACCATTTCCTCACAGAGGCCTTGAGCCGCTGGCACCCAGATGGGCCTTCCCGGGGGTCTTTAAGCAAGAGCTGAGGCCAAGCTGCAGGAAAGACCAGGCTCCAGAGAGTTATGGGGCTATAATTCCATCAAGGGCTTCTGGAGAGATTGTAAACTTGCATTCCAAGCCTCCCCGGTTCCCGGCCCTTCTCTCTTTAGAATGATTTACAAGTCTATAATTCTGAGTCAGGATTGCCTCTTAGTTCACATAATCCAAATATTTAAGTAAAACAGCATCAGGCCTTCTCTTGGCTTCCAGTTCCTCCCTCAGAACTAACAGGCTGCAACAGTGTCCTCTAGTGCTGAGCCTCAGGAGAGACCCCTTTTGTTCTGTGAAAGGAGAAAGATGTTTGTCTTGAGATGATATGTGCAATTTCGAGTTCTACCTGAAACTGAGTGGCCACGAAGAGGACGTGCAGATACGAGCTGAGAAGGACTAACAAGGCTTTGATCTCGGTGGTTCTGGGTCATTCAGTTGACAAACATGAGTTGGGCCTCCACTGGTGTGAGCTGCATGACAAGATGTGTGTCCCACCAGTTGCCCTGTGTCTGCTCTTCACATCTCACATGCTGAAGACTGTGTGTCAACATTTTCACCCTTGGCATGACCCTTACTGGCCCAACCCTTCAGCCAATAGAATGAATATAATATCTGTGAACACTACATATTTATGGCCACAATAAAAGAATAAAAGCTTCCTGAAGACAGAGCTGGGTCTGACGGAGCTCTGTGGCATGGCTCCAAGCATGGCTATTTATTGAATAAAATATGAACACAGGAGTGAGCAAATGAATGATCACTCGAGGCAACGTGAGAGTCCAAAGCATGATAGACCAACTATAGCAGAGATCCTGACAAATGAGAGATGGAGGCTTGCCTCGGAGAGTCCCGGTCTTGTGTTTGATTATGAAGGACCAGAAATCTTCCTGCCATCTTTCCTTTATGGTCACCTGCATTCCATATTTTCATGGGAAGTTGTGGTAGCAATATTCCATTATTAATCCTAATTAATTCTGTCCTTGAGATAGAAACAACTAAACTAACTTTTTCATGGATGCAGAGTCCTGGCTTCTATCTCCAGCCTGGAGCCCACCTGGGGTCCAGCACCATCCTTCCCTCCTGCCCCGCCTTCCTGACTTCTGTCTGTGCCTGGATTTTCCCTCTAAGATATACTCATATTCTCATCAGTGGTGGCTGGTAACTATGGAAACTACAATTAAGAGGCAGCAGCCTCTGACTTATCAGAGACCTAGCTCAAGTTCTTCCATATGTGCTAGGATGCACCCCTGTGTGAGTCTGAGACGATGCTCCTACAGGCATTAGTAATGAAGGACCAGTTTCTCCTTTTCTAAATTTCTAATTCACCACAGTGCAATGTTTTTGTAACATACAATGAAAACAAATTAGGAATTAAATGGAATGAAATAAATACACAATGTACATGCTCCAGTTTTGTAATAGTACATTCAATAGGCATAAGATTACTCCTTCAATCGCAAATGCTGACTCTCCATTTCAACATTATGTCATCATGGGCCATCTTTTGTTTGTAGATAAGCTCCAGTTCATGGATACTCTCTAAATAACCCTGACCTGGAACTCCTGGGACTTAGCCTAGGCTACCAGCCAGTCTCCATCCAAACCTAAGTGCATTACTAGCCAAGTCTCCTGATCTTGTTTAACTTGGGCCTCTATGCAAACATGCATTGAGATGCGGGATGGAGCTTTCTCTTAAGCAACTGACAACCCACAGAACGGTCTGTGCTTGACCTTGAGAAAATATGTGCAAAATCACCTACAGGGTCTTGTCATACCTGGAAGTGCTCCCCAACATCCAGAGATCTACACAGGACATAATGGAACAGACTAGGTGTCACCCAGAGGGAATTCATAGAGTTTATGCTTCCTTCCAATTTCCCCACTTAAGTCTTTAGGCCTTCTAGACTATCTACATGAACCAATAGATTGTCATCATTTGCTTTCTCTCTGATACGCTTTGTAAAATCAAGGCATACATTCTAGACAATAAAATGAGTAGGTATTAACATCTATCTATCTATCTATCTATCTATCTATCTATCTATCTATCTATCTATCTATCCATCCATCCATCCATCCATCCATCCATCCATCCATCCATCTATCTATCTATCTATCTATCTATCTATCTATCTATCTATCTATCTATCTATCTATCTATCTCATCTATATCTATCTGTATCTATATCTTTAGCCCAGATCATGCCATAGAATTCATCCATCGTCCCAGAAAGTTCTCGTGTGCCCTTTCCTAGTATAAAGGGTTCTTCATCTGAAGATTCAGCCAACTCTGAACTGAAAATATTTGAAAAAGAATGTCCACACTAACATGTGTACTGTAAATTTTTCGTATTATTATTGCTCCATAAATACAGTTTGACAGCTATTTACCTAGCATTTGCCGTGTATTAAAGACCTTCTAATAACCTAGATACCATGTCAGTATATGAAAGATAAATGTCAGATACACACACATACTATGCCAAGTTTAAAAGAGACTTGCATATGCAGCTTTTAGTATGAGATGTTCTTGGAACAAATCAGCTTTCTGAGCACCAAGGCATGTCTAAATAACTGTTTCACACAGACCTCTGGATCAACATGTAGAATATGTCCAATACTTCTTCCCCAATGAGTCCTCATACTCTTCTGAGTAAATATTACTCCATACATACAACCTCCAGGTAACTACTCTTCTGATTTTTACCATCACTAAATGGTTTTGCACAAACTTCACTTAAAGTGGTGTGAACTCTACTCTTTTACTTTTACCTGCCATACATATCTGTGACTTGCTCCAGGTTGTCTTTCCACTTTTTCTCCTTGCTGCAGTTGTATTCCATTGTTACTGAGACCCTGTCTGTCCAGATCTTTCTGTGCAAGTCTATTTCTGTCAGGTAAATACCTGATAGGGAGTTGTTCAATCACCAAGTAGATAAATGTTGGGGTTTTCACACAGATATGTGACTATTTTCCCAAAGCAATTAAACAAACTCTATATGAGAATTGAGTTTGCTCTTAGGCTTTGTAACACTTGAGTAGAATAGTCTTTCAAGTTAACCACTCTTAATGAATGCATGGTGACATATATTTATGATTGAAATTTACATTATCCTGCTGTAAAATGACTTCTTGGTCAGGTGATCTTTCATTTGGAATTTTTCTGTAGAGTGCTATTACTTACTCTTCATCCTTTAAAATGGTTGAATTTTGGGAAAGATGGCTCAGCAGTGAAGAGCATTGGCTGCTCTTTCAGAGGACCCAGTTTCAATTCCCAACACCCACATGGCATCTCAGGACTGTCTGCAAGTGTAGGTCCAGGCTATCTGACACCCTCACACAGACATAGATGCAGGCAAAACACCAACACGCATTAAACAAATAAACAAACAAAATAGTTGGATTTCTTATCCAACTATTAATGTCCCGTAGTGTATGGCTTAACTCACCTTCCACATTCTTTAAAAATATATTTATTTTTATTTCAGTTTTATGAGTGATTTGCCTGTGTGCCTGTAAGTATACTGCATGTGTGCTTGGTGGCTATGGAGGCTAGAAGAGAGAGTCAGATGACCTGGAACTAGAGTTACAGACAATTGTAAATTACCACATGGGTTCCAGGAAGCAAGAGTGGGCCCTCTGGAAGAGCAGCAAGTACTCTTAACCACAGAGCATCCCTCTAGCTCCTGATTTTTACATTGTAAATAGGTCTTTTAACAGAAAACCAGCTCTGATTACAATGTAGCTCAGTGGACCACTCTGTCCCTTTATGAGTAGTATTTTTGTGTACTGCTTAAGTAGTTGCTGCCTGTCTTCAAGGTTACGATGATATTTTTCTTGTTCCCTTTTAGATTTGTCTTTCACGTATTTGTGATCCATATAAAACTACTTAGTGATAGCTAGAGGACAAAGCTGCCCCTCCCCACACACATGGATATTAATTTCTTTAGTTTTACTTCATGAAAAGACCACCCTTTACCCAACAGAACTCCAGCAGAGTTTTGGTGTAAATCTCATGATTGTGTATGTGTGAATTCTTTTCTAGATCATCTGTCCCATGCCACTGTCTGGTCTGTTTGTATCCCTAATACGTAAGTCTTAGTTCTACAGCCCATAATAACAATGAAAATGTTTTCTACAATTTCTTTCAGTATGTTTTAGTAGTCAATGTAAAGGTCTTGCAATTTTATTAGCTATTTTATTAGCTATTTGACATTTCTAAATATCAATAAAATTTTTATCATGGTAAAGAACACATAATCATAAACTTACTATCTCTGTTACTTTTCTTCATTTTATTTCATATGCATGGGTGTTTTGCCTGCACGTATATCTGTGAACTATGTGCATTCTGGGTGCCAATGGAGACCAGAGAAGAAGCCACTGGAGGTACATGTGGTTGTGAAACGCCACATGGGTGCTGGGAATTGAACCTAGATATTCTAGAAGGTATATATATAATTTTTGTTTTGAAGAACTAGAACCCTACTCTCTGTTTCCTGATGCTATCACTTCTGGTAGCCAGTTTGGATCTGACTACTTCAGGCATATGATGTATGCCAACGTACAAAGGAGGAAGCGCCTTTTGGTAACTAATTTCAGTAAGCACACAGTCCTTAATGTTTCTCCACTTTGTGTCATAAAACAGTATTCCTTTCTTTTGAAGCCTAAATAATGTTCCAATACTTGTGTGCATGCACAAATGGATATGCACATGTGCATTCATGCATGTGTGTATGTGCATGTGTACACATGTGTGTATGCATGTACATATGTATCAGTGCTCCTTAACATTTACTTTGATTTTTCTTCCTGGTTATTATAAATATTGCTATATGAGTATGTAAACATCTGTTTGAGATCCTATGCTCAATTCTTTTCTCTTTTTTGTCCTTTTTAAATAAATTTGTTCTTTGATAATTTTATACAGGAATACAATGCATTCTGACTACTCTTGTTCCTGGTAATCCCTTCTACTCCCTAAAATTCCTTTACCCATATCCATGTCTCTGTTCAGTTCTGGAAGCCATGGAATCTTGCCAAGACTCTCTGAATGACCATAACTTTGAAAGTACCCATTGGAGACCGATGAGATCACCAGTGGGCATGAAACTAAAGACAATGAGCCTCTGTCTCTTAAACTCTATTAGTAACCAATAGTTCATCAGGGGGAGTAGAGCCCTTTGACCTCATCCCCAATCTATGACAGACTGTTGACAGGGCCAGTCTTGTTCAGAACCAATACTGGTGACTGTAGCTGCTGTTGAGTCCATCACTACAATAGCTTGCATGCTTAAAAGATGATATTTTGCAACCCTCTACCTCTCTTCCAGATTTTACATTCTTCTTGATGTTCCTTGAACCTTAGATGGGGAGGTATAAATGTCTTATTTAGGACTGAGCATTTAGCTATCTGCTTATTTGAGAACAAGAATGCAAAGACTCATGACACTTTGAGCATTCGTGAGTTGCTACATTCATTGTTCATACAAGTAAAGACTTCACTGATTAAGGCCAGGAGCAGAATTTCTCTATAGGTATGAACATAGATATTTAGAAGACATTTTGACCCTGTGTTAATTTAGCGAAACAACAGTAGTAAGTTCTCTCTAGGACCTTTGAGATCCCAGGCACTTGATTTTGACTTGGTTACAGTACTGGGCATTAATTCCCCTTGTGAAAAAGGCCTCATCTGATCAGTTTAGTTACTCCTATAACAGCCATGCAATTATTGTACAAATAGACTAATCTTGTTATCAGGCTGGTACAAGAGTCTGTATGGTTCATAGATGGGTGAGAGTAGGAAAAGATGACTGCCTTAAAGTAAGATATATAGTCAACATAGCAAGATAAGGGTTAAGAAGGGTGATAGCACAAGTAAAAAAGGTTTAAGCAGAGTAAGGAGAGGGGAATGAGGGAAATGGGAGAATAAGGATGGAGGGTTAGCCAAAAGAAAGGATATATGAAAAAGCCATATGGAAAGCAACCATCTTACAACTCAATTAAAATATATAATTTAAAAAGAGAAAGGAAATAGCTGTGTGGCTGCATACTACTATTCCTAGAAGCCTTTGGTTATTCAATAAAAATGTCAGCGCAGATGTGGTATACTTCCGTATGAGTTGTTGATCAAGGATTCCCCAGAAGCCTTCAAAACAATACTGTTTCTTACCATGTCTCCTGGGGCTCCATCAGAAAGTGTGGTTGCCTTGTATCCGGGACAGAGATGTCAAGCTGGAGCTGAACTGGAGCCTACCTGCTGCCTAGCTTTTATAATGCCAGAGGGTGCTACACAGACTGCTGGGAGAGAAAATGGTCTTACCTAGCTGTGAACTATATAAACCACAGTATACTTTCTTTCAAATAAACACACACACACACACACACACACACACACACACACACACACACACTGCCTAGCTTTCAGAGTGCCGAAGGGTGTTACACAGACTGCTGGAAGAGAAAATATACCAATGGTCTTACCTAGCTGTGGACTATATAAATTACAGTATATGTTCTTTCGAATACACATCACACATACATATACACGTACACATACATATATATGTACATGGGCATGTGGGATGCCTGCACATATACACATATATGTACACATATATACACAGGAATTGGATTCTGGGTCCACATAGTAATTCTGTTTTTAAATTTTTTGAGGAAACTCCACATTATTTTTTCCAACAACACCATTGAATACTCCCTATGAGCAGCATTTTAAGCATCTCATTTCCAGTTGTTTGTATCTATAAATACAACTGGTATTTTATGTCTCAACTTTGTCTGCATTGATATTTGCTAAATTTCGTTAGTTTAATAGATTACAAATACTGTTGAGTTGTTTACAAATACAGCATTGATACCTGTAAAAGATGATAGTATTTTGCTGTTTGTATCCAATGTCAACATCTTTTATTTCTTTTTATCACCATATGGAAAATTAAGGACCTTCATTACTGTTGTCCAGAAGGATCATGCTATGTTCTCTTTATCCTCTTCCATGTTTAAAAGTCTTCTACCCCAGGGCCTAGCTGGGAGGATATGTAGCCTCCAACTAGAATCAGAAATTCTTAGTGCTTATTTTCCCAGCTACCTTTGTATCTGGGGGCATTGATTTAGACAGGCTCTGGGAAGACTTGGGGGAGGTATCTATAATGATGTGGGTGGGGTTACAAAAACCAATACACATTGCAGAAACATTCAGAGTTAGCAAACTAGGAAACTCTTTTCATGCTCAGACCTAGAGAGAGTAAGAGAGGGGATGTTTTCTTGGTGTGGTGAATCTGGATCCCTGGCAGAGGATCACCCATGGGAAGCTGATGTCTTGGGGAAATGGAATACTCTGCTATCTCTGCACTGAAGTAAGGAGGAAGTAAGTGGGAGCAGAAATATCCTGGTTTCTTTCTCTCCTCACTCTCTTGTCTCCTATTGGAAACTTCTACTGGTCTAACCAATGAAACCAGAGGAAAGCGGGGCCCTGGGAGAAGAGTCCTTGGAGATTAGGTCCTCGTGCATTAAAACAAACTAGAAAGAGAAGGAGAAATGAGTGTGGGTGAGAAGAAGGATGAAAATAACTGGCATAGAGAGGATCATGTGACCTAGGCTTAGCCAATCAGACACATACTTCCTAAACCTTGACTCTTACAGCACAAAGAAGCTAAACAGTGCAGAATAGGCTCACAGCACTAGGAACAGCACTGAGTGTAGACTGGAAGCTGCCAGTGTTGCCAGGGAAGGTGAGGCATGAGTCCTCTACAAACCACCCAGTATCTATCTGACATGTTTCTTTTTAAAGAGGACAAAAGTGAGTTAGCCCAAGCATAGCTAAGAACTTGATTTAAACAGTTCTAGTCGAGGAAGCCAATTTCCACACCAAAAAAATATTTTGGAACATAATACTCTATCACGAAATTCAGCAACATGTATTTATGACCACTTAACATCATCCCAGCCAAGGCCAATGTGCACTATGAGATCCTTACTGTTACTCACAATGTGTCCAACAAGAATTAGAAGCTGTGACTCCAAGATAGTTAAGGCCTTAGGATATTATGAAATACCTTCAGCATTAATTTTACATAAAAGTACTTTGAGGAAGATTTAATAATTTATTAGTAAATAATTTTATGGTGAAATAATCATACACATTATGGAGGCAAATAAAAAACTTTTCCTGATCCCATAAAACAAACCTTAGGGCTTCAAATAAATTTCATAATTAGAGTTATCCACAACTTAACACACAGAATGTTAAGAGAAATCACACTGACAACAGAAGATCTCTCCAGAACATCAGATCATTTGGCATTGGGAGAAGCTGGGGTGCCCCTCAAGTTTCTAAAAGTTGCTAATGACAGGAAGAATAGCTGGTTATAATCTGGCCATTAGAATTTAAATATAAGGGCTGTATTTGAAATGAAAGATCAAGAAAGATTTTCATCAATAATATTATTAATATATTCTAAAAACTTTAGAGAGAGTCTTATGCCTGACCCTTGAATACTCAGCTTCTACCAATACGACAGTAACTGATGCTTCCAGCAGGGTGTTCTCTGCTTGGTTCTAGACAAACTGGCTCCCATGATGATGAAGATGTGTAGGGGTCTATTGTTGGTAAACTGGAGACCCAGAAGATCTGATGAATACATACTTCCAGCCCCAAAGCCAGAAGCTATGGGACCCAAGAAGTGCAGATGCTTCATTTCAAGTCTCAAGGCAGGAAGAGTGAGGCAGAAGGCATACCCTTAGTTAGCCTTTGCATTCTATTCTTTCATTCATTCTAGTCTTTGATTGGCCCACATCAGCCTACAGATCCAAATGTTCATGTCATTCAGTTATCCCCTTACAGACATATGCAGAAAATCTAGTGGCCAAATATCTGGGTACCCTGGACCCATTCAAGTTGATATATCAAGCTGACCACCACACCTTTATATATACAGAAGTCCCAGTGATTCCCTCTTCCAGGCAGAATGGTGACATGGCAGGACACAGCTGGTCTATACTACTTTGAAGCATCTGCCAAACACCCTGTTGGAAGAACTATTTCGCTACTGATCCCATTCAGCAAAAGCTTGACCTGCCAGCAGCTCTTTCCTAACTACAGTATTACCAAAATATGCCTATAAGAAAAATCATCCCTGCAGATAGACTTTGTGGGTTCTTTCTGCCACCCTTCTCCACCCCTCTTCTTCCATCCTTTCAAACACCTAACACTAGGTAGGAGAAAGAAAAAAGTAGAGGGGAAATAGGTCAACAATATCATTAGACTACTTCCTGCTGACTAGGGGCATTGAACTCTTTGGGGCAAGTTCGATCTTTGCCTTCAAGATATCTAATTTCTTCTCTCTTTGCACAGGACCATTTGACACAGTGCAACCAACACATCCAACCACCAACCAGCCAACCAGCCAACCAGCCAACCAGCCAACCAGCCAACCAGCCAACCAGTCACCCTCTGGGGGCCTTAGCGTTTATATGTCCTCTGAAAAGTCTCGAGAATTCCCAACATCATACACTTACAAAAACTATCTGCAGCTGGCAAAAAACAATTCCCCAGTAGACCAAGAAGCAAATCATAGTCACCTTCTGTGAAACAATCCTGTATCACTACACTTGGAACGAAAACAAAAATATATTCCTGTGAGATTTCTTTATTTTTTAAAGAAATAAAAATTCTTAGGCTAGAGAGATGGCTCAGCAGTTAAAGCATTGACTGCTCTTCTAGAGACCCTGAGTTCAATTTCCAGCAAACACATGGTGGCTCACAATCGTCTGTAATGGGATTCAATGCCCTCTTCTAGTGTATCTGAAGACAGCTGCACTGTACTCACATAAAATAAATCTTAAATAAATAAATAAATAAATTTTCTCACTACACATCCTAGTGCATTCATGGATTTCCTGGTTATATCACAAAAAGTCCAACATCCTAAAGCCCCATCTTGGAGGTAAGACCTACCAATTTTTATCCATCTCTAGGCTATAACACTCGCTCTTTCTCCACCTCCCTGGTTCTAAGAAAGAAAGAGGAGACACTAAAGCTTGATTTTCCTTACTCACAGTAGCTTAGGCTGTATAGTCTAAAAGCCCACTTATTAGAGAGAAAAGAATATACTTTGAGATTCAAGAAATCCATCTTTTATTCCCAAGACAGAGTTTCACTGTGTAGCCTTGGCTCTCTTAGAACTTACTCTATAATGGGGAACAGGGGGAGGGAAGAGGGCTTATGGGACTTTCGGGGAGGGGGAAACTGGGAAAGGGGAAATCATTTGGTATGTAAATAAAGAATATAGAAAATAAAATAAAAAATAATTAAAAAAAAAGAACTTACTCTATAGAACATACTGCCCTTAAACTCACAAGAGATCCTCCTACCTTTGCCTCCCAAGTGCTGAGATTAAAGCATGTGCCATCACTACCTGGCAATAAATCCATCCTTAAACAAACATCCTGCAGTAGTGTGTGCTCTAACATTGTGCCTACCATAAGAACAGAGCTGCTACAAAGCTTCCTTGAGCTCTAGTTGATGTAGCCACTGTTCTGCAGGGGCCTGCTAAAGGCCACACTTAGAATTGTTGTGTATTTCTCTAAATATTCTCACCATAGTACCTGCTTGAGTTTTTCTTTTCTTTTAAATGATGAGAACTAAACTCAGGTCCTTCTGAAAATGAGGTGAATGATCTCCTACTGAGCCATTTGATGGGTTCTTTCTAGACTAACGCAGCTAAAAATGGGACTTGAGCTTAGTCCCTCCACCAATGAGACTTTATCGTGTGCCAATGTAGCTTCAGAGACATGCAATGTTCATCAGGAAAATATGTGCATCCTGGCATCTCTGGAAACCTCCACATAGCCTTCATTCCAAGACAGCAGTCCCAGCTGAGTAGAAACATGCTGAATAGAGCACTGGACAAAGGCAGGAGAAGGAGCAAGAGCGAGAGACTGGAAAAGACAGCAAGGTATCCCCTCTCTTTCTTAAGATAATTGGGACCTGTTATATTACTGCTGTTGATTTTCCTGCTTTCATAAATGAACACTGCCTGCTTGCATTCCAAGCATCTCAACAACAACAACAACAACAACAATAGAGGCTCCTGAGTATGTGATTAAGGCAGCCATAAATCTTGCTTGTAAGAATATGGTGATCCACTATGATGGAATTGACTTTGTCCATAAGAGAGCTGGGGAGGGTGTGTGTGACCAAATGGACACCATTTACCCTTGCATATCAAGCCTGTCCCTTCATCCAGTCTCTGCCATATTATGTAATTTGTATAACGAATGATGCAATTGGTCAGTACTTGTGTTGATTTTAATAGGTAATACATGTACATGGTACCCAATTCAAAATGGGATGACTGTTCTACTGATATCCCAGGCATTGGTTTCCTTACCCCAGATAGTCCAGCTTTTCTCTTTGCAAAAATGGCCCATGAGTGTTTCATGATACCATTAGTTATCCAGTTGTATGTTTTCAGACAGCACAAGTTTGATCTCAGTGAGCTATTGCTTGAGGATCTAAAGCCTGTCTGGCTACATACAGTGATGGAAGCAGAACTTTTGCTCATCTGTCTATTTGTCTAATCAGTTTCTTCCTTCTTTCTAAATTTACACACACACACACACACACACACACACACATACACACTCCACATATGTGCAAAGGCTCTTTGCAGAAGCTATATTAGGGTAGAAAAGTTGCAAATAGAAAATAGAAGGTGACTGAACCACGTCATAAGCTGTCACCCTGGGCTCTGAGGACATTCCTGCCCAGCCGTAGACAGTCAGGCCCTGACACCCAAGAGAATTAGGACAACACCCCAAATCAACAACACTGGGAGTTTTGTGTTAATATAACACAAGCCTGAGTCATTTGAGAAGAGGGAAATTCCACTAAAAAAAATGTCCCCACCAGATTTTCCTATGGAACCTTGATTGATTACTAATCTGAGAGGTACCACCCTTGGGCAGAAGGTACTGAATGGAATAATAGAGCAGGCTGAGCAAGCCACTGGAAACAAGTCAGCAAGCACCTTTCCTCCATGACCTCTGCTTCTTCTGTTCTTATTTTCATTTTTAAAATTCATTTACTTACTTATACCCCAAATATTGCCCCCTACACCCATCTACCCTCACAGAGTTCCTCCCCATTCCCTTCCCCTTCTCCTCTAAGAGAAAAGGGTAGCACACTCCCTGTATCCACCCTCTCCCCAACCTGGTGCATCAAGTCCCTGTGAGATTAGGCATATCCTCTCCCACTGAGGCAGCCAGACATGACAACCCTCTGCTACATATGTATCAGGGGCCTCAGACCAGCCCATGTATGCTCTTTAGTTGGTGACTCTGTCTCTGAGAACTCCTGGAAGTCAAGATTAGTTGACACCGTTGGTCTTCCTGTGAGATTGCCATCTCCTTGAGGATCTTCAATCCTTCCCCTAACTCTTCATGGAGGTCCCCGACCTCATCGAATGTCTGTCTCAATCAGCTGTTGGATAGAGCCTCTCAGAGGGCAGTTAAGCCAGGCTCCTGTCTGCAAACACAACATAGTATCATTAATAGTGCGAGGGATTGGTGCCTGCCCCTGGGGTGGATCTCAAAATGGGCCAGTCACTAGTCAGCCATTCCTTCACTCTCTGCTCCATCTTTTTCCCTGTGTCTTTTAGACAGGACCAATTTTGGGTCAAAAGTTTTATAGGTGGGTTAGTGTCCCTATTTCTCCACTGGGATTCCTGACTGGCTACTGGAGGTGGTCTCTTCAGGTTCCATATCCCAAATGTTGGGCATTTCTGCTAAAGTCACCTACATTGACTCCTGCCTCATCCCTGGTCTCTGGGACTTCTTAGAGAATTCCCCCATCCCCAACCCCTGGCAGCTGCATATCCTGTTCGTAACCCAAGATTCTTGACCTGGTTGAGTTCCGGCCCTGACTTCAGCCAGTGACAGTTAACCAGAAGTGTAAGGTAAACAAACCCTTTCCCTCTCTGGGATGCTCTTATTCATTCTGTCTGTCACAGCAATGGAAACCCTGCCAACCACATTAACAGGGCAGGGCTCCTATTCGAACTCCTGGATTCCTGGGTCAGGCCCTATTATGCCCTGTGGAGCCTTTTTCTCTCTCATTTGCCTCATGATGCTCTGTCCCCAGCCCCTACATGGCACTGGTAGGAGGCAGGTCCATCAGCAGATCTCAGCGTGAGAGTGTCTGCATCCTTCTGCCCCCCTGCCTGCCACTTCTTGTCACTTGTCTGCATAAGTAACCCAGATGTCTCTACTGTTCCTTTGTGCTGCTCTGCCCCCTGACATTCAGGAGAGAGAGAGAGAGAGAGAGAGAGAGAGAGAGAGAGAGAGAGAGAGAGAGACAGAAGCACAGAAGCAAATTGCTACTAATGTTTGCTCTTCTCTCTCCATTAGAAGTGTCACTTATTGAAAATTGAAATATTGAAGAACCAAGTGCCGCTAACCACCCAAGTCCTGCTGTCTGGTGGCTACAAGGTCCTTTCTAGTGTCTCTCAGGGCAGCCCTCCTGGAGGTATGTGGGGAGACAGCCTGCTCCACAACCAAGGACACAGGCAGGCCAGGAGCAATGTCAGAGCCACACACATAGCTGTTCACCAATGGAACAGAGTTTTCTATTAGTGGGAACATGGTACCCAGGCAGAAGTCATAGAAGAAGGCTGCCACCCTCAAAGGAGAGGTAGATGGCAGGTCCCAAGATATTGGTTAAGAGGGGCAAAGGTTCTAAAAGCAAACAGTATCACTACAAAGAAAAATAAAACTCACTCACACCCATCCCTGCCACCAACTCCAAGTAAGATCTTAGGCTGAAGTATAGGACCTGGGAAGTACATGTGAGGCCATAAGAGAGGACACTCAGGTCTCTGGGGACATGGCATGCCCTGATGTTACCAGAGAGGCCTTCGTAATTTATAAATCCAGTCAGAAGAGAGACCAGGAAAGCAACAACCCTGCCTGGTGCTGGAAGTACAAGATGTCTCAGGGGTGGGGCTTTCAGGGTATGTACTATACTCTCAACAAACAAGGACGCCACAGGGAGCAGCAAGTCAAGCTAATGCAGAGAAATCCTAAAGGCACAGCACAGGGAAATCATTGCTTTGGATCAAGCACATGAGGAATGAGTAGATGACAACAGGGTGAGGCAGTGCTGGTGTAGACAGAAAGGTCTGCTCTTACCCTGGAAACAAATAGGCTTCAGCTTTGCTAAGGATGGGAGCAAGATAACAGGAAGCAGGGAAGACAGACATGGGAATACAAATCTAGTGATAATAGTAAATCACAGACATCCATGCCAAGCGTATATAGGTACATAGACACGAGCCTGGGCCAGAAATTTTGGTTAAAACAAAACAAAACAAAACAAAAACCAGTTATAATCTGAATCACTCTATCCTGTACAGACTTGAATTGGCTGTAGTGGTAACTGTCATTAAACTAACTTCCTTCCTTCCAACTTTCTTTTTTTCTCTATCATTTATCTATCTATCTATCTATCTATCTATCTATCTATCTATCTATCTATCTATCTATCTATCTATCTATCTATCTATCTATTTATCTATCCATGTATGTATGTATGTATGTATGTATGTATGTATGTATGTATCTATCTATCTATCTATCTATCTATCTATCTATCTATCTATCTATCTATCTATCCATGTATGTATGTATGTATGTATGTATGTATGTATGTATGTATGTATCTATCTATCTATCTATCTATCTATCTATCTATCTATCTATCATGTTAGATTGATTCTCTGGTCTCATACATGGTAGACAGTTCTCTAGCACTAATCTATATCTCCAGCCCTTGCTTGAATTTACTCCTAGCTCAGGCAAGCCTGGAACTTGCTATACTCCTGAGGAGGAGGAACATTGTGCCCTGATCCTTAGTAGCTGGAATTACAAGCTTGCACCACTGGCCCAGCTCATCAAGCTATGCTCCTGCAGCAGACAGTTGCAAACTCTTTCTGCTGGAAGGAAAGGAAAAGGACTGTGAACTACACATGCACAATGGAGGAGGGTACAAAGAGGAGACCAAGAAGTGGTAAGCGCAGGGGTCCTGTGATTCCCACCCAGTTCCTTGGCTTTTCCAGGCTTCCAGGGGCATTCATTTCACACTGAAAGGTTAGAAGCTGTCACTCTGCTCAGACCCTCAGCTGGTCCCAGAACAAACAAAGCAAGGTTATGTCCACTGCCCAGTGCCCGCTCCTCCCCTCCTCCATCAGTGGTAAGATTCTGACATGGAGTCTGGGTGTGAGGGTCCATGGAGGGAATTTCAATCCTGATTAAAAGAATGTGGGGCTCTCAAGTTAGTGACTTTTTAATCTTGCTCTCCATCTGACAGCCAAATCAATCCTTCCTTTTTGACAACCACTTTGGCTTTCCCTCTGATGGGCTCCCAGCTGGTGGAGAGGGTTCCTTTTCTCCTAAGTCCACCTCCACGCCCTTGATTCAGTTTCTTAGAAAAAACAACTAAAAGACCCTGCCTGCTAGTGCTCATTTTTTGCTTTAGGAATTATATGGGTCTAGTCTCAGGGAAGTCATTGTGGGAATACATCTCTGGACGCTGAGCAATTAATATGCCTCTGGGTTCTCAGTCAAGAGAGTAGGTGGGTATGAGGAGAGAGGTGAAAGGCAGGGGTGTGTGAATAAGCTGGAGAAGTTAGCCAGGACGACTAATATCCCATACACAACAGTAATAACTAAAAAAAAGAGAGACAACCAGGGAGCAGGGTAAGATTATTTGGGGTCTGGAAGAGAACTGGTCAGGGCAGAAAGAACTGTCCATGATTGCTGTGGGTTCAGGATTTCACTTCTTTAGGGAAGAACCTTGAACATATGGGCACAGGGGAGAATTTCCTGAACAGAACTCCAATAGCTTATGCTCTAAGATCAAGAATTGACAAATGGGACCTCATTAAATTACAAAGTTTTTGCAAGGCAAAAGACACTGTCAAAAAGACAAAGCGGCAACCAACTAACTGGGAAATGATCTTTACCAACCCTACATCCGACAGAGGGCTAATATCCAATATATACAAAGAACTCAAGAAGTTAAACTCCAGAGAGGCAAGTAACCCTATTAAAAAATGGGGTACAGAGCTAAACAAAGAGTTCTCACCTGAAGAATATCTAATGGCTGAGAAGCACCTAAAGAGATGTTCATCATCCTTAGTCATTAGGGAAATGCAAATCAAAACAACCCTGAGATTCCATCTCACACCAGTCAGAATGGCTAAGATCAAAAACACAGGAGACAGCAGGTGTTGGCGAGGATGTGGAGAAAGAGGAACACTCCTCCACTGCTGGTGGGATTGCAAGCTGGTACAACCACTCTGGAAAGCAGTCTGGCGGTTCCTCAGAAAACTGGGCATGACACTCCCGGAGGATCCGGCTATACCACTCCTGGGCATATACCCAGAGGCTTTACCTGCATGCAATAAGGACACATGCTCCACTATGTTCATAGCAGCCTTATTTATAATAGCCAGAAGCTGGAAAGAACCCAGATGTCCCTCAACGGAGGAATGGATTCAGAAGATGTGGTATATCTACACAATGGAATACTACTCTGCAATTAAAAACAATGAATTCACGAATTTCCTAGGCAAATGGTCAGAACTTGAAAATATCATCCTTAGTGAGGTAACCCAATCACAAAAGAACACACATGGTATGCAGTCACTGATAAGGGGATATTAACCCAGAATCTCGGAATACCCTAGACACAATTCGCATATCAATAGATTTCTAAAAAGATGGAAGGAGAGACCCCTGGTCCTGGAAAGACTGGATGTAGGGGAATGCCAGGACAGAGAAACGAGAGGGGGTTGAATGGAGAAAAGAGGGAGGGAAGGGGGCTTATGAGACTTTCGGGGAGGGAGGAAATGGGAAAGGGGAAATGATTTGGAATGTAAATAAAAAAAACTTAGAAAATAAAAAAAAACAAATAGTTATTTCAGAATTGCTGTAAGACAAAGTAACTATTTCTTTCAATAATAAGCTGAATATTAATAAGAAAAAAAAGATATGCAAGCAGAGTAGAGGTTCTTTTCTGTACTTGACTTGCTGTTTGGCCAATGTCTGTCTGAGCCTCCTTAAGTACACTTCTCTCCCAAGATGTGGCTGTAAGGCTAGGAAGCTTCTCAGCAAGGAGGTATCCAAAGTGATTTTGAGCCACGGGTACAAATTGCATATGAAACTTCAAAGTCCAGCCTAGACTTCATCATGAAGGAAGAGCACAGCTTCACTTTGACTACACAGTGATATGATCATGTCAAGAGACATAGGTGAGGCAGGTGACAGCTTGGGGACACATCCAAGCAGGTCAGATGTTGACATTTTCTCACTGCTGAGAAAGGATGCCAGTTTTTTTGTTTTTGTTTTGTTTTTTTTTTTTGGAAAGTCGATTTTATTATTGAGGTTGGGATGAAAATGAATGTCTCAGCTTCACAAGGATTTTTTTTTTAAGTATTTTGATTCAGTGATCTCTCATAATGCCACCTGGTACATTGTGTTCCAAGCCCTGCACTTTCCTGTAAATTGTAGGGCTGCCTTCCCTGCATCTTCTCCATTTCTCCAGCTTTGAGACTGTACCAAATGAGCCGCATGGGGACTTGGGATTTATTTTGATTACAGATACATTTACCCTGTAATGAGATGAAGCAGTGGCATTGTCCTGGGAGTCTATTGTTAGCACTTGATGTTTTAAATTTAAATTATGGCATCTGACCTTTTAAACCCAATGAATCTAGGAAAAATTATGAGTTTTTAAAAGTCTCAATCGTGATATGCTAAGACAGAAAACCCAGAATAGCTAAAACTATTCTCAAGAGTAAAAGAACCTCTGGGGGAATCAGTATCCCGGACCTCAAGCTGTACTACAGAGCAATAGTGTTAAAAACCGCATGGTATTGGTACAGTAACAGACATGTAGATCAATGGAACAGAATTGAAGACCCAGAAATGAATCCACACTCCTATGGTCACTTGATCTTTGACAAAGGAGCTAAAACCATCCAGTGGAAAAAAGATAGCCTTTTCAACAAATGGTGCTGGCTCAGCTGGAGGTCAACATGCAGAAGAATGCAAATTGACCCATTCTTATCTCCTTGCACTAAGCTCAATTCTAAGTGGATCAAAGATCTCCACATAAAACCAGACACACTGGAACTAATAGAAGGGAAACTAGGGAAGAACCTTGAACATATGGGCACAGGGGAGAATTTCCTGAACAGAACTCCAATAGCTTGTGCTCTAAGATCAAGAATAGACAAATGGGACCTCATGAAATTACAAAGTTTTTGCAAGGCAAAAGACACTGTCAAAAAGACAAAGCGGCAACCAACTAACTGGGAAATGATCTTTACCAACCCTACATCCGACAGAGGGCTAATATCCAATATATACAAAGAACTCAAGAAGTTAAACTCCAGAGAGGCAAGTAACCCTATTAAAAAATGGGGTACAGAGCTAAACAAAGAGTTCTCACCTGAAGAATATCTAATGGCTGAGAAGCACCTAAAGAGATGTTCATCATCCTTAGTCATTAGGGAAATGCAAATCAAAACAACCCTGAGATTCCATCTCACACCAGTCAGGATGGCTAAGATCAAAAACACAGGAGACAGCAGTTGTTGGCGAGGATGTGGAGAAAGAGGAACACTCCTCCACTGCTGGTGGAATTGCAAGCTGGTACAACCACTCTGAAAAGCAGTCTGGCGGTTCCTCAGAAAACTGGGCGTGACACTCCCGGAGGATCTGGCTATACCACTCCTGGGCATATACCCAGAGGCTTTACCTGCATGCAATAAGGACACATGCTCCACTATGTTCATAGCAGCCTTATTTATAATAGCCAGAAGCTGGAAAGAACCCAGATGTCCCTCAACGGAGGAATGGATTCAGAAGATGTGGTATATCTACACAATGGAATACTTCTCTGCAACTAAAAACAATGAATTCACGAAATTCCTAGGCAAATGGGCAGATCTTGAAAATATCATCCTTAGTGAGGTAACCCAATCACAAAAGAACACACATGGTATGCAGTCACTGATAAGGGGATACTGACCCAGAATCTCGGAATACCCTAGACACAATCCGCATATCAATAGATTTCTAAGAAGATGGAAGGAGAGACCCCTGGTCCTGGAAAGGCTGGATGTAGGGGAACGCCAGGACAGAGTAACGAGAGGGGGTTGAATGGAGAAAAGAGGGAGGGAAGGGGGCTTATGGGACT